>OW388289.1:21340483-23740483 GCA_936450465.1 Gibbula magus | reverse complement strand
TGAAACAAGTCTATACAGCTCTCCCGTCAGAGCTATGTTTAGACGTTTACCGTTGGGGAATTGCCATGCGTCACAAACCTTCATAGGTTGAAGCCGTTAAAATCCTCAAACCTAATTCTTATTCAATACGACTTCATACAGTTCAACAATCTATTTACCATGTAATATTCAATGAGGAAGCGTGTTGTATATAAATATTCCTTTCGTGATAATTGACCTTTTGTGTAAGTATGTATACCGTATTTACTCTAATAGGGTCCTGGCCTCTGATAGCAGCCGGGGGCACCTAAAGGTGAATAAGAGCCGGGCCTCCAATAAGGGCCGGGCCGCTAATAGGGGCCCGGTTTATATCGCATTAATACTCACACCCTACTTATATATATATATAACTACCACTTTAAATTCGGTTTATGTCAACCGACGAGGAAGTCGTATTGTTCTAAGATCTTATCAAAGGTTATCACGTGTATTGGTCAAACCAAAAATAAGCGCCGTGGGCCAAGAACCCTTACATGTTAATAAGGGCCCGGACCCCTATTAGAGGAAATACGGTATATTCGGGAGCGACATTTATTAAGAGCCCATTGAACACCTTAAAATATATGTATGAATCATAAATATGAGTTTTTCGAAATGAAAAGAAGCGTATCATAATATTACTGTTTAAATTAATCAGTTCATGCTACATTGATAGTTTGCTTTGTTAAGTTGGAAAGAGTCTATGTTTCTTTAAGATATTAATATTATCTAACTACCGGTATAATATGATCTTATTATGGAATATTTTTCAAAACTCCTTTGTCTGTCAGTAGGCCTATCTTATAAACATGAAAACATGACAAACAAACTATATGATAGGCAATTTAACATATTTTCCTGTCTGGATATATATATATTCAGAATCAAAGGTCAGGAGAAACACGGTAGCACGGATCCCTGCCCAATATCAAGGTATTGTATCAGCCAATCAGAGAAAAACTTGCATTCTACCCGTACTTGACAACGAGTGGCGGCCATGTTTTTCCCACACGCTATCCCCGACTGCCCTTAGTTACGGTTTTGTACAAATACAAAAATGGTATTAGGGTGCGCGTGGGGAACATGTAATGGTGACCAGTGTTATCCTGAAAGACTGGAAGAAACATTTTTCGCAAATTTTCTAACTGTATTACAAAGAAAAATGTAGACAAAAGCAAGTGGCTGTCCTCATGAACAACGCAATATATCCAGATAAACGCTAAAAACACATTAAATATAACGAAAATTGAAATCCTTGACTTTCTTAATTTAGTGTTTTAGCAGTTGATAGTGCAAGTGTCTGATAACCTCTCCCAAGACTTATATTATCTCTCCATAATAACCTAAAGTTCAATTTTGAAATATATTTCAGGTTAGATATCCCCCGGCTCATGCCCGAAAATATTTATAAAAATCTGATGCAATATTTATCTGCTAATGTTTGTATTTTAGTCAGTGGTCATGTAGGCTACTGAATAAAATGTCTGTCTATTTATAAAAAAAAAATATAATAGGCCTTCCTCTGTTAGAGTGAGGACATAAACCCCTTTTCGCGCGCTCATTTAACCTGTATAGTCCCATAGGACCATTTATGTGCCCCTCCATCAAAACCCCCTATAGTGCCATAGGACCGCCATTTATGGTACCAAACTATGACCCCACTAACCTCATTGCTATCTTTTTTAAATAAAGATCAAATCAAGTTGACAATAGTTTTGGCAGAAACCCTGTCAACTAAGCTTCAACTTGATACCACGTTTGTGCAATATAACTTAATATTAACAGAGATATCATGAATTTCACAAACAACTGTGATCAACAAAGTTAATCCCCTCTGTCATGGTGCCATTGTCTACCTCTCTACATTGTATATCTAAAGGTATACAAGTATTACAGTAAAAGAACAATGTAACACAAACAACCAAATTCAGCAAAACAATCTACAGTGTGTCTAGTTTTGAAATCACATGCTAATAATTAAAAAATACTTTCAAGTTAACAAGAACGGACCCTGCAACCCATAACCAAGAAAAAATGTCAGCTTTGAATAATGGCTATCTACGTTGAGACTACAGGAAAACTGCTATGATGCAAAACATGTATCAATATATGTGTATGAAATGTACACAGCAAATAAAACACGAATTAATTGTACAGAAATAAATTTCATATAAGAAAATACTACTCAGCAAGTAGTAACATGTATAAAACATGCCAAATAGTATATTTGAAATTCGGGTATCGTCCATTGTTTACTCCAATTGAAATGTAAACAAAGGGTTGTAGTCAAAAGGGCCGAATGTCAAAAGGGCCGAGAACTGCATAGTCAAAAGGGCCGAAGGAAAAAGTCAAAAGGGCCGAGGTCAAAGTCAAAAGGGCCGAGCCATTTAGTCAAATGGACCGTGTTCCAAGTCATAAGGGCCGAACCCAAATAATAGCAACATTATAACATAGCAAAAATTTAGGTTTCATCTTCATTTGCCATGCCCTATTCATGTGCCAAAACCTGCTTTAGTATCTTAACGGAAAGAAATGACTTCTTATATTCTTAATTCCTGTTTACACTTTTTGGTTTTATATTTTATGTACATTTTAATTGTATTTTAGTATGGGTTTATTTTAGTTTTTAAAGTCTCTCATAGAATGTTAGAATGTATATATATATATATTGTTTATAGTTATGTATGAATCCATTTTAATGAGGTGAGAAGATAATAAAATATCTGTCTGTAATAAAGATATAGACCCAACACATACAATGCGATCAACCATGAATACACGATTACTGATTGATTTAACACGGCCAATTGCTAATACCTCGTTAGTAGCTAATTAATGTAAACGATAACCGGATTAACTGATAATTGCTTGTGTAAACATCGGTCGCAACTACCCGCATGTAGATTTCTCCTTACTGTCTTCTCAGACACCGTACAAGGGAAAGGAAAGTTGGGAATAATATCTTTCCTTGCTAAGTTTCTTAATTTTAAAAGAGTGATTGTGTTTAATAATAACTGAACTATGACATTGATTATATAAAACTATAATATATTGTATGAAATAGGCGGTTAGGTTAATTTAGGAGGGTTGTAGTCAAAAGGACCGAATGTCAAAAGGGCCGAGAACTGCATAGTCAAAAGGGCCGAAGGAAAAAGTCAAAAGGGCCGAGGTCAAAGTCAAAAGGGCCGAGCCATTTAGTCAAATGGGCCGTGTTCCAAGTCATAAGGGCCGAACCCAAAAAATAGCAACATTATAACATAGCAAAAATTTAGGTTTCATCTTCATTTGCCATGCCCTATTCATGTGCCAAAACCTGCTTTAGTATCTTAACGGAAAGAAATGACTTCTTATATTCTTAATTCTTTAGTATCTTAACGGAAAGAAATGACTTCTTATATTCTTAATTCTTAATGACTTCTTACATTCTTAATTCCTGTTTACACTTCGGCCCTTCTGACTTTTTCACTCGGCCCTTTTGACTTTTTTTATCGGCCTTTTCATCCTTCGGCCCATTTGACCAGATCCCGTAAACAAAATGGCCTGTCAACTTGGCTAGCGAGGGGAGCATGCCTAATGATCATTATGATATTTTGATACATTAACGATTTGTTTTACGAAAAAGAATGGCAGAATATTTTGCTCAAATTGATTTTAGATCTGGAGGTGAATTCGACATTGTAAACCATCGTATGTCACAGTGATACGGCTTGTGTCAAATCAAGTCAAGGCTTCGTGTCAATGACAAATTTGGCTGAACTAAATAAAGTTGCTACACGATTCGCGATTTCAATATTTTGATGTCCTGTTTACGTGGAACAATATGGCAACATTACCTGAAAATACTATCAAAAGATAGAATTTTTATTTTTGTTTATGTTTCTGTCCGTGATTTTCTTGTTTGATGCGTTCAACACAGTAAAACTGCCGTATTGAAATGCAGTGTAAATTGTACCTCGCGGGCCTTTGTTGACAAAATGGCGGTGACACTGCAGATACCACTTTCCGGAAATCTTATTCCAATTAACTAATATGTTACGGACATCTGATGGATATAATGAAATTAATATTGATATTCATTGAACCTTTACAATTTATGTTCGCTTTTATATTTACTATTTATATCAGGAACTGTATCGAACTGAAAATGTCGTATTAATTTAAGTCATTAAATTCAATTTTGATAGTGGTATGAACAATATGTTTGGCAGTTATCTCACCTTGAATTATCAACACTGTTTGGAGTTTATATAAGCATGTTAGAGTTACCTCCCCTTGCTCTTCGCCAGTATAGCCACAACAACCATAGACAACAACAAACACGTCTTCGAAGTACAGCGTGGTTTTACTAGACCCGGAAGTAATACAGATACAAGGGAGGTCAGCGTGGAGATGCTATGCGACACACAACTAGTCACAATAATACTGGCGTGCCCGCTTCTTTTCTTTGGCCTTTTTGTTTTGAGTAAAATATGAATATAGGAATATTGAACATGCAACAAAATAACTGGCAAGTTATGGAAATAAAGCTACACTTTTTGTAGATAAAAAACAATGACTAGAGATGAAAACTTCAAAAAGAGCAATTAAAAGTTCATGTCATAGTCAGCAAATTTTGCTGGTAGGTGCTTCTCTCGTGAGGAGCGTCTTGGAGAATAATCATTAGTATGGTCATTCTCGTGAGGTAGGAAGTCCATGTCCGAGACTTGGGGATTCGGCATTAGCTCAAGTGTTTCTGGTGGGGTTTTATCAGTGGATTGGTGTTCTGGTACACTCGAATGTTCGTGAGCTATACCCGGAGTATAGATTTCAGTTGGGATTTCAGGTAACACTGGTGTGGGAGGTACAGTCTTGATCACTTGATCATCAGAGTCATAGTCAGCGGAGTTGTGGGGGTACGCTGGCAGTTTCGGGCTTTGGTTTTTGGGCTTGTAGCAATCTGACAACCTCACCAGATATGATGTATTCCTGAGCTGCTGACCTGTGAACTTCCGTATGTTGCACCATGGGTCATCAATTGAAACAACGAGGTAGCGTTTCCTGGCGTTAAGTTTTGATCCGTCACCAAAGAGATACACAAGATCGCCAACAGAGATATTGGTTTGTGAGTAGGTTTTTCTCCCTGGGCACTTGGAATGTTCGCTATGAGGATGATTGAGGTGGCGCTGCTGATGTTGTTTTTCCACAAGATCCCGGTCTGACACTGGTAATTGAGTATTGGAGAACTGATCTCGTTGCATCAGCATTTCTCTTGAAGACAACCCTCTGGATCTGATACGGGTGTTGAGTCGACAGCGTCAACGAGGAACATATACCACCTAGCGGATCCTGGCGAAGGAGTTCGTTTTCAAGTTCCTGGATGGCCTTTTCTGCTACAGGGTTTTTGTTAGTGTTTTTAGCTCTTCCAATCTCTATTGACAGTCTGTGGTGTCTTAATAGGTCATCTTTGAGAGAGCGACGAAGCCTGGAGCCGGGTCGACACGTATCACCGAGGGTGGCCCGTCTAAGGGTCTCAACTCTAGGCACATTCTGAGTAGAGCATCCCTCAGACTAAGGTGTTTTTCGTCTTCTACAATGCATGCAGAAGTGTAGGAGGTTACACACTCACGCACCACAAGTATGATTTGTCATTCCAGCTTCATGACGTCGGCAGCGAAGAGCATTCCGATGGCTTCTGGAGGGTCACCACTTGACTGGGCAGTAAGGTAGTGGGGGACCTTTGCGAGTGAAGAACAGGGATGACAGCTACCAGTCACATGGTATATAGCTTTGTCCATGTCTAGCGCATAGAAGTGACGATGCACGACCTGCTTCAGTTGATGGCAAGATGGGTGATCCAGCTGAATGTGGATGGCAGTGAGAAGACCTTCCAATACCGCACGTGGTACAATTATGCAGTCTCTTGTGATTGAGAGAGGTTGGGGACGACGTACGACAAGAAGGCCATCTTTGGCTATTGTGGCCACATTGAGGTATCGTTTGACATCCTTCACATCAGTCTGTTTCTTTGAGGGGCGAGTACCTTGGGTAAGGTGGGCATGTGTACGTCGCAAGTCAGGACATTCTTCCTGGAGGGCAAGCCATGCGGCTCTACTGGTGTATGGTAGTTTGGCGTCCCCCTCCATGATGTCCTGGACAGATAAACGAGAAACGACGGAGTCTTCTGTTCTCTGTACGAATGAGCACACCTGACCAGTCGGGTTATGACATTCTTCGGCTTTGCGGCTTGCGAAGTCCGATGGAATGTTTGCAAAGCCTGATAGGTGGCGTACTGACGCCTGGTAACGACTGACACTTGAGAGAAAGGTAGACACCCTTGGGCTGGCAGAAAACTCTCCCCGACAAAGTTTCTCGAATGCCTGCACACATGGCTTACTGTCCGTCAATATGCATGTTCTGTGTTTGGACTGTATGATGTAGGGAGAGAAATGTTTGACGGCCACGGCAATGGAGAGCGCTTCAGTTTCACATGGCAGCCATGTAATCTGACGACCTCTTAGTTTGGCGCTGAAGAAGCCGGCAAGCTGTGGCTTCTGGTTTCTAGTTACGTATAAGGTTGCTCCGATACCATAACGTTTCACTGCACCGTCTGTGACGATCCATAGTTGATCCTTCGGTCTTGGTAGAGTAATGGTTTTGGCATTGGTTAAGGCCCTCTGAGCATTGTCAAAGGCTGATATGAGGGTGTCGGACCACTGTATGGTGTCCTGAGAAGATAGGCCGGCTTGAGCACCATCAAGTGGGGCGACTAATGAAGCGCAGTGTGGAACCACTCGCGCAAGGACTTTGTAGGCCCCTATAAAGGAGCGTAATCCACACACCTTCATTGGACGAGCACAGGAGGAGAGAGTGGCTATTTTGTGGGGACTGGCCTTAATTGTGCCTTCTTTCCATATCCACCCAAGGATGGTCACTGTTTGAGGTCCGATCATAGTCTTATGTGGTGCAAGGCACAGGTTGTTGCGACGAAGGCATTCCAGCATTTGTTGCCAGTTGTTGAGTAGGTCCTCGAGGTTATCTGCCCCACAGTAAAGATCATCTGCAAGTTTTGCCACTACGCCCTCTGCTAACAGGTCACCTAAAACACGGCACATAAGTTCTTCAAGAGCAGTCTCTGAACCGGGCATGCCCATGGCACATCTAGCGTAAGCCGTCACTCCTTTGAAGGGTGTGGAGACTCCACAGTACTTGAGAGACTCCCTTGATAATGGAATCTGGTGAAAGGCTAATGTCAAGTCTGTGGTAATAATGTATTTCCATGAAGCAATCAACCGCAGTGTAGAATCGACATCGGGCATGAGAGAAGGCTGTGGCTTACTGTACCGACCTACTTTGGCGAAAGCAGTGACAAGACGAAAGCCTCCATTGGATTTCTTGACAAGGAAAGAAGGGTTGACATATTCTACAGTGATGCCTACATCTTCTGGCTTCACAAATACTCCCATGTTCTCTAGGCTGTCAAATTTCTCTTGGAGTTCCACTAACTTGTCTCTGGAATACTGAGGGCACCGACCCCTGCGCTGGGGAGGTTGGACAGGGCCCATATTGACAACGGCTTTGAATGGACCTGATGCGCCATTATAGCCCTTGATGGAGGGATCAAACACGTCATCGTAATCCAGCAATAGAGATATAAACCGTTCTCTGGTTTCTGGAGGAAATGTGTTGTCTTGATCCAGTTGTACGCCTGTGGAATGGATGGTTGACGGGTTACTTGCAATTCTTTGAATTGTTATTGGCTTGTCATTGGTCGTTATGCTAGAGTCTGTAGGACTGCTGACTGATGTGGTGAGAACTTGACAGAAGTGTTCGTGTCTTTTGATGATCATGGGACTGTCAGTCATGTTCGGTATGCGTACTTTTCCAGCCACGCTTGTGACCATGTCAGAGCTGGGCCACTGGAGATCGCCTTGGTTTTTCTTGCCGGTATCTCTTCGGGGTTCAATGGCAAAGGTAGAATCAACTTGGCCCATTTCCTCTGGTAACTTGGCTTCAATGAATTCCCCTGGCCATATTGTCATGTTTTCGTTAGGAGAACGAAGGACGTGAGTTCTCCTGATGCTGTGTTGAGAATGGAGGTCTTTGGCTGTGCTGTAGAGGTAAGTAGTGCCATCACCCAGTATGACCTGATGTTTGGCTGGACGAACTGTGATATCGTTCAATTCCATAAAGGGAATTCCTGCAAGGATATCCACATCTAAATCCTCTACGACTAAACCTTCAAACTGGAACTCTCTACCATCTCTTACAACCGAGAAACGGGTTTCGCCAGTGACTTTGAGAGGAGAGATGCCATCTGCTTGGCGGGCTGACTGTGATGTGCTCTGTATCTTGACTCCTAGGAATGTGGCTGTGGATAACCGAATCATATTGCCTGTGGCTCCACAATCGATAGTGATGTTTGCTACACGGTGACCGTAGAAAGCAGTCATTGACGGGGAACGTCCGACTTGTATCCGCATCACGGCAGCCTGGGGTACTGGTTCGATTGAGCATTGCAATTCCATACTGTCAAATTCTTCAGAGATTTCACTGTCTTGATCGTCCATGATGTATGCAATTCTTCGGGCTTTTGCCATGTATCGTTTATCATGGTCTGGCAAAAATGAGCATTGACTGAGGAAGTGTCTGATGTTACTTCTCCCTGCTTGTTTGCACAAAGGGCAGGCTTTTTGGGGAGGGGAGGACCGGGTCTTGAAGCGAGGTGATTTTTGCTGGGTTGACCTTGAATCGAAACGTGAGGTAGCTGACCTCATGACCTTGACTTCTTTCGCAGAGTGAAGTTCATCCAGCAGGGATGTTAATGCCTGAGAAATTTCTGGTTTCAGGGATGCCAGAGTTCTGGACCGAAGATCCGACCGTACCTCTGTTTGACCAGACGAGGTAAGTCTTTATGGATGAGTTGGAGCCAGGTGAGTACGACAAAGTTCTCTAGTGTCGGGGAAATTTCCTCGTCCTCTTCAATGGCGTTGTCATGGTGGGTTATTCCTCCATTACGGACAAGTAAATTGTCCTCAACAAATGCATTAAGTCTCTGGAACAGATCCTCTGGTCGTTCATCTGCTTGGAGTTTAATGTCCGAAAAGTCCAAGAAGTGGGCACCAGTAGATTGAAAACCATAATGTAACCTGATAGTTTGCCAAATGTTGTCTGTGGAGGTAGAGTTTTTCACAATTGTCTGTCTAGAAATGATTGGGCAATAATTAGCGATTTGTCCAAGCATTAATTCTAGCATGTTGACTTTCTGCTCAGCTGTTTTCCTTTGAGCTTCTGGAATGTTTTCTCCATCGTTAACGAACCCTCTCAGGGGAGCAGCTCTAGTCTTCTTTCCCCATGTAGCACCATTGACGAGAAACGAGGCAAAGTTCCGATCAAGTGACAATGTGTACACTAAATTTTGCTTCCAATTTTCGAAAGTATTGACGTTTTCGTCCTTGCCTAGGCACCACTGCTTGGGAGCACGATGTGTATTAGCCATTTTGGCCAAAAAGTCAGTTTATGGGGTCGGTAGAATGCTTAAGTGTCAAATGTGTTTGTGATCGAAAATCGAACGAAGCACGCATGTGTGTTGTGTCCGTCACCAGATACTTATTATCAGGCTGATCGCTCACCTATATGTGAAATGCGGACTATACAGGCTTGTTGATTAGTAGCGCAGGTAGACGTGGGTAATGAAAGCGCTGCCACCACGCCAGTATAGCCACAACAACCAGAGACAACAACAAACACATCTTCGAAGTACAGCGTGGTTTAACTAGACCCGGAAGTAATACAGATACAAGGGAGGTCAGCGTGGAAATGCTATGCGACACACAAGTAGTCACAATAATACTGGCGCTTGGCGCATTTGTTATGCAACGGACTGGCAACAAGTTACTTCAAATTTAAAGTTTAGTTCTCTTGAAAGAATACTGGCGGTGATGGATAGAGAGAGACGGGAGTGTGCCGGGAAAAGAATGAACGAAGTGATGGACGCTTTGAAGCCCAATAAGCGTGAGTCCTGTGGTACCGGCGATCAACGTTCGGTTGACCTTGGTCGTGGGGCAGACGGTGACTCGCCATGCAGGGTAGGAAGTGGTACGCCAAAAAGCATTGACAAGGGCCATTTTACCAAAGTGCAGGAGGAGTGTATTATTCTAGAAAGGAATTGCAGGCATTGAATCTTGAAAAGCAAAAACAGACTTTGAAAACTGAAATATTTAAGGTTCAAGGTGACATTGAACATATGCGAACGTCACGTGACGCTGAATTGTCTTCACGCGAGACTTCAACTATTCAAGGGGAAGTCACTCTGGATGCCCAAGGAGGTAACGCCCGTCGCATCGTCGATTTTATATGGATGAACAGTTTAGATGTAAACAAAGGATATAGTCTCAAGTTGATCAAGGCAAGTTATTGCTAGGCAATAGTAAACCACAGCTGAGTGGTATTTCCTTGGAGATGTGGGGCTACGCTAGCCTTGGTATATTAGACAAACTTATCGAGGAGGGCGTGTCAATGCGGACTGTACTTAATTATCACCGTTACATGCGAGATGTGTTTAGGTTGGCAAGCAGAATTGTGTGGGGATCTGTGTTACTCTATGACAAAGAGTACAGAGAGTGCCAAGCGAAGGAGGGGTTCCCATGGGGAACGCCAAATCAGTTATTGAGGGAGCACCAGCTGGTAAGGAAAGATGAAAACGCCCAACCATCACATTATGGTCATCAAGATAGATGTTGGCGTCAATATTCGGCTTCGAACAACAGGGGTCCAGCGTCTTCCTCATCTAGAATGTTCCCTCCTGGACCTTTCACCGCGGATGGAAGAGAAATCTGTAGGCGGTATAACAGTCCTTCATCGTGCCAGCTAGTCGACTGTAAGCTAGTTCATGTTTGCTCCTTGTGCAGAGGCCAACACCCATCAAGCATGCATGCTACACCCTCATTGGCATACAACACTCATGGTTCCATGCCTACCTACATGGCCCAACCCACCCCAACAAAAAACTAACAATTCCAGACTGTCCTACGCACGGCAAGCTTGTACATAGTGCGTGGGAGACCTTTTTGCCTATCGATCACGAAGACAGGCAGTACATTTAAAATGGAGTCAAAGACGGTTTTCACCTGGTTGAGGAGGATGTGATTGATAAGATAGAAACGGTTTTTTGTTCAAACCATCGATCAGCTATGGAAAATGCCGCTTTGGTGGAAGATCAGTTGCTATCAGAAATAGATTTGGGACATTATGAGTTAGTTAAAAATCGTCCAAGAATTGTCAGCGCTATTGGAGCTATCCCAAAAGAATCAAGCAAAATAAGACTGATACATGATGCAAGTTTACCGTGCAATAAATCCCTTAATTCTTACATGAAAGATTGTGATTGTAGGTATATGGATCTGCAGGTTGCTAAAGAATATATTAAGGAAGGTGATTTCTTGGCAAAACTTGACTTAAAAAGTGCTTACAGGTCGGTGTCTGTGCACCCGTCAAACTTTGATCTTCTGGGCTTGGCTTGGACATTCAAGGGAGACAACTCTGTCACCTACATGGTAGATACACGTTCACCGTTTGGGGCCGCAAAAAGCCCTAAAGTGTTTCAGTGTTTATCAAAAGCAGTGTGTGACATTATGTGGTATCACTATGGCGTTCGTGTAATCGCATATCTGGATGATTTATTGATTATCACAAGAAACAAAACTGACTGTGTGCAAAGTATGTTAAAATTAATCTCTCTGCTGAGGAAACTGGGTTTTGACATCAATTGGAAAAAGGTGGACGGACCAAGCCGGCAATTTTTTTTCCTGGGAATTAAGATTGATACGGTTTCAATGACATTTTCTCTACCTGCAGCTCAATGTTCACAGTTTATTGAACTCCTTCATGACTTCAAAGCAAAATCACGAGCTAGTAGAAAACAACTTGATACACTTGTCGGAAAACTTAGCTGGGCTTCTCAAGTTATACAGGGAGGAAGAACTTTCCTCAGGCGCTTGTTTGACATTAAAGCTACTCTCAAAGGGCCACATCACAAAGTAAAGCTAGACGAAAATTGCATGGCTAATATAACATGGTGGTGTGATTTTATGTGCGCGTTCAACGGGACAGTGAGTTTTGTACCAGTTATTCCCTCTATCTCATGTTAGAGAACTGTTTTGGGTAAGAACCCTGTACAATATTGACTTGCATGCAGTTCACATTAAAGGAGAATTGAACAGAATAGCAGATACAGTGTCTCGGCTGCAGGAACCAGGCTGCCTCTCGCTATTATATGAACTTATGCCTAGTTTGTCTTTTATGCCTTTCTCAAGGTCTGAACTTTTGACCCACATGTCAACTGATTTCCTTGACTCCAGGTGGTAGGACTATGGTCTATGGACAATATTGATTGCATCAAGTAGGTTAAGCAGACCAAGTTGACTCCTTCCAATTTAGTGCCTTCCTACCTTCAACTGACCTTTAAAAACATTTAGGTTTTATATCTATATAATTAATATATATGTTTGTTTCATCTCTCTCTTGGGTTGGGAGAGGTTTTTTTGGTTAATTACTTTTAATCATCTGTATTATTGTGAGGCCATGCATGAGGCTGAAGTTTGCAGTTATTTCAGCATTGTATTTTTTGGCAGTATTGTGCATTAAAATTTTTGCCAATGTAAATATATCTTTATTCTCTTTGCATAGTACTTATGAAGGGTGAAGTAACGTATTAAAGTATTAATTTAATTCATTAAATTCAATTTTGATAGTGGTATGAACAATATGTTTGGCAGTTATCTCACCTTGAATTATCAACACTGTTTGGAGTTTATATAAACATGTTAGAATTACCTCCCCTTGCTCTTGGCGCATTTGTTCAAACTGCATTTGTTATGCAACGGACTGGCAACAAGTTACTTCAAATCCACTCCCTCCCACCCAGTAGTATTACTGGCATGGCTGACATATATCAAACTTATCTTTTCTCTTCTTTGGCTACTATATAATTCTTCCTCGCATGTCTTGGAGAGGTTTGTTTGGTTAATTACTTTTAATCATCTGTATTATTGTGAGGCCATGCATGAGGCTGAAGTTTGCAGTTATTTCAGCATTGTATTTTTTGGCAGTATTGTGCATTAAAATTTTTGCCAATGTAAATATATCTTTATTCTCTTTGCATAGTACTTATGAAGGGTGAAGTAACGTATTAAAAATTGTATTTCTCTATGAAATCTAAAAACATTGACAAATATAATGTATTTACCCGTCTAAATTACCCTAAAGACAACGGGAGAAAAGTGTCAAGCAAATGTTATCTTATCATATATTTGATTGAAAGTTGAAAGGGGTATTTCAATACATAATTTTGAGGGAAATATAACCAAAGGACGATGAGAGTTTGTATGAAGTTACAATGGAATGTTTTATCTGGCGCGAAACAATGTTCAGCTGTCGGGGAAACAGCACGAGAGATGATACATGACGTTTATCACGCGAGTCTTGACGTCATATCCACAACGTGCTTGTAGATATTTCGGGAAAACCCACGTCGCTGACGAAATGTTATTTATATCAATTTTGAATTATGAAGATGTAATAAATTGACAGCTCCTTTGGAACTGAAAATCCGTTGATATTGTAATCGTTCACGGGACTGACACCCGACTTGATCAAGTTAGATGCACTTATTCTCATGAATATTCAAGAAGGGTGCAACATTGAACAAAATGTAAGCTAAACAAAGATTAATATCATACAAGTTTACATATTTTTACAAGAAGAGGGTGCCAGTAGAATGATAAGCTTTTTGGGAAACAGAAAATATGAAAAGTAAGGTAAATAAATTGAATAGGCCTACAATGAATTTGTTGTCAGATTTATTTACATTTGTTAAAACATTGTGTATTTTCAATAATAATGCAATTTTCATGGGTTTTTTCTATGAATTTATTTAATTATGAAAATATTTCCAAATTTCAAATTTAGAATATTCTACAATAAATTAATGTTACGTGTATTGCCAATTAAGTAAACAATTATAACTTATAAATATAACAGTAAAATGTATTTAGAATATAAAAATTTATATTATAAAAATAATAATTAGTTAAAAAGCTAATGGCAAACATCACTTCTAAAATTTTTTTTTAAAAATTATAGTGTTCAAATTAAAAATTAATTAAAATATTATTGTATAATCTGGAAAAAACATTATTATGATGAATACTACACATTTGTGAATTGACTAAATAATATGTTGGGACATGTCTCCATTATTAACATAAGTAATTTATTAACCCCTTTTATTATTTTAAATCCATGTTTAATTTTCATACTTTGAGAAAATACATTTTAATTTCTCTTTGTCATCTAGTAAAAAATGTTGAAAGGTAAAGCACCAGGTAATGAGGAACAATAAATATTTTTATGTGACATTTGCTTAACAATATATTTTAAAAAGAATTGTCTTTGAATGTAGGAACATGTAAATACTTTTTAAATAATAATTTCTAGCCGTTGTTATTTTTTATGACCTGAATATTATTTTTTCTATTTTTTATTTTACATAAGGGGATATATCATAATGACTTTTTTGTTTACAAAATAAAACTTAATACATTAAAACGTGCATAATTGATGCATGCAAATCCTTTGTTTAGGTTTGTCTATAATAAAAAAAAGTTGAAGTGACAGTCTCATCAGTTCAAATTATTTTTTGTCATCGACTCGGGAAGTTGTGATGATCAAAGGGGAGACATTGCAGAGCAGGGGCGGGGCCTGCGAAATATCGTCATTGTTTATTTTTGATGTCACGTTAATTGAAATGAACTAACAGATAACACTATAAATCTTAAATAAATTGGTGTCTTGCAAGAAAACTACAAAAACAAAAGAGTATACGACGACTACGTTCCCGCCATATTTATTGCGCCAATGTGCAGGTGAAGTGGGCGGGGCTTACCCAGCTAACACACAACGTAATCCTGACGTTGTGGGAAGGTCGTATTTTGGTAACGTAATTTCTTGACGTTGCTGCGACGTTTATAGTACGTAAAACCTAACGTAAATTCCCAACGTTGTGACTACGTTGTAGATTACGTACTTATCACGTCACTAAAACGTAATCATGTAACGTTGAGCCGTACGTCCTTACAACGTCATAAATACGTACTTCATTCAGAATACAAAATGATAAAATTATCTAATATCTATTCACAGTCGTTCTTTAAATACACAAATATATCAGTATAAACAGTCAGTAAAGACCAAACAGTCGTTAAATGTTGTTTTTCTTGTTATGTGATTTCTGGACGTTGCTACGACGTAGTAATTACGTAAGCCCTAACGTAATTTCTCAACGTTGTGACAACGTTGTAGTTAACGTACGTACCACGTCATTAAAACGCAGTAATGTTACGTTGTGCCTTACGTCCTGACAACGTCATAAACACGTACTTCATTCAGAATACAAAATGATAAAAGTAAGTAAAAAATATCAACCATTTATTCACAGTCGTTCTTTAAATACACAAATATATCAGTATAAACAGTTAGTAAAGACCAAACAGTCGTTAAATGTTGTTTTTCTGGTAATGTGATTTATGGACGTTGCTACGACGTAGTAATTACGTAAGCCCTAACGTAATTTCTCAACGTTGTGACAACGTTGTAGTTAACGTACGTACCACGTCATTAAAACGCAGTAATGTTACGTTGTGCCTTACGTCCTGACAACGTCATAAACACGTACTTCATTCAGAATACAAAATGATAAAAGTAAGTAAAAAATATCAAACATTTATTCACAGTCGTTCTTTAAATACACAAATATATCAGTATAAACAGTCAGTAAAGACCAAACAGTCGTTAAATGTTGTTTTTCTGGTTATGTGATTTCTGGACGTTGCTACGACGTAGTAATTACGTAAGCCCTAACGTAATTTCTCAACGTTGTGACAACGTTGTAGTTAACGTACGTACCACGTCATTAAAACGCAGTAATGTTACGTTGTGCCTTACGTCCTGACAACGTCATAAACACGTACTTCATTCAGAATACAAAATGATAAAAGTAAGTAAAAAATATCAACCATTTATTCACAGTCGTTCTTTAAATACACAAATATATCAGTATAAACAGTTAGTAAAGACCAAACAGTCGTTAAATGTTGTTTTTCTGGTAATGTGATTTCTGGACGTTGCTACGACGTAGTAATTACGTAAGCCCTAACGTAATTTCTCAACGTTGTGACAACGTTGTAGTTAACGTATGTACCACGTCATTAAAACGCAGTAATGTTACGTTGTGCCTTACGTCCTGACAACGTCATAAACACGTACTTCATTCAGAATACAAAATGATAAAACTAAGTAAAAAATATCAAACATTTATTCACAGTCGTTCTTTAAATACACAAATATATCAGTATAAACAGTTAGTAAAGACCTAACAGTCGTTAAATGTTGTTTTTCTGGTAATGTGATTTCTGGACGTTGCTACGACGTAGTAATTACGTAAGCCCTAACGTAATTTCTCAACGTTGTGACAACGTTGTAGTTAACGTACGTACCACGTCATTAAAACGCAGTAATGTTACGTTGTGCCTTACGTCCTGACAACGTCATAAACACGTACTTCATTCAGAATACAAAATGATAAAAGTAAGTAAAAAATATCAAACATTTATTCACAGTCGTTCTTTAAATACACAAATATATCAGTATAAACAGTTAGTAAAGACCAAACAGTCGTTAAATGTTGTTTTTCTGGTAATGTGATTTCTGGACGTTGCTACGACGTAGTAATTACGTGAGCCCTAACGTAATTTCTCAACGTTGTGACAACGTTGTAGTTAACGTACGTACCACGTCATTAAAACGCAGTAATGTTACGTTGTGCCTTACGTCCTGACAACGTCATAAACACGTACTTCATTCAGAATACAAAATGATAAAAGTAAGTAAAAAATATCAAACATTTATTCACAGTCGTTCTTTAAATACACAAATATATCAGTATAAACAGTTAGTAAAGACCTAACAGTCGTTAAATGTTGTTTTTCTGGTAATGTGATTTCTGGACGTTGCTACGACGTAGTAATTACGTGAGCCCTAACGTAATTTCTCAACGTTGTGACAACGTTGTAGTTAACGTACTTATCACGTCCCCCAAACGCATTAATGTTACGCTGTGCCTATGTCCTGACAACGTCATAAAAACGTACTTAATTCAGAATACAAAATGATAAAAGTAAGTAAAACATCTATTCACAGTCATTATTTAAATACACACGAGAATCATTATGAATATTTACTAGAGACCAAACGGTGGGTGGAGCCTTCATTTTGGTAACGTAATTTCTTGAGGTCGCTACGATTTTGTTTTTACGTAACATCTTCTAACAAATTCCAAACGTTGTGACGATGTTATGTTTACATATTTATCACGTCACTACAACGTAGAATTGTAACGTTGAACCTTACATCACCACAACGTCATAAACATGTACTTATTTCAGAACATAACATTTTAACAGTAAGTCAATTATATCAAACATATACACATGGGAAAAGTTTAGCGTTAGGTTATTCTGAGAAATTAAAGTGAATATTGGTTGCTCTAATGTGAGCAATTCATTCTTTCAAGTCAACTGGTCAAAAGAAGTCGTTAGTTAAAGGAGGTCTATGGGGCTAATGAGCCCGCTGATGGCGAACGTGTTGCGTGCTGGTGACATGGTCACGTGACTCGGACTGGGCTCAGTATGAACTATGAACTATCAAAATCACGAAATTTTTAAAATACAATTTCAATAAAAATAGTCTACTGACGAAATCTTGTCAGTGTTTACTGTAATAGCCTACAGCAAAGAAATGCGCTTTATTAACAGATTGAACCGGAAAGAATCCAATATGTATTGAAAAAACATGAATACGGCAATTTTTTCAATGATAGTTCAAACAATTTGCACGAAGAAATCTTTCATTAAACCTAAGTTTCTCGTATCGAAAGTGATTAATTCAATCCAAGTACAGTAACGCTCTCACAACATCACATTTTACTTTAGAATACGGAGGTGCTTGATTATTTCCATGTGTATATATGCATATTAATCATTCTTCAAATACAGACAAGGTTCAGAATAAACAGTTTGTACAGCCCACATGATGGATAAACTCTTTATTCTTGTAATGTTATTTCTCAACATTGTGGCGACATTGTAAATTGTGTACTTTTCATAATTATGTACTTATAATGTAACGTTGGGCCTCACGTCCTTACAACGTCATAATAACGTACTTATCTCAGAATATATAAGATAACTCATTCCCAATGAAAGTACTCAATTACTAAAAAAGTATGTCATCTCCATCAAAATCGCATTTTCTGTGAAATCTTTGATTCAATGCGACACTTATTCGATTTAAATTAATGCAAGTAACTCGAGCATTAGTGAGAAGAAAGGTCAAACATATATTCATGGTCATTCTTTAGATATACATAGGAATCACTATAAACGGTTACTATAGACCAAACCGCCGTGTAAAGCCTTTATATTGGTAACATGATATCTCGACATCGCTGCAACGTATTTAGTACGTAAACCCTAACGTAATTTCTCAACGTTGTGACGACGTTGTAGTTAACGTACTTGTCACGTCACTAAAACGTAGTAAAGAAACGCTGGTCATTACGTCCTCGAACCATCATAATAACGTTCTTTCTTAGAATATATAATGAGAAAAATAAGTCAATTTATAATATATTGTGAATACATTTCCACGTGTACCTTATATATATGCTTAGTTGATGATTATGAAAAGAGGCTCATGTTGATTAATTATGAAATCCCGAAATTTGTCTAGAGCATGTTATTGCGAATATAATCTTTTAACTGTGTAATTTTCTTAATATTTAGAGTTTACGCAACATTGAGAGCTGTAGTTACTTTTATGTAAGCTGTGAACACGAATAGAATGTTGAAATTACCCTCATAATAATTTGTTTTAAAGAACATTCTTTTGAATGCCGTTTCCATGGTCTGATGTCATAATATGGTCAGTTGTTTTGACATCACATAATTGGAGCCATTTTCACATTTAATGGTCCAGGGAAATGTCGATGATTTAGAAATTGTTTAACCCAGTCTTTACTTCTTTATCTCAGAATATACAATATGAAACGAGCTAAATGTGTTTCTTTGCAATAAACTAGCTTTCGATCGTTCGTTCTATACAAATCAACAATTTCATAAAAAATGCTATTGAACATGACACCGTTTAGTATTATCTCTGAGTTAACATGAGCTAACTGAGTTGACATTTATAATACGAGCACAAACACAAAAATCACGTTTGCCATTGTAACCTTGTAACAAAACAATTAAAATCCCACTTGTTTCGTACCAGTCGTGTAAAGTATATGATAATATAGCATACTTTCTCGGGTAATAATCTGTATAAATACTACACACAGCGATCAGTGTCTTTACGAATCTCGTATGGATTCTATTATAGGTTATGTTTCCTCAAATACTGAAGGAATATCTTCGTTATGTGTAATTGGAAAACAATGAGATCTCATACAACACGTCTTCTGTGACAGGTATATGTATATTTCAACGTCAAACACATAAAAAAAAACATATTGTCATAATACCTTATCATATAATTTGGTGTGAGAAACAGTTACTCAGTGAAATAAACCTTGTACCTTCTACAGTGATGATAACCTTTATCGACACTCAGCAGAGTGACGTGTATTTGCCAAAGTCGCACATTTACCATTGCAATCATTCATTTTCAACATAAAACACAAAAGCTATATGATAAATGGAATGTCTGTTTGTACTATGTTTGCAAAATACCATGTTTATCTGATCTCCTGATGTAGAAAAGTATGTATTTCACTCGTGGCTTCGCCCCTGAAATAAACATGGTATGTGGCAACGGAAGACAGATATCATCTACATACTATAGTATATAGATCATCAATGAATGACTTGACAATACTATTCCATTGCTGAGGGGACAACTATAACACTGCTATGGCGTTGCAAAGTTATAATGTTAACATGATTGTATTGCCCATATGATATTTACACATAAAATGCGTTTGACAAGAATGCTTTCCTCCTTGTGAATGGTTGGGTATCAAAACGACCGAAAGTGGTACGTATTGTCCAGAGTATTGTTCGTAACCATTGTACTGATCTTATATCATTATGTTTAAATGGTTTCTCATTTGTTTGGAATAGCTTGCTTGTTGCAAACTCGCGTTATTAACGCGTTCACATGCGTCAGAATATATGGCAGAATAATTACATGACACATACAACTAATTTGTCCTTTTCCTCAAGTCCAACCCCCAAAACGATTTAATAGCTGATTATTGCAAAACTAGTTGTAATTCTATATTTCGGTGCCATAGTTTTCTATCATCCTAATATATTTGAAGAAAATACTTGAAACACATATTCTGGTCATGGCATATGTAATGATTAATATTGAAATGAACTTAAAATGAATCTCAGCGAAAACACTTATGTGAAACAAAGTTTCTAAGATCTATTTTATAATGTGTTTTTTTTAGGACGTCAATTGGTAAAACACAACATTGTTTTAATTTGTTATCAGAAAGGTAACTTTGAATCAATGTGTGTGATTTCAGTGCAAAATTACTGTTCTTTTCAAAAGAAATATTAAGTACGACCAATCAGCGTATAATCTTAATTTCATAACGATATGAATATTAAATGCATTCAATTCGTCATCAATTATCGCTGCAGGAATTTCAGCATGATGTAATAACACTAGCTTATATACATTCAAAGAATTCATTGAATGATGGCTTTAAGATACACATGTATTTTGATTTGAATGCAATCAATGATAGTGATGTTTTTTTTAAAAAACTGGATATGATTTCTTGTTTGGTGTAATATTTATTGTTCTATCCTCTGACAATTTTAGTAAATACAAATGTTGCTTTCTTACTGTTTGATCTCAATAACCCTACATTCGGCAGTGCATTTTCACAACACCAAAAATATACATTGAGTTGCAGTGAATGGCTATACTTTGAAGATATTTCCAAATAAACGCAACAATTTAGATACATGATGGTGAAATACAATATTTATGAAAATCAACAATACTTTACACACAATAAACGGATATGATTATTATGTGAGTAGGCAATTTTCAATATGCCGTCATCTTCCTTCAATTAATATTTCTGATGGTTTGTAGGTTTTAGTAAACACCTTTCACATGACATATATCATCTGATACATGATGACTTTGAATATAGATCCATTGTTCTTATCGTATCGGGATATCCAAACGGACTCCACATGTCCTATCTGATTTTTCAGACATTGATTAATGAATTTTGAAAACAAATAAGTGTATATATAAATTCAAAGCGTGATTTAAATATTAGTTTTTAAATATAGATCGTTAGAAAGACGTAATAACAGTTCGAATTAAATTCCATATACCGTCGAGTCACGTCAATCACACATATTTTCACTGTGGTAAGAAGTTATAGTTCACTAAAATCTCATTATTTCATTACTCATTACATAATAGCGGTCATATCTGCTATTTTATAAGATCATGTTTATCTCATCGAGTGCGCTATTTGGCAACAACTGACAGATATTTTATTTATCATATGTAAAGAGTGCAGATTTGTGATTTCATGTATCTGAATGTAACACAGCTCTGTCCAGTTTACTCGTGAGAAATGGGTCATACAGTAACACAGGTCACAGGGTCACATCTGTTGCACTCATCAGCCCCATGTCAGCTGGCCCTTCGGGATGGCTGGGGGATAGACTAAGACCAATCACAGTGTATTCACGTGACTAAAACATGCAGGACTTGGAGGAAAGACAATACTTGCGCCAAATCTGCTAGTGCAGTTGATCAACACCATTTTCGTTTTCGACGCCGTATATGATATCATTTAGGTAAGAATTTATTTCCTCACTGTCTATCTCTTTACATTTTTTCTCGTTTACTTCAGAATGCTATAAGGCATCTACTAACACCAACAGGGATACACCTACAGTCTAAGTCGTTAGTAGACCTAGCCATTTCTTTTACTAATGGTGTATGTAAATATTTTTGGAGCGAGTCTCTAAGTCCAATGTGTAATTGAACGATTACTTACGATCGTATACATCATTACTAATATCATATTAACCTATGACCTATATTATAATAACATGCTATTTTGAATGAAGACAAAGGTTCAATTTTGCTATTGTATTGTTTATAGCTCCGGTTACTAACGACTTTGGAGGCGATTGTGTTCGCCGCGTGATGAAGAAACTGGGGACAAATCACCTGATGTCGACAAGCTGCTTAAAAGGTAAAACAAAAGATTTCCAAACTACACATTTAATGTCTTCACAATTACTTATGACTTAGCTTTATGACAATTCAATTGAAACAATATTGGAATATAGATATCGCTTGATGTCATACAATTGATATCTAAAATGATTGCCAATTCATACAAATAATTATCTTACGGTTCTGCTTGTTTGTTCCCAAATTCAATTCAATTATTTCATCATATATGTATAACCTCAGTTGAATGTATAAAGTTTTTGTGGTTTAAGTTTCTTGAAGGCAATAACTTTCATCATAAAAAGCAATATACTTGTGTTTTCAAACTTATAGTTTTTTTAATCCTTTTTTAACATTTAGACATGTTGATTTATTTTGCAGAAGCCTACATGAAAAACATTACTGCAAAGGAAGTGATGTCGAGGGGGAAGTTTCGAAAAGCTTAATACATGCTCCATCTAAACATACCGGGCCTCGATTTCACCAGGTAACTTTTTTTTGTCGTAGTTACTATTTTTGCAATAATTTACACGATCATACCTCCCTGTAACATTCATAGTTATCACGTTATTCAATTATACCTCTGTTGTTTATTTATCATCCTCAAATATTAGTTTAATAAGTGCTACATTGTTGTAATGAGGTATCGCCGTAAATTTAATTAATGTAATATAAAATAATAAAATAATACAAAATTTGTGTATGAGAAAGAAGAATTATTATATAAACGTAGATGCATACCTACATCAATATGCTTGATACAAGATATTACTGATTTCCCTTACCTCTTTTGTTTTAAAAAATTCAAAGTTTATAAATGTGTATTATTTGTTTGCAGAGAGCAGCATCCAACAAGGAAACAAGCTCACGAACCGAGAAATAAACCAAGGACAAGGAAACAAACTAATGGACAAGGAAACAAGCTAATGGACAAGGGAACAAGATAATGGGCAGGGAAACAAGGTTATCGGGGGAAAAAGCTAACTTTTAAACTTCAATCAAATTAAAAGTATAATCACAGTTTCATCTCTCTGTTATCTTTGTGTTCTCGAACTTATAGACAACAACACTGAAAACATAGCTTTTCATATTGTCATGCAGTTTCAATCATTCCGTGAAGAACATTATCACAAATGACAAACGATTTTACCATTTAAAAATGAAATGCCTTATAATAAGCAGTCTGTCAACTTAAAATTTGTGTTACTATTTGGCAAAATTAGAAAGCCCTATTTCATAATATTTTTGTTATAACTTATTTTATAGCGGTGGTTAACTTACAAGAAATGTTGCTTCAATGTTCATGAGTCTACAAATGGAATCTGTAAGGACGTTATGGCAACGTCGTAATGCGTTTTAGAGACAACAAAACTACGTGAGATAGACGGCATTTTCGTGTTCTCACATCATCGTATGTAAGTAGAAAAACAACGTTGTAGCCACCTTTCTGGGTGTCTACAGATTGACGTTGTGACGACGTCAGGATATACGTTAGGACAACGTAAACATAAACCTCGATACAACGTCCTCGCAACGTCGTAATTACGTTGCAACACAACGTTGTAGCAACCTGTCTGGGAGTCTACAGATTGACGTTGTGACAACGTCAGGATCTACGTAAGGACAACGTAAACATAGACGTCGTTACAACGTCCTCGCAACGTCGTAATTACGTTGCAACACAACGTTGTGGCAACCTGTTTGGGAGTCTACAAACTGACGTTGTCACAACGTCAGGATCTACGTAAGGACAACGTAAACATAGACGTCGTTACAACGTTCTCACAACGTAGTAATTACGTAGAAAATCAACGTTGTAGCAACCTGTTTGGGAGTCTACAAACTGATGTTGTCACAACGTCAGGATCTACGTAAGGACAACGTAAACATAGACGTCGTTACAACGTTCTCACAACGTAGTAATTACGTAGAAAATCAACGTTGTAGCAACCTGTTTGGGAGTCTACAAACTGACGTTGTCACAACGTCAGGATCTACGTAAGGACAACGTAAAGCTGACGTTGTCACAACGTTATCACTACGTAGATTTGTTAGCTGGGTATGCGATGGACAGCGGGCCTACATGTATGTCGGGGTTCGAGATACATGTCGGCTTTTACATGCGTTCTTCATGTACTTCCGTGTCAAGTAAGGATATACAATCTACTTGGTAGAGAATATAATTCGAAGCTTTCGTCTACTTTTGGAGTAACATTTATTTATGGTATTTTCAGTTCGTTTACCGAAACACCAAGTTAATTGTCTTCGGCAACTTTTACAATTTTCATTTTGACTTCGGATTTCCGTGAAATAAACGTTCTGCAATGCAATTTCGCTTGATATATACATACATATTTTAGTGAATGATGTGTGGTGTACACATCTGCCATGATTCAAGATGTGTTCATGATTGAAATCACACCCTGATGATAAAAATAGTTTGCAAACGGAATGCAGTGTAACCGTGATGCTAAAACTGCCGTGAACCGACACCGACATATTTCCCCCACTTTTGTCGTAATGATCGTCATGGATTTTCGCTTAAAACGCCAATGGAAAAATATTACACATGGATGTCTATGTATTCTAGTTTGCAAATCTATTTCAATTTAGTACTTGAGTTCGGTATATACCGACCATTAGACACTTGTTTATACCCTTGCGTTTCTAGCTATCAAACTGTTTGTTACCCACTGAAAACGGGTCTCGCTTATTGACTAATGAAACACGACCTTTATTGCTAAGCAGTAATAAGGTGAATTTCTCCCTTTATACTGTTGGAATTTTCAAATAGAACCTTCAGCCAATGATATGCGTTGTCTTAGTATCTTTGAAATTCTATTGACCAATGACCAAAGCTGTAGCAAATTATAAACCACGTGACATTGTGGGTAATCCGAAATAATTGGCACAAACAAATGTGGATTTTGATTATCAATATTTGTCATATAGATAGAATTTTTCTTCAATGTTTCATTGGAATCAATGATGAACTTGTTATCTGCAATTCAAATCAATATCACAAGTAACAAAGCGCTTTTCTATAAGTTAAGTACATTATTTGGCATTCCAGAATCGGCAAGTACGTTCCGTTTGGTTAACAGTTTTAATGGTTATGATTTGATTTGTAACCTGCGCAACACCCGGCATACGCCGCCGAAAATGGTGAAACCGGCGTACGCCTAAGGCGTAATCTGAATGCTTCGGTTTGAAATGACAGGCGAAGGTGGCGTATAATGGCTTACAAATGCTATCCTTGCGACATTAAATAACTGTATTTTCTTTGACTTTGCGTTTGACAACTAGATACTTTGACGAATAATTTTAATACTGGTTATTTAAAACAATGCCTAACACGCTAATAAAATGTAAGTTCATGTTTTGAAGTAATTTTTTTAAAGTTTTCTCAAATAAATGACATGTTAATTTAAGCTAGTTTGAGGGATGATGACGTCTTTCTGTTTGTACGCCGATACACTTGTTAAATTTAAGCCTGGCTTCAGAACGGTGCATGTACTCCGGTCACTTGGTCGGTGTATATGCCGCTGAAACGAATCAAACATAGCCACTGACCTACTTTTTCAAAATTTTGCTGATGGCGAGTTAGCGAAGGCAATGTAATAGAGTTGGTCTCCATATAGCTTAAAATCTAAAAATTAAAATCATAATCGCCACACGGTAAATTGACATATTTGTTTGAGAGCTTTACATTAATATGATAACACATGTGCGGTGTGGTGTTTTGTTGTGTTGTGCGTTGGTTGCTTTCTTGGAACTCCCGTTACATTTTGTCCTTAGGGTTAGAAGAAGTCCGAATCCTTTCGGTGATACTTTTTTGGAATAATACATCCGATCGAGGCCTTTGTGATAATTGACTGTAAACATGTGATATTGCATTATTTATACAAAGCGTAGGATACAAAGGGTAATTCTAAGGAGAGAAAATAAATCATAAAAATGTTTACAAGTTTTAAAACAATTAAAATGCCAGTCTATAGATTTCTAACAAATAACATCTAGACATTAGGACAAATATAACATTCAAATCCTATGTTAATAGTTAATTAGGCTCACATTTGTTACAGAAAAATCTTAAAATAAGATATATTTACATGTTATGATGTTTGGAGAGGACTATCGGGCATCACCAATCATGCAGGACTTCTTATGCAGACTTTCGAATTTTGTAAAATGGACATATTTACTTGTGCACTTTCATTGAAAATGAGTGAGTAAAACTTATCTCAGGTAATACATGTGTATGCAAGCTTACGTGACCTGTTAGATGTTACACGAGTAGGTCTTACGCCAACCTTTGTAATGTCAAAACAAACTCAAAATGTAATGATATAGTTATGCGAGGAACTCTTATTAATGACAATATGACATTAAATTTGCATATGTTACGTGATGGTTTCATATAGTTTTGGAAGGGTCCGATACAAAACTAGGTAAACCGAACTATAGAATAGAATATAGAATTACTCCTTCAGCTTTTCCTCATGCAATACTTCCTTCCTTAATTGTATGTCCTTCCTCAACCCTCTTATCATACATTGTGACGTCGGACATCAATCTAGTCCATCCAGCACGCATATTCACCTGGAATCATCTCTCACTAACAAATCACCGCCTCACGTTCCATCCACTTCATATACCCAGGTGCCCCAAGCTTGCCTTTTTAAAGGCTTTTCTTGTTTCCTTTCAAAGGTTTCCGAAATTTATACCATTCTAAGCTAGAAACAATAGCTATCAGTTGGTGAAATCTCAGTCACTATGCTTGTATTTCGCAAAAGTACGAAAGGTTACCATGCACAGTACTTTTTACGGTCATTGTTTGTAAATGACGTCACAGTGATCAATGTTCAACAAAATGGTTACAAAAAGATACCTTGTATTATTTCGTGAACTAAAGGATCCATGGCGTGATAGTGATCTCAGATCACGTGACTTCGTGCACAAAATATTTTAGACGAACTTGACTTGGCGACCAAAATAATGTCCAATAATACTCATGCACGTGACATGACGCAACGTGGTATATATTTAACTGTATATATAGCTGTACGAGGACAAGTGAACATAGAACCTGTTCTGTGGCTGTTCTTGTAAGTATCGTTTAATATTACATAGGCCTACTTGTTCTGAATATCGTTTATGAGATAATTTTGGTTATTTGAAACAAGTGTTGTTTTACCAGTTGAAAGTTATTCATAGTGTTTTGTGACTAAAACATCACTCATTCTACCATGGACAGGTTTTTTTTACCATCACCCTATGTAAAATTCCTGACATGATCTAAGAAAACTATTGATCAGTGCTCTGGAAATATGAAAGACGCCCATTTGTAGAGGCTCCGTTGGGAACCTCTGATCACAATACTGTTTATACGGTTCCTGCGTGTTGTTAAAAATAAAACCAGAGAAACCTGTTGTAAAATATATAAAGGGGATTGCCAAATGGCTGTTTAGAAAAACTGAAAGGGTTGCTTTGATTGTACAGACTGTACCATGCATGTTATGATCTGAATGAGTTTACAATGTTGTAGTGCTAACAGAACTCAATATCGCAAGTGAAATGTAGGTAAAACATATAGGTGGAAAAAAATACACCCTACATTAAATAACGTAAAGGAGCAAGGGCAGCCATTAGCCGATCTTAGGGGTCCATTCAACATTAACATGGGAATCCACTGCGGAGTAACGTTCACATGAGTGTTTTTTGTGGTCGATTTTCGAGTCCTATTGTGTTCAAAGCTTATGCGCAATACCGGCGTCCGTGTTTTGCTACTTACCGGCGATAGTAGACAGACAGACAGACAGACATATATTTCTTTT
Organism: Gibbula magus; assembly: GCA_936450465.1. Classification (NCBI taxonomy): domain Eukaryota; kingdom Metazoa; phylum Mollusca; class Gastropoda; order Trochida; family Trochidae; genus Gibbula; species Gibbula magus. The sequence goes on along the minus strand of OW388289.1, from coordinate 23,712,311 downwards.
TATTAAAGTCTCGCCTCGCGATCAATAACATACATATGCAATATGTACATAAAAGTATACGAGCCACCCAACAAAGGGTTATGAGAGACTATTTAAGAAATAGATTTCACAATGTGTTTGTTCACTGGCTTATAAATGGTTTGAAAGGTACAAGTAAAACTGGTATAAATGCCGGAGCTTGTCGACATTGTCGATTGTCTACCGTTCAATCTAACACAGCATTCAAGTCATTCAGTCTTGTAAAGGGAGGTAATAGCATTAAACATTTTACCTTTATGTTTGCTTCAAGTCATTTTATTAAGCACATTGTAGAGCGAATAATACAGTCATATGTCATATATCATTTGTACTTGGGCCTATGGCCTTTATACTGAATAAAGAAATTGAAATATGCCTTCCGAAGATTGATGAATGCTGTAAAAGTCTATTTCTTCATGGATTACCGCCCCGTGGGGTGCCCGAGTTGGATTACCGCGCATCGGTAACTTTGAATTGAGAAGTCGGCTGTCCGGCAAATCGAGAACCCGCCTGCGACCTGTACGGGTGGAGGAAGGATGCCTGGTGGTTGAGGGTTGTGTGTAGCTGAATGCTACCACTGACCAGTACACTGCTTCGGCCCCGACTTCATCTAGACAGGTGGCCAGATTGGTCCGGTCTGGTCAATCGGCTGGTCATGCCAAGCACTTGGTTGCGCACATCTTTGCTATCCTTCTTCTTACGCTGCTACCTCTATTTACAATTATTTTCTTTACTTTCTTGGTGCTCTCTTGCATAAACTCACCACCTTTTACAACACTATCCTTGCGGATATACTTATCTCTACCTTTTGCTTCGTATTCTATTCTTTGTGCTCTCTAACACTCCTTCATCAACTCTACTCAGCTTCCAAGTAGCGGTGGCCAATGGGTCAATCCAGTGAAGAATTGGCAACTCTTTAGTGGAGTATATCATCCTGGTATCCCAGGTGCAGTCAGCAGGAGACCCGCTGACATACAGCATTGCCCTTGTTGGTTCTCCGTGGTGGGTGGGGATCCAGGTTGATGAACTTTTTTCCGCCAAACATGATTCGTACAGGCAAAAAAAAAAGAACTTCAACTAAAAAACATTCAAACCAAAAATCCTCACATTCAATTTCATTAACCCCCAACAACTAGCCGCGATTTTTATTTATATCATCAATTGATGATAAACCTTTACGACTTAATCCCTATGCCACCGCCAAGACCATCCAAGGGCTGATGGGTGATGTGAAGGATGTGAAGAAGATCAGGAATGGGTACCTTCTTGTGGAAGTCAAAACACAACAACAGGCGACTGATGATACCCTGTGTCTTTAGCAGAATTTTGACAGGTGTGTCTTTTGGAAAAAATGACGTCATGGCGTCCCCTCTATACGGTATGAGTCATCACATCCCCGGGGTGAGCGGGGATACATACGAGCGAACCAATCAGAAATCGTAATTTTATAGACGAATCGTGACGTCACGGCGTCACTACGTGAACGGATGAGGTCATATAGGTGCGTAGGGCCTATGTCTTTCGATAGCGTCACCACTTGACTTTACCATGAACGATGCGTTGGCATAATGCCTACGTTATTATAGTCATGCTATCGTTCAAGCGTTCCATTTGATGAGTAGATATGCTTACAATCACGATCATATAGTGATAATTAAACTAATTATCGAATAGCATATATCAGTAAAAAAAAATGATTGCCTGTGAATCACATATTCGCTATGTATTAGACATGTTTTTTATTGTGTCACTGAGCCTTGTATCGTAATGTCTACAACCATCCCTCTATACAATACATTCCGTTTCAAATTTAAGAATAACATTGAGTAGCGAGTGTAGTTGAATTATACACATTTGAAATAGGCTACAGCTTGTCCGATGCAGACGACGAGAGAACGAGGGAACAGGAGTAAGACAAAACACCGCTTTCAAATCTCGGCAGTGGGCTGTTCTATTTTTAGCAGAGGCCGCGGACAGACATGGGGGCCTATTAGTGTAGACTATAAAGCGCTTTGAGCATGCAATAAGCATGGATACTATCCGCTATGCAAGTAGACTATAACTATAACTTTAACTAAGGCATAATCTCTTCATAAACCCTACACATATCAAGTTGCGAATCTATTCGATTACATACATATGAAGAATGAATGCAGACGACACAGGGAAGTAGCCTAATGAGTAGAATGTACTATCTAAACTCCAACGAAACGCATGGTAAATCCCATATAGTGAGTGGTGTAAATAAGCTTATACGATAACCACATGCTTTTGTGATTGTTTTGAATCTAAATCAGTTAGCTATCTAATTTTCAATGAGCATTAGTAACTGATTATATGTGCGAGCGGCGATACGCCGACAGCCGACAGCCGTACGCGTTCTATTTATAGCAAAGAATCAGTGTAGGTCACTCTGTTACGCACATAACACTGACACACACATAACAGACTTTCACTTCGCGCATGTACCGGACATTCGGAACAAGAACCAGGCAGTGAAAGGAGCATAGCTAAGATGTCCAATGTTATAATATATTGTATTATTTGATTCAGAATGATCAACTTTAAACCCGCACTTCTTCATCCGGGATGAACATTTTCACATACCTTATTTAGTTGACACACTGACGACAGACAGGGGAAGGAGATATGCTATTTATTAGGTTGGGTCTGTACGTTGACATTCACTATACATAGTTCTTGTCCTGTAGGTACACACACTATTGTGCCAGAATAGGTATGACAGTACATGAAAAATGATTTTGAAACATTCTCGCAAAATAAAATATCTTGTTCATATATTAAAAGTAATGTCTATTTGCGGTTGTGTGTTTTATGTACTTTTTCGACCACATAATCGTTTCTGTGGTTTGTTGATTCAATGTCATCACTGGTTGTGTGCTCCTGAACCCATGCTCTCAGTGGTCTCAAGCTGATAGCCATGCGGAGAGTGATACACTAAACATATGCGACAGTTCAACACACCTTATCAGGAACTACAGTAGATGCAGTCGTTTTAGCCATGTAAATGATATATTTGATATATTAAAGGGGCAAATATGAAAGTCGGGAAAGAAGCTATAACCTAAACCAGCACCTTCTGTAATTTGGTAAATGTTAGAACCAAATAAAATATAATGCGAAACTGATCACGCATCTGTTAACATAGTTTATATATATCGTATTTAGGTTTGTGTATAGCTTATTCATAACGAAAATACAACCATAATACAAGTCAGGGTCATGATCGAAAACTGGACAATTGACCTTGGCTTAAGCTACATTGATGAATTCAAACGTAACTTTTGAAACTTACATAAAGTATAGATACGAAGACAGGTTTGCTTCTTTTGCGTTTAATAGGTCTTACTACGAGTACATTGGTTCATTAATCTCATCAAATTCGTTAGGGTAATCCCCTTGACAATCGAGCAATATCATGATTGGATAGGTGAACTCGAATGACAGAAGATTGATATGGGAGTTGAACGTATCAGTAGTTCGTAATTAAAATAAGGTGTAATGTCTAACTTTACCTGTAAGGAGTTATGTGATGGTAATCAATTGAAATCATTTTGCTTGATACGACGAAGACCTGTATGTATAAAAGGATTCACGTTGTAATCAATTAAACAAACGTCTGAAATGATTGAACAAATAGATGTCAAATACCAAATCATTGTATAGCGTTATTTGCAAAGAATGATTTCATTTGAACAGATAAAATGTAATTGATTATTCGATGTAAACATCGCTATTTACCTCATTGACGTTAAGCTGGGGCTGTCTAGATGGCAAACATCGGATGGGATATTGGAAGATGTGCATACTACACCAACATTTTATAGACGAAATTTTGTTATGCGAAAACCTATGACGTCACGATATTCTTTGATCATAAAAGATTGATATCATTAATACTCACACATTTTCGCTACGACCATGGACGTGTACGGAAGGGACTTGTGTACTGACTCTGCGGGAAGTATGAGTTCCCCGTCTCCTCGTAAGTACAGTAAGTACGAAGATCGACTGTTATCTTTTGACAAGTGACCAGTACAGATGAATCAGAAACCCTCAGAGATGGCATGTGCCGGACTGGTGTATACCAATTGCGGAGATAAAGTGTATTTTTTTTCCTGTCACATTCGTTTGAAAGACTGGAAACCGAACGACGATCCGTGGAGGGAGCACGAAAAATGGTCTCCATCATGTTATTACGTTAACATGGTGGGATTACATCATCAACGGCCCAAGCATCGGATAGGATCTTTTAACGCATTCGGATGTAAGGAAGACAACAATTCTCAACAAAACTAAGATTGAAAACGAAAGTGACGTCATAATTTTCCGATTATAAATATACCCAATAGGGAGGGACCATAACTTTGACAGTCAAAAGTGTGACCAATCGGTGAACAGTAACCATCCCCTATATAATAATAATAATAATAGTGCATATTTATAAAGCGCACATATCCACGCTCGAAAGCATGCTCAAAGCGCTAAACATATAATGCTAATAAATAATGATAATAGTGATGCACATTTGAATGTGCTCACTTCACACAAACAGCAATAACAAATCAATGTGTACAATTGTTGCAATTGTGAAAGTCCTTATGAACCATAAAACTGAACAAAAAGATAGGCTTTTAGACTTGATTTGAATGATTCAAATGTTGGACATAGTTTCAGATTTTTGGGAAGAGAGTTCCACATGTTAGGAGCAAAATGCTCAAAACATCTCTGACCAAAGCACTTGAGGTTACACTTCGGCACTGTCAATAGATTCTGATGTTGTGATCTAAGCTCCCGTGCTGGGACATAGGCTGATATCAACTCTGATTGTAGGCAGGCGATTGATCATGCAGAGATTTATGCATTAGACATCAAATTTTGAGTTGAATCCTTGCTTTTATTGGAAGCCAGTGAAGATGTTTAAGGACAGGAGTAATGTGTGATCCTTTAGATGTTAGAGTCACGATTCGCGCTGCTGTATTTTGTACCTTTTGAAGTTTGTCAAGGAGAATATCCGGGAGTCCGACATAAAGACTGTTACAGTAGTCGAGTCTACTCAGTACCAGACATCTGGTTAGACATTGTGCAGCTTCCATGGTGATCAAAGGACGAATATTTCCAATCACACGTAAGTTCAAGTAGCATATTTTGCAGACATTGTTAATCTGAGCTTCCATTGAGAGTGTTGGATCTAGCAATACACCGAGATCCTTGACAGTCTTGGTTAGCTGAACGTCCGTGTCTGACACATTAACGGTGCTAAGATCCACTTTTTTAAGCTGCTGCTTAGTTCCAAAAATGATTTCTTCCGTTTTATCACTGTCCAGTTTGAGTTTGTTTTCTGTCATCCAAGAATTCAAGGACCTGGTACAATTAGCTATATTCAAAAGAGCTTCTTCTAAGTTATGATAATGAAAGTGATTGTACAACTGGCAGTCATCGGCATATGAGTGGTGGAGGAGGCGGTTTGTGAGATGATGTTTGAAGTACTGCCACAATAGAGAACAAATAACACTGGACCAAGTACAGATCCCTGTGGGACACCATATTTCAAGTTGACAGTGGATGACCTGTCATTTCCAATCATCACAAATTGTGCTCTTCCTTTAATATAAGATGATATCCACTGTAGTGCTGTCCCACCTATTCCACACTGATGTCGGAGTCTGTCCAGAAGTAGATTGTGGTCAATTGTATCGAATGCTGAAGACAAATCCAGCAATATCAGAGCTGCCATATTGCCCTGATCTACTGCTCCACGAATATCATTTATGACTCTTAGTAAGGCTGTTTCAGTACTGTGAAATTTGCGATAAGCTGACTGGAACTTTTCTATGAGTGCATTCTCCGCAAGATGACATTTTAGTCGAATATGAAAAGCTTTTTCAATGACTTTGGATAGGAATGTCAAATTTGAGACCGGTCTAAAATTTTCCAAGTGTGATGGATCCAGATTGTCCTTCTTGAGGAGAGGCTTCACTACAGCTGTTCTGAAACACTCTGGAAACATTCCACTTTCGATACTCTTATTCACAATACTCGTAATACATGGGAGAATTACATCCAAATGTTTCAGTACAATATTGGTTGGGATTGGGTCCAAAACACAGGTAGTGGGCTTTGATGATCGAATAACACTGCGTATCTCTGAGTCTGTGAATAAAGCGAGATCAGTCAGGGGTTGCACACTGTACTGAGTACTGCTATTATCAACATCTTGAGACACTGTGATATCATCAGAGAGATTTTGTCGTATCATGTCAACTTTGTCAAGAAAAAAGTTGTTAAATGAGTCAGCAAGGGTCCGGTTTGATGCAGAAGGTGGAAGTTTGGATTCAGTCCTCTTGCCTTGCAATTTGTTCATAAAAGCGTATGATCTTTTGGGATTATCATTCATATTGGAAAGCTGCTGAAGACAATAATCCTTCTTGCAGTTACGAATGACAGTTGTTGCAGCATTCCGAGCTTGCTTATAAAGTTGACGATCTATTTCAAGATGACTTTTTCGCCATTTCCTTTCAGCTTGTCGACGTGCAGTCTTGGCTATCAGCACTTGCTGTGAGTACCAGGGTGTATCTGTGCGCACTTGGACTTTCTTCACTACAGGTGGAGCATGCTTATCAAGTAGTGTGGAGAGAGTGTCATGATACAGTTTAGCATGTTCATTCACATCAGATGGTGGGTCACACAGCAATGCAGATTCTACCAGGTCAAGTTGAAATTCAATATTGTCAATGTTTTTTAGATTACGGCATGTCACTGTCTCCATCTTCTTAAAAGGTCTACATGCATTCAATGTAACGAAAATTAAGAAGTGGTCAGACAATTGTTTGTCTTGAACAGAAACATCTAAAATGGTTCTATTATCTTCATGAGATATTACACAGTCAAGAGTATTTCCAGATTTGTGCGTTGGGACAGATACATGTTGCTTGAGTCCAAACGAACAAAGTAGATTGACAAACTTCTTAGCAAAAGGATTTTCTTTATCATTAAAATGAACATTGAAGTCTCCAAGAAATATAGTTTTCCTACCAGGATGAGATGCGAAGAGATTTGACATTTCATGATAAAACTGAGTGTTTGTGAGTCGATTTTTCCGAGATGGTGGAGGCCGATAAATACAAATCACCCTGAAAACATGTTTATCAGCTGTAACACAAACATCTAACATTTCAAACGATTTAGGAATTTCAGTTGTTTTTGCCTGGTGACGAGTGATGATGAGAGAAGACTTGTATATAATGGCTATGCCTCCACCAGATGAATTTAAACGAGGGGAGTTGACACAAGAAAATGAAGGTGGTAAGATACAGTGCCGAGGTAAGATTGAGAGTTCAATATTCTGCAGAGAGAGACTCTACGATCAACATCAAGACTCTATAGGATCCAAAACTGTAATGGCTAATCAAGGGGCAGAGACTAATACGTCCGTTGAAAAGTGCCGACTAGATATCGGACAGAATGTGTACATCGTAGCTGGCAATGGCAGGGACAAACGTTGATACACGTCAGGGAGTACAACAACAACGGTTTGGATGGGAAAATGTATCCCACACGTAAGGGTATCGCCTTGCAGCTGAGACAGTGGATCGAGTTGGAATCGAAAAGGACTGTTGTTGACGAAACAATTCAAAATTTGATAGAGGGAAAAGAAGATAAGCTATGCGGACATTTGGGTGCCAACGTATACGTCAGCGTCAGTAAGACGTTCGCCGGTGTGGATCTTCGCAAATGGTGGTGGTATGATGAGACTTCGGAGATGAAACCATCCAAGAAAGGCATCTTTCTCCGTTTACATCAGTGGGAGAAACTGAAATGGGCCATGGACGTCATCGCTGACTTTGTTCCCAAATTAAAAAACACAATACCTTGCGCTATGCAGGGAGACCATCAAAACCAACTCGGATTCTTAGCGTGCGCTTTCTGTAACCCCAACGGATCTCACTTTTGGCAGTCTTATTGATGTTTCACCGATTGGTATGGCATGTTATTCTAAAATAAAATGTTGAATTCGTTATTTTGTCGGTTGTTCGTATTTGGTTTAAATAGATTTGTAATGGTACGAACGAGTCATTCAGTCTCGAGATGTCACCTAGCTTGGGGCTGATATTGTAGTTCATGTGGATTTAATGCAACGTTGCATTAATTACTTCCGGTCTTTTAAAGTTAACTTTTAAACTTGAATATGTACATATTTTGCAGATTACATATATAATACATTACCTTAGGGTAGGTTGTTTGTGATATCGAGAGATGGGCATAATCTGTGCATTATTTATATTTTAAAACAATTGGCGTGCTACAGTGCCTTTAAGGAGAGATGGGGCGATGAAACAAAATATTTTAGAATTCGTTTTTTTTCTTCAAAATAGCAGGTTCATTGTGTCTTTTATCCAAAAATGTAAGAAAATTTGGGGGGTCACCGAACGATTTTAAGAGTTATCGGCATTAATAATAATACTCCCGACAGCAAATTACGCCATTTTTTCACTGATTTGATGTATTAAAATGAAATGCTCGCTTTCAAAGAATAAGCTCAGAATCCTTTCAAATACATTTCAGATACATACGGTAATGCATAGTAAGTCTATAATGTGAAAATTAATGACACTGGAAAGAGAAACAAAATTAAATTAAGCACTTTTTAATTAAAAACGGCATTTTTCTCATCGTTTTTCGCATATTGAACAGGATTTCTCACTGACACACATATTTTAGATATTGCTAAAAATGCAATATAATGTGCACATTTGAATAAACAAACAAATTCAGAAATAAAAATAGGGGTGGTCACTGGAAGTTGTTCATCACTTTAGCGTAATTTTTTAAAGTACCTTCATAAACGTAAAAACCTAACGTCAAGGATTTATGATGGTTTCAAGTGACGACCTAACGTTGACGACCTACCGTGTAATCATTATTGAACATACTATCAAGGTTCAAGGTTTCAAGGTTTTTATTAACTCAATTCCACCTTCGGTGGTACATGAGCATAATACATTCACATTTATATACAGAATAAATTCATCAAGATGGCGTATGCATATACACATATCATGCAGATACAAAATACAAGTAGGGCAATAAATATGTACAATGTGCAAATACTAACTAAGAGTTTTAGTGATCTTAAGGACATGATTTATAAATAATGACAACTGTTTTAAATACTTAATCTTTTTTGTGGTCAATAATTGTTTCATTGCTAAAAGGTTAGAAAATTTCATAAGATTGTCTGGGATAAACTTGATACGTTGTTGGAGAAGAGCTTCACATCGAAAGAGATAGTGAAACTCGTCTCCTATAGCTGGTGAATTACATAAGTTACATAAACGTTCATGTTTTGGAATATCTTGCCAGCGTCCGGTTTCAATCGGGAAGTTATGATTACTTGTCCTAAATTTCAAAATTAGATAGTATACAGAACGAGGCATGAACAGATAAGTTTCAAAACACGGGGATGTCTTAAAAGGAGGGTTCTATCGTGGTATTTTTTGTGGAAACGAAATTCGAGAGGATATTCCTGTTTACACATATATGTTATTAGTACATGATTAAAACCCAGTCAAATTGAAAGATACTAATGAAAGTAATATTTTGATGACTTTATATTTCACAAATTGATAAAGGCAAGCGCACACTTGTTGAAAAATAAAAACGATGAGAACTGAAGCCATTCATCGGCGCTGCAAATGGGGAAAATTTCGCTACAGTCTAACAGCATATTATTTATTAGTTTTATTATGTGTTATCTGTTTATATGTGTATTTTCTATCATTGTATATATTTTATTTGTTAGAAAGTGTAAAATTGGGTTAAATATAGCGTGTTTTCATTTCACGCAATGCCAAGAATCCAATATGGCGGATGCTGCCGATAAAGATTTGATAGTATATACCTTTCGAACTATTTCTAACCGAACTTTGCCAGTTTTGTAAGTGTTGATCAGATAGAATCTGTTTAATTTTAGAAGTGAGATCAGACGTGGTATACAGCCATGGTTTGCTAAATACCAAGGATAAACCACAATCGTTTAAAATCTTTTTAATAAATGAAATCCATCGTAGATTCTTCACGAAGTTTGAATTTTCTTGCGATATGAATGTATATAATAAACTAGATATCTTTAATGTTTCGTTGTTAGTAGCTATCCTATGCCAATAATGTATCATTCTTACATAAATTCTAGTATATAGAGCTTCTCTTCCAAATTCACCGAACAATGCAAAATTAGGCGTAGAGTTTCTTAAATTAGTCGCCAGCTTTAGGAATTTTATGTGTAGTTTTTCTATCAGGGATATATTTTCAAACCCCCAGATTTCAGAACCATACAGTAAGATTGGGACAACCATTGTGTCAAAAGCTGACAATAAACAGTCTAGAGGCAGATTTATATTTCGGGCTTTTTTCAGTAAAGCAAACATGGCTTTCGTTGCACTTTGGACTAAAGCTTTTATAGAGTTTGTAAATCTTCCATTTCTGTGAAAAATCAGACCTAGATATGTGTACATATCAGTTATATCAATAGCACTTTCACCCAAACGGAAGGATAATTTACATTTATTGGCTGGGCCGCTGCAGAAAATTAAAATCTTTGTTTTTGATAAGTTAACCTTCAGTTTCCAAGTTCTGCAATAGTCATGGAACACATTAAGTGTTTTTTGTAATTCTTTTGGATCGTCACTAAAGAATACGATATCATCAGCATACAACAAAATGAGTAACTGGATAAATAGCATCACATTTCCTTCATCGCATTCAAGGTTAACCCCTTTACAATTGTGTTGCATTAGTACTGCTTCCAGATCATTCACAAAAACAGAGAACAGGAGTGGGGACAAATTTTCTCCTTGTCTGACGCCAGAGTTGCATGGAAAATAAGGAGATATCTTTCCGTCTACCATGACAGCAGATTTGATGTTATGGTACATATTCTTAATTAAGTCCATAAAACGTCCATTTATGCCGACTTTTAACATCTTATACCATAACCCTGTGCGCCAAACAGTGTCAAAAGCTTTCGTAAAATCTACAAAGACACAGTAGAGTTTCTTTTTGGCTACTTTCAGCAAGTCTATGAGAGTATGAATTACGAAAATATTATCCGTTACTGAGAAGTCCTTTCTAAAGCCTGCCTGGGCAGGGGTTAAGATATGATTAGTTTCGAGAAACAGTTTCAGCCTGGTGTTTAATATACTGGTGAACAGTTTGCCGAAACACGAGAGTAATGTTATAGGACGAAAGGAGTTGACATCAGTGTTATTTCCTTTCCCTTTGTAAATTGGTTTTATGATACCTGTTAACCAGCATTCGGGAAGTATACCTGTGCTTAGTATTTGATTAAATAATTTCAGCAATAGAGGTAGTAGGTATTTCTCGGAGTCTTTAAGATGATCGTTTTGAATTAGGTCAATACCAGGAGATTTATCTCGCTTTAATTTTTTTATCGCTTGGCTGATTTCTTCTGCTGTTATGTCTTTGTTTAATATTTCTGTTTCATATATGTCTTGGGGTAATGGGGGATTTTCTATGTTTTCTGGGGCTGGTTGTTCATTGTTTAAGTTTTTGAAGAAGTTATAAAAAGTTTCTAGATCTGGAGTTTTATCATTTGAGACTTTGTCTTTTTTGTTTAATATCTTCCAGTACTCTTTAGGATCGCGTTTGCTTTTTTCTCTAAATATTCTATGTTGTTCTGATTCAAATTTCCTTACACATCGGTCAATACACTTTTTGTAATGTTTTGATAGCATTTGTAGGTTTAATCTATTTGTCATAGTTCTAAATCTATTATATTTTTTCTTTGCTTTGAAGTACTTTCTTCTTGCTTCCCTACATTCTGTATTGAACCATGGTTTGTTTGTCTTACGCTGTTCCGTTCTAGCAGTACGGGATTTGGGACACTTTCTTACTCCAAATGTATCTCGTGCAGCCTGAGTTAGCACGTGCGCGATGTCAACCGCAGTGTTGTTGATCGTGGTTGCGTTTACTGCACATGTGTTTATGTGTTGTAGGAGCTTGTGTATACTATCCTTATGTAAATTTTCACGAAAATCTTCACATTTACTTCTGTCATATGGTTTAGGAAGATCTGGGCTTCTATTATCTTCAATTTCATTATCGTTTTTTTCCTGGATACCTATGTTGACTACTGAAGAAGAAACTGGGACAGCTTGGAGTCTGAAATACACTGGACAATGGACGTCTGACTCTGAGTATAATGGCGAGTAATCTAGTATTTGGAAATTATTTATAAGAGATAATGTTTCAATCTAGGGGTGCATGATGGAAGAATAACTATCGGTTGATTATACCAGGCGATTTTAATTCGTCAGTAACTAAAGATGCGTATGTAATTCGACTAACACACACAGTAACATATTACCGCGAATAAAGGTGACGATAATGTTATGCAGTATGTCGTAAAATGACTGTTAAAAAGGTGTTATGGAAAATTTAAGCACTTTCCGTTAGTGTTTGGATAAGCGTATGCCCAAAACAACGTAATCCATATATTTTTAGACTTATTCACTACAATAATTTGTTGTCGCAAAATGTTCGAATTCTGGGTCCCATCTCTCCTTCAAACAATTTCAATTCGAAGGGCAGCGATTCAGGTTTTTCTGGAACCACTTCTTGGGTTAAATGTATTGACTGCTTGTCCCTCCTCAAAACTCAACAGGGTAATTTAATTATCAGAATTATATAGTTAACTCGTAGTGAGCAACAATTATTATTGATGTTTCAATAAGTCCTAATTGCCACCATGAAGGTTAAGTGTTATGATCAGAGGTCAGATAATGTGTTACAGATTTTGAGAATGCGCACAGAGCTGGATCAACTGAGCGTTTATATGTAAACTTTGTCATGGCATTAAGTCGGATATTTAAGAAGATCGCATACATTCATTTCAGAAAAACGTGATAGCTTCATCTCTTTTTATGCACAACACAATGAGGGGACACATGTTTTCATTCAAATAACATTACTCTCCTTGAGATTTATCAATTCAGATATTCAATTAGATTGTCAGAAATAGGAGTCATATTCATTTTGCCTACAGTTAATACATTCTAAATGTGAATTCAAATCAAAACCTATTTTATTGATTGTAGGAAAATGTGACCGAAAATCAAAACTTAATTAGGACATTTACTTTATTAACATGAACGAGGGCAATGATATGGAAGTTCATATTTTTCATACGATGCTCTAAGGCTTTTTAATGATGTTGTGACGTCATAAACAGTGTTTTGACGTCAAGCTTTGTCTATCATGTAACATTCTAAATATGGAGATGATAGGCAGTAGCTTATGCTTAAAAGTAGATTTTAACGTATTTTTCTCAATTCCGTGACTTCGGTAATAATTAGAACTTTAGGTCGGTCTGAATTTCGGTATATCCCTCGTTGTTGTCCAGACCTCATAGAAAGATGTTTTATGTAAATAATAATGAAAATGGATTGTATCTTTCAGAATAATTGATTGAATCAGAGGAACTGTTATATAATCAACCAAAGAGACCTGCTGAATTTTATCTTTGATCTTTATTAAGATTACGTCAATACAGATATTGATTGGTTCTACTTTATGAAGGAATACCAGCCCTTATAGAATAGTCAACCTCAATGACAGAATCAGTTGTGTCTTTGAGTGACATGTTAAAAAGTAAAAAGGATAGTGACTAACTTCTATGCATTTATAACTTCTTTTTGGTAATGAATGCTACTCGTCGTTCTCTGATGTTGTTAGGTTAGTTCTTATGGGCCATTTATTCAATAAATAAATTCGTAAATTTACAATAACTGCTGCAGTTTTGGGATGATAAGATAATGTAACAATTGAGCACAATATATGCAATTGTACAAATGTTTCAAGGATGAGTACACTGTCAGACATCTATCACAAGCACTGATTGTTCCATGAGCTTGTCCACTTAGCCACCATGGTATTGCTACGACGAAGCCAAGCAAGTGATAGTTATGACCATTATAAATAATAATCTTGTAATGAAATGTTTTCATTCAATGAGTTTTTATTGAATGAAATGTTTTCATTCAATGAGTTTTTATTGCTACCTTTAAACCGAACAATATATTCTCTTTACTGTAAATAAACATATATGGTTAGGTAGGATTAACTGTATCCATGTATCTTATCACATGGTACTAAGGGGTTTAATTTTTAATACAGAAACGGTTACCCTGTTTATTCTGTGATGTAAATAATTATGTCAAAGTAGTAAAGAAGAGTAGAGACTATTGCATCTTTGCACAAGTTCATATAGATGACGTGTTTACATATATATGTTTTTTTCCAATATTAATAAAACATTTTGCTCAAGACACCTAAGTTTGTGTACAAAGAACTAAATGCCATACTTGGAAGATTGAAAGAAAACCTCGAGACTGTCAGGAAACGCAAGTGCACCAGTGAATATACAAGAACTGTTCCTGAATAAGAAAAGCAAACTTCAAACCTCGCTATGAATGAAATGAAAATTCTAGCCTTAATGTCAACATTGCATCGTACCACTCTATGCATATAAAGTAGCCTCCTAAAAGAACAATATTGATATAGCTTTAACTACATCGATAGGAACTTATAGAAATCATTAAGTATGGTTTATGTATATTACACACTAGTAACCTATTTAAATAATTCGACAAATTACAAATTAAACCGATAATATATGTTTGCATAAGTTATAGGAGCTATCAAGTTTGGATGAAGTAACTATTGATTCTTCTTCAGGGTTCTCTTTTTCTTTGATAAATCAATATTTATCTTGCAAAACAAAACATTCAGATTTAAACACATTATCATTTAAACACAGAAGACAAACATCAGGCATCAGTTGACAGTGTCAACATTTCTACTAGTCTCAAGGGCTTATACAAGGAGTTTTCCGTGAATGAAACTGATTATACTGCTCTGAGAACTATCTAACTAAATTATTATTAATCAAAGTTGATTGACATTGAGTTAATTAGATTAAAGATTGTGTAAAATCAATGCTGTGATCAGTGAAATATAAAAAATGTGAAATATCATAAAGACAACATCAAAGTAGTGTCTCCTGAAATTAAAACTAGTGTATTGGTAGGAAATACTAAGAGTAACAGTCGATCTTCCAAAATAAGACCTAAAATCAGAAGTTGCATTGTTGTATAACACGAGATATAATTATTGAATACGAATATCCAATAGTAATGTTAACATATTACAACATTATCTCTAAACTTCAGCTCTTCTTCCTTAACTTTTGACTGTGTATGTTGCTCTGACAATTTATTATACTTCTCATCTGTCAGTTACTTTGAAAAAAAAAACATGGCTAAATAAAAATTCGAACAAAATAATCTTGTCACCACATTAAATATGTGTTAAAAAATCTGATGTCCCAAATTGACTGCTAATGTTACAAAGATGACGGATTCATTATTCATAACATGAATGTATCAGTGAAGTGGTCACTCATCCATTTGGTGATCACGGTCAATTAAGCTCACGCATATAG
The DNA here is from genome assembly GCA_936450465.1 of Gibbula magus. Taxonomy (NCBI): domain Eukaryota; kingdom Metazoa; phylum Mollusca; class Gastropoda; order Trochida; family Trochidae; genus Gibbula; species Gibbula magus. The sequence goes on along the minus strand of OW388289.1, from coordinate 23,696,752 downwards.
GACCACATGACATGGAATTGTGTTGTAAACATTTTTATGCTTATTTTTCATAACACTGCCAACGATATTCGTACATTACAGTATCAACAAAAAAGTATATTTTTTTTCAATAAGTAATTGAAGTAAATATTATAGTTACCATAATATTTTAGGAAACTTTAGCTAATCATGCAATAATATGCAGGATCAACTCGTAGTAATTGGAGTTCATTTTATATCGAAACAGCCAACAAAAGGCCCGGGGCCACAGTTTTTAGCGTCAAAAGGCCCTCAAAAGGCCCTCAAAAGGCCCTCAAAGGCCCTCAAAAGGCCCTCAATCAATATCTGTATTGACGTAATCTTAATAAAGATCAAAGATAAAATTCAGCAGGTCTCTTTGGTTGATTATATAACAGTTCCTCTGATTCAATCAATTATTCTGAAAGATACAATCCATTTTCATTATTATTTACATAAAACATCTTTCTATGAGGTCTGGACAACAACGAGGGATATACCGAAATTCAGACCGACCTAAAGTTCTAATTATTACCGAAGTCACGGAATTGAGAAAAATATGTTAAAATCTACTTTTAAGCATAAGCTACTGCCTATCATCTCCATATTTAGAATGTTACATGATAGACAAAGCTTGACGTCAAAACACTGTTTATGACGTCACAACATCATTAAAAAGCCTTAGAGCATCGTATGAAAAATATGAACTTCCATATCATTGCCCTCGTTCATGTTAATAAAGTAAATGTCCTAATTAAGTTTTGATTTTCGGTCACATTTTCCTACAATCAATAAAATAGGTTTTGATTTGAATTCACATTTAGAATGTATTAACTGTAGGCAAAATGAATATGACTCCTATTTCTGACAATCTAATTGAATATCTGAATTGATAAATCTCAAGGAGAGTAATGTTATTTGAATGAAAACATGTGTCCCCTCATTGTGTTGTGCATAAACAGAGATAAAGCTATCACGTTTTTCTGAAATGAATGTATGCGATCTTCTTAAATATCCGACTTAATACCATGACAAAGTTTACATATAAACGCTCAGTTGATCCAGCTCTGTGCGCATTCTCAAAATCTGTAACACATTATCTGACCTCTGATCATAACACTTAACCTTCATGGTGGCAATTAGGACTTATTGAAACATCAATAATAATTGTTGCTCACTACGAGTTAACTATATAATTCTGATAATTAAATTACCCTGTTGAGTTGTGAGGAGGGACAAGCAGTCAATACATTTAACCCAAGAAGTGGTTCCAGAAAAACCTGAATCGCTGCCCTTCGAATTGAAATTGTTTGAAGGAGAGATGGGACCCAGAATTCGAACATTTTGCGACAACATATTATTGTAGTGAATAAGTCTAAAAATATATGGATTACGTTGTTTGGGGCATACGCTTATCCAAACACTAACGGAAAGTGCTTAAATTTTCCATAACACCTTTTTAACAGTCATTTTACGACATACTGCATAACATTATCGTCACCTATATTCGCGGTAATATGTTACTGTGTGTGTTAGTCGAATTACATACGCATCTTTAGTTACTGGCGAATTAAAATCGCCTGGTATAATCAACCAATAGTTATTCTTCCATCATGCAAACCTAGATTGATAGTATGTTCAATAATGATTACACGGTAGGTCGTCAACGTTACACTTGAAACCATCATAAATCCTTGATGTTAGGTTTTTACGTTTATGAAGGTACTTAAAAAAATTGCGCTAAAGTGATGAACAACTTCCAATGACCACCCCTATTTTTATTTCTGAATGTGTTTGTTTATTCAAATGTGCACATTATATTGCATTTTTAGCAATATCTAAAATATGTGTGTCAGTGAGAAATCCTGTTCAATATGCGAAAAACGATGAGAAAAATGCCGTTTTTAATTAAAAAGTGCTTAATTTAATTTTGTTTCTCTTTCCAGTGTCATTAATTTTCACATTATAGACTTACTATGCATTACCGTATGTATCTGAAATGTATTTGAAAGGATTCTGAGCTTATTCGTTGAAAGCGAGCATTTCATTTTAAAACATCAAATCAGTGAAAAAATGGCGTAATTTGCTGACGGGAGTATTATTATTAATGCCGATAACTCTTAAAATCGTTCGGTGACCCCCCAAATTTTCTTACATTTTTGGATAAAAGACACAATGAACCTGCTATTTTGAAAAAAAACGAATTCTAAAATATTTTGTTTCATCGCCCCATCTCTCCTTAAAGGCACTGTAGCACGCCAATTGTTTTAAAATATAAATAATGCACAGATTATGCCCATCTCTCGATATCACAAACAACCTACCCTAAGGTAATGTATTATATATGTAATCTGCAAAATATGTACATATTCAAGTTTTAAAGTTAACTTTAAAAGACCGGAAGTAATTAATGCAACGTTGCATTAAATCCACATGATCTACAATATCAGCCCCAAGGTGACATCTCGAGACTGAATGACTCGTTCGTACCATTACAAATCTATTTAAACCAAATACGAACAACCGACAAAATAACGAATTCAACATTTTATTTTAGAATAACATGCCATTCAAACATCAATAAGACTGCCAAAAGTGAGATCCGTTGGGGTTACAGAAAGCACACGCTAAGAATCCGAGTTGGTTTTGATGGTCTCCCTGCATAGCGCAAGGTATTGTGTTTTTTAATTCGGGAACAAAGTCAGCGATGACGTCCATGGCCCATTTCAGTTTCTCCCATTGATGTAAACGGAGAAAGATGCCTTTCTTGGATGGTTTCATCTCCGAAGTCTCATCATACCACCACCATTTGCGAAGATCCACACCGGCGAACGTCTTACTGACGCTGACGTATACGTTGGCACCCAAATGTCCGCATAGCTTATCTTCTTTTCCCTCTATCAAATTTTGAATTGTTTCGTCAACAACAGTCCTTTTCGATTCCAACTCGATCCACTGTCTCAGCTCCAAGGCGATACCCTTACGTGTGGGATACATTTTCCCATCCAAACCGTTGTTGTTGTACTCCCTGACGTGTATCAACGTTTGTCCCTGCCATTCCTTAGCTACGATGTACACATTCTGTCCGATATCTAGTCGGCACTTTTCAACGGACGTATTAGTCTCTGCCCCTTGATTAGCCATTACAGTTTTGGATCCGATAGACTCTTGATGTTGATCGTAGAGTCTCTCTCTGCAGAATACTGAACTCTCAATCTTACCTCGGCTATATAGGGGATGGTTACCGTTCACCGATTGGTCACACTTTTGACTGTCAAAGTTATGGTCCCTCCCTATTGGGTATATTTATAATCGGAAAATTATGACGTCACTTTCGTTTTCAATCTTAGTTTTGTTGAGAATTGTTGTCTTCCTTACATCCGAATGCGTTAAAAGATCCTATCCGATGCTTGGGCCGTTGATGATGTAATCCCACCATGTTAACGTAATAACATGATGGAGACCATTTTTCGTGCTCCCTCCACGGATCGTCGTTCGGTTTCCAGTCTTTCAAACGAATGTGACAGGAAAAACAATACACTTTATCTCCGCAATTGGTATACACCAGTCCGGCACATGCCATCTCTGAGGGTTTCTGATTCATCTGTACTGGCCACTTGTCAAAAGATAACAGTCGATCTTCGTACTTACTGTACTTACGAGGAGACGGGGAACTCATACTTCCCGCAGAGTCAGTACACAAGTCCCTTCCGTACACGTCCATGGTCGTAGCGAAAATGTGTGAGTATTAATGATATCAATCTTTTATGATCAAAGAATATCGTGACGTCATAGGTTTTCGCATAACAAAATTTCGTCTATAAAATGTTGGTGTAGTATGCACATCTTCCAATATCCCATCCAATGTTTGCCATCTAGACAGCCCCAGCTTAACGTCAATGAGGTCTATAGCGATGTTTACATCGAATAATCAATTACATTTTATCTGTTCAAATGAAATCATTCTTTGCAAATAACGCTATACAATGATTTGGTGTTTGACATCTATTTATTCAATCATTTCAGACGTTTGTTTAATTGATTACAACGTGAATCCTTTTATACATACAGGTCTTCGTTCGTATCATGCAAAATGATTTCAATTGATTACCATCACATAACTCCTTACAGGTAAAGTGAGACATTACACATTATTTTAATTACGAACTACTGATACGTTCAACTCCATTATAAATCTTCTGTCATTCGAGTTCACCTATCCAATCATGATATTGCTCTATTGTCAAGGGGATTACCCTAACGAATTTGATGAGATTAATGAACCAATGTACTCGTAGTAAGACCTATTAAACGCAAAAGAAGCAAACCTGTCTTCGTATCTATACTTTATGTAAGTTTCAAAAGTTACGTTTGAATTCATCAATGTAGCTTAAGCCAAGGTCAATTGTCCAGTTTTCGATCATGACCCTGACTTGTATTATGGTTGTATTTTCGCTATGAATAAGCTATACATAAACCTAAATACGATATATATAAACTATGTTAACAGATGCGTGATCAGTTTCGCATTATATTTTATTTGGTTCAAACATTTACCAAATTACAAAAGGTGCTGGTTTAGGTTATAGCTTCTTTCCCGACTGTCATATATGCCCCTTTAATATATCAAATATATCATTTACATGGCTAAAACGACTGCATCTCCTGTAGTTCCTGATAAGGTGTGTTGAACTGTCGCATATGTTTAGTGTATCACTCTCCGCATGGCTATCAGCTTGAGACCACTGAGAGCATGGGTTCAGGAGCACACAACCAGTGATGACATTGAATCAACAAACCACAGAAACGATTATGTGGTCGAAAAAGTACATAAAACACACAACCGCAAATAGACATTACTTTTAATATATGAACAAGATATTTTATTTTGCGAGAATGTTTCAAAATCATTTTTCATGTACTGTCATACCTATTCTGGCACAATATATAGTGTGTGTACCTACAGGACAAGAACTATATAGTGAATGTCAACGTACAGACCCAGCCTAATAAATAGCATATCTCCTTCCCCCGTCTGTCGTCAGTGTGTCAACTAAATAAGGTATGTGTCTTCTCACAGGAGATATAGAAAATGTTCATCCCGGATGAAGAAGTGCGGGTTTAAAGTTGATCATTCTGAATCAAATAATACAATATATTATAACATTGGACATCTTAGCTATGCTCCTTTCACTGCCTGGTTCTTGTTCCGAATGTCCGGTACATGCGCGAAGTGAAAGTCTGTTATGTGTGTGTCAGTGTTATGTGCGTAACAGAGTGACCTACACTGATTCTTTGCTATAAATAGAACGCGTACGGCTGTCGGCTGTCGGCGTATCGCCGCTCGCACATATAATCAGTTACTAATGCTCATTGAAAATTAGATAGCTAACTGATTTAGATTCAAAACAATCACAAAAGCATGTGGTTATCGTATAAGCTTATTTACACCACTCACTATATGGGATTTACCATGCGTTTCGTTGGAGTTTAGATAGTACATTCTACTCATTAGGCTACTTCCCTGTGTCGTCTGCATTCATTCTTCATATGTATGTACTCGAATAGATTCGCAACTTGATATGTGTAGGGTTTATGAAGAGATTATGCCTTAGTTAAAGTTATAGTTATAGTCCACTTGTATAGCACATAGTATCCAAGCTTATTGCATGCTCAAAGCGCTTTATAGTCTTCACTAATAGGCCCCCATGTCTGTCCGCGGCCTCTGCTAAAAATAGAACAGCCCACTGCCGAGATTTGAAAGCAGTGTTTTGTCTTACTCCTGTTCCCTCGTTCTCTCGTCGTCTGCATCGGATAAGCTGTAGCCTATTTCAAATGTGTATAATTCAACTACACTCGCTACTCAATGCTATTCTTAAATTTGAAACGGAATGTATTGTATAGAGGGATGGTTGTAGACATTACGATACAAGGCTCAGTGACACAATAAAAACATGTCTAATACATAGCGAATATGTGATTCACAGGCAATCGTTTTTTTTTTACTGATATATGCTATTCAATAATTAGTTTAATTATCACTATATGATCGTGATTGTAAGCATATCAACTCATCAAATGGAACGCTTGAACGATAGAATGACTCTAATAACGTAGGCATTATGCCAACGCATCGTTCATGGTAAAGTCAAGTGGTGACGCTATCGAAAGACATAGGCCCTACGCACCTATATGACTCATCCCTATATATGACCTCATCCGTTCACGTAGTGACGCCGTGACGTCACGATTCGTCTATAAAATTACGATTTCTGATTGGTTCGCTCGTATGTATCCCCGCTCGTCCCTGGGGATGTGATGACTCATACCGTAGAGGGGACGCCATGACGTCATTTTTTCCAAAAGACACACCTGTCAAAATTCTGCTAAAGACACAGGGTATCATCAGGCGACATCTCTTCTAACCTTGAAAACCATTGTTGATAAACCTGTTCAGGTTTCCCAACATACATCTCTAAACAGCAGCAAAGCCATCATTCGGGCAAGGATCGCTGTCTCGATGATTCATCAGAACAGGAGCTCCTTGACAACCTCAAGAGCCAGGCGGTGACTGCTGTCAAGCGGTTCACTATAAAAAAAGAAGGCAACATCATCAAGACACGCACCTTTCTTTTAACTTTCTCAACTCCACAAGCTCCAAAAACAGTTTATGCAGGGTATTACAAACTCCCTACAGAACTCTATATCCCTAACCCTCTCCGTTGCTACCGGTGCAAGAAGTTTGGCCATGAAAGCAACTCTTGCAAACCGGATGAGCATGTTTGTCCTCAGTGTGGCAAACTCGAGGATGAAAGCCATCCAGAGAAGTGCAAAGAGTTGCCGAAATGTGCCAACTGTGCTGGCGAACACATGGCTTCCTCCAAGGAGTGCCCACGGTGGCAACAGGAGTCTAAAATACTCAAACTTAAATTCACTCAAAAATCTCATTTCCCGAAGCAAAATGCCTGGTTCTTGAGGCTCCTAAACCCTCATACTCAACCATAGTATCTTCAGCGACTGTCACTAAATGCTCTGTATCAACTCAAACAGACATTGAGTGGGTGAATGATCCACCGACTCAAAAAACATTCCGTCTTCAACATCTTCAACCATGACATTCCCTCTTCTGTCACTTTCAAATCCTATCAAGCCAGCTTCTGAAACCAAAAACCTCAAAGCAAAACAAAACTCAAACCAGAAATCAAACCCAAAAACTGAAAACAAAACTAAAAACAAAACATCAAACCGCACTCCCAAAGGCAAAAAGAACGCGGTCGAGATCCACAACAAGTTTGGATCTCTTGACATTGGCTCTGATGATGTCTTTATGGACGCATCAGACACAGCTTCACTCAACAACTCGCCAAAGAAGGGGCAGAGGGGTCGGTCCTTTGACGGACGTCTTTCTCCAATAAAACTTCCAACATGAAGCTTTTAATATTTTATTTTATCCTCGCATTTATGGCGAGGTGGAATTGTCAAGGCTTTTAAGGTAAATCTTAATGAATTGGGCTTGTTAGCCCAAAAATACAATCCCCAAGCTATTTGCTTTCAAGAAACGCATCTTAAAGAATCGGATAAAGTCACAATGAGGCCATTCACTATTTACAATTGTTTCTCTTCTGCTGATAGGGCTAAAGGGGGTGCATCAATTCTGGTACGAGATGGAATTATCCACAGGGAAATTCCATTAAAAACACAATTACAGGCTGTTGCAGTCAGTTTATCATTATTTAAAACATTAACTCTCTGTTCGTTATATATTCCACCATCTCAAGATCTTACTATTAAAGATATTGATCAACTCGTTAATCAATTACCTAAACCTTTTATTATCATGGGTGACTTCAACGGTCACAATCTCCTCTGGGGTAGTAATACCCTAGATTCTAGGGGTAAAAGACTCGAAAGTTTCCTCACTCAAAATGACCTATGCCTATTTAATGATGGCACAAACACATATCTACATCCTGCTACAGGATCATATACAGCTATAGATTTATCAGTAACTGATGCATCCCTTTTACATGACTTTTCATGGTCAGTCCATGAGGATACATGTTGAAGTGACCACTTTCCCATTGTATTAGAACCCTCATCAACTAATCCCGAGGAGCACAATCCTCGTTGGAAATTTTCTAAGGCTAATTGGGGTACATTTTCTGCTCTATGCCATGAGCGTATTTCATATGATGAAATAGTCAATGCAACTGTTGAGGCCTTTTCCAAAGGTCTCATCGATGTTGCAACTGAAACTATCCCTAAAACCTCGGCAAATCCACGCATTCACAAGCCATGGTTTAATGAAACCTGCGATGATGCCATTAAGGCACGCAAAAAAGCTGAGGGAAAGCTCCGTAACCACGACCCACAAGACTTAACTTAGATAATTGTCGCAAGGCTCGAGCTAAAGCTCGACGCACATTTAACCAACAAAACGCGAATCTTGGAGAGGCTACAATAAAACAATAAATATATGCAGCAGCAACTGTAACTCCTTCAACAACATATGCTTCAAGGCTGCATGATGGCAGCAGCATCTTTACTGCAGAAGCTAAGGCCGTCCTTAAGGCTGTCCATCACATTAAAAACTCAACTCCAAATAATTACATTATTTTCTCCGATTCACTTTCTTGCCTACAAGCAATTAAAAATAGAGCCATGAGCTCTGTAGCTCATCAGAGTTTATTTTGTTTGATGATGAAGACAGAAATATGTTGTCTCAATATAATGTACAATCCCTAACCCTGACAAATCTTATTCTTGAAATTGAGAGAGAGCACTCAGCAAGGTCAACACACAGGAGATTATGCAATATTCTGACCCCTTGGCTCTGGTTACAAGCCAGCTGTGTTTTTTGTGTTTTACCGCCAAATTAAGTAATATACTCTTGCTTGCACTAAACACTGGCAGCACTGATCTAACTGTATAAGGCTTAAAGAGAACAGGCAATGTGATGAATCTCATGGTACATAGTACAATTTAGAATCACCTTGGCTAAACAATCTCGGTTCTAAGCCTTGTCATCCAAACATCTAAACATTCTGAACAAAATATTCCTTCTAGTTTGTTCTGGATGAAAACAGGATTTTAGGTTATGGCCTGTGAGGCCCTTATTTGGGGCCACTGGGTCACCAAATCTACAATTTAGAATCTCCATTGGCTAAAGACTCTTTACACAACATGACAACCTTCTAGGTCTTTTCGTTCTGGAGGAAAAGATGAAAATAATCTTATCTTATCATTTCATAACCACTGCAATTCACATATCTCATTTAAAATAAAAGAATTCTTAACTCCTCTTCAATTTAGTCCTTTGTGGCTTGTCACAATTTTCAGTTCATAGGCTGAATGTAGATTGTTATCTCAAGTCGACATATATTTCACATTCCTGCTGATTAAGATTAACTGCAAAGTTACTTTTTTTTACAATTCTGCATTTCTTAAACCTAAGTTAGGACTCATATATCTAAATGATGATTTTATTAGGGATCAAATAAATAGTGATTCAAGTGCCATAAAATATCAGTTCAAAATTCATTTTTAAAGGTTTTTAAGGCTGTTGCCCATATTTGGGGTCACAGGGTCACCAAATTTACAAGTTTGAATCCCCATTGGCTAAAGAGTTTGCATACAATATTACAGCCTTCTTGATCTTTTTGTTCCGGAGAAAAAAAAATGAAAACAGGATTTTAGGTAATGACCTGTGCTCGAGGCCCTTATTTGGGGCCGCAGGGTCACCAAATCTACAATTTAGAATCTCCATTGGCTAAAGATGCTTTACACAACTAACAGCCTTCTAGGTCTTTTCATTCTGGAGAAGAAGATGAAAATAATCTTATCTTATCATTTCATCACCAGTCATATGCAGTTCACATATCTCATGTAAAATAAAAGAATTCTTAACTCCTCTTCAATTTAGTCCTTTATGACTTGTCACAAGTTTCAGTTCATAGGCTATTCAATAGTTCTCATTTCACATTGATAACATCAATTTGACAAACATGTCAACAATGTAGATTGTTATCTCAAGTCGACATACATTTCAAATAAAGTGATTGAATTGTCATAAAATATCAGTTCAAAATTCATTTTCATAGGTTTTTTAGGCTGTGGCCCATATTTGGGGTCACAGGGTCACCAAATTTACAAGTTTGAATCCCCATTGGCTAAAGAGTTTGCATACAATATTACAGCCTTCTAGATCTTTTTGTTCCGGAGAAAAGGATGAAAACAGGATTTTAGGTAATGGTCTGTGAGGCCCTTATTTGGGGCCACAGCGTCACCAAATCTACAATTTAGAATCTCCATTGGCTAAAGACTCATTACACAACATGACAACCTTCTAGATCTTTTTGTTCCGGAGAAACAGATGAAAACAGGATTTTAGGTAATGACCTGTGAGGCCCTTATTTGGGGCCACAGGGTCACCAAATCTACAATTTAGAATCTCCATTGGCTAAAGACACATTACACAACATGACAACCTTCTAGGTCTTTTCGTTCTGGAGAAGAAGATGAAAATAATCTTATCTTATCATTTCATCACCAGTCATATGCAGTTCACATATCTCATGTAAAATAAAAGAATTCTTAACTCCTCTTCAATTTAGTCCTTTATGCCTTGTCACAATTTTCTGTTCATAGGCTTTTCAATAGTTCTCATTTCACATTGATTACATCAATTTGACAAACATGTCCACAATGTAGATTGTTATCTCAAGTCGACATATATTTCAAATCATTGTGATTGAAGTGTCATAAAATATCAGTTCAAAATTCATTTTCAAAGGTTTTTTTAGGCTGTGGCCCATATTTGGGGTCGCAGGGTCACCAAATTTACACGTTTGAATCCCAATTGGCTTAAGAGTTTGCATACAATATTACAGCCTTCAGATATTTTTGTTCCGGAGAAAAAGATGAAAACAGGATTTTAGGTAATGACCTGTGGGGCCCTTATTTGGGGCCACAGGGTCACCAAATCTACAATTTAGAATCTCCATTGGCTAAAGACTCATTACACAACATGACAACCTTCTAGGTCGTTTCGTTCTTGAGAAGAAGATGAAAATAATCTTATCTTATCATTTCATCACCAGTCATATGCAGTTCACATATCTCATGTAAAATAAAAGAATTCTTAACTCCTCTTCAATTTAGTCCTTTATGCCTTGTCACAATTTTCAGTTCATAGGCTATTCAATAGTTCTCATTTCACATTGATTACATCAATTTGACAAACGGATGGACGGACGCAATCCCATGCCATAAGCCCATCGGGCCTTTCAGGCCTGATGAGCTAAAAACTGTAAGAGTGATCACCCAATTATCAGGGATATTTTATTACTTCATAATTCTTGTCTCCAATGCGACATCGTCTTCTGTTGGCTTCCTAGCCATATGGGTATAAGAGGTTATAACAAAGCTGACTCGGTAGCTAAATCAGCATTAAACCTCAAACATATTTCTCCTACCAAAATTCCATATACAGATTCTAAACCTGGTATTAAATCTTACATTAAACAACGTTTGAAGTCCCAATGGGACCAACAACAGTATAACAAACTTCACTCTATTCAACCTCATTTGGGTTACAAATCTCTATCTTCTTTTACCCGGCATGAAGCATGTGTCCTACGACGATGTCGTATTGGACACTCTCATCTTACACACTCATATCTTTTAAAGGGGGAAGATCCCCCGGTATGTATACCCTGTCAGTGTCCTCTCACAATCAAACACATTCTATGTGAGTGTTGGGACACTGCACATATCAGGGACACTTTTTATCCTTCTATCTCCATCAGTCAAGTTTTTATTCATTTCGGTGAGCATCATGTTTTAGATTTTTTAAAGACTATACACCTTATTGACAAATTGTAAATTTTAACTTTTCATTATCAGCTTTTATTCAACTTGTGATAATATGCTGATGTTTTTGCGGCCTTCGTGCCGTTTTCTGTTTTTCTTTTGCAATTTTTTTTTAAATTAGGCAAATAAATTAAATATCTCGCCGCTAATGGCTGCAATACTGCCGAAGCGGCGTTAAACAATAACTCACTCACTCACTCATGGATTTCTTGTTTCTATAATCTTGGTGAGCTACGAAACGTGTTCAGCGGTTGATGGACCTCTTCTAAAACCATTTGACTGTCCTCTAAAATATCCCCCCCCCCCCCCCTCCTCCCCCTTCAATGTAACTTGATAGTTTTGTATTAAAGACAGAGCAATACAGCTTATAGGATACACAAGTAATATTATAGTAAGTTCCCTATAAGATAACGTGTCTCTCGGGTCTTCCATCTGTGCTATAGGGATTGGGTTAAATATCCCTTTGGTCCAACTTGCAGGAATTTGTCCAGTATTCAAACAGATTATACAAAGTTTATGTAAATACAATATACACATATGGTTGTTAAAAACTTCAAGCGGTATATTATCGAATCCACATGCTTTTCCTTTCTTAGCATTAGTCACTGCGGCTCGTATACATCAGACTGGTCATTATCCTTTACGTGTGCTAAAAGATTGGAGTCTGTGATGTTACAGACAGAAGCTCTGAGTAAATTTGTGTAACCCTGCGTCAGGGTCACTACTAATTGTCCCATCCTCCAATCTCACCTCCGTGGGGATCCTATTTCTTCTCTCACAGCCGACTCCTATGTTCCCTTTTTTCCTCCAAAAGTGTCCAACGTCCGAAGTAATCAGGTCCTCCAGTTTGTTATAGTTTTCTTGTTGCTGTCTCTCTTGGCCCTTTTAATTTTTTTTTATTATTATCTAATTCGTTCCTTTTACTCACATAGATTCCTTTAAAATATGGCTTCCTTGCTCCTTTACACTTACACCAGTCTCGTTCTGCGACGTATAAACCATTCCAGAGAGTTGTTAGATCTTGACACCACCATTTCTTCTTCGTTTTACGTCGCTTATTCCCACCCAAAGCGTCATGTAAGTTCTTGCTGGTAATTGTTCCTTCATCTCACCTTTGATAATATTTACAAACTCATCATAATCGTTGTCTAATGTGGATTGACAGTTCCTAGAATTGTCCAGTTCTAAAACAATATTGGTAATATCAGCTTGACTCCCTAGAAGCTAGAAACGAATCGTTTATCACAGACGTATCGTGCTTCGTGATGTAAGTGCAGCTATCACCTGAAACTGAGGTAGCTGAGCTGAGACAGGGTGAGGCCATGTTGCTGTTGAGTTACCGGAAACCTCACAGGCCAGTGGGCACCAACACGATGGGACGCTGGATCAAATCTGTTTGACGGCGTCTGCGATTGACGCAAGCACATTTACTGTCCATGGTATTCGGACTGCATCGCCTTCGTCTGCTAAAGCTCATGGACTGTCAGTGGACACCAACTTGAAAGCTCGGGACTGGACAAGAGATCTACGTTTCAGAAATTCAAATACTGTCACAAAACTGTGTCCCGGGCTGGACATATATTGACTTTTGATCATGGTTAATATATAGCTTTTATACCAATATAGCATGACAGTCACACTGTATGAAAAAGGCTATCATTGTCCAAGACTTGAGTGGTGTTTATCCATTCACAAAGAGTTTAATGATGTTCTAAGACTTAGAGTACAGACTTGAATTAAGAGTTTTTTTGTCCAAATAATACATTCATGAATTAAGAGTTTTTCGTTCAATTAAACTCTTTTACTCTAAGAGCTATCAGATGTTCAAGAAAGCTTGAGTCGATTTGTCCATCCTAGGCCCTAAGAAGAGGAGTGTTTTTTGTTTGTTTGTTTGTTTGTTTGTTTGTTTGTTTGTTTAATATTTAAAATGAAGTATTTCGTGTTGAGAGCTTTCTAACTAAAAGTAAACATGTTGATCTGTTTGAACCTATTGATAATGAGTTCATGCTATGTTTGTTAATTTTCCAGACTGTTTACATTAGTGGTATGAAGGTCTTTTTATTAACATCATAAGTATCCATAATTATTATTATGGATTTGAATGATTTCTGTCTTGTAGTATTTTGTTTGTCTGTTCACAAATAGTTTAATGATGTTCCTAAGCAACAGGCGTGAATTAAGAGTTTTTTTTAGTCCAAACCCTCTATTTTTGCTTTAAGGGCTATCATCTGTCCAAGACTTGAGTGGTGTTCAGTGGTTATTTGCCACTGAGCCGCTGCATTTTATACCATGCTTGAAATCGAAACCGTTTTTCAGTTTTAATAAATAAAATGAATGTTTTCAGTATTCAAGTTTTTGCTTTTTTTTCCAACAAAGATAGATACATTAATGCCAAAGTGTGAGTGGCACAGACTCGCCGTCTCAGCATCATATACAAAACGTGACATCATAGCATTGTTTTACATGTCAAATCACCATATCAAAGTGATATTTTGCCCTGCGACATCGTATGAAAAATATGAACCCCATTAGGTTTGCCCTCGTAGGTAATAAATCATAATATGTTCCAAAGCAAAGCAAGCTCCTGATATTCCAATCCAATTTGAGATGTGGTTGCTACTTTGAACATTATCAACCTGTCGATTTGCTCTGCGGAATAAACGAATTTAGCCCTAACCTAATTTTAGCATTAAATTGTATTTTGTTGTAGATAGTGTTTCTTGTAAATATGATTATTGTTGTCCATTCACAACAAACAAGTTGGCTTTATTGAATTACAGTATTTCAAGATAGGTTCTTCTTATTTTCCTTTGAACGTAAAACAACTTTAAGTGCATTAAGCATAGTTTGAGCTTTGATGTATGCACTTAAGAATGAGAACTGTCATTATCATTATGATGAACTGATAAACTCATAAATATAAACAAATAAGTTCTTAGCTATGGATACATTTTCATCCTAAGTACTGAAATCTAGAACAAAACATATTGTGTGTGATTAAGAGTTAATAACTTAATTCTATAAACCCTTCATGTTTGTAGTGTGGTCCGTCCATCCGTCTGTCTTCTTCTCCAGAACAACTTGGTCCAGGAAGCTGAAATTTTGTGTACAGACTCCTTGGCCAATGGGGATTCTAAATTGTAGATTTCGTGACCCCCTGACCCCAAATAGGGTCACAGAGGTCACGACCTTAAAAACCTATTTTCGTATTCTTCTTCAGTTCCAAAAGGTCTAGAGAGCTGAAAAGTTGTGTGTAGACTTCTTTGCCAATTAGGATTCTAATTTGTAGATTTGGTGACCCTGTGACCCCCAAATGAGGGACACAGGGGTCGTGACCTAAAAACCTATTTTCATATTCTTCTCAAGTATGAAAAACCTAGAGAATGAACTGTTATGTGCAGACACCTTGGCAAATGGGGATTCTAATTTGTAGATTTGGTGACCCCGTGACCCCCAAATGTGGGTCACATGAGTCATGACCTGAAAACCTATTTTCATCTTCTTCTCAAGTATGAAAGGCTCTGGAAAGCTGAAATGTTGCATGGAGACTCATTAGACAAAGGTGATTCTAACTGTTAGATTTGGTAAATGTATTACTTGAGATAACTTAAATATTCAACCTTAGATAATAAATCGAGGAAGCCCTGATGAGGTACAGAGCCCATGGCTCTATTTAAAAAATTATTTCGTTTCCATGGTGACAATTAAAGTTAGAATACTCTAAGATAAGCTAAACTTTATTATCCCAGATGGGAAATTCGTCTTACACTCAAAGATTCTTTGGTAGAATACAATACAAAATAACAATACCTGAATACAATATAAAAAAACAAAACAATAATAATATACTTTGTGTTGATGGGTACTAAAAAGTGCGTTTTTATTTAAACGTAATTATTTATACTTACCTGTTGACTAGACCTATTATGCCTACCTCCTCTCTAGGTATGCTATTTCAACGTTAACACAGACGAAACTTAAAACAGTGGAGTAGGGGATTCGTAAAATCCCTTTTCCAAGGGGGGTAAGTCCGCATGGTCTCGTGACGTCACCACCGGAAATCTCCACTCTCCGAAAAGACCCCAAAATGCAAGACAGACCAAGCGGGGAAGATGGGAGGGCTTAGCGTGTAGGTCTAGTCAACAGGTAAGTATAAATAATTACGTTTAATCAAAAACGTACTATTATTTAAATACCTATCTGTTGACTAGACCTACTATGCCTAGAATCCCACTGCATGGAGGCGGGTCAGTAGATATGTGGTAGAGACGAGACCAGCAACAAGCCCTGAGTGTAAGCTAACCTACGAGTCCTCCACCTTGTGATGAGGACAAGGTACAGCCCGGCAGACGCCATCTATACCGCTAATTATAAAAATATAAGCGGATCGAAGAGACAACCCAGCCACTTAACTTCTGATTAACACACTGCCCCCGACCCCAACGGTGAAACAAAACAACAGACAAGGAGCAAACTATGCGAACCGAAGTTTATTTCAAGGAGCATCGTAAGCCACTGGGAACAACCTCCTAAGAGGACTATCCCCTTCTCGGTCTGGTTGGGGGGACCACCTTCGCCTGAGCAAACATCTGTTGACCCAGCCTAGAGATGCCTTCGAGATCTGCTGTGGAGACATCTCGTAAGTAATGATTGGCGAAACCTCTGAAGAACGCCCAAAAGATCCCGCCATGACGTCTGACACCGCGATGTTACAGTGGTAAGCCATCGTGGCTGAGACTGCTGGGATCTCATGCCGGTTGGAACGCGATGGAGGAGGCAGGTCAGCGGCCTTGTACGCATCAATGACTGCCGACCCCAGGTATACACCCAAAGCTCGCTTGTCCAGCTCTTTGGTGCTCCTCGGCGAGTGAGGCAAGAACAGACAACGCCTGTCATCTCTCAGCCTGCGGGTACGCTGCAAGTACACTCTCAACGCCCTCTTCCAGAGTATGGAGAGGATAGCAGACATGTTGGTATTAATTGATACCTTTAAGATGCCTGGTGTTGCGTAGGTACATTAAGTACTTCGCCACCTGAGGACCGGAGGCCTCTGCCGGTCGAAACCCCACTGAGCACAGAAGGAGGCGAAGGCCTGCCACTGAAAATCATAGAGTTTCCTAGTGGTCCTATGAGAGGGACACCTTGAGTAACCACTGCTCCTTAACCCTCTCTAAATACAAGCCAAGCATGAAGGCAGAACACCTGAGGGTTCTCGTGTAACCTTCCGCTTGGCCTGCTGAGGAGCAGATCTCTCAGTGGCTGAATCGGAACAGGTCCCTGATGACAGAGCCGCCGGGGAGGAACGAACCACGGTCGGGCTGGCCACCAGGGGTCGAAAGACCCAAGGTTGTCCCTATCTTGGTTTCCACTTGGGAGAGGATGGCCGGCGGCGGAAAAGCATAGGCGTCCCATCCTAACGAGAGCGCATCTAAGCCCATTGCTCGCGGGTCTGGTACTGGTGAGACATAGGTTGGTAACTGGTGATTGAGGCATGTCGCGAACAGGTCTATCAGGGGGGTCCCGAACTGGACACAACCCCTTGAAGACTGCTGGTTTCAGTTGCCACTCAGTCGGGGGAGGGGCATCTGGTCGCGACAGTGCGTCTGCCAAGATGTTCTTGGCACCTGGAATGTGGACTGCTCAAAAGTCCAGGTGCACATCGTCCACCAGCTCGAAGAGCCAGAGCGACACGCTAGCAGAGACTCGGCCCTGGTGGACCCCTGCTTGTTTATCGACCAAGCAGCCGCTGAACTGTCCATGTGGACTAGAAGGCACTGGCCTCGCAAGGGGACCTGCCAGTGTTGAATGGCTAGATGGACTGCGTCCAACTCGAGGACGTTGATGTGTGAGTTCTGCTCTGACTGAGACCAGACTGCCGCCACCTGCTCGTGACCCAGGTGCGTCCCCCACCCCTGAGTGGAGGCGTCTACGAACAGGTGAGCTGAGGGGGGACGAGGCCGAAGTGGAACTCTGGAGAAAACACTCTCGTCCACCCGCCACCAACCTAGGAAGCGATGCAGATCTGGGGTCAGAGCTATGGCGTGACGACAACGAGTCTCCCTGATGTGGGGGTTCAGGAACACTGGATGGACGGAAGAATAACCTCCCCCTGCAGGTCAGGTCCTGAGCTGATGTAAGCAACCCCAACACTCTTTGCCACTGATGTAGAGCGTCACATCGAGGGCGCGATCCATTAAGTGATCGTAACGAGCCATCCGCTCCCTCTTGACGAACCCAGGGAACAGCTGAGTGTCTAGGATAGCCCCTAAGAACTTCAGACGAGTCGCCGGGACCAATGTCTCTTTGGTGTAAGAATTGGACGATAGGCTGAGTCATACATGTGAATAGCCAGGGGGCGGACGAGATCCCAAACGGGGTTCCTTTGGGTATGACAAACACTGGGGAGTAAAACCCCGGAGTTAGATGCTCGGTCAGGACCTCCTGCACCGCCCCCTTGAAGATTAAGATCTCCACCTGTTCCAAGGTTAGTAGGAGCCGGTCCCGTGACAAGGGACCTTCCCTTGGAGCACAGGTAAGAGGAGGAGGAGACGAGACGGGAATGCGGAAGCCCTAACCCAGTATCCGACAACCCGAAGCTTTGTGAGCCCTCCAACCACGTAAGGAGGAGGACGCTTCCCCTTCTGAGGGGCACAGCCCCCGGCCCTGGGGGACTTGGGAGATTGACCCGTGGATCCGTCGCCACGCCCTCCCCACCGAAAGACCCTCTTGGCTTTCTTGGGAGTTGATTGACCCTGGCCGTAACCCTGACCTTGACGGTAGTTAGCCGCCGGGCGTTTGGGCGTAGTCTGCCTCTGATTCCCCGCAAGGTGATTGGTGAGGTCTGTGCGGCGGAAGAGCGAGTCGCGCGGGAGCTGTGTCACCTTCAGGACAAAAGGAAGCCTACCTGGCTACCGATGAGCGAGGTCCCGAGATGCGGATCCCTGACTGAGTGGTACCTCCGCGAACGAGGCCACTTCAGTCAACATGGCGACTGAGTCAACGACCGGAGGGTCATCTGATGACCCCATACCCTCCGCATCTGACACTTTACTGAAGAACGGAGGTTCAGAGACGTCAACGAAGCGGGTCTCACGGTCATCCGAGTTCGGAGAGGTGACACGGCGAGTGTCGGTGTGAGGAGGACATGAGGAGGCAGCCGACCCGGAGTCCCTTAAGGGAGCGAGACGCGAACACTGTGACACGGTGTCAGCATCTGGGTCACGAACTACAGCAGCAGCGGGATGGTACGGTCCCACCAGACCCAAACGAGCATCAAGTAAAGAAGTCACCATGTCCTTAATGGACGCAAGAAGAAGCTCAGTTTTGAATTTATCAAACTTGGCTTTCTTCTTCTTCTTCTTGCTCTTAGGAGTGGAGGTTTCGCTGACCTTAAGTCTAAGAGCCACTGACGCGAGTAAGCTAGATGAGATGAGTGACAGATAAAAGACAGTCGAGTCACTTAGCAGGTGAGTGACAGGCGAGCCACTGACGCGTGTAATCTAGACGAGGAGAGTGACAGGTGAGTGACAGTCGAGTCACTGAACAGGTGAGTGACAGACGAGCCACTTACGTGTGTAATGTAGACGAGGTGAGTGACAGTCAGGTCATTTAACAGGTGAGTGACAGGCGAGCCACTGAGGCGTGTAATCTAGACGAGGTGAGTGACAGTTGAATCACTTAACAGGTGAGTGACAGACGAGCCACTAACGCACGTAATCTAGACGAGGTGAGTGACAGTCGAGTCACTGACGCGAGACACCTTAAATAGAGTAGTGTCAGAACTAAGTCCTGACACTAAGAAACAAACCTTCCGATAGGTAGTTACTCCAAAAACACCAAGAGTGTAAACTCACAAAACGTAGACGACGAGACGCTTAAGTGAGCAAACACGCAAGGCTAGACGAGGGAGGCTATCGAGAGTGTTGAATACCAGAGGCTCCGAACCCGAAGGGTGTGAGACGATTTGAGTCGAGTCAAAAGGCCGTAGGCGAGTGACAGTCGAGTCACTGACGAGTCACTGACGAGTCACTGACGAGTCGAGTCGAAGGTGAAAGCCAACCGAAGCAGACGACTAGCGATCGGAAGACCCACCTGATTCTAGAAGACAAAGGGACTGGCGGAGGGCACGACCAAGGCCGTGCGAACCAAGCAGTCACCCGACAAAGGTGAGAGAAAATAAAAGACACGAATTGCACGTGCAGAGCTACCAGCTACCAGCTTGGCAGAGCACACCTAGCACATGTCAACAAGGTCCCTTATTCACTCAACACCTACATAAAACAGGTTGTCTAAGACAACCTGTTAACGACGAGCGTGATAGGACGTTGATACAACCTCTTAAATGAATAAGAAGAAGTAGGTTAGCAAAAGTAGCAAAAAAACGCTAAAAATACCCAGTGGCAGAGCGAAAACATACACATCTGTCTTGCTATGCAACTGAGAGGAGAGTGAAGATTTCCGGTGGTGATGTCACGAGGAGGTAGGCATAGTAGGTCTAGTCAACAGATAGGTATTTTAATAATATGATATATATATGCCATACTTTAATCAACCATGTCGTGTTTCAAGAGTTAAATAATTGCTATTTGGTGTGTAGGTTTATAATTTTTATACTGTATGGGACAAACGATTTTGATGCTCTGTTAGTTTTTAAATGCCATATTTTGAAACAACGTCCAGATGGTAGAAATACATAATATTCATTTAGAAAGTGCGATGGGTCTGATTGAATGACTAGTGCCTCCTTTTTAACTCTAGAATCAAACTGGAATGAAACATGCTCAAAATTGAAGCCGCAAATTTTACTGGAGGTGTTTACAATTTTGTCAATTTTGTTTTTTTCGTCTTAGAGGAAGATTTCCATAACATGCATGGAAGCAGAAAGTCAGAATGCTATTGATAAAAGTTTGGTAGAATAATCTCAGAATATTGCGGTTTTCATCAAAAGATCGTAATTTATGCAGGAAGAAAAGCCTTAGTTGTGCCTTTGCATTTACACGATGTGAATTAGATTTCCATGAAAGTTTGTTGTCAATTATCGTACCCAGATATTTATACTCGTCTACTATTTCAACTCCCTTCCGGTCAATATTAACTGGCTCTAGTTTTTCCTTTTTCGTACGGAAATCAATTATCATTTCCTTTGTTTTACTTATATTCATGCAGAGAAAGGAAATTTTCTTTACGCCATATAATGAACGATTCAATATTTTCTCTATACTCTAATTCCGACTGATGAATAAAGCCCCCCAAAGCAGCATCATCTGCAAATTTGAAATTCAAACAAGAGGATAATTGAGATACACAGTCATTTGTATAAAGAGTGAAGAGGACAGGCGACAGGCGACAGGACACATCCTTGAGGAGCACCGGTACTTAGGAGATTGGTATCAGAGAGTGTAGAATTCACTCGAACACTTTGAGGACGATTAACCAAGAAAGCTTCTATCCATTTGATGGTGTTACTGTTTACTCCCATGTGGAATAATTTTGTTATCATAAGATGTGGTTAGATTGTATTAAAGGCAGAATAAAAGTCTGCAAATAGTATTCTTACATATGATTTTGATTTCTCTAGGTGAATATAGATCTTATGCAAAAGAGAAATGAGTGCATCCTCAACACCGCGTCCAGTCCTATAAGCAACTGAAGAGGGTCCATTAGATGTCAAGTATTTTGTCTAATTAGGTTCAGGATTATACGTTCGAAACATCTCATCATTATTGGGGTTAGAGCCACTGGGCGGTATTTTTTCGGAAATGAGATTATATGTGACGTTTTCGATATTGTTGGTATATGATGGGTGTCAACAGACATCTGAAACATCACTCTGAATATCCCGCACAGCTGTTCACAACATTCCCGAAGTGCAATGCCAGGTACTACATCCGGGCCACTAGCTTTCCTAATGTTTATCCTTCTAAATGCTAATATTACATCAGTATCCGTTATGACTAAGTCATCATCTTCGTGTAGGCTTTGAATGAAAGCGCTCCTACTCTGGGTGAAGTCATGTATATCAAACCTAGAATAGAATTGATTAAGATCACTAGCAAATGAAACATCGTTTTGCTTGTTAAAAGACTTATTTTTACTATCGTTACCAATCATAGTTTTAATTCCATTCCACGCTGCTTTCAAATTGTTACATCGGAATTCCTTCTCAATTTTATCTTTATACTCAAGTTTGCACTTTTTTGTCACACGTTTGATATCCCGTTGAATCTCTTTCACTCTTATTCTGTCTCCTGAGCAGAAAGCACGCTTCTTCTCATTGAGGAGTCCTTTCAGCTCAATACTGACCCACGGTTTATTATTAGGAAAGATCTTCACCGTTTTGGACTGAATAATGTCATCAATACAAAATTTAATGTAATCTGTAACAAGATTGTTCAGTTGATGTTTCACAGAAGGTTTCCCATGCAGTACAGTCAAAGAAGCCCTTGAGTTGGTCCAGAGATTCTTTATTCCAAACTTGAACAGATTTAATAGTTGGCTTTTGAGCTTTCAATTTTTGTTTGTACTGGGGTACAAGATAGAGTTATGATCTGACTGACCAAGTGGTGGTTTAGCATAAGATTTATAAGCGTCTTTAATGTTTCCGTAGCACAGATCCAGGGTGTTTCTATTCCGTGTGAGGCAAGTGACATATTGGTGGTAATGCGGAAGAACTTTATTTAAAACACAGCCATTGAAATCTCCCAGAATCAATTTTGGTGCATCAGGTGAAGTTGTTTCTAGCTTATTGATGTGAGCGAACAGCAAATCGGCCGCTTTATTTGGATTTGCTTTCGGATGTATGTAAACAACCGTTGTAAAGATTTGACCGAACTCTCTAGGCAAATATGTAGACCTCATTGATAGGGATTACAGTTCAATATCTTCCGTGCACACTCTTGCTCTTACAGTATAATTACTTCACCATCGTTCATGAATGTATATACATACTCCGCCGCCAACTTTCTTCCCGGTGATGTCATTGTCCCTGTCCAATCTTATGGGATCGTTGAATCCTTGGATATGCAATGAATCTTCAGATATTGTGTCCTTTAACCAAGTTTCCGTGAAGCACAATAAGCACGATTCCCTGTATTCATACATATATCTCACACTCAGTTCAAGTTCTGAAAATTGTTGCCATAAGGATCTAACGTTTGAAGGCATTATTGTAGGAAGAGGAGGGCGAGCTTTCCTGGCTCTTATCCTTTGTCTCAAACCCCCCTTCTTACCTCTTATCCGCTTTTTCGGACAATTCTTAGAACATTCTATCGGTAAGTCAAGTGGCGCACTGAAACCGGAAGAGAAGTTGTTGTAGCGCAGCAGTTGATCACGTCCATAGCGCAGAGAGAGATGCTGAGGAACTGGATGTCCACCATCTTGGATAACGTCCAACGGACTTGTAGCGGTCGCGCTGTTCAGCTGGTGCAGTAGGATGATTACTGTGAACGTCAGCGCTAACCAAGTGTTCATAGCTTTCTTCATTATGATGAATAAAACATTTGTACAATATAATTATATAATTTCACAACTTGTAAACTCACTTTGACATCAAATTTCAATAACAAAACACAGAGCTCTTTGAATGCGTGTCGCCACGGAGCAGCGCCACCTGTATCATTTAAACCATTAAATCATTTCCAACAAAAAATGTCTGTAGTTGAGTGGGTTTTTTTTCAAGGTAAAAACTTTAAAGTCTATGTCAAAGCTAAGATCACAGTGCTCCACTTGGACAGATTGTATTGATGTTTGCTATTACAGAGACCCTAACGCGGAGAGTGGTGCAAGAGCTGGAACGGATCACTGTCACAGATCGTACCTTACATCAAGCAGTACCACGCCATGGTAGGAGTCTCACTCTCTCCCATACTCCCAAGCTCTCTTAGTTTACAGTCAAACTCACTCTCTCCCATGCTCACTTAGTTTACAGTCAAACTCACTCTCTCCCATGCTTACTTAGTCTCGGTGGGGAAGGGATAGCGCAGTGGAAAAAGCGTTCGGTTTTGGATCCTGCCATGGGCACGCAAATTTATCTGCAGTAGAGAACTGTTCTACAGTCAGTAAGGTTCGGGTGCAATGCTACACTGAATGTCAGTGCAGTACCACCCATGGTTCGCTAGTTCCAGCCGTTGCTCGCAGGATTCACCGCAATGCATAGCAATTAACATGGCCTTAAGAAATAGTCTTGAAAGCGTTGTTAAACCCCATCTCACCTCAACTCAGTCTCACTCACCTTCCTAGGGAGTCTACAGTCGCACTCACCTTCCTAAGGAGTCTACAGTCGCACTCACCTTCCCAGAAAGTCTACCTTCCCGTATTCTGTCTGGCATGGTTAAATTGATAAGTGGTGAGAATAGAGTTACTCCCCTTGGTTACTAAGCTAACAGGTAGGGGGGGGGGGGGGGGGGGGGGGGGGGGGGGGGGGGGGGGGCTCTACACAGGGTGGTCACACGTGTGTAAACCACTTATTTTGTGTTTTTTTTGTACCCCAAGGAGGATCCCTTCTGAAAAAGAATCTAAATTATTAATTTCGCGAAAGATAAATGGTTTTCTGATGCGTTTGTATCAAACTGGTATGTTGGGCTTAATTATTCAGCATGTATGGCGCTTGTACTTTAAAATAGGTTTCTCTAATGTTTTTTTTACTTTACGGGGATTGCCGATTGACGCACGAGAGAGTCGGCAAGAGTCGGAAACGCTAACTGCATGGTCACAACAATACACTGCGATAAAGCCAGTGCGAAGTCGCTTGTGAGTTGATCGCGACGAGGCGAGATCTAATTGCAAAGTTCAGTAGAAATGATGATGTTAATGAGCAGAGAGGCGTATCCCTCTGTATAGAAAGTCCCTGATGCAATAGATCTAAAAGATTCATCAAATAACAATATTAGTTTGCAAATACAAAGTATTTACTCCTACATCTTCCAGTTGCACAGCCATCATTCTATTAGTTAATAGTTTTATTTACAAGAATAAATGCTGAACAACGTACCTGAAGTGTGGGCCTTGGCAACAACCAGTTTGTCTGTCACTACTGCAGTTGTCTCCTAGAGTAACAAGCGAGATTTACATTCACTGGTTGCATTCAAACTGTTATGAAGAAATTGCACAATACTCATCCATCATACTGTTGTTAAGACACAAGATGTTCAAATTCTGTATTTTTGGTTTATGAATACATTCTGTTCAGATCTAAGTACCGGAATACGTGATTGATGAAATAAGAATTAAATTTTTAATAGATCCATGCCTATGATACTCACATGCAACTGGTACTTCTGTTAAACACATTCTATTCAGATCTAAGCATCGCATAATATATTTGATTGATGAAACAAGAATTTAATTCTATATTAAAACAAATTTTGGTGAGTCTGGTGGTAGTTTTGGTTATCTTGTCACTGATCTTGATTGAAATTGCGAAGAAGCCAAAGGGTCACGTTCCAAAACCTACTTTTGACTTTGTTCATCATACAGTATATGAAATTAAATATTACAGAACATGGAAGGATGGCATATGAGGTCTCCAGAAACGCAAAAGTACATTTCGTTTAATGACGAGTCCATGTTGAGTAAACCAGTATACATGGTACCAGGTATCGGTCCTATCTATACTCAACGACTTCGCCGACTCTATCCACCAATTGTACAGGTAAATTGCTCTGAGATCATAGTATTTATGTCATGTATATATGGTTATTAAGATGCCGTTGAATTCGTCAAATTCAATAATGAATACACGGTATACACTTTAAATAGCAACATTTCTCTGTATTTGCCAGAACACCTTTTTGGCCACTCATTTACAGTAATGTTGCATATTGAAAATTGTCGAAAATTATACCAAGCCTTTCGTGAGGCATACAAAGAACTATCATCCATGCCCAAAGTGCAAACAGTGTAATAAGTAACATTAATGATATGGAATATTGAATACACTATTTGATGTTGTGTGAATCAAATGATTACATAACATTAACTCGATTAATTATATCTAGAAATATCACTCAGGACTAGAGCTGTGTATTGTGATCAATGTGGCGATACGATATATCACGATATCAGTTTTACCTAGCGATACGATTATTGAGGAAGGATTGATAAGTAACATGCGAGACGATTATTATCACGATATATGGGTGGCGATACGATACATATCCCGATACCTGTTTATTACTTTAATTGAAATTCACCTCAAATATTAAACTCAGATTGTGGTAATATTATTAATGGAAATCTATTTATAACTTGTCAATTTGAGATATTCAACTCTGAAAGAAGACATTTAATTGATTTGTTTATCTAAGTACAATTAAATTTGTGAATAATAATACGAGCACAGTATTGATATTTTTACCATCGTTGATGACGATACATTGATGTATTGCCAACCTTCCCGATGCTTGTATCACGATTTATTGTCTAGAATTTGTTGGTATCCATACGATGTAAATTTGACGATACCACGATATATTGTTACACCTCTACTAAGGATTTGAAAACATGTGAGTAGGAGTTGTGAGGGTGAAATTGAATACAGTTTTTGATACGGCGGATTATGGCTCTTGATGTCCACAGTGGAGGAACGGATTAATAGTAGATATCTCCAGGCCAAGGAGCCAGCTTTCTAAAGCTTTTAGGTAATGGGAAGGAGACAAAATAGTTTTGTAGGGCATATCATGCCTTAATAGGACAACGAATATATTCCCCATTATTCCCCATTAACCATAAGTTACACAAAACATTAAACCTTGGCCTTGGAGAACAACTAACTATGAGAGACTTTGGTTTCTAATTTGCAACCAGTTGTTCTTGAAAAGAAGTTGAAAATGCAAATTAACAGTTATGGATGGATGGATGGACAATGGATGCCCTTTTCAGACATGATTTGCCAAAAAAAGAATATTGCATTTGACTAAACTATGTCGTTTTAATTTGACTCTGACCAATATATCTTTACTATCATGTTGTGATAAGCATGTGATTTGTATCGTTTCAGGCGACTCAACTCTATGGGCAGTACCTCATTAACCCTAGGGATTTCCGTGAACGGCTCATCAACACGATAAACATGCTAGGGTGGCATGCTGACGCTTGTGTCAGAGCTTTTGACGAATGGACTCAGCGTTATATGTAACAAGTACAAACTCAAGTTCAGTGTATAAACCCCTCATCTCGACAACAAATGTAGCTCATTTGGTAGAGCGCCGTGCGTCATCCCAAAAGACGTTAAAGGTCAACTGCAAAGCCCCTTGGTCACTTTCGGGATTCATTGAAAGGGGATTTCAATTTGACAAATACAAGACTTTAAATTTCTGAAATCGGCCTATAAATTACTTATATACGGGTTTTTAATTACACCGCCTATTAGTCCCGACAAACGATTCACTGAAGTCACTGTAGCGTATCTGGCGGGTTTTACGTCACCCTCAGCGCTAGGAAATCTGCGGACATCATATTTCAACGTGCTTTAGCATCTTTTTAACTGTCGATTTAATATACTTATATTCATCAGAAGAACTCAAATCTTCGATAGATCGAATCCTTAGATGTCTAACTTAGTAATTTCGAAAATTGCAGGATTATTATCCTGGAGGCCAGGTGGCCATTCACGCAGTCACGCTTGAGTGCGCTCGCCGTGCTAAATTTGCAGCTATTAAAAAAACCGGGTTATAAAAGGTGTTTTATTATTAAATTGCACGTGTATATTGTCTCGATTTTATGCTTATTTGATTTCGATATATAATACACACAGAGGTGATAATCTGTCATTCTTTACAACTATGCATTAGAGTGGACCTTTAAAAGATGGGAGTTGTTGCTTATTTGCTTAGCGCTCAGCATTACAAGAGTAGAACAACAACACCATGCTGTTTGAATAGATATTTTTGAACCATACTGATCTGAAAACTGAAACAATTGTCGACTAAACATACCATCTTTCCGGAAAGAAGTATAAAAGAGCGACAAAGAATGAAGAGAATTTGCATATCTGATTTTGGAAGTGAAATGCATGTTTAATCTATACTTTCACCGAAAAGCAGTATTAAAAAGTGGCGAGGAATGAAGAGCTTTTGCGTGATGGATTAGAGAACTGAACTGTAATTTATTCTATGCTCTCCGGAGCATGCGCAGAATGTTTCACATTCATTGGTTTGGTGCATCTGGCTGATGTGAGGTGCTCATTGGGTTACTTCATAATACACTTAAGGAATTCATCTTCAAATATGCAAATGTATTCAAATAAGGTAAATGGTCATTTTATATAATCGAACTTGACGGTCATAAGTTTTATGTATCACAAGAATTCAATACGGGACGTTGCAGCTAGTTTTAACTATACAGTAGTAATAGTACAGAGCAACTGTTAACAGAACAGTATTAACATGGCTTTTAGTGATATACTCAATATATTTAGTGAAATCTACAATTGGTGCCAAAGTTGAACTGTAGCAGTCTCATTAAAATCATGCTGTAATAAGTTGCGTATATTGCGTATATAACGCAGTGCAATTAACTACGGTTTGACTTTAATGAGACTGGAATTATGAAGTTGAACCTATAGCCATTGCGGGTCTTTTCATTTTACATGCACTTTTCTATCAAAATAGTGCAAAATGTTTTCTTTTTGTTATTTCCATATGTTCCCGTTGTTTTTTAAAAATTAAATCAGTTTGAAAACTTTAAACATTAAAGGCGCTATAGCATGTTTCTTTTGAAAAATATGTTTTTTCTCAAATTTTCAATTTGTTGTTAAAGTTTATACAATATATTGTTACATCTCATTACACGATCCGATAAGCCATACCCATAGAAATTGGTTATCCGAACTGGAAAGAATTGTGCAGGTATGGAACTCGAAGTGTTCAGACAGCAAGATGAATGACCATTTCATCATTGTGTCATATTTAAAATTTTATTCTGAGTGTTTAGGTATCGCTACATCAGTCAGATCACTTGAAGTACCTTCGAGCGACCATTTTAATGTGAGTACATTAAAATGCTCACTCAAAAGGAAATGGACTTGCATGGCTTAACCCATTCTCTTTCCACAGAAGTTACTCCCTCAGATTTCCGATCCTCACCTCTGTTGTTTTACGCTTGAAATCGAGGGCAGAAAGGAAGTGTCCTGATTGGTTGCAATTGAATCTAGTTGTGCAATCAGCGACGCCGTTGTAAACGTGACATTTTCCAATGACACGTCATAATGATAAAAATAAACGTAAGACAAACGTTTTCTCGTTTAATGTGTTTTCCTCGAAATATTCTGTTTGATTTTGTGAAAACTATTGACCATAAACATGCTTATAAATAAAGAAAACCAAATCAGAGACACATACCCAAAATAGTTCATTTGTGTTATTTACATCAGACATTTTTGAAGGACATATGCTAATGAGCAAGACCCTTAAGTTCAATGCCTAGATCTTTGAAGTCACGTGGTCGACATGGCCACTGAAAGATGAGTTTTCATTGGTTAAGAAGCAGGGAAACAGTAATACATTACGCTTCCTCCGCTATGGGATTTTGCTTGTGCTCTCGATATCAAGCGACAAAGAACAGAGGTTAGGATCTGATATCTGAAGGAAGAGAATGGCCTTAAGCGAACCATCTACATTCATTATAAATATCTCTTTTTTTTACTCTTATTTACCTTTTCTTTACAGCTTTTACAAAATGAAATAGCATATATATCGATGAAAACACTTCAAACGTGAAAACGTGTATCCTACGTTTATGTTTCCCAAAAAGGCACTATGTCGCGTCATTGACAAATGTCACCTTCACAACTACGTCCATGAATGCACAACTAACTCCCAATTCAACCAATCAGGACTCTTCATTTCTAGCCAAATAATTCGCCATAGTAGAAGACAGCTTACGAACGAAAATCTAAAGCGAGTAAGTTCTGTGGCAAAAGAATGGATCTGGCCAATGAAGGATATTATAAGGAGAAACCATGATACCGAGGATATGGTAAGGTTGTGGACCCTGATAGGAAAGAAAAACCCGAGGATGCGAAGCATCCAAGGGTTTTTCCTGACTATCAGTGTCTACAACCTTACCATATCCGAGGTAGAATGGTTTCTCCATATTATCAACCGTTTTTAACTGTAAAACAGGCTTTTTAATTGTTATCGCGTTATATTGAGGATCCCTGGCTGATGTCAGCCTGTTGACAGCCGCGCTATATGAGTTGATTTTGTACCGTGAAATCTCATCTGCCCCGTTGGCGCAGTAGACTAAGGCGTTAGCTCAGTTACTACAGGTGAGAATGGATACGGGTTCGAGACGCACTTTCTGCAAAACATTGCTTGTCATATTCTGTTGTAAATTTAAGAAAAAAAAATTAAATTAGTCTAAGTTAGTTCCTACAGATCTTTACTTTCAAGCGTCATCTTTGCAAATATATCAGGGTTTACAATCATTATAATTCCTTCTAACAGGGTTAACAACTGTCTGTGTAAGCCCTCCTTGAGGGACTTACAATGTTGTAAGTCCCTCGTACCGGGTGATACGGTTTAGAAAGGTCGTTTCAAGTATCATGTTATATGACTAGTAGGTTGATAAATTCGATATGTACCAAGTGTCATCATATGTGATTTACTCCTATCATAGTGTGATATATCACTCGTAAGGTTGATATATTACAAAATGCCGTTTGACATGGTTAAAACACATCATTCTGCATTTATGTTTTATCATTCAATTACTATCTCTCATCACAGAGTGTGCTGAATCTATCTTGATAACCCCAGTGTGACGTATAACCTATGTTTAGCAGTCGAATTTATAGTTAATGTAGTTGTGTTGAATTTGGAAGAGCAGTAAGTATATATATTATTACCCCCTAACAAAGCAACATTTAATCAATAACGGCAGTTTTCCCTTCAATCCGTCCTGTGGTCACGACTAAGTGTCTTCACAAAACTGACACGCTTGGCAAACTTACGATCGTTATGTGTGCCTTTTGTGGGTTGTATTGATATTATTTTGTTCGGTCAAGGGATTTGACTTGTCATATTTATGTTCCATTTATGTTCCAAACACATAATGAGGACATGATTTATCCAGAGCACTACCCAAACTGTCAAAGGCTAGCTTCAGCATGCTTGATATACACATGGCAACACCGATATGGGCACGCTCTGAGGAAAAGATCGCTTAATTTTGTGTATTCTAATTGCATGTGCTTATATTTTGTCTTTTAGGATTTAAAACTCTTTGGCGCCAAAAGCTGCTTCAAATTTAGACACAAAATGTAACATTTTCTGACTGTATCATTTTCAAAGCATACCTCGAAATCTATCTAACTTAAACCTTGGTGAGAAAGTTAAACATACGATGTTGTGCGCCTCAATCTAATTATAATCAGCTGTAAAAGTGCTTATCGCAGATGTAAATAAATTAATTTTATTTTTAAAAATCATTTTTAGTAGGCGGTATGAAGTTCTTTCCTTAATGTATTTTTCTGCGTTATAACTTAAAGGATAGATGAAATGCATTTTTCTCAAGAATGACAGATGATTACCTCTACGTATATTGTATATCGGAATCAATTGAGCATAAAATCGAGACAATATACACTTGCAATTGATAATTAAAGATCCACAAACCCCGACCATATCACTTTTCGGTTTTTATTCAAGCATATTCCAAGATGACGAGGATTTCACTTGATATTTGTCAATTCAACCAATAAACACCTTTTATAACGCCTTTTTAGAACGCTGCTCAATTACGCCTCATAAAACTTTAGCCGAGAGCGAATTCCGCTTGCTTGGCCTTGTGACGTAATACACAGGAGTCGTTTGGCGTCTAATGACAGAATCCACTAGATTTAGCCTTACATAACTGCCTAACTAACATATTTACCTTTGTCCTTATACAACAAAATTACATATATACACGCCCCGTAAAACGTACTACAAATGGCAGCAGATGTCAACACTGTTTAGTACTGGATGTGACCATTGTGGGACCCGTAATTCTGCAATGTGTTTTGGAACAATTCTTATCGTTGCCCAATATGGCGGCGGCCCGCATGTCAGATGATGAAGATGTTCAAACGTCAGAGATCTATTACACATTTCATACGGATTATAACGGTGTTAACACGCCTAATTCATGTTGAATAAAAAAAAAGTTCACATTCGTCCTTATGCAAAATAACAAAATATATTTCAATATTCTGTTTATCAATGTAGCGATATGTAACAAGTAATGTAGTTGCGTTATTGACACTCTAACTAAGATAAATATTAAATAAGAGGGGAAATCTACACGACTGAACTATTGCCGGGGTAATATTTTTAAAAATTGAGAACCAAACAACACATGTACACACGATCATGGTATAGGTTGATAAAAGTTCTATAGTTCCAATACTTTCATTTGAAATTGGGAAAGATACATTTTCCATATTTTTATCCGAAGTGATTTAAACATTATTTTATTTCCACAAACATATGAATTGACCATCAACAACTACATGTAATATAAAATGCAAGGCCTTTTATATAACATGCTAGGAAATGGTAGTGGTATTACACTGAATCTAAGTAATTGTAAATGTACACGACTATAGATTTAAAGATAGCCCGAATATGTTCTTCTAAAAAGTGTAAACCAGTAACATTGATGAAAATTATAGGATTTTCTTAGTTGTAATGAAACTATTCTATTAGCAAAATAAAGTGACCATGAGAAATATTGACGCAGTAGATTTCAAGCTATAGACACTCTTCAAACACAAAATCAAGCACATCAAAAAAAATAACTAAAATGGCGTTTATGATATTAAAAAAATTGCATGATCTTTTTTATTTTTGAATTGTCAGTTATTCATTTCAAAACATATTGTAGCTTAGAAGATAACATAACACTCCACTCGATTGGGAAAAGAACAAATCTAAAATCAGCGGCTGAATATCGAAAAATGCTCCTAAAACTCCGAAATTACTCCCTACGGACGCACACATACCCATTCTATCGGAAACTTGTAATGTCAAAACGTTCTTATTATGTTTTAAACGAATTATCAACGAAAATCGACAAATCGCCTAAGGATTTCATTAAGCAACTCCTGTGTATGACGTCACATCGCTAACGAAGGTAATGCTACACTGAGGGGCCGCGGAAAACTGTTTCAAGAATGAGATAATGAGGAGGCAAAATTTACTCACTTTGAAGGGCTATATCTTGATAAGTAGGTGACGCTTCGAAATAATCGTTTGTGTTTTGCTTACTTGAAAGTATTGTTTATATGAATAAACGAATTAACATCGAAAAAACAAAGAGATGATATTATCTTTAAGACGATTTTAATTCACCCATTTTAACACTATCGCAATTTGTTCGGCGAATCCTTTTGAAAATGCTCACTGAGGCGTGACTGTGATAAGCGATAGGCGGGGCGGCTAGATAGCTTCTCCGCCGGTGTCTCGTTAATTAATTAATGATAATTATCACTGCCGCTAAATGAATTTATGAGGTGTATTACATCGCCAAAAAGACATGTTTATGTAATAATTGTGTAATTGTCATCTGCGGAATTACCTAGTTGGATATCTAAACATTCGATATATGGGAAATTTAAGTTGGTTTATTGAAGGTATCTTTGTGAAATTAACAATCAAAATGTTGCGAAATTACGTTGAATTGTGACTATCGCTGAAAATCAAATTCCTCCACGTACGTCACAGAAGTCATCCCTTCACGGGTCACACCCCCGCAGACTTTCATTCTGGTCGCCGGGGCTAAATCAGGCGGTTTTTTAAAAAGCCGTATATAAATAATTTATGGACCGATTTCAGAAATTTAAAATCGAGCAATTGTCAAATTGACATCCCATTTTAATGAATCCGATTTGGACCATATGTCATTTCATCCATCCTTTAAATAAATGTTTCTTTGTGGTTCCAAACTTCCAAACGCAAGGCATAACCCTTGCCAATCTCCATTACTGAAAGGCATAGTGGGCTCCGATTTTCTAGCACGGAAACCTGCAAGGTCTAAATCAGCCAGTAATGGAGAATGGCAAGAGTTATGCCTTGCATTGGGAAAGTATGTGCTTCCATGTAAACGTGTTTGTTCCGTGTCTGTAAGGATCATCTTTTCCTGTTTGAAGTGCTCAATTGATAATATACGCTCCAATCATCCACATACCCATACACACCATCATGTTGAGTCGTAGTATAAGTTTATCTGCTAATAACAATGCCTTCGTCATTGTATTTGATAAATCCCCATATACAATTTATCATCATATTTTTTTCCTCCAATAGTTGGAGATTAGATGTTGAAATTACATCATAGGTCAGTGTACAAAAACAATGAGAGGTGTTAATTAAGGTCCACTGCAAACATTCTTTCTCCATTATTTCCAATACTATTGCAATTTCTTGAAGCTGTAGGAGAAATGGTTCCAGTGATATAGTCCAAAAAGTGAAGAGCAAAAACAGAACATGTCTTTCCGCCTGCCTTGTTCTTGCATTTAAGACTTCAGAATAACAATAGAGGAAGAAAATAATGAAGAACATTGTTGTGATGTGTTTTAGTGACAGTAACATTGAAGAACGTGAAACGACGACGATTGACAGGACATAAACTCAGCTCAAAACATTTCCAGGTGTGCCGTCATCGTTTCCGCAGCCAGTGAAACATAGATGAAAGACATTTTAAGCATGACATCATCGGTGAACATGCTTCTTTGCAACTTCCAAATGCTATCAAAGTCAGTGGTTGTGTAAAAGTAGTTGAAATTGCGAAGAAGCCAAAGGGTCACGTTCCAAAACCTACTATTGACTTTGTTCATCATACAGTATATGAAATTAAATATTACAGAACATGGCAGCATGGCATATGAGGTCACCAGAAACGCAAAAGCACATCTCGTTTACTAACACGTCCATGTTGAGGAAATCAGTATACATGGTACCAGGTATCGGTCTTAACTATGGTCAACGACTTCGCCAACTCAATCCACCAATTGAAGAGGTAAATTGCTCCGAGATCATAGTATTATGTCATGTATATATGGTTATTAAGATGCCGTTGAATTCGTCAAATTCAATAATGAATACACGGTATACACTTTAAATAGCAACATTTCTCTGTATTTGCCAGAACACCTTTTTGGCCACTCATTTGAAGTAATGTTGCGTATTGAAAATTGTCGAAAATTATACCAAACCTTTCGTGAGGCATACAAAGAACTATCAACCATGCCCAAAGTGCAAACAGTGTAATAAGTAACATTAATGATATGGAATATTGAATACACTATTTGATGTTGTGTGAATCAAATGATTACATAACATTAATTATATCTAGAAATATCACTCAGGACTAGAGCTGTGTATTGTGATCAATGTGGCGATACGATATATCACGATATCAGTTTTACCTAGCGATACGATTATTGAGAAAGGATTGATAAGTAACATGCGAGACGATTATTATCACGATATATGGGTGGCGATACGATACATATCCCGATACCTGTTTATTACTTTAATTGAATTCACCTCAAAGATTAAACTCAGATTGTGGTAATATTATTAATGGAAATCTATTTATAACTTGTCAATTTGAGATATTCAACTCTGAAAGAAGACATTTAATTGATTTGTTTATCTGAGTACAATTAAATTTGTGAATAATAATACGAACACAGTATTGATATTTTTACCATCATTGATGACTATACATTGATGTATTGCCAACCTTCCCGATGCTTGTATCACGATTTATTGTCTAGAATTTGTTGGTATCCATACGATGTAAATTTGACGATACCACGATGTATTGTTACACCTCTACTAAGGATTTGAAAACATGTGCGTAAGAGTTGTGAGGGTAAAATTGAATACAGTTTTTGATACGGCGGATTATGGCTCTTGATGTCCACAGTGGAGGAACGGATTACTAGTAGATATCTCCAGGCCAAGGAGCCAGCTTTCTAAAGCTTTTAGGTAATGGGAAGGAGACAAAATAGTTTTGTAGGGCATATCATGCCTTAAAAGGGCACCGAATATATTCCCCATTATTCCCCATTGACCATAAGTTACACAAAACATTAAACCTTGGCCTTGGAGAACAACTAACTATGAGAGACTTTGGTTTCTAATTTGCAACCAGTTGTTCTTGAAAAGAAGTTGAAAATGCAAATTAACAGTTATGGATGGATGGATGGACAACGGATGCCCTTTTCAGACATGATTTGCCAAAAAAAGAATATTGCATTTGACTAAACTATGTCGTTTTAATTTGACTCTGACCAATATATCTTTACTATCATGTTGTGATAAGCATGTGATTTGTATCGTTTCAGGCGACTCAACTCTATGGGCAGTACCTCATTAACCCTAGGGATTTCCGTGAATGGCTCATCAACACGATATACATGCTAGGGTGGCATGCTGACGCTTGTGTCAGAGCTTTTGACGAATTGACTCAGAGATTTATGTAACAAGTACAAACTCAAGTTCAGTGTATCAACCCCTCATCTCGACAACAAATGTAGCTCATTTGGTGGAGCGCCGTGCGTCATCCCAAAAGACGTTAAAGGTCAACTGCAAAGCCCCTTGCACTTTCGGGATTCATTGAAAGGGGATTTCAATTTGACAAATACAAGACTTTAAATTTCTGAAATCGGCCTATAAATTACTTATATACGGGTTTTTAATTACACCGCCTATTAGTCCCGACAAACGATTCACTGAAGTCACTGTAGCGTATCTGGCGGGTTTTACGTCACCCTCAGCGCTAGGAAATCTGCGGACATCATATTTCAACGTGCTTTAGCATCTTTTTAACTGTCGATTTAATATACTTATATTCATCAGAATAACTCAAATCTTCGATAGATCGAATCCTTAGATGTCTAACTTAGTAATTTCGAAAATTGCAGGATTATTGTATAAACATGAGGTTTAGTCAATTTCAAATACCCAATGATCTGATGTAAATTACAGTGACAATTCATTACAAAGCTGATTATTGTGATGTGTTGGACAATCTTCCTGTCGCCGGATGCCAGGTGGCCAATCACGCAGTCACGCTTGAGTGCGCTCGCCGTGCTAAATTTGCAGCTATTAAAAAAACGGGTTATAAAAGGTGTTTTATTATTAATTGCAAGTGTATATTGTCTTGATTTTATGCTAATTTGATTTCGATATATAATGCACACAGAGGTGATAATCTGTCATTCTTTACAACTATGCATTAGAGTGGACCTTTAAAAGATGGGAGTTGTTGCTTATTTGCTTAGCGCTCAGCATTACAAGGGTACAACAACACCATGCTGTTTGAATAGATATTTTTGAACCATACTGATCTGAAAACTGAAACAATTGTCGACTAAACATACCATCTTTCCGGAAAGAAGTATAAAAGAGCGACAAAGAATAAAGAACATCTGCATAATTGATTTTGGAAGTGAAATGCATGTTTAATCTATACTTTCACCGAATAGCAGTATTAAAAAGCAGCGAGGAATTAAAAAGCTTTTGCGTGATTGATTAGAGAACTGAACTGTAATTTATTCTATGCTCTCCGGGGCATGCGCAGAATGTTTCACATTCATTGGTTTGGTGCATCTGGCTGATGTGAGGTGCTCATTGGGTTACTTCATAATACACTTAAGGAATTCATCTTCAAATATGCAAATGTATTCAAATAAAGTAAATGGTCATTTTATATAATCGAACGTGACGGTCATAAGGTTTATGTATCACAAGAATTCAATACGGGACGTTGCAGCTAGTTTTAACTATACAGTAGTAATAGTACAGGGCAACTGTTAACAGAACAGTATTAACATGGCTTTTAGTGATATACACAATATTGTATGAAATCTTCAATTGGTGCCAAATTTGAACTGTAGCAGTCTCATTAAAATCATGCTGTAATAAGTTGCGTATATTGTTTAACGCAGTGCAACTTACTACGGTCTGACTTTAATGAAACTGGAATTATGAAGTTGAACCTATAGCCATTGCGGGTCTTTTCATTTTACAAGCACGTTTCTATCAAAATAGTGCAATCTTTTTTCTTTCTTTTTTTCCATATGTTCCCGTTGTTTTTTTAAAATTAAATCAGTTTGAAAACTTTGTACATTAAAGGCGCTATGGCATGTTTCTTTTGAATTGTTTTTTTTTTTTTCTAAAATTTTCAATTTGTTGTTAAAATTTATACAGTATATTGTTTTATTAGAGGGTAAAACATCTCATTACACGATTCGATAAGCCGTATCCATAGAAATTGGTTAAGAAACATTGTGCGGGTGTGGAGCTCGAAGTGTTCAGACAGCAAGATGAATGACCATTCCATCATTGTGTAATATTTAAAATTTTATTCTGAGTGTTTAGGTATCGCTACATCAGTCAGATCACTTGAACTACCTTGACAGAGAGGTTTTCCAAACACTGCATGGGCATCGCCCATTTTGAGTGAACACATTCAAATGTTCACTCAAAAGGAAATGGACTTGCATGGCTTAACCCATTCTCTTCCCTCTCTCAGATTTCCG
The DNA here is from genome assembly GCA_936450465.1 of Gibbula magus. Classification (NCBI taxonomy): domain Eukaryota; kingdom Metazoa; phylum Mollusca; class Gastropoda; order Trochida; family Trochidae; genus Gibbula; species Gibbula magus. The sequence goes on along the minus strand of OW388289.1, from coordinate 23,658,354 downwards.
ATCCTTACCTCTGTTGTTGAAATCGAGGGCAGAAAGGAAGTGTCCTCATTGGTTGCAATTGAATGTGAGGCGCCAAAGTGTAATATTTGGGCTTCGGATAACCTTTTAGCAATGGATAATTACTACAGTTTGCCCAATGATTTGAAACCAGGTCATATTTTGTTTGTCAAACCGCTACATATAAACAAAAACTGACATTTTTGGGAAGGTACCTTGCAAAATCAAAAAGGCACTATGTCGCGTCATTGACAAATGTCACCTTCACAACTACGTCGCTAATTGCACAACTAACTCCCAATTCAGCCAATCAGGACTCTTCATTTCTAGCCAAATAATTCGCCATAGTAGAAGAGAGGTTACGATCGAAAATCTAAAGCGAGTAAATTCTGTGGCAAAAGAATGAATCTGGCCAATGAAGGATATTATAAGGAGAAACCATGATACCGAGGATATAGTAAGGTTGTGGACCCTGATAGGAAGGAAAAACCCGAGGATGCGAATCATCCGAGGGTTTTTCCTGATTCTCATTGTCTACAACCTTACCATATCCGAGGTAAAATGGTTTCTCCATATTATCAACCGTTTTTAAGTTTAAAACAGGCTTTTTAATTGTTATCGCGTTATATTGAGGATCCCTGGCTGATTTCAGCCTGTTAACAGTCGCGCTATATGAGTTAATTTTGTACCGTGAAATCTCATTTGCCCCGTTGGCGCAGTAGACTAAGGCGTTAGCTCAGTTACTACAGGTGAGAGTAGATACGGGTTTGAGACGCACTTTCTGCAAAACATTTGCTGGTCATATTCTGTTGTAAATTTAAGAAATTTTTCAAAATTAGTCTTAGTTAGTTTCTTCAGATCTTTACTTTCGAGCCGTCATCTTTGCAAATATATCAGGATTGACACTCATTAGAATTCCTTCTAACAGGGTTTACAACTGTCTGTGTAAACCCCCCTTGTTATATGGCTAGTAGATTGATAAATTCGATATATACCAAGTGTCATCATATGTGATTTACTCCTAGCATAGTGTGATATATCACTCGTAAGGTTGATATATTACAAAAAGCCGTTTGGCATGGTTAAAACACGTCATTCTGCATTTATGTTTTATCATTCAATTACTATCTCTCATCACAGAGTGTGATGGATCTATCTTGATAACCCCAGTGTGACGTATAACCTATGTTTAGCAGTCGAATTTATAGTTGATGTAGTTGTGTTGAACTTGGAAGGGCAGTAAGTATAGATATTATTACCCCGCTAAAAAGCAACATTTAATCCATAACAGCAGTTTTCCCTTCAATCCGTCCTGTCTTCACAAAACTGACACACTTGGCCAACTTACGATCGTTATGTGTGCCTTTTGTAGGCTGTATTGACATTATTTTGTTCGGTCAAGGGCATTGACTTGTCATATTCCATTTATGTTCCAAACACATATATGCATAATGAGGACGTGATTTATCCAGAGCACTACCCAAACTGTCAAAGGCTAGCTTCAGCATGCTTGATATACACATGGCAACACTGACGTGGGCAATCTCTGAGGATAAGATCGCTTTATTTTGTGTATTCTAATTGCATGTGCTTATATTTTGTCTTTAAAAGGAGGGTTCTATTGGGGTATTTTTTGTGGAAACGAAATTCCAGAGGATATTCCCGTTTACACATATATACATGATTAAAACATCGTCAAACTGAAATATATTAATGAAGTTAATACTTTGATGACTTTACATTTCACAACTTGATAAAGACAAGCGCACATTTGTTGAAAAATAAAAACAATGAAATTGAAGCCATTCATCGGCACTGCGAGTGGGGAAAACTTGGCTACGGCCTAACAGCATAGTGTTTATTATTTTTATTATACGTCATGTGTTACTATGTGAATATTATATCAGTGTATATGTTTTATTATTACAAAAAAATAAAATGGGTTAAATATAGCGTTTTTTCATTTCGAGAAATGTCATGGATTTAAAGCTCTTTGGCACCAAAAGCTGCTTCAAATTTGGACACAAAATATAACATTTTCTGACTGTATCGTTTTCAAAGCATAACTCGAAATCTATCTGACTTTAAAACTTAAACTTTGGTGAGAAAGTTAAACATACGGTGGTGTTGTGCGCCTCAATCTAATTATAATCAGCTGCAAAAGTGCTTATCGCAGATGTAGATAAATTAATTTTATTTTCAAAAATCATTTTTAGAAGGCGGTCTGTTCTTTCCTTATCTCAATCTATATATTTGACCAAACTTGATAGACATTTCAACCATGATTCCTTAAATTATTTTTTTGCGTTATAACTTTAATAAATGTTTCTTTGTGGTTCCCAACTTCCAAACGCAAGGCATAACCCTTGCCAATCTCCATTACTGAAAGGCATAGTGGGCTCCGATTTTCTCGCACGGAAACCTGCAAGGTCTAAATCAGCCAGTAATGGAGACTGGCAGTTATGCCTTGCATTGGGAAATTGTGTGCTTCCATGTAAACGTGTTTGTTTCGTGTCTGTAAGGATCATATTTTCCGGTTTGAAGTGCTCAATTGAAACTATACACTCCAATCATCCAACTTGCATCCACATACACTTACACATCATCATGTTGAGTCGTAGCCTTAGTTTCTCTGCTAATAACAATGCCTTCGTCATTGTCTTTGATAAATCCCCATATACAATTATATTCGGTTTTATACCGTACAGACTGTGCTTTCTACAGACACGTTCAGATGCTTACAAGCAATCTTGGGATGAAACTTAAAAATAACGTTTGCTCTGCCTTTACTTGGATGATCACTTGTTGGCTAAGGTCCAGCGCAAACTTTCATTCTCCATTATTTTCAAAACTATTGCAATTTCTTGAAGCTGTAGGAGAAATGGTTCCAGTGATATACATGTAGTTCAAAAAGTGAAGAGCAAAAACAGAACATGTCTTTCCGCCTACCTGGTTCTTGCATTTAAGACTTCAGAATAACAGTAGAGGAAGAAAATAATGAAGAACATTGTTGTGATTTGTTTTAGTGACAGTAACAATGAAGAAAGTGAAACGAAGACGATTGACAGGAAATAAACTCAACTCAAATCATTTCCAGGTGTGCCGTCATCGTTTCCGCAGCCAGTGAAACATAGATGAAAGACATTTTAAGCATGACATCATCGGTGAACATGCTTCTTTGTCGCCCGGTTATGTTTTTTTAAAACTGCTGATGTCCCAAATCTGCTCATCCCAAATGCTATGCGACCATGCCGATGAACCCCGCTTTTCTTCATAATAATCACGTCAGTCGCTTAAAATACATGTAACAGCTGTCATACACACTAATAACATGCGACTTATATTGCCAAGGTACAATGTGACCGACGTTGGACCTTTCTTACATTATAAAATATATACTAACAATTCACCCACTTTAGATGTTCGGTGCATTTATGATCTTTGTCAATAAGGTCGAGTTCATTGTCCATATTCAAATGGTTTATGATTCCTGTCAATATGTTCCTGAAACCCCAACACAAAAATGTGTTCTGCATTATGTACTACTCATTCACAATATTAACATTGACATAAGGTAAGGATATTAATAATTTACAAATGCACTTCTTAAAGGCGTTGTAGCGCGATTTTCTAATGAAATAGAGTGATCTCACAAAAATATAAATAAGTGATACCAATGGCTTAATAATACCCCTGAATCAATAAAAAGAGTTCTAAAACGAATTGTACATGGTTCGGTTAAGCCATGCGAGATCATTTCCCAGCAAGTGGCCTTTTAAGGTGTTCACATTAAAATGGCCGCTCGAAGGTAGTTCAAGTGATCGAACTGATGTAACGATACCTTAACACTCAGAGTAGAGTTTTAAATATGGTAAAAATGATGGCATGGTCAACCATATTGCTGTCTGAACCTTCAAATGTGTATGAGACCTACAAATCTATCTCTCACACAGCAAAGTTCCACACCATTTTCTAATGGATACGACTTAACGGTTCGTTTAATGAGATGTTTTACCCATATATAATGTATAAACTTTATTAATACATGGCAAATTTGAGAAAACATAATATGCAAAAAAGGTGCTACAGCGCCTTTTACATTACATCTACTTCAGTTACATATGTTTAAGGCAGATGGAACGATTTTATACTTTTATGCACAGAAACCTCAAGGGTGGTATTTGACAATTCTAGTTTTGATCAAATATATCATGCAATCTTTTGTTGATGACACAGGTATATAATTCATCATGTCCAACATCTTGAGATATCCAGGCAACAGAAAACTCAGACATAAAAATGACATTTCTTCCATCAGAAAACCAATAATTTTACCATTTTCATCTAATCTTTTTAGCATTTTATAACATTCAAGAGGTAATTTATTGGAATCCTTTCGCAGTATCTTTATCCTGTACTTAACAAAAACAAATAGACTGATACGACAGTTTCTCCTAAAATAAAATAGAGGCATGGTTACCAATACTTACGAAAAGTTTAAAATATAACTCATGACTTTTTCAATGAAATCATTATATTTACCGCCCCATATTTCGGATTCATGGTATATTAAAGGATCGACGCATTCTGCTGTCAAATATGTAAGAAACAACTGTGAGAGGCATACATTAAGTTTATTTCAAAACAGTATAAACAGAAGTATATTGTTTAAGATGCTTCAAAATCTAGCTGTGCGTAGGCTGCCGACCACGACGTTGTAAAGGATACAATCAATTCCAAGTATTTGTAGTAAGAAACAATATTGTATATCATTTTGTATGTGTATATCATTTTAGTGGTCACTACCGATTTCCTTGTTAAACACAAAGGAGCATACACCAGGTCAAAGCACAAGGCACATGGCCTACAATTTACTAATTTTCAATAATCTGGACTTGTTCAATGGTTGTTGCTAGTTTGTTGTAGTTTTTTCAGGTGTGACTTTGCGTTTTCAAAAACAACAGTTTTTAGTGTTACAGGCAGGAAGTGAAATATGGGCTTTTGACATGGTAAATGATTTGAACTCTTCTCAAGAATATAAATGAAACTGAAATATGATTTGCAATGACATTCATAGATTTTAGGCCACCAAATCCAACAAGGCACACTTGGATTATTTCTAACTATATTCAAGAACAACTAGGATTGCCAAGGCAATACTTAGGTCTTCAAGACTTCTGCTTGACCTTGAACTCCATGTTGTACCCTCGATTATTCATCAGTTTCTCCGCTTCAAACATGTCTCTATCTTCAGTAGTTTTTTTTTTACAAAAAATCTTCAAAGACAATAACCCTCTGAAAATTGAACAATTGCTTATTAATGGACCCCTACATGATTTTTCTCACGATTAAGACAAAATGGTTAATATTTCCATACTAAGGTGTAACATATAAAATGTGGTCCTTGAATTTCTACTTTAGTAGATGCAATCATCATTTAGATTGCATACATAAGTAATGTGTTATATTCTTCTGAATATTCAAGAAAATACTCAAAAATGCTAAAATTTGGACCCTAGTCAACGTTTGCGATGTTCGGAGCTTAACTATCAACTTTTTTATTAAAGAGTTCAACAGAAATGTTGTTGTTTTTGAAATTGTGCATCCGTCGGTGTAAATACAATTTCAATAGCGTAATTAGTTTCAGCAGTTATGACTCTTTGAACACTGCTGAAAGTGGTGATTTTTTAAAAATTGACAATCTTCTATGACTTGTCACACATAAAGTATGAGAGATACATCTTTTAACAGTATTGTCCTAAATAAATGTCCCAAATTTAGCCAGTAAACATAACGGTACCTTCCGTGGTTTAAGATAAAACATTCACCAAAGAAAATACCATTTGAAAAGCCTGAAAATCAGGAATTTTCAATATTTTGTGTTTATGTCAAAATTGTGTCTTAACTATAATTTTTTATATAATAATAATATGTAATAGAATTGTTACGCTGATTATAATGAAGAGATTTCACTTAGTAACTTTGACCAACATTCATTTTTGACAGAGTTATGCCCCTTTGAAGATATAGCGGTAAAAAGACTTTTTTTAAATGTCTATATTCATGGGCCGATTTCTCAAAATCAGGGACAAAATTGAAAATTCATACGTTTTCCAAATTCATTTAGCTTCAAAATGAGCTATCACACATAAATGTATGTTTTACCGTTATTTAGAAGAAGATTTTCAAAAACACGTACCCTAAAAACTGCGAAAGTGCACACAATTTTCAGTTGTTTTGAAATAGCAAAAAATCTATTATTACGGCCGAAAACCACTATAGTCCTAATCGATGAGGAATGTTGTTACCCACATAGTGGTAAAGGTTTTGTGCAAATATCATGATTAGTTCTCGAGATATTTAGGTTTAAAGTTTTGACTTCAAGGGGAGATAACTCGCGAAAGAAGTCGTAAATCCAAAATCTGGCTCGTAGTGCACCAGTTCAGGTTACAGACTATAAACCCTTCAAATTGCATGTAAATCGCTTGAGCCGTTACGCGGAAATCCTGCGGACAAAACTCGGTTCAAATAATGAATTTAAAAAAACCAACACGATAATAACAATAGGTCTTTCAGACGTAGAAACCAGTATTTCAAGAGGGTCTATTGGACAAAATAGTTTACCTTTAAGTTTAAAATTTATAAAATATGGAAATTTCGTTGAAAAAAGATGATGTACCCTCTTGGACTTTAATTTGTTGACACTTCGTTACTACAGGACGTCTTCGTCGTCATAAACCAGCATCCTTCTATGAAGTCTAGTTAAGAAGATTCCGAAAACGACGATATGTAATAGTTGAGTTTCTCAGAAACATAATAAGATGTTTAAAAAATAGAGTCATTGGCTCTGCAGCTCATCACTCATTGTATGAATTACAATCAAGACTTCCATGTGAAATATAGGTTTATATATAGTGTAAATGAAATGAATCGTCATCAAACATGCAATTCCATGTCAATAAGAAGAAGTAAGAAAATAATTTCAAGGGAGTGAACTCACACTCAATTTAACCTTCATAACCCATCATCTCTAACAAGCTTGCTGTCTCTCACTCACTGAAGTCTCTGCTGGGAATCACTGGCACTTGCACTCAGTATAGTCAACAGACAGAGCATTATGTAATATGTAGACCATTGACTCTGATTACATGCCAGTGCTTTCACAGCCTGAAAGTTATATGACCCTTTTAATGGTACTACAGGCTTGGAATTTAACTCGTTTGAAAGCTGATATGATTAAGACCAATAGTAATACATTAAAATATTTAATCATGGTCATTTAAGGGGTTAATAAATTGGATTAGGATTAGGGTAATGAAAGTTACAATAGAGCCACTGGCTCTGTAGCTCATCATGAATTGCATGATTGAGTATCTAGGATTGAAGATCTTAACAAATAGAGCCAATGGCTCTGCAGATTAGCCTTTTGCGTACTTTATAGTCAAAGGTAGTCTATCAAAGGCCACAAAAGTTTATAACTATTAGTTAGACAATCAGGCCTTGACAGGTACTAATTACTAATTCAGATATCACCAACTGTGTGTTAGGAGTTTTCATTGCATTAAATTTAATGAAAGAATCAAATTGTCGTTTTGACAACCTTTTACATTGTCAGTCATGGTATGACAATGAGCATTGTCATATTGTACAACTTTATGTTGTTATCATGACAATGAGCGTTGTTAATTTGACAATGAAAGTTGTAAATGTGACATATCAGGCTCAATAGTAAATTTACATTGTCTTTCACTATTATACCAACAACGTGTTTGAAAGGCACGCATCGATGACATTACTTCATTACAGCTGCATTTGATGATAAAATGTGCTTGATCCAAGTTGACAAGTGTTCGTTGTCATTCTGACAACCTAAAAGTTGTCAAATCGCTGACGCATGCGTCGTCGTTACTTCCTTTCGCTTCAAGGTCAACAGAAACGTAACGAACTCAACGGTAATCAGAAGATATCGAAGATCATAGTAAGTATTGTAATTGAAATTTCTTGCATCCATAATCAATATTGAACAAAGAATACATATGTAAAGTTTCATGAGTTTATTTCAAGCCTAAATAATGTTTATGAATGAAATACTCATGCATTTGACGTGTCCATTTCAAGTTTATGTTATTACATCATTTTGGTTAGTTTAAAGGATAATTTTCCTTATATTTAGCCTTATTGAAACGATATTTATGTTTAGAAAACATTGAAGAGGTAAAATATACATTTAAAGTCGTAAAACACTGTCATACGCTTCCCACGATTCAATTGACAACCGTGATTGTCGAATTGACAACGTGATGACAGCTTTTTAGAGTTATCTCCTTGTCTTCTCATAAGCTTGAATGCATGTCCTAACTCTTTCAAAGTGTAGGCCTTCTCTTGGGGTGAAACAAATTCAGGTTCAGGTGATTATGCATTTTGTTGTCAGATGATTATGATATGTTTAAAAAGTTCCAATTATTATCATAAATGTCTCAGTTATTTTCTTCTAATTTTCCACTTTTCACTGATAGGTGTTCTTGGAAGGTGAGCTTTCCGTGAGACCACTGCACTTTATAGAAGATTCTGAAGGAAGAACATAGATATCTCTTGGTACTCACATCCAGGCTGTATCTATCGGGTGAGTTGTGATAATAAATTAATATAATAACTTTTTTTGTTTCTATCTGTTTATATATTTAAAGTATTTGTTTAGTCTTAGTAAGAATATTATAATTTAATAGATAAATAGTTTACATAATTTGTATTAAAAGATGTGATATGTAGGATAAACATTTACACGTTTTTACATCTAAATGCTTTCTATATTTCATTCTAAATTTCCAATACTAGGATTTCACTTCATTTTACAGGTACAAAAGAGCGATCAGACGCGACACACTGGAAATATTTCGATGATAACCACCGTATGTAGAAAGGAACCATCGGGGCATGGCATGGGAGAGTAGTACAGTGAGAGATAACTTGTTTACTCGACCAGAAGAGGGTTTGAGGAAGCATGTTTCTTTGGAGTCACGTGTTTGCAAGATTTACATTGCTTAGGTCGAACTGATTATCTATATACTCACACCTCCAGTTGTGAATTCACCTTGGAATATGAACACTAACATGGACCATTCTGGATTATGACATAAGGATGTGATAATTTCGTTGATCAACTGTGTATGCAATTTTTATCATATAATTGATTTACTCTTTATCTCCTGCTGTTGTGAATAAACAGTCATCAACATCATATTTTGTTTATTATTTTTAAGCGTCAAGTAACTCCAATGGTTAATCAGGATTTGACAATTATGTAGGATCTATTCATGCTATTTATAAATATATATTTTGATGAGTTTATTTAAAGTCAAGCTTAAAACAACTTGTCCATTGTCCTTTTATTATGTTTCCTTACAGGTTTGGCTTTTTTATGCGACGAAGTAAGATAGCAAAATTGCAATATATTGTCAACCATTTGACAATATATTGACAGCTATCTGACAATACACACACCTGAATGACAACCTAATCAGGTTGTCACTAGGTTGCCGGTTGTCAAATTGACATCTTGCATATTCATCTCAGGCACCGTAGGACTACAACTTTTTTATTGTCAAATTGACAACCTTCACAGTCCAGAATGACAACCTAAATGGGTTGTCAATATGTTGTCGATTGTCAAATTGACAACTTGCATATTCATCTCAGGCACCGTCCGACTACAACTTTTTAATTGTCAAATTGACAATTTTTTATTTACAGTGAATGCAGTTAAATCATTTTAAAGGCTGGCTCACACATATTAATTTACAGCACAAACATGTACACCTTTGTTTTCAAAACACAAATGAATAACACGTTTCAATGAAGCAAACATTAGCGAGTTTCTATAAAATACACCATCTCCCCTACTTCACACATTAATATAGAACAAGAAAACGTGTAAGTATGAGTCTCAATCATAGAAAGATGATATTCTCAAACTTTGAGCGTCCTAGCATTACTAGTTCCTGGATTGAAATGTAAGGTTTGAGTTTAATACCCTGCCAGGCCCATAGTTGTTATAAAGACGTAATTCTAGGAAAATAAGCTTTCTGTATCACATGGTTTAGGAGAAGACGTCGTTTAAAGATTTTAGGGTGGACCCCCTGTCACACCCATATTTGAAGGGGGTCAAATTCAAATGAACATAATTACATCTTCACGTGTTATTCTGAAAATTACAGCTTCCTGGTCAACTGGTTTGAGAGGAGAAGTCGTTTAAAGGTAAGGCTAAAAGAGTCTGCCACGTCCATATTTGACGGTGAGCGAAGTCCAAATGAACAGGCTTTGATCCTAAATGCAAGGTACCTGCACACACTGGAGAAGAAGTCGAAAATGTGAAATGTTTACGGACGACAGACGACGGGCCACAAACGACGGACGACAGACAACGAACGGACGCCGGACAACGGCCTATGACGTAAGTCCATCTGGCCGTTCATGTGTGATAAGCTAAAAAGGGAAAAGTTTACGGACAAACGGATGGACGAATAGGGTAATAGAGTAGTAGGGTAATGAAATGTACAAACCTCTAAAACTGCCCAGTGACAGTGCATGAGACCAACAACACTTAACACAAAACATAAAGCCATGAGCTCCGTACCTCATCAGAACATCAAAACTTTAAATTGCACCCCTGCCACGCCCTTATTTTTGGGAGTAGGGTAGTGAAATTTACAAGTCAGACCAATTGAACAATCTCTGATCACGTAAGTGCATACAAGTTGGAATGGAATTTAATGTTGCAGGACAGAGCAACAACGTCAATAATGGATTCAAAAACGAAAAAGTACGTTTCGTTTACAAGTGCGTCCATGCGAAAGAAAGGAATAGACGATGTACCAGGTATAGGTGATACCTATCGTAAACGACTTGAAAAACTCGATTTTTATGAGGTAAATTGAGTTGAGATTATCACAATCTTTATGTCATCCGCAGATAGATAACATATTAAGCAAACATGATTGATCAAACTTAATAAAATGAAATTTGTGGATATTTTAAAATAATAATTTAATGAAGAGGTGAGTCCTTTGAAACAGAAATGATATGCTAAGGAATTTGGTAAATACATTAGTGAATAGGTACATGACGAATATCATGAAAAACATATGATTTAACTTCCAATCAAGAGTAATCCAATGTGAATACAACCAATATTGATATGTGTCAAACAGCATCGTCAGCTTCAGTTGATGATCACCCAAAGGAATGCCTTTCTAGCCGAACTTCTCATTTGGGTTGGATTAAGTTCAATATCAGATGCAGCTATTTTATTTTAGTGGCAAAATCACACCTTGATCCATTCCTAAGGCTAGACTTATATGGGTTGTTACTTATCCAAGATCTGACAGAATCCTGTAGAGCTGTTCGTCGGGAATGGATACTTTCCCCTTCAAAATGCATGCTTTAAAATTTTTGAAAGTGGACACGGGGCTCTTGGATGAGTGACAACCCACATTTTTAAAGCTTAACCTTGGAAACAGATCTAAGATATGATTTTAATGAGATTATTTAGTGGTAACCCTCGATATGAACAATGTCATTGGATATATAACTAAGATCGGTTTATCGAACGGCAGTTATGAACGTTATGTATGTAATCTAGTTATGAAGGCGTTTTCGTAAGCTATCGTCAACATGTTGGATAAAAGAATATGAACTTCTCCAAGGAGATAGTTGATGATACCAACTATACAACAAATCCGTCATGTACGTGAAGAATCCATCAACGTTGTTATAATCTATACTTGTTCTCGATACTGATCACTGATTCCTTAATATTAAGAAAACCACTTCGTAATACAAATATACATTCATTTCAATTCATAGTTTGCCTAAACTAAGAAATTTTACTTTGAATGTGATCGCTCTTATCGTTTCAGGCTTCTGAGCTGTATGGAAAATACCTTATCAACCGTAAAAAATTCAAAAAGTGGCTTGAAGAAAAGATTGACATGGACGAAAAGAATGTCAATAGATGTGTCGATGCCTTCGATGACTGGACTAAAAAGTTTTTGTAGAACAGTCTTCCTTAGGAAATATTTGTGCATGCCGAAGAACTGTTTCAACATCAGAAAAAAATAATACATTTAACAAATCTGAACACGGACACGAAATTGAAATCGGATTGTATCATTTGGCCTGATAAAAGTATTATAAAGCATTTTAGAATCAAAGTAAGATATCTGAAAACTGAAGTAATGTTAAAAATATAACCTGGATAGAAGTATTAAAGGAGGTCAAGGACTGTTCGAGATGGATCTGAATTCTGAAAGGTTTCTGTCATATATGACCCAACCTGAAGCAGGGACATGTACTCCGGGACATTTGCAGGAGGTCCATTTGGATTGAGGTGTGCACAGGAAGACATGCGGGTCAAGTATAATGGTAGTGATTTATCATCGACCTTGAAAGTGATGAAATGTCTGAATGAACAATTTGTGAACGGATTCAACATCATACAGAGCAACTGTCGATTGAACAATGTTTTCATGGTTTTGATAATATTCTCATATTTTATTTACCGGTAAGCTTACGATGGTAATTGTAATTTAATAAAGATCGAAGTCTTAATCATTTGACTGAATCATTTGCCCATTTATATGAAAATCAAATGTTGGTACTTTCTATCCTCAATATTTGATTTTATGCTATTTTGAAAATTGATGCACCCAATGTCAACTGGTTTCGGAGAAGTTGTTTAAATAATTTAGGGAAAAGTCCTGTCACTCCAATATGTGAGGGTGGTTCAGGACCATGCCTACAACATGTGATCTCTTAAAGGGTACTTACCCACAAAGTTGCATTGGGGATTAGACGTACATGTCAAAAGTGGATCGACGCCAGAAGCCCATCTGGTCTTAAAGAATTACAGATTATTATCTCTACGTACATTATATATCGGAATCAATTGAGCATAAAATCGAGACAATATACACTTGCAATTGATTATTAAGAAAATTGTAATTTACCCATGTTAACGATGCCAGAATTAGCACCGGCGATCGGCTTTCAAGACCACCCTTGAGGAGTTACTGCGATTAACCACAGACGAGGGTCGTCTGTGACCCGCCAAGTGGAGCCTCATTAATTAATTAATGATGATTATCACTGCCGCTCGATGAATTAATGAGATGTGTTAAATCGCCAAAAACACAATTTTATGCAGTAGTTATGTAATTGTCATCTGCGGAATGACCTAGTTGGATATCTAATCATTAAATATTGAAAATTTAAGTTATTTTATTGAAGATTTGTTAGTGAAATTAACAATCAAAATGTTGCGAAATGACGTTGAATTATGACTATCGCCAATAATGAGATTACTCCAATGAGATTACTCCAGTGACGTCACAGGAGTCATTGCTTCAAGGACCACAAACCGGCAGATTTGATTCTGGTCACTGGGGCTTAATTAGGCGTTTTTTCGAAAAAGCCGTATATAAGTAATTTCAGAAATTTAAAATCAAGCAATTGTCAAATTGAAATCCCATTTTAATGATTCGAATGTGACCATATGTCATGAAATCTATCCTTACTAATGAGCTAAATCTAGAGCGGACTGAACAGTAATTAAGTTCTACCATGTTACACATATGTTGTGTTACGTAGTGCAACTAATTACAGTCTGATTTTAATGACACTGACTCTAAGACATGGGTTGGGAGGCTTATTTAGTCACCCTGGCTAAGTGACCTTATTCAAGTGTGCTTCTGTTCTCCCAGTAGTATAAATGGGTACCTGGTTACCGTTGTGCTGGAGGTGACCAAGCGATATGTATGTCAACTAGGGTTCGACTAAAGCAATAGAGCAGATACCACCTAGTGTGCCATATAAAATCTATTAGTTTTATTTATTTAGACAATATCAAGTTCCTGTGAGTTGCCAGTAAAGGAAGAAACGAAGAAATAAAGGAAGACCATTCACATGACAACACAGACAAGGAGAATATTTGACAATATATAGTTTTTATTTTATAAAATTTGACAAAATACTGTTCTGGAAAATACCCTTCCTGGCTATGCTTCTGTCTAACATTTTAACATCTATATACTGCCTTAGATTCCTGGCGTAACAATGGTTTCACTAGAAAAATAAGCTACGAAATAGAATGTGAGGAAGGGCAGTGATCTCCATGTATATGTATGTTCCCATTTGTACTTTAAGTATATATATGTGACCTTGTTGATGTAAAATGAGAACATATTCTCATGTCAAACATTTGGTTTACTGTAGAAAGATAGACAGAAATCACTTCTTTAGCATGCTCTTTCAATTTAAAATGGTGATAATCATGTGATGACAGAATCCAACTTTTGAGGTAATACATAAGTGTTAAACACGTTTGAGTGTCTAATAAATTTCAAAATTAATTAATAACCTGCAACACTTTCATCCAAATTAAATATTTTGAAACTTTCCCCAAACATTTCACAGACTTTTGTTCTTAATGGTATAGGTGGAGAATTTGGAATTTAAAACCGTTTTGAAGAGAACTTCAATTAATCACCTCGGTTAGTGATATGGTAAAAGGAAATCTTGCAATACCATTGTGGCTATGTTTGCAGTCAAGCATACATAGACCCAAAAGGGAAAATAAAACTTTCACTTTGTCCTTGTTAACTGTACACACCTGATGAAGAGTTAATCACTGCCTTCCTCCTCTGACACACCTGTTCAGGTGCAATAACAATTCACTGATGATACTTTAATTCTTGCTCCAACCATCCATACCCTATTTGTTTTAAGTGAATACGCACCAATCATATGTATTCCAAATTCATGTTCAAATTTTTCAAATAAATCAAAAATATTTCAATTGATTTTAAATATAAAAGTTTGTTTTGCTAGAGTTTATTACTATATTTTTGTTCTGATGTTTACTCACAAAGTGGGTATGGAGAGTAGGACTGAAAGTTAATGTAGAATCTCTACAGATCTTCCAGGAATGCTAAGAGTAGCTAGATCTTGCCATGGAATCATTTACGCTTTTGATTAAATTATTGACTTACAACTTGAAAAATAATCTGCTGACAACAAAGTATAATAGTACGTTTTTAGTAAACGTAATTATTTATACTTACGTGTTGACTAGACCTACTATGCCTACCTCCTAATAGGTATGCTATTTCAACCTTAACACAGCCGACCTTGAAACAGTGGAGAAGGGGTGTGTAAAGTCCCTTATCCAAGGGGGGGGGGGGGGGGGGGGTTGAATCGAAGTTAAAAGAAAAAAACAACACAGACAACCGAGCTAGTAAAGAGAACAAGTTTATTTACAATAAGTCTCAAAGCGTCTAAGAAGGATGATCCCTTCTTGGTGTGGTTGGGGGGACCACCTTCGTCCGCGCGAAGACTTGTGGACCCAGCCTAGAGATGCCTTCAAGATCAGCTGTGGAGACATCTCGTAGGTAATGGTTGGCGAAGACCTCTGATGAACGCCAAAAACACCCTGCCATGACATCCGAAACCGCGATGTTGCAGTGATACGCCATCGTGGCTGAAACTGCGCGGATCTCATGAGGGTTGGAACGCGACGGCGGAGGCAGATCAGCGGCCTTGTACGCATCAATGACCGCCGATCTTAGATACACCCCCAACGCTCGCTTGTCTAGTTCCTTGGTGCTCCTGGGTGAGTGAGGCAAGAACAGACGACGCCTGCCATCCCCCAGCCTGTGGGTACGCTGCGTGTACACCCTCAAGGCTCTTACCGGACACAGAGAGAGATCCACCTCTCCTGAGTCAGAACCAAGAGCTGGGATAGAGAACGTACGTCCCGCTTCATCCGCTGCCTGGTTCTTACAGACAAAATCAGGAGCCAACCCCAGGGAGGCGGAGCCCCCCTCCCTGACCTCAAAACGTAGCAGGTCTGCCTGCAACGCATGGAGTTCTGAAATCCGCGCTGCGGAGGCCATGGCCACCAGAAAAATGACCTTGATGGTGAGAGGGAGGAGAGGCACGTCGGAGAGTTGTTCATACTTATCGGAGCGCAGGTGGTTGAGCACAATGGCTAAGTCCCATTCAGGTGGGCGAAGCCTGGACCTGCCGTCCACCGAACGGAAGGTTTTAATGAGGTCCTTGAGGACCGACACATCCAAGCCTGGCGATCTCTTCCTGAGAACCGACAGGATAGCCGACATGTTGGTGTTAATTGACGACGCCTTAAGATGTCTAGTGTTGCGAAGGTACACCAAGTACTCCGCAACCTGAGGCACTGAAGCCTCTGCCGGGATGAAATCCCTCTGAGCACAGAAAGAGGCGAAGGCCTGCCACTGGAAATCATAGAGCTTCCTAGTGGTCTTCCTATGCGAGGTAGCTATTGCGTTGGCGACGCACTTAGAGTATCCACTACTCCTTAACCCTCTTTTAATACAAGCCAAGCGTGAAGGGAGAACACCTGAGGGTTCTCGTGTAACCTTCCGCTTGGCCTGCTGATGAGCAGATCTCTCCGTATCTGAATTGGAAACGGTTCCTGCTGACAGAGCCGACGGAGACGAACGAACCACGGTCGGGCTGGCCACCAAGGGGCGACCAGCAGGAGACGAAGAACCCGAGTTTCCCCTATCTTGGCTACAACTTGGGAGAGGATGGCCGGCGGTGGAAAAGCATAGGCGTCCATCCCCTCCCACCCTAACGAGAGCGCGTCTAAGCCCATCGCTAGCGGGTCTGGCACTGGGGAGATGTAGGTTGGCAATTGGTGGTTGAGACACGTCGCGAACAGATCTATCAGCGGGGTGCCGAACTGGAGACACAACCCCCTGAAAACCACCGGATTCAGTTGCCACTCCGTTGGGGGAGGGGCATCTGGACGTGACAACGCGTCCGCCAAGACGTTCTTGGCACCCTGAATGTGTACTGCTCGAATGTCCAGATCCACCTCGTCCACCAACTCGAAGAGCTGGAGTGACACGCGTAGCAGAGACTCCGCCTTGGTGGACCCCTGCTTGTTTATCGACCAAGCAGCCGCTGAACTGTCCGTGTGTACTAGCAGACACTGGCCCCGCAAGGGGACCTGCCAGTGCTGAATGGCAAGACGTACTGCGTCCAACTCGAGGACGTTGATGTGTAGGTTCTGCTCTGATGGGGACCAAACTCCCGCCACCTGCTCGTGACCCATGTGCGCCCCCCACCCTTGGGTGGAGGCGTCTGCAAACAGGTGAGTTGAGGGGGGCGAGGACGAAGTGGAACGCCTGCGAACACACTCTCGTCTACCCGCCACCAAGCTAGGAACCGATGTAGGTCTGGGGTTAAGACTATGTTGTGACGACAACGCGTCTCCCTGATGTGGGGGTTCAGGAACACCTGTAACGGGCGAAGGAACAACCTCCCCCTGCGGGTCAGGTCCTGAGCTGATGTTAATAACCCCAACACTCTTTGCCACTGACGTAGGGAGAGCGATGCATCGAGCGCGCGATCCATAAGGCAATCGTAACGAGCCATCCGCTCCCTCGTGACGAACCCGCGGAACAGCCGGGTGTCTAGGATAGCCCCTAGGAACTTCAGACGAGGCGCCGGAACCAAGTCCAACTTCTCTAAGTTCACTAGCCAACCCAGATGACGGAACAGGTCTATCAGGTCTGAACCTGAGCTGCGCCTCGAGAACGACAGGGGAGCGGTCGTGAGCGAGCCCATCGTCCAAGTACATTAGGAACTGAATGTCGCATTGGTGAAGGAATTGGACGATGGGCTGAGTCACCCGTGTGAATAGCCAGGGGACGGACGAGATCCCGAACGGGAGCACGCACCACTGAAAATGTCTCCCGTCCAGGATGAAGCGGAGGTACCTGCGGTCCCAATAGTGAATCGGAACGTGCAGGTATGCATCCTGTAGATTGAGAGACACCATGCAGTCTGAGCGCTCCAAGGACCGCATCACTGAGGGAAGCATCAAGAGTCGAAAATATGGCGGCCGAACGAGGAAGGAGCGGTTGAACACCTTCAAATCGTGAATTAGCCGTCATTTTTTCGAGTTCCTTTTGGGTATTACGAACACTGGGGAGTAAAACCCCGGCGTTAGATGCGGGGTCAGGACCTCCTGCACCGCCCGTTTGGAGATTAATATCTCCACCTGTTCCAATGTCAATTTGAGCCGGTCCCCTGCTAAGGGACGCTCCATTGGAGTACAGATGAGGGGCGGCGGAGATGAGACGGGAATGCGGAACCCCTGACCCAGAATCCGACACACGTAAGGGTCTAACCCTAACTGTACCCAGTTGCTGACAAAATCTTGGAGCCGACCCCCCGATACCGGGACGAGTGGAGGGGGGAGCAGAGGGGGTGACCACGAGTCACTTCCTCCGCTTCTTTTGCGGGGTACAACCTCCGGCGCCAGGCTGGGGGGACTTGGGGGACTGACCCGTGGATCCACGGCCACGACCTCCCCGCCGAAAGTCCGTTTTCGCTTTCTTGGGGGAAGGTTGGCCACTGCCCTGGCCTTGCCCCTGACGAAAATTGGTCTGCGGACGCTTCGGTGTCGTTTGCCTCTGAGTGACTAGCCGATTGGTGAGGTCTTGCTGTTGGGCCTCCTGTCATGCTCTCAAAACCTCAGGGATACGACCCCCAAACAGAGTTTCAGCGTGAGCAGGGGCATGTCGAAGGAACGACTGATGATCGGGGTTGAGACCTGACAGGTAGAGGAAGTTGTCTCTGTGAAGTACTGTTATACCCGATGAAATTCGTGACGCTGACAACATGATCTGCGCAAGGTCCGCAGCCACATCGCCGAACGCTTTGAACAACACGTCCCCCGCCTCCATGCCCGCCTGCTTAGCACAAGCCAGCATCGCCTGACATGTGAAAGCCACGTTGTTGCCCAAGCCTAACACCGAGCGCGCCTCCCTGTCAAGATGAGAAATCTGTGCCTCAGACACGCGGTGAAGCAGGTTGGTGGCAAACAACCGAGACGCACCCTGATCGAGGGGAGGCGGAACAAGTTGAAAAGGCACCGGATACAAGGGCAGTTGCCGTCTGCGCTTGTCCGGCACCACTAAAGGCAGAAGCAGACGATTGGGCATCGCAGATGATATGACTTGCTCCATATCCTCGGTGGCGTCCAACAGGAGCCTATGAGGTGGAAGGGCAAGACGCGCGGGAGGTACCTCGCCATCAGGGCAAAAGGAAGCCTTCCTGGCCGCCGACGTGCGCGGACCTGTCACGCTGACTTGGCGAAGTGGAACGTCCGCGAACGAAGCCACTTCGGATAACATAGCGATTGTGTCAACCACTGGCAGATCCTCCGACAACCCCGTACCCTCCGCCTCCGTTTCTATACTGATGAACGGAGGGTTCGACACGTCAACGTAGCGGGTGTCACGCTCCGGCGAGTCCGGCGAGGAATCACGTAAGGGTGACAGAACCGTGACACGCCGCGTAGGGGTGTGAGGGGTACGCAATGGGGTCGCGGATGCGGAGGCCCTAGCGGACGAGGAACGCGCACCCTGAGGTACGACATCCGCATAGGGCTCACACGGTTGCGTAGTCGTAGTGTGAGTGGGTAAGGTCCGCGGACCCAGACGCGCATCGAGCAAGGAAGAGACCATATCCTTGACGGATGCCAGAAGGAGGGTCTGATCGACCTTGTCAAACCTAGCCTTCTTGGACTTCTTCTTCTTGCTCTTGGGCGTAGTGGGTCCGCCCACCTTAAGTCTAAGCGGAGACAACCGCTTGTCTGGCGAAGGAGGGGACAACGGGCGAGTCCGCGGACGAGAACCAGAACACGACGGCGGAGGGGGGGAGCGTAAATCCTTCGACCCCCTAGCGGGTTCGGACAGAACCGACGATTCCCTGTCGAATTCATCCGCCCGTTCCGTAAGGACAATGTCTACGTCCTCCTCCGGAGACGGATGACGAACGGGAGACCTCTCCCTACGTTGAGCTGACGACGCACGCTTCTGAAGCGCAGCCCTATCGGCCACAGACTTGCATATGGCGGAAACGTAAGCGTGGAACTCCGATTCGGAGAGAGGAGCGCACTCGTCGCAACGGTACTCCTCTTCGCAAAGGTCCTTACATTTCCTACATAACAAATGCGGATCCTTAGAGGCGGACTTCCTGCCTCCGCAATTCGTGCAGAAGGCGGAGTACATGGCGAACGATAAACGATAAAACGCGTAACGTAAGCGAAGGTAGAGACAGTCGAGTCACCTACGCGGCGTGGCGAAACACGAGACACTCGCTCGCGTAGCGTAGGGGTGAATCCCTACGGAAAAACACCTAAGCAGCGTAGCGTAGACGAGGTGAGTCACACACGTGAAACACCTAAGCAGCGGAGCTAAAGAACAACAACTCTGACGATAGGTAATCGAGAGAGTTGAACCAAAGACTCTGAACTCGAAGAGCACAAAGTCAAAATCAAGTAACGACCCGCCAAGGTAAAACAAAGACGAACAAGCCAGACAAATACTAGGCTAAACACTTACAAGATAAATCAATCTTTATTTCACATAACAATCGTGCGTATACCAAATCGTAAGTGACTGGCATAGCGAGTCACTTGAACCAAACTGATTCAACCTAAGGCGATGGACCGGCGAAGCAAGTGACTGGCATAAGCGAGACACAAGCGAGTAGATGCAGGTCATGTAGAATCAAGCCTTTAAAGGGGAACAAACCGGCGAAGCAAGTAACTGGCTTACGCGAATCACTGGCTTGGCGAATGAGTCATGTAGATTCGACCTAAGGCGATACCAAAGGCGAATGGTAGGCGAAAGCTAGCAACGGGCAATGCGTGTCACTGGCGAGGAGTGTATCCACTGCTCCTTAACCAAGCTAGTCAAGTTGATTTCACTTAAGGCGATACCCGCGATCAACCTTAGGCAAATAACTAGCGAAGCCAGTGACAGGCGAGGCGAGAAGCCAAGCGAGACGCGAAGCACTTGAGTACGGACCGAAGGCTTATGACAAGCGAAAGGGAATGACAAGCGAAGCAAGTCAAACGGGTAGGAGAGATTCCACTGCTCCTTTACCCTACGCAAGTCAACAACCAACAGTCAGCAAGCGAGACGCGAAGCACTAGAGTACGGACCGAAGGCGTATGACAAGCGAAAGCGAATGACAAGCGAAGCAAGTCAAACGCGTAGGAGAGATTCCACTGCTCCTTTACCCTACGCAAGTCAACAACCAACAGTCAGGTGAGAGAAAACAAAGAATCACGAGCTGCACGTGCGGCGCATGCAACCCACCTACTCCGGGCGGTCGCTAGGTAGCACATGTCAACAAGGCCCCTTGAAATCTAACACCTACTTGAAGCAGATTGTTAACACAACCCGCACTAACCGTAGATTAAAGTTGAGGTATCTCTTGAATGAACAAGAGAAAAATAGCAAGTTAGCAACACAAGTCGCTAAATACCCAGTCACAGAACAAAAACAAACACGTCTGTCTTGCTCTGCAACTTTTAGGAGAGTGAACTAGACAGGTAGTGACGTCACGAGACCACCTGGACTTACCGCCCTTGGATAAGGGACTTTACGCACCCCTTCTCCACTGTTTCAAGGTCGGCTGTGTTAAGGTTGAAATAGCATACCTATTAGGAGGTAGGCATAGTAGGTCTAGTCAACAGATAGGTATTTAAATAATACAAAGCTTAAAATCAAATGTATTTTAATATCATATTCCGATCATTTATTATTCATGAATCAATTTGTTTGTTGGTTGAAATACCGTTTGTTGGTTTAAAAGCATTTGAAAGTTACATTATTTTGTCAATAATCATTGATTTGTCTTTCCTCCACTAAAACACTATGAATTTTACCAAAACAATTATGAGTCATAATAATATGAATTCATCCATGTTTGTAAAGTGATATAATTTTGTTTTCAGATTAATGGTTGTTCAACAAACAAACAGATATTCAGGAAGAAATCATTTACCCGTGTACTCATTTAGGTATTTAACACAAAATCTTGCTAAAGTAACAAAACAGAGACTTTAATTACAAAAGATTGTTAAATAATTAGTGACACTGTGTACAAATGCCCTTTACTGTATAATCAGATTGGAGAATTCAAATTTTATATGATTTTGTAGTTCATCAAAGACTGAACAAAGCAACAGAATAGGACAAGAAACAATCTTCTGTTGCTTTTTGATATGTATCATTAAAATTTCTACAAAATTGATTTGAATCTCAGAATTTAAAACATTTATAAAGATTAAAGGTCCATCCATTTTGTTGTTGGGGGTCACATATTCCAAACGTTATAAATGGTGTTATTTTATCGAAAAGTACCGACTGTTACCGAAAACTACAATTTTGACGATAGTAGCCTTAGCATATTGACGATATGAAGGTAAAAGTAGTTATTTCTGATCGAAAACCGGACAATGCAGAGCGTGTGGCGCGCGTCAATGAGTCAAACGTAATTTTGGAATCTAATTTATAACAGACAAGAAGACAAATTTGAGTTGATAATGTTTAATAGGTCATATCACTACTGTGCAAGTAAATGGGACGTGCAGTTTGAGTTTCTGCACATGCATAATGATGTTACTCAATTTTAATTGGAAACTAGTAATTATGATATATTTGGCAAAGTGGGATAAATATGCAAGCTGAGTGAATTTATTTGTATTGTAGACAGCACAGGTGGTGGTTTGGAACGTATTAAAGCCAAATTAAATTTTATGAAACACAATGGATGCACCTTTAAACAGCCAGAATTTCTCACAACATAATCAGAATACCTTTACCACGTTCACAATTTTGTAATAGTATCATAATAGTTTATAGTGACTGCACAACTACAGCATGTTGCTCCACATGGCACAAGAAGACAACAAGTAGCGGCTTATGGTGCATAGCCCAGCACTGAAGTCGTGCACCAAAACCATTCCCCTCCTGAACATGCCCCAGCAACACAGCACTGCCAACTAAATCTAGAATATAGGCTTGGCTAAAGGCTACATAACAACTTTGTACACAAAATTAAATATAAAATCGTGTGAAATGAGGTAGGTTGATGCGTCCTGATATTCTCAATATATATACAATGTGTTTATATATATATATATATATATATATATATATATATATATATATATATATATATATATATATATATATATATACCAGGAGAGTTTCGCTTGGCTAAAGGCTACAGCCGATCTTGACATATATCTGCCAGCACATAACAACTTTGTACACAAAATTAAATATAAAATCGTGTGAAATGAGGTAGGTTGATGCGTCCTGATATTCTCAATATATATACAATGTGTTTTTATATATATATATATATACCAGGAGTGTTTCGCTCAGCGACATGCACGCACATCTTACTTTGGTCAGAGCAACTGCTTGTGAGAAGACTCCACACAAACGTCGCTCCACGTTTACTAAGCATCTGTTCTTCAACCACTGAAGCTTACGTCGGGTTCACCAATGGTTTTTTTTAAACAATTATAAATCTATCAATTTTAATTAACAAAATCTAACAAACAAAACTTTGAAGAAAATTTCTTTAACAATAAAACATAGAAAGAATGAGTTTCATTTCAAATCCAAGTGGTCTCAATTCAAGAAAGGTAACTCTTTGTAGACTGACATAGGTTTTGAGATAAACAACACGAGTTACCTCCCCTTACACACCAGCTATTCACATACAACATCATACATGTCATTTGTACATATAAGCCAAATTCAACAATTTTTTTGGTCATTTTCCCAGCATTTTACGATAAAGATGATTAAAATCATTCTAATAACAAATTATTAATCATAACATGGTCACGCAATAACAATTAGATCCTTGCTGACAGCTTGCCTAAGATGCATAAAAGTCTTTTGTAACTATCGCATGACCTCTTTGGGCCATAACAATTGACCTTTCAAAGAGAATACACATTTCATGTCTAATGGTGCACACAATCAGTCAACATTTATTTTGATATCCTCTCGGTCCCACCAAATCAGTACATTCTACATAATAAAGCTGCATCCAGTCCATGTCTATTCGGTTCATGCAGCTCCCAGTGGAACCAAAAGACGCCTCCTGATGTCAGGAAGCAACAACAATGAGGTACGTAACTATGGTAACAATAACTACAGATTAAAATACACACCTGAGTTTTAACACATTCATAATCTGGTCCGACCAAGTGAAAACACTAACAATAACACCACCATAATAAAGTATAAATATATATATATGTATACATATAAACATTTCTGTAGGCAGTTATAGTCTATGATATATATATATATATATATATCTCTTTCACTAAGTGTAACATAATAGAACTACATAATGCACATACATAATAATAGTGATAGACTAAAATAATGTGATACATAGAAGGTATATATATATATATATATATATATATATATATATATATATATATATATATATATATATATATATATATATATATATATATATATATATATATATATATATATATATATATATATATATATATATATACTGGCTCCAATGCTGGGTGACAGAAATCTTGACTTATTATCAACTTTGGTTTTGAGATACAGTGTTGTTTTGAGGTCACCAGCAATATTGTTTACTAGCTAGCCCATGGTGAGGAAATCAGTAGCCAAGGTACCAGGTTTCGGTACTACCTCTTCGTCAACTCAATCAAAAATTGATAGGGTAAATTGCTCTGAGATCATAGTATTTATGTCATGTATATATGGTAATTAAGATTTACTATGGTCGACGATTTCGCCAACTCAATAAAAAAAATTCAAAAGGTAAATTGTATTGTATTGTAAATAGTATTTATGTCATGTATATATGGTTATTAAGATGCCGTTGAATTCGTCAAATTCAATAATGAATACACGGTATACACTTTAAATAGCAACATTTCTCTGTATTTGCCAGAACATTTTTTTGGCCACTCATTTACAGTAATGTTGCGTATTGAAAATTGTCGAAAATTATACCAAACCTTTCGTGAGACATACAAAGAAATGTCATCCATGTCCAAATTAATGATATGGAATATTGAATACACTATTTGATGTTGTGTGAATCAAATGATTACATAACATGAACTCGATTAATTATATCTAGACATATCACTCAGGACTAGAGCTGTGTATTGTGATCAATGTGGCGATACGATATGTCACGATATCAGTTTTACGATTATTGAAAGTAACATGCCAGACGATTATTATCACGATATGGGTGGCGATACGATACATATCCCGATACCTGTTTATTACTTTAATTGAAATTCACCTCAAAGATTAAATTCAGATTGTGGTAATATTATTAATGGAAATCTATTTATAACTTGTCAATTTGAGATATTCAACTCTGAAAGACGACATTTCATTGATTTGTTTATCTAAGTACAATTAACTTTGAAAGAGAATTTGTGATTTATAGTACGAACACAGTATTGATATTTTTACCATCATTGATGACGATACGTTGATGTATTGCCAACCTTCCCGATACTTGTATCACAATTTATTGTCTAGATTTGTTTGGTATCCATACGATGTGAATATGACGATACCACGATGTATTGTTACACCTCTTCTAAGGATTTGAAAACATGTGAGTAGGAGTCGTGAGTATGAGTTGAAACCGCGGATTATATAGCTGTTGATGTCCATAGTGAACCGAGTTACTCGTACTAGTAGATATCTGTCCATAACTGGTAAGATTTGGTGTACAAACTCCTTTTTATGCCGTAGCTTCCTCGATACTGAAACAAATACTAATTGCAAATTCACCTTGTTAACGCCTTTGTTTTTTTGTCTCAAAGTCTATATCTAGTGTTATATCTATCTATCTATCTTTATTACTGTTGAAGATATCGCAGTTTAATAAATCTACCGTGTTATTACACTTTCGCTCGTTAAATACAAACCGCTCACTCGTTTCATATATATGTTATTAAACGGAACGTCTATCTATCTATCTATCTATCTATCTATCTATAGTGGCCAATAGTGGTGTTCAGGATGGAAAGATATTACACAAATTGTAAACTTGTATATGGAATAATCTCAAGCATTGACGACTGCCAATGACTGTTTATCAATTAAAGCCTTAACGATCATGGGGTTACTTAGTTTATCTATCTCATTCCCTACATTAATATGTCAATGGCGGCGCTGATTCTAAATTTTCATCAGGAAATGTCTGTCCCACAAGTATGATGAAACTGTGATTCAAAATTAGTGAATAAAATACATCGCCAGCTTCAGTTGATGGTTATCTGACAGGGATGTTTGTTGTGGAAGAGTTTGGACTTATGCAGTTTATTCAATTATATTTCTTTAACTCGTACTTACTTGTACAATCGGATGTCTAAGGTTAAATACTGAGGTTGCATTTCCATATAAGCGCTGTAACACCATGGACTGGTACCAATGCATACGTGTTATACATGTACTTGCATTCTAGTTTTATATCCAGTTTCTAGGATTTAAAGGATTGTTTGACCCCAAAAAGACATTTTATAGAAAATATATAAGAATTGTCTCATTTTCGATTCAACGACTTCACTTCATCTGAAATCGTAAATAATGTTGACCGACGGTTCGTTCACTAAACGTCTAATACTATTTTATGTCCGAAGCTAAACGTTAGTCTGGCATAGCCCCTGAGGTTGTTATTAGGGTCTAGAGAGTCACCAAATCTTCAAGTTATAATCCCATTGACCAATGTACACAAAATTTCAGATATATGCAGCCATTTGTTCTTGAAAAGAAGTTTAAAATGCAAACACTTACGAATGGATGGTCATAAACCGTTCAGGCTTTTCAGGCATTATGTGCTAAAAAGGAAAATTGTATTTGACTTATGTCGTTTTGGTTTGACTTCGACCAATATATCTTATCATGTTGTGACAAGCATGTGATTTGTATCGTTTCAGGCGACTCAACTCTATGGGCAGTACCTCAAGAACCCCAATGAATTCCGTGATTGGCTCATCGAAACGATATACATGCAAGAGCAGCATGCTGACGCTTGTGTCAGAGCTTTTTACGAATGGACTGAGAATTTTATGTAAAAACTTCTAACTTAGTCCAATATATCAACCTTTCACCACGTTCTCTACAGCAAATAGTATACACATTGGATCACCCTGCACAGTTCCTGCTTCTCATTCATCACACCTGCTGCTAACTGATAGTTCGCCTTTCTTCAGATTTCATATCTTGTTGTGAAACGTATATTCTTAAATATACATGTATCAGAAACATTTTATTCTGCAGTTTCTCGCTCATGTAAAAAATACGTCCTAATGGTATAATATATTAATAAAACAAAAGTACATCTACTGAATATTTGTTGACAACACACTATCATAAGTAATGTGAACACACGTTTTTCCTCAAAGTAAAACTGATAAACATAGGATATAGGTCCGTCAGTCCGTGATAAAGGGGACAGCTTTTCTAAGAAAATATTTATTTGTTGCATTACGTGAAATGAAAACACGTTATATGGTACCTTATTTAACATCTTTTAACAACTAAAGACATACACTGATAGACTATTCACATAGTAAGACATAACATATCATAAAATTGATAAACGTTTTGCTGTTATGCTGTAGCGAAGATTTTCTGACTCGCAGCGCCGATGAATGGCTTCAGTTCTCATTGTTTTTATTTTTCAACAAATGAGCGCTTGTCTTTATCAAGTTGTGAAATATAAGTCATCAAAATATTACCTTCATAACTATCTTTCAATTTGACTGTGTTTTAATAATATATTAATAACAAATATATGTAAACAGGAATGTATTCTCGAATTTCGTTTCCACAAAAAATACTCCGATAGAACCCTCCTATAAGATAGGATAATCAAATTTGGTGTGTGGCATTAATCTTTAATGAAGCACGATTCTGTTATTTCCAAAGTGAGTTCAGATAACTTACTCCAGTGCCCTAGATTTAGGACATTGAGGTGAAAGTTGCCAGGTTTATTGAGAATCAACATGGCGGGGGCTGATAATGACCACGTCTTTTTGTTTATGGTACATCAAAATCATGGCGTCTTTGCTGGAGACAAGAGGACAGTGGACTCAAAACAACTCATTGTCTGACAGAGCATTATCAATCGTTGAGGACAATGTGTGGCGAGTCTTTTGTCCAATTCGGAACAGTGTGAACCGGCCTTTAGTGATCACAAGTTTGATGAGTGGAATGCATGAACCTCATTACCCCTACAACCAACTGGTGTCGGACCGAACTGTCGACAATTGGAAAAAACGGGGACCGAACTGTCGACAAACCATTTTCTTAGGTTTTCATTAATCGAGTGCAGATAATTAGTTACACCCTCGCTATATAAAAAGCGAAAGCTCAGCGTGTACTCTGTGGCGCAAACGACCTTGTGTAATGCTATTATGTCGCTTGCCATCCTCGGTTACCCATGGTTTTATATATGCTCCGTTACTCTCCCCTATATCACCCATGGGAAACTCTGTCAGCGAAATCTGTACTAAAATTACCCGACCGTGGCCGGCGTGACAAAGTCAGTAACCAAAGAAAATACTCAATACGATAAGACGGAAATGGTCAAGGGAGATAACCGGTGACGGATGGCTAACAAAATGACCTCGCGTGCTTTGCAACGAAGTGATATGAATTGTCATTGGCTCGCAGGTCCAAGCTGCGTAGCGGTTTGATTGGCTCACGCCGGCCAAGGGCGGGTAATTTGAGTACAGATTTCTCTGATGAAATTTCCCATGGGTGATATAGTGGAGAGTAATGGAGCATATATAAAACCATGGGTAACCGAGGATGGTCGCTTGCTTGTTTACTGATTAGGTAAATATGATTTATATATATATATATGTTAAGTAGTTTTAGTAAGTTTACATTTCATGATATGCATGATGGCTAATGCGTAGGCGTAGAATATGTAAGACCAAATATATAGAGAAAAGTTTGATCAGGGGACCTTCTAAAAAAAGTCAGCTTCTTGTGAAGCCGAAAATGTTATATGCGGAAACACGACAGCTTATGCTATCCATCTTGCATTTCGGGCAATTTGAGCTAAAATGTCATTGTCAAACACAAAAAATATCACCTGGTTTTAAATCATTTCCCAAACTATAGTAATAATCAATGCCAAAAGGTTATATATCTCTGTCCCTTATATATACTGTACGCTACTATAACACGCACTTCCATCATGTATCAGAACTGTGAACTGCTCAGCCAGAGGAATCAATTCAAGTTTTACAATTTTAAAGTTCATGATATCGTTAACAAATTTAAGGCATATTTTCAAACTGATGAACATGTTTTTATATATTTATAAATTCAGACTTTGAAATTTAAGCGATATGCTCTCTGTTGATTGGATTAAACAAGGTCATGTGAACGTATACATACTCATAAACACAAAATTGACGGCTGGAAAGGAAGACCTTCATACTTTGACGTTTACATAAAATAACCTGCGATACTACTTTATTACTGTATCATTGCGCAATTATGACACTGCTATCACCTGCCCTTTTCTTGATTAAACTTTTTAAAAACCTTACAACGTGAATTCTAACTGTAGTTTGATTAAAAATTTGATTGACACAGCATGTAATAACCGAAAATTAATTACTTTAATTATATTTCCTGTGAACTGCCTGTGGTTGATGACAAGTGATGCGGTATTATAGCAGGCGGAGCTTAGCGCCTGATCTAAGACAATACTAAACATTTGTTTTACCATTCACTGTACATTTTTTTTTACAGATATTTGTTTTCAAAAGTTTATTTACTGATTAAAAATCGCTTAAATTGCGAAGTTTGAATTTATAAGAAATAGATTTAATAATGTGTTTGTTCACTGGCTTATAAACGGTTTGAAAGTTAAACTGTAGTATAAATTCCGTCGACAAGCTTCGGCATGTATGACAGGTTAACTTTCACTTTTCAAACGTTTATAAGCCAGTGAACTAACACATTATGAAAGCTATTTCTTAAATAGTCTGTATATATCATTTCAAATCTTATGAAATCGTTGCATAATTAATTGTCATTATTTTAAACTCAAACATACTGAATGTTTGCCTCTTTAAAGGAAATATTGTAATAAAGTGTCTCTCTATAGCGCGCTAAGCTGCCTATGTTGTGTTTGGATAGTGTGATCAGTGAACTGTGCTCAACCACTCCATGAACTGAACAGTTGACATGATTGTAACAACATAAAAATTCGTTTGTCAACGATCCTGCCCATGACACAACCCAATATCCCTACACCCCATAACCCCTACAATTATACAGGCAGACAGAAATATTTTATTTAAGTGTCACATGATATGTTTCAAGTAAAATATCAATTGCTAAACATACGACATATCATAATACATGAACTATGATACATACAACAGAGATGATAAATAATAATAAAAAAAAATAGAGCCATGGGCTCTGTAGCTCATCAGTATTTCATTGATTTATTATCTAAGGTTGAATATCTAAGTTATCTCAAGTAATACATTGTTAACATGCAAAATAATATGGGTTTTAGATCATGACCCCTGTGATCCACATTTGGAGTCACAGGGTCACCAATCCTACAATCAAGAATCACCTTTGACCAAAGAATCTCTACACAACATTTCACCTTTCTAGAGCTTTACATATAAACTGGAGAAGAAGATGAAAATAGGTTTTTGGGTCATGACCCGTGACCTAGATTGGGGTCACAGGGTCACAAAATCTACAATTTGGAAATCCCCATTGGCCAAGGAGTCTGTACACAACTTTTTAGCTCTCTAGACCTTTTGGAACTGGAGAAGATGAAAATAGGTTTTTAAACATGTGGCCCCTGTGACCATATTTAGGGTCATGGTGTCACGAAATCTACAATTTAGAATCCCCATTAGCCAAGGAGTCTGCATACATCTCTTCAGCTATCTAGACCTTTTGGAACTGGAGAAGAAGATGAAAAAAGGTTTTTAAGGATGTGACCCCTGTGACCCCATTTGGGATCATGGGGTCACGAAATCTACAATTTAGAATCCCCATTAGCCAAGGAGTCTGCATACAACTTTTCAGCTCTCTAGACCTTTTGGTACTGGAGAAGATGAAACTAGGTTTTTAAACATGTGACCCCTGTGACCCCATTTGGGGTCATGGGGTCACGAAATCTACAATTGAGCATCCCCATTAGCAAAGGAGTCTGCACACAACTTTTCAGCTCTCTAGACCTTTTGGAACTGGAGAAGAAGATGAAAATAGGTTTTTAAGGATGTGACCCCTGGGACCCAATTTGGGGTCATGGGGTCACGAAATCTACAATTTAGAATCCCAATTGGCCAAGGAATCTGACTTGAGTGCTGAAAAATTGTGTGCAAAATCAAAGTAGTTTATTTGTAATGAGGACAGGGGCCCATATACAAGAAATACAATATACAAATACATATTCTGAGCAATATACAAACGCAGTTTTAAAGTGTTTCTAAATACATAAATCTGTTTGTAAATGCATGGTAAATATAACTAGAAAGTGTTTTTACCCGTAAAAACAGATGTCTCCCCCTTCCTCAAATGCTCCAAACCTCTAAACAATACTATCATAAAGCACCATTAATGTTCTCTGTATAATTCAACTTGAATAAATAACCTATCAACTCCACATTAATAAAAAAAATATTAAATTATCTCTAACCCCCAAAAGGCACATCTGCATGGTATGGAGAGGCAGCATACCAATTTTGGTGATGATTGGTCACATAGTTTTAGAGATCTGCTCCGGAAACGAACACTACCCTTGAAAAAGTCCAAATCATTGCCATGGAAATAAAAGAAAATTAAAATTAAAAAAAATCTTTTAACCCCCAAAAGGCACATCTACACAATATGGAGAGACAGTATATCAAGTTTGGTGATGATAAGTTACATAGTTTTAGAAATGGAAACGAAATGGGAACGCCAACGCCGCCGACGGGAACTCAGCTAAAACCAATATGTCTCCCGACCCTTCGGGGGGAGACATAATACTGTAAACATTTGATAATATTTTCCTGAGATGTACACAACAAATTTTAGCTCATCAGGCCTGAAAGCCCCGATGGGCTTATGGCATGGGATGGCGTCCGTCCATCCGTCCGTCCGTAAACTTTTCACTTTTTCGACTTCTTCTCCAGAACCAATGACTCCAGAGAGCTGAAATTGTAAGTACAGACTCCTTGGCTGAAGGGGATTCTAAATTGTAGATTTGGTGACCCTGTGACCCCAAATGTGGCTCACAGGGATCATTACCTAAAAAGCTATTTTCATCTTCTCCAGAACCAATGACTCCAGATAGCTGAAATTTTATGTACAGACTCCTTGGCCAATGGGGATTCTAAATTGTAGATTTGGTGACCCTGTGACCCCAAATAAGGGCCCCAGGGGTCATAACATTAAAAGCTATTTTCATCTTCTTCTCCAGAACCAATGAACATAGAGAGTTGAAATTTTATGAACAGACGCCTTGACTGACAGGGATTCTAAATTTTAGATTTGGTAACCCTGTAACCCCAAATAAGGGCCACAGGGGTCACAACCTAAAAAGCATTTTTCATCTATTTCTCCAGTCCCAAAAGCTTTAGAAAGCTGAAATGTTATGTACAGACTCTTTGGCCAATGGGGATTCTAAATTGTAGATTTGGTGATCTTGTGACCCCAAATATGGATCACAGGGGTAACCACTTAAAACAGCTGTTTTAATGAGCTGTGAAGATAATGAGATTTTATGTGCACTTCATATGTCAGCTTAATAGTAATACTACATTATGGACATGTTTGATGTAATCAATGTGAAATAAGAACTATTGAATGGCCCGTGAACTGAATATTGTGACAGGATGCATACAGCTGCTTAACAAAAGTGTGTTACATTGCTTTGTTTAAATGTGTATAGAGACTTTAAACACAGATTACAGGGTTATAAACTTTTATTAAAGCACTTTTTGGTATCACATGAAAGCACATTCAATAAGGAGTATTTCCCCCCTTTGCTTTTCTTAATGCCTTTTTTCGTTTTGGCATCGATGCATAGAGTCTGCGACAGGTAACATTGGAAACCGAATACCAATATTTTGTAACTAAATTCCAGAGTTCCTGGCTTGAGGTAGACATCTCCCTAGCAACTTTTTGGCCAATAATGTCCCAGAGAGTCTCAATTGGGCTCATGTCAGGGGAGTTCCCGGGCCATTCCAATAATGGTATGTTCCTGGCGGCCAAAAATTCACGAGTGTTCTTGGAGAAATGGGCAGGGGCTTTATCTTGCTGAAAGATGTACTTTTTATTCGGAAAAACAAGACATTCGCACTGTGTTTTGAGATCATTGATTGTCTCGGTCTGATATTTTTGCGAATTAAGGTTGCCACGCACTTTTTTAAGAATTCCGGTGCCATTTGCTGACATGAGTCCCGAAACGTGGACCTGGGGTGGGTGTTTTACAGTCAGCTGTGAGCAGTAACTATGGTATCTCTCATGTTGGAGACGTCTCACTTTCATTCTACATTTGTTACTGAAACATCGGGAAATGGACTCGTCCGAAAATAGTACACGGTTCCAATCTGATACCCGGAAATGTGCCTGCGCTCTTGCCCAAACTCGTCTCAGTTTTCACTGTCTTGCATTCAAAAGTGTTTTTCTACATGGGACGTACGTTTCAACCCAAATTGTCGAAGACGTCTTGAGATTGTCATGTGACTGATGCGTCAACCAACCCCTTTCCGCACAATACCCCTCAAAATGTCGAGAGTTGAGGACCTGTTTCTCATACACTGCTGACGTATGAATCAGTCTTCTCTGGCAGTGGTACATTTTGGTCTACAGAACTTACTGCATCAACGACATTTCCTGTGGCATCAAATATCTTCATAAACTTTATCATACCATGAATGGTTTACACCGCAATTGTATTTTTCGGCCATTACATTTTGAACTTCCCTCCATTTTAATCCACTGTGTCTGAGGGTGATAATACGGGTCCTTTAACTTAAAGTTAAATTCCGTTGCTTTGCCATGTTCACTGCATGATTTATTGAAATAACTCGTTGTCATAAGCATTCTGCAACGAAAACAGATGAAAAATTTATTAGCAATACGATTTATTTTTAAATTTGGACACATTGTTTGAATCTTCTTATGACAAAACTGTGCAGGATTTAACACACTCATGTCACAATACATATGGGTTTAAAACATTAAAAAACAATGTATGTTTACACGAAATATGCACTTTTTATGTTTCAATTACAATAAAAAGTAAATGACACAATAAATGTGTACTCACCGAGATATACTGTTGATACCTGTAGAATTTTCCTCCGCAATTTCAGCAGTACTTTCAATTCAATCACAATCTCTCTTAATATTCGGGATAAGATTAATATTACTTTCACCTCATTTGCATACCAGATGTTTTAACTACCGTATTTGCACAAAAAGATATCATGTTTATTTCTTTTTTTGGGAAAAAATTCCACAAATGTTGTGAACATTGTGAATGTAACAAACTTTTGTTCAGCAGCTGTAGAAAAAAATTGAAAAAGGGTTAAGAAATGTTTTATTTTACATTAGATATGTGAACTAAATATGACTGGTGATGAATTAAGATAAGACTATTAAAACTAGCTACATGAGTTTGTGATACCACATCTTCTTTTCCAATAAAGAAAAATAAATAAAGATGGAGAAAACAAAATTTAAAATATATAATTTACTGGCTGTGAGTCCAGGGTCTGCATGTTGTGTAATTGCAGGTGTTGACCTGGGGAGTGACCACTCTCTGGCAGAGATGCAAACAGCAGCTAATACACGGAGGTTTCAGGTTACTTCTCTGCTGTGTTACTGATTTAGTCTTACACTCAGATGCTCAATAGAATTTATTAATTAAACATTGAAAAGGACCCTGTGAAACTATGAGCCTATGAGAAACAGGATTTTTAGAAACAAATTTTTAATATGTAATAGATGTTAATAATTCCAGAATAAATAATAAGTAAAACAATAAACTGCAAAGGTCTACATTATTTATAATGAATATGGATGAATGTGTAACCAATTTTGATAATAAATTTGATGACTAGGCAATGACTTATTATGTGATATCTTAATCTTTTCCTTAGGGATAATTAATAACATGATTCCTGATGAGCTTCAGAGCCAGTGGCTCTATTTTTTGTGTATTGGAACAATAAGGGATTGGGTCCAGATTGGAGGAAATTTACCTGAATCAAATATCTGATTGAACAGTGCTATAAGAAATGGCATGAAATCGAAGGAATTTGTTTTAATCATTTCAATAAGTATTTCATCTTTGCCCGCAGATTTACCATTGTTTATATGCCTCTTTTAGCATTATCAATTTCCGATGAATCAATATAAGATTCTAGTATTTGTGAATCAATTTCATCCAAGTCTGGTACTTCTATAGCATCATATTGGTCATTTACTGGTGGCTCTTTACTTGTAAATACATTTTTGAAGTGGTTAAACCATGCATCACTTTTTATATTGGGTCTTGGTCGGTGCCTAGGAGATATACTTCTGAGTATACGCCAAAATGACTTTGGGTTATCAGTTGCTTGCTTTAAAGCATCAGCCTTATTGCGTTTATAAGACAGTTTTGCACGCCTACATATACCCTTATATAAGTTTCTTTGTTTGCAGTAAATACGCCTGTTTTCCTCAGACTTGTTCCTTTGGAATCGACGTAGGGTTTTGCGCGTCCGGTATTTTTTGTAAGTTTGTAGCTTCAACAAACGTTTTAGTATTCTGTTTTATGCATTCAGTATACATGTCTGCTTTAGTATGGTTCCATACAATTCTATCCGGGTTGTATCTGCTAGTTTTGTCATTTGCCGATTGCGGAGTTTCATAATTATGAAGTTTGAGCTTAGTCCTCAAAGGCATGTGGTCCGATTCAACTCGGGAAACTACTTGAAACGATTCGACCAATTCGAATACGTCAATATTGGCAACACAATAATCATTAACTGACGAACCCTGGGTAGATATAAAAGTAAACTCTCCAGTTTTATCTGCACGCACCCAACCGTTTAAATGTACAATTTGTAAGTAAAACACATCTCTTACAACATTTTACCAAAACTATTGAGTTGTCACACGATTGTCTCCTATCAAGGGGTACTAACTCTTCGTAAGGGAACACATCTTCCAGGTAGTCTGGTGTTTGTTCAGGTGGGTCATTGCCTGTCCCAACTCTGGAGTTCAAATCACCAGTGATGATTATATGACAGTCAGACAATATGTCCAGGCACAACATTTCATTTTCATTTACTGGATGTTACTCATTTTAATGTAATTTCTCGGCTGATCACTTAAAAGAATATGTGTCATTTCAACATTAAAATAGGCTCTAGAAACGAAAGGTGCAAAGGCATAGTAATTTAATGAGCTGATATATTTTTCATTTACTTTATTTTCAGAACAATGGTGGACATTAGGAGAAAAAAGTTCTACAGGGATGTCCATTGGAACTTGCTTTTAGCAATTAAACTTGACCCATGTATCTTAATGAATAAAGGTTTTGAAAGGAAATGTTGTTTTTGATCGCTTTTGGTCAAGAATAAAGACCACAGATGAGTGAAAAGAGGTTGAAAACTTTAATTATCAAATGCATTTAACGTACTTATTGATTTTACAAGGTAATTTACGAAAATAGTCATCTTTATACACCTGATAACCTAAATATTTAAATAAAATTTTAGATCTTATACAAAACAACCCTGTATGTAATCGCAATTTAACCGAAATTTCAGTAACATCTACAACATATCAGTTGCATATACATATATATCAAGCGTCACATATGCAATTAAACATGCTTTTGGGGAAAATGTCCATCAGCACTAGAGAATTTTCCAAATTTTAAATAGAGTGCAGAAATGGGCAAAGTTGTTATGTATGAAAGCATATACTCCTCCCGACAATCTCCCATGTCTGGCAGTTTTTAGCACTTTCGCCATGTACTGTGTATAATCAGACAGTTCAGGAATAGCAATAATACTTTCTCTAAACGTCTCGAACAGGAAGGTTATTTGAAACGTTTGCAGAAAAGAAATAACATCTGTATCCTCTAGTTTAGATGATATACCGTTAATATTCCAAGAAAGAATGTTTAGAAAATGTGACAATGAGTACTCATCTGATGTGTTATACGTTGTTGTGGTAGGTTGCTATTCATCAGGAGTCCCCGATGGTGGAATGTGTGTCCCGGTATGTGGATTCCCTTGACTGCTGTCACCAGTGTTTGTAGTCCCTTGACGAGCCCGTGTCCATGTCCTGGCAGCCGTTGTTCTATGAACCGGAGTCGTTGTTCGTTTTGTACTGTTTTTGAAGATGGCAATCATACCACGACTGCGTTCATCCGCAAAAGTTGACCTCTGTTTCTGCATAAGATCATTTGACAGGCCTATATGCTTGTCTTTAAATGCATGACGTTTGCTCAACACGTTGATCTTATCCTCGGTATACGCAAATTTAGCAATAATGGGTCTTGGTTTATCAGCACTCATTGAGCTCCTCCGTCCTAGACGGTGAGCCCTCACTATGTCTCTCTCGTGCCATGTCTTATCTGGTACATTAGTGTTCAGCAGAGATAGTACGGTAGTTCTGCAATCTTCATAGGGGTTGTCTACCGTAAAATAGTACGTTATCCCTACGACTGAACCTTTCTAGCTCTTCAAGTGTCTTTGATTGTTCCATTAAACCATCTTCAACCTTTTCAGCATGTTCACGTAATGCATCACTATACATCACCTCTTGGTCATGTTTTATATCCACCATATCTTTGCTTATATTATCTACAGTTTTCTCCAATGAAGAACATTTTCGGTGCACTTCTGATAACTGATCTCTCACACAGTACCATCTATTTCTCTCGTGATTGAAGAACGAAAATCTCTAACCTCAGTCAGTATTGAAGATTTATTTTAAACTTGTCTTTTATACTTATAGGGCCCGGGTTCAGTTCAACATCATTTGAACGTAGAATCTGCATTTCCATGATCGTAGTAAATGAGCGAAAGCCCTGATCAATGAGGTCAGTGCCCATGCACCCAGCCTGTCTCGCTGCAGTGAACACACTGTGCCGAGTGGCGTAACTGTAAACACATTTGTTTTCATGAGGAAGAAAATCTTCCAAGTGCATAAGGGCATTTGTAAATGCATCTTTATTGCATATCAAGAGTGAAGCAAGATAGAGATGCAGTGTGAATAGCACAGAGCACACAATGATACGATGTGGCATCATCACACGGTGGTGTGAATGGCGTGTACCTGTCTACGTGTCCGATCTGCCGTGTACCGGGTGGGTGAGAGAAACATCCGATCCTGGCTCTGTATAGCATTAAATCAACCATGTTTGCCACTCACATTAAGCAGAAGAGTTTCAATCACCTCATCCTTTCCTTTGTGACCGCAAATATCATACAGTTTGCTAATGATGGATAAAATTGTCAGAGCTGTTGTGCAGTGCGTGTACACCTCAGGGAGCATTCATTATCAAGTCACTCTAGACCTTTTGGAACTGGAGAAGAAGATGAAAATAGGTTTTTAAGGATGTGACCCCTGTGACCCCATTTGGGGTCATGGGGTCACGAAATCTACAATTTAGAATCCCCATTAGCCAAGGAGTCTGCATACAACTTTTCAGCTCTCTAGACCTTTTGGTACTGGAGAAGATGAAAATAGGTTTTTAAACATGTGACCCCTGTTACCCCATTTGGGGTCATGGGGTCACGAAATCTACAATTGAGCATCCCCATTAGCAAAGGAGTCTGCACACAACTTTTCAGCTCTAGACCTTTTGGAACTGGAGAAGAAGATGAAAATAGGTTTTTAAGGATGTGACCCCTGTGACCCCATTTGGGGTCATGGGGTCACGAAATCTACAATTTAGAATCCCAATTGGCCAAGGAGTCTGCACATAAAATTTCAGCTCTGTGGAATTATTAGTTCTGGAGAAGAAGTCGAAAAAGCGAAAGTTTACGGACGGATGGACGGACGCCGGACGCCATGCCATGCCATAAGCCCATCGGGCCTTTCAGGCGTGATGAGCTAAAAATATGTAATAAAATAATGTGTAGGTAAAATAAATTAAGAATGTAACTGACGTCTGCGGAACATATCATTAACAGAATCAGCCAACAGTTTAGAGTTACATGTCTGACATAATTAACTCACCCTAACGAAACCTTTCTGTAAAATATGAAATGTGATAGATGTGAATGTGCAACATGACTTTTCATAATTTTCTATTTCGTAAAGGGTGTGCTGTATGTCAACAGCACTTAATTTTCCCTATAGAAAGGCCTGAATGAGAAATGAATTCCGACCATAGAAGAGTGGTGAGGCGTCACTTTAGGTGCACATGTAGCACAGTGGTCTACAGAGAACTACACAGTTTCCCCATATTCAATTATTATCAGTTACATTTATTAAAACAGGATATTGCCATGTTTGGTACAATCAGAGTGTTCATTCACAATACAAATAAACCATGTCTTGAACACAAAGAATGAAAAGGACATGTACATAAATTTTATGTTAAATTTTGGTCAGAATTATGAACAAAATGTATATAATATAGACAATGGACATTTGAAATATCTTTCAAAATTGTATGATAAACGTATTGTTTTATCAAGTTTTCGTTATTCATCTCGTTTTATTTGTTGAAACTGACAGGAATTGCAAGAGAAACCAGACTATGTCATGTCTGTAATATAAAAATAATGCTGAATACGAGCTGAATTTCTTGATTACGTGACATATCTATAAAAAAAATTATATAGCACTTATATAAATAAACATACAGTATCACTGTATTGATAAAGTGCACATGCACTTTTCCAATATTGTCACTAGTTTCTACAATCGGATGTTATGGGCAACACTGCGGAGATATTCTATGCCATTTCTGTTTGGGTAGTCCGAACTTATGGTGTGAAGTCTTTGCTGGTAGTCTTTATATTGTTTCCTTGCTCGCACACATTCAGTCCTGACAACATCTGAGTTATCACCTATTCATTGAGAGCCTGTTCTCGTCTGAGAACGTCGAGGAACCTCCAGATTGAAGGATGGCAACCGGCCATGTTGGTCGACAGGCGACGATAAAACCATGAAAGGTGATTGTTAGTGATAGTTGGTTCGAGGCAGACCATCAAGAGTTGTCTGGAGCTCATCAGGAAGGTTGTCTGATAGGACATCAAAGTCAAATCATCTTCCGGGATGAATGCTAGTGCGGGAATCCTGGCCTGTGTCTGAAGCTCGGGTTAGGCAGTGTACTCAGCTTGAAGACCGGAACTCTGGATTTTCTTGAAGATGTTTTGGCTCAAATGGTAGAAACACTCCTTCACCTCAACATCAGGGAATTCTGCCACAGCAGCATTCAAAATGGCCCTCTCATAGTCCAGCATAAAGGATACCGGAGAACAATCACGCAAATCCTTCACCTTGGAGAAGACTTCCCTGTAGGTGCCCTCCTGTTTCTTGCAGGTTCGGGATGTCTTCTTCGCCATAACATTGCAGAAAGGTCTCTCCAGCTCCTGTCACCTTGTACTTGTCAGGAATGATCATCGTCGCTGGTTCAGGAAGGGAGAGATCAACTCGTCGGCGCTGACGTCTTATGTTCCTGCGCATATCTGGTACAGCTGACATGGCACTGGCACACTCTGGTGATGAAATGGCGGCTGCAGTCAGGATCTGCTGTGCACTATCCTCTGTAGTTTCTGCCTTCTATGGCTACTGTGGTTTTCTGCACCTTTTTGAAGAAATCACATGATGAGTAATGCAAATATGTAAACAGTAAAAAAATAAGTTTGTCATCCATTAATGTCCCTACGACACATAGTCATTTTGAGTGAATTATGGCAAACGATCTTGTCAAATTATACAATCTTGTAAGAAAACCGCAGTGACCTGAATGCTCATAAGTAAGAAATATTTATTTCTGAAAGATCAGTCTGTTCTTGTGACTATGACTTTGAAGATTCAATGATGATGTATTTGGTATATATTGATGGGCACGTCTAATGTTAAATCCCTGTTGGATGCAGGGGTTAGTGGAGACCGTGAAAGACCGTGAAGACCCTGTGAAATAACGACCCGAAACACAAGACGCATCATCATTATCATCAAAATGATGGTCACTGTAATGATAAAGACTTGCACACAGTCTAGATGAGTGTCTCTGACGCCCTAGGCCTTGCCCGGATGTACGTGCCTTGCACGTGAAGTTCGTGTCACTGTAATCCAGTCAGTCTTGTAGCACTTGTGTTGTCTGCTTCTGTGTGTCCTGTGAGTCGTCTTCGTCCAAGCTGTGGTGTCGTTACAGTTAATAAAGGTCGGTTCACACTGTCACGATTTGGACAAAAGATGGAAACATTTGAACATTTTCAAATAAGGAAAAGGACGCAAAACTTGGGCCATTCGTCTTAAGTTTTCATTTGGTAGATGCCTTTGTGTTTCCAACTTGCTCTTCGTACGGCTATCGGGATGCCGTCTTGTGTTTCGTGTCATCATATTGCCTTCTGTTGCCCAACAGTACGATACGGCAGATTTATATATGAAGGTCATATGAAAGTAACAAGAAACTAACCAATAGTCATGAGAGAGCAACGCGACTACGTACTAAACAGTGGTTGAATGTACCATCTTGCCGGAAAGAAGTGTTAAAGAGTGACAAAGAATGAGTAGACTTTGTCAGATGGATATATGAAGTGAAACGCATGTTTAATCTATCCTCTCACTGGATAGAAGTATTACAGAGCGATGATTATCGAAAAGACTTTGCAGATGGATTTAAGAACTAAATTAGTCAATTTTATGGATAAAAAATAGCAATTGGAAAGTTAATGCTTCTTCAGAGCCTTTGACTGTAAAGGACCATTCTAAATAGCATGTGTATATGACTGATATAAATGATACAAATAAACTAAGTTTATCTCAGATAGATTTTATTTATTTATCAGCATATTCATGGTTAATTGGTGAGAACGACATGCGAGGAAGCGGGACTTTAAGCGACTCGATGCTTATATATTTAGGAGTTGTTTACCTTCCCTGGAAGTTGAGAATAGATGGAATGATAAATGTCTCCCGACTAGGGTGTTATGGACATTGGGCATTTGCTCTTTCAGTCTGTGCTTTGATATGCTATTTTATTACTGTTATGATTACACCCACTAAATAGAAACATCTATTACATGTCTACACAATATTGACAAACTGCTGATGTTGATGGCAGTTTGGTTCATTTAAACTGTGGAGATTATACCAACAAACCAGAAGATTGTATGTGAACGTTCTTACCTCCTTTATCACCCTTCTCAATGTAAATAAATATGTACACGATTTCTCAAACATGAAGTACCAGGAAAGTCTTGATCCAAATATGAGTGAATCACTAGCGGTGATTCATTATCAGATTTTGCTGTCGATATATTAATGACTAATACCTAATACCCATGCTTGTAAAGAACATTCAAAACATGCACGTCGTTGATAGGAGATTTTATTTTAAAACATGTTGCCGCTAATGGCCTCGATACGTACTGCCGAAGTGGCGTTAAACAATAGCTCATTCTCCTTAACACATAGATGAGATGAAAAGATTAATTTCAAAAGCTTTCAAGGAGTATCTGACGACAGCACACTATTATTACAACCAACCTTAAGCAGAACCACTGTCAAGCATATTTCCAAATTTCACAAAGGATGAAAAATTCCAGTATGATCTAAAATTAAGGTGTAGTTAAGACGAATCCTTTAATTATTTAGTGTAACAACTTTTTATTTTGACGTAACCATATGGTTAAAGGGACACCGCGTCGAGGATAAAAATGAGATAAGATCTACTCATGCTGATTAGAGTGTCTGCTAACGAGTTACACTTCTCTTCACTGTTTTCATGCAGTAGCTTTTATTACCAATTTCTTCACATGTTTGAAATTGGAGGTTAGCGCGTTAGACACGTTAATCAGCATAGGTAAATAAATCTGATCTGCTCATATTTATCCTCGACGCTGTTGAAAATTAGAACTGCCAAATACATGCTTATGATTATGATGATACCAGAAACTCGCAGAAATTATCGTCAATGTATTCTACGGTCATTCTGGACGCACTGTTAACTGTTGCAAGATACTGTTTTCAGATATGAAATAACTATTACAAAAGGTCTGACACACGTGCTCAGTGTTAAAAATCTTTAAACAACTTCTTCTCCAAAACCATCTGATACAGAAAAATAACATTTCTAGAATAACATCTTTTTAATATATACATGTATAGTCTTTATAGTTTGTCTATTTGGTCAAAATCGTTCCTCTAACATGGGTGCGGCAGGGTGTTAAACAACCTGTAAAGGTAGGACGCTAAACTTTTGAGAATATCATCTGCATGTGTATGAAGGAGATCAAGACCTGTAAATGCAAAGTTGATCCGGATTTCTAAGCACATATATACGGCAAGGCCTAAATCAGCCAGTAATGGAGACTGGCAAGAGTAATGCCTTACATTGGAAAGTTGACTAATTCTATGTATACTGCATTGAAATATAATTCTCCAACCCACATTCCTCTCTTACAGACAACAAAAAACATTGTTTACATACATATAACATAGGGCACGCTGGTGCACTACACAGCCGAGAAATATCATGACTGATTGGTTTGTTGCATGCTGTCTTCTGTAATGTATAGGAAGTAATCAAATTCTTTATTCAAATTCTTTATTCTCTATACACCACCACTGTTCTTCTTTGTTGCTGTTGACATGTAGAAATGATTGCCAATTTGCAGGAAGTGATGCTGTTCCCACAACGCGCCTCTTAACACCCTCGTTTGGATCTAGCTGTATCCTTCAGGCTATCAGGAACATACCTGTCCCAAACAAGATCTAGACGGGAAGCATTGTGAAGTTTTGACCTTACATGAGGAACAATACCTGTTTTGCATATTCATTGAAAGTTTTTGATGTTCCTAACTTGAGCATCTGGACAATTACAGCACCGTCCAGAATCACACAGGTGGCAGCAGGTGCTTCAGATGTGGCTTGAATACCATCAGCAAGATATTTCAATAAGTCACACTTCTTACCAAGTCTCAGGGAACCCGATTCTGACAGAGAGGGGGGACAAGGCTGGTTCTCATGGCAAAAGAATTCATCTAGATTCCCAACACGTGTTTGACATCCAATATACAAACTGGAAAAGAGATCAATGTCAGATTTCATTGACATCAGCTGATTTTTGCTTGTGTTTGGCTTTTTCGGAGCTGTAGTTACAAATAGAGGTAATTTGTTTCTGAGATGACGTTGTGAATGGGAGTTGTTCTGTCAATGAGACGCTCCTTGGTATACTGGTTGAACTGGTTTTGTCCAATTGCATGTGCATTGTAAACAGATGTAAGAGCTGATGTGGTCACTAGTTCTCTTGTGTCCAAGACAACCAATTCCTTACTGTCATCTTCAAAGGGATTAACCAATTCCCTAAAGGTGGCTATGAGTGAGGAGACATCTCTAACAGAAGATTGCTGTATGCTCGGAGTCTGTTCATGATGTTAGTCTTCAAATCTCTCTTGTC
This sequence comes from Gibbula magus, assembly GCA_936450465.1. Classification (NCBI taxonomy): domain Eukaryota; kingdom Metazoa; phylum Mollusca; class Gastropoda; order Trochida; family Trochidae; genus Gibbula; species Gibbula magus. The sequence continues at coordinate 23,613,777 of OW388289.1, read as the reverse complement.
AGGTAGTGTTTCTTCAAATTGCCTGATCAAATGTGCAACTTCTGGACCTGCTACCATCCATCTCTTGAGTGCACCAGGGTTGTCAGTTAATCCAACGGCTCCTCCGTACCCTTGATGCAAGCATTGTTTTGCTCATGACCTTGATCTAAAGGCATTGCAGAAAAGACTCTCTTGGTCTTTTGCATTGTGAAGTGGCCAGAATGGAATGCTTCTTGCACAGCGGGATGATTTTTCCAAAGTTCCCACATGTCCCGTAAATGCACAGGTATCCATCGAGCATAATTTGTGTGGTCCAAAGCAAAAAACCATGGAGCCAGCTTTGTCAGAGATTCTAAGTACAAATCAAAGTTTGCTTCTCTCAAAGACCGCACAAAGGATAACATGCTGAGCTCCATTTCCAATACTGTGTCCCAGTAGTGAAACATGGGATGACGTGTTCTCTTTGAAGCACACCAATTTGCAAATATCAGAGGAACTTCTCCGTTGTCATGAGCTGTTTCAGCGTGCTTCTCATAAGCTTGATATTGCAAGATGTACAGAGCAGCAGCAGTGACTTCATGAGCCCTTCTCGTCCGTGCAACATGTGATGCTTTCAAAAATGAATCTGCAGTTCCAGACTTCGCAATCCCTACCTGTACAAGAGCCTGTGTCCGACCGCTTCCACTTAACCAGTCCCCTATGGTTTTCAAAACTGCCATCTCAATATGCAGACCACCAAACATCACAACCATCAAATCTTCACCATATTTTTCAGGCCACTTCCACTGAATCTGTTTTGCCAATGCAAACAAAGGTTGGTCAAAGGTAATGACTGGAATTTGACCTTCATTCAAGTGATGAACAGCATCTTGAACAACATCCATAGAGTGTTTGATCATGGCAACTGAGTGAGCACTTTCCTGGAATAAAGGTAGAAGAGATGAAGATGTCAACATGATATCCTTTGAACTTTGGTTTTGTGCGTGATATGCAGCCCAAGTAAAGTTCAGTGTTTCACTTGGAGTAGTGTTTTCCAGAACCTGTTTGGTGTACTTCAGCCACATATATTCCTCGTCTAAATTAGCACTGATGTTCGTTTCCATTAGAAGTGACGTGTTAAGTTTTGGAAAAGTGGCATCTTTTACATTTGATGTCACTGAAGGCACTTCAGTGTAACATTGTGGTAGATGGCTCAATGTCTTTGACGATGTATCTTTGATGGCTACAGTGACCGCATCGCGTTTTATACCTTCCTCGTCAGACTGAGGATGTTGAAAGAGGGATATTCCAGTTCCATGAAAAGATTCTTTTGCTGTGGTAGAGCTGGGATTGTGGTCTATGTTATCAACTGCAGCTGTTGTGAAAAGGTTGAAGCGAAGGTTCAAAGGACACACAACATTGTCATTTTCGAATTGTTGACACACCATATTTCCCAATTCTGATTGGTTTTCCTGGAACATCTGTTCACGAACAATATTGGCAGCTCTTGCCAGATGTAAAGCATCAGAATCAGCATTTTCGTCACCTGCCTGAAATAATGCCTTACCGATATCTTTATCAAATGCAAGAAGTACATCCCGCCCTTTCATGTGAGCTTGCATATCTGGGAATTGAGCCAATAAACGTTCCTTTAAACGAGTGGTGTGGATTCGTTTTTCCAGATTAACGCCAAACTGCTGGAGCCTTGACGAATACATCGATGCCAAATCTGCCAATTTGAATATAGGAATGGTATGTTCATTACTTCTTGCCTCTTCAATATACATAACTAGTTCTGCAAACACAAGTCCTGAGGCTCTCTGTTCTGAATTGTTCACAGGCTTTTCAGATATTGAACTTCTTGCACGATTGTATAGTGCCACTAAACACTTAGAATGCTACTTGACTTCTAATGCAACCATATCTCCTACACTTAACTTAGCTAGCAGTTCTGTGTCTTCGAGTATAGATGCACACTTTCTGACTCTTTCATCGATTTCTAATGTTGATGCTTGATGAAGTGCATTTGTGGTGTCTGTTGATCCGCAAAAGAAACATATAGAATCAGTTTTTTCTTGGACAAGTGATGAAACAGATCTTGTGCGTTTGTTCATAATAGTTTCACTGTTACTGTTACAGTCCAATTTTCTTTTTTCTGCTCTTCTCTAAAAATTGGTTATTATAAAGAAGTCTGCAGGATTTGTGCCATTTTGCATTGTTAGAAAATAATGTTTTGACAACACCCTCATCATCTTTATCCAGCCTATGCAGGAGCTGCAAATGATCAGAATTATGTTCCAAATCTGATATTCTCAGAAGATTATCTGCAAAGGAATGGTAACTTTTCAAACTGTCATTTCTTTTGCAGTGATTTGGGTTTTGTAATGGCTCACTTATCACAGTCTGACAAATAAGACATTGTTCCCAATCAGTGTCATCAGGTATGTTGTCATTTGCTTGTGTTTGTGCCACATTTAAAAGTTTAAAGGTTGCCATGACTGTTGTGTTCACCAGCAGAACCAGCTATCTCTTCTAAGGATTTGCCATTGTTTCGTATCTGGAATAGAAATCATTTTGTTATTTTTTTAGTAATTGAATCTAGAATTATTTATAGTTCATTAATGATGACAAATAAGTTACGTTTAATAATGATCTTCTTTATATCGAAAAATGAGTAATGTAGTCGATACTACTTTGTGGTTCCTAACGTGTTATGTTATCATTTAAGTTTGAAAACTTTTTGCAAATTTTGATCCAACATTTTTCATAAATATTACTCAAACAATTGTTTAATAATGTGGTGTGGCATTGATAAGACGTTTTGGGATCACCACATTTGCAATGTGTAACCCTAATGGGCAAAGTTATCTGCATGAAATTTCAGCACTTTAGTGCAAGTAGTTTTGAGAAAGGTCAAAATTGCAAATCTTTCAGACATACGGACGGATGCACGGACGGACGGACGGACGGACAGAGATCTTGCTAAGATAAAAGTCTATCATGCCTTAAAGGACTTATGTGCAAAACATATGCTAATCTTATAAATTAAAGCCAGAAATGTTGTGTTAAATAAATCTGAAAATTTAAAATTAAATAATGACTGGTCCCTGAGAGCTGATGGCTTTGGATTATCTCCCTTGAATTCCTCTGGAAAATTGTTGATAACTGTTCAACTAATTTGGTTATTTCCATATGAGAATATGGTTTATTAGTGATATACAAATGGTCTATAAGATGTATTTTAACTGTTCAACAACATTTCCATATCTGTTTTACTTTGTTTAAGCAGATACATACCTTTTTCTCATGAGCCCATTTTTCTGTTGTGTCGTCTGCTAGCGGCCATTTTGAAGGGAGCAGTCATTGTTTTTTTTGTGAAACATATTTTTATATTATTTTTTAATTGCACATTATTTTTGTACATGCTTATAAACAGTAACATAATAAATTATATGCATGTTATTTTCTTAAAAGAATATTTCAGACACTTACAGTCTTATATTTGAGATACATTTTTCATTTGCTGCGCATGCGCAAAAAAGATAAGTAATTGAATGCCTCCCAATCTTAAAATGATTCCCACATATCAGTGGTCATTTGAGCCAAATTTGGTGCTTTTATCACAAAATGCACAATTCTTCCGAAATGTATAGCTAAGCAGCCTCACTACAACAAAAAACATTGTTTACATACATATAACATAGGGCACGCTGGTGCACTACACAGCCGAGAAATATCATGACTGATTGGTTTGTTCAGGGCACTTATATAGAGGGACTAGCAACTTCTGCTCGTTACATGATCATTTCTACTGAGCGATCCAATTAGACCTCTCCTCGTCGCGCTTCAACGCACAAGCGACTTGGTGCTTGCTAAGCGCTTGTTTTGTTATCGCACTGTATTGTTGTAACCAGTTGGTGTTTCCGAGTCTTGCCGACTGGCCCGTGCGTCAATCGGCAATCTTCGTAAAGTCAAGAAACATAAAAGTAACCTCCCTTTGAAACTGTAACAACATCGGAAGTGTCTATCTCCAAGGAGATGAACGATTACGTGAATCAAATGAAATAGAATTGGTAATAAAGAAATTATTATACTCAAAGGTGTGCTATATATGATTGTTACAAAATTACGAAAATGCACATTTATTTTGTAAATGTGATATGACATAGAATATATATACAATGTTAGGTTACCTAGTGCTTTGGAATACTTGATGTTATACACATGTATTATTCTATTATTTTTTAAGTTGGTTACCGTTTTATTGATCTTAAGAAAAAAATAAAATAAAACATGAACTTATATTAAAAAAAAGTTATTATTTATTATTTATGCTGATGCTACAATATGACAGAAAGGCCATTCATCAAGGAGTTCGTTTCAAATTTATTTTCCCCTTCGAACCGGTACATTCTACATGAATGTAGGAAAGACAGTACAAGGGGAAAAGAAACATATCCTCCATGTTCTGTGCAGACAAGATGGCGAACTGACTCGCTATTTTAACTACAAAGTACGAGCGTATTACATGCTGACTACTTTCCCCTAAAATACCAGCTTGACGCAGTTACATCCGAAAACTATTCATCTTTCGCTAAGTGAATATTTAAGAATTTATTGTCTTAGGTAAAAGTAAAAGTTTTGGACTTCCCTCGAACCATTACCCATATCATTGACGCTCCTTACAGACAAGATGGTGGACTGACTCGCTATTTTAACTACAAAGTACGAGCGTATTACATGCTGACTACTTTCCCCTAAAATACCAGCTTGACGCAGTTACATCCGAAAACTATTCATCTTTCGCTAAGTGAATATTTAAGAATTTATTGTCTTAGGTAAAAGTAAAAGTTTTGGACTTCCCTCGAACCATTACCCATATCATTGACGCTCCTTACAGACAAGATGGTGGACTGACTCGCTATTTTAACTGCAAAGTACGAGCGTATTACATGCTGGCTTCTTTCCCCTAAAATACCAGCTTGACGCAGTTACATCCGAAAACTATTCATCTTTCGCTAAGTGAATATTTAAGAATTTATTGTCTTAGGTAAAAGTAAAAGTTTTGGACTTCCCTCGAACCATTACCCATATCATTGACGCTCCTTACAGACAAGATGGCGGACTGACTCGCTATTTTAACTGCAAAGTACGAGCGTATTACATGCTGGCTTCTTTCCCCTAAAATACCAGCTTGACGCAGTTACATCCGAAAACTATTCATCTTTCGCTAACTTAATATTTAAGAATTCATGTCTTAGGTAAAAGTAAAAGTTTTGGACTTCCCTCGAACCATTACCTATATCATGGACGCTCCTTACAGACATGATGGCGGACTGACTCGCTATTTTAACTGCAAAGTACGAGCGTATTACATGCTGGCTTCTTTCCCCTAAAATACCAGCTTGACGCAGTTACATCCGAAAACTATTCATCTTTCGCAATTTAATATTTAAGAATTTATTGTCTTAGGTAAAAGTAAAAGTTTTGGATTCCGCTTGTCTTGAACTGTCAACAGTCACAATTGTTTATATAGTGATTAACTGGATATACTAGTGTGCTACGCCAGTTATTAGCGCAATGCAGGCGCCAATTCAAGATGTGCGTTGGACCATGACGAGGTGAGTTCCGCGAGCTAATTGCTTAGTTGCTAGTCCCTCTATATAAGGTCCCTGGTTTGTTGCATGCTGTCTTCTGTAATGTATAGGAAGTAATCGATATTGCCTCCAGCGAGGTCATGTTGACCCGCGATCTACCAGTTGAGCCAGTAGGAACACTCATATTAAATGACCCTCCACAAAATGACTCGCTGTCAAGGCAAACTGTTGGAGGTAAAAAGTCCTCAGTTTTCTGGGTGTACTATAGTGTGCATTTGGGAGTTTTTGTCAAGTAAAATATAATTGTTATCAACATTTTAAGTTTAAATATGGGTACTTATCATGTGTTGATATTAAGACTTTTAGTCGATCACTAATAATATTCTAATGTCCCGCTCATGATTTGATGACAATGACAATGTTGACACTTTTGAAAAACATCTTCTAGTTTGTCCATTGTATTATTCACTACGTTGCTAACATATAAACGATACATTTTGTAATCCACTGAGCAATAAAAACAAACTACTGAATAAAATAAGTTAGTGATATTAGATGTTTAATGATTAATATTTCATCAGTATGTCAAAACAGGTGGGTGTCCAGCAAGTGAGCACACTGTTTATTGACCATTACACAATGTACAGTATATACATGTATATAGCTCTAGGGTTCTCACTTAGTTCAGGTATGGACCATTGTACACGGACCGGCGTAGCTGTATTTAGTATGATATCATTAAAGTCGAAGAACTATAATACACTTCTTGTATTTAAAACCCCTATTATTTTGTTTAAATTATATATCGCAATTGTAAAAAGCTGAAACAAGTCTGTACAGCTCTCCCGTCAGAGCTATGTTTAGATGTTTAGACGTTTACCATGGGGGAATTGCCATGCGTCACAAACCTTTCATGGGCTGAAGCCGTTAAAGTCCTTAATCATAATTCTTATTCAATACGACTTCCTAAAGTTCAACAATCTATTTACCATGTAATATTCAATGAGGAAGCGTGTTGTATAGAAATATTCCTTTCGTGACAATTGACCTTTTGTGTAAGTATGTATACCGTATTTCCTCTAATATGGGTCGGGCCTCTGATAGCAGCCGCGGGGGGCACCTAAAGGTGAATAAGAGCCGGGCCTCCAATAAGGGCCGGGCCTCTAATAGGGGCCCGGTTTATATCGCATTAATACTCACACCCTACTTGATATATCTCCTATATATGTTCTCAGACAATAAGAGAGTTAAACTACCACGCTAAATTCGGTTTATGTCAACCGGCGAGGAAGTCGTATTGTTCTAAGATCTTATCAAAGGTTATCACGTGCATTGGTCAAACCAAAAATAAAATAAGAGCCGGGCCTCCAATAAGCGTTGTGGGCCAAGAACCCTTACATGTTAATAAGGACCCGGACCCCTATTAGAGGAAATACGGAATATTCGGGAGCTACATAAGAGCCCTCCTAAGAACACCTTAAAATATGTATCATCATCATCATCATATTCTTTATTTCCTCCTCTTGGGAGATTATATGAATTGGTGACATACTTGGACAGCAGTAGAGAATGGACAAACTAATACAATTTAAGAAAGATATTTACAGAAGAATGTACAGGAATATTAAGGTTGTATAGTTTTCTCTAAACAGTTCTGTATTTACATGTCGTATCTAGGGCTTCCACGGGTACTCGAGTACTCGAGTACGAGTCGGGTTTAGCTGGACTCGAGTCCATTTTCTTGGACTCGAAGACTCGATAAAAGATCACTCTATTTCACATTAATTTCAGTCACCCTGTGGTAGTTATATACATTGAATATGTCGTGCCTGAAACAAGATTTAACAACAACTACATTGGAACCCCGATATGTCGTGGTTATACCACATTACCTTCCATACACATCACAGCAGCGTTGGTCGAATCGGCTACTTTCATTACCACAGTCACACATTTCAGTGAAAATCATACAATGCAACCAAATAAAATATTGAATGATGGCATCAGATGTAGTTTACACCATCACATGTAAGTAAATATGAAGCTTATAGGGTTTATATGCCTTTTGCTCATTAATAATTATATGTTGGTCGAATTCACAAGCAACAGTAGACAGGATTCATATTTATTACTGAATGTTACGCTTTTTCATAACAAGGATAAACTAAATGTATTATCTTATCATTTCAGTATATATTTGTAAAATAAAAAGGCAATCATTTAAATCTCATATCATAACAGAATAATGATAATGATACCGACATATGAGGTGAAATAATCCATGTCAAGTGCATGGTCAAATCATCAGGGGCACAACCAATCAAACTGCGAGAATTTTAATAGCTTGGACATAACTCAAACCACATATGGAATATGAAACGAATTTACAGATTAAGAAGGTATGTAAATCTATAAGCGGTCCATTTCTTAGTAGGGATGTTAATTTATCAACGAATTGTTGACATTGAATTACTACGTATCTTTCTAAACCTGTAGAAGTAGGATAATATGTTTATAATAAATTCTATTTGTTTACTACGTCTTAATTATTAATATTAAATATCTCAACCAATTTCTTCTTGATACTTGCCACCCTTCATGAAATAATCAAGACCATTCTCTGTTTATAAACATGGCGGGAAGTTTAGTGACCATGTGAGTTAATCTTATATATACTGCAATGATTTTCAAGATTATCGCTTACTTTATAAGTTTATATATGGCTTCGATTATAAACATTATACACATTCATTCCTCGCTATTCCATATCGATATTTCTTACACTTGATATGAAAATTAGAACAATGACACGCTGTCACATATTTCAACGGTACCCCTTTCTGTAACCTGTATGCCTTTGTCACTGAAGTAGAATATACGTAAATATTTTTGTTATTGCAATTTTCCTTCTCTGTCATATGCATGCCTTTATCACAGAGATAGAAAATAAATAACCTAAATATAATTTTATTTGAACCTAAAAAGGTGTTAGATTTATCAACTGTAGTGCTGAACGTTGCATGGGTACTGATTATTTTTGGGGACATATGGCCCTATTGTATCGCGAAACGGGTAGTAGTTCGCACTGTATTCATAATCTAAAACCTCAAAGGCAAACAAAATGTTAGAGTGACATGCTGGTACGTAGTTGTAAGGTATTAATTTCGAGTACTCGAGTCCGAGTCGAGTCCAACCCCTCGAGTACTCGAGTCCATTTTTTTGGACCCGTGGAAGCCCTAGTCGTATCTGATGTTGATTTCCCTCTGGTAGAAGGACATCGCTGTCATTACAAATCTAGCACACGTATCATGGTAGCAGCACTGTTCATTGTGTGGAATTGGAATGTCCAGAGATCGGCCAAGTAGATACTGGACCAGTGTTTCTTCATCAGCCACGTTGAGAGCGTGGTACATCTCTAAAGAGAATTGGTTGGTCAATAGCGTCCAAAAGTGGTCGTATGTCTCAAGTAGGGAGCAGCAAGATGTCAGGACGTGTCTGAGGAGGTCTATGTAGCCGTGTCCACATAGTGCACAATACGACAGTGTATCATGGGGAGCAGCAACCCACAGCTGAGCACTGAAGGTGTATTCTCTGAAGAATTGTATGTTGCGGGCTCGTTGCCAAACTAGTGCAGGGCCTGGCTGGGTAAGAAGGTTTTTAAAGCAGGTGAAGTCTTTGTCTTCATTTACAGTGGAGTGCCATTTATGGTCCCAGTAGTTGTTTAAGCTTTGATTTACAGTACGTTTCAACGAGGATTTAATTTGCAGTATATTGTGACAAAGGTATTCTTCAAGAAGATACGAAAGGTTGTAGAGTTGTAGGAGGTATAAGATGTGTGGTATGAAACCTCTTTTGGGTCGTTCTGGAGATTGGATATGATGGAAAAGTTTTCTATGGAACACAAGCTTGGGGAGTTTGTCAGCAGGTAAGGAACAGAGTTTAAACAGGAACATGAGCTGTCGTCTGTGTACTTCTGCTAAGATTGGACGCCATCCTAGCATTCCAAGACACATGTCACTTCGTGTTCTCATAGGGAAACCTTGTAATGATTTCGCCATGTAGTGCCAGGTCGATGATAACTTTTGTGTATCCGCTTTAGAAAGGTCTGTCCACAATTCACATCCATAAAGTATGCATGGCAAAACTGTTTTGTAGACTGTACTTGCTGAAATTAGTGGATTGATACATTTTGGTTTGAGTCCAATTCCCATGAGAGCATGGAAGCGTGCTTTTGATTTTCTGCAGGATTCTGTGACAGAGTCTCTGGATTTCAATGTAGAGTTGATAGTCATTCCAAGATATGAAATACTTTCACTAGTTTCAATATTTCTGTCAGTTAGTGTGAAGTGCACATCTTTAGTGTTAGATCTGGAACCAAAGGCTATGACCTTGCATTTAGCCGGATTTACTTCATATCTCCATGTTCTTGTGTACTCTGTGACTATCGTGAGAAGCTCCTGTAGACCTCGTGGGGATAGTGCTAACAGAGTCAGATCGTCCGCTAGCGTTGGGTTACCGAGATGGAGGTTGGTTACCGTGATTCCATTATTTGAGTTCTCCAATTTATGAAGTAAGTCATCTATGAAGATAAGGTTCATAAGTGTTGATAGTACGCCACCTTGTCTGACACCCTGTTCGACTGGAAATTGTTTTGAATTTGTACCATTAACCGCCACAGTACTATGGATGTCTGTGTAGGTGTCGACCAATAATTTCCAGGAGAGTCCATTGAGTCCAAGATGATGAAGCTTTATGTAGAGACCATTATGCCAAACGGTATCGAAGGCTCGTTTGTTATCTAGAAGACTATCAAGTTCAAGATTATGATGAACTGCCTCTGTTAGATTGAATGCTGCTGTAGTTGGTCCGATTCCTGATTGGTATCCCTGCTGCTGTGGATTTGGTACATTGACGTTGTTAAGTTCCACCCATGCTGTCAATCGCTTGTGAAGAAGTTTTTCGAACAGCTTGTAAATTACAGGGAGGAGGGTAATTTGTCTGTAATTCCCTGGGTCGGTTTTGGACTTATTACCTCCTTTGTGAATAGGTATGATTACCCCAAGTTTGCATGGACTGGGTATATACCCAGTTTGAATCATTTTGTTGAAAAGTTTTACCAGTGCTTTAGTTAACCTTTTTCCTCCAAAGATCAGATGTTCATTTTGAACTTTATCTGCTCCTGGTGCCTTTTTCTTTTTCAGCTTTTGTATCAAAGTATCTAGTTCTTGACTGTCCACCGGGGTCTGCAGAGTACTGATATGAAATGTTGAATTTGAACTCCGAAGTTCTTCTACTTGTTTGTCAATTATAGTACGATGGTTATCATCAAAATCTGTATTAGATAGAGGACTATGGACAGATTTTTAGAAGTCTGCAAACTCGTCACATATTGCCTGTGGATCCAAAGTTTCTGAGTCCTTTATGGTGAGATGCGCACAATAGTTATTCGATTTACCTTTCCTTTTGTTAATTAACTTCCAAAAGAGAGCACTATTACACTCAAAGGAATTTTCAAATTCTTGAAAGGCCTTCTCTCTGTTTTGTTGAATTGCGATTCGTTGGGCTTTCCTAAAATCATTTTTCAAGCGTTTGTATGCTCTATAGGAGTAAACATTTTGCCCCCGTGGTCTCCCTTCACTTTTCCAGGTCTGCCTTGCATGTCTCTGTAGTGTGTGGACGTGCTTCAGTTCACTCGACCAGTAGGGCTTTGTATGAGGGTTGTAGTGAGATTCAGGTAGGGTTATGGACTTATGGTACTTGCTTTAGATATACAACCGATGATGTCACTATACAGCTTCTCTGTGTCATCAACAGATGTTCCTGCATCTGAGATGATATTAATAGATTCCAGTTCGTATTCCAAGACGCTTTGGTAATTTCTGAGTATGTCTGCATCACATCTCTTCCATGAAATAAAGTTATCCTTGAACACTACACTCCGGGGTGGTCGACTGACTACACTTAGACTCAGTGTTATTGGTAGATGGTCCGATACTGAGTTTAGATAATCTTCTCGGTGTATTTGTACTTCACGGACACGACTTGCATTTTCAGTCAATGTAAAGACATAATCAATCATAGTTTTAGCAGGAACAAATGTGTAAGTCGGTCCATTTGCACAATTTGAGGAGATGGAAACCATGTTATTATTACAAAGAAATTGTTTCAGTAGCTTTTTTCTACTACTTTCAGAAGCATTACATAAGCTTGGTTTATCAAGATCCACATTAAAATCACCAAGGAAATAAACACCCCCTTCATGTTTATAGAGATCAAATATGTCCTGCAGATTTTCTATCTCCTGTTTTAGGACTTGAAGTCCATAAGCTTGAGTAGGCATGTATATTCCAAACAGGTACATGGGTGGTAGCATTCTCTTCCCACAGAGTTTAGTCCCTACAGTTTTCCGGTTCTACCCTCTGTTACATTACGCTCGATAATGTGGGCGGGAAGGTAGTGTTCTGATTGGTTGCAATTGAATCTAGTTGTGCAATCAGCGGGACCGTTGTAAAAGTGACATTTGCCAATGACACGTCATAATGATACAATAAACGTAAGGGCAACGTTTTCTCGTTTTCCTGTGTTTTCTGTGTTTTCCTCGAACTATGCTATTTGATTTTGTGAAAATTATTGATCATAAACATAATTATAAATAAAGAAGACCAAATCAGAGACAAATACCAAAATCATTTCATTTGCGTTATTTACATCAGACATATTCGAATGACATATGCTAATGAGCAAGACCCTTCAGAGTAAAATGCCTCGATCTATTAATTTACCCTGTCGACATGGCCAATCAAAAATGAGTTTTCATTGGTTAAGAACCAGGGATACGGTATGAGATTTCTCTTTACACCGCTAGGGGACTTTGGTTCTGCTCTCGATTTCAAGCGTAATGTAACAGAGGGTAGAACCGGAAAACTGTAGGGACTAAACTCTGTGGGAAGAGAATGGGGTGGTAGATCCTGCAACACAAGTTCGATACCAATTATACGAGGGCTCTCAATCGAGTCAATGTAGGTAACAAACGGTATGAGAGATGATTTACACATGATTGCGACTTCTCCCTTCCCACATTTCGATGCTTGGGAAACATCAGTTTTGGTTTCTGTGTACGCAAGATACTCAGGATGTATACAATCCAAAAAGTTTTGAGAATGTTTAGTAAGTTTGTGTTCTGTTATGAAAGCAATATCAATTTCATTTTCGTCCATAATCTCATTGAGAGACAGTGCCGATGACATGATGCCTCTCACATTCCATGTTAGTAGTCGTAATGAATCTGAGTTTGTCATAGTAATGTTAATACAGACAAGACATAACATCAAGGATATTGATGAGAAAGAGACAGCCATTTTGTGCCATTTTTTAAGAAAGGTAATATCAAGGTCATCACTTATGTTCTTGAGAACTGTTTATCTTGGGTGGAACTTAAATCACACACTTAGGAACTGTACTGTTATTCCGTTTCCTTTGTGCAGTTTGTTCTGTTTTGATTGGCTCTGATTGGGGATCAACTACAGACGTGAAAACGCTTCTTGCTTGAGACGGCTTTGATTGGCTTTCCGTGATAGGCATGTCAGCATTGCTTGCACGTGGTGTAATGGATCTGTTATCATACTGTTGTTGCAGGATCCTCATTTCGTCACATACAAACTCTATGGCTCGCTTCATGATGATATTTGAGTATTTCATGTCCTCATTATGTATTTTAAGCTGATCTCTGTTTGGAGACATTCTATTGTATTATCTCTCTGTCGCTGAGCTTCTCCAAGCTCCTCCACCTTTTGTTTAAGCTCAAGCATGTCTGACATAACACGCGCTGTGGTTAATTGGTCGACAATACCCATTGTCTCGATAGGTTGTCTTTTGATATTCACCTTTGGCTTTGGTGTGCTCTTGTTGAAAATGAAATCAATTTCTGAATTATCACCATTTAAAAATGATTGGAGTACAAAACAATCTTTTGGATATTTGAAAGGCAACTGCTTTTTTCTGTGTTTTTCCTTGTATAGAGTTGACCTGGTGGACATTTTTCATTTAATTTTGCTCTTTTTAATAGGGTATCTCTGTACATCTTGACAGCTTCATCCGATTTATCAGCTAGATTAATCAAGAGTTTCTACGAATACCTCTTTTGGTAGATTTTGCAGTTCATTATCCAAGAGTATTATAAAAGCATCATCTTGAATAGAGTTTGTAGAGTTAAAGTCACTTGCCTGAGTAAACACTCCTTGAGACAGATTATCTTCATTGACAGGACAGCACGATTCATTCACAGATTTATCCAAATGAATAACATATTCGGCACTCTTTGGTTTAGGAACATGATGAGAAAGTTCAACTGAACACATTACACTTACATTTTGTCCATTTACGAGCTTATGAATGACACAATCACCAATTTCATAAGAGAGCGGTGAGTTTGTAACCTGCTCGGCAGCCATCTTGTATCATGACCCACCTGATCTAGAAGACAAAGGGACTGGCGGAGGGCACGACCAAGGCCGTGCGAACCAAGCAGTCACCCGACGAAGGCGAGAGAAAACAAAAGACACGAATTGCACGTGCAAAGCATGCAGCTACCAGCTAGGTAGAGCACACCCAGCAAATGTCAACACGGCCCCTTATTAACTCAACACCTACATAAAACAGGTTGTCTAAAACAACCTGTTAACGACGAACGTAGATAAGACGTTGATACAACCTCTTAAATGAATAAGAAGTAGCAGGTTAGCAAAGATAGCGAAAAAGCGCTCAAAAATACCCAGCGGCAGAGCGAAAACACACACATCTGTCTTGCTCTGCAACTGAGAGGAGAGTGAAGACTTCCGGTTGTGACGTCACGAGACCATGGCGACTTACCGCCCTTTGGAGAGGGATTTTACGCATCCCCTACTCCACTGTTTTAAGTTTCGTCTGTGTTAACGTTGAAATAGCATACCTAGAGAGGAGGTAGGCATAGTAGGTTTAGTCAACAGATAGGTATTTAAATAATGGCCATAATACTTTGTAAGCCGGAGTACGCGCGTTCACGAAAAACTGATTGACAGGCCAATATGTTGAATTCACTGCACGATTTCTTCCGCAACATGCGTGACACATCGGAATGTGGCTTAGCCATTTTGCGGGCAAGTGTAACCGAGGCATAACCTTCCTGATACTTGTATCACGATTTATTGTCTAGAATTGTTTGATATCCATACGATGTATTGTTACACAACTACTAAGGATTTGAAATCATGTGAGTATGAGATGTGAGAGTGAAATTCAATACAGTTTTTGATACCGCGGATTATAGCTGTTGATGTCCATAGTGGAGGAACCGAATTACTCGTACTAGTAGATATCTGTACATAACTGGTGAAATTTGGTGTACAAACTCCTTTTTGTCATAGCTTCTTCGATACTGAAACAAATAATAAAATGCAAATTCACCTTGTTTACGCCTTTGTTTTTTGTTAAAAAGGATAAAACAATCTCTAAGTCTCTATCTAGTGGCCACTAGTGGTGTTCAGGATGGAAAGGTATTACACAAATTGTAAACTTGTATATGGAATAAACCCAAGCATTGACGAGTGCAACTGATTGTTTATCAATTCAATTAAATAATTTAATTTACCTATCTCATTCCCTACATTAATATGTCAATGGCGACACTGATTCTAAATTTTCATTAGGAAATGTCTGTCCCACAAGTATGATGAAACTGTGATCCAAAGTTAGTAAATAAAATACATCACCAGCTTCAGTTGATGGTTATCTGACAGGGATGTTTATTGTGGAAGAGTTTGGACTTATGCAGTTAATTCAATGATGTTTCTTTAACTCGTACTTACAATCGGATGTCTAAGGTTAATTTCCATATAAGCGTCGTAACACCATGGACTGGTAGCAATGCATACATTTGTATGTGTTATACGTGTACTTGCATTCTAGTTTTATATCCAGTTTCTAGGATTTAAAGGATGGTTTGACCCCAAAAAGACATTTTATAGAAAATATACTCCCGACCAAAAGAAACGCCTCCTTTATGTTCCTTAAAATGAAGGATATAATAATGTCTTAAATATAATTAATGGCTGTCTCCACGTTATGCTGAAGCAATAACTAATATGAAAGTCCATTGAAATCGTGGAAAACTGTGATTCGAGCCAATAACATTCATGAAAACCACGCTTAATGAAGACTGCTATTTTCGCTTGATTCACTTGCGCACCTTAACCACGTACACCGGCAGCATCATCACTACTTTAACGCAATGCGTGCCTGTATTGTTGCTCGTGGTTGTATGAAAATCTTTTTAAAATGTTTTCTTTCTGATCATGCACTGATCGAAAACTGAACAATTATTTTCTCATTTCAACAATCGTCCTTCTTTCGTGACATGAACTTCTGAAATTCAAATATATAATGCAGAAATGGTGCAACTTCATTATGTTATAATATTCCTAAACTGTTCATAACAGTTTTTACAATCTCTGGAAATACATCTAAGGGGCGTTTCTTTTGGCCGGCAGTATATATAAAAATTGCCTCATTTTCGATTCAACGCCTTCACTTCATCTGAAATCGTAAATAATGTTGACCGATGATACGTTCACTAAACGTCTAATACTATTTTATGTCCGAGGCTACACGTTAGTCTGGCATAGCCCCTGAGGTTATTATTAGGGTCTAGAGAGTCACCATCAAATCTGCAAGTTATAATCCCTTTGATCAATGTACACAAAATTTCAGATATATGCAGCCATTTGTTCTTGAAAAGAAGTTTAAAATGCAAACAGTTACGAATGGATGGTGGGACGACAGCCGCCATGCTATGTCATAAACCATTTGGGCTTTTCATACCTTAATTATGTGCTAAAAAGGGAAATTGTATTTGTCTTATGTCGTTTTGGTTTGACTTTGACCAATATATCTTATCATGTTGTGATAAGAATGTGATTTGTATCGTTTCAGGCTACTGAACTCTATGGGCAGTACCTCAAGAACCCCAAGAAATTCCTTGATTGGCTCATCAAAACGATATACATGACAGAGCAGCATGCTGACGCTTGTGTCCGAGCTTTTGACGAATGGAGAATGAATTTTATGTGAAACTTCGAACTTTAGTCCAATATATCAACCTTTCACCTCGTTCTCTACAGCAAATAGTATACACATTGGATCACCCTGCACAGTTCCTGCTTCTCATTCATCACACCTGCTGCTGAATCATAGTGATAGTTCGCCTTTCATTAGATCTCATATCTTGTGAAACGTATATTCTTAAGTATAAATGTATCAAAACATTTTATTCTGCAGTTTCTCGCTCATGTCAAAAATACGTCCTAATGGTATAATATATTAATAAGACAAAAGTACATTTACTGAATATTGTTGGCAACATACTATCATAAGAAATGTGAAAACACTCGTTTTTCCTCAAAGTAAAACTGATAAACTTAGGATATAGGTTTGTGTGTCCGTCCGTGATAAAGGGGACAGTTTTTCTATGATAATATTTAAAAGAAGAGCCTTTTGCCGTCTTGGATTTTTTGCATTACTTGAAATGAAAACACGTTATATTGCACCTTATTTAACATCTTTTTAATAACTAAAGACATACACTGATAGAGTATTCACATAGTAAGACGTAACATATCATAAAATTTATAAATATTTTGCTGTTATGCTGTAGCGAAGATTTTCCGACTCGCACCGCCGATGAATGACTTCGGTTCTCATTGATTTTATTTTTCAACAAATGAGCGCTTGTCTTTATCAAGTTGTGAAATATAAGTCATCAAAAAATTACCTCCATTGGTATCTTTCAATTTGACTGTGTTTTAATAATATATTAATAACAAATATATGTAAACAGGAATGTATTCTCGAATTTCGTTTCCACAAAAAATACTCCGATAGAACCCTCCTTATAAGATAGGATAATCAAATTTGGTGTGTGGCATTAATCTTTAATGAAGCACGATTCTGTTATTTCCAAAATGAGTTCAGATAACTTACTCCAGTGCCCTAGATTTAGGACATTGAGGTGAAAGTTGCCAGGTTTATTGAGAACAAACATGGCGGGGGCTGATAATGACCACGTCTTATTGTTTATGTTAAGCAACATTTTGGTACATGAAAATCATGGCGTCTTTGCTGGAGACAAGAGGACAGTGGACTCAAAAAACTCATTGTCTGACAGAGCATTATCAGTCGTTGAGGACAATGTGTGGCGAGTCTATTGTCCAATTCGGAACAGTGTGAACCGGCCTTTAGTGATCACAAGTTTGATGAGTTGAATGCATGAACCTCATTACCCCTACAACCAATTGCTGTCGGACCGAACTGTCGACATTTGGAAAAAAACGGGGACCGAACAGTCGACAAAGTATTTTCTTAGGTTTTCATTAATCGATTGCAGATAATTAGTTACAACCTCGCTATATATAAAGCGAAAGCTCAGCGCGTACTCTGTGGCGCAAACGACCTTGTGTAATGCTGTATTATGTCGCTTGCCATCCTCGGTTACCCATGGTTTTATATATGCTCCGTTACTCTCCCCTATATCACCCATGGGAAACTCTGTCAGCGAAATCTGTACTAAAATTACCCGACCGTGGCCGGCGTGACAAAGTCAGTAACCAAAGAAAATACTAAATACTAAATACTAAAATTCTATTATGTCGCTTGCTTGTTTACTGATTAGGTATATATATATATATATATATATATATATATATATATATATATATATATATATATATATATATATATATATATATATATATATATATATATATGTATGTATGTATGTGTATGTATGTATATATATATATATATATATATATATATATATATATATATATATTTATATATGTATATATATATATGTGTGTGTGTGTGTGTGTGTGTGTGTGTGTGTTCAGAAGTTTTAGTAAGTTTACATTTCATGATATGCATGATGGCTAATGCATAGGCGTAGAATATGTAAGACCAAATATATAGAGAAAAGTTTGATCAAGGGACCTTCTAAAAAATGTCAGCTTCTTGTGAAGCCGAAAATGTTATATACGGACGGACGACAGCCTATGCCATCCATCTTGCATTTCGGGCACTTTGAACTTAAATGTCATTGTGAAACACAAAAAATATCACCTGGTTTTAAATCATTTCCCAAACTATAGTAATAATCAATGCCAAAAGGTTATATATATATATATCTCTGTCCCTTATATGTTAAATTTATTAATGTATGCTTCTACAACACGCACTTCCATCATGTATCAGAACTGTGAACTGCTTAGCCAGAGGAATGAATTCAAGTTTTACCATTTCAAAGCTGATGAAATTGTTGATTTCATGTTAAATTTTCATTTTAAAGTTCATGAAATCGTTAAAAAAAATTAAGGCATATTTTCAAACTGATGAACATGTTTTTATATATTTATAAATTCACACTTTGAAATTTAAGCGATATGCTCTCTAATGATTGGATTAAACAAGGTCATGTGACCGTATACATTCTCATAAACACAAGATTGACGGCTGAAAAGGATAACCTTCATACTCTGACGTTTACATAAAATAACCTGCGATATCACTTTATTACTGTATCATTACGTAATTATGACACTGCTATCACATGCCCTTTTCTTGATTTAACTTTTTTTTAAACTTACAACGTGAATTCTAAATGTAGTTTGATTAAAATTTTGATTGAAACAGCATGTTATAACCGAAAATTAAATACTTTAATCATATTTCCTGTGAACTGCCTGTGAACTGCCAAGTGATGCGGTATTATAGCAGGCGGAGCTTAGCGCCTGATCTAAAACAATACTAAACATTTGTTTTATCATTCACTGTACATTTTTTTTTACAGATATTTGTTTTCAAAAGTGTATTTACTGATTAGAAATCGAGTCCTATTGTGTTCAAAGCTCATGCGCCAGACCGGCGTCTGTGTGTTGTTACGTACCGGCGATAGTAGACAGGCAGACAGACATATATATATATATATATATATTTTTTATTAAAGTCTCGCCTCGCGATCAATAACATACATATACAATATGTACATAAAAGTATACGAGCCACCCAACAAAGGGTTATGAGAGACTATCTAAGAAATAGATTTCATAATGTGTTTGTTCACTGGCTTATAAATGGTTTGAAAGGTGCAAGTTAAACTGGTTAATTTTCTTATAGGTCCATTCTCCACTAAACGTGCATATTGGTCGGTGTAGGTGATTGGAAATAAAATGTCTCATAGATTAATATTTGTATATAGAATCTGTAGGGGAGAGTCAGGGGAACAATTTCCCGAAGTGGCTGGAGTGTAGCATCATTTTCACGGCTTGATTTTATTTTGGTCAACACTTATATACCCTGTTTTGTGTTTCAACAGATACGTTACTACACTACGTTTATAGAATGAGAAAAAAAATACACAGAAACACGAATAAAACATACATTATTGTATTTTATTGAAATGTTAACCTCTTGTGTCACACAAAACACGTGTCGGGTTTGAAGATGTCCTGTTTTGAAATATGTTAAAGAGGGTTTATGTAAATAGGAAAGACTTATTTTTTAAACAATTATAAAATACAAACATATCATTTTCTTCATAAACGTATGGAATCGAACACAGTTATGCATTGTTATCCATGGGATGCAATTTTCCTGTGCACAACATCATCAAAGAACAGAAAGACGCCAGTATAAACAACTTAACCTGAAGATAACTGTTATTCATCAAGACGTATCTGTCATTATATGTCACGAATCTAGTTCCATATAAGATGAACATAATTTAACCCCAAAACATGAACTTATTGGAGTATACTAACATGTAGCATATTAACATTATATAATGCTTAATTAATGAAACGTTAGTAAACTCTGATAGAATGTGTACTACAGCAAGTAAGCAACAGATACGTCAGCAAATGCAACAGATACCTTATCTTGAAAAACCTCACAATCATTTCGTAATTATCAATGCACGTGATGCTCAGATAAAATGACTTCGCGCACAAAGTATTTTAGACGAACTTGACTTGGCCACCAAAATAATGTCCAATAATACTCATGCACGTGACATGACGCAACGTGGTATATATTTAACTATTAGTTGTATGAGGACAAGTGAACATAGAACCTGTTCATATTCTCTGTGGCTGTTGTTGTAAGTATCGTTTACTATTACATAATTGTTCTGAATATCGTTTATGAGATAATTTTGGTTATTTGAAACAAGTGTTGTTTTACCAGTTGAAAGTTATTCATAGTGTATTGTGACCAAAACATCATTCATTCTACCATGGACAGACTGAATGATTTATCACCAGAAGCGCCTACATTCATACTCGGTGATTTGTTTTACCATCATATCATCATTTTGTGAAATTGCTGACATGATCTAAGAAAACTATTGATCTGTGCTATGGAAATATGAAATACACCCATTTGCAGTTGGGAACCTCTGATCACAATACTGTTTATACAGTTCCTGCGTATTGTTAAAAATAAAACCAGAGAAACCTGTTGTAAAATATATCAAGTCATTGACAAATGGCTGTTAGAAAAACTGAAAGGGTTGCTTTGATTGTACAGACTGTACCATCCATGTTATGATCTGAATGAATTTACAATGTTGTAGTGCTAACAGGAACTCGATATCTCAAGTGAAATGTAGGTAAAACATATAGGTGAAAAAAACTACACCCTATATTATATAAAGTAAAGGAGCAAGGGCAGCCATTAGCCGATCTGAGGGGTCCATTCAACATTAACATGGGAATCCACTGCGGAGTAACGTTGACATGAGTGTTTTTTGTGGTCGATTTTCGAGTCCTATTGTGTTCAAAGCTTATGCGCCAGACTGGCGTCTGTGTGTTGTTATGATTTGGTCTCTGAATGCCGGCAGAATGGATTTTGGTAGGCAAAGCAATGAAGCGTGCTAATTGGTAGACATGTACCGACTAGTAGACAGACAGACAGACATACAGACAGACAGACATATATTTTTTTTATTATTATGTCTCGCCTCGCGAACAATAACATACATATACAATATGTACATAAAAGTATACGAGCCACCCAACAAAGGGTTATGAGAGACTATCTAAGAAATATATTTCATAATGTGTTTGTTCACTGGCTTATAAATGGTTTGAAAGGTGCAAGTTGAACTGGTTAATTGTCTCATAGGTCCATTCTCCACTACACGTGCATATTGGTTGGTATAGGTGATTGGAAATAAAATGTCTCATAGATTAATATTTGTATATAGAATCTGTAGGGGAGAGTCAGGGGAACAATTTCCCGAAGTGGCTGGAGTGTATAATCTTGGTGAGCGACGAAACGTGTTAGCGGTTGATGGACCTCTTCTAAAACCATTTGACTGACCTGTAAAATATCCCACCACCCCCTTCAATGTAACTTGATAGTTTTAAAGACAGAGCAATACAGCTTATAGGATGCACAAGTAATAGTAAGTCCCCTATAAGATAACGGATCTCTGGGGTCTTCCATCTGTGCTATAGGGATTGGGTAAATTATCCCTTTGGTCCAACTTGCAGGAATTTGTCCAGTATTCAAACTTAATCAATGGTCATGACGTCACTCTATTCTGTCATCAGTTGATTATTATATAAGAATCAACTGTCCATTGACTGTCCCAGTCAGGAGGGGTGTTAGGTTCAGACATTTTCAGTAATTTTTCGAGACTGATGTATTTTGTCTTATTGTACATGAATAGGATGTTAAAATAACTCTCAACTACACAAGTAAATTCTTGAAATGCATGAACCTGGATTCGAACATGCAACCCTTCGCTTAGTAGTCAGCGCTTCTAACCAATAGGCCACACGACGCTGTTAGACCCTTAGGATTGTTTGTCAGTAAGAATCCAACGTTCTATTCAAGGCAAGGAGCATGGGCAGGCTGAAGTTTTGCGCTGCACGTGCGTGGAAGAATCCATTTCATGAGTGCCGCGCCCCCAGCTAACACACAACGTAATCCTGACGTTGTGGGAAGGTCGTATTTTGGTAACGTTTTTCTTGACGTTGCTGCGACGTTTATAGTACGTAAAACCTAACTCTCTCTCAGTTGAGGAATCATTCCCAGTTGACTCTTGAGAGCATAAGGAACACGATCTCAGATGCTCCTGACTTCACTATACTTGTTGGATATTACTAAATGGATTACCATGATATACATGTGTGTGATTCTTGTTCCTATTGGATACCAAACTTTATAAATTTTTATACATGTGAAATATTGGATACTCTGGACATTGGAAATTACCCTTATAAATTTGTGAAAAAAATGTTAGATGAAGTAAGTACTCACCCCTGATAGTGAATTTAGACACATCCCCAGGCAACAGTAAAATCCATGATGAAAGTGGTAGGGATATCCAAATTGAACAGTAGATTCTTGAATCCAAGAGTAATTACAAAATCAGCTGGTAGCATAGCCCCGCCAACAGTATCCCGTAAGTTGATTCCATGTTTTCAGCACGTTGTAATTTAGCTTGGACAAGTAAATCATATATGTGAACGATACAGAATTATAAAATAACTGTATTCCACTATACATGAGTTATTTGCCCAGTAGTTTTGGCTATATTAAAAATATAAATATACACGAATATAAATACAACTATATTTCATCAATAACAATTAAGTGATATTAACATTAAACAACATTTACATTAACTGTTGTTTGATAAGGTCGACATGGTCTGTGTGAGCGGTAGATACACAAACACGAAAACACCATAATGACTTATCTCATATTGACATTCTTCATTTCTGAAAATTACAACAACAATTGTTCTGAATTTCTGACTACAATGTAATAAAATACAACATACCCACTGAAAAAAGTATTCTTTATGTCATACAGAGTCAGGTTTCCAAATTGTTACAGTCGCCATATTGAATTCAATGCTTTATTATACTTGTAATATACTCAGAATAAAAATAATCAGTATTCTATTGTACTTACTGTGTAGCTGACATCGGTAGCTTTTAAATGATATATCAAGTGTCCAAAACAGATAATTATGAGCTGAGATAGGCACCATAATCATGACCATATACAAATCAAGCGGGGTCAGGAATTGGCGGCCAAAACAAGGACGAGTCCACTTTTTTCAAGGGTAGTTGGATTGGATTAGTCCATTCCCAAAAATATCTATAACTTATTTATTTATTGATCGATTTCAATAATTCTTTTTTTTATAGCAATGCTCATGACTTAAGCTATATGTCACAATCATTCATTTTAATGTTCAAAATAATGTGACGTCATGATGACGTCATACATTACTCACTTCCGCAGAAAGGTATTGATGTCAATTCTGATGGTCGCAACGCGTAGAACTCGTCAAGACCTTTTCAGTGATATGTCATTTGTCTTTATACAATATATAATGAGTGAGATAATCACCAAAATGTATTAGGTCACGTGACTTTCTGTTTACAACTTCCTGTCAACAGTAAAATCACCATCACTTCTTTATTTATGGACGGATTTCAATAATTCTTTTCGTATAGTGATGCTCACGACGTTAGCTATAATATCCACCCATTCATTTTAATTTTCATGAAATATGACGTCATCATGACGTCATACATTACTCATTTCAATGAGATTCATCCTATAAATATAAAAATACCCATCATTTCTTTATTTATGGACGGATTTCAATAATTCTTTTTGTATAGTGATGCTCGTGACTAAAGCTATAACATCTATCCATTCATTTTAATTGTCATGACATATGACGTCATCATGACGTCATACAATGCTCATTACAATGAGATTCATCCTGTAAATAGCAAAATACCCATCATATCTTTATTTAAGGACGGATTTCCATCACCATCATCAACATCATCATCATCATCAGAAATATCAGAATCATTATCATCATCATAAGTAATATCAAACACCCATTGTTTATGTTTTGAAAGTTTAGCGAAAATGACATTTTCAGCATTGTTCCTGTCATCAATAGAATTTAATAGTTCTTTAGTTTTGGACCATCTTTCATATACAACATAAAATGAAGAAATTGAGCATACATTGTTTTGAATGCCCTCCATAATAATTTGTCGAGTTTATCATCAGTTGCTTCTGCAGAATAACCATTCCTCTCATACTTCTCCTGTTTCTCTTCAAAGAAATCAGCATTTATCTCACGAGCACGTTTAAACATGAGTCTTATGCCCTCTTCCTCAAGATCAGCTTGTTGTTTCTTTCTCTGAACCCCCTTGGTAAAGGCGCTCATGTCATCATCCTCTACATCTTCATCATTCTTTTCCACTTTGGGGCATTCCTTGTCATGCAGATGACTTTGAAGGTTATGAATATTACTAAACACTTGTCCACAGTAGTCACAACATGCTAGAGATTTCTTCATGGGTCCACTCACTTCTTCAACTTTTCTTTTAGTTGACATATTGGGGATTCCAGGTGGTGAACATTGTCTAAAACCTGTGTTCTCTGGGCACCACGTTTTCCTATGTTTTTGCAGGTCATGATGACTTTGGAAAACAATACCACAGTCGTCACAGGAAAATGTCATATCTGTGATGTTTCAGAGTACGTCTGTTCACTTCTGGGGTTAGTCTCTATATGAGAAATATTTTTCAGACTATTCTCTTTACATGCATTTGGACGAAGTCTTTGCCAGGGTGGTGTATCAGGTTTTAAATCAATTAAAAGATGACCATATGGTTTACTTGTAGCCTCTTCAAATGTTTGCATAAAATGTTGAGATCGAGTTGGATACATTTGACGACCCAAGGTCATAACAGGTTGCTGGTCTACTGGGTTGTTAAACAATATTAAATAATGCGAATTCCGTCTCTGCGTTGGGTTTTTGCTGAAAAATAAATTTTGGTTGATAGCGATAACAGAGAGGTTGCGATGATGGGAACCTTCTGTAAACAAGTCAGTTATTTTGGGATCTTTACTAGCCGTTGACATCAAATCATCAAGAACAATGGTATTTCTCACACTTGTGTCAAAAAAGAAGTCTTGGTCCAAATCTATGGGAATACCTTGAATAAACTCTACCGGAGGATACACCGACTGTAGAATGTCATCATTAAGAGGCTGCCAGCGACGATAAAGCCATACGATGCGTTGAGGCCAAGGTTTAATTTTTACACTTTCCAAAATGTGTCGAACAAGATACGATTTTCCGGATCCAGTTGGCCCGGAAACGGTCATGGTGAAGGGGTGTTGTAATTTAAAATCTTGTGGTGGCCCTGCATCTTTAGATTCGATTGACTGTGATGGGGGCCGTGGCCCTGCTTCTTTAGACTTGTTTAACTGTGACGGGGGCTGTGGTTGTGAAGGTATAGATAATTGTTGTGATGGCTGTAGTCTTACACTCAGACTATGAAAAAAGTATTTATTCTGAAAATATCACCATTTTATTAAATATTGAAAAGGAGACTGTAAGAAATGGAATTTTCATATATAAAAAAAGGCTCCTTTTCAATTTTTTTTTTTTTTTTTTTACAGTCTAAGTGTTAGACTATGATGGCTGTTGCTTCTCTTTTTCATTATAGTGCTTTAATCTTTTATGTCTCAACATAGCATCCTTTCTTGAAAACAGTTTCTGACAATACGGACATGTTACTTCCATCGTGATCTTATATCAAGTGACGTGGAGTGTATGAAGACTATAGTTATAATATATGGTGGTGGTGGTGTGTGTGTGTGGTTGTGGTGGTGGTGGTGGTGGTGGTGGTGGTATATTTGGTAGTGGTGGTGGTGGTGGTGGTGGTGGTGGTGATGGCGTGTGGTGGTGGTGGTGTGTGGTGGTGTGTGGTGGTGGTGGTGGTGGTGTGTGGTGGTGGTGGTGGTGGTGGTGGTGTTGGTGGTGGTGTGTGTGTGTGTGTGGTGGTGGTGGTGGTGGTTATGGTGTTAAAACCCTGTTTTTAGTCCTTTTACCCCTTTGCCTTTTTGTGAGGATCTTTTCTTCTTTGACAAGCGTGCTTTTGCCTGTTCAACAACTTGTTGTGTTGGAGAGGTAAGAACAATCTCAGGAGTTGTTGAAGAGGACTTGCTACCATTCAAACCAGGCAAATCTATCTTGATCCCTTGATACTTCTCATAATAGATCACATAATCATCCATGTTTGTAAAAGGGTTGGGGTATCCCTTGGCTTGTAAATAGTAATACTTGGTCCATTTGTCAGGATCATCCAGATAAGGTTTCCAGTATCGATTGTTCATGATTTCTATGTGGATGTGGACTAATAAATGTTCTATGTTCAACACTCTTCACATCCAGAAGTGTCACTGACACTAGTTTAATGACAAATGAAGCTAGTTTGAAATCTCTGGTCTTTATATAAATGTCTATAGTCTCTCTCTATATGCACTCAAATTCTATTAGGACTCATCTATCACTGTGTTATCTATAAATCACAGACACATATTGTAAACTCGAACAGGTTTATTCATAATGCATAGAAATATACAACACACAATATTTACATATACAATCCAATATTTCTTGTGACAGCCTGTTGATCATGTTTAAATCCTATTAAAAAAGATATCCTGATTTATTAGTGTTCATGTAGGGTTGATTCCTCTGTTGTTGGGTTGTCTTTCTCTCTACTATACCAACCATCCGTAGATAGTCACAGTCAGGAGACCACTTCTCATGTTCAATCCAGGGGTCGTCAGTAGGCATCCATTCCTTGAGACGAATACCACATTTAAAACAAATACACAAGTCCCCAAGATTCTGATAACATAGTCCAGCATGAGCCAAGTCTCTGGGATTTTGCTTCATCTGAATTGGCCAGTCTTTAAAGGAATCCAATCTCTTCTCAAAAGAGGTGTAATCCGTCTTACTGGGTAATCCACCACTACAATCTGCAACAACAGTCTCATCAAGATATCCACAGACATCCATGTTGTCCGAGCTAAATAAAACACACCTGTATAGTAATAGTGTATCTTGCAGTGGAATGTTTCACCAATTCATCCAGTCTCCAGGATTACATTACAAACATTGCACTGGCAGTCCATACTTTGGCATGAGATCCTGGGGTACTGCTTCCATTTTCTATCTTCGAGGTAAACTGCCAACAACACGAGTAAAGTCAAGAGCATATGAGAGTTCCACACTTCTCAAGAGTCAACTGAGAATGATTTCCCAACTGAGAGAGTTAGGGGATTATAATGTCTTTCTAAAGTATAAAAATAGACATTGAGTCACAGGTCAGGTGTCAGGGGTGCCTCGTTTCAAAGGGCTATTATCTATAGACCACATGGGTGTCAGACCAGGTGTCAGATGTGCCTCGTTTCAAAGGGCTATTATCTATAGACCACATGGGTGTCAGACCAGGTGCACGACACACCTGCATCACAGGTGTCCCCCCTCAAGTACAATATGTTAACTATTTTCTATAGACCACATGGGTGTCAGACCAGGTGTCAGGTGTGCCTCGTTTCAAAGGGCCAGGTGCACACCACACCTGCATCACAGGTGTGCCTCGTTTCAAAGGGCCAGGTGTTCCTCACTTAACCATGCCAGGTGCACGCTTCACCTGCATCACAGGTGTGCCTCACTTAGCAAGGCCATTATACTCCTTAATTCAAAAGGCCATTGTTCTTTAACAATAGAAGGATTTAAAAAGACCAGGTGCATGCTCATTAATTATTCAAAATGGCGTAAAAAAAATGAACTATCTTAACGTCCCAACAACAGCTCTAATGTGAGCAATTCATTCTTTCCAGTCAACTGGTCAAAATAAGTCATTAGTTAAAGCACTATGAACTATCAAAATCACGAATTTTGGAAAATACAATTTCAATAAAAATAGCCTACTGACGAAATCTTGTCAGTGTTTACTGTAATAGCCTACAGCATAGAAATGCGCTTTATTAACAGATTGAACCGGAAAGAATCCAATATGTATTGAAAAAACATATGAATACGGCAATTTTGTCAATGATAGTTCAAACAATTTGCACGAAGAAATCTTTTATTTAACCTAAGTTTCTCGTATCGAAAGTGATTAATTCAATTCAAGTACAGTAACGCTCTCACAACATCACATTCTACTTTAGAATACGGAGGTGCTTGATTATTTCCATGTGTATATATGCATATTAATCATTCTTCAAATACAGACAAGGTTCAGAATAAACAGTTTGTATAGCCCACATGATGGATAAACTCTTTATTCTTGTAATGTTATTTCTCAACATTGTGGATTGTGTACTTATCATAAGTATGTACTTATAATGTAACGTTGGGCCTCACGTCCTTACAACGTCATAATAACGTACTTATCTCAGAATATATAAGATAACTCATTCCCAATGAAATTACTCAATTACTAAAAATAAAGTATGTCATCTCCATCAAAATCTCCATCAAATTTTCTGTGAAATCTTTGATTAAATGCCACACTTAATTTATTCCATTTAAATTAATGCAAGTAACTCGAGCATTAGTGAGAAGAAAGGTAATTCAATAATATATCAAACATATATTCATGGTCATTCTTTAGATATACATAGGAATCACTATAAACAGTTACTATAGACCAAACCGCCGTGTAAAGCCTTTATACTGGTAACATGATATCTCGACGTCGCTGCAACGTATTTAGTACGTAAACCCTAACGTAATTTCTCAACGTTGTGACGACGTTGTAGTTAACGTACTTGTCACGTCACTAAAACGTAGTAAAGAAACCCTGGCCATTACGTCCTCGAATCATCATAATAACGTTCTTTCTTAGAATATATAATGAGAAAAATAAGTCAATTTATAATATATTGTGAATACATTTCCACGTGTACCTTATATATATGCTTAGTGATAAGGAAAAGAGGCCAATGTTGATTAATTATGAAATCCCGAAATTTGTCTAGAGCATGTCATTGCGAATATAATCTTTTAACTATGTAATTTTCTTAATATTTAGAGTTTACGCAAAATTGAGAGTTGTAGTTACTTTTATGTAAGCTGTGAACACGAATAGAATGTTGAAATTACCCTCATTATGAATTTGTTTTAAAGAACATTCTTTTGAATGCCGTTTCCATGGTCTGATGTCATAATATGGTTAGTTGTTTTGACATCACAAAATTGGAGCCATTTTCACATTTAATGGTCCAGGGAAATGTCGATGATTTAGAAATTGTTTAACCCAGTCTTTACTTCTTTATCTCAGAATATACAATATGAAACGAGCTAAATGTGTTTCTTTGCAATAAACTAGCTTTCGATCGTTCGTTCTGTACAAATCAACAATTTCATAAAAATGCTATTGAACATGACACCGTTTAGTATTATCTCTGAGTTAACATGAGCTAACTGAGTTGACATTTATAATACGAGCACAAACACAAATATCACGTTTTCCATTGTAACCTTGTAACAAAACAATTAAAATCCCACTTGTTTCGTACCAGTCGTGTAAAGTATATGATAATATAGCATACTTTCTAGGGTAAAAATCTGTATAAATACTACACACAACGATCAGTGTCTTTACGAATCTCGTATGGATTCTATTATAGGTTATGTTTCCTCAAGGAATATTTTCAGTATGTGTAATTGGAAAACAATGAGATCTCATACAACATGTCTTCTGTGACAGGTATATGTATATTTCAACGTCAAACACATAAACAACATATTGTCATAATACTTTATCATATACTTTGGTGTGAGAAACTCAGTGAAATAAACATTGTACCTTCTACAGTGATGATAACCTTTATCGACACTCAGCAGAGTGACGTGTATTTGCTAAAGTCGTACATTTACCATTGCAATCATTCATTTTCAACATTAAACACAAAACTTATATGATAAATGGAATGTCTGTTTTACTATGTTTGCAAAATACCATGTTTATCTGATCTCCTGATGTAGAAAAGTATGTATTTCACTCGTGGCTTCGCCCCTGAAATAAACATGGTATGTGGCAAGGGAAGACAGATATCATCTACATACTGTAGTATATAGATCATCAATGAATGATTTGACACTACTATTCCGTCGCTGAGGGCACAACTATAACACTGCTGCAAAGTTATAATGTAAACATGATTGTATTGCCAATATGATATTTACACATAAAATGCGTTTGACAAGAATGCTTTCCTCCTTGTGAATGGTTGGGTATCAAAACGAACGACAGTGGTACGCATTGTCCAGAGTATTGTTGGTAACCATTGTACTGATCTTATATCATTATGTTTAAATGGTTTCTCATTTGTTTGGAATAGCTTGCTTGTTGCAAACTCGCGTTATTAACGCGTTCACATGCGTCAGAATATATGGCAGAATAATTACACGACACATAAAACTAATTTGTCATTTTCCTCAAGTCCAACGATTTAATAGTTGATTAATTATTACAAAACTAGTTGTAATTCTATATTTCGGTGCCATAGTTTTCTATCATCCTAATATATTTGAAGAAAATACTTGGAACACATATTCTGGTCATGGCATATGTAATGATTATTATTAAAATGAACTTAAAATGAATCTCAGCGAAAACACTTATGTTTCTAAGATCTATTTTATAATGTGTTTTCCTTAGGACGTCAATTGCTAAAATACAACATTGTTTTAATTTGTTATCAGAAAGGTAACTTTGAATCAAGGTGTGTGATTTCAGTGCAAAATTACTGTTCTTTTCAAAAGAAATATTACGTACGACCAATCAGCGTATAATCTTAATTTCATAACGAGATGAATATTAAATGCATTCAATTCGTCATCAATTATCGCTGCAGGAATTTCAGCATGATGTAATAACACTAGCTTATATACATTCAAAGAATTCACTGAATGATGGCTTTAAGATACACATGTATTTTGATTTGAATGCAATCAATGATAGTGATGCTTTTTTTTTTAAAATGGATACGATTTCTTGTTTTGGTGTAATATTTATTGTTCTATCCTCTGACAATTTTAGTAAATACAAATGTTGGTTTCTTTCTGTTACATCTCATTTACCCTACATTCGGCAGTGCAGGGCATCGCATTTTCACAACACCAAAAATAAACACATTGAGTTGCAGTGAAACGCTATACTTAGAAGATATTTCCAAATAAACGCAACAACTTAGATACATAATGGTGAAATACAATATTTATGAAAATCAACAATACTTTACACACAATAAACGGATATGTTTAATATGTGAGTAGGCAATTTTCAAGCAATATGCCGTCATCTTCCTTCAATTAATATTTCTGATGGATTTTAGGTTTTAGTAAACACCTTTCACATGACATATATCATCTGATACATGACGGCTTTAAATATAGATCCATTGTTCTTATCGTATCGGGATATCCAAACGGACTCCACATGTCCTATCTACTTTTTCAGACATTGATTAATGAATTTTGAAAACAAATAAGTGTATATATATATATAAATTCAAAATGTGATTTAAATATTAGTTTTTAAATATAGATCGTTAGAATGACGTAATATCAGTTCGAATTAAGTTCAATATGCTGTCGAATCACGTCAATCACCCATATTTTCACTATGGTAAGAAAGTTATAGTTCACTAAAATCTCAATCATTATTTCATTACTATCGGTCATATCTGCTATTTTATAATATCATGTTTATCTCATCGAGTGCTCTATTTGTCAACAACTGACAGATATTTTATTTATCATATGTAAAGAGTGAATATTAACGAATTAACATCGAAATAAACAGAGAGATGATATTATCTTTAAATTTCTGAAATCGGCCCGTAAATTACTTATATACGGGTTTTTAATTACACCGCCTATTAGTACCGACAAACGATTCACTGAAGTCACTGTAGCGTATCTGGCGGGTTTTACGTCACCCTCGGCGCTAGGAAATCCGCGGACATCATTACCGTGTTCAAGATAGGTTTCAAAGTAATCGCTCAAAGAGCGATTACTTTAAAACCTATCTTGAACGCGATTGCTCAATGTAGCGCTACGTAGCAAGGCGAGCAAACTTTGAGGAATTTGCACTGTGTCGTTCAAGAGAGAAGAAGCGCTCATTGAGCGCTACATTGAGCGCTACATTGAGCAATTTAAGCGCTCGCTGCTATTGAATGGGGCGCCGATTTCAACGTGCTTTAGCATCTTTTTAACTGTCGATTTAATATACTTATATTCATCAGAAGAACTCAAATCGTCGATATATCGAATCCTTAGATGTCTAACTTAGTAATTTCGAAAATTGCAGGATTATTGTATAAACATGAGGTTTCGTCAATTCAAATACCCAATGATCTGATGTAAATTACAGTGACAATTCATTACAAAGCTTATTATTGTGACGTGGTGGACAATCTTTCTGTCGCCGGAGGCCAGGTGGCCAATCACGCAGTCACGCTTGAGTGCGCTCGCCGTGCTAAATTTGCATCTATTAAAAAAAACGGGTTATAAAAGGTGTTTTATTATTAAATTGCACGTGTATATTGTCTCGATTTTATGCTTATTTAATTTCGATATATAATACACACAGAGGTGATAATCTGTCATTCTTTACAACTATGCATTAGAGTGGACCTTTAAAAGATAGGAGTTGCTGCTTTTTTGCTTATCGCCAAGCATTACAGAGTAGAACAACAACACCATGCTGTTTGAATAGATATTTTTGAACCATACTGATCTGAAAACTGAAACAATTGTCGACTAAACATACCATCTTTCCGGAAAGAAGTATAAATAGTAATAGTATTCTATGCTCTCCGGGGCATGCGCAGAATGTTTCACATTCATTGGTTAGGTGCATCTGGCTGATGTGAGGTGCTCATTGGGTTACTTCATAATACTCTTAAGGAATTCATCTTCAAATATGCAAATGTATTCAAATAAAGTAAATGGTCATTTTATATAATCGAACTTGACGGTCATAAGGTTTATGTATCACAAGAATTCAATACGGGACGTTGCAGCTAGTTTTAACTATACAGTAGTAATAGTACAGGGCAACTGTTAACAGAACAGTATTAACATGGCTTTTAGTGATATACACAATATTGTATGAAATCTTCAATTGGTGCCAAATTTGAACTGTAGCAGTCTCATTAAAATCATGCTGTAATAAGTTGCGTATATTGTTTAACGCAGTGCAACTTACTACGGTCTGACTTTAATGAAACTGGAATTATGAAGTTGAACCTATAGCCATTGCGGGTCTTTTCATTTTACATGCACGTTTCTATCAAAATAGTGCAATCTTTTTTTCTTTTTTTTCCATATGTTCCCGTTGTTTTTTTAAAATTAAATCAGTTTGAAAACTTTGTACATTAAAGGCGCTATGGCATGTTTCTTTTGAATTGTTTTTTTTTTTTCTAAAATTTTCAATTTGTTGTTAAAATTTATACAGTATATTGTTTCATTAGAGGGTTAAACATCTCATTACACGATTCGATAAGCCGTATCCATAGAAATTGGTTAAGAAACATTGTGCGGGTGTGGAGCTCGAAGTGTTCAGACAGCAAGATGAATGACCATTCCATCATTGGGTCATATTTAAATTTTTATTCTGAGTGTTTAGGTGAACTTGAACTACCTTGACAGAGAGGTTTTCCAAACACTGCATGGGCATCGCCCATTTTGAGTGAACACATTAAAATGTTCACACAAAAGGAAATGGACTTGCATGGCTTAACCCATTCTCTTCCCTCTCTCAGATTTCCGATCCTTACCTCTGTTGTTGAAATCGAGGGCAGAAAGGAAGTGTCCTCATTGGTTGCAATTGAATGTGAGGCGCCAAAGTGTAATATTTGGGCTTCGGATAACCTTTTAGCAATGGATTATTACTACAGTTTGCCCAATGATTTGAAACCAGGTCATATTTTGTTTGTCAAACCGCTACATATAAAAAAACCTGACATTTTTGGGAAGGTACCTTGCAAAATCAGCCCCCCCCCCCCCCCCCCCCCCCCCCCACAGATTTTTTCCAGGATTTTGCTTGTGCTCTCGATTTCAAGCGACAAAGGACAGGATCGGAAATCTGAAGGGAGAAATTGGCCTTAAGCGAACCATCTACATTCATTATAAATATCTCCGTTTTTACTCTTATTTATTTTTTCGTTAGATGACTTTATTTCAGTAAGCAGAGTGTGTAACAACGCTTTTAAAAAATCAAATAGCATATATATCGATGAAAACACTTCAAACGTGAAAACGTGTATCCTACGTTTATGTTTCCCAAAAAGGCACTATGTCGCATCATTGACAAATGTCACCTTCACAACTACGTCGCTAATTGCACAACTAACTCCCAATTCAGCCAATCAGGAATCTTCATTTCTAGCCAAATAATTCGCCATAGTAGAAGAGAGGTTACGATCGAAAATCTAAAGCGAGTAAATTCTGTGGCAAAAGAATGAATCTGGCCAATGAAGGATATTATAAGGAGAAACCATGATACCGAGGATATAGTAAGGTTGTGGACCCTGATAGGAAGAAAAACCCGAGGATGCGAATCATCCGAGGGTTTTTCCTGACTCTCATTGTCTACAACTTTACCATATCCGAGGTAGAATGGTTTCTCCATATTATCAACCGTTTTAAGTTTAAAACAGGCTTTTTAATTGTTATCGCGTTATATTGAGGATCCATGACTGATTTCAGCCTGTTAACAGTCGCGCTATATGAGTTAATTTTGTACCGTGAAATCTCATCTGCCCCGTTGGCGCAGTAGACTAAGGCGTTAGCTCAGTTACTACAGGTGAGAGTAGATACGGGTTTGAGACGCACTTTCTGCAAAACATTTGCTGGTCATATTCTGTTGTAAATTTAAGGAATTTTTCAAAATTAGTCTTAGTTAGTTTCTTCAGATCTTTACTTTCGAGCCGTCATCTTTGCAAATATATCAGGATTGACACTCATTAGAATTCCTTCTAACAGGGTTTACAACTGTCTGTGTAAACCCCCCTTGTTATATGGCTAGTAGATTGATAAATTCGATATATACCAAGTGTCATCATATGTGATTTACTCCTAGCATAGTGTGATATATCACTCGTAAGGTTGATATATTACAAAAGCCGTTTGGCATGGTTAAAACACGTCATTCTGCATTTATGTTTTATCATTCAATTACTATCTCTCATCACAGAGTGTGATGAATCTATCTTGATAACCCCAGTGTTGAAGTAGAAGTCGGTTATCTTGGCGAGTCCAAATAAGTTGTGTAATGAGTCAGGTTGGTAATGTGATCTTGTGAAAATGTGACGTATAACCTATGTTTAGCAGTCGAATTTATAGTTGATGTAGTTGTGTTGAACTTGGAAGAGCAGTAAGTATATATATTATTACCCCGCTAACAAAGCAGCATTTAATCCACAACAGCAGTTTTCCCTCCCAATCCTTCCTGTGGTCACGACTCAGTGTCTTCACAAAACTGACACACTTGGCCAACTTACGATCGTTATGTGTGTCTTGTAGGTTGTATTGACATTATTTTGTTCGTCAAGGGCATTGACTTGTCATATTCCATTTATGTTCCAAACACATAATGAGGACGTGATTTATCCAGAGCACTACCCAAACTGTCAAAGGCTAGCTTCAGCATGCTTGATATACACATGGCAACAATGATGTCGGCACTCTCTGAGGATAAGATCGCTTTATTTTGTGTATTCTAATTGCATGTGCTTATATTTTTAAAAGCTCTTTGGCACCAAAAGCTGCTTCAAATTTGGACACAAAATGTAACATTTTCTGACTGTATCGTTTTCAAAGCATAACTCGAAATCTATCTGACTTAAAAACTTAAACTTTGGTGAGAAAGTTAAACATACGGTGGTGTTGTGCACCTCAATCTAATTATGATCAGCTGTAAAAGTGCTTATCGCAGATGTAGATAAATTAATTTTATTTTGAAAAATCATTTTTAGCAGGCGGTCTGAAGTTCTTTCCTTGTCCCAATCTATACATTTGACCAAACTTGATAGACATTTCAACCATGATTCCTTAAAGAATTTTTTTGCGTTATAACTTAAATAAATGTTTCTTTGTGGTTCCCAACTTCCAAACGCAAGGCATAACCCTTGCCAATCTCCATTACTGAACGGCATAGTGGGCTCCGATTTTCTCGCACGGAAACCTGCAAGGTCTAAATCAGCCAGTAATGGAGACTGGCAGTTATGCCTTGCATTGGGAAATTGTGTGCTTCCATGTAAACGTGTTTGTTCCGTGTCTGTAAGGATCATATTTTCCGGTTTGAAGTGCTCAATTGATACTATACACTCCAACCATCCAACTTGCACCCACATACACATACAGATCATCATGTTGAGTCGTAGCCTTAGTTTATCTGCTAATAACAATGCCTTCGTCATGGTCTTTGATAAATCCCCATATACAATTATATTCGGTTTTATTCCGTACAGACTGTGCTTTCTACAGACACGTTCAGATGCTTACAAGCAATCTTGGGATAAAACTTAAAAATAACGTTTGCTCTGACTTTAATTGGATGATCACTTGTCGGCTTAGGTCCAGTGCAAACTTTCATTCTCCATTATTTTCAAAACTATTGCAATTTCTTGAAGCTGTAGGAGAAATGGTTCCAGTGATATAGTTCAAGAAGTGAAGAGCAAAAACAGAACATGTCTTTCCGCCTGCCTGGTTCTTGCATTTAAGACTTCAGAATAACAGTAGAGGAAGAAAATAATGAAGAACATCGTTGTGATTTATTTTAGTGACAGTAACATTGAAGAAAGTGAAACAACGACGATAGACAGGACATAAACTCAGCTCAAAACATTTTCATTTGTCGTCATCGTTTCCGCAGCCAGTGAAACATAGATGAAAGACATTTTAAGCATGACATCATCGGTGAACATGTTTCTTTGCAACTTCCAAATGCTATCAAAGTCAGTTGTTCTGTAAAAGTAGTTGAAATTGCGAAGAGGCCAAAGGATCACGTTCCAAAACCTACTTTTGACTTTGTTCATCATACAGTATCTGAAATTAAATATTACAGAACATGGCAGCAAGGCGGATGAGGTCACCAGCAACGAGAAAGCACATCTTGTTTACTAGCGAGTCCATGGCGAGGAAATCAGTAGCCAAGGTACCAGGTATCGGTACTACCTATCGTCAACGACTTAGCAAACTCGATCCAAAAATTGAAAAGGTAAATTGCTCTGAGATCATTGTATATATGTCATGTATATATTGTAATTAAGATTTTACTATGGTCGACGACTTCGCCAACTCAATAAAAAAAATACAAAAGGTAATTTGCTCTGAAATCATAGTATTTATGTCATGTATATATGGTTATTAAGATGCCGTTGAATTCGTCAAATTCGATAATGAATACACGGTATACACTTTAAATAGCAACATTTCTCTGTATTTGCCAGAACACTTTTTAGGCCACTCATTTACAGTAATGTTGCGTATTGAAAATTGTCGAAAATTATACCAAAACTTTCGTTAGACATACAAAGAACTGTCATCCATGCCCAAAGTGCAAACAGTGTAATAAGTAACATTAATGATATGGAATATTGAATACAGTATTTGATGTTGTGTGAATCAAATGATTACATAACATGAACTCCATTACTTATATCTGGAAATATCACTCAGGACTAGAGCTGTTTATTGTGATCAATGTGGCGATACGATATATCACGATATCAGTTTTACCTAGCGATACGATTATTGAGAAAAGATTGATAAGTAACATGCGAGACGATAATTATCACAATATGGGTGGCGATACGATACATATCCCGATACCTGTTTATTACTTTAATTGAAATTCACCTCAAAGGTTAAACTCAGATTGTGGTAATATTATTAAAGATATTCTAACCTCAGGGGGTAGGTTTCGCGGAAATGATTCTGACAACAGTAAAGAATAACGACACAAAAGTATTGGATTACAAATCCACCCCAAAATAGTAGAAAAAACGTTTTTAAAAAATACTTCATTTTTACAGCCGCCAAACGTTTCATTAGCCAATCAGCTGCTAGCAGAGGTGTGACGTGTTACTCATGATCAGGAGTCCTGCCCAACGAGTAGCTGGCTTATGTTATTGTTTACATTATACACTCGTATAGCCGTCACGTATTTTTCACTGATTTCACTTGTCAAAACAGCCTTTACGTGATCAAAGCTATTAGAAACAATGTCGGCATATTCTGTTCAGTCGTTTATTAACTTTGGTTGTTGTACACATGTGTTTAGATTGTTTAGTCTCCGATAATGCCGAGTGGATATTTCAGCGTAAATCTACTGCCATTGTCTTTTCTTTTTGTCATTTTGAAGTGTCGGTGTATAGAGTTACTGCGTGAATGTCCATCACTGACCATTTCCGTTATGTCAGACTCTTGTTCTAGCAATATGCGATCTCGCTTTGAACAACGTAAGTCAAGCGATAACAAAGATTTGAATGAAGAACAAGCGAATGTACCAAATGATCGGGATACATATCTCGTTACTATGTCTCACGTTTATCTATTCCATTATTTTACAGTTGAAATGAAATAACAGCACATATGTAGGATACTATCTCAAAGTATTTTGATTCAATAAAACAATTCATTAAACAACGTGTTTCCACAATTATACAAAATTGGATCGGCAAACAAACCAGAATTCATGCTAATCCTACTCAACGAAAAACGAGACTTATGCGACGTATATATCTATATCATTTTACAAATTAAAAGAAAAACATATCAACAATTGTTGCACTACATTGTGATGATTTTCTAACTAGTTCGCATGTTAACAACACTTTACGATGTCCTTATTGATTTAAATAACTAACCTGTTGTCACCATGATTGCTAATCCTTGTACATCGGTGTGCATCATACATAATAGTGAATGACCGGCTGCTATCACCGACGAAACAACAGAATATAATATTCTTAAATTTCGTTGGCTGAATATAGCATTCCTAATTTTGATTGGCTCACTATGTCCAGACTGAATGTCGCCTATATGTGTATCTTTATTCTAACTAACGACCAGTTCAGTATCACCAGTTACGTCATATGACAGGATGTTGGCAATATCTGGATGATGAGTACGGAGATTTAACGAGCGGTTTTCAGCGGAGCTGTTCTCCCACTTGGGTCACACGGACCTTTAATAAAGTTTCGAAAAATTCCAAAAAAGGATAATTTTGATGCCAGGGTCGAAAGGGGGGGGGGGGGGGGGGGGGGGGGGTAGGTTTATTGGTTAATTTTGGATGTTGGTTTAGTTATTTTTGGTGTTTTAGATTCGGTCCAGAAGGGCCGAATCCTTTAGGTGAGTGCCGACCGCTTGGAAGGTACTATTATTATTGTGTGGGTTTAGAACTTGATATATGTTATTTGTTTGGATGTTGTTGGCCCTTAGTTTTAAGTTAAGTATTTGGCGGAAGGCCGCATACTGTGGGCATTCAATAAGAATGTGGTGGATTGTTTCTGCCTGTGGGCAGTGTTGGCGCGGGGGTGTTAGTAAAGTTAAGTTTATGGATATGGCTATTTAATTTTGTGTGCCCTGTTTGGAGCTTAATTATTGCCCTATCAATATTTTTATTTTTGGAGTAGATTTTTTGTTTACCAGGGGTTTAGATAGAAGTTGTTTGGTGTGATGCGCCTTGCTGGAATTTGCATATTGCAGGTGCCATGCTCGCTTTGCATGATATTTTGATAGGCTTTTTGCCTAATGTTTCGAATGGAAAAGGGGGAGAAAATTTGGTAATTTAAGGCCCTCCTTGGCAGCTTTGTCGGCTTTTTCGTTGCCAAATATGCCGACGTGTGCTGGTACCCATAGGAGCTTGAAAGTTGAAGTTGAAAATGCAAACAGTTACGGATGGATGGATGGATGGATGGACGACGGATGCCATGAGGCTATCTGCCTTTTCAGACATGATGTGACAAAAAAAGAATATTGCATTTGACTAAACTATGTCGTTTTAGTTTGACTTTGATCAATAGATTGTATCTTGTTGTGACAAGCATGTAATTTGCATCGTTTCAGGCTACTGAACTCTATGGGCAGTACCTCAAGAACCCCAAGGAATTCCGTAATTGGCTCATCAAAACGATAGACATGACAGGACAGCATGCTGACGCTTGTGTCAAAGCTTTTGACGAATGGCGTCAGAGTTTTATGTAACAAGTACAAACTCATGTTCAGTGTATCAACCCCTCATCTCGACAACAAATGTAGCTCATTTGGTAGAGCGCCGTGCGTCATTCCAAAAGACGTTAAAGGTCAATTGCAATGCCCCATGGTCACTTTCGGGATTCATTAAAAGGGGATTTCAATTTGACAAATACCCGATTTTAAATTGCTGAAATCGGCCCATTACTTACTTATATACGGGTTTTTAATTACACCGCCTAATTAGTACCCACAAATGATTCACTGAAGTCACTGAAGCGTATCTGACGGGTTTTATGTCACCCTCGGCGCTAGGAAATCCGCGGACATCATATTACAACATGCTTTAGCATCTTTGTAACTGTCGATTTAATATACTTATATTCATCAGAAGAACTCAAATATCGACTCCTTAGATGTCTAACTTAGTTATTTCGAAAATTGCAGGATTATTGTATAAACATGAGGTTAAGTCAATTTCAAATACCCAATGATCTGATGTAAATTACAGTGACAATTCATAACAAAGCTTATTATTGTGACGTGGTGGACAATCTTCCTGTCGCCGGAGGCCAGGTGGCCAATCACACAGTCACACTTGAGTGCGCTCGACGTGCTAAATTTGCAGCTATTAAAAAAACGGGTTATAAAAGGTGTTTTATTATTAATTGCAAGTGTATATTGTCTTGATTTTATGCTTATTTGATTTCGATATATAATGTACGTAGAGGTTATAATCTGTAATGTTTGAGAAAATTGCATTACACGAGATCTTTAAGCCCAGATTGGCTTCTGGCGTCCATCCACTTTTCACATGTTCGTCTTACCCAATGCAACTTTGTGGGTAAGTACCTTTTAAGAGATCACATGTTGTAGGTATGGTCCTGAACCACCCTCAAATATTGGACTGACAGGACTTTTCCCTAAATTATTTAAACAACTTCTCCGAAACCAGTTGACATTGGGTGCATCAATTTTCTTTACAACTATGCATTAGAGTGGACCTTTAAAAGATGGGAGTTGTTGTTTTTTTGCTTAGCGCTCAGCATTACAAGAGTAGAACATAACACCTGTTTGAATAGATATTTTTGAACCATACTGATCTGAAAACTGAAACAATTGTCGACTAAACATACCATCTTTCCGGAAAGAAGTATAAAAGAGCGACAAAGAATGAAGAGAGTCTGCATAATTGATTTTGGAAGTGAAATGCATGTTTAATCTATACTTTCACCGAATAGAAGTATTAAAAAGCGGCGAGGAATGAAGAGCTTTTGCGTGATGGATTAGAGAACTGAACCGCAATTTATTCTATGCTCCCCGGTTTGGTGCATCTGGCTGATGTGAGGTGCTCATTGGGTGACTTCATAATTCACTTAAAGATTTCATCTTCAAATATGCAAATGAATTCAAATGGGCCAAAGTAAATGGTCATTTTATATAATCGAACTTGACGGTCATAAGGTTTATGTATCACAAGAATTCAATACAGGACGTTGCAGCTAGTTTTAACTATACAGTAGTAATGTAATAGTACAGGGCAACTGTTAACAGAACAGTATTAACATGGCTTTTAGTGATATACACAATATTGTATGAAATCTACAATTGGTGCCAAATTTGAACTGTAGCAGTCTCATTAAAATCATGCTGTAATAAGTTGCGTATATTGTTTAATTATGAATTATGAAGTTGAACCTATAGCCATTGCGGGTCTTTTCATTTTACATGCACGTTTCCTTCAAACTAGTGCAATCTTTTTTTCTTCTTTTTTTTCCATATGTTCCCGTTGTTTTAATTTTTTTTATAGCCATGGCCTCTGTAGCTCATCAGGAGATAATAAGTGGGTTATGTTATAGAGTGGGCTTTATAGCAATGGTCAGATAATGGAATGTAGTAATAAGAATCTAGGTAGTGAAACGATTAAAGTAGTTTAAAAATATTGTGTTACCATAACTTTGCCAATCTGCTATATATATGTGTTGAAAGAGCAACACAAAGTTGCACAGAAA
Organism: Gibbula magus; assembly: GCA_936450465.1. Classification (NCBI taxonomy): domain Eukaryota; kingdom Metazoa; phylum Mollusca; class Gastropoda; order Trochida; family Trochidae; genus Gibbula; species Gibbula magus. The sequence goes on along the minus strand of OW388289.1, from coordinate 23,571,055 downwards.
CATGTTATTTGTTATAAAATGTTAGTATGACAATATAAGCATAGATAATAAATGCCAAAGACGTTTTTCGTGTAATATATGTGCAAGTGTTTGTTTTGTAGCTTGGAAATAAATTGCTGGTATCAAACATATAATAATGTGGTGGAGAGATAATACTATTTTTTAATATCGTACACACATTATATAATAATGAATATACAATTCTTTTCATACAATTCACCACTGTCAGCTATTGCAATAATGGCCTGGGGCTGTAGAAGAAATTTTTTTTTAGGTCATGACCCTTGCTAATTATGAGACATTGCCAAGTCATCAATTTTTTTATTATCAAAATTTGTGACACATTAATCCACATTCATTATAGATATCATAGACCTTTGCATTATATTGTTTTAATTTTTAATTGCATTCTGGAAATATCAACATTTATTACATAATGAATAGGAGCCTCAGTTTTTGAAAATCCCATTTCTCATTGGCTCCATTTCAATACTTACCGGTAATAAATTGGTGAATTTTTTTTAGTTAATTCTTTTTCACCATTTCTTAAAGGCTCCTTTTCAATATTTAATAAAATGATGATAATAAATTATTTTTTTAGAGTCAGTTTAAGACTAAAGTAGGCTCACACACAGTCTATAACACAGTACTGAACAGTAGTTTGAAGTAACCTGAAACCTCTGTGTTGCTATCAGTTTTCAACCTCATATCTCATGAAAAATTAAAAAAAATTAATTCCTCTTCAAGTTATTCCTTCAAAGGGTATTCAGTAGTTCTCATTTCAAATAGATTCACATTAAACATGTCCATAATGTAGACATTTATCTTATTTCTTGTTCCTATTGAATAAAATTAACTGCAAAGTTACTAGAAAACTAAATCAGTTATAAAGTATAAACTATGATATAAATATGGTATACCAAATTGACTCGTACTGGAAATTCTCATTAATTAATTAATTAATTCTCCAAATTAATTACACAATATCATGAGATATTAAAAAACTCCATTATTTACTCTTAAATTTCAAAGAACATTATATTAGATTTAATAAAACATTCTGTATTAAGTCTTTAGAATACTTTTAGACTTGTGTACCTTTATCAGCAATTCACTTGCAAAAGGCAAATAATTACTCATATGTGAAATGTGAGACAAAGATGAAATATGACTTATAATTTTTGTTAGACCGCCAATTCTAAGTTTTTAATTCTCAAAATCTCAGAAAGATGGTGTAAACTGAAATAGGCTTTTAGGTTATGATCCCTGTGACCCATATTTGGGGTCACATGCTCACCAAATTTACAATTTAGAATCCCTTACAGCCAAGGAGTCTGTACATAAAATTTCAGCTCGCTAGAGCCATTGGGACTGGATAAGAAGATGAAAATAACATTTTAGGTCATTGCCTCTGTGACCCATATTTTGGGTCTCACGGTCACCAAATCTACAATTTAGAATCCCCTTCAGTCACAACTTCCCAATGCAAGGCATAACTCTTGCCAGTCTCCATTACTGGCTGATTTAGGCCTTGCAGTATTTCCTTAAGAAATCTGTGTTTAGAAATCCAGGCCCGCTATGCATTACTGGTGCAGCGATTCACTATATTGACACAACAAAGCGAGGGAAATACCGCAAGGGTTAATACAGCCAGTAATGCAGACTGGCAAGAGTTATGCCTTGCGTTTGGAAGTTGCTTCAGTCAAGGAGTCTGTACATAAAATTTCAGCTCTCTACGTTCATTGGGACTGGAGAAGAAGATGAAAATAGCTTTTTAGGTATTAACCCTGTGAGCAAGATTTGGGGTCACAGGGTCACCAAATCTACAATTTAGAATCCCCTTCAGCCAAGGAGTCTGTACATAAAATTTCAGCTCTCTGGAGTCATTGGTTCTTGAGAAGAAGTCGAAAAAGCGAAAAGTTTACGGACGGACGGATGGACGGACGGACGCCAGTAGTATAGAAGGGGGGATCTCGAGGACGTCAAACCGGAGGGACAATAATTTATGCAGCATAGCTCATTAATAGGCTAATTTATGCATGACGTCACGGGTCAGAAAGGTCGAGGAATCATTAGACTACACCATGCGCTAATGCTCATTAACCTAACCATGATCATTAGCGAGAACTATGGTCTTTTGTAACACTACCCATCCATATAGAAGACCAATCGAACGAGTTTGTATTTTGGCGCCAAACAAAACTATTTGTAGGTATGACGTGTCATGAGTCATCGCACCGTGGCGCGCCCGTGTTTGCCATATCGCGGAACAGATACGCTTAAGCCCGTTCTGACCTACTGAACATGAATGGACTGTTTATTCTGTCAACAGAGGCGAGCTAAAAAACCGAGACATTTTTTAAGCGTGTCGACATGGCAGTTGCCTATAGATCTGAAATATTTTGACAGATATTCAAAGAAAAAACGTATCTATGTTTTGATTTATAAGAAGTCTAGAAGGAGATTCGCCAACGTTTAAAATATAAACTTACACTATTTAATGTTATAAGAAGTGTAGTTTATAGTTATTAACAAAACAAAATGTATCTATGTAAACCAATTTATCGTAAAGAACTGGAAAACGTAATCAGGCGGAGGTGAATAATTAACCATTTCATGTTAGCAAGCGCTTCTACGTTGTTTTATAGAACAAGTTTATTTATATTAGCGAACATGAATAGTTCTGTGCTTTCAGATATCGTGTGAATATACTAAACGTTATTAAAATAGTCAAGAAAAATATATATCGGGTATATGAGTTTTTGCCTTGATAGGTTGTAAACTTTTAAAGATATGGTATAAGGTGGAATGAAGGATGCCTCGTCAAAAACCTATTTTATCATCATAGAACTCAAGCATGTTCAGACCTTTAACCAAGTAACTACATCTCGGCTTGTCAATTTAATGTTTGCTTGACCAGTTTCATTCATTCATGGCTGTCTGTTTGCCACTCCGAGAGGTATTTGATTTATTCAGTGAAGGACTGTCGATAGGTCGTTATTTTTCTGCTTTTTATTGACGTAGCTTACCTTTAAGCGAGACGGTATGAATTAATTGTAAATCATTCATGAGCAAGTCTAGGCACTTCCATTTCACCCTCTATATACCGCTTCGCTTTCATATAGAATAGGTGTATTCGACTTACACCTTGATCTATGCACTATATCGGGGTATATACCCCTCTCCATACATTATGACACCACGTCCTATACCCCGTGACCAGAGGCGGGGGTGTACAAAGTCTCTTGTCGAGTTTGATACCAATACATTAAGGGTTTGATACCATGAGTCGAAAGAAGCTGAAAACTTACATCCATGTACAGACAACTATGTTTGGTGTTTTATACAACCATAGGTTTGCTTTGAAATGATTGTATACGGAATCATAATAGGTAAGTCTATAAAGCACAGGTAGTATTTGCTTCACTAGGTTTTACCTATGTTCTATTGCTCCCTGTCTGTTTCGAGTTTGAATATCATCCACATTGAGAACAAACACATATATTCTTCTAACATATATATTTATTCAATCTAGGCACAAGTCATGATATAACATTAAGTCATTAAGTCATTAAATCATGATACAATTAAGTTAATCAGTCTATACATGTCAGGAACGCGTTTGACTTCACCTATTTCCGGATATAGGGTTTTACACAGATAGAGGAAATATGATATTATCTCTATCTCTTATCTCATATGGATGGGTAGTGTTACAAAAGACCATTGTTCTCGCTAATGATCATGGTTAGGTTAATGAGCATTAGCGCATGGTGTAGTCTAATGATTCCTCGACCTTTCTGACCCGTGACGTCATGCATAAATTAGCCTATTAATGAACTGCGCTGCATACATTAACGGTTCCACCAAACGCAGAATGTGACTAGTACTTATATTACTACTGACGCCATCCCATGCCATAAGCTAAAAATTAAATCAGTTTGAAAACTTTGTACATTAAAGGCGCCATAACATGTTTCTTTGAAAAATTTGGTTTTTCTCAAATTTTTAATTTGTTGTTAAAAGTTTTTACAATATATTGTTACATTAGAGGGTAAAACATCTCATTACACTATTCGATAAGCCGTATCCATAGAAATTGGTTATCGAACTGGAAGAAACATTGTGCGGGTGTGGAGCTCGAAGTGTTCAGACAGCAAGATGAATGACCATTCCATCATTGGGTCATATTTAAATTTTTATTCTGAGTGTTTAGGTATCGCTACATCAGTCAGATCACTGGAACTACCTTCGAGAGGTCATTTTAATGTGAACACATTAAAATGTTCACTCAAAAGGAAATGGACTTACATGGCTTAAACCCATTCTCTTCCCATAGAGGTTACTCCCTCAGATTTCCAATCCTAACCTCTGTTGTTTTACGCTTGAAATCGAGGGCAGAAAGGAAGTGTCCTGATGTGTTGCAATTAAATCAGCGACGCCGTTGTAAACGTGACATTTGCCAATGACACGTCATAATGATAAAATAAACGTAAGACAAACGTTTTCTCGTTTAATGTGTTTTCCTCGAAATATGCTGTTTGATTTTGTTAAAACTATTGACCATAAACATGCTTATAAATAAAGAAAACCAAATCAGAGACAAATACCAAAAATAGTTCGTTTGTGTTTTTTACATCAGACATATTTGAAGGACATATGCTAATGAGCAAGACCCTTAAGTTCAATGCCTAGATCTTTGAAGTCACTTGGGCGACATGGCCACTGAAAGATGAGTTTTCATTGGTTTAGAAGCAGGGATACAGTAATACATTACGCTTCCTCCGCTATGGGATTTTGCTTCTGCTCTCGATTTCAAGCGACAAAGAACAGAGGTTTGGATCGGAAATCTGAAGGGAGTAACCTCTGTTGGAAGAGAATGGGCTTAAGCGAACCATCTACATTCATTATAAATATCTCTTTTTTACTCTTAGTTACCTTTTCGTTAGATGACTTTATTTCAGAAAGCAGAGCTTGTTACAACGCTTTTACAAAATCAAATAGCATATATATTGATGAAAACACTTCAAACGTGATTCAAACGTGTATACTCGTTTATGTTTCCCAAAAAGGCACTATGTCGCGTCATTGACAAATGTCACCTTCACAGCTACGTCGCTGATTGAAAAACTAACTCCCAATTCAATCAATGAGGACTCTTCATTTCTAGCCGAGTAATTCGCCATAGTAGAAGAGAGGTTACGATCGAAAATCTGAAGCGAGTAAACTCTGAGGCAAAATAGTGGATCTGGCCATTGAAGGATATATTCGATATATACCAAGTGTCATCATATGTGATTTACTCCTATCATAGTGTGATATATCACTCGTAAGGTTGATATATTACAAAAAGCCGTTTGGCATGGTTAAAACACGTCATTCTGCATTTATGTTTTATCATTCAATTACTATCTCTCATCACAGAGTGTGATGAATCTATCTCGATATCCCCAGTGTTGAAGTAGAAGTCGGTTATCTTGGCGAGTCCAAATAAGTTGTGTAATGAGTCAGGTTGGTAATGTGATCATGTGATAATGTGACGTATAACCTATGTTTAGCAGTCGAATTTATAGTTGATGTAGTTGTGTTGAACTTGGAAGAGCAGTAAGTATATATATTATTACCCCGCTAACAAAGCAACATTTAATCCACAACAGCAGTTTTCCCTCCCAATCCTTCCTGTGGTCACGACTCAGTGTCTTCACAAAACTGACACACTTGGCCAACTTACGATCGTTATGTGTGTCTTGTAGGTTGTATTGACATTATTTTGTTCGGTCAAGGGCATTGACTTGTCATATTCCATTTAAGTTCCAAACACATAATGAGGACGTGATTTATCCAGAGCACTACCCAAACTGTCAAAGGCTAGCTTCAGCATGCTTGATATACACATGGCAACAATGACGTGGGCAATCTCTGAGGATAAGATCGCTTTATTTTGTGTATTCTAATTGCATGTGCTTATATTTTGTCTTTAAAAGGAGGGTTCTATTGGGGTATTTTTTGTGGAAACGAAATTCCAGAGGATATTCCCGTTTACACATATATACATGATTAAAACATCGTCAAACTGAAATATATTAATGAAGTTAATACTTTGATGACTTTACATTTCACAACTTGATAAAGACAAGCGCACATTTGTTGAAAAATAAAAACAATGAGAATTGAAGCCATTCATCGGCACTGCGAGTGGGGAAAACTTGGCTACGGCCTAACAGCATAGTGTTTATTATTTTTATTATACGTCATGTGTTACTATGTGAATATTATATCAGTGTATATGTTTTATTATTACAAAAAAATAAAATTGGGTTAAATATAGCGTTTTTTCATTTCGAGAAATGTCATGGATTTAAAGCTCTTTGGCACCAAAAGCTGCTTAAAATTTGGACACAAAATGTAACATTTTCTGACTGTATCGTTTTCAAAGCATAACTCGAAATCTATCTGACTTTAAAACTTAAACTTTGGTGAGAAAGTTAAACATACGGTGGTGTTGTGCGCCTCAATCTAATTATAATCAGCTGCAAAAGTGCTTATCGCAGATGTAGATAAATCAATTATATTTTTAAAAATCATTTTTAGCAGGCGGTCTGTTCTTTCCTTATCTCAATCTATATATTTGACCAAACTTGATAGACATTTCAACCATGATTCCTTAAAGTATTTTTTTGCGTTATAACTTTAATAAATGTTTCTTTGTGGTTCCCAACTTCCAAACGCAAGGCATAACCCTTGCCAATCTCCATTACTGAAAGGCATAGTGGGCTCCTGCAAGGTCTAAATCAGCCAGTAATGGAGACTGGCAGTTATGCCTTGCATTGGGAAATTGTGTGCTTCCATGTAAACGTGTTTGTTTCGTGTCTGTAAGGATCATATTTTCCGGTTTGAAGTGCTCAATTGATACTATACACTCCAATCATCCAACTTGCATCCACATACACTTACACATCATCATGTTGAGTCGTAGCCTTAGTTTCTCTGCTAATAACAATGCCTTCGTCATTGTCTTTGATAAATCCCCATATACAATTATATTCGGTTTTATACCGTACAGACTGTGCTTTCTACAGACACGTTCAGATGCTTACAAGCAATCTTGGGATGAAACTTAAAAATAACGTTTGCTCTGCCTTTACTTGGATGATCACTTGTTGGCTTAGGTCCAGTGCAAACTTTCATTCTCCATTATTTTCAAAACTATTGCAATTTCTTGAAGCTGTAGGAGAAATGGTTCCAGTGATATACATGTAGTTCAAAAAGTGAAGAGCAAAAACAGAACATGTCTTTCCGCCTGCCTGGTTCTTGCATTTAAGACTTCAGAATAACAGTAGAGGAAGAAAATAATGAAGAACATTGTTTTGATTTGTTTTAGTGACAGTAACAATGAAGAAAGTGAAACGAAGACGATTGACAGGAAATAAACTCAACTCAAATCATTTCCAGGTGTGCCGTCATCGTTTCCGCAGCCAGTGAAACATAGATGAAAGACATTTTAAGCATGACATCATCGGTGAACATGCTTCTTTGTCGCCCGGTTATGTTTTTTTAAAACTGCTGATGTCCCAAATCTGCTCATCCCAAATGCTATGGGACCATGCCGATGAACCCCGCTTTTCTTCATAATAATCACGTCAGTCGCTTAAAATACATGTAACAGCTGTCATACACACTAATTACATGCGACTTATATTGCCAAGGTACAATGTGACCGACGTTGGACCTTTCTTACATTATAAAATATATACTAACAATTCACCCACTTTAGATGTTCGGTGCATTTATGATCTTTGTCAATAAGGTCGAGTTCATTGTCCATATTCAAATGGTTTATGATTCCTGTCAATATGTTCCTGAAACCCCAACACAAAAATGTGTTCTGCATTATGTACTACTCATTCACAATATTAACATTGACATTATGTAAGGATATTAATAATTTACAAATGCACTTCTTAAAGGCGTTGTAGCGCGATTTTCTAATGAAATAGAGTGATCTCACAAAAATGTAAACAAGTGATACCAATGGCTTAATAATACCCCTGAATCAATAAAAAGAGTTCTAAAACGAATTGTACATGGATTGGTTAAGCCATGCGAGATCATTTCCCAGCAAGTGGCCTTTTAAGGTGTTCACATTAAAATGGCCGCTCGAAGGTAGATCAAGTGATCGAACTGATGTAACGATACCTAAACACTCAGAGTAGAGTTTTAAATATGGTAAAATGATGGCATGGTCAACCATATTGCTGTCTGAACCTTCAAATGTGCATGAGACCTACAAATCTATCTCTCACACAGCAAAGTTCCACACCATGTTCTGATGGATACGACTTAACGGTTCGTTTAATGAGATGTTTTACCCATATAATGTATAAACTTTATTAATACATGGCAAATTTGAGAAAACATAATATGCAAAAAAAAGTGCTACAGCGCCTTTTACATTACATCTACTTCAGTTACATATGTTCAAGGCAGATAGAACGATTTTATACCTTTATGCACAAAAAACCTTGAGGGTGGTATTTGACAATTCTAGTTTTGATCAAATATATCATGCAATCTTTTGTTAAGGACACAGCTATATAATTCATCATGTCCAACATCTTGAGATATCCAGGCAAGAGAAAACTCAGACATAACAATTACATTTCTTCCAACAGAAAACCAATAATTTTACCATTTTCATCCAATCTTTTTAGCATTTTATAACATTCAAGAGGTAATTTATTGGAATCCTTTCGCAGTATCTTTATCCTGTACTTAACAAAAACAAATAGACTGGTACGACAGTTTCTCCTAAATAACCTTTTTAGAGGCATGGTTACCAATACTTACGAAATGTTTAAGATATAACTCATGACTTTTTCAATGAAATCATTATATTTACCGCCCCATATTTCGGATTCATGGTATATTAAAGGATCGACGCATACTGCTGTCAAATATGTAAGAAACAACTGTGAGAGGCATACATTTAGTTTCTTTCAAAACAGTATAAACAGAAGTATATTGCTTAAGATGTTTCAAAATCTAGCTGTGCGTAGGCTGCCGACCACGACGCTGTAAAGGATACAATCAATTCCAAGTATTTGTAGTAAGAAACAATATTGTATATCATCATTATATGTATATCATTTGTAGTGGTCACCATCATCTACCGATTTCGTTGTTAAACACCGAGGATCATTCACCAGGTCAAGGCACAAGGCACATGGCCTACAATTTACTAATTTTTAATAATCTGGACTTGTTCAATGGTTGTTGCCTTTTTGTTGCTGTTTTGTTCAGGTGTGACTTTGCGTTTTAAAAAAACAACAGTTTTTAGTGTTATAGGCAGGGAGTGAAATATGGGCTTTTGGCATGGTAAAATGATTTGAACTCTTCTCAAGAATATAAATGAAACTGAAATATGATTTGCAATGACATTCACAGATTTTAGGCCATCAAATCCAACAAGGCACACTTGGATTATTTCTAACTTAACTCATGAACAATAAAAAGAAACTCCACCGGTAGATTGCTGAAATCACTAATTCAAGAGTGTTTATTGGTCAAAATAGTTTACCTTTAAATTTAAAATTCATAAAATATGGAAATTTCGTTGAAAAAAGATGACGTACCCTCTTGGACTTTAATTTGTTGACACATCGTTACTACAGGACGTCTTCGTCGTCATAAACCAGCATCATTCTATGAAGTCTAGTTAAGAAGATTTCAAAAACTACGATACGTAAAAGGTGACTTTCTCAGAAACATAATAAGATGTTTAAAAAATAGAGTCATTTGCTCTGCAGCTCATCAATCATTGTATGAATTATAATCAATACTTTCATGTGAAATATAGGTTTATATATAGTGTTAATGGAATGAATCGTCAACAAACATGCAATTAGAAGAAGAAGTAAGAAAATAGTTTCAAGTTTCTCACTCAATTTAGCCTTCATAACTCATCATCTCTAACAAGCTTGCTGGCTCTCACTCACTGTCTCTGCTGGGAATCACTGGCACTTGCACTCAGTATAGTCAACAGACAGGTCATTATGTAATATATAGACCATTGACTCTGATTACATGCCAGTGCTTTCACAGCCTGAAAGTTATATGACCCTTTTAATGGTGCTACAGGCTTGGAATTTAACTCGTTTGAAAGCTGATATGATTAAGACCAATAGTAATACATTAAAATATTTTATCATGGTCATTTAAGGGGTTAATAAATTGAAATTGCACCCCCATTCCGCCCTTATTTTCAGGATTAGGGTAATGAAAGTTACAATAGAGCCACTGGCTCTGTAGCTCATCATGAATTGCATGATTGAGTATCTAGGATTGAAGATCTTAACAAATAGAGCCAATGGCTCTGCAGATTAGCCTTTTGCGTACTTTGTAATCAAAGGTAGTTTATCAAAGGCCACAAAAGTTTATAACTATTAATTAGACAAACAGGCCTTGACAGGTACTAATTACTAATTCAGATATCTCCAACTACGTGATAGGAGTTTCATTACATTAGTTGCAGTTAAATCATTTTAAAGGCTGGTTCACACATATTAATTTGAAGGCACAAACATGCACACCTTTGTTTTCAAAACACAAATTAATAACATGTTTCAATGAAGCAAACTTTAGTGAGTATCTATAAAATACACCCTCTCCCCTACTTCACACATTAATATAGAACAAGAAAACGCGCAAGTCTAAGTCTCAACCATAGAAAGATGATATTCTCAAAATTTGAAATTTAAGGTTTGAGTTTAATACCCTGCCAGGCCGATATTTGACAAGGGATTTTGACCGAATGAACAAGCATAAGTCTACATGTTACAAAGACGTAATTCTAGGAAAATAAGCTTTCTGTATCACATGGTTTAGGAGAAGACGTCGTTTAAAGATTTTAGGGTGGACCCCCTGTCACACCCATATTTGAAGGGGGTCAAATTCAAATGAACATAATTACATCTTCACATGTTATTCTGCAAATTTCAGCTTCCTGGTCAACTGGTTTGAGAGAAGAAGTCGTTTAAAGGTTACGCTAAAAGAGTCTGCCACGTCCATATTTGACGGTGAGCGAAGTCCAAATGAACAGGCTTTGATCCCCTAAAAGCAAGGTACCTGCACACACTGGAGAAGAAGTCGAAAATGTGAAATGTTTACGGACGACAGACGACGGGCCACAAACGACGGACGACAGACAACGAACGGACGCCGGACAACGGCCTATGACGTAAGTCCAAGTTCATGTGTGATAAGCTAAAAAGGGAAAAGTTTACGGACAAACGGATGGACGAATAGGGTAATAGAGTAGTAGGGTAATGAAATGTACAAACCTCTAAAACTGCCCAGTGACAGTGCATGAGACCAACAACACTTAACACAAAACATAAAGCCATGAGCTCCGTACCTCATCAGAACATCAAAACTTTAAATTGCACCCCTGCCACGCCCTTATTTTTGGGAGTAGGGTAGTGAAATTTACAAGTCAGACCAATTGAACAATCTCTGATCACGTAAGTGCATACAAGTTGGAATGGAATTTAATGTTGCAGGACAGAGCCACAACGTCAATAATGGAATCAAAAACGAAAAAGTACGTTTCGTTTACAAGTGCGTCCATGCGAAAGAAAGGAATAGACGATGTACCAGGTATAGGTGATACCTATCGTAAACGACTTGAAAAACTCGATTTTAATGAGGTAAATTGAGTTGAGATTATCACAATCTTTACGTCATCCGCAGATAGATAACATATTAAGCAAACATAATTGATCAAACTTAATAAAAATGAAATTTGTGGATATTTTAAAATAATAATTTAATGAAGAGGTGAGTCCTTTGAAACAGAAATGATATGCTAAGGAATTTGGTAAATTCATTAGTGAATAGGTACATGACGAATATCATGAAAAACATATGATTTAACTTCCAATCAAGAATAATCCAATGTGAATACAACCAATATTGATATGTGTCAAACAGCAGCGTCAGCTTCAGTTGATGATCACCCAAAGGAATGCCTTTCTAGCCGAACTTCTCATTTGGGTTGGATTAAGTTCAATGTCAGAGTATCAATGCAGCTATTTTATTTTAGTGGCAAAATCACACCTTGATCCATTCCTAAGGCTAGACTTATATGGGTTGTTACTCATCCAAGATCTGACAGAATCCTGTAGAGCTGTTCGTCGGGAATGGATTCTTTCCCCTTGAAAATGCATGCTTTAAAATTTTTGAAAGCGGACACGGGGCTCTTGGATGAGTGACAACCCACATTTTTAAAGCTTAACCTTGGAAACAGATCTAAGATATGATTTTAATGAGATTATTTAGTGGTAACCCCCGATATGAACAATGTCATTGGATATATAGCTAAGATCGGTTTATCGAACGGCAGTTATGAACGTTATGTATGTAATCTAGTTATGAAGGCGTTTTCGTAAGCTATCGTCAACATGTTGGATAAAAGAATATGAACTTCTCCAAGGAGATAGTTGATGATACCAACTATACAACAAATCCGTCATGTACGGGAAGAATCCATCAACGTTGTTATAATCTATACTTGTTCTCGATACTGATCACTGATTCCTTAACATTACGAAAACCACTTCGTAATACAAATATACATTCATTTCAATTCATAGTTTGCCTAAACTAAGAAATTTTACTTTGAATTTGATCGCTCTTATCGTTTCAGGCTTCTGAGCTGTATGGAAAATACCTTATCAACCGTAAAAAATTCAAAAAGTGGCTTGAAGAAAAGATTGACATGGACGAAAAGAATATCAATAGATGTGTCGATGCCTTCGATGACTGGACTAAAAAGTTTTTGTAGAACAGTCTTCCTTAGGAAATATTTGTGTATGCCGAAGAACTGTTTAAACATCAGAAAAAAATAATACATTTAACAAATCTGATCACGGACACGAAATTGAAATCGGATTGTATCATTTGGCCTGATGAAAGTATTAAAAAGCATGTTAGAATCAAAGTAAGATATCTGAAAACTGAAGTAATGTTAAAAAATAACCTGGATAGAAGTATTAAAGGAGGTCAAGGACTGTTCAAGATGGATCTGAATTCTGAAAGGTTTCTGTCATATATGACCCAACCTGAAGCAGGGACATGTACTCCGGGACATTTGCAGGAGGTCCATTTGGATTGAGGTGTGCACAGGAAGACATGCGGGTCAAGTATAATGGTAGTGATTTATCATCGACCTTGAAAGTGATGAAATGTCTGAATGAACAATTTGTGAACGGATTCAACATCATACAGAGCAACTGTCGATTGAACAATGTTTTCATGGTTTTGATAATATTCTCATATTTTATTTACCGGTAAGCTTACGATGGTAATTGTAATTTAATAAAGATCGAAGTCTTAATCATTTGACTGAATCATTTGCCCATTTATATGAAAATCAAATGTTGGTACTTTCTATCCTCAATATTTGATTTTATGCTATTTTGAAAATTGATGCACCCAATGTCAACTGGTTTCGGAGAAGTTGTTTAAATAATTTAGGGAAAAGTCCTGTCACTCCAATATGTGAGGGTGGTTCAGGACCATGCCTACAACATGTGATCTCTTAAAGGGTACTTACCCACAAAGTTGCATTGGGGATTAGACGAACATGTCAAAAGTGGATCGACGCCAGAAGCCCATCTGGTCTTAAAGAATTACAGATTATTATCTCTACGTACATTATATATCGGAATCAATTGAGCATAAAATCGAGACAATATACACTTGCAATTGATTATTAAGAAAATTGTAATTTACCCATGTTAACGATGCCAGAATTAGCACCGGCGATCGGCTTTCAAGACCACCCTTGAGGAGTTACTGCGATTAACCACAGACGAGGGTCGTCTGTGACCCGCCAAGTGGAGCCTCATTAATTAATTAATGATGATTATCACTGCCGCTCGATGAATTAATGAGATGTGTTAAATCGCCAAAAACACAATTTTATGCAGTAGTTATGTAATTGTCATCTGCGGAATGACCTAGTTGGATATCTAATCATTAAATATGGAAAAATTAAGTTATTTTATTGAAGATTTGTTAGTGAAATTAACAATCAAAATGTTGCGAAATGACGTTGAATTATGACTATCGCCAATAATGAGATTACTCCAATGAGATTACTCCAGTGACGTCACAGGAGTCATTGCTTCAAGGACCACAAACCGGCAGATTTGATTCTGGTCACTGGGGCTTAATTAGGCGTTTTTTCGAAAAAGCCGTATATAAGTAATTTCAGAAATTTAAAATCAAGCAATTGTCAAATTGAAATCCCATTTTAATGATTCGAATGTGACCATATGTCATGAAATCTATCCTTACTAATGAGCTAAATCTAGAGCGGACTGAACAGTAATTAAGTTCTACCATGTTACACATATGTTGTGTTACGTAGTGCAACTAATTACAGTCTGATTTTAATGACACTGACTCTAAGACATGGGTTGGGAGGCTTATTTAGTCACCCTGGCTAAGTGACCTTATTCAAGTGTGCTTCTGTTCACCCAGTAGTACAAATGGGTACCTGGTTACCGTTGTGCTGGAGGTGACCAAGCGATATGTATGTCAACTAGGGTTCGACTAAAGCAATAGAGCAGATACCACCTAGTGTGCCATATAAAATCTATTAGTTTTATTTATTTAGACAATATCAAGTTCCTGTGAGTTGCCAGTAAAGGAAGAAACGAAGAAATAAAGGAAGACCATTCACATGACAACACAGACAAGGAGAATATTTGACAATATATAGTTTTTATTTTATAAAATTTGACAAAATACTGTTCTGGAAAATACCCTTCCTGGCTATGCTTCTGTCTAACATTTTAACATCTATATACTGCCTTAGATTCCTGGCGTAACAATGGTTTCACTAGAAAAATAAGCTACGAAATAGAATGGGAGGAAGGGCAGTGATCTCCATGTATATGTATGTTCCCATATGTACTTTAAGTATATACGTGTGACCTTGTTGATGTAAAATGTGAACATATTCTTATTTCATTTGGTTTACTGTAGAAAGATAGACAGAAATCACTTCTTTTAGCATGCTCTTTCATTTCAAAATGGTGATTATCATGCGATGACAGAATCCAACTTTTGAGGTAATACATAGGTGTTAAACATGTTTGAGTGTCTAATAAATTTCAAAATTAATTAATAACCCGCAACACTTTCATCCAAATTAAATATTTTGAAACTTTCCCCATACATTTCACAGACTTTTATTGGTCTTAATGGTATAGGTGGAGAATTTGGAATTTAAAACTGTTTTGAAGAGAACTTCAATTAATCACCTCGGTTAGTGATATGGTGAAAAGAAATCTTACAATACCATAATGGCTATGTTTGCAGTCAAGCATAAATGGACCCAAAAGGGAAAATAAAACTTTCACTTTGTCCTTGTTAACTGTACACACCTGATGAAGAGTTAATCACTGCCCTCCTCCTCTCACACACCTGTTCAGGTGCAATAACAATTCACTGATGATACTTTAATTCTTGCTCCAACCATCCATACCCTATTTGTTTTAAGTGAATACGTACCAATCACATGCATTCCAAATTCATGTTCAAATTTTTCAAATAAATCAAAAATATTTCAATTGATTTTAAATTTAAACATTTGTTTTGCTAGAGTTTATTACTATATTTTTGTTCTGATGTTTACTCACAAAGTGGGTATGGAGAGTTGGACTGAAAGTTGATGTAGAATCTCTACAGATCTTCCAGGAATGCTAAGAGTAGCTAGATCTTGCCATGGAATCATTTACGCTTTTGATTAAATTATTGACTTACAACTTGAAAAATAATCTGCTGACAACAAAGTATAATACAAAGCTTAAAATCAAATGTATTTTAATATCATATTCCGATCATTTATTATTCATGAATCAATTTGTTTGTTGGTTGAATTACCGTTTGTTGGTTTAAAAGCATTTGAAAGTAACATTATTTTGTCAATAATCACTGATTTATCTTTCCTTCACTAAAACACTATGAATTTTACCAAAACAATTATGAGTCATAATAATATGAATTCATCCATGTTTGTAAAGTGATATAATTTTGTTTTCAGATTAATGGTTGTTCAACAAACAAACAGATATTCAGGAAGAAATCATTTACCCGTGTACTCATTTAGGTATTTAACACAAAATCTTGCTAAAGTAACAAAACAGAAACTTAAATTACAAAAGATTGTTAAATAATTAGTGACACTGTGTACAAATGCCCTTTACTGTATAATCAGATTGGAGAATTCAAATTTTATATGATTTTGTAGTTCATCAAAGACTGAACAAAGCAACAGAATAGGACAAGAACAAGCTTCTGTTGCTTTTTGATATGTATCATTAAAATTTCTACAAAATTGATTTGAATTTGAGAATTTAAAACATTTATAAAGATTAAACAGCCAGAATTTCTCACAACATAATCAGAATACCTTTACCACGTTCACAATTTTGGATCAATTAAGCAACAATAATAATTTTTGAATTAGTTGAAAGAGATACATAACATGTTAGCGTAATAGTATCATAATAGTTTATAGTGACTGCACAACTACAGCATGTTGCTCCACATGGCACAAGAAGACAACAAGTAGCGGCTTATGGTGCATAGCCCAGCAAGTCGTGCACCAAAACCATTCCCCTCCTGAACATGCCCCAGCAACACAGCACTGCCAACTAAATCTAGAATATAGGCTTGGCTAAAGGCTACAGCCAATCTTGACATATATCTGCCAGCACATAACAACTTTGTACACAAAATTAAATATAAAATCGTGTGAAATGAGGTAGGTTGATGCGTCCTGATATTCTCAATATATATACAATGTGTTTTTATATATATATATATACCAGGAGAGTTTCGCTCAGCGACATGCACGCACATCTTACTTTGGTCAGAGCAACCGCTTGTGAGAAGACTCCACACAAACGTCGCTCCACGTTTACTTAAGCATCTGTTCTTCAACCACTGTAGCTTACGTCGGGTTCACCAATGGTTATTTCAAACAATTATAAATCTATCAATTTTAATTAACAAAATCTAACAAACAAAACTTTGAAGAAAATATCTTTAACAATAAAACATAGAAAGAATGATTTTCATTTCAAATCTAAGTGGTCTCAATTCAAGAAAGGTAACTCTTTGTAGACTGACATAGGTTTTGAGATAAACAACACGAGTTACCTCCCCTTACACACCAGCTATTCACATACAACATCATACATGTCATTTGTACATATAAGCCAAAATCAACAAATTTTTTGGTCATTTTCCCAGCATTTTACGATAAAGATGATTAAAATCATTCTAACAACAAATTATTAATCATAACATCGTCACGCAATAACAATTAGATCCTTGCTGACATTTTGCCTGAGATGCATAATAGTCTTTTGTAACTATCGCATGACCTCTTTGGGCCATAACAATTGACCTTTCAAAGAGAATACACATTTCATGTCTAATGGTGCACACAATCAGTCAACATTTATTTTGATATCCTCTCGGTCCCACCAAATCAGTACGTTCTACATAATAAAGCTGCATCCAGTCCATGTCTATTCGGTTCATGCAGCTCCCAGTGGAACCAAAAGACGCCTCCTGATGTCAGGAAGCAACAACAATGAGGTACGTAACTATGGTAACAATAACTACAGATTAAAATACACACCTGAGTTTTAACACATTCATAATCTGGTCCGACCAAGTGAAAACACTAACAATAACACCACCATAATAAAGTATATATATATATATATGTATACATATATACATTTCTGTAGGCAGTTATAGTCTATGATATATATATATCTCTCTTTCACTAAGTGTAACATAATAGAACTACATAATGCACATACATAATAATAGTGATAGACTAAAATAATGTGATACATAGAAGGTATATATATATATATATATACTGGCCCCAATGGTGGGTGTCAGTGGCACTGGTAGCGCACACATCTTCACCATCAGATCTGTCTCTCGTTGGCTCGTTGCTCGTCTTCCCACCAACTTTCGTCTCTCCACTAACTGAGTTGTTACGTTCTCATCAACACAAGACTAGATCAGAACGGCCAGAAAAAATAGTGGAAACATAAAAAATAATGTGATTTGTATATTGTGTACTTGATGAAATTCATGTTTGTCATGAAATACAACATGTTCCGCTCAAAACATGGCATTTTGATTTTTATCAATTGTGGTTAGTCCAATAACCGTAGCATGGATCGAGTTCCTTCCACAACCCATCAGATGCAGAAGCTGTGATCCCTTACTGTTGTTATTTGGAGACAAGAAGGTGCATACATTTAACCTCCTGAACTGACAGGGTTGAAGGGACATTTGCTGTTCTCCAGTCAGAGTTGCGTATACTACATAATGATAATGAATGCTGCCAAAAGCTTATGTTGTGAAATTGGTGAAACTGAATTTTCCTGAGATAGATAATGGGTTGAATTTCATGCTTATCTTTCATCTGCTTGCCTAAAACCCACCACCGAATTAGGTCATGGTCGTAAACTGACGGATGTTCATAGTAGCAAAATCTTTGATATATCTGTCAAAAATTCAACAGGGAAACAAAAATGAACATGACATTTTAGCATTGCTGTAGTTACACAATAAAAAAGGATGTTCAAAATGTATGGTGTATAGCTCTTGACAATATCCTGATTGCAAATACATATACTAACAACATGAATACAGAATTATATATAGTCATCAAACAGATTATCCAAAATTATTCCAAATACTATAACAAATGAGAAAGATATAACAAGAAAAAGTAAATAAAAAATAAATATCAGTTACAGCCTGATTTTGTTGTAGTGAAATTTGAACCTGACGAATAACCCTGACAGATAAGCAATGATGCTGGTAGGAACTTGCTGAACTTGCAGCTTTGAGGATTAATGAGAATGAGTGTGAATAATCACAACAAATGCAAATCATACAAAAACATACAGCATTGCAAAAACAGCAAAGACGATTAACAAGTGACAGCAAAGAAGCACATGGTCGGTCGGTCTGTCTGTCGATCTGTCTGGGAAGAGACAGATCCCTGTTGGTAGAGGTTGACCACTGTCTGTCTGCACCAGCTCACACCATTCCCTGGCAACACTACACTCAGAACCTCAACCAAGAGGATGACATGGCCCATAAGATCTACTCAAAGGAGCCATCCATCCAAAGGAGGACATCAGCCAAAAGGAAGATATCAACACAAAGGAGGACTTCAATCCATAGGAAGATATCAACCCAAAGGAGGATATCAACCCAAAGGAGGACATCAACCTGAAGAAAGATATCAACCCAAAAGAAGACATCACTCTACACCACTCCTTGATCACTATGCCCACTTACAGACTCATCCTTAGAGCATAATGATAACTTTGAGATAACATCTTCTAACCGAAGGCCTTTTTTGCAAATGAGTAGTTTCCAAATGACTCATCTCCTGGGAGCACGTTGCCCAGATTGCCCGCCAAAGGAATGTCTCTCAGTTACAGCAGGCAACTTGAGCAAAGTCTTTTATCTTTACAGGATCATAACGTAATGTTATCAGTATGTTCAAAGGGTAACATAGTCTAAGGGATTCCAAACCATCAAACAAGATGACACTATCAGTAAAAATGGTATACAAGATTCCAATCCAGAGGACATCATCAATGCAAATGAGGATCCAGTAACACCATGAGACCTTGCCATCAAACCTACTTCCATACCTTCAGCAACAAGCAATACATGTATTCCTTCACTCCGACCAACATCCAGTTCTGGCAGTCAATGAGTAACAAGTTCCTCAGCAATAGCAGAGGTATCCTGAGAAATTTGGCATTTTCTGTGCCACTATCATTTCTTTGACAGAAATCTTGACTTATTATCAACTTTGGTTTTGAGGTACAGAGTTTGATTGAGGTAAAAAGAGAACAAGAGTCTTGCAATACTGTTAGGTGATTCCTACGAGATAACTCTCTGTGCTGTGGTTTCCTGACAAATGGCATCTATATTTTATGATTACCGGACAGCATCTCCCTGACAATTAATGCGTTGTACCTGATGCAGTATAAAATGTTTTAGTAACCAGAACGTGTACAGACATAGCTGAGAAACTTGAATGAACAAGAAACACTTGTATCTGAATAAATACAGAGGTTATCAGATTGAGGTAGCAAGATCAATACTGTCATAGTACTTGACAAGAGTTAGGCTTTAACCTGCAGGAGGAATCCTTGGTGGTAAAAGGTTTAGTAAGAAAAGCAATGATTTATCAAGAAATACATTTGACAGAGGTAGTTCCTTGAAGTAACAAGCCTTGGGAGCCTCTCCAGAGCATAAGCAATCTATTCACCAAACCCAGAGTAGGTGGAGCTTGCTCTTCAGGCAACTAACAGGGTCTTCCGTCTTAACAAACACATAACATCTTGAACTATAAGGCACACGGCAGGACAACTATGCACAACACAAAGATTGAGGCAGGCATCTCGTACACTCGACCCCAACCCCGGCCTTCTTAGGGGTAGAGAAAAGTTCTAATGCCCAGAAGAAAACATATGAACCAACCATGGGGACACAAATGAGTTTCTAGTAGCATTGACCCGTAACAAATAGTCTAATGTATCTGGTATTTACAGCAGTTCATCACTGTCTCCAACAATTGTTCAACACACATTTCTCAACAAAAGGCCACTTTGAGCTCATCAAAGATTCAACTATCACAGGAAGATTATAACTCTGTATATGTAATATGTCTAGTTCAAAGTCAAGCACTAATATACATTTTCATAACAGATCTGCTCTTGATAAAAAAAAATGTTTCACTATCAAAATTACAACAGAATACTTTCGAGAAAAAGAACAAGGAAACATTGGAATATATCAGAAAATTATTTTCAAGAGACAGCGAAATATCTTGGTCTTATCATTTTGTAGAACAAAACAATCTTATTATGTTTTTAACATGCATTAGACAAAATATTTGACTGTAAGGTTGAGGTATACAGAGGACTTTCAAACAAAACCATTTTCCTGATTTGATATTCATTATGACAACAATTCAACAACCGAAAGGTTGCTTGCATTTCATTCTATCCTGAGACAGGTAAACAGATAAAAAGCAACAACAAAAATAATGGTTTTATAATAATGCTAAATGAGGTAAGTTTGGAGGTGTTCTTGCTGGTGCTTGGTCACATGCGTAGATGTTCGTACAGATGCAAGGCGTAGTACATCTTGTCGTGGCAGTCCTCGAAGCAAACTGGACACAGAAACGGTCGGTTTGCATCCCGGGCGTGAAGCTTCTGGTGAATTCTGTACATAGCATACTCTGAGAAGTAACAGTCGCAATGAGGGCACCGAAACAAGCGCCCCGAACTCATCAACGTAGATACAGATTCCTGATTGAAGTTGTCCCCCCCTGAGCTCAGAGACGGACTCGTAGCAGTAGTCCCAGACCCATCTAGGTTCAGTGGACTGAGGAGTCGGTGGTCAAATGGCAGAGTGGTGAGGAGCGATGAAGAGGTAGTCTTGTCGGAACATCCACAGAGATTCACCTGGACGCCAACATTGGCCCCGCCCGACGTCAGCGTTGGGCAGGATATATTACTCTTGCTCTCACTCTCTCCATCATCATCAGACAGCTCACCTATGTCAGCAGTAGCAGTGGCAGAGGCAGCAGATTCCAGCAGGGTTGTTCCACTTGATGACCTTTGTACGGACAGGTTAAGTGCATCAGCTTGAGGTTCTTGACTAGCAGTGAAGTTTGAATAATTCACATTGAAGTGTGAGGTAGAAGGATATGTGTGATAAATACTCTCTGGTAATGTGGGTACCTCAGCATAACCAGGATACATACTGTTAGCTGGAAGTTGCTGTCCTGCAAAGGTTCCAAGTTCATAACTATCTGAAGTGGGGACTGTAGTGGCAGAGTCCGCCTGTGTTGACCTTGTGCTTGATATTTCTTGAGAATCTTGACTTTGAACCTGGGTCGGTAGAGGAGCAACTGGAGCTTTTCCCTGATCTTTAGAAGCTTTTTTAGCTTCCTCTGAGTTTGCACCTTTCTGAACAAAGAAATCCCACACACTTTCAGTGAAGATTCCATGACGTCGAGCATGTCTTCTCAGTGTTGATCCCCGTGTGAACTTGGCCCCGCAAACGTGGCACTGATATGGTTTGATTCCAGCATGAAGCTTCATATGAGATTTCATATTGTTCTTATATCCAAATCTCTTCTTACAAGTGGGGCATTCGTATGGCTTCTGGTCAGCATGAAGTCTTTCATGATATCGCATAAAGGACTTTGGGAATTCCTTTTCACACATCTTACACCATTCTTGTTCTTTGGAGTTTCCTGCAAGTTCCATTTCCATTGCAAGAGCTATGTCTTTGCTTACCTGAGTGGCATGATCATCCTGAGTTGCTTGAGGTAGAGATGCAGTTTCCCCAGATTCCGATTCCTCCCCTGCTGTTGCTCTCAGGGCAGCAGAGCGGTCTCCTCCTGAGACCCCGAGGTAGTGAAGTGACTCCTTCTCAGACTTAGGCAGTCCATGCCCCAGTAGGTGGGTCTTCAGGGATTGTAGAGTGTAGAGGGTCTTCCCACAATACCGGCACAGACATGGCCCGTCAGTGTGTCTTCTCCGCATGTGCAATCTCACACTGTACTTGCGTGTGAAGGTGAGGCCGCATATAGCACAGACATATGGCTTCTCTCCAATGTGAAGTCGTTCATGGGCTATCCTCATCGAAACTTTCAGAAATCTTTGCCCACAAAAGCGACAAGCATATGGCTTATACTTTGAATGGAGTTGCTCATGTATATGGAGCTGGCGAGGAGAATCAAACGTCTTTCCACAGATACTGCATTTGTTGGCAAGAACAGATTTCTGTGGTGTTCCTGATTTTGATTCAGACATTGTTTCATCTTCCTGAGACTGATCCTGATGACCTATGCTGCTGCCATCCCCTGAGGTACCCTGAGATAATGTGTCATTGTATGAACTGGTGGCATTCCCTGAGATGTGAGACGATTGTCGCGCAAGGTGGCGTTCTTTGTACTGTTGATAGACAGCCGGACTGTAATAATTGTCAGCATTGCTAGAACCGAGGTTACTGTGGTTCCCATTGTCCTTGAACACCATTGGTTCACGTGTATCGATGACGTCTGAGGCAGTCGGGTTGTCCATGTGCAATGGGGAGTCAGAGGTATGGTCCTTCCTCGGAGGGGAAAACATGACTGCCTGTTGATTGGAGGAATCATAGTCTGGAGTATATCTTGAAGTACTAACTTCACCTTGATTAAAGCTGTCAGAATTAGACGGAGAAGGGTCTGAAAGTTCCCTTGCTTCACCTTTAATGCCACTTACTGCATTCCTGTTTTGGTCCACAGTAGTGGTTGAGGTAGATGTGTATGGCTGTGAGGATAAACCAGCCAATGAAAATGAGGTATGTGGACTTGAGGAGACTGGAGTGTACGAGGTATTTGTTGAAGTATATGAGGTACCAAGAGGCGATGATTCTGTCTTCACTGCTACTAACGATGCTGCTGCTACTGCTGCTGCTGTTCCCTGGCCCTCTGTTTTCAGCAGACTGCCTGCAGCACGGAGTAGGGGACACCGCTTCTCATGGTATCGACGAGTTGTGGAACGAGTAAATACTTTTCCACAATAGCTGCACATTCTCGACTTTCGAGGAAACCCGTTTGACACATAGCTGTATAGTTCACTGCTATAATTGTAGCTTGGCATTGCCACACCACTTAACCCGTATGGAAAGTCCTGCATGCGAGGATATGCTAGAGTCAGAGACGGAGGTGAGGACTTGTCCTCCCCCCGACTGTACACAACTGGAGTAGTCCCACTCTTACCACCATTTGTCAAGTTATCATATGGAAACTCTGGAGGTTTGCTCTTATCTGGTGGGTCATAGGGAAACTCCTGCACTCTGGAGTAAGAAGTTGATGCACTGCTTTTAGGAGATTCCCCAGGATGTCCCCCATAAGCCTTTGATTGAGATGGTTTGTAAGACTCTGATGGAGAGAGGCCATATGGACTAGTTTTGGAGGACATGGTTTTGCTGGGCAGAGGGTCATAAGGGAACTCTGGAGGTGCGATCCTTTCCGTCTGGGGAGGACTGATATTCGTGTACACAGGCATCATCCTCTGAGAAGGGAGGTAACTTTTGTTACTGCCACTCATGGCTGCCAGTGTTGCACATGGGTTGAGGTAGACAGGACAGCCAATGAGCGGACAAGGACCCAGTTATCGAGGACGAGGAGGATGAGGACGAGGAGACCATTCCTTGGACTTGAAGAGGTAGATAAGTGTTATCCCCGCTCTCGATCTCACCTGCAACAAAAGAAACATTCGTTAGACAGGTGCAATAGTCTTGTAACAATTGAGCTGCATATCCAAGATCAGTTTATCATATTAACATATTAACCAATAACTTACAAGATACATAACATACAAGATACATAACTTAGGTACAAGATACAAAGAAATTTTAAGTTATAGTTAAAAAAGACATGCTTTATGCTCAGCATTGTTAACATATCACATCAACAGAATCCTTATGTGATTGTGTATTACAAGTGTACAAAATAGAGGACAGATTTGAACAAATCAATTGAGTAAGACGCAGCTTTAGGGGAAAGAGATTCGATGAGAAATTTTATATCTGTTTACATACACCTGAGCAAATAAAATAATATATATATATTTGTATCCTTAATAGCAATGCTGATGTATACAATTGTACAAATAAAGCATAAGATGAGCGTATGAAGATGGAAAAAAAATAACAACAGTAGCAAGGTTTGCTTTAGACAGATTAACAAGGATGTGTGTGCAACGATTGACAGTGTAAAGCTAAGAAGTCAAAGCTACAGGCAGTTGGGAATGCCAGTACAAGCATGTTTTTTGTAAAGAGTCAATCTTTCTGCTCTGCATGTTAAAGACACATGCACCGAAGCTTGTGCACATATTTCCTCAGTGTCGACATTCAACACTCTGCTAACACCGCGAGGGATAAAGCTAGATTATCTCCTAAATACTTCCACGTTGTATACAATACATCAGAGTAGAGACACGTATTTGGACAATTTCACACATGCCTCATTTAATTTACACCTTTTCCTGATGTAATTCTAAAGCTACAATCACCTTCGACAAATGCCATTCTTTTACGCAATAAAATGCAAAACAGGTGAGGTTATGAAATACTTCCTCCATTTGTCACGACATGCTCAACGACATTGTGAGTATCATCTGAACAGAAGCAGATTTCTCACAACTTCTACTTACAGTTGTGTATTTGGCAAGTTTATGACCACAATAATTAGGTAACCAGAACCTCAAGAAGAAAGCTCTTCAGAAGGAATACAATAAAGAAATTGAATGTCAATTTATGATTAATTTTTATCAAAATGTTTTGAAACTTAACTATCAGGTGAATGGTAAGAAGCAAGATATTATTCCTTTTTCCCTTTTTTTTGATTGAGTGTGATTGAGTTTTAAAATTTTACTTTTCTTTTTAAGACTTAGTAGATTGTTGATTAAAAACAAAAGCTCAGACCTGAATAAAGATGTTCAACTAATAAAACAGTTGGAAGTTTAGAAGATTAGATTTATCCAAATGGATAGCTGTTTGAAATAAAGTTCTCATATTGGCCAAGTTGAGGTATTTCTTGAACTGGACAGACAAGTCCACAGACAATGCAACAGCACTAACATGAAGAAGATACACTGATGGACTTTCATTTTGACTTAATGTTCTCATATATCTCTCAAATGACCCAGTTTCTCTCACAACATTTGTGTTACTGTCTCATATGAAGTGCAGAGACAATGTCCCATTGAAGCAACAACACCTAATGCTCTTGATGAAGGACTGGTGATTGGATCCATGACACCTGATAGCTAATTAACAACATCTGTATACAGCCTGTATTCCCATCAGACTAATGGGGGAAGACGCCTCTTGCAGACAGACAGTGAACAGCAGGTGCCCTCACTGACCAACTGACCAAGTCACTGTGGTCATCTCAGGTCAATGGAGGTCGGAGGTCAGAGGTGAGCTGTATGCCAGCATCCCGAGATCATCTGAGGTGTTTCCATGGTCCATTCATCAGATCCTTGGGACCCTCCCATACATTTGAAATGGGATTGAGACAGTAATTTTCTATCTGTGTAACCTAATCCCTTTGATCGCCATCATTATTCTTTAGCCAGGGTTTTTCAATTTTGCAGTTTTAGGGAGTTTATATCAAATTGAAATGACTCGAAGTCATATTTTAATATTGCGAAGTGATACTTCTGTTTGTTTTGGAAAGAATACCTAGAACCACAGATCCACTATGATAACCTTTTGATATTCACTCAATCAGTCCTCAGGTACTGGTGATTTTCCCATTGATCAACATTCATCCGATTTCTATCCTAACTCTTGTATTACTGACATTTACTAACAAAGTCTTTCCTAGAACCGTGATATTACTGATAATGACTTCATTTGATGAATGTTCTGTCTTAATCTACAACAGAACATTTTCAGTGACGAAGCTCTCTAGTTTCGACCAACAATAAATACACTGATTAAACACAATGCATGGAATGACAAGCTGCATTTTCAAATTCTTCAATTGATATTTGAGAACTAGCGATTGAAATACAAATACATGGGTATGAATAACTAAAACAAAAAGCTTTAAGCACTCTATACATTATTCAGAAGAATTGCTAATACATTCTGTGGCAGGAGTCGCTCAACTGAATGTTCTGGATTGACTATGCATTACGGTAGTGGTATGGGTTCGACTTAAGCTGGAACAGTGTGTATCACAAATATCATGAGCTTACATGATAATGTGATCCCCCATACATCACAATAATGTGATTTTCATAAGAAATGTTTCATAATAATGCTTCTGTGATTAGAAAATATTTCAAGATAATGTAACTGCGATTAGAAAATAATCATGATATTGTGATTTGGAGTAGAAACGTATCCAAATTATATTATTGCGATTAGAAATGAATCATGATTATGTAATTTGTACACAATAAATTATTCTGATTGTAAATACATTACAACAATGCAATTCTGAGAGATGAATCACAATAATATGATTCTGATGAGACAAGCATCATGATAATATATTTATGATCAGATATGAATCATGATAATGTGATTGTGAATAAATATAGTTCATGGTAATATGATTGTGATTAGAGTTGAATCAATATAAAGTGAAACAGTTCATGATAATGTGATTGTAATTAGAGATGTATCACAATAAACTGATTCTGATTGTAAGTTCATCACAGCAGTGTGATCCTGATTAGACAGATCACAAGTGGTTCTGATTCGTGAAGTATCATCATAATATGACAAAGATCAGAAATTATGACATATTTTCTCTTCAAATCACAATTCTCTGGAAAGATTGTTATACCTTATAGCCACAAGTTTCTTAACCCTATACTTGCTCCAATAATAATGTAATCAGGACATACCTCAATGCTCAAGCCAAACCTGTGTAAATCATTTTGTGTAACGAGTTATGATTCTTGTAATAGTCACTTTAGATTAGCTTGGCTCTATGATACAGGTAGTTAGGGGTTATCCTGAAATATAATGAAGGAGGACGTATTGATTGCAGGGAGGAATCAAGAGCTGTGTTGTAATACATGGTGCATGGCTGTTAGATAGAAGATATTTGAATGTGGTCTGTGAATAATATAAGATTAGAGACACAGCCATGACCCAGATAAACAAGTTGCAAGGGCAAATGCACTGGTGGAGGAAATATTCTGCACACACACATCACTGTAATCAGAGTATTCCGGCCTGTCTAAAACACCCAGGTTTATGGCAGGTTAAGTACTTTCAGTAGTATTATGTCTTTCATTCATCATGTGACCGTAAGTTACACTGAATGAGATTAGTTACAAAGTTATTGTAGTTTATTTACTATAAGTAGTTTAACACAAAGCCTATATACTTTGTTTCATTTTATCCCATATCTCATTACGTCATATACACAAATATGATGAGGTTTGAGTTTCAAAGCAAAATTACATTAAACTTTGAAAAACCCACACACACCAAGTACCTTAGCGATAACACGGAATAAAGGTTTTCAAAGTTTTAAAATTATAAATATTATACAAATTTTAATCTATTGGTATTATCCCAAGATAATGTAACAAAAAAATCACCTGAATTAAAAACTTTATGAACCCTTATGAAGTGGTTTGTATAAGAAGAGACAAGATATGAGTAAAATATGAAAGGACATAAATTTGAAATGAAAACACCATGCACTGCAATATCTTCCATCAAGTTACTGATCCCAGTGTCAGGCCACTTGTAACACTGAACCAATTTGAATTCCCCCTCAAACATCAAACATCGCTGCAGAACAGCAGCAAATCGTGTGTGTACTTTGGCCATGTCCAGAAAACAACAAACAATCTTTAACTCTATGTAGGAAAACCACAGCTTTCAGATGAAGGAAACGGAATCAAGGATAAAAAAACAAAATTACCAAAGTTGATAAGCAAAACGATCTAACAAAAAGAATAAGCTATGGGACACAGCACTCTTACACCAGGAGATGCACTTGGGTTGTAAGCTCGACTCCAAGTGCATGAAGCAGGTAAAGGTATCCATTCACGTCCACATATCTATATCCACCTCCTGATAAGAGCATGGCTGATGAGACAAGAGATAAGACATAGATCCAAGGTAAAACACTTATCAATATCTCTGCCATGGTTCAACACTGCTATTTCAGTTACCAGAGACATCCTCCATTTCTAATCACGACAGAGTCACAGACGCACACCAGTGTTGATGCAGTGGTGACAGCAGCAGCCATGGTAGTGGACAACTCGCATTCTTGCTCTGTTTATCCTGGCAGTCGGACAGACGGATGGACAGACTAATGGGCGGGCAGACTGGCCATCGAGTGTCCACACAGCCTGACATTCCACACTGACCAGCTTCGCGACATGGACAACCCTTGCATACACATCGCGGCCACAGTTAGTGCGGACACCGGCATGTCGGCACCAGCCAGTTAGCTGCACGGCTAGCGTCCACGGCGTGTACATTCCTACTGCTGGCTGCATGTGGAGTCAGCGCTGGCTGGACATACACTGACATAACACTTCCCTCACGCCCTGCCTCATCTCTCACACGATTACTCACCCACACTCACTAGTCACTCACTACAAACGATGGATACATTTTAACGATAGTTTGAGATGATGACTTACAACTCTAGTGTCCTTTTGCCATCAAGTGTTAATCTTCCAGTATTTATAGCAAAATTATTTTTATTATCATTAATCTTTTAAACTTTCGCTGCTGGATTAATTATTTCTGAAGGGCCAAGTTAATTGTATGTAGTCATGCTTTTTTAACAAAAGTATAAAATTTTGCTAAAATTAGAAAACTTGAACACAAATGATTGAAAACAGTATAAAAGTTTTAAGATATTAGCAAAAAATACATAACATTTTAAAGGTTTGATGGAAGGAAGTTTGCTTGAACATAAAGCAAAGATTCAACTCTGAGGAAAACTCAAATATTGATGAAGTCGATTGATTGCAATTTCAAAAGAACCTTTGTGAAATCTGACTCTATAGCTAAGAGAAAATTAATTTTTCATTTCTCTTTGAAATTGGAATGATTTATTTTGATTCTATTCACTAACTATTAGGTAGAAGTCAAATCTGTACAATATTTTCAGGAAACGTGATATAGACTTTAATCAAGATTTACCGGTATAGAATATTGGAGAAAGCACGAGAAGAGCATACTCAGCTTCAACTTCCCAATGCAAGGCATAACTCTTGCCAGTCTCCATTACTGACTGATTTAGGCCTTGCAGTATTTCCTTAAGAAATCTGTGTTGAGAAATCCAGGCCCGCTATGCATTTCTGGTGCAGCGATTCACTATCTTGACACAACAAAGCGAGGGAAATACTGCAAGGGTTAAATCAGCCAGTAATGCAGACTGGCAAGAGTTACCGGTATGCCTTGCGTTTGGAAGTTGACTCAGCTTTGGCGGAGAGAGAGAGAGAAAAAGAGACACAACAACAGCCATACTGTAACACTCAAACTCTGAAAACGGTATTTATTCTGAAAGTATGACCACTCTATTAAATATTGAAGCCTCTGTTTTCAAAGTCTCTGAAATCCAATTTTTTATTGCCTTTTTTCAATATTTCATAAAATGGTGATATTTTATGACTAAATACATTTTTAGAGTCTGAGTGTAAAACTAAAACAGCCAGAGACAGAGGAGTTTGAGAGATAGGCAGAGACAGAGGAAGGTAAGAGGAGTTAGAGCGAGAGACCAAGAAAGAAGGAGAAAGATTGTTGGATATAGAGAGACAGAGACTGGACTACCAGGCTACTCTGAGTGCACGCGGTGTCAGAGTGTGCAGAGATCAGTGGACTCAACACCGCATTCCGCAACACCAGCAAGCAGACACGCAGCATTGAGAGCTGTTGTGTCCACCACGTGACCACCATCTGTCCATCCCTCTGTCCAACCGTCCAGCAGCCTGCTGACCTATTTGCTCTCCCTCAATGACACACATACCAGCACAGACCCTCTTCCTCCTCCAATCTGCAGAAGTGCACCTCTCACTGCTCTACCCTATAGCGAGGACTCCACAGGGCTGTTTGCATTGGCCAGCAGCACGCTATAGCGAGGGACTGACCAACATGTAGACCTGCACAGGGACGACACTTGATATTTGCATGAGAAAAAGGCAACAGTGGTAATTCATAGGTGCGGCGGGATGTAGATCTTAGAGCAAAGCCCCCTGATTCTGCATTCCCAAGTTGTACAGCAGGTGCTTTACATGAAGATCTTGTATCTATCAATAGATTGTTGTCAGTCACCTTGAACAGCGGGTTGTGACCGTGCATCCATTAAGTTGTCCGCTCGTCACCGGTGAGAGGAGCTGCATGATGCTGCATGTTCTCTCCAGCTCGGAGCAGTGATGCCCATTGATGCGTGATGCTGCACTTTGTGGACTCAATGAAACCCCTATCATTTGTTATGGTGAAAAGTGCAAAGAAAATGTGATGAATGCGGATCACCTACCAAATCTCATAAACATAACTGCATATTCGCTCGAATTCATATTGACAATAAACTGCTTATTCCACTTGATAAACTAGATGCAACTGATATTTAACATTCAAATTTATAGGTTAGATGAATCTGAATAGTGAGGACTGTGATAAACATTCATATCGTCAGGCAAATGGGAGTTACATTATGTACCAAGATTTGTGTTAAGGTTGGGTGCAGTAAGGCAAATAAGGCTGTCCCCCACCTCTTCTTCAATACTTGACATCCAAAATGACAAAGGATGATTCCATCCCATACAGTTGGGAAAACAAGGTACATGACTCTTCTGCTTCTAGATATATTGATAACAATAAACAACAGATAAATACAGTGTTATTTGATGTTACACAATGAAGACATGACTATATAGCTATCACAGCATTGTTGTTTTCCAGAAATCTGGTTTTCTTAAGTCCATGAAGATAATTAACTGTATTATTTCAAAATTAAAATATTCATAAATATCTACCTATATTGTTTATCTATTTGCTTGATAATGGTGTAAACATTAATTGTTTGAAATAGTACCTTCACACCTAACACTATAGTGCCTGTCCACAAGCCAAGGCTACTTTTTCAAGCCAATGAGTATTAAAAATTATTACACACACTGTTAGCATCTTCCAATCCTTTGCAAGCAGAAGGTTGACTCCAATAAAACTTGTTCTCTTTCATCAAACCAGCTTCAATATTATCTCCTATAAGATGATCGCACCCACAAGAAGACACACATCCCCTAGTTGATCAGCCCAACCAGAACACAGACAGACAGACAGACAGAAGTCCTCGAACAAACCAGCTCATGTCCAACCACATGTCCAACATGGGAGAACGGTCATCCGTGCTGAAGTGTTACCTCATCGGGTTGTCCACACCTTGAGCAATGTTTCATAACATCAGGTATTCCATAATCTCTCTTCATCACCCTATACACACCTTTCCTTATCATGCTTATCATTTTAAAAAATTCTTATTAGCCATTTTTGAAAGAAAAGTTTTAAATATTCTTTAAATTCAGGGCTAAATATTGAATGAACCAAAACCCCTTTACCTGCTGACACCAGATTAACAGCCTATTTGTTGACCAATGTTGAATTGTTCATTTTGTTAGCAAGCTGCTCTTCCTGTCAATTGGTCACTCAGAATGGTAGCCACAAATCATGTAAACAGCTCAAGTGTTTTCAGAGGTAATAACAGCTCGCTTTTGAAAGCAACTTTTAAAATACTACATTTCAATATATAGATAATTTATGAACATTACGACATATACGTCTTTCCGAAAAAAAAATCTTAGACTAGTTGACTCCTTAAGATATGTTAGTTTGTGGATATATGAAGACCAAAGTGACACAATATGCTGTTCCCTACCAGAGTTACATGAAGTTACTGAGAGTGTTATATCGAGGCAGGGTGAGACAGCAGTAAACCAGGGAACAGGACTCTGTGGTCACTCAGCAAGTAAGGAATGCAGTTGAACGAGTGGTGACCACCAGAGCTTGTCACCACAAGCCCTGCAGCAGCATTACAGGGGAGGAGGGATATATAGCCTCTCTTCACAGCTAATGAGCTGGACATGCTCTCCCTTCCCTCCCTTCCCTCCCGCTGCACCACCAGGACAGCATGCTGCTCCAGAATGACAACCAGCCAGCCAGGCCGTGTGTGGACAGGACAAACAGCCTCAGGTGACCACCAGCAGTGCATCCTGGGAAGACGGTCTTTCACTGGCTGCAGCGATGCAGAAAGGCTGCTAAGTCTGTGACAGCAGAGTTACATGCTCAAGAAAGAGCGTCCACTCCGCTGTCCTGCTGGTCAGCTGACTAACGAGCCTGCCCAGCTCGCACTGACTGCATGGGCTTCACGCCTACCTCAATCCTTCACACCTGACTCCCTGCACCCCAACCTGATTTATATATAACAGAGCGGAGCAGGTGCCCTGTCACCCCATGAATCAGTCTACGTTTGATCCAGTGTCCTTCCTTACTACAATTTTTCTTATCTATCAAGAATCACTCTACATTTTCCTGAAATTCTTTAATATGTCAATTATGCCTATTATCTCATGGTCAACCCTGAGTATAACCTTTCTGTATGAGTTACATGTTAGGAATGGTAGCTTTGTGAAAGGATGTCCAGGCTGATATTTTGAGGTTGTGCAACCAGCCAGCCAGTGGGGAAGAATCAAGTAGGATACATCAAAACATGTACAAGAACATTTACAATTACATCATTTCATAATCCATTATGTATCCACCCTTGTCTAAATTCAAAATAAAATTTAAATTTAGAACAGACCACGACAGAGGCACCTTACCTTATCTTATTTTCATTTTTTGCCTGGAATTTTTCAATTCAAATACAAAATAAATAAATAATTGCATGTACCTTTCTGAACTTTGAACATAAAATTCTGATGACTTATTTTGTCTTCTTTTAAGTAACATTTCTTCAAAAATAACAATCAATAATTGATTTGAAAAACATTATGAGTTTTTTCTGTAAATGTGAGGGAAAACATTTCTGATAATTAAAACTTTGAATGAGAGTGTTTAAAGTTTTAAAGATCAGTTACTGCAGTCGAGATGTTTCAGTATCTCTTCTAATACCATCAACTCAAAGACACTGATAAATCCTCCCACCTAACTATTTACCAGTCGATACCAGAATATTGCTGGCAACCCTTTATTTAACAACAGTGGCCAATACAAAATTATTTGTTGACATTAACTTGACAAGTAGCGATTCCTGTAAGTTGGACACTTAGAATAACTGTTAACTTGTCATTATATTTCATTGAATATGGAAAACATATTGGACGTGAGTTCCTCTTTAAAATTAATCCCTTTTCCCCCGCTATCAATATAAGTTATTTGAGATGTTACTAGTTACCAGTTAAAGTATCGACCCCTGAATAATATCTTAGATTGACAAGAATGTGCTCTGTGCTCAATTAAATAACGTAATAGCCTTACTGCTCATTAACATTCCTAGCCTTCAGAATGCAAGGACAATACACAGTTTTTTTACAAGATTTTACATTTATTTGAATTATAACTTTCTATGATAGGATTTGGAGCGGAATTTTGATTTACTTTGAAAGAACCATTCTACTCTTCTTTTACATCAAACCCTCTCTTTGGCAGAGCAGTTAAAATCTTGAACTTTTGACATTTCCGTTGGGAATATTTCTAATCTTATCAATTTATAATGCTGTAACATTTATATTTCATTCAAATATATCTTTCTTTGAATAGGAAAGGGATATTCACAAGAAAGGATGCTTCACTACTGTGTCACCACAGTGAAAGGGTGTGGAAACTGAACATGTCTCACTATTTACTTTTCTGTTGGCAATGCTATTACACATCTTTTTAAAAAGGTTGCAAGTCTCAATGTGTATCTTGAAAAATGATGAATGTTAAAAATTGAATTTTAAAGGGAATGAAAGAGTTGTTGAGATCTGCAAGCATTGGATGGAAGTACGAAAGCATGTGCTTCTGCACTGAAATCATTGCATCTTGACTTACATGTAGAACAGTTTTCTACAGCAAAGTTGCACAGCCCCTGATCCAATAGCTTAGGTCTTGATTAAAGGTTGAAGTTAATTACACATGGATCCTCACTACCTCACTATATCCATACAAGACACCTCTCGCCAAGATTTAGTATTCAGAAGGACCACAACTTGGCCATAGAGGTAGAAATATGGAAAAATTTGCAGTGAGACGGCACAGGTGGTGATTACAAGATACATGCGAGCAGCCACGACCTGGCCAGACCAAAATAGCTGGCCATTAGCTTGAGGTAGGCAGGGAATCACAAGCTGGAGCTACAACTGGACATGAGATAGCGCAGCGGCGGGCAGGCAGGCAGGCAGCTCGTGGAGTGGCCAGCAAAGCAGATAAACAGAACTGCTACCTGTCCAAGATTCCACAAGGTTGGGTGCAGTAAGGCAAATAAGGCTGTCCCCCACCTCTTCTTCAATACTTGACATCCAAAATGACAAAGGATGATTCCATCCCATACAGTTGGGAAAACAAGGTACATGACTCTTCTGCTTCTAGATATATTGATAACAATAAACAACAGATAAATACAGTGTTATTTGATGTTACACAATGAAGACATGACTATATAGCTATCACAGCATTGTTGTTTTCCAGAAATCTGGTTTTCTTAAGTCCATGAAGATAATTAACTGTATTATTTCAAAATTAAAATATTCATAAATATCTACCTATATTGTTTATCTATTTGCTTGATAATGGTGTAAACATTAATTGTTTGAAATAGTACCTTCACACCTAACACTATAGTGCCTGTCCACAAGCCAAGGCTACTTTTTCAAGCCAATGAGTATTAAAAATTATTACACACACTGTTAGCATCTTCCAATCCTTTGCAAGCAGAAGGTTGACTCCAATAAAACTTGTTCTCTTTCATCAAACCAGCTTCAATATTATCTCCTATAAGATGATCGCACCCACAAGAAGACACACATCCCCTAGTTGATCAGCCCAACCAGAACACAGACAGACAGACAGACAGAAGTCCTCGAACAAACCAGCTCATGTCCAACCACATGTCCAACATGGGAGAACGGTCATCCGTGCTGAAGTGTTACCTCATCGGGTTGTCCACACCTTGAGCAATGTTTCATAACATCAGGTATTCCATAATCTCTCTTCATCACCCTATACACACCTTTCCTTATCATGCTTATCATTTTAAAAAATTCTTATTAGCCATTTTTGAAAGAAAAGTTTTAAATATTCTTTAAATTCAGGGCTAAATATTGAATGAACCAAAACCCCTTTACCTGCTGACACCAGATTAACAGCCTATTTGTTGACCAATGTTGAATTGTTCATTTTGTTAGCAAGCTGCTCTTCCTGTCAATTGGTCACTCAGAATGGTAGCCACAAATCATGTAAACAGCTCAAGTGTTTTCAGAGGTAATAACAGCTCGCTTTTGAAAGCAACTTTTAAAATACTACATTTCAATATATAGATAATTTATGAACATTACGACATATACGTCTTTCCGAAAAAAAAATCTTAGACTAGTTGACTCCTTAAGATATGTTAGTTTGTGGATATATGAAGACCAAAGTGACACAATATGCTGTTCCCTACCAGAGTTACATGAAGTTACTGAGAGTGTTATATCGAGGCAGGGTGAGACAGCAGTAAACCAGGGAACAGGACTCTGTGGTCACTCAGCAAGGAAGGAATGCAGTTGAACGAGTGGTGACCACCAGAGCTTGTCACCACAAGCCCTGCAGCAGCATTACAGGGGAGGAGGGATATATAGCCTCTCTTCACAGCTAATGAGCTGGACATGCTCTCCCTTCCCTCACTTCCCTCCCGCTGCACCACCAGGACAGCATGCTGCTCCAGAATGACAACCAGCCAGCCAGGCCGTGTGTGGACAGGACAAACAGCCTCAGGTGACCACCAGCAGTGCATCCTGGGAAGACGGTCTTTCACTGGCTGCAGCGATGCAGAAAGGCTGCTAAGTCTGTGACAGCAGAGTTACATGCTCAAGAAAGAGCGTCCACTCCGCTGTCCTGCTGGTCAGCTGACTAACGAGCCTGCCCAGCTCGCACTGACTGCATGGGCTTCACGCCTACCTCAATCCTTCACACCTGACTCCCTGCACCCCAACCTGATTTATATATAACAGAGCGGAGCAGGTGCCCTGTCACCCCATGAATCAGTCTACGTTTGATCCAGTGTCCTTCCTTACTACAATTTTTCTTATCTATCAAGAATCACTCTACATTTTCCTGAAATTCTTTAATATGTCAATTATGCCTATTATCTCATGGTCAACCCTGAGTATAACCTTTCTGTATGAGTTACATGTTAGGAATGGTAGCTTTGTGAAAGGATGTCCAGGCTGATATTTTGAGGTTGTGCAACCAGCCAGCCAGTGGGGAAGAATCAAGTAGGATACATCAAAACATGTACAAGAACATTTACAATTACATCATTTCATAATCCATTATGTATCCACCCTTGTCTAAATTCAAAATAAAATTTAAATTTAGAACAGACCACGACAGAGGCACCTTACCTTATCTTATTTTCATTTTTTGCCTGGAATTTTTCAATTCAAATACAAAATAAATAAATAATTGCATGTACCTTTCTGAACTTTGAACATAAAATTCTGATGACTTATTTTGTCTTCTTTTAAGTAACATTTCTTCAAAAATAACAATCAATAATTGATTTGAAAAACATTATGAGTTTTTTCTGTAAATGTGAGGGAAAACATTTCTGATAATTAAAACTTTGAATGAGAGTGTTTAAAGTTTTAAAGATCAGTTACTGCAGTCGAGATGTTTCAGTATCTCTTCTAATACCATCAACTCAAAGACACTGATAAATCCTCCCACCTAACTATTTACCAGTCGATACCAGAATATTGCTGGCAACCCTTTATTTAACAACAGTGGCCAATACAAAATTATTTGTTGACATTAACTTGACAAGTAGCGATTCCTGTAAGTTGGACACTTAGAATAACTGTTAACTTGTCATTATATTTCATTGAATATGGAAAACATATTGGACGTGAGTTCCTCTTTAAAATTAATCCCTTTTCCCCCGCTATCAATATAAGTTATTTGAGATGTTACTAGTTACCAGTTAAAGTATCGACCCCTGAATAATATCTTAGATTGACAAGAATGTGCTCTGTGCTCAATTAAATAACGTAATAGCCTTACTGCTCATTAACATTCCTAGCCTTCAGAATGCAAGGACAATACACAGTTTTTTTACACGATTTTACATTTATTTGAATTATAACTTTCTATGATAGGATTTGGAGCGGAATTTTGATTTACTTTGAAAGAACCATTCTACTCTTCTTTTACATCAAACCCTCTCTTTGGCAGAGCAGTTAAAATCTTGAACTTTTGACATTTCCGTTGGGAATATTTCTAATCTTATCAATTTATAATGCTGTAACATTTATATTTCATTCAAATATATCTTTCTTTGAATAGGAAAGGGATATTCACAAGAAAGGATGCTTCACTACTGTGTCACCACAGTGAAAGGGTGTGGAAACTGAACATGTCTCACTATTTACTTTTCTGTTGGCAATGCTATTACACATCTTTTTAAAAAGGTTGCAAGTCTCAATGTGTATCTTGAAAAATGATGAATGTTAAAAATTGAATTTTAAAGGGAATGAAAGAGTTGTTGAGATCTGCAAGCATTGGATGGAAGTACGAAAGCATGTGCTTCTGCACTGAAATCATTGCATCTTGACTTACATGTAGAACAGTTTTCTACAGCAAAGTTGCACAGCCCCTGATCCAATAGCTTAGGTCTTGATTAAAGGTTGAAGTTAATTACACATGGATCCTCACTACCTCACTATATCCATACAAGACACCTCTCGCCAAGATTTAGTATTCAGAAGGACCACAACTTGGCCATAGAGGTAGAAATATGGAAAAATTTGCAGTGAGACGGCACAGGTGGTGATTACAAGATACATGCGAGCAGCCACGACCTGGCCAGACCAAAATAGCTGGCCATTAGCTTGAGGTAGGCAGGGAATCACAAGCTGGAGCTACAACTGGACATGAGATAGCGCAGCGGCGGGCAGGCAGGCAGGCAGCTCGTGGAGTGGCCAGCAAAGCAGATAAACAGAACTGCTACCTGTCCAAGATTCCACAAGGTTGGGTGCAGTAAGGCAAATAAGGCTGTCCCCCACCTCTTCTTCAATACTTGACATCCAAAATGACAAAGGATGATTCCATCCCATACAGTTGGGAAAACAAGGTACATGACTCTTCTGCTTCTAGATATATTGATAACAATAAACAACAGATAAATACAGTGTTATTTGATGTTACACAATGAAGACATGACTATATAGCTATCACAGCATTGTTGTTTTCCAGAAATCTGGTTTTCTTAAGTCCATGAAGATAATTAACTGTATTATTTCAAAATTAAAATATTCATAAATATCTACCTATATTGTTTATCTATTTGCTTGATAATGGTGTAAACATTAATTGTTTGAAATAGTACCTTCACACCTAACACTATAGTGCCTGTCCACAAGCCAAGGCTACTTTTTCAAGCCAATGAGTATTAAAAATTATTACACACACTGTTAGCATCTTCCAATCCTTTGCAAGCAGAAGGTTGACTCCAATAAAACTTGTTCTCTTTCATCAAACCAGCTTCAATATTATCTCCTATAAGATGATCGCACCCACAAGAAGACACACATCCCCTAGTTGATCAGCCCAACCAGAACACAGACAGACAGACAGAAGTCCTCGAACAAACCAGCTCATGTCCAACCACATGTCCAACATGGGAGAACGGTCATCCGTGCTGAAGTGTTACCTCATCGGGTTGTCCACACCTTGAGCAATGTTTCATAACATCAGGTATTCCATAATCTCTCTTCATCACCCTATACACACCTTTCCTTATCATGCTTATCATTTTAAAAAATTCTTATTAGCCATTTTTGAAAGAAAAGTTTTAAATATTCTTTAAATTCAGGGCTAAATATTGAATGAACCAAAACCCCTTTACCTGCTGACACCAGATTAACAGCCTATTTGTTGACCAATGTTGAATTGTTCATTTTGTTAGCAAGCTGCTCTTCCTGTCAATTGGTCACTCAGAATGGTAGCCACAAATCATGTAAACAGCTCAAGTGTTTTCAGAGGTAATAACAGCTCGCTTTTGAAAGCAACTTTTAAAATACTACATTTCAATATATAGATAATTTATGAACATTACGACATATACGTCTTTCCGAAAAAAAAATCTTAGACTAGTTGACTCCTTAAGATATGTTAGTTTGTGGATATATGAAGACCAAAGTGACACAATATGCTGTTCCCTACCAGAGTTACATGAAGTTACTGAGAGTGTTATATCGAGGCAGGGTGAGACAGCAGTAAACCAGGGAACAGGACTCTGTGGTCACTCAGCAAGGAAGGAATGCAGTTGAACGAGTGGTGACCACCAGAGCTTGTCACCACAAGCCCTGCAGCAGCATTACAGGGGAGGAGGGATATATAGCCTCTCTTCACAGCTAATGAGCTGGACATGCTCTCCCTTCCCTCCCTTCCCTCCCGCTGCACCACCAGGACAGCATGCTGCTCCAGAATGACAACCAGCCAGCCAGGCCGTGTGTGGACAGGACAAACAGCCTCAGGTGACCACCAGCAGTGCATCCTGGGAAGACGGTCTTTCACTGGCTGCAGCGATGCAGAAAGGCTGCTAAGTCTGTGACAGCAGAGTTACATGCTCAAGAAAGAGCGTCCACTCCGCTGTCCTGCTGGTCAGCTGACTAACGAGCCTGCCCAGCTCGCACTGACTGCATGGGCTTCACGCCTACCTCAATCCTTCACACCTGACTCCCTGCACCCCAACCTGATTTATATATAACAGAGCGGAGCAGGTGCCCTGTCACCCCATGAATCAGTCTACGTTTGATCCAGTGTCCTTCCTTACTACAATTTTTCTTATCTATCAAGAATCACTCTACATTTTCCTGAAATTCTTTAATATGTCAATTATGCCTATTATTATCTCATGGTCAACCCTGAGTATAACCTTTCTGTATGAGTTACATGTTAGGAATGGTAGCTTTGTGAAAGGATGTCCAGGCTGATATTTTGAGGTTGTGCAACCAGCCAGCCAGTGGGGAAGAATCAAGTAGGATACATCAAAACATGTACAAGAACATTTACAATTACATCATTTCATAATCCATTATGTATCCACCCTTGTCTAAATTCAAAATAAAATTCTACCAAATTTAGAACAGACCACGACAGAGGCACCTTACCTTATCTTATTTTCATTTTTTGCCTGGTTATTTTCAATTCAAATACAAAATAAATAAATATATAATTGCATGTACCTTTCTGCACTTTGAACATAAAATTCTGATGACTTATTTTGTCTTCTTTTAAATAACATTTCTTCAAAAATAACAATCAATAATTGATTTGAAAAACATTATGAGTTTTTTCTGTAAATGTGAGGGAAAACATTTCTGATAATTAAAACTTTGAATGAGAGTGTTTAAAGTTTTAAAGATCAGTTACTGCAGGCGAGATATGTTTCAGTATCTCTTCTAATACCATCAACTCAAAGACACTGATAAATCCTCCCACCTAACTATTTACCAGTCGATACCAGAATATTGCTGGCAACCCTTTATTTAACAACAGTGGCCAATACAAAATTATTTGTTGACATTAACTTGACAAGTAGCGATTCCTGTAAGTTGGACACTTAGAATAACTGTTAATGTGTCATTATATTTCATTGAATATGGAAAACATATTGGACTTGAGTTCCTCTGTAAAATTAATCCCTTTTTCTCCGCTATTAATAGAAGTTATTTGAGATTTTACTAGTAACCAGTTAAAGTATCGACCCGTGAATAATATCTTAGATTGACAAGAATGTGCTCTGTGCTCAATTAAATAACGTAATAGCCTTACTGCTCATTAACATTCCTAGCCTTCAGAATGCAAGGACAATACACAGTTTTTTTACAAGATTTTACATTTATTTGAATTATAACTTTCCATGATAGGATTTGGAGCGGAATTTTGATTTACTTTGAAAGAAGCATTCTACTCTTCTTTTACATCAAACCCTCTCTTTGGCAGAGCAGTTAAAATCTTGAACTTTTGACATTTCTGTTGGGAATATTTCTAATCTTATCAATTTATAATGCTGTAACATTTATATTTCATTCAAATATATCTTTCTTTGAATAGGAAAGGGATATTCACAAGAACGGATGCTTCACTACTGTGTCACCACAGTGAAAGGG
This sequence comes from Gibbula magus, assembly GCA_936450465.1. Lineage (NCBI taxonomy): Eukaryota > Metazoa > Mollusca > Gastropoda > Trochida > Trochidae > Gibbula > Gibbula magus. The sequence goes on along the minus strand of OW388289.1, from coordinate 23,529,008 downwards.
TGTGGAAACTGAACATGTCTCACTATTTACTTTTCTGTTGGCAATGCTATTACGCATCTTTTTAAAAAAGTTGCAAGTCTCAATGTGTATCTTGAAAAATGATGAATGTTAAAAATTGAATTTTAAAGGGAATGAAAGAGATGTTGAGACCTGCAAGCATTGGATGGAAGTACGAAAGCATGTGCTTCTGCACTGAAATCATTGGATCTTGACTTACATGTAGAACAGTTTTCTACAGCAAAGTTGCACAGCCCCTGATCCAATAGCTTAGGTCTAGATTAAAGGTTGAAGTTAATTACACATGGATCCTGACTACCTCACAATATCCATACAAGACACCTCTCGCCAAGATTTAGTATTCAGAAGGACCACAACTTGGCCATAGAGGTAGAAATTTGGAAAAATTTGCAGTGAGACGGCACAGGTGGTGATTACAAGATACATGCGAGCAGCCACGACCTGGCCAGACCAAAATAGCTGGCCATTAGCTTGAGGTAGGCAGGGAATCACAAGCTGGAGCTACAACTGGACATGAGATAGCGCAGCGGCGGGCAGGCAGGCAGGCAGCTCGTGGAGTGGCCAGCAGAGCAGATAAACAGAACTGCTACCTGTCCAAGATTCCACTGTGACATACATACATACAGAGTGAAAGAGAGAGTGCAGTGCAGATAAAGACAGTAGGTCAGGGCAGAGGTGATCAAGCCCTGAGGGGGTGGGGAGAAGGAGAGAGGGGGTGGGAAGGAGGAGGAGAGGGGGGGGGGGGGGGGAGGTGTTACAAGAGTGAGGCTGACTGACTTAGCCTCTAGCACTCGCATTCCTCAACCAACACGATAAGACAGCACACATCATACCAAGCAAATTATTGACTTGACTCAGTCAGGAACAGCAATATCTGCTAGCTGCTGACAAGTGTTCTGCACATCTCTCCCTCCCTCATTCTCAAACCTACAAGTTTAACCCTTTACCTTCTGATGGAGTAATATTCTCCGTATAGGTATCATTAGCCCTTGTTCAAATCGCCAATTCACTTTGTCAGTGAGTTACATTGCTTGAAACACAGGCACACTGATTAAGAGTTAGAAAATTAAATTTAGAAACATTTTTGTGGATTCAGGGCAAGGTGGTTTGGGGTTTAACAGTTCTTTCAAGAGTATCACTTACATCAAAGCAAAAAGAATAATTGCAATAACAGCATTGTGTGTATGTGTTACAGTGAAACCTGCAAGTTCAGGATGGAAAAAACGAATCTATGTGGTTCTGAACTGAATAGTAATGTAGCACTTCACCCAAGCCTTAATAAAAACAGTTCACTACAGCATACAAAAGTGTGGATTCAAACCCAAAACATCTTTATATCGAAGCCCAACGCTAGCTAACTCTCATTTAGTTAATGAAACAACCCCCAGAAAATCATTGACTGTCTGTTCCCACCCACTGATAAGATCCTTCTGCTGCCAATCAATACATGATCATTGATCCTGTCCGGTGATCAATGTGCTTCCTGACACGGATCACTGGCACCGAGCACATGGCTAACACTGCTGAGTTTTTCAGTATGCACGTGTCACTGAAACTTCCCTTTCTAGCTATCAACACACAGTAAATCAATCATTTTTTTTATCTGCTTCACTGATCTTCACTTTTTTAAGAAAAAAATTCTCATTCATATTTGTCATTGAACCAGTATAAAGTGTTCACTTGTGCACGCAAGATACATAAATGTGTATTTGCGGAGTGTCAAGCCCCGGTTCTAATGAATACATGTACTATGTATGCAGCAGGGCATCGTTGAGTAAGCACTGAGCTACCGACAGAAGGACCGCTGCTAGTGAGAACCTGTTTGGGGACATCAACTCCTTGATGATCAATACATGCAATTGAGCTTTCTGCTCATGCATGCTAGTCTGCTCACTATGGAGACACACAAATACAACAGTCCTGCATCCCACACATACACTCCAGTAACAGCGTGAGCCAGTTTCAAAATCATGAAACCTTATTTTATCTAGTGCTGGTAGAATATCTGACCTGACTGCACCTAGTGAATTTAAAATTGTAGAAATATACCTCAAGGTGACAACTTATTTCTCAATGATGAAGCCATTATTTTGTTATTGCAAACTGAGTAACTGACTTTGTTGCACTTGATCCAATCTCCTTAAAGCAACCAATATCACACACTCCAGCTCTGCATGCATAAGAAGGTAAGCTCAGCGCTGTGGCTGATGACAAGTATTCATTCACCGTTGAAGTTTTTGCCAGGCTGACGGACACAGCATGAGTTCAGCTCGAATCAATAAGATATAAAGAGATTCAATAAGACATAAAAGAGATCGCGGCTTCTCTGAAATCTACTTTTCAAACGACTGCACCGGAGGTACTGAAACCTCTTCATTCACCTCCTACGTAGGATAAAGTTCCCACAAGGATTATTTGCTTATAATGTTATCTTTATTCAATGGTGGAACAGACATACACATACGTAGCAAAATGATTTGGAGGGTTTTAGTGTTGTTTACAGCAAAAGGACAAGAACAGAAGAAGTTGAGGAAATACTGTGAACACTCAGAGACCTAATCAGATTTCCTGAAGTTACCACACCCAAATGTGTCAGTTACATTTACATGGTGAACAGGGGTTGAGACACAGCAAGGCTAACCACCTATATCACCAGATTCCTGAAAGTAGTACCTGAATCGTCTACACCGTTTACTATATATGAGCAAATAAATACTCTGATGTATCAGTGAATAAAACTGTCAAAATTCAGTGACAATATCTTATATTTTCATATTAACTTGTGACTGGCCAGTAGCCTGCTTTCTTCTATGTAAACAAATAAGAGTTAGTTTGTTACATATTAGTTCTTGTAATTGCAAATTATTGTTTAAATTTTACAATAACTAAAAAACTTGAGTTTGTCAAAAAGTAGCTTTATTTTTACCCATGACACTCCAGTGTTTGACAAAGTCCATTAAATATCCTTTATTTATTACCTGGGAGGGCAATCATATCGGGGTTCTTATTTTTATACAATGAACGAGCAAAATATCACTTTGTCATGGTGACGTGACATCATTTAACAATGTTATGACATCACGCTTCGTCTATGACGTTCCGTTTAAATGCGGTGACGGTGGGTCAACAGTCTACGGATAAAAGTGGATTTGAGCGTATTTTCATTAATTTCATGACTTAGGTAATAAACAGAATATTATATTCATGTCTTTGTCGTACAATCATGTTGTCATGCTATCAGTTCATCATTATAATTCTTGACTAAATAAACATATGATGACAGTCAATGAATGTTGCCATATCATATGATAAACTATTTCATTGATATACAGCCATTCTGATACAAATGTGATGGAATAATATTAGCACTGTAAATTACAGAGTCAAGCACCTTGTCACAGTCTCTGTGTTTGTTAAGGAAGCATGTGAGTAAATCACCTCATGAATATTCAATACACAGCAGCCTGTATGCTTGAACTACCACTTCAAGGCTCTGCTGTATGTGGCATCGGGTAGCAGCTCATGCATGCAGAGATCATTCTCATGCAGGAATGGGATTGAATTTTAATAGAATTGACCGATTCGCATGAGATATGAAGATTCCAGGGGAAACCCACGGACGAAAAGTGACGCTTTATTGGTATTCAGAGCTGGTGACAACTAGTATGATGTATTGGGCTGCGTTTGATTCAACAACACTTTGGTCGAGTGGACGCATGTGCTTTGACATTTCAAATCAAACGCATCAAACACGACTCAAGTTTATCAAAAGAAGTCTCAGCTATTAACTCAAGCAAGTAAATTTTCTGTTGATAAAAAATAAAAATAATATTAACATGAACACATTTCTGTGTAATAAGATTAATATTCAATTCATTGAATATTCAAAATGTGTATGCGTGACTCGTTTGGAGAGCTATCTGCACTACCCATTATGCAATGTGATGTCACAACTCAAGTGATTCTTGCAAAAATGGGGGAGTATGTTCCAGCTAGATTCTAGAGTCGAGTTGGCCTAGAACAAGCATTTGATTTATAAACTTGATACTTGAGTCCACAAATCAAATGCAGCCCTAGTTACCACCAGTTTACAGTGCCAGTGCTTTCAAGTGGACACAAAGGTCAATACACAAGTTGTGTAAAATCTCAGTGATGAACTGATGCAGATCCTACCATAACGTATCTATATAAAACCGGCCAGATCTATAATTTGATAGTCGATCTATCATTTTATGCAATGAAGTATTCCATCCAGTATTGTGTATTCCATCCATGCATATGGAACAGTCAAGACTAAAATTTAGTCTATGAAATCTAATAATTACCCCACCTTCATCCATGTGATTTTATATCTGTAAGCTTTCAGTTCCATATATTCAGATTATCTAGACTTGCTGTGTAACACCCTAGACTATATTAAAGGCTCTTATAGTTTACATAGGGGTAGGATCAGTCTAACACAGCATCTGTAAAGTCAGGACTCCAGGTAACCACTCTCCCACCCACCCCATCATAAAAACTAATCCATACAAGCTACAATGTAGAGCAGTTACCCACACACAGGTGAAGCAAGGTGTTGAGTGGTTGGTCCACTCCTAGTTGTGCTGTGCTGTATATGTCTCTCCATATCATGCATAGTTGAGCTACTTTGTCATCTAACTGTCAGATTTTCTACCAGTTCATGACAGGAGTGACACACTTCATGTAGTTCTCAAGGCTAGTAATGTATTCCTCTATTCTGTACAACCTGTACACGTTCTGTGTGTAGATATCTGAGAACCTACCTCACTACATTTTTTGGAACCGCAATCTGTACCAGTGGCCAATCCCAGGTTATTCATTATTCCCTTCATTATCAAGTTGGGCATTTATCAATTTTACAGCTATAATTTCAATCTGGTAAATTTGTCAACATAATAATAAAGGTATTGAGGAAACTTGTGCAATTTTTTGTATAACCCTCTCTTTTGTACGGTCAATACAAAAATTTAGACTTCCTTAGGTAAATTTCTCTTTATTTATAGCAAGCATTTTCACACCAAATACATGCTCAATACCCTTACAGCATACTCCCAACTTTTTTAACTTATGTCTCAGGGTTGGGCAGGTCCAGAAATAAAGCGGGACACCCACCTGCCGAGCTGCGGTCATTGTTGCTGAACTTTACAGGTAGCGGTCACCTGAGCTATGTACAGAACCACGTGCTACCACTATGTAGGTGTCACGTGTCATGACTGTCAGCAAGAAACAATTACTACAAATAAATATATCATATCTGAGTAAGAACATGTATAAGACAAAGATTCTTACATCAAAGATAATTTCCAATGTCTTGAGGTTGTTTAGGTCACAAGTAATTCTATTGTGGTGGTGTAAGACAACTAACTCGTGTCCACATGAATTATCCATAATACTACTTGCTTTAATCAACAGAATCAAAACTCTGTTCAATGAAAACATGCATAAATGTATGAAACCTGTTGCCATGGAAACAAAAAAGAAATGTTGGACTAGTGTATGGATAATATGATTAAGAACACAAATCTCACAAATGACAATTGATAAACATAACTGTAAATATTATGTTAGTATATAAAGGACAAGTAAACAGATTTTAAACTTCTTTATTGTAATGAATGCAATATTTAGTGTAGGTGGATACATATTCCTTCCCATTCTTAAAACATCTCTCAAAGGGCTAATTAAATATGTTAAAATTGTACCCTATTTTGACAGATTTTAAATCCAGTGTCACTCACCCCAGGAATTAACTACAAGAAGAAATGTAGTACAACTATAATCCTGTCAGGTTATAATACCTGTAAACTTGATAACAACATCCATCCTGTCAGCCGCTGTATCAATTAATTTCAAATCATTCTGAGGGACCGATTTACAGAAATGACAACACATTAAACAAGAGTATAATGCTTGATAGATTATGGACACGTTTCACATTAAAACTCTGAAATAATGTTTTTTTTGTGAAATTTAACATAATTAACAAATTGAAAATGAAGTGCAAACTGAACTCTGTAGTCTTGTTGTAGACTTGCCTAAGCTCTTAAAAATTTAAGGGACCTGGATGTCAGACTACCGGTAGCTATGGACTAAAGATCAGCGAAATAAGATCCCGAAACAGTCTGATTAAAATCGGCGGTTTTCCGTGGAATAAAAATTGCAAAATAGTGCATCTACCGGGATACGAACTCATACCAGTCGTAGGTTCCACGCCAAACCGTCTGAAAACAGCCCGTAGACTCGCGTGTTCGAGCGCAATTCAGGTAGCCAATCAAAAGATGCCCAACAAATGCTTTCGGTGGGAGAAGCTAGGGGCAGATAACTCCAAACAGCTACCCTTTTGTCTGTTCCGAATGCTTTCAAAACAGCGACCGTTACTATGAATCGATTGGTCAGCTTTTTGACTGGGCTTTGGCTGCGCTAAACTGGTTCGGAACACACGCCTATACGGGATGTTCTCAGACCTTGTGGCGAGGAATCTACAGAACCTGTTCGTATCCCGGTAGATATATTATTTTGCAAATTTTATTCCTCGGAACAAGGTCGATTTTAATCAGACTGATCCCGAAATATTATACTATATCTAGATTTGCATCATAACTGTTTATACAGTCCAGATTTCTGGAGCAGGTCTAGCTATCTGAAGGCACAAACACAACCACTCAAAACAAAAAGAAAAGAAAGTATGTTTGGAGTTGGAATGTAAAAGAAAAAATATTTCATGGTCTAAATTGTGGCCTGCATCTGATACTATTTCTAACATTTCTTTCAGCACGCCTGTATCTGCCAGAGATCTACCAACTCCTATCTGTCCTTACTCCGCCATCTTAACCTTTCTACTCCACAGTGACTTTGTTTTAAATAATCATCTTATCACTTTAAGTTTCCGACACTGACCTGCTATATAATGACCCTAACTTGCAAAGTCAAGATTTTAATGCAGTGTAGCTGCAAAGTTCAAAGTCTACTGCAATGACCAACAATAATCTCGTAGCACCATCTCTGTCACACGACTGACCAAGTGTAATCGACTTCCCCACTCCATTGTGCCTGCCAGCGCTCCACAGGTAAGCTTACAGCAGGTCTGTACCTGCATCTACCTGTTAGGTAATCCAGTTATCACTTGTACTCATCAGCAAATAAAACTGCAATAACGGGACAAAGACAATGCCTGCAGCTCCGGTACATGCATAACACTCAACATTTATGCGATAAAGCATGAAATTGGAGCCTGTAGATAAGCTATCGATGACATAAGAGCTGCTTTCAAACACTGATACCCATCAGTCAGGCTTGTCATGAAAATATGCACTTCATGCTCGAATATTTTGAAAGATACTGAATACTGAATACTAGCTCTTTATCTATGCAGGACATGTTAGAACAGAGTTCCGGCACACCGACTAGCAACAACAATGAATTGTTTATTTTATGTGGTGATAAAAATTAGCTATTCATATATTTTGTGCATAGTTAGAGATAAACTATGAATAACAATATAATTGATATGAATAACGTGGTATTATCTCATTGGAAAGAACAAGGTATACTTGAATTTGGACAAAACTTAAATGCAGAAAATCATTGGAGTGAGGTGAGTGAGGTGAGTTGGTGTTAAACACTGCTTTCAATAGTATTTCACGTATATCAAGGCTGTTCGTATTATTGCAGGGAGAAAGCCTGCAACACCATTGTGGCTATGTATTGTGGTGAAACATGCGAGCATCCGCTGGAACTAGCAAACCATGGGTGGTACTGCGCTGAAATTCAGTGTAGCATTGCTACCAAACTTTACTGCATGTAGAACAGTTTTCCGCAGCAGACAAATTTGCCCAGCCCCATTCGAAATTCGAACCCTGCACCTCTTGATCCAAAGCCGAAAGCACTAACCACTGTGCCATCCTTCCCCCAGAATATCATAGAAAGATAGTGTTCTAACAACAAGTTTAAAGAGACAGAACAATAATCAGCAATGAACTTAGTTCGCTTTTATTAAGGAAATTAATGAAACTGATGAAATACAGACACTCTCTGAAGGACCGTACTCACCAACCATCTTTAAAACAGATAACATAACAGAGATGCATTGCTGATGAATAGTATCTATACCTGAATTTTGACCGACAACGACACTAAACATGGTCAATAGCTAGTTTTCTAACAAAGAGCAGCGTTAAAAAACGTTTTTATCACATTCCAATTGAATGTTAATGGATAGTAAAATGTATGTAGTTAAATAATCTCAGGGAAATAATGAGCCATACCTGAATTATGCTAGACCACGATGCTGAAGAACCACAAAAAATAGTTTCAACTGGGAAACCAATGACGATTGTTTCAAATTGGTATCGGGTAACAGATATAATAATGACACCGTTTGCGACCCCTTTTCCCCTCTACAAGAGGTCCCTCTCTCTGGAACACCTGTCCTGAAGCTCCCCTAATCCGCGCCCTCCCCCCTCACCTTCTCACAAAGGATGTTCTGCCCAAGGTCCCCATCCCTCTGCCAGGACTCCGTTGAGCTGGGAGTATGGTACTCACCGAAATAATAATATAAAACTGTTACACTTCATTTCTTATTGTTCGAAATATTTTGACATCTATCTTTTGACTCTTTAACTCCAGGGCTCATAATAGTCTATTATATCTTCATCTAATGGAAATATTGGCTATCATATTTTTAATAGTGATGTTTGTAAATTGGCCACTAAGAATTGCTTGGCACTTATTAATCAAACAGCTTAAGTATTTTTACTGTATAAAGAGCGTGTTTGTAAATTTCATTTTTGACAAATTTTTTTAAACAAAATAGAAATGGTTTCTTTACAGGAGAGCAAATTTCTTATGAAAGCTGTAGGACACGGTAAATTTGCATCTATTTGCATACATTATGATATTAAAGAATTCTTTTTACATATATTGATAAGTTTTATAAAAAATTCTGCCATTTATAGGGTACAAGGTGAGTGAGGTAAGTTAGGGTTTAACGCCGCTTTCAAGATTATTTCACTTATATCGCAACTGCTAGTATTATGGCAGGGAGAAAGCCTGCAACGCCATGTGGCTATGCATTGCGGTGAAACCTGCGAGCATCGGCTGGAACTAGCAAACCATGGGTGGTACTACGCTGAAATTCAGTGTAGCATTGCACCCAAACCGCACTGCGTGTAGAACAGTTCTCTACTGCAGACAAAATTGCCGTGCCCCTGGCGGGAATCGAACCCCGGACCTCTTGATCCGAAGCCGGATGCGCTAACCACTGTGCTATCCCGCCCCCTATAGGTTACAAAATAAGCCTGAAATGTTACCGTTCAATGTTCATGGAACAATGGAGCAAAAATCTCAGAAAGTAACAACCCTGACCAAAAGTAACCTGTTTACGGGTTCTCGGACCTTATTTCATGCACTGCATAATAATATAAAATAATTGATCAAAAGATTGAAAGATTTTCTACCGGTATAATATAAGAACCTTTTCCAACCTCAAGTAATGTGGAAGATAAGGATTGTCACATGCAGTTTCTATGACAGTACATGTGCAAATAAAAATTATTACACAATGCTACAGATACCAACTGTTTTCAGTCATCATATATATATATATATATATGTATCATATATAAAACATTTCAGGATGTGCAGTTAATGTCAAACTTTAACACATTTCCATAAGGTGATATCACGATCATACAAGATGTCTCCCCTTGGAATAATAGTTCAAGAAGGTAAAATTTTAGATCTTATAGATATGTGTTGAAATTCCAAACTTCACCAAGCAAACTATAAAGAAATGAAAGAGATAAACCATGTTTTTCTATCTACTACAGTAACTGTATAGACCAATGCTTAATATTTGATAAACTATCAAGTTGATTTTGATCTCGAACAGAGTCTTTAATATCGTCAGAAAAATTTCTGCTTCTGCACACAACGTTTGACTTGTCAGTAGCTCTGGGTTGAGTTGAGGCTTGTGTATCTAGACTGGCTCAGTGTCCAGATTTATTACTAACTCCACATTTCATTTTTACCCTTTTTCTTATAAACAAGTTCAAATTCTTCAGATATTCATTGAGTCTAGGATCAAGTTAGAAAGCCAATTGTACACAGAGATTTGCATATTTTTCCTTAATTGACTAAAATGAACAAAAACTCCTCTTTCATACAAACATTCATAGGTTTCCCGATGACTACATAAGCAAGTGAAGCAGTAGTACACAGACTGAGGAATGCAAGGATGACAGTTCCCCTGTCGTGGAGGGAGAGATCTCCACTGTACTGCACTCACACAAGCTCCACTATCTTCAGAGCTGGGCGGGGGAGAGACAGCTCAGCCAGTGAGAGCAGGAGAGTGAGGAGAGAGTGAGAGAGGCAGCTTCAGTCTTCCCCAGTGGGGGAGGGAAGGAATTAGGCCAAGCTGACCTATTTTCTCAGGCCAACAGCCCTGCTCCAACTAATGTCACGCTAATGTGCTCTAATTGTGCCCATGTCTTGGATAAATGTGAGCAGCTTTGATGGGAAGAACAGAAAGACAAACGAGGAGTTGCTCAAATGAGGAAGATATTTTGTTACTTTCATATAAATGAGGCTTGACCTATTTTCAGAGAAAGAAATCAGATACATGCAAACCAAATTCCTGGGGCAGAAATAGAAATTTGAAGATGCTAGCTTCAAAAATGGTCTGACTGAAACAAACCAAAGATATTTTTTCCAAACATAATCCTTCAATCAAACTTTAACGATCTATTTAACTTTCATATAAAATGTTCAAATAGATAAACCATTTAAGAATCAAATACCAAAAGAAGGTTTTTTAAAGTGATGTAATAAATCCTCAACCATAAATACTATACATATGTATATCTTTATTTAATGGAAAAGTTAATTTTATATTTAATCTTACGTTTCTGAAAGACCTCTACATTCTGTTAGCTACACACAAGTGGTAACACATGATCTACAAGTAATGAGACGTTTGTAAACTGGTGACTACACATTACTGTTACATCTTGGGGCATGTTCCTAGTCAGTTACCAGGGTAACAATGCTGTAACACTCACCCTCACATGATAGACCACAAGCTGCATGTAACAAACTCCCCTATCAAAGACTTGCATTAACACAATTTTCAAAATATAATCACTTATTATCGAAATAAATTGTTTCACTTTCGCCTTTGCCTTTTTGAACGAAATTGATCCTCAGTTGCTTATGTTTCCCGAAGCAGGAAGTGAGTTAAGTATTTATAAGAACATCTTTACACTACTAACATATTTAATGATTCTCTTTCGCTTTGATGACAAATGAAGCAATAATTGTACTTAAGCCAACAAAGTCACTCAACATAAAAAAATTTTTTTTTTTTTTATTAAAACGTATTTATAAAATTCCCTGTACTACAATATGTGAGAATAGCAATTCAGTTAGTTAAGAATCTATTGACATACAAATCTCATAAATTTCTGGCAATCTTTCCTTGTTGAACACATAACTTTATCACAGACATAGCCTACAACAGTGATTAGTCGCAGAGAAAGTGTAAACTCTTCAATTCTTAGAACTTTATAGTAATCTTGGTAAAGAAAATAGTGTAGTTTCTGAATTTCTAGTTGAGTTAATTGAGAATAAAGTATCACTTGTGCAAACTTTTAAAAATGTTTCTTCTTATTCAAGAATGTCATATTGATATGGATTGGTACTGAGTGACACAAACATTATCATTATTATCAACCTTTAAAACTAACATAAGGTGTCACAAAGTTATTATCTCTCACTGAATGTTGAAATTTGTAACAGATTACAAATTATTATAAACGTTGTATACATTTTCCATAATATCACCTTCTGATATGTGTGTTATGCCTGACATATATAACTGGTAAAAAATTGCAAATTATAACAATGTTATTCTTTAAAGTTTTTAGTTAAACATAGTAACTAGTACCTCTTAATCCATAGAATATAAGATAAGTTTGTGCGATTTCATGATATAAACATATAAATGTAACTATCTGTCAAAGTCAAATTTACACTCTTATGATATTTATAGAAAAATATGAATAATAGATTTATCTGAATTTTTCATATTTATGCCATTATACATCTATTATTCTCATAACAGCTCACCACAAGTGATCTTAATAAATTCATTGTCGGGAAATGTTAGATTAAATATATTTCATATGTCAACATATGTATGTGTATTATTTACTAGAGTTTTATTTTCTGGATGTCCAGTGGACTGACCCAGTTTCAGGAGCATGGTGATTGCTGCAGCATACCACTGGCCTATAACCTGACCAGTACATGGACATTGTCACCTGGCCCTATCACCATAAATCTTAAATATTTATCTCACTAGAATATTGTCACATCCAAATAGCTGTAAATAAATAAATTTACCAAAAAGTATCTGTAATGTTTTAAAATTAACATTGGTTGACATAACAATTTATGTACATGCATGCTATGTCATTTGAATGATCAGAATATTTATCAGTTATAGCTTTGTCATTTCTAAATATATAACAGAACATGTATGAATAGTTTCTAAAGTTTTGAAGCTTGTTGAAATAGTTACGTAATTGTACATTATTTTCAATATCTATCTCACTGAGTAAATTTTATGCATATGCTAGTTATCCTTCTTATTTTCATTTCTGAAATTATGCCCTAAAATTTATGAAAATGACGTACCTTGTGCTGACATTGATGATGTATAGTTTAGGTATATGTGCATAAATTTTCATATCTTATCCTGCATTAAACATTTTATTTTTCACCATTGTACAGTCTCATTTATCAGACTGACAAGTCTTGTGACATCCTTGTAAGCGAAACGTTGAGTCCTTCACATGATCGATGCAGACCTCCTTCTTTTTTTGACCAGTCGATAGTGACCTTTTGTTTCAGAGTTGTATGATTAAATATTGATCACAAAGTGGCAATATCTCCAGTGCTTAGAGTTTTATTCATTTAGTACAGAGTAAATGATTCTTATCGTTTTTAAAAATAGCATTCAGTGGCCATTGCTCATTCAAACTACGTGGTCAAGTGATTATAAACGCAAGTTGTCACGGCCTTGAGGAAACCACCAAGTAAACAACATCGCAATGATAAATATTTTTCAAACACTCAACATAATTTGCATATTTAGAGACCAGGTATGATGAGCTAAGACTCTAAGGTGTGACAGTAAGATTAAACAGGAGGTCAATTTCAATGTTGTTGTTTGAATGAAGAATTAAAACATAAGATATGACAGTGAACAGGTCTGACAGTGAAGTGAAGAGGACAGTGTCACACATAATGAAGGTGAAGTGATAGGATTTGCTTGAAGGAGAACTAGCCCTACCTGATTAGGTGCATATCTGTGGGTGAGGGGCTGGGGTGGGGAGAAGCCTGACCCCCGTGCCCTGCTTCCGACCCTCCCTCGCTAACGTCTTCAGCACTGCCCGCTACGTGCTCGTGTGGCCATTCCTCCATTGTATGTACTGAAAGCACAAGATGAGTAGTACTGCACTGGCGAGTGAAACTAGGGCTTGCTCACTCACCACGGCCTGGCAAGAGCGGCCATATCGACCTGCTATCACAGATTAGTTAGTGCCGTCACATTTATCTTGTAGACTCAAACATGGTAGATATAGTGGACATGTATAACACTCACCAGCGTGGCCCTTCGCCACTTGAAAATCTTCATTTTGTGTAGGTGTGTTCCTTTTCAATACGCGCTAGGGCCACATGCAAGTTGGCAGTGCAAGTCAAATGTACACACGGGATGGGTCCACTTGGGCTTGCGGGGGTGGAAGGTCAGGTGCACAACAATGCAGTGTTAATGAGACCGGGGCAATTGGGCGTGAATGATGAGAGTAGCGACAGTCTATTTACCCCCTGTCGGTAATGACCAAACAGCGAGGCACAAAACAATGCAGTGTTAGGTATGTGGAGTGCTGTTCTACCCTGCTGGACTCGCGGAATGTGTGTTATTAGGTCAACATGGAGTACGAAGCCACCGCGGGCCAGGCTAGCTGGCTATCTCCACTCAGACCTAATGGTGCAACAGGCCCCTCTTTCGCAAACAGCTTTCTATAATCTTACCATTTTGCCTTCCTGCCCGTCTACCTGCACTGTCGCTCTCAAACCCGTTGTCCCCAGTCGGAGGAAAATAAAGATAATGTTTTAATGTAATTACGGTCAATACACAGATCAATAGACACATATGCACTGTGCAGCGCATGCACCCAGATTTACCTCATGTAAATGAGCGGGGTCACCACAATGACGCACAGCATTTTACATACTCGCCACGTGACTTCGACCGAGCTTTTAACATATTGTTTACGAATATGCAACATATAATTATCTCAAAAAGATGGCCAAGACATATTTTACAAATCAATCGATATATGCCTAATCGCGGGAAATAAATAAGACAGTTTCGGCGTTTATTCACTTATAACATGATGTTAAGATGTGTTATCCAGTAAGTTTTAAAATAAGCTTTTTGTTTTGTCCAACTAGAAATTTTGTTAGAATGGTCTAATTATTATCATACCCTTTTAACGAGTAAACATGCCAACCGAACAATTAACATATTTTCAGCAAGCTTCCCTACGCAAGGTACAACCCTTGTCATGCAGTTTCCATAACTGGCTGATTTTAGCCTTGTCGCAATTACCGTGCTAGGAAATCCGAGCCCACTAAGCATTTCAGGTGCAGCGCTCCACTATCTTAGCACGGAAAGTCAGGGAAATACCGCAAGCCTTAAATCAGCCAATTATGGAAACTGGCAAGAGTTATGCCTTGCGTGGGGATTTTCAACACCTTTAGAAACGCTTCTGCATCACAATGTATCAAGAGCAACCTGAAACAAGGCATGGACGGGAAGATACACTTGCATGTGCATTGTCATAGTGACTGTGCATTTGGGACTCCACAATATGTAACTGAATGCGAAGAAATGCTAAATTAAAAGGATTTAAGGACTGAAAAACGTAACGAAAATGTCCGTATAGGCCTACAGCAATTATTATACATTTTTAATGTTACATAGAGTATTTCATATAAAGAATATACAATGAATAAGTTATTTATATAAAAAAATTCGTTTTTTGTGAACGGAATATTTATATGAGATTTCACCTCACATGTACACCTCGCATCAAAACCTCCATTTGTTTTTCAAGAAGTCAAGGTCTAAACATGACACGATTTGCCTTCCTATAAATTCATCTTCGTCATTCGATTAAAAAAAATATTTTGAAACAAAACTGTGAGAATCGATGGTTATACAATATTAAATAATAAAACAAACATGCACTGAAAATAAGAAAATAAACGCCAAGAAGCATTTTCTTTACATTTCCCCGATAACTGTACTCCAAGTACCCTACATATTTAATGGAAATGGATAGATGCGGTTGATAATACTAGCAATTCAAATAGTTTCAATGTTGTAAAATCATTAAGATTTTAACATGAGTTATTTGTAATTAATTCATGATATGGCAATTGTTCGAATGGGACCTTTCGCGCTGCGTTCTATCTGTTCTTATAAACTACCGGGCAAAAGAAAGTACTCACCTCAGTTGATTTTATCATATGTATGATTTTCAATTGCAAATATCTCAAGTTTTCGATGTCATTATCCAAAACTGATAAGTACAGGTGTTTAGTTAGCAGTCAAAGAATACTTCTACATGTTTTTAAATTATTTTTTTAAAATGAAATTTTAAGTTTAATTTTGTTTTTAAATTATTGTGATCATGATGATACACAACTGTTCATCGACATACAAGACATATCCTATGTGAAAATAAATAAATGTGCCTGATTCTGCACACATTTAAAACATTTTAAACAGGGCAGGGGTCATGTTGGTGAAAATTTCATTCCTAACCCTGTCTTCATTACAAAAAGATATTTGAACTAAAATTTAACCTCAGTCACCAACAAAGTAATTCAAACTACTGCAGATAAGTATTATTGTATCGTGTCATAGTCAAATACATCTGATTTCTTTTAAATATTGAATTAATCGAAATAAACTTAGGTGAAAACTTTCTTTTGCCCGGTAGTTCACTAAGCTGGTATTTAAATCTATCACTATCAATAAATATACACTTAAATTGAAAAGAATTGAAGATGCATTGAACAAGTTGGAAAGTAGCGATCGAGTAACCAACCGACAAATGGCGACATGGAACATAATAATATGTGTAAGACTGAGGGATATGGTGACACTTCTCACACTCAGAAGTTAACCCTCTTAGTCCTGCGGTGTCGTGTAATGCGTGAACAGTTTTCTTGTGTCACGATAAAGGCAAGACTAGGTTGAGTATGCATGTCAAGCAATTGGCACGCAATTCAGGCAATTGACAACATTCGTGAATATTCTTCCGTGCTATTAGCACGAATATCATCTCCCAAGTATAAGTACTTCAATGATGTTTCACGCATTTCCAGTACTCAGTCTCGCACTTGGCGCATTGCAAAAGTCTATTTCAATCACATGGCCGAACCAATCAGCAATGAGTACGCATCGTGCACCCCAGTATAAATAGGTGTCCCGGGAATGGACAACCATATCACCCCAACACTCTACATATAAGAATATGTAGACAGAATCTACAAGGGCCATTCGTACAATGTTGTGGAATCTCTTGTAGTTGTAGTAGAAGGACCCAGCACTGTGTGGCTTCTTCATGGCAACATTTTCCCATTCAAAGATCCCCAGCAATTGCGGTAGTTTAGTCTTACACTCAGACTATGAAAAAAGTATTTATTCTGAAAATATCATCATATTTTTTTAAATCTTAATTTAATTTAATTTTTTACAGTCTTAAGTGTTAGACTAGTGGTAGTTCTACCTTGAACTGTAACCATGAGCCACCTTCTCCCACTATTGTTGGGTTCTGGGGCACTTTAGTACTTCCACCTTGAACACATCAATGATGACTCTACAAACCTCGGGTAGGAATTTACAGATTCTACAAACAATACTTCTGAAGCTGTATTGTAGACTTGTGTGGCTATCACCATTGGCAAGGAAGCAAAATGTGTCAGTTAGTTTTAGCCCATTCAAGTGGTTCTCTCACGAAATTCTTTTTCTTCTCCAGATGAGGAGTTAACTTATCAACCTTTCTTGAAATACCTCTAGAGTTATTGGCCCTATACGGAGAAACATTTTGTAATCTGGGCGATCTTCACGGAAGTTCAGTGAGTTCATAGTGCCCGAAAGAGTGTCTTCTGGTCAATCATTCCCAAACCAACTTTGTTCTAGCTTTCCTCTTACGAGGTGGGGTCCAACGTCTTCTTGCCTCTGCATTATTTCTTCTTCTCCAAGAAATAGAAGCGCAGCCACTGTCAAAAACATGAGCCTATTCCTCTCTTCAATAATGGCGATTTCTTGTGAGTTGTTCATGATGTTCACTTTGTGAAAGTAGAGGATGAACTGATTTAAGATGGGGTACTGCCTTTACAGACACCTCCAATACGAGCAGTACCGTACACCAAGCGTGACTAAAAAAGGTCACGATCTTGACAAGCATGCGTAATTTAGTCGTGCCTGTGCGTGCATATGCGCATACTCCGTACCAAAACGCAACTTCATCAGACCATAGACACAGCATATGCGCGCACAGAACGCAACATAGTCCTGGTTGTTCGCGAATTATGTGTGCAATGCGGGGTCAGTTCGTGGCACTTTGTGTGCAACTTTGCGCGTCAAATGCGCAATATATACGTGAGGTGTGCGCGAATAATGTGCAAACGAAGGTGTGTGTGCATTCTTATGTAAACAAATAATATAAACAATGTTTCACGCATTGGCACGCACTAAGGTCTTGAAATGAGGATGGAAATTCGTGCAAGTGTAAACGCACCTTAACACTCCTGAAATCGCATAAACCGCACGTGCCAGTTTTTCTTTATTCACGAACCTTTGACTCTGCGTGAAATGCACGTTTGACCGGCTAGTTACGAACTGCAAAACGTTCGTGATTGTATGATTCCCACGTGTTAAGCCTGTTTCAGAACAAAACAAATCTATGTCTCGTCACATCTCACTAGCGGAAAATGGTTATGGTATTGATTGATCTGCAAAACATTGAATAATAATCTTGGATAGTTATATAATAAATAATTGATTACACTTAAAAACCGTGTCAAACTTCTTATACGAAACTATAGTACAAATAAATATATAAACCCTCGCTCTGACTCGAGCAATAAAAATATCATACTCGTTTCGTAAAAGTCGAGTGACACACTTAAATTAATCGTGTAACTGGCGAAATGATCCCCGCGTATATACGTTAAAGTTCTAAAGCAAGGTTTCGTAAGCACGTGGGATGTAACTTTGAGTGAGTGAGTGAGTGAGTTAGGGTTTAACGCCGCTTTTCAAGAGTATTTCACTTATATCGCGGCTGCTAGTATTATGGCAGGGAGAAAGCCCGCAACGCCATGTGGCTATGCATTGCGGTGAAACCTGCGAGCAACGGCTGGAACTAGCGAACCATGGTGGTGCTGCGCTGAAATTCAGTGTAGCATTGCACCCAAGATGTAACTTTGAAAGCTTTGCGTAACTTATGCATGGTCTCATAAGTCAATTTTCACACGGTGTCTATAAATATAACAATAAATATAGTTTAAAACAAAAATCGTTTTAAATATTTTCTCTCAATTTATGAGTTCTTTACCATCTTTGATGGAAACCTATGACATTCGCTATCACAATGCAAGTACAAACATATCTTCTCAGCGCTTGCTTGTAAATTGATCGGTAATAAGAGTCTATACGCCCATACATCCCGTGCGTTTGCAAACCCAACGTGAAAACCGTTCAATGTGTATAGTGTATATATTTGATATTTCCTTGAGCTTGGAGCATTAATTCAGTCCAGGTCCTTATGCAACAGGTATAGATAAATGTGGAAGTGGAAGCTTTAAGAAGTACAACGTTATGGATTAAAGTACAGTAACTAAAATTTCACAGACTAAGTTAACTTTATTCTAATGCAACATTTCTACACGCAGTGTAGCAACAGTTTCAACGAACTTCTGAACTTTACGTGGAAACAAGTTGGGATTTACTCGAAGGAAGGAGGTATACGTTTCTGAACCAGGCATAACAACTCAATTAATGTTTCCTGAACGTGTGTATCCAGCAACCTGTGGTTATATACATGGTGGTATATAGGGGTGTATATTTTTCAATTAATTGAGTAACTTTTTATCTCTCATACTAGCAGGGAAATTGTGTGTTTTTTTAGTTCTTAAATCTTGATTGATGGGTACATAATGTATAGATCTTTAAACTGATTACATATGATTGAAATAATCATATTTTTATATATCCGTGATTAGACTGAATTGAAATGAATTTAATATATGCGGGAATACTCTAAGCTTTCGAAGTAGAAGAAAGCAACTACAACACTTAAGAAAAACAAATCACTTTCATGTCTAACCAATTTTTAAAAAAATCCAAATTAAAAAAAAAAAAAACCGTATATAAGGCGGTTGATATAGTGCAGCATGTTACTTTTTGTAAAACGAATTGTGGTTTCAGAGATTTTGCTTGTGAATTTGACGAACGTCATGGATGACACAACCGAGCAAAACAAAAATTAATTCAATGATGCGCCTATTTATTCAATTCATTTATAATTATATACGGAAATCACGGTCTATAAGAGACTGCAGACATGTTTTTGCGCGGGGTCGGTCTGTACAAAGATCAACAACAATTGTTAGGGTATTTGAAAGGAAAGGAATCATCACTTAAATCTGTACTACTACATAGCATTGTGACACGTATAGATATATTGACTGCTGAAACTACAGGAAACCGCAATAAAGGTTTAAAATCGAAAGAAATAGTTTGCGTTTCCATGGTGATTGGATAGATTTCATTCCTAGAAAATGCTTCTCTATTTCAGCGATTACATGTAATGTATACCACTGTATACGAGCGACTTAAAGACAGGACTGCTCGCCGGGCTATTTAGCCTAAACACATTTTAGATTAAAGTTTCATGGATATCCTCACATGAAATGCCTTGCATGCGTAAGTAATGCAATTTTAATAATACTGCGTCCATAAGTGTACTGTTACAAGAAGTACATAGCTTTTCTATCGACTGGAACAACGTGTATGTACAGTAATTCCACATCCAAACCGTTTGGTAATAGTTCTTTCACGCTGGCGTAATCATGACGTAATAGAAGAGATGCGACGTTATGCATATGTTATCGTTTAACTTAACTTATTAACCATTTTCTATTTCTTTAAATTGAGTTTTACATTCTGAAATACTAATACATTTAGAAGTGCATATTTACAATCATGCACTTAAACTGTGGTATATTGTATAGATATAACCCATGTATATACTTATATCTGACTGAATTAACCGCTGTGTTCAAATGTGACCTGCATGATCACGTTGAACGTTCATCAACATTACCACCTAATTATTCGTGTGTATATGGCGAATAATTTTATCTGTGCATTCGATGAATATGAGTCGAAAGTAGTACATATATCTGTAAAATTATGCAGATATGACGTTTAATAGCATAGAAAATATCAGTTATATTGTTATTAACTACCACGAAAACTATAGTCACCCTAAATAACTATTTCTCGTTTCGTTGATAAAATATTCAAATTAAATTCAGATTAAATTACTGCTTGTGATTGTTTAAAACGTATTCGTGTTATATTATATATTTTTAACGACCAAATCGTACATTGTATGAGGCAAGGACACTTTACGATGAGAAAGTTTTTTTATTTACAAGAATTGCTTCTGGCGATTAAAGGCGGCATACAGCGCCACACAGCTATGAAATGTAATATTCCGTATAGTTTTGTGAATCTTTATCAATCAAGATATAAAAGGTGACCTTTCTCAGCCCGCGGTAAACGCCACCTGCTAGGAGAGCGACCCAGTTTGTATCAGGCACTGACACTGGCCGGAGTAATTCACCGTGAACAGTGCGCGATTCGCCTCTCAATTTTCAGTCACTTCATGACCCGTTTCACATGGTTGAACATTGAAGAATTATCTTGTAATGCAACAAATGAATTTAAAAAATCCAATTCTCTGTTAACGTGATTTTTAAAAGTGTTCACATTCAGAGAATGTGTTTTCCGTTAATTAACATATGCGCATAATTCATCCAGTAGCGCTGTTCCTATAGTTCGGACATTTGAAACGCTTTTTAGCCTGACAGCTCTAATCCATCATTCAAGTTGTGCTACACGTTTTCTGACATGTAGGAGGTAAGCAAAATGTACATATACATATAGAGGCATAACTACAATTATATATATGTTAAATTCAAGTGGTTTTATTTCCGGTACTGAAAGGCCGCATGCCTGTAGTACAGTGCATTTCAATGATATATGTACACGCACATTTAATACAATGAAGATGATATTCAACAATTAGGTATAACTTACCGTATTTCCTCTAATTGGGACCCGGACCCTTATTAACATGTAAAGGCTCTTACCCCCGGCGCTTATTGGAGGCCCGGCTCTTATTTGAGGCCCGGCCCTTATAGGTTTGACCAATGCACGTGATAATATCTTATAACTGACGAAAATGTCTTAGAATAACACAAACTCCTCGCCATTTGACGTAAATCTAATTTAGAATGGTAGTTTAACTCTCTTAGTACCTGGGAGCATATATGGGGAATATTATCTAGTAGGGATTAAGTAATAATGCGATATAAGACCCCTATAAGAGACCGGGCCTTATTGGAGGCTCTTATTCACCTTAGGTACATTTACCCCCCGGCTGCTATTAGAGGCCCAGCTCCTATTTGAGACCCGGCCCTTATTAGAGGAAATACGGTATAGTATGTGTAGAAATATATTCTGTTCTGAATACCATAGCATGGTAAACAAACCTAGCCAAATTTTGAAGAACTGCAACTTTTGTGTTACTTACAAGTCTACAAATTTATAATGGTTCGGATGGACATAGTAATAGTTTTTAATATACAACTTCCTCTGTGAATTATAAATAGGGCAAATTAAAACGAAATGATATTCATCTTCTATTTGATTATGATTACAAAGTCATCATATTCGATTTTTTCTTCGGACTGATTTGAATTCCACTTTCGATATATAAATCATGTGATGAACATCTTAATCTACTTAACGCTATCCTAAACTTTTTTACATTTATACATGAAAGATAAATTTCTGATTCTAGAGAACATTTAAACATCCTATAATACAGACACTTACTAGAAAGGTATATGTTTTCAGTCCATTCTTGTAAATAAATATCTTTTAATCTCCTCGTTACTTGACAAATGAAGTCATCGTTTGAATCAACATACTTGTCTATCCAAACAAAACCAAAACCCTTTGTGAATAAGAAATTTCTTATTTGTTTCGTTCGTAACGTTTAAAGAGAAGAAAAAAGACAAACTAAGTCGTGTTTTAATTTTGCAGGAAGGTAGGTGACGGAGATAAAAAAATATCAATCAGAAAATAAAACAGAGATGACACTGGTAAAACAGAAAATAAAACAGAGATGACACTGGTAAAACAGGAAATAAAACAGAGATGACACTGGTAAAACAGAAAATAAAACAGAGATGACACTGGTAAAACAGAAAATAAAACAGAGATGACACTGGTAAAACAGAAAATAAAACAGAGATGACACTGGTAAAACAGAAAATAAAACAGAGATGACACTGGTAAAACAGAAAATAAAACAGAGATGACACTGGTAAAACAGAAAATAAAACAGAGATGACACTGGTAAAACAGAACATAAAACAGAGATGACACTGGTAAAACAGAAAATAAAACAGAGATGACACTGGTAAAACAGAAAATACAACAGAGATGACACTGGTAAAACAGAAAATAAAACAGAGATGACACTGGTAAAACAGAAAATAAAACAGAGATGACACTGGTAAAACAGAAAATAAAACAGAGATGACACTAGTAAAACAGAAAATAAAACAGATGACACTGGTAAAACAGAACATAAAACAGAGATGACACTGGTAAAACAGAAAATAAAACAGAGATGACACTGGTAAAACAGAAAAAAAAAACAGAGATGACACTAGTAAAACAGAAAATAAAACAGATGACACTGGTAAAACAGAACATAAAACAGAGATGACACTGGTAAAACAGAACATAAAACAGAGATGACACTGGTCAAACAGAAAATAAAACATATGACACTGGTAAAACAGAACATAAAACAGAGATGACACTGGTAAAACAGAACATAAAACAGAGATGACACTGGTCAAACAGAAAATAAAACAGATGACACTGGTAAAACAGAACATAAAACAGAGATGACACTGGTAAAACAGAACATAAAACAGAGATGACACTGGTCAAACAGAAAATAAAACAGATGACACTGGTAAAACAGGAAATAAAACAGAGATGACACTGGTAAAACAGAAAATAAAACAGATGACACTGGTAAAACAGAAAATAAAACAGAGATGACACTGGTAAAACAGAAAATAAAACAGAGATGACACTGGTAAAACAGAAAATAAAACAGAGATGACACTGGTAAAACAGAAAATAAAACAGAGATGACACTGGTAAAACAGAAAATAAAACAGAGATGACACTGGTAAAACAGAAAATAAAACAAAAAATACAGTGAAGGCAAACCAAGAAACTGAGCAGATAATCGGGTTATGACATTTTCCCAAAGAGGGCAATGTAGATTCTAGTGCGGATTTTATCCGTACAATGGCATTGGAAATGATACAGTTGAATCGATGACGATGGCGGGGTGGGCAGTTTTAAATGAATATCACAGGTAAATGGCAATGAAGATGACGCAGGAAAGGCAATGATATGACACAGGACAGTGAAGATGGCAGCATGAGTAGGGCGATGATTATGGTACAGATCGACTGGGCAATGAATGTAATGCATGCCTGCATTTGAGAAGATGGAGAAATGTAACTGTATATGTCAATGAGGATGGTGCATAGAGGGCAATGAAGGTGAAGAAAAAGGTCAATGAAAATGATACAGAAAGGTCAATGTGGATGGTACATAGAGGGCAATGAAGTTGAAGCAGATATGCCATGAGGATGGTACATAGAGGGCAATGAAGGTAAAGCAGATATGTCAATGAGGATGGTACACAGAGGGCAATGAAGGTAAAGCAGATATGTCAATGAGGATGGTAAATAGAGGGCAATGAAGGTAAAGCAGATATGCCATGAGGATTGTACATAGAGGGCAATGAAGGTAAAGCAGATATGTCAATGAGGATGGTACACAGAGGGCAATGAAGGTAAAGCAGATATGTCAATGAGGATGGTACACAGAGGTCAATGAAGGTAAAGCAAATATGCAAATGAGGATGGTACATATAGGGCAATGAAGGTGAAGCAGATATGTAAATGAGGATGGTACACAGAGGGCAATGAAGTTGAAGCAGATATGTCAATGAGGATGGTACACAGAGGGCAATGAAGGTAAAGCAGATATGTCAATGAGGATGATGCAGAGAGGGCAATGAAGTTGAAGCAGATATGTCAATGAGGATGGTACACAGAGGGCAATGAAGTTGAAGCAGATATGTCAATGAGGATGGTGCACAGAGGGCAATGAAGTTGAAGCAGATATGTCAATGAGGATGGTACACAGAGGGCAATGAAGGTAAAGCAGATATGTCAATGAGGATGGTACATAGAGGGCAATGAAGGTAAAGCAGATATGTCAATGAGGATGGTACACAGAGGGCAATGAAGGTAAAGCAGATATGTCAATGAGGATGGTGCATAGAGGGCAATGAAGGTAAAGCAGATATGTCAATGAGGATGGTACACAGAGGGCAATGAAGGTAAAGCAGATATGTCAATGAGGATGGTACACAGAGGGCAATGAAGTTGAAAGAGATATGTCAATGAGGATGGTACACAGAGGGCAATGAAGGTAAAGCAGATATGTCAATGAGGATGGTACACAGAGGGCAATGAAGGTAGAGCAGATATGTCAATGAGGATGGTTCACAGAGGGCAATGAAGGTAAAGCAGATATGTCAATGAGGATGGTACACAGAGGGCAATGAAGGTAAAGCAGATATGTCAATGAGGATGGTACACAGAGGGCAATGAAGGTGAAGCAGATATTTCAATGAGGATGGTACATAGAGGGCAATGAAGGTAAAGCAGATATGTCAATGAGGATGGTGCATAGAGGGCAATGAAGGTAAAGCAGATATGTCAATGAGGATGGTACATAGAGGGCAATGAAGGTAAAGCAGATATGCCATGAGGATGGTACACAGAGGGCAATGAAGGTAAAGCAAATATGCAAATGAGGATGGTACATATAGGGCAATGAAGGTGAAGCAGATATGTCAATGAGGATGGTACACAGAGGGCAATGAAGTTGAAGCAGATATGTCAATGAGGATGGTACACAGAGGGCAATGAAGGTAAAGCAGATATGTCAATGAGGATGGTACACAGAGGGCAATGAAGGTGAAGCAGATATTTCAATGATGATTGTGCATAGAGGGCAGTGAAGGTAAAGCAGATATGTCAATGAGGATGGTACACAGAGGGCAATGAAGTTGAAGCAGATATGTCAATGAGGATGGTACACATAGGGCAATGAAGGTAAAGCAGATATGTCAATGAGGATGGTACATAGAGGGCAATGAAGGTAAAGCAGATATGTCAATGAGGATGGTGCATAGAGGGCAATGAAGGTAAAGCAGATATGTCAATGAGGATGGTACACAGAGGGCAATGAAGGTAAAGCAGATATGTCAATGAGGATGGTACACAGAGGGCAATGAAGGTGAAGCAGGTATGTCAATGAGGATGGTGCACAGAGGGCAATGAAGTTGAAGCAGATATGTCAATGAGGATAGTACACAGAGGGCAATGAAGGTAAAGCAGATATGTCAATGAGGATGGTACACAGAGGGCAATGAAGGTAAAGAAGATATGTCAATGAGGATGGTACACAGAGGGCAATGAAGGTGAAGCAGATATGTCAATGAGGATGGTACACAGAGGGCAATGAAGGTAAAGCAGATATGTCAATGAGGATGGTACACAGAGGGCAATGAAGGTGAAGCAGATATGTCAATGAGGATGGTACACAGAGGGCAATGAAGGTGAAGCAGATATGTCAATGAGGATGGTACATAGAGGGCAGTGAAGGTGGTGGAGTTGAATAATTAAGATGACAGGGTAGGGCAATGAGAGTGGCGCAGTTTGGCCGAGTTGGTACATATGTCAAAGTAGGTGACTTGAATATGTCAAAGAAGGTTACTGGAATAGACCGATGTAGTCGGAGGGGATAGATCGAGGTTGGTGACGGAGACGGTCAATGAAAGTGACGCTTATTGATCAGAGAAGGTGACGGGGCTAGGGCATTGAAATCGACCGGTGGGACAATGAATGTGACGCATATATAATGAATGTAAAAGGGATAGGTAAAACAATGAAGGTGTCTGGATAAAGCAACGAGGATGGTAGGCCTACAGATAGGACAGTGAAGGTGATGCAGATAGGAACCACTGAAGAATACGCAGATAGGCAATGAAGGTGACGGCTGTATGGCACTAAATGTGGCGTTAGAATTTTGAAACGAGGTTAAAGGTTGACGTTATAGCGAGTGCACGTAATCAGGTGCTAATTAAGTGTAAAATTATGTATCGGGGCCCCATCCCTGGGTTTTCGAGGATGGTATGCCATTGATATACCCACAAACTAGTCAGAAACATGCTTGTTTCACGAAGCGGAATTCTTACTTGCCATTGTGGCTACCGTCTCAATACCTGTTAAGTATGATCGTTAAAGCCGAAATAAGGATTCCACGCACTTTCGCAGCTTGAAAGAATATACACGGTTCCTATCAATCATAAGGTTGACTACAGAAGGTTCATAGAATTAGTCTAGCGGACAGTCCACTACTAAACTGGAATTGAAGTATTTGTTGTTTGATGCGTAGAAGTACTCCAAAGCAAGTCAGGTCCTCGCCTTCTCGACAGACTGCAGGTCTGCAGGATCGATATCTGCCTGCTGTGGTCTGACCGGCAACTTGCGTACAGACTCATGCAGGGCTCTTACAAGTCTTAGTGTAGAGTCGTATACATAGGTTGTGTCTTGCGAGGTTAGAGTCAAATTCAAAGAGTTGTATTGTATAAGTAGCACTCTCAAACATAATTTAGAATTAGTTATTTGGATAGAATGTTATCAAATATTATGTCGTAAGAGTTTTTGTTAATGCTTTGTATCAAGATAACTAAATGTTTGTATATGAGCAGAGTTGCTCACGGAAAGACATATACTCAACTCTTGAATTTAGATTAAACTGATGTACAGCTCATGAGTGTATATTTAAGCCTTAAATGTACGCCTATTTGTTATCATATGATGTACATATGTACACCTGATGTGTACATGCATGGACACATATAGTGTGTTCCTATGCATATATACCTGATGTACACAGTGTATTCCTGGTGTATCCCATGTGCACATGCATGTTCACACATTATTTACAGATTCACTCCTCCTGTAAATTCATTGACCTGCACATGTACATCTTGTATACACCATATGAACGTACATATATAAGTCCTTATTGTAAATACACGTGCAACACATTCGTGCAGAGGTTTACTGCAACTTTACACAAACACATACATACTGACACCTTGTTTACACCATACACATGCAGAAACAAATGTACTATTGTGTACACTAAATGCACGTAGATATTGACTATTGTGTATACCACAGGTACGTACGTATTTAATATGATGTACACATGTACTATTGTGTACACCATATGATCGTACATATGTACTATTGTGTACACTAAATGCACGTAGATATTGACTATTGTGTATACCACAGGTACGTACGTATTTAATATGATGTACACATGTACTATTGTGTACAACATATGATCGTACATATGTACTATTGTGTACAACATATGATCGTACATATGTACTATTGTGTACAACATATGATCGTACATATGTACTATTGTGTACAACATATGATCGTACATATGTACTATTGTGTACACCATATGAACGTACATGTACAATGTACACGTACACATATAACTTTTGTGTACACTACGTACATATTTACACCTGGTTACATCCCATGCACGTACCTATTTACACCTGGTTACATCCCATGCACGTACCTATTTACACCTGGTTACATCCCATGCACATACATATTTACACTTAGTTACATCCCATGCACGTACATATTTACACCTGGTTACATCCCATGCACGTACATATTTACACCTGGTTACATCCCATGCACGTACATATTTACGCTTAGTTACATCCCATGCACGTACATATTTACACCTGGTTACATCCCATGCACGTACATATTTACACCTGGTTACATCCCATGCACGTACCTATTTACACCTGGTTACATCCCATGCACGTACATATTTACGCTTAGTTACATCCCATGCACGTACATATTTACACCTGGTTACATCCCATGCACGTACATATTTACGCTTAGTTACATCCCATGCACGTACATATTTAGACCTGGTTACATCCCATGCACGTACATATTTACACCTGGTCACATCCCATGCACGTACATATGTACGCTTAGTCACATCCCATGCACGTACATATTTACACCTGGTTACATCCCATGCACGTACATATTACACCTGGTTACATCCCATGCACGTACATATTTACACCTGGTCACATCCCATGCACGTACATATTTACGCTTAGTCACATCCCATGCACGTACATATTTACACCTGGTTACATCCCATGCACGTACATATTACACCTGGTTACATCCCATGCACGTACATATTTACGCTTAGTCACATCCCATGCACGTACATATTACACCTGGTTACATCCCATGCACGTACATATTTACGCTTAGTTACATCCCATGCACGTACATATTTACACCTGGTTACATCCCATGCACGTACATATTTACACCTGGTTACATCCCATGCACGTATATATTAACACCTGGTTACATCCCATGCACGTACATATTTACACCTGGTTACATCCCATGCACGTAAATATTTACACCTGGTTACATCCCATGCACGTACATATTAACACCTGGTTACATCCCATGCACGTACATATTTACGCTTAGTTACATCCCATGCACGTACATATTTACACCTGGGTACATCCCATGCACGTACATATTTACGCTTAGTTACATCCCATGCACGTACATATTTACACCTGGTTACATCCCATGCACGTAAATATTAACACCTGCTTACATCCCATGCACGTACATATTGACACCTGGTTATACATCCCATGCACGTACATATTAACACCTGGTTACATCCCATGCACGTACATATTGACACCTGGTTATACATCCCATGCACGTACATATTTACGCTTAGTCACATCCAATGCACGTACATATTTAAACCTGGTTACATCCCATGCACGTAAATATTAACACCTGGTTACATCCCATGCACGTACACATTGACACCTGGCTATACATCCCATGCACGTAATAGTTACACCTGGTTGCATGATTTGCGTCCCATGCACGTATATATTGACACCTGGTTACATTCAATGCACGTACATATTTACACACTTCAGGTTTGCATATACACATGCACGCATGTACATAAAGCACCTTGTGTACATATATGCGGATACACAGCTCACCGTATCAACGTACAGAGAGGTATGCCTGCAACCTCCCTCCCATCAGGCGGAACGATGCCACTCCAAAACGTAGATCTTGACCCATTATCACAATTCACAAGTGATAAATTATCAAATAATGGAGGGTCAACTCAAAATGAGTTCCACTGTTCCAGCAATTGTTAGACTATTTAATTTGCCTGTCACTACGATTGCTTTACTTAAATTTAATGATGTGAAGTCGCTAAAGAATTGATGTTTTCGAGGCGCATTCCCTGGTTGTTGGCTGGAATGATTCTTCAACAGCTGATGACATGAATCTTCAAGAAACTATAGTTAAAGGGAAAGTTCTATCGCCGATATATCGGCAGCATCCACCATCTTGGTTTCTTGGCATTATGTGACATGAAAACACGGTATATTTAACCCAATTTTATTTTTTAAAAATAATAAACAAAACATAAACTAATAGTTAATATACACATAGTAACACACAACGTATCATAAAACTAATAAACAATATGGTGTTAGGCCGTAGCAAAGTTTCCCCTATGAATGACTTCAGTTCTCATTGTTTTTATTTTCAACAAATGTGCGCTTTGCGTTATCAAGTTGTGAAATGTGAAGTCATCAAAATATTAACTTCATAAATATATTTCAATTTGACTGTGTTTTAATCATGTATTAATAGCATATATGTGTAAACAGGAATATCCTCTCGAATTTCGTTTCCACAAAAAAATACCCCGAGAGAACCTCCTAAGACACCTCTATCCATGTGTGAGGTGTAGCACGTACCGTTGCAGTTGTAAATTCGAATACCAGTATCTATACTGTCGTATTTTTAACAACACGCTTGTATAGGTTGATGATAATAATCACGGATTTGGTTGAAATCTTTGGCAGAGAAAATACTATATTGTCTACCAATAAATACGCCCCTACGACACATCTTCAATACCATTTCTCCTTTTTCACACGCCCGTTTACTTTTGAAATACATGGACAAAGGATATAAACTTGACGGTGTCTTCTGATCTCAAGTTCGCAGTGTCACATGAGCTGCACTGGGTTAATAACACCCCTCCACCTCTCCTCTCGCTCGCCCCCTACCCTCAACACCCTCCCCTCCACCCGGGGGCAAATCTACCCCTATCCCAACCACCCACGAGTTATACTCCATGCAGAGCCAGTATAAGATAAGTGTATGTATACCAACTCTTGAGTCGATGCACCTGTTTCCTTAGCAACAGTTCACGACGCTCCTGACCCTCTCCCCCCACCCCTCTCTCCATACCCCCTCCCCCTCCACCTCCTCGTGCCACTGGACGCTTGTACAGGGGGGTTACGCCAGGTTACGGGGAAGAGAAGGGAGGCTATTTTGGGGTGACCTACATTGCGCGTTGGACAGCTAAAGAGCCTGTGGGTGTTCAACACGGCTTTGTAAGCGGCTATCTGTAGCGGACATACAGTGAATACAGTGAGGTAGCGGTGCATAGCGCGCACATGACTCAGATGCACATTGGCTGGACGGCCCTTTCTTCTCGCTGTAGAAGGCAGATACCCTACCAGATACCATGTACTTATGTATGCTTCATGACGCGAGTCGTGTCATTCTTTTAACATTCTATTTTTCACGGAATGTCAACTGAATGTTATGGGAGAAGAGTTATCCACTGTAAGTTAACATTGTAAGTGACCCCTCTCGACCGCAGATAGCCCATTCCGCTGCAAGGGGTGGGTGGGTGATAAGCGTATCACGTTGAAAATTGCTCTCGGTTGTTTGTACATATAACTCTGGGAATAATTTACAATAAAATGACCACATACTACGTTACTGATAACAATATTGTAAATTCTAGGTTTTATTTTGAATTTAATTATATATTAATAAAATTGAATGCATGCGTCCTTAAAACTCGTTTCTATTTTGACAAAGCAGAGACTTGTTGACTAATTCGATTATGGTTCGGAGAATATGTATGTCAACTTTATAGTATTGTGACATTTGGATATATTAACAAACCATATACGATGGTGCTACATGCATATTCGTATTCATGCACACTGCATTTCGTCACTCAATGACAAGGTGTTTTACCAATTTAAGGGCTTATATTACAAATATATTTAAAAAATATGTTCCCACGTATGAAATGATGAACTGTCACATTAAATAATTCATATCCGAACCATTTCCTAAACTATGCAGTGACTCTCTTATCAGATATATAGATGTATATAGAGTCCCTGATCCCACATTGTAAAGACAGGTTGGTGGTAGACAGATAGATATGACAAGTATATATCTATAGATCTCTACGGTAGCTGGGTATATTGACAACCGATCGAATTACCTGCCACTAGTACATGCAGATAAAAAGCTTTTACTCTCAGTAAGATTTAAAAACTGAATGACTGACCACATAACGTGTTCAATCCTTATTCAGAAAACACCACAGATAGCTTGTGTTGTAGGTGAAAACAGTTTAAGAATGAGAAGCCCCGCGTAGTTGCACTGACCACACGGTCGATACTGTGATCACACTGATTTACATACATGCATAATACTCTGCTGTGGTGACAGCCCTCTGCACATGTCGTATGATACATAAACTGGTATTAGCCTCTGATATAAGATCTCAGGACAAATGTCATAATTTACAATGAAAACAAATCTTCCTTTCCTTTCATTGTTCAGCTTTTCATTTCTGATTTTGATTTTTTAAATCCTAAATATAAACTTTCTTTGTGGTTATATGATACACTGCGGTCACTGAAATAAATAAAGCATTTATTTAGAATAATGTTTTTAAAATTTCTAATCGCTTTCTATGATAATTTACGCTATGTTATATTCATGTATACGTATTGTGCTTTTTGTATATAATTACAGAATAGTATTGATATAATTACGATACCGAGCTGCTTTGTACTTTGTACAAGGTATCTGTAATGAAGAGTAAAACGTATCAATATTTTACAATCAACATTTTACATATGTACATCGTATTGCGTGTGTGCTTCTGTAATGTATGAAGCTTTAAGTAAACAAAGATGCAATTTCAATTGCAGCTAGAACAATTTGTTTTCCGTTAAAAATTATGTCACTAATATTGCAATCAGTTCGTACGGTGTCAAATGTGTCAATTGTATTAATTCATTTTCAAAGAAATAAGTGAAGAGCCGTTCTAATTTATAATATCTCGAATACCTCTTCAAACGTTCTTACTTGGTTGAGATGTATATAGTGTATATAAGAAGAGGTGCTGATCTCCACGACAATTTCTGATGAGTTGTCATCATGTTTTATAGGAACAACATTCACTCGTACTGAAAAGGACAACATAAACATTTTGTAGTCGGTTTGTTGGTTTCCAATGAAGATGATTTTTTACCTACACGATTCTTTGTTGGCGCCGATAATGGCAGGACATAGTCAACTGCACACACACACACGTAGTGAGTTCAGCCAGGCGGAACGGTTCTTTCAGCACCAGTCCATTACGACCATCAACCCTCTTCACCTTTGTACCGGGCGCTACACGGCGAAAACACCTCAACATTAAAACATCTCTCCCTTTGTCGTCCAGCGAATTTTATGTCAGCGCGCTTTCTTCACTACTTTGATGGACGAAATCGTGTTAATAGCTCTATCTGACTGGCATTGGTCGAGTGCAGGTACATACATTTACCTGCTCTGTTATCAGACCCTCTGTATATACTAGTACATATATAATAGTTCAGTACATCCTCCTTTAATTTCGTCAGTTTGAAAAGAATTTCTATACATTAAAAAAGCGACCATTTGAGATAATCTTATTTTTACTATAAAATTCTATTTACTGTTTTATGACATCTACCATCAATTTGTATAGTGATTAATGCAAATTTAAAGGTTATTTCAAAACCTGGTTGTGTCATTAAAGGTACATCCATTGTGTTGTTGGGGTCACATATTGCAAACGTCATAAATGGTATTACTTTATCAAGAAGTACCGACTGTTACCGAAAACTACCATTTTGATGATAGTAGACTTAGTATTTTGACGATATGAAGGTAAAAGTAGTGATTTCTGATCGAAAACCGGACAATGCATAGCGTGTGGCGCGCGTCAATGAGTCAAACGTAATTTTGGAATCTTATCTATAACAGAAAAAATGAAAAAATTGAGTTGATAATGTTTAATAGGTCTTATAACTACTGTGCATGTAAATGGGACGTGCAGTTTCGGTTTCTGCACATGCATAATGATGTTACTCAATTTTAATTGGAAACTAGTAATTATGATATATTTGGCGATTGAGGATTACTATGCAAGCTGAGTGATTTTATTTGTATTGTAGACAGCACATATGGTGAGTTGCAATGTATTAAAGCCAAATAAAATTGTATGAAACACAATGGATGCACCTTTAATAGTCAATTTTCCATACACCCGAATTTACCTTAATGCCAAAGATTCACAAAGGTCTAGTATTTTACGTACGCTTCAATGTTTACACGTCTCTCATTTCATTCAAATTTTGCAACATATCTGTGACATAACTGTGTGAATTAGAAGCCGTTAATGAACAGGCTATTAATGTGGCTGTGTGTCAAACATTCTTAACCCATAATATATATCTATGTTTTACCGCATATATGATTATTAATGGTGTTTATTTCTCTGCGCTTTGAGGAAATTACCTTATGTCTTACTCGGTATTTTAGATGATCTCAGTTATTTGGACGTTGCGTAAATGACATTCTAATACCGATGTTGAAATGAAAAATTCAGTCATGTGTGCAAATCGGTAGAAGTAGAACTCTAATGTCTGAATATACAATCCCATCGTGATTCGACTAGAACATAATAATCATTTTAATCCGAAACGATAACAATTATACAGATAATTCAAATTTAATCCATTGATTACTGGAGTGAAATTTTGAGTATTTGCATGACAAGGACATGAATGAATTAACTTGTTGTTTCACCATGACCTGAAATCTGCAAGATTTCGAAAGGATATTCAATTCTTGGATTTAAAGTGTCTTTTTAATGGATCTTTTACGAACGCTTCACTAACAATTTTGGTTTATATTTCGCATCAGATGGGGAATCATTCTCTTTCCACAGAGGTTACTCCCTTCAGATTTCCTATCCTAACCTCTGTGGGAAGAGAATGCTGGGGGAAATATTGTCATCTATAAATCTACATGTGCACTGCGAGATACGCTTATTCTTGTGAAGTTTATATCTCCTACATGCCACCTCAAGCATCAAACGTCTATGAAAATGAAGTAATAAACACTGCAGACGGCATACACATTACATATTTTCGAAAACAAAGTTGAAAACTCTAAAAATCGTTTCACATCTGTATAAATATTCATGGTTTTGACGTAACCACATTAAAAGTCGTTCTAAAGAAATATGAGAGATGAAAATGGTGAAAACATTTATTTCAGAATAACAAACAGTACACGGTTATATGGCATTGAATAAGTATATAAAGTCACATTGATGTATGTGTTACATGGACTGTAGCAGGTAAAACATATAACAAGGAACAACTGTGCAGGGACACCATCGAGAGTTCTCTCATCACTCAATGAGCGAAAGAGGATAATATACATTACATACAGTCAGTCTGGTTATACGACCTGATAATATATCCACATAAGTTAAACCGCCGAAAAGTTTAGATTTTGTGTCTGGCATTTCCATTTCTTTGAGCAAATCCGATATTTAGTACAACATTATTTTTTGTTACGAATAAATTATCAAATAAAATAGAGTTTTCAAAAACCAAGTGGCAGCTTAAACAGTTTAAAACGACTCATAATCTAATACTAATCATCAATAAAATAATTACACCAATGATTAAAATTCAAGTTAAAATATCATGTTTATCACAATTTTAGAAAGACTTTAGCCAGCGTACAACGTAATTCAAAGTTAATACCCCGGTTCACTTTTTAACAATGGGCCGTGTATTTACTATACCTTCCTATATGCAATGAAATACATATTTTTCAAATGGATATTTACTGATTGACGTCTGGAGCGA
The DNA here is from genome assembly GCA_936450465.1 of Gibbula magus. NCBI lineage: Eukaryota > Metazoa > Mollusca > Gastropoda > Trochida > Trochidae > Gibbula > Gibbula magus. The sequence continues at coordinate 23,493,201 of OW388289.1, read as the reverse complement.
GTCATACACGATATCGGAAACGAAAAGGAATGGTGAAACACATTTTGAAGACTCTATATTGGTACTCCTTACGGAAGTATCATTAATGAACTGAACTAAAGTACCACGAACTATAAATTTAGACATTAAAAGCACAAGTTTATATGTGGCAACTCGCAAGCCTCACCCATATGGTGGAATGTATTTTGTTATGCAAATATCAAACGAAATCGCCTATCACAAGTTTGCTCGTACAGTATATAGTCAGCAGTATATAAACCAACAAGTATATAAAGCAAATCTGAAAATCAACAAATGATAATTTAGTCTGATAAGAATAACAATCAGGTGATTCCGCTAAACCTTGATAAGATAAATGTCGGGTTGAAGTGTTATGTTAGATCATATTACAGTGTGAACAAGTGAAATTAAGGGTAACTAATATATATTTGTGTGAAATGGTTTAGGTTATAATGGGAATCTTTCCCGAAACGTAGCTTTCACATAAATCATGTACTCCCGAGCAAAAGAAATGCCTTGAAATTTTCTGCCGGTGATTTTAAACATTCTTTAATAACCACATGTTCTTTTATATACTTATGTTGTCTCAAATTTGTGTTGGTGACATGTCTTTTGCCCGGTAGTTTGTGTCGTTGATCACTTCCAAGGACATTGCTTTTGTTCAAAGACGTATTTAAAAAAATGGGATTTTACGCCTGCTTCAATCAGATCATCTCCGTCTCCAGCATCGAGATTCTCCCAAGATACATTGCTTTTTAGTGATATTTAGGACCAGCTACTAAATGAAAGATGTTTTATTCATTTTGTTAAAATCTTCTTCTTGAACATTCCTGTCCAAGGCAGCGAATCACCATTGAAGATAACCTGAGCAACATGACGTTAGCGATGACATGTATTGATGACGTCAGAAGGCACGTTCATTATGACGTGGTCGATTTTCATTGGTTGTCGTAAACGTACTGAATAAATTCTGAAATCAAAATGAAGTGTTATTACATTTTTCAACACAATGATAAAATGTTTTAGTTAAAGGTCCCATAGACGGCAAATACAAAAGAAAGGTAAGATGTTGCGATGAACACTTCAATATTTGGAATAGCACGACGTTTCGGAATATATGCTTACTTCTTCAGTTACTGCGATACAGAAATTGACCTCAACATGTCTAGTTTTTCTTACTTACGATATTATGACGTATCATTATTATATTATATCAATGAATATCCCATTTAGGAATCGATAGACACAGACCTTGATGTTTTACTTACTGTGTCTATAGGCCACTACATTAGACTATTAGTATATGTCTTTTAAACTAAGATGTGAGTTACTATCGACACTTTAACAAACACTTCTCCCTCTCTTACTTTCTTGTTCTTGTAGGGCAAATTTATAAATCTCTTTTTTACAATGTGTTTTAAAAACATCACATAACTTCTTTTGGGAAGTTAAGGGATGATATAACCGAATACACAGATGCTTATGTGAAACAAGTCGTAGGAACCTTATGCAGTCTGATCAAAATCGACCTTGTTCCGAGGAATAAAATTTGCAAAATAATATATCTACCGGGATACGAACAGGTTCTGTAAATTACTCGCCACAAGGTCTGAGAACATCCCGTATAGGCGTGTGTTCCGAACCAGTTTAGCGCAGCCAAAGCCCAGTCAAATAGCTGACCAATAACATCATAGTTTTTAAACGGTCGCTGTTTTGAAAGCATTCGGAACAGACGAAAGGATAGCTGTTAGGAGTTATCTGCCCCTAGCTTCTCGCACCGAAAGCTTTTGTTGGACGTCTTGTGATTGGTGTACTGAATTGCGTCAGAACATGGGAGTCTACGGGCTGTTCCCAGACGGTTTGGCGTGGAAACCTTCGAGCGATACGAGTTCATATATCGGTAGATACACTATTTTCCACGGAATACCGTCGGTTTTAATCAGACTGGAACCTTATGTGGAATCTATCCTGCATCCGGAAATATTTCCAACACAATACGTGTCTAATAAGATTACTGGGTGGTACTTCAGTCATCTACCCACTGACTATAAGAACTTTCTGGTATCTCTGCTTTAGAACGCCCCACCCTGCCCTCATCTTATCTCCAATAACTCCTCGCAACTCTCGCAATTATCAGGACACTGCCTTAGGGCCAAGCCGAGTTGGAAACATCTCTTGTTGGTCATTTGGGAAACGTTACCACATAGACGCATATACTGATATATAAAGTACTACTATATATATATATATATATATATAAGTATACCTTCCTATCTACATAGTATATATAAAGAAGGTACAGCACGGTGAACCTGCCACAGGACCAAAATCGAATGCGCTTTGTAAAATTCGTAGACTGATCCAAGTTTCCATTTACGGTCCCGTGGGAAGACACACAGAATATGATATAAAAATATGTTATATATATTTATACAGAGGCCAATGAGGAATCTACTTGGATGTATTGCATAACATAACGGATATATCCACATCAATTTTGCTTATCTGTAAATATGAATACGTAAATATGACACCGGTAAACGGGGGATCGCTTTGGATGCAATGTAAAAAACTTTAATCAGATTGGTCCATCTGAATGTGTAACTGGGAACAATATGGCTGCTGACCTGAGAGACACAAGACCCCGTCCCCGTCCCTGTCCGCGGTCCTGATGATCTCGTCCGCCTCAGCGTCAGAGATCATACGCCTCTCCAGGGATTCGAACCCTTTCTGGATCTCCTTCCGTCCCAGGAACCCGTCTCTGTTCGTGTCGAAACTCTGCAACATCACCAGAACATCGACTTGCTTGATTTGTAATGTTATATTGTGTGTTATAGTTCATTTGAAATTTCGTGTAATCTCGTGCAATCTTTGTTGGTACATTTTGTGTAACATTTTGATGCAACACTTTCTTCGTTTTGGGCTAAATCGGCTCCTACTTATTTTCTTACATGTCATGCTGCATTTTGTATTCATTTCGTGTTACTTTGAGTGCTACATTGCGTTCTACTATTGTGTCAGTTTATTGTGTGCAACATGTGCTATGTTCGGTATACATTTCTGCTGCCTATCATGTTACATCCTGTTGTATGATTCCTGTTCGTGCTTCATTCTGTTCTAAATTCGTTTTATTTTCCTGCTATTGTTTGTGAATTATGTACTTCATTTCGTGTTATGTATACATTACGCTACATTTCGAGTCGTGTTAAGTTTTGTGTTATATTTAGCGTTTGTTTTGTGTATTTACATAGCATATACATCATACGTTAATAATTTATCATGGCGGCCAATGGGACATTGGTACATGAACTTGTATATACGTTCTTCAGTCGGATGTCATTTGATGAGTGGTCAACATAAAGATGAACGAAATTTACAGATGCACAGATAACATAGTTTTTAAGATGTTTGTTAAATTTCACAACAATTTGACGTAAACTTAAATTATGAAAAATATTCTTGCAAAAGTCAATTAACATGTAAGTATGTGGGAAATCCCAGTGTGGGGAACTATATATGTACACCCTATCGTATTTACTGTATTCCTTTTATATGGTATAGAGTATAATCTAAAGGCATATATGTTGTTCTATTTCTAAGCAGTATACATGTCGCTATGATCCATTGTTTATCTATAGAAATCGCCGACTCACTATGAAGAGTTCCTTCATTTGTTTATCGAGAGCAGTCTTTTCTTTGTACTTGACGGCCATCATGGTAGCAAATTCTTCAAACTCAATGGCCCCGCTGTCTGAAACACAAAACATCATGTACATGTACATATCCTTGAATGACGCTCAGATTTGAGGGAAACAGTAAAAATAAACACACTCTTCGAATAAAGTTGTAAACTTGATCCATAAACGTGTCTCTGATTTATCTTACCAGTTTCTTAAATGGTTAATGAAGAAGTAATATACGTACTTCTGTTCATATAATGATAGTAAATTGTTCATATACGTTAAACAATGCCAGATATTACCACGCTGATCTTATCTAGGTTTGTAACTTTCGTTTTGAAAGGGATTTCTAAGTATTGTAAACTTGTTTCATTTCTTCCGTTTCGTTACAAATGTGAATTAATCTTATTTAGTTCCCTTATTACAAAACGTGTACTTATATTCGTATTTCTTTCTCGTGGATTAAACTTTGTGGGATGAGATTAAGTAAAGTTAGTTTGGCTTCATGGCCGTTTTCAAGAATATATCACTTTCATCACGGTAGTGAGTAGTATTACAGAAAGGAAGCGTGCAATACCATATTATGGCAATGTTTTGCAGTGAAACTTAAGTAGAGTGACTGCACCTAGCCAACAATTGGTGGTAAAAAGCTCAGTTTTCCATCAACAATCATAAAACCGTGACGTTTGTAACATTATATTTTTGCTTGGAATCTGTTTACTCTTTCAACCATCGATTGTTCAGCATTCGTTTTGTGCTTGACTAAACACAGTAGCATTGCATTGTTGAGACGAAGTCGGGTAAGGAATAATCTATGCACCGAAATATCACACTCTCCCTGGGGAGCCGCGAACAGGTGCCCGTGAATAGACCACTCCTCGATATAAAAATAATGTAGTGAAATGTCGTGAATAATGCAGGACGTATTGTCCTCCAAACAAGGGACTGGCTTAACTATATTCAGGGACTGACGATCTACAATGACGTAGATGTGACTTTGATATATCTATCTATCTACATATTTCTATATATATTTATGCTGTGTCTTAGGAACATGAGCATTTTGGTTTCTATAAATATGCAAACCTAACTATAAGAAGAACAAATATTCGTTTTACATATGTATGAACTATGACATGTTCTATGCTATGAATCGTATTGACAAGTTCAAGCTTATCGCTTTAACAATATGAATAAAATTGGTTCTGTAGTTTTGTGTCCATTCAAATTACGCCCCTGTCTGAATATCGGTATATCCCTCGCTCTCGCTCGGGAAATACCAATATCCAGGAACATGATATTACATGGAAACGAATATAATGTTCTATTTATTACCGAGTCATGAAATACTCAAAATTACTTTCTAGCATGGGCTTGCTACCAGCGACCATTTCAACTGATAGCAACGCCATAGACGAAACGTCACCATGACGAAGTGATATTTTGTCAGAGGGCTTCGTACGATAGATATGATAGATAGATAGATATGGTTGCCCTCGTAGGTAAATCAGCAGGCGATCCTTCAAACGGTGACAATAGACTTTTACATATCCATACGAATATACAGACACATAGAGAAGGCGAAGATGAAGATTATGCATTAGCCATCAATATGTGATATACTAATGCCTCAATACATCTGCGTTGTATGAAGATGTCAACGCAGTTGAGTAGTATTCAGATAAATGAGGATTTATGCACAATGGATGAGGAGTGAGTTATTGTTTAACTCCGCTCGGGCAATATCGCAGCCGTTTGCGGCGTTATGCACAATGTACAATGGTTTAGAAATACACAATAGGTAATACTACACTGCTAACTGAGGGTTGTTGTGATGAATAGACTTCATTTACAAATTTACAATGTGCGTTCACAAAGCACTAACGTGAAATTATAAGACGCACACGGTTATCTGAGCAAAGATTGTTATGCGAAAGGAACATCAGTTTATCAAACTTATATTAATAGTTTGTATGTTTATATATAAACATATATATTTATAAACATATATTGAAAGATAAAGAGCAGGTGTCCAGTAACTAACCTATTAAACCTTAATTCTCTAAGATAGCCAAAGTAAGATGGTAATGGTGGAATATTAGTGCTAAGGTCGTTAACTCAACTCCCATTCTTAAAGGGGCAGTAGCACGTTTTTTCGCAAAATTTATTTTTTCAAATTTCTTATTTATAATGATAGTTTGTGCCATTTAAATTTATTTTAGAGGGTATAACATCTTATTACATAAAGCAATTATCAGTAGTAGTAATAACGGTGTTGCGTATAAAGCAAAAATTGCAGGGCGGCCTTTATTGTGAACACATTTTATTTTTTATTTCGAATGACTAAAATTATTCTAATGGCTTTTCTTAGCCATGTACACTCATTTATAACTTGATTTTACGAAAAGAAAAGGGTATTTTACGATTGGTGAAATTATTTTTAAAAAACATTTCATCGACTTATTTGAGCGAAAAAACGTGCTACTGTCCCTCTAACGTTGATTAACGGTAACATGTGGTAAGTAGGGTCATCTTAGTGTTTTGTGAAATGAACCATCCCATGTAGTTCAACTTCCAGCTACCGCAGTTTAATAAAATCTTTTTCTGAAATGGATGTATAGTTGATGATTGAGCGTCCTTTCATCACCGTTATATGAAAATATGAGAATTGACGTTTCATTGCTAGAGGCTCGGCATTCTGTACACTTTACAACGGCGACATGTACCGAAGCCCGGTGTATGTAATATATACTTAGGACATTGAATAACACAACAAGTACATGAAAGCTGATGGGTTCGGACAGATGGGCGGGTCGATGTGATTGTACACGGAAACTTCATACCTACTTGTGTAATACAATACAACGTATTGTTGCCTCAGGATAAGACAAAGGTATAGTATATATTATTCAACAACTCAAAAACAATATTACCAGTTGTCAATAGAACATCATCTTCCCATATGTAAAAAAATCTACGGTTACGGAGACCCGATAATCGTTAGATCACATTGAAAATAAAAACAAGGCTATGTCACCGACAATGTTATTTCCATTTGAGGTTCGCGTAAGTGACGGATATATTCCTTGATTATCGATGTTTGTCGTTGATGACATTGGTGTCTGATCGAAGACTATGTATTAAACATCCTACTAGGACCAGCCCATCCCATGTAAACAATTACCTCGGAGTTTCTTTTTATTCTGAGATCGGAGTACATCAGACATAAGTACAATCTTTAGAATTGATTTATATTCTCTCACTATGCTAATGTTACAAGTAAAAATAAACATGATAAAATTGTCAAATCGGATTATTTTTAGTACATGATTCCATATTCCTTAAGTTTAAACTTGTTCTAACGTCGACATGTAGTGAAAAGGGGTGGGGTGGGTCCCTGGGGTTGGGAAGGTCGTCCAACATACACACACAAGTTTCCATTTTTTACAAAAAAGTTGGGAAGGGGCTCGTCACTCAACGTCAGGCCACATATTCTCGAAAAATGTTTTTTACGATGTCCTCGAACTAACAGTCATACAATGGAAATGGTTTAGAAAAGAAATGTAAAGCACTCACTGTCCTTGTCGGCATTGAAGAGCATCTCGCGAACCTCCCTGTCAGAGGTGTGACCCTTGTGTTTGGCCATCACGTTCCTGAACTCTTCGTGGGAGATGCTTCCGCTATTGTCACTGTCCATCAGTCGGAACGTCCTCTGGATGTCTACAACACAAACACTTCACTGGTCACGTTGATTATATTCGTGAAATATGGAAGTCGACTGATCATTTAAGTAACCATGGTAAATGCAACTGCACCATCATCCTGCGAAGTGGCCCAAAAGGTTTAAGAACCTTTAAGTCATTAGTCGAAATTGACTTTACCTATACATTATACAATGTATTAAATTCTGGATTAAAACTTATTTATTGTGAAGATACAATACGTTTGGGAGTATATACTTACTTCCCCATCAGTTGAAATATGGGGTATAATAGATAGGATACATCGATACATAATATGAAAAGTTGTGAGGAATACAGTCCTTCACAGTTGTTAATGTTATAGTAATGTATAGATGTATCGTGTTATACCCATACCTTGATTTATAGCATATACTCCGAAACGTCGTGTATCTTCAAGATATAAAGAAATTGTTATCCAGAAAACCTTGTTTTCGTACGTAATTCACTCCTAATTGTCCCCCAAAGACTTGACATTACCTGAGGATCATTCTCTTCCCACTGAGGTTACTCCCTTCAGATTTCCGATAGGATCAGAAATTTGAAGGGAGTATCCTCTGTGGGAAGGGAATGCCTGAGGATAGATTACAAAGGAAACGTCATCGATGCCAATGTTTAATGACAAGACTCTAACAGCTACACGCAGGGACAAAAGAAACTATACGATACAAAATATATAAAATGCAAAAGATATTTCAATCAACGAGCGATACATACGTCTGAAGTTACATCATGTCTTCAGAAACCAACTGAAATTTCAAACCATTACCTGTTTATAGTTATGAGGAACACACGTTAAAAGAGATCATCGTTTTCGAATCTCCTTAACTAGACGAGACAGGAGAGTCAAAAAGGCCTTTTTTGGCTTGTTTTATGACGTGGTACAGTAATGAAGTCAACAAGTTTAAGTCCAAGAAGGTAAATTATGCCGACAGCATCTTATGCTTACACAATTCCCATAGTTCATAATGTTTTACCGTACATACCAAACATTACGTCCAGAAACCCCATGACATATCGCCCCTTGTGTTTGATCAGATATACAAATATTAAGAATCATACTCTCATGAAATCACGAAAATTGACTTCATCCAGCAGACAAATTTTGTGTCAGACTCCTTTGAAAATATTGTATCGTTTATTTGCCCCTCGATGTAGTCGACACAGATTGACTCTACCATTGGCATACCAGGCATGGAGAGGTTGCAATTTAAGTTTATTGCTATGATAGTAACCGTGTATTGTTGTTATAGCTGCAGTATTAACCAATCGGTCCAGCAAGTCTTCACTATGCTGTTCTTATTAGCTGACCGATCGTGTCGGGACGGAGTATATGGGAATTGTGTGCAGTTGGTCAGCTGTGAACAAACCAGAGCTGCTCGGCAACGTCCAGCAAGTATTAGTTATTGTTAATTAGACAAGTACTGTTAGCCCATTCTTCTTCTTCGTGTTTGATGTAGATTGACAATTTATCCTCGAAAAAGACTTTGCATGTTTATTTCAATATAATAATAAGGACTGTTTCGTGGAATTAAAAAGAGTCTGGTAGAAATGAAAACTGTGTTAGATATATACCTTGCTCCGACTGATGTTCGACAGACCTCGAAGCAGACTACATGCGTGTTTCTATTGCTAATGATATGGAGATCTATTGTAAGAAATACTTGATGTGGGCAAGGAGACAGGAATGAAAATAAAGATTATTTAAAGTTGGCGTGTGGCATCTTTAAAACAAGCTCTTTCGGAAAACCATTTTCTTCCAACAGATGGACCGAGATGGTACTCACTGCTTCATAGGTTACGTGAGAAGAAAAGACTTGAGTATCCTCTGTGGGAGAGAATGTCGCTGAACGTGAAGCTAGGGCATTTATTAAAGCTTTTTCTACCTTTGGATACCAATTTGGGACGTAGAATTAACCATGGAGCAAGCTGTTGAATGTTAAGTGTTATGTTTGGTTTAAATAATTACACAAGCGGGGTCTCCCATGCACACTTGAAAGCTTGAAATCAATCGTGATCTTTTAATCTTAAGGATATGTTATTGTCTCTTTCCACAGACTTGTGATAAACAAGTTGTGTATCATCAAGTGTTTACACGAGTCATCATGATACACAGTTTTAACACTGATCTGCCGGGTCATGTCTCTAGTCTCGGTGAAGCCAACACAATGATTATACCCGTTTGCTATGATTACCTGGTTAGGCATGAATTTAGAACTTTAATTCCATTGAAACCGGTTTCGCATTAATAATTTTGATTAGTTGTTCTACCACGTCGATGTATTCACAGCCACGGAGGTATTGATAGCAAGGAGTAAAACCTGTATACATGAGGACGTGGGATCGATCAGTGATCAACGGTACATGGAATACTTGTCTTCAATTCTTCATCAATTATTCATAAAACATTTTTTGCCACATGTGTCGGAAATGAGAGCGAAGTATTGACGCCAGTGACGGCTCCGACACAGCGCTTGACGGTGTAAGGAAACACGGTAAACGCAACATGGCGTGAGTTTTCCTCGTTTACTGAAGACGTTTTTAGTGAAAATTGTAAGAAAAATATTCAGTTGTCATTGCCCAGCAATTTTTGTATCAAACGTAATCAATTTCGCTACGTGCGTTGATAAAAAAAACTATATTGGTCTTACATAAACGACGAACTCTGTGGTAAGATGTTTCCCAATATAATCACCCTTGGTTGCAATCCAGTTCTTCGACAGGTATTTCAACTGCTTAATCCTACGTGCGTCCTGGACACCCTGTTATATGACTGTTTACGCCATCTTCAGGTGCCTCCTTTTCCACATAGCGTGTTAATGGATATATTATTCTGGGTTTTTAAAAAATAAAAGGTGAAAGTCACGGGTCAGTTGATTTAGCCTTCGAAGAAACAAGAAGTCCTCAACAACACTCGTGCAGCAGCCCTTGTCAGTCGGGGTGCATGTGACAGACGTATTTATATCATAAATCAGAACTCCAGCACTCAACAAATCACAGCGCTTCTCTTTGATAGAATCCCTCAATCTGTGAAGTAGCCTAAAGAAGAAGTCTCCATAACTTAGTTATGTCTTGCGGGAAGTTGGCAGTCAACATAGCTGACGGGCTTCCTATACCTGAACATAATCACCATGACTCACATCACTGACTATGATCAAGACTTCCGGTAGAGAAATGGGAGGGTACCACACTACGGATTGATGTTTTGACTCCGGGTCGTAATGATAGACCCCTGTTACCCTAAAAATTTAAAAATGCTCAATTAAATCTAAGTTTTCCTTTAAAATACCAGTTTTCTAACCACCATTAAGACATTGAGTAATGACGAGGATGTCTTGTTCAAGCAGAACATTGTCACGAGTAACAGTCAGAATAGAGACATGTCGATCAACAAATCAGTCTACACCAACTATTTCCTTCATAGACTATTGAGGGACGTTCGAGTTATCACCCAGGTCTGCCTTAGAGCATCAGATTCATTTTAATTGCGTTATGTTGGACAATATTCCCCCTGGGCCCTTTACATATGACCATACACCTTCGATGGAAAACAACCGTCCAGAGAAAGACATCTTGACAACAGCTCCTCGCTCCGTCTCTTACACTGGCTGATCAAATCCTACACTGTAACTTGAAATGTAGCTCAATAACATTCGGTTACAAACATTTGATAAATATTAAATTCCTAGAATTGTTATGTTTACTCATTCTCTTCCCACAGAGGTTACATCCTTCAGATTTGCGATAGAAAAGCAGAAGAGAGTAACCTCTGTAGGAAGAGAACGATGTCACCTTGTTTCTCTTATGGAAATAAGCAACAACAAAAACGAAACAAGGTCTGTTTTGAAATGTTGTTCTATTTATCAACAGGCGCATTTATAACATGTCGTTGTGTTGAACCAGACAGCGTATGAATACGTCGAATGAATATTTTAACTAGTGAAAGCAAAGGGCAGAACGAACAATTTGTACAGGACAAAAACTCTTTCACATCTAACACGCAGTTTAGTTTATTCAGTATCATGGCGATTTATTACGTCTATAGTTCGTTCTGTTAACATAATTAAAGCAGACTTGCGTGTGTTTGTATAGCAAACAGATTAACATGTCTGATTAAACGCGAACAAACAGCCGATGATTTCGTTCCGCTGGTTTCATTCCCAAAAAAAAGGAGTTATTGCCTTGCTTTCATTTTAGTTTCTACAATCGACCACATTATACCACTGCAAATAACATTAATTTTACTATCAGTGACGCGTTTCCAAGAGATGGATGTCAATTGAAGACGAGTTATTACATGCAAAGTGCATAAAAATGGAAAATTTTATCTTAAAGGTGCAGCATCCATTGTGTTGTTAGGGTCCACATACGCCAAATTTTAAAATTGGTGTTATTTTATCGAGAAGTATTGACTGTTGCCGAAAATTACTTTTTTGATAATAATAGACTCGATATAGTGAACGAAGTTGTGATTTCGAAAACAATACAAAGCACCGCGAATGGCGCGCGTCAATGAGTCAAACGTCAAACAGACACATTTGGGTTGGTGATGTTTAAAGGGGCATAATCACGTTGTTGAGGTCACATATTTGCCCAATGCTATAAGTTGTGTTATTAAATTGAGATATATCAGTTCAGTTTAACGAAAATACAACCATTTAAAGTCGTGATCTTGATCGAAAATCGGACAATGGACCTTGGCTTGCTGCAGCTATTAAGTCAAACGTAATTTTTGAAACTTTAATAAAGTAGATAGGAAGACAGATTTACAAATGTATATAAAATACAAACATACAAACCGAGTAAATAATTGCATATGTGCACATATCACGTTTTATACCAACCAAGCATTGTTTTAGAGCAAGTTTCCGTATTTCGTCATCAGTAACGTCATACAACAATTGTTCGAGGCGTCAGTGTAGCTTGCCGTCACAAGATAGGTGTGCTCTATGCAGTTCAAATGGATAACAAAGACATGGTTACACTAGAAATGCAATGAAGATGTATACGAAACTCACGCAGATCTGTGTGGGCAATCGCTCGGGCAATACAAAAATTCACACTCTTTTCGTAAAAGTCATATGCCACTTTCTCGGGTAAAACACTATATATCTTCTGTAAAGATCTCACTGCAGATCGTTACCCGCACACAATAGCATGAATGAGGTGAAGTTAAGGTCGTTCTGAACAGAAGTCGTAACTCAGTTATGCGTATTATGTTTTAAAATCTAAATCGATACAGTAACTGATGTATTTTAATCGGGTCGCTCGTTAGGTCGATAGGTATCGTCTTGGTGTTGACTCGAAGCGCACTGCAAACAATGAACACTCTCGAACTGGAGTGCTTGAGTCACATCGACGTGGAACCATATTGACTGGGGTCAAATATTCTCTCCGGGTTATGTAATAAGTTGTATAAAATATCAATTGTATATTTTCAAGTAGAAATAATATTGGAAGACACTACAATAACCTTAAGCGTGGTTCTGCTGGTTCAAACAATCTGAAAATTGCAATAAAGAAGTTGATCAGCCATAAACTGCTGTCCTGGCGTTGCATTACGTTATACGTTTCAAACCTCAACATGTGTTCCAACTATACTTCGGATCTTATATAACGTTGATCTGTTAGATTTGTATTGTTTATATTTTCAAAGTATATTTATGAAATAAGTTGAATTATATACTATAATAAAATACCAACCTGTTACTCAACCAGGACTTTCGTTTATATATATAAATTAAGATTTGGATAGTCAAGAGCATCGTCCAATGTTTAGTTTAACCTCGTTACTTATGCAGTAGGTTAACATATGCATTCATGGTAATTGTATGTTAAACGTTATATTTCGTAATTACTTCAGATAAGGTAAACAATTAAATATATAATTAGAAATGACCAAACTACTTTATCCGAAGGTAACCTTAACATCGCCAATTGGTAAAGAGAGATATTTCTCATTAGTATCTAGGAATACTGAGTTGTCATTCACAATTAAAATGAGCACAATTCAAAACTTGGAAGTATTAAAAAAAACTCATTAAATATGCGCAATAGGAAACATGAGATGAACATGGTTCAATTATAAAATTGCAATTTATAGAATAGTGATATTAAAAGTTAATTAACTATATAATATAAACAGAAAATTAACATTTAATTAAATATTGTATAATAATTGTATAATTAAATATTGTATATACATATATAAATATAAATATTGTATAATATTTTATAATATTTATATATATATATATATATATATATATATATATATATATATATATATATACCTTATCAAAATGGATAAACTCTTAAAGAGGAAAACTGAAGTTATCCATATATATATATATATATATATATATATATATATATATATATATATATATATATATATATATATATATATATATATATACAACTGTCACTTTGGATTTCTCTCAACTCGCTCACTCGTTAGTCCCTTTATATAAGATATAGTTGATAATGTCCGCTCAACGTAACATTCTGACCACACGTTCTCCAAAAGCCAGATAAAGCCCTACAATATCTCCTTGCGGGACCTTCCGTCATTCAAACTCAGACATTCGGTCCCCTCTCCATTGCTTCAGTTGTGTTCTCACTTGAAGTTTGGAACTTCACATGAGGCTCCTTTACTTCAAGTTGGCAAGCTCAATCTCAAAACTCAGCTGCTCTGCTACTCAATTTACTCTTACCTGTCCCATATTTGTACGACAATAATGTGACTTTTTATGTGTTTCAATTAAATGTCTGAATTCGTATTGAGCATACCCCTTTTGGTATGGAGCATTGCGCGTTATAAATATCCTCATTATTAAATATCCTCATCATTATAATGGACATGTGAGATAAACATGTTATGATTAAAAACTTATCTTAACTCTAAAGAATTTTCATAGAATACTCAAAGTTAAATAGAATAATACAATAATATGAACAGTTTTTCTCTCAGAACTTATTATTGGCTACCCTTTCAAAAAACATTGTTATTTTAATTCCGCCAGACATAGGAGATGCACGGGGTATCTTTATAATGGATACATGTGTGTTAACGTGGTGCTATTCAAATCTAGCAATTCTCATGGTTTTCAGGGCATCAATGAAGAAATTGAACCACGAAATGTTTACTAGGATAAATTACCACACCTGTTAACAACAGGTATGTTATTGAAGAGAGGTAATTGTTCACCAACACCATTATCAAATAGCCCATATAAATATTAAGATTTGATTTGTGTTTAAATAATTCGATCGATCATTTGATGTTCCTAACAATTTATAAGTAGATCATGTAACGATTTTTAAGAAACTGTACTTAGACCAAAAGTCGGAACTTCCACACCCAACAGCAACAACTAAACATAATGTAATATATGCTGAAGTCTAAAATGATACAAGAATCAACTTGCTGAAAACTTATACATAAAAACGATGAAGAAGATGACTTTTGGGATCATGTGTTTTCTCACGACAGTCATTATTATGTAACTTATAGTAACAACTTCCATTGCATAAGAGTGATTTCCTCGTGGCACCAATTTTAACTTTATGTGACTGGGGTTCAAATATAATGGTTAAATTTAAACCTTCTTCACTTCTTGAATTATAACTAATTTATAAAAAAAAAAACATTGCTAACGAAAGTAACAAAAAGTCATATAATTTCTAATTAACAAAATAATGTCACTCTCTTCATTGATAAATGGAGCGCCATGTGGTCAAAATCACAACAGGTGTCACATATAAGTGTCGAAGGATTAATATGTGCAATTGATCAACGATGTTCTTACCTTCAAATGTTTTCTGATCCAATTCAAGTTTATCCCGAATGTCTTTATCTCTCTTTTTCTTATCTTTCGACTTGGACTTGAGAAAACTCATGGTTACACAGCGTGGACTGTCAGGCTCGGAGTATCAAACAAGACTACGCTACACTATGTTTGATACTTCGGGACACAAGCTCACCACGTGCCGGGAACCACTCTGAAGACGTTGTTTCTATGACGACGTTCTATTGGCCACGATAATCGATGTTGCCACAGGGGGGAGTTTTCTTGTTTCTTGGTCTAATACTTCATCTATTGGAGCCCGGGAGTGTAAGACTAAACGTTGTGCAGCCCACAGGTGCCCGTCTCGATGCTTCCCGTCAAGCACCAATCAGTAGGCAGTTAAACCTGACTATCGATCTGTCCTGATCAGAAGCTGTGCCAATACGCTGGAGGTCGCTGTTGAGGAAACACAGCAGGTTGGTGATTGTTACTGAAGAACTGATGGATCGATCATATGAATAAGAACAAGTTTGTGGTGTGGTAAACAAGCTCGGTGAAGTTGATGATGATGTTGATGATGACTTCTCCAAGAAGTCCTGCTGCCTGTGAAGCAACACCTGAAGTACATCGATCGAGGGCAGAGTGTATTCTTCACTATTGGCTGCATACAGCGTGTATGTATGCTGTACTCAGTGTGAGCACATACCCGTGTATTGTCGGGTGCCGAGTTTCAGATCGAACACGGTTCAGAGTGCTCTCGGCAGTTTCATCTCCTTGTTAATAGGTTCCAAATAGGAAGAAGTCAAAGAACAGAACACGTGATCAACCTGAACGATCTTGGCAATTTTCTCGTCAGGGAGGTGGTTTGATGTTTTATGTTCTCTTAGCGCTAACATAATCGAAAGCAGGTATCTTTGTAATGCAAAAATGACACAGTTTATGCCGAAAGGGCTTGTGACCTAGTACATAAAGGCTATGCATTATGAAACAAATTCCTCGTTACTATAGATTTGAATCTTTATCAAACCGGACAATAGGCAGTTTTATTAGGGATTTAAGGCCATCGTTATTTGCCGGTTCTATAACATTATACATTACAGATATGGCTCTTACCATTCACCAGTAGTGTGTTTAATCACTTCTAATGAAAGACTTAAGCTGTACATTACATCCTATATATCAGTGTTGATATCCCTATATGAAAAGAACTGTTTACGAATGCAAGGGTAATGGGCAAAAGGGGATGGATACACGTGTGGGTAGAACGCTCAATACATTCGGCTTGGGGAAAATAATAAATTTATGTATACAAATAAGAAAATGTGTCTCACTATACACAGCCAACTTCCATATATATATATATATATATATATATATATATATATATATATTACCCTAAGTCTGTGCTATCAACCTACCATTGCACAGTTCCAAACACGAATCTGGGGAAAATGTCGTTGTAAACAAATTGTTTGATTGTGTACATATTGTGTTTAGATATAACACTACCCATCGAAACTGAGACTCACTAGTGTTAAGGTGGTCACTCACTTTAATCAACTATTATAAACTAAAATAAACTACAAACAAATTAATAGTGCCAACTTTTGTAACCTTTTTACAGAAACTGCGATTGGGTCTTTCCGTAGGCAAAGGCCTCTCTTTGCTAGAACGCCCGAGGATGAGGGTGTTGCGTCAAATTTTTTATATACAAAAAAAAAAACCCAAAAAAAAAAAATAACGTGAGTGCAGTTGTCTAAATGTGTCTGCAGGTGGTCCAAGTAAAATAAAGCGCACATAAAATATCAAACATTAAGTTCTCTAACAGCAGAATACTGACAAACAATCAATCCTTCTCAGTCACCAATCCTTCGTGGTCTAGTGGTAGAGCCATGGGCTAGAAAGCGAAGGATTGCGGGTTCGAATCCCGCTATGCTATGAACATTTTAAACTTGACAATTTTGTGGATTGCTAAATGGGACTTCGAATTTCTTGGGTGGTTATGATTCTGTTCAAGGCCCTATCAGCTGGGTATTATCCAGTATAAGGTCTACTCAATAGGAATTGTAAGGCCCTAGTTCCTTTCGTAGGGAAGTTCTCTCGGAAAAAGCAAAGACTGTTAAATGGTCATTGAGGTATATAAAGCTTTGTATAAGTTTGTAAGGTAGGCAGTTGGCACTCAATAGCGTAAACAAATCTTGGATGTACGCATGCGTGTAGAGAGGGAACTCAACGAAATCAAGCCATGGCACTGCTCCAAAACGTTGATGTTGAAAACGACGTTTTGGGTAACACCAAGACGAGTGGCAGTATACGATTCCCTATACGTCTCGGAGCAGAGTAGTTTGGATGTCAGTGATCACATTAAACCCAGTGAGTCGAAACTTTTGATTGGTATTACACCTGACAACTTCAAATACTGAACATCAAAATTCGATTATTTTGAAGTTACAACATGTACTTATCGATTTTAACACATACTTAAATAAACATTAACACACTGTTCTGTGTATTATCGTTGTATTTCATGGACTATAAGACCTAGGTTTCTCTTCTGTAAAGGTTTATATATACGCATCAAGTCTGCGAGCCAGGCAAAACTAGGACTGATCAAGAAGTCTATTGTCGGCGTTCTTGGTGTCACAAAGGGCTGCTCTCTACTGTATAATGTGGACACGGTTCTAATGAGAAAATCAGCTACAAATTAATCCCACTGATAATGAAGCATAGGTGTTAATGACTTTAGGACTGGAAATAGACATGTGATCAATAACACGGGATCAGCAGATGAAATCACAGTTAACGGTCTATCATGACTGGCATATCGGCATAGAAATTGAGTACTGTAAACTGTGTAGTTCTCATAACACGATAATCTGTGTCTTAGCTCGGATTTCTTAAAGGATAAAATCCATATTTCCCAAATGTCTTGCAAATAAGGCGTTTTCTGTGCTAGCAAGTTGTGATGTAATGTGATAAGTTTATTTCATTTAAAGGCGCACTCGGGCGCTAATTTGCAAGGATAAGTTTCTATCATGTAACACGTCATTTCAATTCAAACTCGCATATAGCAAAGCTAATATTGGCATCAACTCTCTATAATTATGATGAAGCTGTATGTAATGGGTTACAATACATTTTCTAGATTCTATCATTTACAGTAGTCTCCTCAGTTTTGACATACATGTTCTGAGTGAAAGTTCTGCTTTAATCCCAAAAAGTTCTCTTTTAAGGACTTTTTCTTGTCTTGTAAATGTGGCACTTTATTGGTCTGGAACATGGGGTATATTATATATACAAACATAAAATATTTTGATATTTTGATTTAAAAGTTAAAATCGTATACAAAAGATGAATCGTAATTAATAGAATAGAAAAGAAACAATAGAAACAATAGAAACATTAAGGAAACATTAAGGAAACATTAAGGAAACATAATTTGCACCCGAGCAGTTTTGCTGTAGAAATCTGTAGTAGATAACAACTAGAAATTCTCATCTTAGGATACCTACGTATACAGCAATGTTACATACATAAATAAATATATTATTTTCAAGTTTATACTTTTGCAGAAGACATTGAATAGAGGTTTTACTGTGTGCTGGGAACATATTTTACAAGAAGATACTTGAGTATGATCTCTTTATTGAAGTACAGATGGACAGTATAAATATCAGCGCTTCAGTCATTGTTGGTTTGCAATTAAGTTATATCACGTTGTTTACCACTGAGCCATTCATTTATACATAAAGGTTCGCATTCTCTTTCCACACAGGTGTCTCAAGTCATTTCTTTCCAGGTAAACTATTATAAGATAAATAGTTGCGTTTGTAAAATTTCCGGGATTCATTGCTATTCAACACCCGCAAATTTAGTTTAAAACCGACGGCGTTAGCCGGAGGTTTTAAACGCTGAAATTTGCGGGTGTTGAATAGCAATGAATCCCGGAAATTTTACAAACGCAACTATTTATCGATATTGTAACATTACCGTTAGTTATCAGGCGTTTTGAAACGAACTCTCTTTTTGCGTAACTATCTCTGAGTGGAAAGGACTTTGCGACTGTTCCATTTTTGTTAGAGGTGTGGTCAGGTCAAAACAAATGTAAATACTCGGCGTAATATGTACATTAGCAACAATTTACACATAAGCTCAAACAGTGTCACTCAACTATGTTCACTTCATAATATTCACGTATCCTTTTAGATGGCGATAAACATTTATCTACGACATCAACACAGTAAAATACCTAGGAACAAAAATCTTAAACTTGCCCTAGCCCATTGTGACAATGACGCTAGCATTGTGACGTCAAAACGGTTGATCACTATGACGTCATGCCATGGCAACGGCATTCGGTAAACACAGCCGCCTGCAAGAAGGCGTCAAACTTGGACAAATCTTACTTGTTAAAAACATTTTAGTTACTTGAAACTAATTGATTTTGAAAGTTATTTGTGACCTATACTGCTATACACAAGTAAAAAAATTACAATGCCACCTGTCAAATTTGAGTAAGGAGCACATATTAAGAGAAATAGAAAAAATAAATTTTGAGTCGGGCCGAATCTTGTGAACACGATGTATATGTTCGCGGTGATTCGCCCCAAGTAATTTGCGGGTATTCATTGTAATTCAACATAGGCAAATCAACCAATCAGAATCAAGGATACAACGAAATCATGTTACAATATATTACAAATGGTACCTTTTATTGTTCAAAGTTTGATAGCGTTGAAAGCGTTGAGTAAATTTTAGATATTTTTTTACTTTTGAATATATTTGTTAATGGGGTTAATGTTTGCTGTTTATTATATAAAGCACTACAACATAATAGTAAGTAACGCCTATCTGATGTCAAAATGTGGGCATCTTATATGAAACAATAAACTTTCGATCAGTTTCATTGATTAATTTCACGCATCAAGAGGAAAGTCGACTTCGTCTTACGTCAATGCATTCTAAGTGAGAGATCTTATATTTAATGATCGACCAGTGTTTTAGTAGAGACGATAGTTTCAAGGATTCCAGTGAAGCGTGAGGAGCGCAGTCTTAGAGCTCACGAACACTTGATGATCAAACATCTAACAAATAATCACAATGACTTTCTGAGTAATTGATGAGTTGATAGATCCCCTGCTGACACACATCAATATACCTGAACACAAGGACTGGTCAGCCCGGGTCCTTCATGTATTGACCTCTGTCCATACCCGCGAGACTCCCGCACTGTTCCATCGACTGGGAACTCACCACGTCGTCCTGACAGAAAACCAATACCCATTTTTCTAAGGTATATAAATATTAAGAAACAAACACCATTACCAAAAGGTACACTATTTAGTTTGGAAAATTCAACACAGAACTGAACGATTTTCATTCACGTCAAGCAGGGAAAGAATTGGATCAAGACTACCACCCTGTCGTGTACCGTTGCACTGTAACCTCTCCGTCAACCAACGAGTGGTAAATCACATCACAAATTTGGATACCACCATAAATATTATCACGTGAAAAAATAATGAGTCGATCGATGGGTAGTCATTGTACGGAGGTTCGATTGATAGGTTTTGTTTTGTGCTTGTTTGCTGTATTGTCACATTCCGGACTTACTATGAATACGTTATTGCTGTTACACATAACAGGAGACGTCATGGACCAAACAAAGCCGTTATTGAAGAAAACAAGTCTTTCTGCTCCCAGTCTAACTATTTGATTTATTAGTCACCTTTGTCGGCCAAATGATTCAACGTGTTTCATTAAGTATCGATTATTTGACAGAGTACAGGCAAAGACTCGTGTTACTAAATTGAGCGGTGTTTGCAGTCCGATAGTACGTGCTCTCCGCTCGGGACCAATCCGTCTTACAAACCGTTGGTAAAATATCAAGGGACTCGCCAAAATGTTATTTTCAGGTAGTTTACTTATCAATACTGCAAAGCCTGCAGCTGATTTATATGACCCGCGATTAACAAGTACCGGTGCCCCTCTTATGAGGTTTACTTATCCAGTTTCATTTCTTTAGTAATTTATTTCCAGGGACCGTGGTAATTATTGACTGTTTACTTATCCGTATTGTTTAGTTAAGCAGTATTTTCTTATGCGGTGGTCATCGTTTTGTGTTAAATTTGTCACGTACTTATGACGTATTGATTTGAATTTATAAGTGACTTGCCTGTATCCCTTTTGAAAATTTTGTTGACAGCAACATTGATAAGTGAGATTTTTAGAACTTCAATACCACATTAAACCGCCATCTATAATCCCTAATTAAGCAAAGTAAAGTTTAATATTTTGGGTTCTTCAAATGCATCATGCAAAGAAAACGTATTCCAAAAGTAAGGTTGACGGACATGTCACATAAATAACCACTAGTGCTAATTGACTATTTGACATTATGTGAATGTTTGTTATCAGGAGTAAGTTAAAATATAGTCGCCAGCGACGATAAAAGGATTCAGCGCATAAATGATTAAATTATTTGAAATAAAATGAACTAAGACATAGTGTCAATGTTATTCGCCTCTTTTAAAACAAGTTGCAAGTTTCTAGCATGTCCCTAGGATTTTTGATACCCAATATGTACATGTCAAATCAAAGATTGTAAAGAAAGTCAATATGGCATCTTAACCACGAGAGCTACAACTTTGTCATGATTTACCTCGAGTCGAAAGCTAACACCTCTTGGTAGAATCACCATATTAAAATCTATAATACTTCCAAAATTAAATCATCTTTTCGTAGCTCTACCCAACCCACCTGACAAAATGATTGACGAGTTTCAAGGCAAATGTTTCCGATTTATATGGGGAAACAAGCCCGACAAAGTCAAACGTGATCAACTGATATGCAATGTTAAAGAGGGTGGCCTTAATGCACCTAATATAAAAGAAATAATACAAGCTCAAAAAGTTTCTGTCATAAGACGTTTTTATAATAATGACTCGAAAGGCTGTAATCTATTTTCACTGAACCTACCTAAAATTGGACCTTCCACTATATTTGAATATAACTGCCCAAATCTAAGAAACAGTATCATTCCACTTGTTCGTAACAATTTTTACAGAGATTTACTCATTGCTTGGTGGGATTTATTATCTAGACACGAGGAGGCAGATATAGAAAATAATGTTCCATCGCAACTTATTTGGTACAATCAAAACATCTTAATCAATAGAAAAACAATTTTTTATCGAAAATGGAATGCGAAAGGTATTTTATTTATAAATGATCTTCTGAATGACTCTGGGAAATTCATGCCTTATGATACTTTTGAAGACAAATACAAAGTGAAATCAAATTATTTAGAGTATTATGGAGTCATAAACTCAATACAATCTTTCTTAAAACAAAAGGGCATCAAATCGGAATCCCTAACGAAAAAGGAAAATCCTTTGCAACCATATATGATAAATTTTCTCACTAGAACAAAAAATGGATGTCAAATATTTTATAAAGCATTACTTAAAACAAAATCGATCCAAAATCAGCATTGCGTAAAATGGAATAGGTCTCTTGGAGATGAAATTGACACAAACTCTTGGCACCTTTATAATCATATTCCTTTTCGCTGCTCAAAAGATACAAATCTACAATGGTTTCAATACAAAATCCTCCACCACTTCTTAGCAACAAATAATAGACTTTTTAAGATGAAATACACTACAACCAATTTATGTAGCTTCTGTTCTGATTCCTTAGAAACTATTACCCACCTATTTTGGGATTGTAGCAAGGTTACTCCTATTTGGCAACAACTTGAAAAGTGGCTAAATGACAAATTGGATGTTAACCTGAATTTCACTAAAGAAAAGATTCTACTCGGATTTGGCCGTAAAAATAATGATCCAATTAACGTGATTCTTATTCTCTTTAAAAAGATCATTTTTAACCGTAAATTATCATCAAAAATGCCAACTTTTCAGTTTTTGCAAAAAGAGCTTAAAAATTACTACCTACTGACAAAATACTCTGCTATAATAAATTCGAAAATAGACAACTTCTACAAGTTCTGGTCAACTTGCCATGTCCTGTTTTAGGAACTTATGTATACTGTTTATCATACTTATTATTTGTCTTTTTGTTTTATTGCATGTAAACATGTAAACATTACCATGTACCGGAGTCATATTATATGTAAAAATGGAAAAAAAATTCGCAGTTTAAAAAAATTGCCTGATTTTGAAAGGTCACTGTGAATAAAGTATTAGGAATTCGCTCAAAACAGAACAAACTTGTTATTCTCCACTGTTTCAGCTATATATAAATACAGTTTTAGCTCTTAGGTGCAAATATCTTCGGAGTGGTGTTTCCGCAAAGGTACCACCCAGCTAACAAATCTACGTAGTGATAACGTTGTGACAACGTCAGCTTTACGTTGTCCTTACGTAGATCCTGACGTTGTGACAACGTCAGTTTGTAGACTCCCAAACAGGTTGCTACAACGTTGATTTTCTACGTAATTACTACGTTGTGAGAACGTTGTAACGACGTCTATGTTTACGTTGTCCTTACGTAGATCCTGACGTTGTGACAACGTCAGTTTGTAGACTCCCAAACAGGTTGCTACAACGTTGATTTTCTACGTAATTACTACGTTGTGAGAACGTTGTAACGACGTCTATGTTTACGTTGTCCTTACGTAGATCCTGACGTTTTGACAACGTCAGTTTGTAGACTCCCAAACAGGTTGCTACAACGTTGATTTTCTACGTAATTTATACGTTGTGAGAACGTTGTAACGACGTCTATGTTTACGTTGTCCTTACGTAGATCCTGACGTTGTCACAACGTCATTCTGTAGACTCCCAGACAGGTTGCTACAACGTTGTGTTGCAACGTAATTACGACGTTGCGAGCACGTTGTAACGACGTTTATGTTTACGTTGTCCTAACGTAGATCCTGACGTCGTCACAACGTCAATCTGTAGACACCCAGAAAGGTTGCTACAACGTTGTTTTTCTACTTACATACGATGATGTGAGAACACGAAAATGCCGTCTATCTCACGTAGTTTTGTTGTCTCTCAAACGCATTACGACGTTGCCATAACGTCCTTACAGATTCCATTTGTAGACTCATGAACATTGAAGCCTACCCAATTCAGACGATATACATAAACAGTCTATCAACTCATATTGTCAAAAACATTTAGTAACATTTCTTGTAAGTTAACCACCGCTATAAAATAAGTTATAACAAAAAGATTATGAAATAGGGCTTTCTAATTTTGCCAAATAGTAACACAAATTTTAAGTTGACAGACTGCTTATTATAAGACATTTCATTTTTAAATGGTAAAATCGTTTGTCATTTGTGATAATGTTCTTCACGGAATGATTGAAACTGCATGACAATATGAAAAGCTATGTTTTCAGTGTTCTTGTCTATAAGTTCGAGAACACAAAGATAACAGAGAGATGAAACTGTGATTATACTTTTAATTTGATTGAACTTAAAAAGTTAGCTTTTTCCTCCGATAACCTTGTTTCCCTGCCCATTATCTTGTTCCCTTGTCCATTAGCTTGTTTCCTTGTCCATTAGTTTGTTTTCTTGTCCTTGGTTTATTTCTCGGTTCGTGAGCTTGTTTCCTTGTTGGATGCTGCTCTCTGCAAACAAATAATACACATTTATAAACTTTGAATTTTTTAAAACAAAAGAGGTAAGGGAAATCAGTAATATCTTGTATCAAGCATATTGATGTAGGTATGCATCTACGTTTATATAATAATTCTCCTTTCTCATACACAAATTTTGTATTATTTTATTATTTTATATTACATAATTAAATTTACGTCGATACCTCATTACAACAATGTAGCAGTTATTTAACTAATGTTTGAGGATGATAAATAAACAACAGAGGTTTAATTGAATAACGTGATAACTATGAATGTTACAGGGAGGTATGATCGTGTAAATTATTGCAAAAATAGTAATTACGACAAAAAAAGTTACCTGGTGAAATCGAGGCCCGGCATGTTTAGATGGAGCATGTATTAAGCTTTTCGAAACTTCCCCCTCGACATCACTTCCTTTGCAGTAATGTTTTTCATGTAGGCTTCTGCAAAATAAATCAACATGTCTAAATGTTAAAAAAGGATTAAAAAAACTATGAGTTTGAAAACACAAGTATATTGCTTTTTATGATGAAAGTTATTGCCTTCAAGAAACTTAAACCACAAAAACTTTATACATTCAACTGAGGTTATACATATATGATGAAATAATTGAATTGAATTTGGGAACAAACAAGCATAACCGTAAGATAATTATTTGTATGAATTGGCAATCATTTTAGATATCAATTGTATGACATCAAGCGATATCTATATTCCAATATTGTTTCAATTCAATTGTCATAAAGCTAAGTCATAAGTAATTGTGAAGACATTAAATGTGTAGTTTGGAAATCTTTTGTTTTACCTTTTAAGCAGCTTGTCGACATCAGGTGATTTGTCCCCAGTTTCTTCATCACGCGGCGAACACAATCGCCTCCAAAGTCGTTAGTAACCGGAGCTATAAACAATACAATAGCAAAATTGAACCTTTGTCTTCATTCAAAATAGCATGTTATTATAATATAGGTCATAGGTTAATATGATATTAGTAATGATGTATACGGTCGTAAGTAATCGTTCAATTACACATTGGACTTAGAGACTCGCTCCAAAAATATTTACATACACCATTAGTAAAAGAAATGGCTAGGTCTACTAACGACTTAGACTGTAGGTGTATCCCTGTTGGTGTTAGTAGATGCCTTATAGCATTCTGAAGTAAACGAGAAAAAATGTAAAGAGATAGACAGTGAGGAAATAAATTCTTACCTAAATGATATCATATACGGCGTCGAAAACGAAAATGGTGTTGATCAACTGCACTAGCAGATTTGGCGCCAGTATTGTCTTTCCTCCAAGTGCTGCATGTTTTAGTCACGTGAATACACTGTGATTGGTCTTAGTCTATCCCCCAGCCATCCCGAAGGGCCAGCTGACATGGGGCTGATGAGTGCAACAGATGTGAACCTGTGACCTGTGTTACTGCATGACCCATTTCTCACGAGTAAACTGGACAGAGCTGTGTTACATTCAGATACATTTAATCACAAATCTGCACTCTTTACATATGATAAATAAAATATCTGTCAGTTGTTGACAAATAGCGCACTCGATGAGATAAACATGATATTATAAAATAGCAGATATGACCGCTATTATGTAATGAGTAATGAAATAATGAGATTTTAGTGAACTATAACTTCTTACCACAGTGAAAATATGTGTGATTGACGTGACTCGACGGTATATGGAACTTAATTCGAACTGATATTACGTCATTCTAACGATCTATATTTAAAAACTAATATTTAAATCACACTTTGAATTTATATATACACTTATTTGTTTTCAAAATTCATTAATCAATGTCTGAAAAATCAGATGGGACATGTGGAGTCCGTTTGGATATCCCGATACGATAAGAACAATCTATATTCAAAGTCATCATGTATCAGATGATATATGTCATGTGAAAGGTGTTTACTAAAACCTAAAAACCATCAGAAATATTAATTGAAGGAAGATGACGGCATATTGAAAATTGCCTACTCACATAATAATCATATCCGTTTATTGTGTGTAAAGTATTGTTGATTTTCATAAATATTATATTTCACCATCATGTATCTAAATTGTTGCGTTTATTTGGAAATATCTTCAAAGTATAGCCATTCACTGCAACTCAATGTATATTTTTGGTGTTGTGAAAATGCACTGCCGAATGTAGGGTTATTGAGATCTTACAGTAAGAAAGCAACATTTGTATTTACTAAAATTGTCAGAGGATAGAACAATAAATATTACACCAAACAAGAAATCATATCCAGTTTTTTTAAAAAAACATCACTATCATTGATTGCATTCAAATCAAAATACATGTGTATCTTAAAGCCATCATTCAATGAATTCTTTTAATGTATATCTGCTAGTGTTATTACATCATGCTGAAATTCCTGCAGCGATAATTGATGACGAATTGAATGCATTTAATATTCATATCGTTATGAAATTAAGATTATACGCTGATTGGTCGTACTTAATATTTCTTTTGAAAATAACAGTAATTTTGCACTGAAATCACACACATTGATTCAAAGTTACCTTTCTGATAACAAATTAAAACAATGTTGTGTTTTACCAATTGACGTCCTAAAGAAAACACATTATAAAATAGATCTTAGAAACTTTGTTTCACATAAGTGTTTTCGCTGAGATTCATTTTAAGTTCATTTCAATATTAATCATTACATATGCCATGACCAGAATATGTGTTTCAAGTATTTTCTTCAAATTATTAGGATGATAGAAAACTATGGCACCGAAATATAGAATTACAACTAGTTTTGCAATAATCAACTATTAAATCGTTGTGGGGGTTGGACTTGAGGAAAAGGACAAATTAGTTTTATGTGTCATGTAATTATTCTGCCATATATTCTGACGCATGTGAACGCGTTAATAACGCGAGTTTGCAACAAGCAAGCTATTCCAAACAAATGAGAAACCATTTAAACATAATGATATAAGATCAGTACAATGGTTACGAACAATACTCTGGACCATATGTACCACTTTCGGTCATTTTGATACCCAACCATTCACAAGGAGGAAAGCATTCTTGTCAAACGCATTTTATGTGTAAATATCATATGGGCAATACAATCATGTTAACATTATAACTTTGCAACGCCATAGCAGTGTTATAGTTGTGCCCTCAGCGATGGAATAGTATTGTCAAGTCATTCATTGATGATCTATATACTATAGTATGTAGATGATATATGTCTTCCCTTGCCACATACCATGTTTATTTCAGGGGCGAAGCCACGAGTGAAATACATACGTTTCTACATCAGGAGATCAGATAAACATGGTATTTTGCAAACATAGCAGACATTCTATTTATCATATAAGTTTTGTGTTTTATGTTGAAAATGAATGATTGCAATGGTCAATGTACGACTTTGGCAAATACACGTCACTCTGCTGAGTGTCGATAAAGGTTTTCATCACTGTAGAAGGTACAAGGTTTATTTCACTGAGTTTCTCACACCAAATTATATGATAAAGTATTATCACAATATGTTTTTTTTATGTGTTTGACGTTGAAATATACATATACCTGTCACAGAAGACGTGTTGTATGAGATCTCATTGTTTTCCAATTACACATAACGAAGATATTCCTTCGGTATTTAGGGAAACATAACCTATAATAGAATCCATACGAGATTCGTAAAGACACTGATCGCTGTTTGTAGTATTTATACAGATTATTACCCGAGAAAGTATGCTATATTATCATATACTGTACACGACTGGTACGAAACAAGTGGGATTTTAATTGTTTTGTTACAAGGTTACAATGGCAAACGTGATATTTGTGTTTGTGCTCGTATTATAAATGTCAACTCAGTTAGCTCATGTTAACTCAGAGATAATACTAAACGGTGTCATGTTCAATAGCATTTTTTATGAAATTGTTGATTTGTATAGAACGAACGATCGAAAGCTAGTTTATTGCAAAGAAACACATTTAGCTCGTTTCATATTGTATATTCTGAGATAAAGAAGTAAAGACTGGGTTAAACAATTTCTAAATCATCGACATTTCCCTGGACCATTAAATGTGAAAATGGCTCCAATTATGTGATGTCAAAACAACTGAACATATTATGACATCAGACCATGGAAACGGCATTCAAAAGAATGTTCTTTAAAACAAATTATTATGAGGGTAATTTCAACATTCTATTCGTGTTCACAGCTTACATAAAAGTAACTACAGCTCTCAATTTTGCGTAAACTCTAAATATTAAGAAAATTACATAGTTAAAAGATTATATTAGCAATAACATGCTCTAGACAAATTTCGGGATTTCATAATTAATCAACATGAGCCTCTTTTCATAATGATCAACTAAGCATATATATAAGGTACACGTGGAAATGTATTCACAATATATTATGAATTGACTCATTTTTCTCATTATATATTCTAAGAAAGAACGTTATTATGATGGTTCGAGGACGTAATGACCAGCGTTTCTTTACTACGTTTTAGTGACGTGACAAGTACGTTAACTACAACGTCGTCACAACGTTGAGAAATTACGTTAGGGTTTACGTACTAAATACGTTGCAGCGACGTCGAGATATCATGTTACCAATATAAAGGCTTTACACGGCGGTTTGGTCTATAGTAACCGTTTATAGTGATTCCTATGTATATCTAAAGAATGACCATGAATATATGTTTGACCTTTCTTCTCACTAATGCTCGAGTTACTTGCATTAATTTAAATCGAATAAGTGTCGCATTGAATCAAAGATTTCACAGAAAATGCGATTTTGATGGAGATGACATACTTTTTTTAGTAATTGAGTACTTTCATTGGGAATGAGTTACCTTATATATTCTGAGATAAGTACGTTATTATGACGTTGTAAGGACGTGAGGCCCAACGTTACAGTATAAGTACATAATTATGAAAAGTACACAATTTACAATGTCGCCACAATGTAAAGAAATAACATTACAAGAATAAAGAGTTTATCCATCATGTGGGCTGTACAAACTGTTTATTCTGAACCTTGTCTGTATTTGAAGAATGATTAATATGCATATATACACATGGAAATAATCAAGCACCTCCGTATTCTAAAGTAAAATGTGATGTTGTGAGAGCGTTACTGTGCTTGAATTGAATTAATCACTTTCGATACGAGAAACTTAGGTTTAATGAAAGATTTCTTCGTGCAAATTGTCTGAACTATCATTGAAAAAATTGCCGTATTCATGTTTTTTCAATACATATTGAATTCTTTCCGGTTCAATCTGTTAATAAAGCGCATTTCTTTGCTGTAGGCTATTACAGTAAACACTGACAAGATTTCGTCAGTAGACTATTTTTATTGAAATTGTATTTTCAAAATTTCGTGATTTTGATAGTTCATAGTTCATACTGCGCCCAGTCCGAGTCACGTGACCATGTCACCAGCACGCAACACGTTCGCCATCAGCGGGCTCATTAGCCCCATAGACCTCCTTTAACTAATGACTTCTTTTGACCAGTTGACTTGAAAGAATGAATTGCTCACATTAGAGCAACCAATATTCACTTTAATTTCTCAGAATAACATAACGCTAAACTTTTCCCATGTGTATATGTTTGATATAATTGACTTACTGTTAACATGTTATGTTCTGAAATAAGTACATGTTTATGACGTTGTGGTGATGTAAGGTTCAACGTTACAATTCTACGTTGCAGTGACGTGATAAGTATGTAAACATAACATCGTCACAACGTTTGGAATTTACGTAAGATGTTACGTAACAAATATCGTAGCGACGTCAAGAAATTACGTTACCAAAATGAAGGCTCCACCCACCGTTTGGTCTCTAGTAAATATTCATAATGATTCTCGTGTGTATTTAAATAATGACTGTGAATAGATGTTTTACTTACTTTTATCATTTTGTATTCTGAATTAAGTACGTTTTTATGACGTTGTCAGGACGTAAGGCACAACGTAACATTACTGCATTTTAATGACGTGATAAGTACGTTAACTACAACGTTGTCACAACGTTGAGAAAAAACGTTAGGGCTTACGTAATTACTACGTCGTAGCAACGTCCAGAATTCACATTACCAGAAAAAACAACATTTAACGACTGTTTGGTCTTTACTAACTGTTTATACTGATTTATTTGTGTATTTAAAGAACGACTGTGAATAGATGGTTGATATTTTTTACTTACTTTTATCATTTTGTATTCTGAATGAAGTACGTGTTTATGACGTTGTAAGGACGTAAGGCACAACGTAACATTAATGCGCGTTTGGGGGACGTGATAAGTACGTTAACTACAACGTTGTCACAACGTTGAGAAATTACGTTAGGGCTTACGTAATTACTACGTCGTAGCAACGTCCAGAAATCACATTACCAGAAAAACAACATTTAACGACTGTTAGGTCTTTACTAACTGTTTATACTGATATATTTGTGTATTTAAAGAACGACTGTGAATAAATGTTTGATATTTTTTACTTACTTTTATCATTTTGTATTCTGAATGAAGTACGTGTTTATGACGTTGTCAGGACGTAAGGCACAACGTGACATTACTGCATGTTAATGACGTGATAAGTACGTTAACTACAACTATGTCACAACGTTGAAAAATTACGTTAGGGCTTACGTAATTACTACGTCGTAGCAACGTCCAGAAATCACATTACCAGAAAAACAACATTTAACGACTGTTTGGTCTTTACTAACTGTTTATACTGATATATTTGTGTATTTAAAGAACGGCTGTGAATAAATGGTTGATATTTTTTACTTACTTTTATCATTTTGTATTCTGAATGAAGTACGTGTTTATGACGTTGGCAGAACGTAAGGCACAACGTAACATTACTGCGTTTTAATGACGTGGTACGTACGTTAACTACAACGTTGTCACAACGTTGAGAAATTACGTTAGGGCTTACGTAATTACTACGTCGTAGCAACGTCCAGAAATCACATTACCAGAAAAACAACATTTAACGACTGTTTGGTCTTTACTGACTGTTTATACTGATATATTTGTGTATTTAAAGAACGACTGTGAATAGATATTAGATAATTTTATCATTTTGTATTCTGAATGAAGTACGTATTTATGACGTTGTAAGGACGTACGGCTCAACGTTACATGATTACGTTTTAGTGACGTGATAAGTACGTAATCTACAACGTAGTCACAACGTTGGGAATTTACGTTAGGTTTTACGTACTATAAATGTCGCAGCAACGTCAAGAAATTACGTTACCAAAATACGACCTTCCCACAACGTCAGGATTACGTTGTGTGTTAGCTGGGCATGAGGTCAGAAAATTTTAAAAAGTTGAAAAATCCAAGATGGCGGCTCAGCCACGTGATTCACGATTTCACCGTGGTTTACTTTTTTCTCGCAAGGTCATTGCGGATCTTTTGAAATTAGTTGCAAGTCTCTGAGTGCATTTTGAAAAAAAATCACATGTTAAAAATCGAAATTTGGATTCGAACTGGACCTTTAATGGCTAAACCGATTGGGCTCAAAAGCTTGCTGTGATGAGTTCACAGTTAGGGCTGTCTTGCTGTAGAGTTTGGTTCGATGATTTTGAGTCGTTTTGGCTGAATCACACAAGATCCGTGGAATAATAAACACGCCAATAACAATAAGGATTCAGCCCTAAAAGGGCTGAATCCTTAAATATACTTCTTAATATTTAAAATGCCAGATTATTGATTATGGATCAGGGTTTCGAATCCCTTGTTCAGCAAGTTGATCTACTGTAGAGAAGTGCTCCAAGGGAAACCATGGCTAGAAATTCAATCCAGTAGCACCCATAGCTCGTTAGTTCAAGTCGATGTCTGCAGGTTTTAACGTTAACGAGTTGCAGGATTTATTCCTACATTGATACTAACCTAGGCAATACGAGTAAAACTCATCACGTTTATGACTAACAACGCCAAGTGTCAGAGCCCTCATCTAAAACCGAATACCAGGGATCCGGTAAAGCGTGCGCTATTTCCATGGAATAAAATGAAATCCATCACTTCAGAAAACATTACAAATCAAATATGGAAACACGATTTGCACACGATACCGAGAAGACGTGTTGTGTTGGAATAACATTTCCCTTTTGATGTGTCCTCATCAAAGGCAGCTGCAATCTCGTAAAATGTTCCATCTATTTACTTACTAATCAATGTCTGAAATAAGAAGAGCGACCCCATAGTGTGTTTGTTGAACTACGTGAGAGACGCGTGATCGTGTTTACTGATCTCTGGTTGCTGGTTGCAACATGTAAAACCATTGACAAACTTCTGCCAGTTTTTGAGATTATTTTTCTGACCATTGACTCTTCTATTACAACGTGTACTGTCTTAGAGGTCGACTGAAATGCCATATGATCACTTTCGGAATTCATTAAAAGGAATTTCAATTTGACAAATACCCGACTTTAAATTTCTGAAATTGCCCCATAAATTCACTGTTCGGAAGGCGATGTTACCGACATCCCAACATGGCGGAAGGCATGATCGCTTCGCGAGTATTTAACACGAATTAACAGTTTTCTGTGTGTATATGATCAACCTTATTCTGCACACACATGGACATCGATGATGTGAATAGATTTGGTGCACTGAATCTACATATTAATGTCCACGTCATGAAGAATACGCAATTTTAAAATCACGTTGGGATGTTTTCTCTAATATCCTAATGCAGGAAATTAAAGCGGACAAAAAAAACTTCAACAATGCAGGTAATTTTTTTTACTTCAAAAGAAGTGTCATTGTAATGTACATTGTATGTAAAGTTCATGTAATTCCCACAACTAATGATTAACGATCTTTTATAGAGCCCGTTTATAGAGGGTAAGGATAAGTATATGAGTTTATATTAAAATTGTTTTTCTTACATAATGTATTGTCCTTGAGTGTAACCTATTTTTCGGGATAGTACGTTTGGTTTTAAATACGTTGCTTACTTGTTAACGTTCATGAAAAGTTTGCTATTCGTGTTATCATTAAAATTACTTGTTTCATTTTCTTTATGCGTGCAATTTCATGTTGTTTTGACACGTGAAACATTACTTATTCTTTAAAAATAATTTTCTGATTTGATGTATTTCGTTTAATTGGCATCTGCCTCATTGTCCTGCCCTGGCCCTGTTATATAGTTGGTATTTAGACAATTTTTCTCAAACACGGTACAAGTATACACGCTTATCAATATAACACTATCGAAAGTATCGTATGTAGAATGGATGATCCCTAACATCCCAAATGGTTGATACCAGAACATTTTTGCCGGGTTCTATTAGATATGTGATAGTGATGTGTTTCTTCAATAAGGTTTTGGTTCACATACAAAATCTGCATTCAGAAAATCATATTAGACAGGTGTTGGTTCAGACAAGTAACTTGGGTAAATTATACCCGTTTACACGCAACCGTATACATGCGTCTGTATTAATACTTATGTGTATATATTTGCTCCTGGTATGTATTTTGTGCGTATAAACGCAATTACATATGTGAGTAAATATACACTAGGAGTATATTAACACTACCTCTGGAGGTCATGTAAACATATATTCGCATATATGTTCTTCTGCATAGTATTTGTGTCAACGCTTCTCTCAAAGTACACATGTGAGAATATTATTTTTATTTTTGACAATAATCGTTCATTTAATAGTGAGAGAACTATTCCTGTGCTCAAAAGAAAATGGAGTCATGGGATCTGTATCTCATCATATTTTAAACGATGAAAAATATTAGGTTGAAAATCTTAATTTTTTAAAAGAAGTTGTCAGATGCTAGACGAATTTATCATCCAAAACTGGCTCCCACAGTAGATATCGCTTGTGTGAGATCAAGCGATATCTACAAACGATATCTACATTGTAGATATCGCAACAATCAAATCGTCACAATCCTATTACATCATCAGTTAATGACATCACAAGGCTTTGACATCACTGAGAACACTGTTGACAATGCTATGACGTCACAAAGATGATGCCGTAACAATGCTATGATGCCACAATGATGATGACGTCACAATGCTATGACATCACTTAGCTCACTGCTGAAGTACTCAAATGGCAGTTTTGTGTTTCAGATATGTTCATCATTTTGCGAATAATTGTTGAAGAATGATTTCGAATGATAAATAAAATCTCACCCTCGTGTCTTCTGATAACAAATATATCAACACTCGGTGATTAAAGTAAAAATATCCTCGGCAAGCCTCGGATATTTGTAACTTTAATCAACTCATGTTGATATATTTGATATCAGAAGACACTTGGGTGAGATTCTCTATATATATAATCCACATTAAAAAAAAAAAAGGTTCAACGGCAATCTAAATAAATTTAGATCGACTGTCGGTATAACCTAATATACCTTATAAAAATAATATAGATTGGTTCATGGATGAAGTCTTGGTGGCCACGAAGTAACCAAATCTACAATGTATAATTCATAGGTGTACACATGATTTCACCTTTCTCGAGGCTAATGCATTTAGTATTTTAGAAGAATACACATAATGTTCTTTAGGGAGTGGCATCTGTGGCCCTAGATTGGACCATGGAGTCCAAACCAAATCTACAATTCATAATCCCAATTGACCAAAGAGTCTATACACAAAATTTCCTTTTTCTCGGGCTTTGGGTTATAGAAGAGAAGATGGTGTTTTTTAGGCCATAGTCCCTGTGCTGCTTGTTATAGGAGCCACAGTCATCAACTTAATACTGTTAATAATCCCCATTGTCTTAGGAGTCTACATATAACATTCATGTGTCTATTTGTTTTTGTTCTTTTAAAAAAGAAAACGAAAATAGGTTTTTAGGTAGTGGACCCTGTGACCACATCTTGAGCTACATAGTCACAACATCTATCATTTATCATCTCCATTGGCATTGAAGTATGTACACACCATTTCAGTCGTTTAGGGCGTTTAGTTCTGACGTAAAAGATGAACATGTTTTTTTAGGGCATAGCTCCTGTCTTTCTTATCAAGGGGCCTCCTTGGCTAAGGAGTCTGTTCACAATTTTTCAACATTAGAGAAGAAGACTTAATACGTTTTGGACCTTATTTGGCGACAGAGAGGCACAAAATCAGTTTAAAGTTTACAGTTCATAATCCCCATTGGCCAAATGTCTGTACACAAGATTTCAGCTTTGTCTGCTTTTTCTTTCTGCATGTAAACGGGGCTTTAGAATGTAAAAATATTTGAATCCTCAACTTTGTATATCTAAATAACAGTAGTAGTATATTTATAGTACCTTGGAATTAAGAAACCTTTTCATTAATATGTAATCGGGCGCTTGGAATGGTGGACTTGGTGTTCAGAGGTATCTTCGCAAGCTACGCTAGTAACAAGATATATAACATTTATCATATTTCATTAAAATGGCTGGTTGTATGCATAATAATATATAACTTCATAGTAAGGTGCTTCTGTATATTGATGTGATGAAACATTTTCATTGGCAACGATGATTAATTGTAAGTGCAAATGTAGCAGCAGTACACATCTGCAAGTCAAATTAGTGTCTCTTTCGGTTATTTATAGTAAGTTTATTTTAAATAAATAAAGCAAAACTATATATGAACCGCCTAAAGTATGCTACTATGATTTTGGCGTTACCAGCATCATTAATTCAAAACAAGAGACGTTACCAACTCTAGACTGGGAGTAACCAACATTTTTTAAATTGCTTATTCTTCATGACGTGGACATTAATATGTAGATTCAGTGCATTAAATCTATTCACACCATGGATGTTCATGTGTGTGCAGAATAAGGTTGATCATATACACACAGAAAACTGTTAATTCGTGTTAAATACTCGCGAAGCCATGTTGGGATGTCGGTAACGTACGTCGGTACAGTGATAAATTAGTTTTTTTATTACACCGCCTAATTAGTGCCGACATATGCCAGGTTTGACGTTTGGATATATACGCGTATATGATATTTTAGCACCATTTTAGATGTCGACTTGACAAGAAAAGAAGTGACTTACAAAACAATAGGCGAAATCCGACCTATGAGTATAACTGTGAAGAGAGAATGAGTCACCCAGTTTTGAGATTCCAGATTTCCAGAAGAAGAAAAGCCAACCCAATATGTTGTCCAACTTTTCTCATCAAAATACTTAAAAAGTAAAAGAAATACTTAAACGTAGAAATTCCAAAAGGCACCAATTGACAACTTTCTTCAAAGACATACGAATACTTAGCCAATTTCAAGTAATGATCCGTAAATAATACATTCTCTCAGTAGATTCACATTTTCACATGAAAATAACAACACATATATATCATTCAACTACGGATGTCCACCCGACATGACAGCAGTTTATGATACTACAGAACAATTATACGAAATTATTATCAATTATTTCAGTAGTTTTCACTGTGACAAAACATTGAGAAGAACAATTGTGGCATTAAATTTCGAAAAAAACCCACCAAAATATGGAGATCCATTAGAAACGCTCCGTGTAACAAAAGGAAAGATATGTTCACCACGGTGTACGAGAAAGTTGCTTATTTCGCCCACGTTTATAGTGCTTTTGTTAATCATTTTGTGAAATATGACCAACATGATGTTGTTATGTGTCATAATTACGTACTTTGTAATTTTCAATAAGCGACGGTTTAAGTGGATATATGAATTGTCCGTAGAGAAAACGAATCATAATCATTGTTTTCATAAACAACTACAATTGCTTATAGGTCTTCACAGATGTCACTTTCAGGAGTGTCGCTGCTTTCAGGAGACCCATAGTCTCATAGACGACGGTGTATGTTTTGCCACATAGACAGTTATGGAAATTACTATGGAAATAAATGCAGGCGTATTTGTACGGCAAAACAATTGCACAAGTTGTAACTATTTCAAATTTAAACAATATTTTGCGGTACAAATATCAACCATCTTAATCATTTTAAATTGAATACACAAATTCTTCGTCACATTTTATTTCGTACTTTACAATTGAATTAATACATATGAAGACATGTCACCAGGATATCTCCACCGCTACACAGCCCCTTTTCTCTAGGGGTTGAGGGGAATATCTGGCCCCAAGTTGTCGATCTCGTACAGAGAGAGGGAGCCGCTACCAGCTCCAAGAACATAGAACATTGTCCTGTTGGTAGGGCTGTTCGCTGACGGTATCAACCTATGGAGGATAAGGATATATACTTATATTGGGATAACGCTGGTTTTTTCAGGGCATATGTATCATTTGCAGAAACCAAAGGTCTTCAGTTAACAAATGTAGTGATAGTAGCCCGCAGTCAGCATTGATAGTGCATTATCTTTCTGAGCTGTCCTCTCTTTTGTGATAACAAGAGGGTGGTTTAATAGTAATTCCACCCATTTTAGCTATATAATAAACAGTTATTAAACGTCGTACGAAAACATAAATATTGTAGGCATTAAATGCGCTGTAGCACGTTTTTTGCATATCATGTTTTCTCAAATTTGCCATTTATTATTAAAATTTAAACAAAATATTATTACGTTAATAGGTAAAAGATCTCATTACACAGTCCGGTTAGCTGTATCCGTATTCGAAGAAAATGGTGCGACGTATAAAGCGACAGTGGTGTGAAACTTTTCAATGTGAGAGGTTGATTTGTATGTCTCATGCGATTTTCCGTCATTGTACCATATTTAAAACTCTACTCTGAGTGTTAAGGTATCGCTTCATCCATCAGATCATTTGAACTACCTACGAGCGGCCATTTTAATGTGAACACATTAAAATGGCCGTTCGATGGGAAATGCACTCGCATGGCTTAACCGAACCATGTACAATCATTTTAGAACTCTTTTTATTGAATTATGCGTATTATTTAGACATTGGTAACACATTTTATTTCAGAAGGAAAATCGTGGTACAGCGCCTTCAAGTAAAGGATTTCGTGAAAAGTTCAGGAAATAGAAGCTTGTAAAGAAACCAGTCTTATCAACCTATCAAAGTAAGAAATTATTCGGTACTGAATTTGACTGAAATAAGATGTTTATAATGTATATAAAATATATTCTGACGAAATTGTGTTCTTTCAATTTCTTCCAGACTTCACTGGGCTTCTCAATATGATTCCGGATTCAGAATCCTTACAATGGGGAATTTGAAATTTATTTTTCACACACACAGTAATCAAACCTCTTCCAGTTTCCTTACCCAATATCACTTATCTTCATGTCGCCTATATCATCCCCAGGCTGCTCATACAGGTAGGAGTAGAGAGAGTCGGTCTTGCCTCGCCTGTATATGTCTTGGAAGCCTACTTGTACACTTCGCTGGATGTAGCTGATGTTGTACAGGTACAAGATACCCGTCGTCTCGCTACCCACCACCAGGAAGATCTCTCCGTTATCTTCAAGCACGTCCAGGCCGTTTGGCTTCGGGCCCTGAAATAAGTTGATGATTTAGGTCACGGGCACTGACTTCATGGTAGTTTCTATGGATCATCTATGGAGATTAGCGAGCCTTAGATTTATGTAATTATTAGGGTATTCAAATCGGGGTTCATAATGTTCATACGATGCCTTTGATTCAGATATAATCCATGGTGACATGACGCCATAAAACGATGAAATGACCTTGTATATGACTTTATGATCCAAATGCAGCGATGGCGTGGTCAGGTTATGCTAGAAAGTATATTTTACATCTGCAATAAATAGACATTCATAATCGTCTCTATGCCATACTCAGTTTACTTTGCTCGTGCCTGAATGTCGATATATACCTCGTTCTCACTCCAGAAATACTAATATTCAGACACTCGTGTCGGAAACATAGTTTGGACCCTCTATGAATTGCATTTACCTGCGACTTTCCTGAAATATTTGGACCCAGCTGTCTACCAAATTATCAAATAACTGTGCCACACAAACCATCTTACTCGTTTACAAGACAGTTTCCAATACTTTAGATCCACAGTATAACCATGCAGCTTAAGCGACTTGGGGCAACAATTAGGCGCCACCTACCATATCATCAGACACGGTATCCTTGAGTCCTTCCGGTGAGTAGACTGGCGCCTGTGTGAAGTCTGTGTTGAAGACGTTGTAGTAGGAGTCCCGGGCACGTCGCTCCAGCTCATCCCCACTGTCGAACACGATCGTTCGTGAACTCGGATCCCAGATGGAAAAGCCGCGTCCTCCGTATGTGTAGATATCTTCAATATTGCTTGTGAAGGGGTTCAGACCGTCGATTTTACTCAGGTAGAGTCGACCTGTCGAACATAGGCTAACCATTCACTTTAAGATAAGATGAGGTAGGGTATGATCATTTGCCAGCAAGGTCCTTAGATTGGATCAGGCCATTGGAACTAAGTGAGGTGAGGTGAGGTGAGGTGAGGTGAGGTGAGGTGAGGTGAGGTGAGGTGAGGTGAGGTGAGGTGAGGTGAGGTGAATTTAGGTGAGGTGAGGTGAAGTGATACCCAAATATCGTTTAAGCTATTATACTGTACCTAGCTTGCTGTCGTCGTTCATGTCGGCAACGAA
This sequence comes from Gibbula magus, assembly GCA_936450465.1. Taxonomy (NCBI): domain Eukaryota; kingdom Metazoa; phylum Mollusca; class Gastropoda; order Trochida; family Trochidae; genus Gibbula; species Gibbula magus. Next base: position 23,452,830 of record OW388289.1, on the reverse strand, counting down.
TGAGGCGTTGTTGATGGTAGCAATATCCAGTCCTTTCTCTGGAATGACATATTGCGAAAAGACGACAATGTCAAATATCAACAGCAAAACATTGACATTGGCATAGCGCAGCCTGTACTATCCTTCCAATAAACGTTTTACCAGGAGGTCACTATAAGCAGTATGCACTATTCACATATCATCACCAGTCCACATATTACCTGAAGCGCAATACTGGTTCCCATACTCAAACACACAGAGATGGTTACCTTAGTAAGTGTGTCAAATGACTTTCACAAAACGGGAGTGAAGTTTGTTTTACCCGAATGTGTACGAAGGTTATATATAACTGTAGTACCAATTCTATTCCAATTTCCTTTATTCCCTCTTCTCCTTTTTTCAAGTTTTTGTGACGTCACAGGCGAGAAGTGCGTGATATATGTGCATATGTACACATACGAAAACACGTGATGTCGCTTATGTTTTATCATATGGATAAAACGACAATTTCTTTGACATTTTCTTGGCAAATACAAGAAATAAGACGCACGGTATTCGACGACCCTGGCCCTCTCCCCCTCAGACCAGTTGAAGCCATGAGTCTCCAGTGTGTACCTGGTCCGGTACCCCTCGTCCGCGGTGACCAGGTACGGTCTCCGGTTCAGGAAGAAGCCGTGCATGCTGTCCGGGTTCCTGTTACCCAGGAGGGGGTACTTGCGAATGTGGATACCTTGGTATAAAGGTTTGAGGTGACAAGAGGTTGAAATCTCGAACACTCCACATTATCAAAGTGTAAGAAATCAATGGAACATTTTTCAGTCTAGAAAAACAAAACTTTGTAAAATTTCCATAGTTCAGCTTAATGTATATGACTGTTTGGACTCTTTAACATCATTTTTTTAATATAAAATTAGTCAAATACCGCCATGATGTTTCCCCAGAGATTATAATGTATCCTTGTTTACCTCCGTCCCGATCACTGCCGTCTAGCCCCTCGCTCCTGTACTGCTTGGGCTGCATGACAAACGAGTCTGAGATGTCGCCTGTACTCAGGGATATCTTCATCAGCAAGTCGTTCTCCTGCATAACCAAAATCGGGTCACATCGTCATCACAACCATTCTCTTCCTACAGAGGTTACTCCCTACATATTTCCGATCCTAAGTTGGGATCGGAAATCTGAAGGGAGTAACCTCTGTGGGAAGAGAATGTATCACAACGGACACAGGGTTTTATATTCGAATATTGGACTTCCTAGCCTAGACACAGAACAAGAGAAGCGTCTCCTCCCTTGCCATGTCAGACTCTCTCCTGATAGAGGAATCAGACAAATATACAGTGCTTTAAACATTTACTTGTTATAATGATATCATTTTTTATATCCTTTTAGGAAATTGGCATTCACTCGAATAACGATGATGTCAAACAGTCACTACTTCTTTGCTTACAGCATTTTCTCAAAGTATTTCTAAACCATGCACTGATGAGAAGATCTATTAGTGCGCTATAGTTTGGAGGGGGACTGACAGCTTGTGCGTATCGTAAGAAAGTAACATTACACAGTCAATGTTTCACAGGGAAGTGAACGGCATCCAGCAACATGGTTTTCAGCTTGATGTGAACCATAGCAACGGGACATTGTGACAAGGCTAACCTTGGTTCTGAACTATGTCTTGAATTATATAGCAACCTTCTAATACAGTTTAGATTCTGATTTTCCAAATATAATTGCACTAAAATCAATGTCGAGGTCACGGTGGCCAAATTGATAAGTTGTTGGTATATTCAGTACAGGCGGTTGATGCCCAACTATGTTGGTTCGAACCTCGAAGGACTCGTTCCGAAAAAAGAAGTATTTTACTAGTGCAGATAGTGTGATCCCAATAAAGTAATATTAAAGATTATTTCTCTCAACTACTGCAGCACCATTTGAAATATTATCATCGTCGGTTTGCAGTTACATGTGTTAGCTTTTGATTTTCTAAATGATGGACAATTTTCAATTTTAGTCAAAATGCTTCAAAATAACAATAAATTTTCATTTTCTTCTTGCAGTTAAGTGTAACCTGGTCCCTTTCTCACCTGAAAGGCGACGTAGGCGGCGCTTGTGTCAATGATGCTGACGTACTCTGGTTCCAGCTCCCTGGCCACGGTGCTGTGCTGGTTCAAGAGGGTCTGGGGTACTGATTTCGCCACCCCTCGGATATCGTGTCTGTGAGGCAAAGGTCGTACTTGATTCGTATGTCATTGTAAAGGTTACTCGGTCTCAGTTCTGTTGCAAACCTATGCTATAACTATAATAAAATCTACCATCACCAATACAAATGAGGTTTCTGAATTTATGTACTGCCTACTCCAGAGGTTACAATACAGATGCTTTCTTGTAAGACAAATGACGAATCGTATTGGCTGTAGATTTACAATCAACAAGTCTGTGGAAATATCATGAACTATTCAGCTTAGTCTGTATATTGTTGTTTTCAATTGGTCCTGTGTTTGTGATAAACATATTATCGTGTTGTTTTAGGTTCAAACTTTTCTCATTTCCGATGCTGAATCATAACATTTGTATCTATAAGGTTACTCACGTTGACATGGTAATCATTGTATTCTAGGGATATGGATGATAGTTAATATATGACCATTTATGAAACATACTTAGTTTCAATTATATCAAATTGATACCAAACATCCTTAAATGAGACTGACATATGATAATCAACACTTGTCTGACCTGTGGTTGTAGGAGTTGAAGTCGACGGAGCGCTCGGTGGGGTTGCCGGTGTGTGCGTTGTAGATGATGGTGAGACTGCCCTCAGGATCCACGAACCGCTTGGCGTAGTCCAGCCCTGACCGTCCTTCATTGGCTACCACCACCGTCTTGCAGTCCGTCGAGTACTTCAGGTTGTCCGGAAACTCGCCCACTACATACAGACACACAGGTGTATCACACAATGTGTATCTTTTATAATATGGTTTTCCGGGAAACATCAGTTGCATTTGTACATTTGTTTTATGATCCAAAACATCAAATTGTAAGTAGCCTACCTGTGACCTTCTCCACGAACTCGAGTGAGGTTGCGCCCCTCTGCAAAGTTTTGAAGAACTGCACATGTCCGGGGAAGACGGGGACCTCCGAGGATAAGGAGACGACGAACTGGTCTCCACACACCTCCACGTCTCGGGGTATTCCGTCAGCGGGGTCGAACTCGTGGGTGAACACCCGCTTTGGGTTCATCGGGTCAGACACATCAACCACATTCAGCAGGTTTGATCCGTCACCTGCAGGCAAAGTGATAGGCTACATACAGAGTCATTGGGTAAAGGTACTTGTACCCGATGAAGGCATGTTAACCTTGCAGATGGTCATGGAGGCAGTGCCAGCCATGCTTATTATAAATTTATACCGGTATGGCATGTGGTATTACTAAAGACTAAAACTACATTGTTCTTTACTCCTAGCATGTTGGTGATTCCGAGAACAGAAAATGTCGGCGAAGAGGGTATATGTATCTGCTATTAGTGTTACAGGTGATGCAAAGTCTCGACCTACCCACAACGTAGACGTGCTGGTATTTTGGATCATAAGCTCCTTCCTCTGCCGACCCAGAGTCGATTTTGAAAGTTTCTGTTGGGCTCATAGTGAAGGGCAGCTTGACGAAGCCGAGAGGTCGGATTGTGTACCTGCCACGGCAGACTGCCAGACAGCTCAGAAGAACGAGGCCCTGTATACACCGCCACATTCTGGGGAGGAACAGTTGGTGGGAGTAGCTTACGTGTATCTGTTTTGATGTGTGAAACCTATGGATGTCCCCCCATCCAACAGTGATTATCAGTACAGTAAAAGTATTGCCCCCCTGACGATAAATTATTCTCAAATTTATTGTAAACGGATATGTTTCATTTTACATGTTTATGATTAGAACAGGTGGATTGGGGAAATCGTAACACATATTGGTCATATTAAACAGTTATTTTATGTTCAAATAACCACCACCCACCATAAACTATAAGTTTAAGATGTGATTTGATTTAGCGCTTTCAATTTGCATATTTTAGTAAATTAATTATCCTGACACATGGCCGGAACCATGGTTCATAACACCATAAATTTAATAAGTTAATACACGAAAGAACAAAGTGACCTACCTTTGGCGGTTCTGGTGAGAAAAGAAAGAGAGAATGGTATGATAGATAGGAGAGATAAGACCGAGAGACAGACAAACAGACAGACAACACGTGGTACACTAGGTAGGACATGAACTTTGGCATAGTTCTTACGACTAGTAGCGTACCTGATAAACTCAAGGGCAAAAGAAACTATCTTTAATCCTGGCATAGGACCGGAAATGCAAACTGTCTACGAATGTTACAACGCGTATTTGAGCCAGCAAACCAGTGTAACCATTTCCGGTCCTATGTCAGGATTCAAGATGGCGGTACATGCCAAATAAACCCATCTGGCCTTTCAAAAAAAAAATTGAAAACTGAAAAATGCATGTGCGAAATGGGAAGAACATGATTAGATCTGTACAAAGTTTGGTCGATCTACACTTAACGGTCTTTGAGAAAACTGACCGGTCGAAAGGACGAACGGGCAGAATGACGGTATACTTATTGGTGGGCAGGAGCAGATTTTAGTTGATAGGAGCGGATATTGTCATATCAGTGAACAGGAGCAAATATTGTGGGCAGGAGCAGATAGTGGTGTGCAGGACCAATAAGCAATGAACAGGAGCAGATTTTGGTGTTCAGGGGCTGACTTCAGTGGAGCAGATTTTCTTATATTAGTGAGCAGGTGCAACTATTACTCGGCAGGGGCAGAGTTTGGTGTGCGGTAGCATATAGGTGTGCAGGAGCAGTCATTAGTGAGCAGCGAATTTTGGTTGGCAGGTGAAGATTAATATATACATAGCCAAAATAGTGTTGCACCCCTACATTCATACTTAAAATGTGATGCTGTTGCAATGTTAGGATAAATGTATTGAATTTAACACTAAAGACAAAAATATAGGATAGTAAATGACCAATTGCTTCAAAGAAAATATTCATGTTGACTTTTAAAGAAATTACGACTGAATTTGCAATTGTATTGTTTTTTTACCCAAATAACTAACATGTGCCGAAAATACGCGATAAACAGTAGGTTTAAACTGGTTCTTAAAATAAAAATCAATAAATTTTTGACAATTATTGATGAAAAAGATTATAGTCATACGATTTTGGAATTATTCTGTTATCTTTATGAGTTCGAGTCGTTAATCTCCGTGAGTTAGAGGTGTCATTACAGACCAGTCAGCAACTTTGTTCAAATTTGTCTTTTATCTTATCTATTTAGTTATCTATTTATCTGATTTTGAAGGTTCACACTGCTTTAAAGAACGACTTTTTGTTAAAAGTAAGTTACTATAGGTTCATCAATTCCCTTTAAAGAATGGAATTACTCACATTACAACAACCAATACTGACTTTTAATTTTCATTATACCAATACTTATTCCTGGACGCCAATATAGCAACATTTTATGAATGCAAATAAGTTCCTACTTTCTTATCAGACAACTTTTACTGGTGAAACACTTTGGGATGCACCACTTTCGTTGCCGGCTGTGTATATTATATATCTATTTTAAGTATTTTATAAGATTTGGTATGTGTGTAGACTCAAAAATGGAATAGTGGCAGTCTTTTGCTACTTACATTATTTTGAATATTTTTCTGGTTTCCATGGAAACAATTTAAACACATTCTCTTCCCACAGAGGTTACTCCCTTCAGATTTCCGATCCTACCCGCCCGAGGGTAGGATCGGAAATCTGAAGGGAGTAACCTCTGTGGGAAGAGAATGCTAAACAAAGAGGCTATAAAAGAGACAAGAGGGATAAAAGTTGGAGCGGGGAACATCAACTTACAGTAATTTTGTTACCACGATTCGGAAATAACCGTTGAACCGATGTTCATGAACATTTCAGGATGTTAGCCTGTGAACTGACTTAGGGCAAGCTAGTCCAGCATATAACTAGACGTATACGCACTAGCCATGGTAGGCCCTTGCCTGAATACGAGTTTTTCTAGATGAACTAAGGGCAAGCCATCAGCCGATTTTGGAATTTTGATCTGAATCGTGAGTAACCTCCTCTTGAACATCCAAATTTTAACATGGAAACATTTTCAAAATGCACCTAGAGACTTTTTTCAAAAGATCCGCAATGACATACTTAGCATAAAATAGAGCCATTGGCTCTGTAGCTCATCATGATTTCATTGATTTATTATCTAAGGTTGAATATCTAAGTTATCTCAAGTAATACATTGTTAACAAGCAAAACATAGGTTTTTTAGATCATGTGACCCCATTTGGAGTCACAGGGTCACCAATCCTACAATTACAATATCACCTTTCTAGAGCTTTACATACTTGAGATAAAGATGAAAATAGTTTTTTGGTCATGACCTGTGACCTAGATTGGGGTCACAGGGTCACAAAATCTACAATTTTGAATTGTTTTGGATGTCACGGGGTCACGAAATCTACAATTTAGAATCCCCATTAGCCAAGGAGTCTGCACACAACTTTTCAGCTCTCAAGACCTTTTGGAACTGGAGAAGATGAAAATAGGTTCTTAAGGATGTGACCCCTGTGACCCCATTTGAGGTCACGGGGTCATGAAATCTACAAGTTTGAATCCCCATTGGCCAAGGAGTAAGCACACAACTTTTCAGCTCTCTAGACCTTTTGGAACTGGAGAAGAAGATGAAAATAGGTTTTTAAGGATGTGACCCCTGTGACCCCATTTGGGGTCACGGGGTCACAAAATCTACAATTTAGAATCCCCATTGGCCAAGGAGTATGCACACAACTTTTCAGCTCTCTAGACTTTTTGAAACTGGAGAAGAAGATGAAAATAGATTTTTAAGGATGTGACCCCTGTGACCCCAAATCTACAATTTAGAATCCCCATTGGCCAAGGAGTATGCACATACATTTTCACCTCTGTGGAGTCATTGGTTCTGGAGAAGAAGTCGAAAAAGCGAAAAGTTTACGGACGGTCCAGTTCGAATCTTAATGTCCATTTTTAGCATGGGAAAAAATCAAAATGCTGATACGAGGGGCGTTCAACAAATATTTCCCCTGATAGACTTCTACTTTATTGAAAGAAACAAAACTTGGTACAGTTATTAGTCTTTCTCTACATAGGCACCACACAGTGTGACACATTTCTCCCATTGCTAGATGCAGCCTTCTAGGCCTTTCTTGTAAAGGGCATCAGATCTTGTCAAAAGCCAGGAGTTGACCTCAACAATGGGGTTTCATCATCAGGGAAACAAGTGTCTTTCAAAAGTGACTTCATGTTCTGGAAGAGGAAGAAATCGGATAGTGCTAGGTCAGGAGAATACGCTGGGTGAGGAAGTATTTTATAGCCGCAGGTTTGCGCTTCCATCTGAGACGTGAGTTGTGGACAGGAGCATTGTCCTGAAGCAGGCGGACACCTTTAGTGAGCATACCGCGTCTTTCGGTTTTGATAGCTTTCCGCAATTTTTGCAGCAAACTAGCGTAGTGTGCCCCAGTAATTGTGGTACCCCTTTCCACAAAATCCATCATGATTACACCATGCTGATCCCAAAATACGATGAGTATAACCTTGCCTGCCGAAGGCTGGACCCGTGCCTTTTTAGGGGGTGGCGACTGAAGATTGCTTCCACTGCTTTGACTGGATGTTACTTTCAGGGTCATAGTGATGGACCCATGGTTCATTCTGTGTGATTAGTCTGTCCTGGTTTTCTTGGCACATTGCTAAAAGAGCCATTGAGCAATCGACTCGACAGCCTCCGTTTTTACACCTTTCTCTACTCTAAGACCTGTGCTGACAGAAAGAATGAATATTTTAAAAGTATGAGACATCACTTGACCTATGGAGACATGCTACATGTCACATGTTAAATTTCTACTTCTTCCGGTAAAGAGAAGTTGGTCAGGGTAAATTTTTATTGAACGCACCTAGTAGATGCTAAAAGATGTGCAAGAACAGGCGAGCAATTAAGTAAATCATGGTGAGTTCGTAGGTCACATGTTTATCCGCCATTTTGTTTTTCTTAAAATTATGCCATCTTAAGATGGGAAAATACGTATCAATAATCCTACAGACATGTTAGAGACATGCAACTTTCTTCAAAAGATGCGCAATTACAATATAAGGATGGCTTCATTCATAACAATTTATTCATAAATGCGCTGAATCCTTTTGTTGTCACTTGTGACTATATTTCTAGTTGAGGCTAGGTTTACTTTATCCTTGTATTCCACCTGGTGAAGGAGTGAGCATATACTCCTAAAACTTGAAAAAGCCTCTTACTTGACTCAATGTTAGCGAGGGGGAACATTGCCATGTTAGTAGAAAACACTTGTCGAGGATTCTTCCTCAAAAGAATTTAGCCCTTTGGGGCAGAATCCTTATTGTTATTGGCGTGTTTTTATTATCATTATTCCAAGGATTTTCTGATATGTTTATCAACATCCTTGATGGCTCTTTAAGAATGTATTGATATTGCCATTTATTATATAATATAGAGTGAGATACTCAATTCGATCAGTGAAATAAACCCTCTATCAAGCTACAGTGGTTATATCCTATTACACCACTCTACTGAGTGACGATAAACTTTATCGCCACTTGTGTGACATCATCAGGACAATGATATGACGTCATATTGTCAGCTTGCGAAGGCTGTAGTTTACCTTTGAAAACATTCCACGTCAACATAAAACACAGAAATAATGATATAATAAATATTATTTAAATACCTATCTGTTGACTAGACCTACTTTGCCTTACCTCCTATAGGTAATGCTATTTCAACCTTAACACAGACGAACTTGAAGAGTGGAGAAGGGGTGCGTAAAATCCCTTATCCAAGGGGCGGTAAGTCTAGGTGGTCTCGTGACGTCACTACCTGTTCATATCACTCTCCTATTAGTTGCAGAGCAAGACAGACGTGTTTGTTTTGTTCTGAGACTGGGTATTTTTAGCGACTTGGTTGCTAACTTGCTAGCTATCTCTTACTATTTTGAGGGATATTTTCAACTGCTATATCTACAATTCGTCGTTAGCAGGTTGTTTAACAATCTGTTTTAGTAGGTGTTGGGGTACAAGGGCCTTGTTGACATGTGCTTGATGTGTGGCCGCCCGAGAGGTAGCTGCTTGCCTTGCACGTGCAGCTCGTGTCTTTGTGTTTCTCTCACCTGTCTTTATTGACTGCTTCGGTTCGCACGCCTTGTAAGGCGTACCCTCCGCCAGTCACCTTCGACTGTTGGTTGTTGACTTGCTTCGCCATACGCCTGTGACTTGCTTCGCTTGTCATTCGCGTCGGCCAGTCATACGCCTTCGGTCCGTATCAACTACCTACGCGTCTCCAGTCACTCGCCTAGCTTATCACTACGCGAGCGGACCCTTCGCCAGTCATTCGCCTTTGGCTTGATTCTACTGTACTAGCATCTACTCGCCAGTGTCTCGCTTACGCCAGTCACTCGCTTCGCTAGTCTATCGCCTTAGGTTGAAATCGACTGGACTCGCTCCGTCTCGCCAGTGATTCGCTTCGCCGGTTATTGGTTTCGCCTACCATTCGCCTTTGGCTTGATCTACTGTACTAGCATCTACTCACCAGTGTCTCGCTTACGCCATTCACTCGCTTCGCTAGTCCATCGCCTTAGGTCGAATCAATTTGACTCGCTACGCGGCGGACCCCCATTCGACAGTTTCCCCTTTGGCTCGATTCTACTTGACTCGCATCTACTCGCCAGTGTCTAGCTGACGCCAGTCACTCGCTAGCTAGTCCATCGCCTTAGGTTGAATCTGTTGGGTTCGTTTCCTCTCGCCAGTGATTCCCTTGGCCAGTCACTTGCTTCGCCAGTCTTTCGCCTTCGGTTCGGTTCTACTGACTCGCATCTACCCGCCAGTGTCTTGCTTAGGCCAGTCACTCGTTTCGCCAGTCTATCGCCTTAGGTCGAATCAACTTGACTCGCTACGCGGCGGACCCCCCTTCAACAGTTTCCCCTTTGGCTCGATTCTACTTGACTCGCATCTACCCGCCAGTGTCTAGCTTACGCCAGTCACTCGCTTCGCTAGTCCATCGCCTTAGGTTGAATCTGTGGGGTTCGTTTCGTCTCGCCAGTGATTCGCTTCGCCAGTCACTTGCTTCGCCAGTCTTTCGCCTTAGGTTCGATTCTACTGACTCGCATCTACCCGCCAGTGTCTCGCTTAGGCCAGTCACTCGCTTCGCCAGTCTATCGCCTTAGGTCGAATCAACTTGACTCGCTTCGTCTCGCAAGTGACTCGCTACGCCAATCATTCGCTTCGCCAGTCATTCGCCACAGGCTTGATTCTACTTGACTCGCATCGTCTCGCCAGTGTCTCGCTTAGGCCAGTCACTCGCTTCGCCAGTCTATTGCCTTAGGTCGAATCAACTTGACTCGCTTCGTCTCGCAAGTGACTCGCTACGCCAATCATTCGCTTCGCCAGTCATTCGCCATAGGCTTGATTCTACTTGACTCGCATCGTCTCGCCAGTGCCTCGCGTAAGCCAGGAACTCGCTTCGCCAGTCTATCGCCTTAGGCTCGTCGCTCGCGTTAGGCCCGATTCGATTTGACTTGCATCGTCTCGCCAGTGACTTGGTTCGCCTGTCATTCGCTTCGCTTGTCATTCGTTTCGTTAGTCTTTCGCCTTTGGTTTGTATATTTGATTAGTCTCGTCTCGTAAGTGGTTATCTTAGTCAGTGTAAGCTGGTTCGCCAGTCACTTATCTTGGTTAACCATTACTTGATATTGGCTTTGTCCTCTTCGAGTTCGGAGCCTTGTTTCAACTCTCTAGATTAACTATCGGAGGAGTTTGTTGGTTCTTACGCTACGCTACGTAAGTGTCTCGCGTTAGTGATTCGACTCGTCTAGTGACTCGCCTCTTCTATGCTACGCGTGCGAGTGTCTCGTCCTTCGCCCTCCTGCGTAAGTGACTCCACTGTCACTACCTTTCGCCTACGTCACGTGTGTTAAGCCGGCTCCGCCATGTACTCCGTTTTTTGCGCGAGTTGTGGAGGGCTTGATATTGACTTTGTTCTCTTCGAGTTCAGAGCCTTTGTTTTCAACTTTCTTACGCTACGCTACTCAAGTGTCTCGCGTTAGTGATTCATCTTGTCTACGCTACGCGTGCGAGTGTCTCGTCTTTCGCTCTCCTGTGTGAGTGACTCGACTGTCACTTCCTTCGTCTACGTCACGTGTGTTAGTGTTTCGCCTGCTCCGCCATGTACTCTGCTTTTTGCACGAATTGCGGAGGGATGTCACGGCCATTCGCAAGTCCGTGGCCGATAGGGCATCGCTTCAGAAACGTGCGTCGTCTTATCCGAATCCGATAGGGGTTCGAGAGATTCCTTTCTCCCCCTTCGCGTTCGCGTTCACGTTCTCATCCCCGGACTCACGCTTTGCGTAGTTAGATCAACTTAGGGTTTTCGCGCCAGTGATTCGCCGGTTATTCAACTCTTCCATTCGTCACCAGTCTCCCGAGGAGGCGGTAGACTTTGTACTGGGTCCACAGATCTTCGCTCAGGCGAAGGTGGTCCCCCCAACCAGACCAAGAAGGGGTCAACCCCCTTAGGAGCTTTAAGGCTCATTGTAAATAAACATTGTTTACATTGCTAGCTCTCGTGTCTGTTGGTTTTTTCTTTAACTTCGCTTTAACACCCCCCTCCCTGTTGGGGTTTGGGGGGCAGTGTGTTGATCGGAAGTTGAGTGGCAGGGTTATCTCTTCGATCCGCTAAGCGGTAGAGATGGTATCTTATACTTACCTGTTGACTAGACCTACGCTCTAGGCCCTCCCATCCTCCCCACTTGGTCTGTCTTGCCTTTTGGGACTTTCGGAGAGTGACATGAACAGGTAGTGACGTCACGAGACCACCTAGACTTACCGCCCCTTGGATAAGGGATTTTACGCACCCCTTCTCCACTCTTCAAGTTCGTCTGTGTTAAGGTTGAAATAGCATTACCTATAGGAGGTAAGGCAAAGTAGGTCTAGTCAACAGGTAAGTATAAATAATTACGTTTAATCAAAAACGTACTAGTATATTTGTTTTTCCTTGACAAATACCATGTTTATCTCATCTCATGAGGAAGAAAAGTTAATATATTTAACTCGTGACTATGCCACTCGTGAAATATCTACTTTTCTACCTCACTCGATGAGATAAACATGGTATTTGTCAAGAAAAGACAGATATCCTCTATATATCATATCTAAATTATCAATCATGCTTTAAAAAAAAGAACAAGAATTAAATATATCCTCAGAACAAATGTTTTTTTATTTCATAGATTAATTTATTATTAAAAGATCATTTTGGGTATAAACAGCATTACAAAAATATGAAGGTGTTTTGATTGCACATCTACCCAGACAGGAGCAGGTGGGTTGTCACTTCAATCAATCAGTCATGATACACTGGGTAGATCATCTTGGGCAAGTGGAATGTCAATGAAAAAGATCTATTCCTAACCACATGCCATTCAATTTGTTACATTTACTAAGTTTCAAACACCAGAGTTATAGTAATATCAACCTAAAGAAACAATGGCTCTTGAAGAAATAGCAATTATTAAGAAAATGTTGCAACTCTTCAAATTTTCATTAAGTTACTTCATAAGTAATACTTCATTCTTTTGAAGCATATCATATGAACATTGACGTCAACTTTAGCTACCTTTATGTAGTCTTTTACAATAAGTAATTACAGTGAATATAAAATCAAAGAGACAACACTTTCACTAAAAGCAAGACTGATGAATATTACATATTAAATGTTATGTAAACATTTGCTACATTTCCTGTCTCTAGCTTAAAGGGACATAACTCTTGTCAGTTAATTCCTCAAATTGAGACTTGTCAAATTGGCAGTGTATGAAATAACATTGAAAACCTGACAGTCTGAAAGTGAATGTTGTCAAATCAAATGGCAAAAATTAAGTGAAACGTTTCAAATTTACCAACAAAAGTTTCCAGGTTAAAAGTGTCGGACTGACCTACAATGTATTTAGTCCTCAATATTGCCATCAATTTGGGAGCATTTGTTTCCTATTTTTTCAGTTTGTTCAAGTCAGGGGTGCACATTTTTGTTCTAAATCAAGGTTTTTCTAAAAAGGTCCTGTTCTGATACAAAAAGTAACAACTATCGTTTACTTTAGCTAAAATGAGCATTATATGGCACTGTAACATTTCCTGCATCTACTCATTGATAAAATATTCTTAGCTACTGTATTTTTCTTTTTTTGTGGGTGAAATTATATATATCTGCAAAGAATAATAACACAATGTCAGGAGCATATATGCGCCTTGGAAAATGTTTACTTTGGGGCCTGCCAATGGATATATTCAACAAAGAAAATAACAGACATTCTAAAATATTAATTGATGATAACAGTGTAGTTCTATTTTTAAATATGAGATAAGACAATAAAATCACAACAATCATTCATTTAAATATATAAAAAATAGACACTTGTTCAGACCCACACACAAACAATTTTCTTAGCAAAGCCATTGTTGTTACACAAGGCTTGAGCCCAACTCCAACTAAGGGGACATGAACCAAAACTCATGTCATTTCCCATCCAAAGTGTGATCCTTGACACCTGTAGCAGGACAGACTAACACTTAGACTTTGTAAAAAGTACTTATACTTAAAATATGACCATCTCATTAAACATTGAAAAGGAGCACCTGAGAAATGTTTTTTTCATATTTCTCATAGCCTTCTTTCCAGTATCTAATAAAATGGGGATATTATATGAATAAATACTTTTTCAGATTTCTCAGAAGTTTCTCTTCAATAATAAATAAAACGGTGATGTTTTAAGAATAAATACTTTTTTCAGAGTCTCGGTGTTAGGCTAGCAGCAAAGCTGAATAAACTATACTTGTTTCTAACATTGCTAAATCGTACCAGGTTACCTTGAATGTAGTTTCTCCTGGAGTTATTTCTCTCAGCCAATCAGAAACCATATAAATACTACTTTCTAGAGGGTAAAGCACTGATAAATGATTACAAATAAATCCCCAGTCCAATAAATTATTTTCATTGCAATTTTAACATGCACCAACAGGGTATTCATGTGACAATGCTGGATATTCTTTGTAATTTGTAATACACTGTAACTGCTGATACCTTGCTCAACTTACTGTCTTGCAAACATTTTATTTTATGAATTTATTTCATGTTATTCCATGTAAGTTGATTTGTCAGATTCATTCTGAATGGACTGGAAATACAATTTGACAACTAAAAGATTCTTCCATATCGCAGAAACATTTTGAATTTGTAGTAAGATCCAAACCAAGTATAGTGCTATGTAGTCTTGCTGCAGGTGCCATCTAGCATTGGTAGTTCCTTGGACACAGGCACATAAGAACAGTATGGGTCTCCCATACATGAACAAGAAAACTCAGGGCTGATAGCAAACACTCACACGTCATTCATATACACTGATTTTATGTTCTTTAACAAGCAATAATTTTGTCAAGATTATCTGCAGAAACAATATGGAGCATTTTAGAGTTTGTAGAATAAGTTATGTATCAGAAACATAATGTTCAGTTTTATTAATTATCAGAATACATCCATCAAGGTATATATATTGCTGGATTCTTGGAAAAATTTGGATCCCTATTTATCCATGAGAGACCAAGTAAGATTAGAAATTAGAACTGTGAGGGCCCAAAAGGGGCAGGCGTTTGCAAAGATTCGGTGTTCAATCTAAAACTAAATTCAAGATGGATTTGTGAACCCCCATTAAGTAGAAAAGACAGCGATTATTTTTTAAATTATAATATCAAAGGCGAAGGGTGCATGATTTTTTAAGGGGACAATTTCATATTTTTAGAGTGAATCACATGCACTAGATTAGACACTTGGATTTCGACTATCCAGTTTAGTGAACTCTGTTTTGCACCAACAATACAGTGAGTTTGTTCAGAAATGTCTTGACACATGACTTGTCCCTGAGACTTTGATGAACTGTTTCAAAGTTTTCTGAAAACTTTCCTTTTTTCATAATTGCATAGAGCATTTTGAGAATGAATTTATATTGTGGTTCGGTATTCACCATCATGATATGCAGCAAATGGGAAAATGACTTTAGTTTATGGATTCAACTTGGATGAATCAAAATAACAATATTATTCAAACACAAAAATTTCTTAATGCAATATTAAAGGGGCAGTAGCACGTTTTTTCGGTGAAATAAGTTGATGAAATGTATTTGAAAAAAATAATGTCACCAATAGTAAAACACCATTCCTTCTTCGAAATAGTAAAATGTGTTCACAATAAAATGGCCGCCATGTATTTTTTGTCTTATACGCTACACTGTTTTTACCACAGGGGAACATTGGTTTGTGTAATAAGATGTTTTACCCTCCAAAGTAAATATAAATGACATAAACTACCATTATAAATGCGAAATTTGAAAAAATAAAATTTGAAAAAAACGTGCTACTGCCCCTTTAAGATAGGAGTATTAATTTAAAACCATCCTAAAACACACAAGTCAATAATTTAACAATAACAAAACCTCATGGAAATAGAGTTTACGCTTCAGCTCTCAAAATGACACCATAAAATATTCTGTCCATTCTAAAAGGCAGGGCAGGCAGCTAATAATGTTTATTGCTGCTTTGATTATAGCTGGCAATGACTATAATACCATTCAAACATATAATATTCACATTGCTCATCTGCTGACAAATCCACCTATCCACTCATTCTACAATAACTATCATACTCAGTGCTGTCTCCAGAGGAGAGTTCAGGGGGGTTCAACCTCCTCCCCCCCCCCCCCCCCCCCCCCCCCCCCCAACTTTGAAAACATTTGCAAGTAAATTTGATGATCCCCTTTGTAAACCCCCCCCCCCCCCCTCCCTTTTTTGAAAATTCCTGGTCCCACCTTCGATACTCATAAACATTATGCACGTTCAATCAACACTTACAAAATATCAAGCCCCTCTCCTCTCTAACTGACACACCCTGGCTCAATTCTGGTATTTCAAGTATTTACAATTACAACTATTGGTCCAGGTCTGACACTGCCCTGAGAGTCTGATGTGCACGTGGAGGATGAGTGGGTAGCTGCTGCAGGGGACTTGTGTCAGTCTGTCCCGTTCTTTGTTAAGTGCACATCTTGTCCCTTCTCAATATCCAACTCCTCCTCCTCATCTTTCTCCTTTTCCTCATCCTAATCCTTCTCCTCTTCTTATCTGAGCACTAGCAGCAGTTAATCTTCTTCTCAGCCTTCCCCTGTGCCGTGGACCCGTCGATGATGATCCTGTCTCGGTCCTTCTCGTCTTCCCCTAACTTCATCTCCTGGTCCTTCTTCAAAATCTGCAACATACGGAACAATATGACAGTTTACAATCACTGGTCTTAACAGCATTAATTTTATATTTATTTTTAATTTTAATTTTAATTTTAACGCCTACTATCTAGCATAAGGCTGCTCACTGGCGGTACATTGTCTACAGTATTTAGAGGTTATTACATGTCATTTTCATACCATACCTCATATCAGCCCGACGGCCGCAGGCCAGAGGGCTGATATGGGTCGAGGGCTGATATGGGGTATGGTATGAAAAATGACATGTTGTAACCTTTTTATCATATATTATTCATTTTTCTAAAACAAGAAAGAATGCTTGAAGAAATATTAAAATTAAGATATTTCTGTGCGAAAATTTACTTTGAGGGGCTTACAAGACAAACCCTCAATTACAATTGTTCAAAATAGTTTAGCCGTGCCGCCTATTCAATTTTCCAATTAGTAGCATATCTAATTATGTTAATAAGAATGTAAGTTAAAAGCATCAACAACATCCTTGCTTGGAGACTACTCTGATATAAACTACTCAGTCAATGCTTCGCTTCTGACGTTACTCAATGTTAGCGTGCCTGTGAGCAAAGGGAGATCACTCTAACCTAACGTCACCCGGGCTGATATTGATATGGATTTGCGGACCGGGCTGATATGGCTGATATGGATTTTCGGGCCGGGCAGCGATATGGATGGTGTGTCCTTACCTCTATCACATATGCAAAACATCCCATATTATTGATAGGTATATGATAATAGCCATTATCACTACCATATACTCCACGCGACTGTCTGTATAGGTATATTTTGCTTTGGTCAGGTACCCATTTAAACAGCTGGGTGGACTGAGTGCAATGTGGATAAGTGCTTTGCCCAAGGACACAGCATACCCAAATCACAAATTTTAGGTGTCTGTACTGGGATTCGATTACGGGCCTTTGGCGTAAGAGGCCAGCATGTTAACCACTGCACTACACTTTGCTCCCATAAAATACAATAAAAACAAAAGTAGTTTAAGAAAACAATCTGATTGCTGATATAACTACTTTCATTGAGTATATTTGTTCTAACAATTCAAAACACATACTTTCATGATTTTATTTCAATGTATGCACTGTTGCATTTATTATAGTTTCTCTTTTTCATCTAAAAACGTTTTGAAATGCCACTGTTGTGAGATTCTTTTATTTTTTTGTCAGAAGGAAAGTTCTATGGACAATAGACTGCAATCCATGTCATGCTTTTGGTTGTTAATCAATTTCATTTTTTTGGAAATACTCTCAAATAAATGAAATTTTACTCCAGTGAAATAAACAAGAGTCATCAGAAGATGACATATCCCACCGGTTCCACAAAAATTGTAAAACACATTTTTGACAGATACTTGTGTATCTACTACCGTACTTCAGTTAGTGGGTATTACAGATGAGTTTCAGGTATGTTAAGGATTTTAGACTTCTGCTCCAGAAGCAGTCAAAATCAACAACAACCAACATCCCTCTCATGTTTCTATGGAAACAGAAAAATGATTAATTTTTCAGAAAAAAATAGAGCCATGGGCTCTGTAGCTCATCAGAGTTTATTTTGTTTGATGATGAAGACAGAAATATGTTGTCTCAATATAATGCACAATCCCTAACCCTGACAAATCTTAGTCTTGAAATTGAGAGAGAGCACTCAGCAAGGTCAACACACAGGAGATTATGCAATATTCTGACCCCTTGGCTCTGGTAACAAGCCAGCTGTGTTTTTTGTGTTTTACCGCCAAATTATGTAATAGACTCTTGCTTGCACTAAACACTGGCAGCACTGATCTAACTGTATAAGGCTTAAAGAGAACAGGCAATGTGATGAATCTCATGGTACATAGTACAATTTTGAATCACCTTGGCTAAACAATCTCGGTTCTAAGCCTTGTCATCCAAACATCTAAACATTCTGAACAAAATATTCCTTCTAGTTTGTTCTGGATGAAAACAGGATTTTAGGTAATGGCCTACGGGGCTCTTATTTGGGGCCACTGGGTCACCAAATCTACAATTTAGAATCTCCATTGGCTAAAGACTCTTTTCACAACATGACAACCTTCTAGGTTTTTTCGTTCTGGAGAAGAAGATGAAAATAATCTTATCTTATCATTTTATCACCAGTCATATGCAGTTCACATATCTCATGTAAAATAAAAGAATTCTTAACTCCTCTTCAATTTAGTCCTTTATGCCTTGTCACAATTTTCAGTTCATAGGCTATTCAATAGTTCTCATTTCACATTGATTACATCAATTTGACAAACATGTCCACAATGTAGATTGTTATCTAAAGTAGACATATATTTCAAATCATTGTGATTGAAGTGTCATAAAATATCAGTTCAAAATTCATTTTCAAAGGTTTTTTTTAGGCTGTGGCCCATATTTGGGGTCACAGGGTCACCAAATTTACAAGTTTGAATCCCCATTGGCTAAAGAGTTTGCATACAATATTACAGCCTTCTAGGTCTTTTTGTTCCGGAGAAAAAGATGAAAACAGGATTTTAGGTAATGGCCTGTGAGGCCCTTATTTGGGGCCACAGGGTCACCAAATCTACAATTTAGAATCTTCATTGGCTAAAGACTCATTACACAACATGACAACCTTCTAGGTCTTTTCGTTCTGGAGAAGAAGATGAAAATAATCTTATCTTATCATTTCATCACCAGTCATATGCAGTTCACATATCTCATGTAAAATAAAAGAATTCTTAACTCCTCTTCAATTTAGTCCTTTATGCCTTGTCACAATTTTCAGTTCATAGGCTATTCAATAGTTCTCATTTCACATTGATTACATCAATTTGACAAACATGTCCACAATGTAGATTGTTATCTAAAGTCGACATACATTTCAAATAAAGTGGCTGAAGTGTCATAAAATATCAGTTCAAAATTCATTTTCAAAGGTTTTTTTTAGGCTGTGGCCCATATTTGGGGTCACAGGGTCACCAAATTTACAAGTTGAATCCCCATTGGCTAAAGAGTTTGCATACAATATTACAGCCTTCTAGATCTTTTTGTTCCGGAGAAAAAGATGAAAACAGGATTTTAGGTAATGGCCTGTGAGGCCCTTATTTGGGGCCACAGGGTCACCAAATCTACAATTTAGAATCTTCATTGGCTAAAGACTCATTACACAACATGACAACCTTCTAGGTCTTTTCGTTCTGGAGAAATAGATGAAAATAATCTTATCTTATCATTTCATCACCAGTCATATGCAGTTCACATATCTCATGTAAAATAAAAGAATTCTTAACTCCTCTTCAATTTAGTCCTTTATGCCTTGTCACAATTTTCAGTTCATAGGCTATTCAATAGTTCTCATTTCACATTGATTACATCAATTTGACAAACATGTCCACAATGTAGATTGTTATCTAAAGTCGACATACATTTCAAATAAAGTCGTTGAAGTGTCATAAAATATCAGTTCAAAATTCATTTTCAAAGGTTTTTTTTAGGCTGTGGCCCATATTTGGGGTCACAGGGTCACCAAATTTACAAGTTTGAATCCCCATTGGCTAAAGAGTTTGCATACAATATTACAGCCTGCTAGATCTTTTTGTTCCGGAGAAAAAGATGAAAACAAGATTTTAGGTAATGGCCTGTGAGGCCCTTATTTGGGGTCACAGGGTCACCAAATCTACAATTTAGAATCTCCATTAGCTAAAGACTCTTTACACAACATGACAACCTTCTAGGTCTTTTCGTTCTGGAGAAAAAGATGAAAATAATCTTATCTTATCATTTCATCACCAGTCATATGCAGTTCACATATCTCATGTAAAATAAAAGAATTCTTAACTCCTCTTCAATTTAGTCCTTTATGACTTGTCACAATTTTCATTTCATAGGCTATTCAACAGTTGTCATTTCACATTGATTACATCAATTTGACAAACATGTCCACAATGTAAATTGTTCTTTCAAGTCGACATACATTTCAAATAAAGTGAAAGAAGTGCACATAAAATATCAGTTCAAAATTCAATTTCGACAGGTTTTTTTGGCTGTGGCCCATATTTGGGGTCTCAGGGTCACCAAATTTACAAGTTAGAATCCCCATTTGCTAAAGAGTTAGCATACAATATTACAGCCTTCTAGGTCTTTTTGTTCCGGAGAAAAAGATGAAAACAGGATTTTAGGTAATGGCCTGTGAGGCCCTTATTTGGGGTCACAGGGTCACCAAATCTACAATTTAGAATCCCCATTGGCCAAGGAGTCTGTACATATAATTTCAGCTCTCTGGAGTCATTGGTCCTGGAGAAGAAGATGAAAATAGCTTTATAGCTTATGACCCCTGTGGCCCTTATTTGGGGTCACATGGTCACCAAATCTACAATTTAGAATCCCCATTGGCCAAGGAGTCTGTACATAAAATTTCAGCTCTCTGGAGTCATTGGTTCTGGAGAAGAAGATGAAAATAGCTTTTAAGGTTATGACCCCTGGGGCCCTTATTTGGGGTCACAGAGTCACCAAATCTACAATTTAGAATCCCCATTGGCCAAGGAGTCTGTACATAACATTTCAGCTCTCTAGAGCTATTGGTTCTGGAGAAGAAGTCGAAAAAGTGAAAAGTTTACGGACAGATGGACAGACGGACGGACGGACGGATGGACGGACGTCATCCCATGCCATAAGCCCATCGGGCCTTTCAGGCCTGATGAGCTAAAAATCAGAAAATATCAAAAGGCACCACTTCAGTTAGTGGGTAATACACATGTAAAGTTTCAGGAAGATATGATGAACGGTTTTGGAGCTGTGCTCCGGAAACGAACCTGTCTCTGACAAAGTCAAAATTCAACAAGTTTCTATGGAAAGGAAAAAAAAAAAAATCAGAAACCTGAAAATATCAAAAGGCACCACTTCAGTTAGTGGGTAATACACATACAAAGTTTCAGGAAGATATGATGAACGGTTTTGGAGCTTTGCACCGGAAACGAACCTGTCTCTGAACAAAGTCCAACTTCAACATGTTTCTATGGAAACGACCAAAAATAAAATTTTCAGAAATCTGAAAATATCAAAAGGCACCATTTCAGTTGGTGGGTAATACACATGGAAAGTTTCAGAAAAATATCATGAACGGTTTTCGAGTTCTGAATATCTAAGTTATCTCAAGTAATACATTGTTAACAAGCAAAATAATATTGGTTTCGGATCATGACCACTGTGACCAACATTTCGAGTCACAGGGTCAGCAATCCTACAAATAAGAATCACCTTTGACCAAAGAATCTCTATACATCATTTCACCTTTCTAGAGCTTTACATAAAATAGGTTTTTGGGTCATGACCTATGACTTAGATTGGGGTCATGGGGTCACAAAATCTACAATTTAGAATTCCCATTGGCCAATGAGTCTGCACACAACTTTTCAGCTCTCTAGACCTTTTGGAACTGGAGAAGGAGATGGAAATAGGTTTTTAAGGATGTGACCCCTGTAACCCCATTTGGGGTAATGGGGTCACGAAATCTACAATTTAGAATCCCCAATGGCCAAGGAGTCTGCACACAACTTTTCAGCTCTCTGGACCTTTTGGAACTGGAGAAGAAGATGAAAATAGGTTTTTGGGGTTGTGACCCCTGTGACCCCTTTACACTGTCACAAGTTGAGAGATAAGGGATATTACACTGAAAACATAACATATTCTTTTTGTCATATACTTCTGTGGTCAGAAATGTGGTGTTGTATGTCCAAAACTGCTTCACCCGAGCGTTCAACTATGATTGTTACACTGATGTTGCGCTAAGTATAGATGTGACGTCATACCATTGTACACATGACGTCATCCCCTCTGTAGTATTTTGACTGTGAAGCAGCATGATATCTAACTGGAGTGGTTAGGAATTTTTTTTCAAACAAAGAAAACTCATTATATAAATTGTGAGCAACTTTTATAGCATGAAATATGTACTCACATTTGTCACTAAAAACCTTGCAGCTTCATCGATGTTTATATTTTCCTTTGCTGATGTTTCATACCAGCCAATAAAACCTTTTTCTTTACAGAAGTCGTCCATCTGAGTGGCGTTGTTCACCAAACCTTCCTTCGCTTGGTCACACTGAAACATCACAGAATAATAAATATCTAGTAGACAATAATCATATAACCAGGTTACATTTTAGATAACACTACCTTAAATAGTAAAAATTCTTGATGTGTTTTTTAGGTTGTGAACTTTTGAAGGAGCCAGGTTTTCGAACCTCTCTTAGCACTTAGCCTGTTGACTGGATCTAACATAGCCTACACCAATGTAACTGGATGGTAATTCTGACTATCCTAGCACTAAGAAAGGTCACCTTATTAGCTAGAAGCACGCAGGGCACCGGGGATCCATCCGGTAGCTGAACCTTGCTGTCCAGGTCGTTCTTCCACTTGGTCACCGCCTCGAATGTAGAGGCGCGGGTCACATCAAACACCACAAACGCTCCCACTGCCTCCTTGTAGTATACACGCGTCATGTTGCCAAACCTTTCCTGGCCTGTGTTGAAGCAAGGGTATTTAGTTACCTTCATATGCCACATGTAAATACAGCTATTTAGCTTATAATTCACTCTACATGGCAGTGTTTCACGGAGAAAAGCCACTGTGGCTTTGAATTGCAATGAAACCTGCTATCACTGACGACACCTTGCAAACAATTCTTATTACTGCATTGAGCTTCAAGGTAGCATTTGACCCATACCTTACAGAATGTGGAACCGCTGTCTATGACTCAAATCTGGAGTTAAGCACTGAGCTAGCTCATGCCTGGATACTGACCTGCAATGTCCCATAGCTGCAGCCTGATCAGAGTGTCAGCGTCCCAGTTCAGCACTTTCAGTGCAAAGTCGACACCTATCTGGACAGGTTAAGTACAAATATTTTCTCCTTTTTATATGACATAGACATTTTATTTTTGAAATATTAACCAAAGAAACAATATCATGTACAATGTTGTACTTAGTCATATATAAAACTTTAACTTCTTCCAGTGATTTGCACATGCATTTCTTGCAATGTTAAAATCATTCACGTAACTTTCATTTGCAAAGAAGCCTGAAATCAACACCATGAATTTAACTTGCCAAGGCTTGTTAACTAATAATTTGTTTTATAATGGAGGATATTGACCATCCCAAAACACACTTGCATGATTACCTCTATTTAACATATTTCATCCCTTCCCCAGAGTATTTCATATATTGTCAGTGACGGCTTCAGATTTATCATGATTTTATACTGTAACTATTGATATGTAAAAGAAAGAAGCTGTGTCATGTTTATCCTTCGCATTGTGTTGATATTCAAAGAGCGTTTAAGATTTATTATGATTTTATCCAGAGACGCAGTTATATTTTATGAATTTATTTTGAGGCTTGTGATATGTACTGTCATTTTATCCTACACTAAAGTCCATCTATTCTCAAAGAAGGCTTCAGATTTTATCATGATTTTATAAAGAAACTTTAGAACTGTAGCCATATTCTATCATACATTTAGTGCATCTATTTTCAACGAGTCTTATGACCCATCATGTTTACACCCCAAGGCCAGTGAGGTGAGTATCCCAGGTAGCTAGCCTCTGTGTGGAGGAGTGTAAGGATACAGTAGCCCGGTAGTGCTGTGAGAAGTACTGGTGGACGTATCTCTTGATGATGCTGGTCTTGCCCGTACCTAGCTCCCCGATCACCAGGATCTTGTACAGGTGCTCCTTCTTTTCTCCTCCTCCGGCCTGCAACACAAGAAAAGGGGGGAAATAAGGATGAACAGTTACCAGTCTGAAGATATGATTTTGTAAATTTTCATGACAAAATAAAAAATAATTACTCCAAATATTACTAGTCCGGACCTTGAACCTTGTTGTATAATCTTCCATAGGTCTTCATTCCTTCGAAAATGAATTTCGTGCTCTTTTCAACAAAAAAAATTCTCCAAAAAAAAAAAAAAATTCCATCTGGGTTTGTCGAACATTAGACGGCGGCATGGCCATTGAACTCTGATAGATGGGAGTCATTACTCTCAAATGATTTGACAGAAATAAAACCATGAAGAAAATGGTTATTTGGAAGAAACCGCAAACCCCTTTGCCTTACACAATGGGACTTTCAAGAAGAGTAGTCAAAACCAATAGAGGGTTCAAACTCAAACTCTCACAGTTCACACTTGGTGACTCAGAGGTTAGGTCTTTGGGAGTGCTGACAAAAACTTACAGATCTTTACATCTCTGGCATAAATAAACACTTGCAAAGATGTGGAGAGCTGAAGGAGCGTGTTGTGAACAAGCAGAAGGAAGGGATAAAAGCTACATATATTTCATTGTGCAGTCAAGTGTTATCTTCCCAACAAATTGGTAATATACTGATGAAATATTGATGAAACGGCAATAAACATATCAAACAGTGAGTGACACTATCAGATTTATTCTTCCAGGACTCTATCCTGTCATGGACTTCCAATGACCGTGTCCAAGGGCCAACTCGATACATGTCCAGGGTTGGTAGGTGAAGGAGAGGGGTGGCAAAGCAGGAAATCATTCACAGCAAAGATAGTTATTTGATTCTAAGGAGCTCCATTTTGTAAGAATCTTATTCGAAATTGTCGCTCCATAGACCTGTAAATCTAATTTGAATGTCCATCTAATACTGGCTCTTTACAACATTATGATCTGAGGAAAACATTATTGGGCCAGTGTCAACTGTGAACATTCATAAGCCAAAAGAAATGTTGATGTCTTAGACTTTTGGCTTGATCATCACACTGATCATAATGTCAAATGTAGACAGTACTAGATCAACATTTTAATGAGATTGGCAGGCTGCTCTAATCTTTGCTGTGAAGAACATTTCCTACCTGGCCGAATCCTCTCACCTCACTTCCAAAAGCCTCCCCAGACTCCCCATCACTCTCCACTTGCTCCGTGGACAGCGAAGCAAAGTGCCGCTCCAAAGACCACATGTACAAAGAACGCAACAAGTCAACACTCGGGTATTCGGACCAGCCACCATTTCTGCTCCACCTCCTCCTTCTCTCACCCTACAGCCAGAAAGCACTCTGTCACTGTCTCACCCTACAGCCAGAAAGCACTCTGTCACTGTCTCACCCTACAGCCAGAAAGCATTCTCTCACTGTCTCACCCTTCAGCCAGAAAGCACTCTCTCACTCTCTCACCCTACAGCCAGAAAGCACCCTATATGTCATTCTCTCACCCTACAGCCAGAAAGCACCCTATATGTCAGTGTCTCACCCTACAGCCAGAAAGCACCCTATATGTCAGTGTCTCACCCTACAGCCAGAAAGCACCCTATATGTCAGTGTCTCACCCTACAGCCAGAAAGCACCCTATATGTCAGTGTCTCACCCTACAGCCAGAAAGCACCCTATATGTCAGTGTCTCACCCTACAGCCAGAAAGCACCCTATATGTCAGTGTCTCACCCTACAGCCAGAAAGCACCCTATATGTCAGTGTCTCACCCTACAGCCAGAAAGCACCCTATATGTCAGTGTCTCACCCTACAGCCAGAAAGCACCCTATATGTCAGTGTCTCACCCTACAGCCAGAAAGCACCCTATATGTCAGTGTCTCACCCTACAGCCAGAAAGCACCCTATATGTCAGTGTCTCACCCTACAGCCAGAAAGCCCCCTATATGTCTGTGTCTCACCCAACAGCCAGAAAGCACCCTATATGTCAGTGTCTCACCCTACAGCCAGAAAGCACCCTATATGTCAGTGTCTCACCCTACAGCCAGAAAGCACCCTATATGTCAGTGTCTCACCCTACAGCCAGAAAGCACCCTATATGTCAGTGTCTCACCCTACAGCCAGAAAGCCCCCTATATGTCATTGTCTCACCCTACAGCCAGAAAGCCCCCTATATGTCAGTGTCTCACCCTACAGCCAGAAAGCACTCTATATGTCATTGTCTCACCCTACAGCCAGAAAGCACTCTATATGTCACTCTCTAACCCTACAGCCAGAAAGCACCCTATATGTCATTGTCTCACACTACAGCCAGAAAGCACTCTATATGTCATTGTCTCACCCTACAGCCAGAAAGCACCCTATATGTCATTGTCTCACACTACAGCCAGAAAGCACTCTATATGTCAGTGTCTCACCCTACAGCCAGAAAGCACCCTATATGTCAGTGTCTCACCCTACAGCCAGAAAGCCCCCTATATGTCATTCTCTCACCCTACAGCCAGAAAGCACCCTATATGTCAGTGTCTCACCCTACAGCCAGAAAGCACTCTATATGTCAGTGTCTCACCCTACAGCCAGAAAGCCCCCTATATGTCAGTGTCTCACCCTACAGCCAGAAAGCACTCTATATGTCATTGTCTCACCCTACAGCCAGAAAGCACTCTATATGTCACTCTCTAACCCTACAGCCAGAAAGCACCCTATATGTCATTGTCTCACACTACAGCCAGAAAGCACCCTATATGTCATTGTCTCACACTACAGCCAGAAAGCACCCTATATGTCATTGTCTCACCCTACAGCCAGAAAGCACCCTATATGTCATTGTCTCACACTACAGCCAGAAAGCATTCTATATGTCATTGTCTCACCCTACAGCCAGAAAGCACTCTATATGTCATTGTCTCACCCTACAGCCAGAAAGCACTCTATATGTCATTGTCTCACCCTACAGCCAGAAAGCACTCTATATGTCATTGTCTCACCCTACAGCCAGAAAGCACTCTATATGTCATTGTCTCACCCTACAGCCAGAAAGCACCCTATATGTCAGTGTCTCACCCTACAGCCAGAAAGCACCCTATATGTCAGTGTCTCACACTACAGCCAGAAAGCACCCTATATGTCAGTGTCTCACACTACAGCCAGAAAGCACCCTATATGTCATTGTCTCACCCTACAACCAGAAAGCACCCTATATGTCATTGTCTCACACTACAGCCAGAAAGCACCCTATATGTCATTGTCTCACCCTACAGCCAGAAAGCACATATATGTCATTGTCTCACCCTACAGCCAGAAAGCACCCTATATGTCATTGTCTCACACTACAGCCAGAAAGCACCCTATATGTCAGTGTCTCACACTACAGCCAGAAAGCACCCTATATGTCATTGTCTCACCCTACAACCAGAAAGCACCCTATATGTCAGTGTCTCACACTACAGCCAGAAAGCACCCTATATGTCAGTGTCTCACACTACAGCCAGAAAGCACCCTATATGTCATTGTCTCACCCTACAACCAGAAAGCACCCTATATGTCATTGTCTCACACTACAGCCAGAAAGCACCCTATATGTCATTGTCTCACCCTACAGCCAGAAAGCACTCTATATGTCATTGTCTCACCCTACAGCCAGAAAGCACCCTATATGTCATTGTCTCACACTACAGCCAGAAAGCACCCTATATGTCAGTGTCTCACCCTACAACCAGAAAGCACTCTATATGTCATTGTCTCACACTACAGCCAGAAAGCACCCTATATGTCATTGTCTCACCCTACAGCCAGAAAGCACTCTATATGTCATTGTCTCACACTACAGCCAGAAAGCACTCTGTACTTCACTGTTTCGTCATAAAGCATGTACCCGGTAAGCACTCTGTAACCATCTCTCTCGAACTCCTCCACTCTACAGCTAGAACGAACCCTGTACGTCATTGTCTCACTCTACGCCATCTCACACATACTCACTCGCAACCTTTTTTATACAAACTAACACGCCTGCCAACTGTGATCATCATTCAGAGGAAAGGTCTGGTAGGAGAATGTTACTTCAGAATCCTAAAACACACCATCCAAGGGGACTAAACAGTTACTGGGCTTGTGGGCTATATGTTTAAACTTCTGATGTATTTGGTACACAAACACCATTTGTGGAAAGCTCATTTTTTAATGTTGAAATGTTAATATATGTAGGAGAAGCAGCCAGTTGAAGCAATTGAAACTGCCCCTGAGATATAAGATGTTCCCCGGAGAAGCCTGCATCATGTTGGTGTCTTTTCAGGACTATGCCTTCATACAGATGTTTCTAGGTTACCAGACCATGACCACATTCATTCTTAACATATGGAACTTTTCTCAATGGCTTGAGTATCCAATAGTTTACAAGCCAAAAAGATATGCGAACTAGATTAGCGTTTGTGGGACACAGCAAAAGCAGAGCAGCCACGAAACTAAGGGTCTCGCCTTTCCCTGTTTCGCCTTCTCCACAGCCACATCATCAGAGTTACTACTAACAAGTTGAATCATCACTGGGGTCACTTGTTTGATCTTAAAAATATTTCTGATTTCAAAATTTGATCAAAGGGTTAACATGGCCTTAACAAATATCTCATGACCTTGACCTTTGACTTTCAAGGTCGCAAAAGCAATGATCATTTTTCATTGTGTATAACAGTCATGTAATGATTCAAAGTGTTAACAGGTAATATAAAACATATTCTGAAATGCAAATATTTTGAAGTCTTTGCAGTGATATTTTTATGATTTCAGAACTCATGACCTTGACCTTTGACCTTGAATGTGAACATGTCAAAATAACTCCCTGTATGTATAAGAAAGAAGCTATGTCTATGAGGTCTTAAAACCTTAATGGTAAAAAGTTATAACCAAAACAAAACATGGCGGCGATGGAAACTGCACAAAAACTTATAGCAGCCCATAATTATCTTTTTTTAACATTTCTGACTGGAATGATTTCTTTCCTAAAGTTGACTTGCACCGTAAGTCAGCAAAACTGTCCAACTGTGGATAGGTTTTTTGACAAAGCTAACTCAAGGTGTGCCTTCAAATCTCATAAGGGACTCATCCCCCCAAAACATAGTACAAGAATTTCTACATTTGGAGAGAGTGTTCCAAATACATCAATGTCACCTTTGTTCAATATAAAAAATGGTTAAGGCTTATCTGATTGGCTACTGTGAGAAGGCAAA
Source organism: Gibbula magus (assembly GCA_936450465.1). Taxonomy (NCBI): domain Eukaryota; kingdom Metazoa; phylum Mollusca; class Gastropoda; order Trochida; family Trochidae; genus Gibbula; species Gibbula magus. The sequence continues at coordinate 23,423,512 of OW388289.1, read as the reverse complement.
CTCAGTCAAGGGAAGTAATAAAATTATTGAGCAAAGCCATGTATACATTCAGGGTACTGGAGGAGATTTATCAGATTGTAAACTGATAACTGAGGAAAGACCATTGCACAGGTCACAGTGGTTGATAAAATATTGCACACTTCAGATCATTGACATTGGTTATCTCTGATCTCTTATACATACAGGGATATAAATGCATCCCAAACAAGCCTGACCTGACCTGATCTGAGCTCCTCCATTGTTTGCACCTGACCTTGTGTGTTACCTGGGACTCACAAAGGTTACTGTGTTCCCATGATGAGCCCTCCAGAGCCCTTAACTAGCACCTCATGTCGCCCCTATTAACTCACTTCACGCTTGTCGGGCAAGAGCTTTGAATTGTATCAGGATTGTAATATGGTGTACCAGTACGAATGGAAATATACAGGGGCTCCACAGTCATTCAAAACTCTCTGAACTAGTGTACCAATAATGAATTGAAATAAATTGATAAAAACTTCATGATATGCATATATTTATCTTCGTTCACATGACTCAAAGTTCTAAATGCCACTCAAGGAAGCTAGGGTTCCAGACCTTACGAAAGGATAGCACAATGAAAGAAATTAACAATACTGACCTCAATGAGTTTATTCCAGATACTATTTCCGATATCCATCCTATTACTTGACGAGTAGGAATGTTAAGATTTACCTCCCAAAACCCTTATAATCTGCTGACACAGCAATACTTTATGTAACCACAATTTCAGAATGCTCACTATACATAATGTGATCAGTATACCACTCTGTGAACACTACCCCCCTCCCCCAGCCCCTCCTTTTCAATAAATGAACCCCATCTTGAAGATTCTTCATTCTCCAATGAACAGTAAGTCAATATACAATGTTCAGAATCCACAGTTTGTATTATTGTATGTTATATTAGCAGGGACATGGGGACTGTGGCTTGGATACAATTTTGGAGTAAAAAACAGTGATTGTCTGTGAAAACCACATCATGAACTATCTGATGCATATCTACATTGGAATGTGTACATAAATGTTACCAACATGAAATCTTGGACAGGAATACCCTAATATGCTAATTGAAAATTTATTTGTCCTCATAATTACACAATTATGGAAACTTTTTTTTAAATGAAATAATTTAAAATTGTCTTAATTCTTGGACCTACACATGCTTACTCCTCGTGATAAAGGAATAAGCATATATACTCTTAAACATTTTGTATGCTCACTAAACAACAAAACAAGTTATAAAATCCACTTATAAATGCCCTTAAACGACTGAGTTACTGTCATGAAAGATAAATGTTCACAAGTAAAAATATGTTACACTTCTACCAGTATATATCCAATTTTCCCTTTCAGCAATCCAGAAAAGGCTTCTTAAATGTTTATGCATGCAGGCTGGAGTTCTACTTTTAAAGTTCAGTTTTTATCTTTTTGATACTACAGCATTTAATGATATTTTTAAATTGACAATCCTTCTAAATCCCATCATAAAAGCAGTTACATTACATCCTGAAGAGACACATTCATTAAACAGGCCCATATTCTGAACCGCAGTGCTATATTCAGACCTACCGCCATCCTACTCAGTCAGACAGAACAAATTACAACTCTAATGTTATTTCAGTAAATAGCTGAAATGGCAATTGTATTCTGAAGTGCAAATGATGTTCAATTAAATCCAACCTGCTGAGGCAATAAACAATGACATTACAAATCAGAGAACAGCTTGCTATGTGACTAGCTAATTTTATACAGAAGTGAAGCAAAAACTTGCTCGGCTAGTCAGAGATATATCATAAAAAAAAAATAATACATTTTTGATAATGCCGGCTAACAACTTTGAAAGTTGTTACACGTACAGGAGATGTGAAAGTTCAAATGAGACATGACAAAAATTTCAAAACATACACAAACTCATATTTTCTGTTATCCAGAAATTCTTCCTGTTCAATTCATGAAAGTTCACATAACAATTCACGAAAATTCAAATGATAAGTGCCAAAACTTCACATGCCAATTCACAAAAGTTCAAATGACAATTCATGAAAATTCAAATGACAATTTACAGAACTTCATAGGTTAATTCCCAAATATTCAAACAACAATTTACAAAACCTCACATGCCAATTCACTAAAAAGTTCAAATGATAATTCATGAAAATTCAAATGACATTTCACAAACTTCAAACTTCTCAACAGGCCAGATATGATGAAAGAATGACATACTTTTCACTAAGGAAAATATCAAAACTGTTGAGACAATCATTGCTACATGATCTATAATATGAGGATATGACAAATATTCCAGCCAATGACGCAAAGGAGCCTCTAGACTTGTTTTCATGGGTACCAGTGATCACGTTTCTGGATAGGTGAAGTGAAGTTAACATATTAAGAACTCATGTGTATGAATAAGACTAAGCATCAACAAGCTGTGATAGTTATAAAGTAAGATAGCTTGCTAAAAAGCTAGCCAGCTAGATAGGTAGATAGGTGTTAGTACTGAGATGACAGCATGTGGAGGTATGATGACTGGTGTGAAGTTGTCCTACCTCCTTCCGACCTGTCACAAGTTGTTTGAGTGATGCCGGGGTAAGGTTATCCAATCTGGAGGAGCTGGCTTGTTCCATTTTATAGAACTCCTCGGCACTGCTCGTGGCTGACTTGGACAACTCTGTGCTCTCCACTGTTAAACTATCACCCATCCTGTCACCAGTCGTCGGGCAATAAAACACTGCAGTTGCATGTAAATCAGAGGAATGGGGAGGTATTTCCAGTCAGAGAGAAGGCCTCTAATGAAGGGGGCGCAATGATTGTCACAGCAGGTCTTGCAGGAGTTATTGGTTAGACAGCTGTCACCACAGACTTCACTCACAAACTCACATTGGATGTAATTTGTCAACCATACTCTTCTATGGACAAGTATTCAACTCCAAACTAGTCTCCTCAACTTAAAGTCCAACTGAAAAATTTCACGGTCATGCCTTACATAAAACATCTACAGTGTTATGTGAATGTGCTTACATAAGGGTACTGCATGCCATGAATTGATGTTATTAAAAGGAAAAAAATGTTTTCTTATGTAAAACAGGCTTTTTAACATAATCATGATAATCATGCAGTACTGCCAACCACATTCAGCTCACATGACACAAGCAGAAAGTAGACCAAGGATTTGGAAGAGTGCATTAGTGTTTTGAATAGAACAGACTCTTCAGAGCAGAACACAGGATGCATAAGAGTACATTTAGTTACACTAAGCATCCACTGAATGTACAAGACAACACTTAGTAGCTAACACTGAATTGATATAAAGATTATACTTAGGAGCAACCCTTTGGTTATGGAAAAGTACAATAAGCAATTGACCATAGCTTATAGTAAACTACACTTAAAGGATAGATGAAATGACATATGGTCCAAATCGGATTCATTAAAATGGGATGTCAATTTGACAATTTCTCGATTTTAAATTTCTGAAATCGGTCCATAAATTACTTATATACGGCTTTTTAAAAAAAACGCCTGATTTAGCCCCGGCGACCAGAATGAAAGTCTGCGGGGGTGTGACCCGTGAAGGGATGACTTCTGTGACGTATGTGGAGGAATTTGATTTTCAGCGATAGTCACAATTCAACGTAATTTCGCAACATTTTGATTGTTAATTTCACAAAGATACCTTCAACAAACCAACTTAAATTTCCCATATATCGAATGTTTAGATATCCAACTAGGTAATTCTGCAGATGACAATTACACAATTATTACATAAACATGTCTTTTTGGCGATGTAATACACCTCAAAAATTCATTTAGCGGCAGTGATAATCATCATTAATTAATTAACGAGACACCGGTGGAGTAGCTATCTAGCCGCCCCGCCTTTCGCTTATCACAGTCACGCCTCAGTGAGCATTTTCAAAAGGATTCGCCGAACAAATTGCGATAGTGTTAAAATGGGTGAATTAAAATCGTCTTAATTATCAATTGCAAGTGTATATTGTCTCGATTTTATGCTCAATTGATTCCGATATACAATATACGTAGAGGTAATCATCTTTCATTCTTGAGAAAAATGCATTTCATCTATCCTTTAAAAAACTGACCACAGGTTATAGATGAGTACACTTAAGCAGCAGACCATAGCTTATAGAAGAGTACACTTAGGAGCAGACAACAGGATATACCAGAGTCTACTTAGGAACAAACAAAAAGACAATAGAGGAGTCTACTTAGAAGCAGACCACATGTTATGGAAGAGATGATCATAGGTTATAAAATGTGCACTAGGGAATCGTTTAGACCCCAACCTATAAAGCGCATACCACAGGTTTAGTGCAGACCACAGGTTATGCATGGTAGATACACTTAGCAGCAGACAACATGATAATGAAGAGTAAACTTATCCAGAAAATCTTTTTTCTTAGGAGCAAGCAAAACAATATGGAGGGGTATACCTTCACGTAACCTTGGCTTTTAACAGCAGGACATAATGGAATGCAGATAGAACCTTATAGAACAGTTATATAAGGGTAGACTTCAGAGAAGGTATACGAACCACGCGAGAGGACTGTGTGAGAGGGACCGCTCTCACCCTATAACAACCGACCAAAATACCTCCAACACTAGGACACATGCACTGACAAGGCATGGTTATAAACTAGCAGGTCTCACACACACAGCTCAACTTAACAGTGCAAATTCTCTATGCTATATATACTATGGATACTTAAAACGATACACTGGTCAAAATGAGCTCATCGTAATAAAGAAGATTATTTTAGTCAAAACCATCTGATTTTTACTCTTTTCTATATATAACCTTACTTCACATGAGAAGCAACTTATAAATATTGAATGTGCAGTCAAAACAACCCTAACATCTGAACACTTTATAAATCTGAGAGTTATATAGTTCAATTTGATATCAAATGTAAAATGCTATAATATCAAGGGTTATGAATTTCCCTTTTAATTAACAAACACGTACAAAAGAGGATATATAATATTTATACAAGCATAACTTACTCATATTCAGGAAATTATTATTTAATAACGAGAGTTGTTTCACACCTGACTTGTGAATATATATAAACTGTAAAATAGTTTCATGAATAAATTCACATGTCATACAAAGAGCAGCTTAGGTCTTTAGTGCTTAACTCTATACATGAAAAGTTACTTTGAAATTTATGTAACTTGAAGTTTTTGCAAGAAATATATCTTCTGTTCTACATACTATGAAAGCTTCATCAAATAATTACAAATTATTCAACATGTTACACAACAAATTGTTTGTTCTTTCTGCATTTCACTTTGTAAATAACTATTCTGTACATAACACGTTTATTTATACCGCCTCTCCGTGTGCCTATAACAGTAAGTGACCCGGTATCCAGATAAATATTGAATGTATCACATATCAAGATAAACTCATATTTCAGATTACCTCTTGAGGCCACCAAGTGACCTGATTTATTTAAATTTTTTCATGTCAGTTGTGATCACAAAAATTCCACATATCAACCTTCTCTGAAATTAGAAATGACAGTTGTTAACGAGCAACTCCTGGATTATTCGGGGAAAACCTTCAATTAATCTCTGTTAACAAGTGCCCCAACAACAGCGTTATTTCAAGAAGTGAACCCCCACTTCCCCCATCCCACCCCCACACAGGTACACGGTGCATCAAAGCGTATTTCTTTGTACCACATACCATATTTTATGTTATAAATTTAATAAAATGCATCTATTTTTCACTGTTTTGCATTCATGTTCATTACACAAAGACTAAATGTGTTAGTTTGACTTTAGTTACATTCATGGTTCTATACCAAACAGAGGGTTCTGAACATCATACATACCGTTTCATCCCTATTTTCAACATCACGTTTAAGAATTAGTCATTTCTAGAGTTGAACAAAGACATTCATAAAACTTCTATTTGTGTTTATGCAGGCTTGTAATCCTACTATTCATTTCTAATATATGTACATGTCATTCATTATAACACAATAAGTTTGTTGTAACAGTAGCAGATTAATTCAGTTCCGCTAAGTTTTGATATATATGGTAACACGTTAATGTAGCACATTATGTTGACATTTGTGGTTCACTCGTGAGTGTCCAGCGTATCATGTATCATGTATCCAGCGTATCATGGTCACTACAGTTTGTCAGCTGATAAAGTCTCGTGACTTCAACATCAAACTCTGTATCATGAATGGATGATAACTTAATGCTTTTATGTATAGTCATTATCTATGTCAGTCATATTGACATGCTTAACATTTTATTTTTATCCCAGAGAAAAGACAATACATGTCATTGTGGAGTAGTTGATATTTACTCCCTGTAAAACTTTACCTGGTTGAATAAGCATAAGGCCTGGCTAATACATCACAATGTCACCTTTGACGGACTGCTACAACTTATAATGTTCCATGAACATAATTAGACTGGCTTATATGATCTATAAAGTACCCCTATCCTTCTGTTTGTCAATTCCTTCTTGGAATAAAATAGTTTCAGTCAACAAATAGCAGTATTTTCTGTTGCCTGGTCAAAACTTTCTTGCACAGAAGGGACAAGTAACTCACAAGGACAACAATTTCAATAGATTGTTTTTATCATTCAAACCCTTAACGGTATTATTCCAAATGGATTAAAAATGATTTATATTCTTTTTAAAAGCTATGGTGTCATTAGTCCTCTTATGCTAAGCTTTTGTCTTCACTTCACAATCATCAGGACATGTGACAACATGAAGTGTTGACAGAGTCAGTGGTGATGAAAACATTGAACATCACCAACAGACTCCTCAGAATTAAAGGAAAAGATACTTTTAAAATATGTTGTGAAATATGTGCACATTTCTTTGAACATTCAGATAACACTTTTCCTAACCAAAAAATGAAGCTAGTCACATAAGAATTTACTGCAAATAAAGGTAAGATGGAGAATGTCAGAAAACTTGTTGTACTTTGTGAGCTTTCTTTTGATTTTGCCCTTTAATTTGACAAAGAATCACATTTACGTTGGTTACTATAAGCTATTTTCACAAACTACCAGTAGTATACGTATGATGGAGAGGGTATGTGTCATAAGCATTCTAAGTAAATACTTCCTTGACTTCCTTATTTCACATTTCCTGTGTAACTCTGAACATTAATGTGTTATTTGAACTTTTAAATGTTTAATTCATTTTTGAATAATACAAATATATAATTTTCAAGTGTGAACATTTATTCATACATTTGGAAATTTTTTGCCAGATCATGATGATATTGAAGATTTTCATTGCTAACTGTTCTGATTTTATCTTAAAGATTAGTAAGCATTTTTAAAGATGTGAATAGATTGAGATGAGTTTAGCCTTGAGGTTTATCGTCTCTCCAAAGAGTATTTCACTTCTTTGTTTTACTTTAACATTAAAGACCTGGTATGCATTTTGAATCACAAACTCAATGATGAATCACAAACTCAATGAGATGAATTTAGAATCAAGGTTTAATGTCACTGATGACAAGTATTTTTGCAGAGGGAAAGCCTGCAATCGCTTGCTGCAATGTGTTGCGACGAAACCTACAATCACTAACAAACTTGCAAACCATAGCTTGTACCACATTGAACATTAATGTAGCATTTACTCAAAACTTAATGCATGCAGGACAGTTCCGTACAGCAGATAAAGCTGCCAAGCCATGACTGGGTTTGAACCCAAGACCTTTTAGGTCAAACAAGCTAACCTCAACACTGTCTCTTTGAAGATAATAGAAAAGCACCAAATTGTATGTTTACTATTCAATGAAACCTTAACCAGCTCATCAGTCTTCGTGCATTCAGCATTGTGTTGTAACAATTTCAACTTAGGAAACAAATTTTTAAAGCACAAGAATACATTACAGCACATAAACATTCAAGGCAAATGCTATTTCACTGGATCGGGATATAATGACATCTTGATTTGATATCTACAATACAAATAAGACTTTTGATTCACAGCTCAAAACTCAATTGATTGTTGAATACAGATTACACAATAGCTATACATATAACTTGTTCCTTAAGCACTCCGATATGTATACCTTACTAGGTTTTTCTATGGTATGCTAAAGAAAACAGTGGGTCAAAGCAATATGACATTACCCAAGTAATTAGTGATACATTTCTGCTATAAAGACAAGACTAAAACTTAATACGTAAAAATAATTCTAGCATTGCACATATTCAATACAGATTATCTCCCTTACACAGATATGAAGTTTATCATTAAATAAATACACCTTTCAATTGTATGACGGAAAGTCATTGCCGATTAGAAGGGAAAAAAACAAAAACTGTTATCTAAATCTGTCTTGCAAAAAGACATACACATCTAAATGTTTACTTGCTTTAGATTACCTGAAGATTACAAAATAGAGGTCGAAGAGGTCGGAGGAAATATTCAAGGAGCACCAAACCAAATCCAAGTATCCCTACCTTCCATCCAATCCTGTCGGAGCAAATTATCCGAGGAGTCCCAACCAATTAACACCTATCAGCTCCAATCACCATGCAACAATTTCAAAGCAACCCACATCAACAATTGGCCTCTCTTCCAATCAACTGTAATTATTGTTTGTTTTACAATTTCAATAAAGTCAATTGGCCTCCTTCGTTTCATCATGTGTGTTTATTTACATCTTCAACAAAGCCTACAGGCCATTGTTTATCCATCAATCAACTACTAACTCCCCTCATGTTTTTGCAAATCCCCATTGTATACCATTTTCATGCTTTACCTCCTCTCATGTTTGTATTACAAATCCCCATTGTATACCATTCTCATGCACGTTAATCTCCCTGATTGAGTTTCCTCGCCATTGTTTTGTGTGCTATATAAATGTATCCTATTTTGTTATTTCCTTCCTGATGAAGGAGTGAGTATGTACTCCGAAAAGTCATGTATTTTCACATTAAAGAAGTTGTTATCCAGAAAATCTTTCTGTTCTTATATACTGGACAAAATAAGTTAGGGATATTGAAATATTTATGATTAATATTTCATTAATGAGTAATTTAATACATCAATTATTATTCAAAATTTCATAATTCACAAATATCCCTAATTATTTTTTCCAGTGTATTTCAGATAGTGTGATTCCAGACAAAACAATGTTACATTTGTTCACTATCTACATGGCATGTGTTTCTAATAATTCCACTATCCTGATATGCAGCGAAGTATAAATTGAGCAGGTAATGGGTTAAAGAATAGAAGAACCGCACAACAAGAGATTGTGAAACATGGTGAGTAGCCTACAGCCATGCCCCTTTCACTTGATGAAGCTATAGTCCTCGTAGGCATATCTGAAGATCTTTATAATTTGTTTGATGAATTTCCTCCTTAGCTCTTTAGGAACAATTTGGCATTTAGTAATCAAATTAACCAATCACTACTCTGTAGACCCACAGAACAGGAACTCTTATTGCCATAAGAGTTATTCAATAGAGATTTGCTGTGGCTCATGTTGTATAACAACCTATAATTCCATGTGTAACTGTTTAAAGGAACACCTGCAACTGAATCGTTCATGCAGCCCCTAGAGCTCTTTTAATCAAGACTTGCTTTGATTTTCTAGACTAGACGAACAATGAATCATGCTGACACAAGAACACAAGTATACATGGTTTAAATGAACAAATCTAAAAATGATCTTATTATTTTAAAATAGTCTTTTACTTTTAAAGAAAAAGAGTTCTTCTCCATTGATATTTTTCTCCAGGATGATCCCTTTATACATACATTCAAGCCGCGATAATCCGGCCAACGATAATCCGAATCTCGCAGTTTCTGAACGGTAGGAAGATGTAACCAAACTAATCTTTTTAGTAGTCATCAGTACTCAGTAGTCCGAACATTTCACTATCCGAACGTTTTTGATGAAAAACGGAAGGGTTCGGATTATCGAGGCCTGACTGTATATATATATATATCTATATTTTATTATGTTATGATCTATGTAACTGAGGATGCATTTCCGGAGATCCCAAGTCCACAAATATTTTAATTTCTGCATGATAAGAAAATGTTGACCAACATGTTTCCACTTCTCCATGAAGGAAATGTGGTTGAAATATGCAAGAGCACAGAATCATGAGTTCAGAGGTCATTCCAGAAATCTGCATGCTTGAACTTAGAATATAGTGAACCTCTCCTTTTCATTCAACGTCGGAATGTTTGTTATGTAACATGTTTCTGACAAACTATATATTTACTTGAAACAGTTACTTACCGGTATCTGAAAATTTCACCTGCTAGCATTTACTCACAGCAAAAAAAATGAATAATGTAATCCAACCGAACTAGTCAGGTGGTGTGATAGTATTCATTGTGAAAATAGTATAATAACTGTAAAGTTGAAAAGAAGTGATTTCTCATTATTTGAAGTGCTATGATGGTATGTATATAAAGGCTATGAGGCGTGTTTTTATGAGAAACTCAAAGGATCGGGATAAGGGAATGGACATTTCATCATCACTGACCATATTAAAACTAGATTAGAATCTCTGACAGGAAATTTCACTCACCATTGCGAATATATAGAACACCTTTCACGAGTCACATGACAGAAGACTGTTCTGTAAATAACCACGTGCCGGTTTCCGTTGTCGTTATCTTCACGCCTGAACTCGGTTGTTTCGTTTTCTAACACTTTTACTTAAACAAGTAGCAGTATCTCTTAAATAAGTTTCATTTTTGCACGAACAATGAGTTAAATTCATATCATAATTGTAAGTATCTGCATTCAGTGTGTCGCAAAATCCAAACTGGGTTCAGTCCTCTCACAGCAGCGCAATTGATCTTTCGCAGCACACCGACGAAGACACTGTACGTGAAGCTAGCTTGAACTTGTCATAACAGACTCACGCATCCCGTGATATGAGCGATTTAGAATATTTTCATACAGTGAATATCATGTCATGTCAACATTCCCAGAAGGCGTATCAGTTTTACTTTGTTACACATTGAATTTTTTTCCAATTTATTATAAATATCATAACATAACAATGTTGAACAAAGTTGTCTTCATCGTCTGTATCACGTTAGGTTTGGTCGATATAAGATTTAAAGGGGCAGTAGCACGTTTTTTCGCTCAAATAAGTTGATGAAATGTATTTGAAAAATAATTTCACCAATAGTAAAAGATCCTTCTCTCTTCGGAAAATAAAGTTCAAAATGAGTGTACATGTTTCGGTAAAGCAACGAGCATCGTTTTTGTAATACAAAATAATAAATTGTGTTCACAATAAAATGGCCGCCATGCAATTTTTGCTTTATACGCAACATAGTTTTTACCACTACAGATAATTGGTTTGTGTAATAAGATGTTTTACCCTCTAAAGTTACTTTAAATGACATAAACTATCATTATAAATGGGAAATTTGAAAAAATAAATTTTGCAAAAAACGTGCTACAGCGCCTTTAATGCGTACATGTGATATGGTTTAAGATCACCAGCGTTATCAACATTCGTATCAAAGTTTAAACCATATATAAGTTGTAAACATCGATCGATGTACAATTGTCATAAAAAGCTTTCAAAAAGATTGCATATAGTGAACAGCCATTTTATATAATAAATCGATAGAATATAATGCTAATACTTTACTTTGAAATATATATTGTAAGATAACACCTACTATGAACACTCGTGTTTATACCTCACTAGAAACTTGCATATACATTATATATTTTATTATGCTTATATGAGTATTCCTTTGAGTGGTCAGTTTGCTGTCATTTGATATGTGTCATCAATTGATGCAATATAATGCCAGTCACACCATTGACTCATTAGGCCGATACCATAACGTCATGAAACACTTTTAGTTTAACTATATAATGTCCTGAAAAACCTACACATTATTTTTGCCACCTAGAAAATAGGAATTATACTAGTAAGCTTATCAATAGTATCATAAAAGATAATGGTGATTTGATTACAGATGGCATTACTATCTTAGATGAACTGAAACAATTTTACAGTAAACTATACAGTAAAGATATACACCATCATGAAGAAGAGAAAGATATTGATTTAAATTTAAATATTGAAATTCCAAAAATTAACAAGGAAGAGTTTGACAATCTTGAAAAAGAAATAAGCCTAGAAGAAATTGGTAAGGCAGTTTTTTCTATGAAGAATGATAAAAGCCCCGGAATTGATGGCTACCCTATTGAATTCTTTAAATTCTTTTGGAGAGATCTAAGCCCATGGGTTTATAGGTTCATACAAGAAACTTTCGCAAATAATGAAATAAGCATAACAATGAACAGAGGTATAATCACTTGTTTGCCTAAGCAAAATAGAGAGCGTACACTTTTGAAAAATTGGCGCCCTATTTCATTGCTTAACTCCCTCTACAAAATTATAAGTACATGCATAGCAAATAGACTTAAGTTAACATTAGATACTCTTATCCATGAAAACCAAACTGGCTTCATACCTGGAAGATGTATGAGTGAAAATATCAGACTTCTTTATGATATCATCTTTGAAACTAGAAAATTGAATAAACCTGGCCTTCTACTACTGATTGACTTTGAAAAAGCCTTTGATACTATTTCCAAACCATTTATAATACAAACAATGAGAGCATTTGGATTTGGACCTAATATTATTAAATGGATTGAAATCATAACTGGTAACAACACAGCAGCTGTTATACAAAATGGCCATATTTCACCATTTTTTCAGCAAGAAAGGGGCTGTAGACAGGGTGATCCAGTCTCTCCTTATTTATTTATCCTTGCTGTAGAAATATTAGGTATTATGATTAGATCAAATGCTGATATAAAGGGAATAATGCTTAATGACATAGAACAAAAACTGGGCCAATATGCTGATGATGCACAATTGTATCTAGATGGGTCTGAAAAAAGTCTCACAGCAGCAAATGAAACACTCAATACCTTCTATCAAATGTCAGGTCTAAAAATGAACATAAACAAAACAAAAGCTATATGGATAGGCTCAATGACAGGTAGTAATATCAACTTAGCCAATGACCTATATTTTGACTGGCACAGTGGGGATTTTGAAATTTTGGGGATAACTCTTAATGCTTCTCTTAAAGACTTATGGGTAATTAACACAAAAAAGCGCTTAGAACATATAAACAGATTACTTGCCAGCTGGCGAAGAAGAAACTTGACTCTTATTGGAAAAATCACTGTTATCAAAACTCTAGCAATCTCAACTTTAGTACACATCTTCTCTGCACTGCCTAACCCGCCTAAAACATTCATTGATGAACTCAAAAAAATAATTTATAATTTTCTTTGGAGCAACAAAAAGGATAAAATTAAAAGATCAAATATCAGTAGGACTTATGATGATGGAGGCCTCAGAATGACTGACATAGAATGTTTCATCAATGCTCTGAAATTATCTTCATTGAAGTGCCAACTAAAAAAGAAATCCAGTTTTAATAACACCTTTCCTTTAAGTCATATATACTCTCTTGGTTCGAACGCTGTAGATTGCTTATCGGACAATGATAATCCTTACTGGAGGGATGTTTTATTTGCCTGGAGAATATTTTATAAGAAACACACCTTTGACAATGAGGACTTAGAACAAATCTTAGCTCAGCCACTTTGGTTAAACCATTTCTTTAAATCTTCATACATTGTTCGGAATTGGTTAGATCATGGTATCCAATGTATCAGAGACATTTATGATGGAAATGGTTTTTTCAGCTTTGAAGTTTTAAAAAAGAAATATAAAATAAGAGGAACTTTTTTGGATTATCAACATTTGTTAAGTAACATTCCAAAGACCTGGAGACAGCAATTAGAAAAAAGAACTTATGGCTTGAACCATGTTATCATTAATCATGTTCACAAAGATATGATCTCCAATAGCAAAGGATCAAGGATATTCTATGACAAACTGATAAAAAACACTAACACTCCAAAAGTGCTAGAATATTGGAATACTACATTTCAACAGGACATAATTTGGAATGATGTTTTTGGTTATTATAGGAAATGTACAGATGATTGCAAGCTTTTAGATTTTCAATATAAGTTTATCTACAGAACAGTATATACAAAGAAAGAACTTTTGAGGATGAAGTTAGTTGATGATGATACATGCTCTTTTTGTAAAAATACCTCAGAAGATATGTCACATGTGTTTTTTGACTGTGACTTAGTTAAAACCTTCTGGCATAATGTAGAATATTTCATAAATACTCATCTCCAATGTAGTATTACCCTTTCAAAATTCATTATCATGTTCGGATTGTGCTCACACAATAAGATAGTAAACCACATTATTCTACTTGCCAAAAGATTCATTTATGTTTCAAGTATCAAACAACATGCTCTTTCTTCTGAGACATTTTTTAAAATCTTAAGAGAAACATGTAAAATTGAAAAATTTATAGCTAGAAAAAACAACAGGACAGGTTCCTTCATTGTGAAATGGAAACATTTACCTGTCATATTTGGTATAGATTGAAGCGCCCATAAAATGTCAATACCCCACCCAGTGTGCAAATGATACTTCTATCTCTTGCCTCAAAGACTTTGCATTTTTTATTCATATATGATTTATATCAAAAAGAATGTTTATTCAATGCCTTTGTTTGTCATATGAAATGTAAGAATGAATTGGAAATGGATTAATAAAAAAAAACTAAAAAAAAAACAAAAAAAACTATATAATGTCCTATCTGATAGCTGTTCTTTTTTATTTGATACTTGCAAATTCATCCTCAATATAATCGCCAAACATAACTTGTGATATAATTTGTTTCCAATGAATCATCAATCTAGTAACAGCCTTACGAAGGTACTGAAACTACACGTCATGTATATATACAGTAGTTATATGACCTATTGAACATTACCAACCCAAATTTGTTTCTTTGTTTGTTGTAGAACAAACTTACGTTTGACAAATGATACGCGCCTCCGCAGTGCATGGTCTGGTTTTCGATCAAATATCACCACTTTCACTGTACCGTCAATGTCAATTGAGTCGAAAAGCATTAAAACGGTAATTTTCGGCGAAAATCAATACCTCTCGATTAAATAACACCACTTTAGTCCATTAATCTTGGTGAAAATTTTACCTGACCCACCACAAAGTAAAAGAGAAATGTTTAAGACCCTGAATCATTCCTTTACAACATAAAATATTTAGGAGCATCTGGCCCTCAAGCTCAAATTAGCCATTGCCGTTTTAGAAATCAAATATGGAAATACAGACCTGTTAATTTGTTGTCCACTCAATTATGTCATGTTATATCAACTGAAAGCTCTGATTAAGGTTTTTTAAATATGCATGGTTTAATAAGGGTTTGTGTCCTCATGTTTGTGTTATTTAAAAACGATATTCCGAAAGATTTGAAAAGTGTTGATGTTCATGCACATGTCCATGTATGTTCCTGAGTTAAGCAAATGAATACATTCAACTTGATGTTATAAACGAACTTCTTGTTTTAAACGAAAGCACAGTCACATATATGACGCATTTTGATGACGTTTGTCAAAATTTTAATTCAATATTTACAAATTATTCTCTATAAATAATTATCTATGATGAACTTGGCAATTTAGATAAACATATAAAGTATATAAAATCCATCAAGGTATTCTTCAAGTCCTATCTCTCTGAAAAGGCTTCACGTGTGCTTGCATCCATTGGTCAAGCTATTGTTATTGGACTTTTATATTTGCCTCAAAATCCCTTATTACAAACTATACATGCATATACAGTGAATTGGAGATGGGCGAATTAAAACAGGTTCACAATAACATATTCGATCGCATTCAGATATCAGCCCAAACACAGATGCTACATGTATACACGTGGTTGCATCGATGGTTGTTTCATGTGCATCGTTGACAGTTGCACAAAATGTTTGTGTTCGCATCTGATAACTTTTAACTGTTCATCGGGAGCCGAGCCATGAACAGTTAATAAATCCATTTGTCAGTTATGGCTTTCCATTCTTGAATATGGAAGTACACCCTTCATCTTATGACACTAAACTGCTGAAGAGGAAAATTCTAAGATCGAACTTGCATCTGGATCGAGCATAATTTCTTCTTCTACTTAATCAAAGAACCTTTTTAAGCGTTGACTGCAAAACGTGATTCCGTTTTGCGTATATAAGCACACGAGGACCAGAAGAAAACGTCACACAGTCACAAGATAGATCTGTGTCACCCCCTCTGGCATATCTTTTTTTTTTTTTTTTTTAAATGTTTTTATTCCTTGAAGCATGTCATACATACATTATGAAGTATACCTGTTATTGAACATTCTGAATAATAATAATACATAATGCAGTACACAGTGTCACAAAACTCTATTGAGGAGACATAATACATTTTTCAAAGAGTATCAGATATGATATGCATATGCAATATTGGCAATGAATAGCATAAAATGCTAGAGTAAATAAAAGCTATAGGTAGACACAAATAAAGCTATAATTTTTTTAATAAGGTATGGAGGGAGGACCAGAATGTGTAGAAGCGGTCTGGCACAGCATTTGAGAATGCTATATATTTTGTTACATTGTAATATTGAATTATTTCTCTTTGGAAAAAATCGAATTTTGGCTTAGTATCTTTAAGGCTTATTTTGTATAAGGTGTATTTTATTAACAGACATACCACATTTAAGAATGCCTCTCAAACAGTTTATACCACATTTAGTGGATTATTGTTTTTGCCTTGAAAGCCAAATATTATATTCTCATGGGTGAAGCTAATATTTCCTTCTGATAATTCATTTAACCATTCTGATAATTCCCTCCATATATTTGTTGTATATGGACATTCACATAACAGATGCATTGTTGTTTCAGCAGCTGAATTACATAAAGTGCACAGTGGAGACTCCTTTATTTTCATTTGGTACAATTTGTGTTTAGTTGCCAGAAGATTATGTACAACTTTGTAATGAAACCATCTTAATTGTATACTTTCAGTGCATCTATTTGCCATCAAATAAACATTTGACCAAAACTCTTTGTCATATTGTTTGTTGAAAGTGTTTTCCCATTTTGTTTGTCCATTTGGTTTATTTTTGCAACATGGCAATAGTGTATTGTAAACATACTTGCTATTTATGTTATGTCCAGAAATGCAACTGACGTTAAAAGGTAAGTATGGACGCTGAATCTCAACGGCCTTGTCTATCAAAGAAATATTCTTTGATCTTGAAGGCATCGAAGTTACTTAGAAACAAGAAGATTAGTGTGCGAACAGATTTACCAGTTATCATGAAAAAAACAGAGGGGGAAACAAAGCCTTCGAACTTCGAAGTACAAGCAAGTGCCAGACGAGGATACTCGAAAGGGATCTTAATCTCCGCTTTGAAATGAGAGGGTCAGCGAAGGAACCATGGACCCTTGTCGAAGAAATTAAGAACTAGACTAGTGCTTCAAAACAGCTTTAAAACGTTTGTTTATACAGACTCTCGATTTAAGTTATTTTTATGTGTTTGGAAGACATTCCAAAATTTGGATTTATTTGTGATTATTCATGGATCATATGACCTCCGAATTTACAGTGAGTATATATATAATCATATTGTTTATAATGCTTACTGCATATACATTTTCTGAATTGATATTTGGACAATAATGCACAAATAACCTTCTCAAGACTTTCAAGTATCATACTTTGTGAGTAATGATGTTTACTTTTATAAAATATTACATATATTTGGGAATATTCATGTATTTTCTAACTTGCATTGATTAAAACTCACTGTTGTCTTTTTTTTCCCCTTTGTATTTGTGTTCAGTAAAGCCTACTGTAATACATTCTCTGATACGAAATGTGTATGGACATTTGATGATATCACTTTCGCTAGCATTGTGAAGTTGTGAACCTCTGGCATATCTTGATGTGTGATCGATGTGCCAGAGAAACTGGTGTTGGAAGTGCATGTGACAATACCAGCAGCATCAACAGAAGCTTTCGATTCACATCATTCAGCGTGTAGACAGGAACTCGCACGTTGTTATGACTTGATTGTTATTAACATTGTCGAAGAAAGAAACATTATTGACTGTAAGAACATAATTAATGAAACTTAATCCATGGTCATGACGTCACTCTACAATGTTATCAGTTGATTATTATTTAGGAATCTACTGGTCATTGACTGTCCCAGTCAGGAGGGGTGTTAGGTTTAGACATTTTCAGTAATGGTCCATTTTTCGAGACTGATGTATTTTGTCTTGACGTATAGGATAGGATCTCAAAATATCTAGACAACTATAGACAAATTAATTTTTGTAATGCATGAACCTGGAATCGAACATGCAACCCTTCGCTTGGTATCAGCGCTTCTAACCACTAGGCCACAAGACGCTGTTAGAAACCTTAGGATTGTTTGTCAGTAAGAATCCCGCGGTCTATTCAATGCACGGAAGGCATGAAAAGGCAAATTTTTAGCTGTCAATCACATCTCTTCGCGTGGAAGTTTTGCGCTGCACGTGCGTGGAAGAATCCATTTCATGAGGATCGCAGCTATTTGTACCATATCCGATGAATGAGCTCCGAAATTTGCAAAATAATTGATTGTGGTATTCCATAATTGAAATTTATTGTTTCAAATGTAAAATGATCACATATGCATGTTTCGTGACGTCATACATGGATTAAGATGGAGAATGCATTCGGAGCAGTGGATTCGTTAAAAATAATCAACTCGCCCCTTCGGGGCTCGTTGATTATTTTTAACGAATCCACAGCTCCTCATGCATTCTCCATTACTTAACGGTTGGTCCATCAACTCAAAACAACGTATGAATATCATTGCGTTCCATACTGTATATAAAATGTTTTTTCCATAAACCATTAGCTCGATCATATTGTGTCTTTATATATGTACAGTAAAGTATGCACCAATGATACTAACATTCCAGAAGGTAAAAAGTGTGAAGCAAAGTCGTTTCAAAGTCGTTTGCACATGCACAACATCAGAAAAAAAGGTAACCTAAAGCTTCCACGTGGCTGTTTATAGAATGAAGACAGAGCATGTTTGTTTTCCGCATCAAGGAACAAAGGAGAATCAATGATACAAAGCAAGTGGCAAGTGGCATATATATCCAATCTATAGTTAAAACTAGCTGTAATGTTATATGTCGCCTAAGTCCGTCAGGGGACGCATAACATTACAGCTAGTTATTATTTAACTAGATTGCTAGTTTTTATTTAACTAGATTGCCATATTATTTCACAAACAAAGTTTGCATTGTTTCTGAGGTCGGGTCATGTTGGAATGAGTTTCATATGTTATTTTGTCTCTTTCTGTCCTGTTTTACATTATACGCAATCTTGTGTAATTTAGAGTTTCCGTTTCCACTTTTTGAAAGTTCATGCATGACATCGCTCACTGCCTAGTATAATGACAAACATGTCCTCTGTCCCTAATACAAGTCCTGACCTCCATTCGTCTTGATGTATATAGTTTGCATGAGAACCTAATCATGAGATGTGCTACCAGTTCTCATTAATAGCACTGCAGGAGCGCCTGGTGACCAGATGGCAACGCCTTAGGATGTACTCATTCAGAAGCTTCAAATAAACTTGGTTGGTGTAGGCCTACAAGTTGTGACCAACTGCTTCATATAGAACTGAAGCATGTTTCTTCCAATTTCATCTGTGAACCCTATTCAGAGAAAGACTCGAGGAACACCTCAAGGGTTTTTATGGATACTGTAGATGTTTTTCCTCATTGACAAGTTCATACATATATATATATATAGAGACTAATTTGTAGATTTACATTCAAATGTTGACAATTGTCACCAAAATACGTCATATCTGTGACTTTTTAGGTGACGTGAGGTCCGTGACTGCATTACCAGAAGCATTTAGTGTTAGTCAATGAAGTAAATAGGAAGGACCTCAGCTGATATTTCAAATATGTCTTTCTTTTAAAGAAAGATAGATAAAAAGATATTCATTTTTTTACATTTATTTTTCAGAAGCACAAATATGAAGACAGAAACTCACATTGAAGTTGAAACATACACATCTGAAAAACATGTGATCGTTTCATTTGATGTATAACAGTCGGGGAAACTACGGAAGCGTATGTCCTACGTAGGGGAAACTAAGTCCTATACGTAGGAGATACTAAGTCCTATACGTAGGAGATACTAAGTCCTATACGTAGGAGATACTAAGTCCTATACGTAGGAGATACTAAGTCCTATACGTAGGAGATACTAAGTCCTATACGTAGGAGATACTAAGTCCTATACGTAGGAGATACTATATGTCCTTAATTCGTAGGAGATACTAAGTCCTATAACGTAGGAGATACCATGTCCTTAATTCGTATGAGATACTAAGTCCTACGTAGGAGATACTATGTCCTTAATTCGTGTCCTACGTAGGAGATACTATGTCCTACGTAGGAGATACCATGTCCTTAATTCGTATAGGAGATACTATGTCCTACGTATAGGAGATAGTATGACAGATTTCCCCCCACCATGACACTATAATATATTCGCCTCAGTAGAAAACAGTTTAGATTTCCATATATCTATTTGATTTAGATTCAGCAGTGGCCCTATATGACCTTGAGAGTAAAATGTGACCTTGTTCCGCTACTTAGATTTTCCTAGATTTTATGTATGTGAATGTTTTAGGATCTGAAGAGTTTGGAGACGCCGCGCACGTAAACACTCCGATGAAGCAATTGAACACAGAGTGATTTGAGGTATGGCTGTTCAGTGCACCAGTCTGTTTCAGTTTCCATATATACATGTACTAGGAGTATGTTATGGTGTTAGATAATTCATTATCAGCATTTGCTTTCTGTCAACGAGGTTAAACATTGATATCTTGAAACTTTTTAAAGTAGTCGACCGATATTTATGTTGTGTAACGGCTATTCATTGTAACCGCTGATGCAGTATAGTTAAAACTAACTAATAACACGGAAGCTTATGGAAGCTTATGGAATACTAATAATAATAATAATAATAGTGCATATTTATAAAGCGCACATATCCACGCTCGAAAGCATGCTCAAAGCGCTAAACATATAATGCTAATAAATAATGATAATAGTGATGCACATTTGAATGTGCTCACTTCACACAAACAGCAATAACAAATCAATGTGTACAATTGTTGCAATTGTGAAAGTCCTTATGAACCATAAAACTGAACAAAAAGATAGGCTTTTAGACTTGATTTGAATGATTCAAATGTTGGACATAGTTTCAGATTTTTGGGAAGAGAGTTCCACATGTTAGGAGCAAAATGCTCAAAACATCTCTGACCAAAGCACTTGAGGTTACACTTCGGCACTGTCAATAGATTCTGATGTGATCTAAGCTCCCATGCTGGGACATAGGCTGATATCAACTCTGATATGTAGGCAGGCGATTGATCATGCAGAGATTTATGCATTAGACTTATTAGCCTACATTTAGTTTCAAGTAGATTGCCTTAATATCGAAAATCCACTTTAAGCATTTTTTTAAGTACATTTGTGAAATGTTCGATGGTGCTGGTGGTATTTCATTTGAATCTCATGTGCGAATACATGACAGAGGACTTCCATTAACTATCCATATCATGTGGTCAATAAATAGTATATGCCACAATTAATACTTGCATTCTCTGTCCACGGTGGTTATGTTCCATTCAGTTATTCCCACATAGGTTAGTCCATTCAGTTCTTCAAGCATAACGAAGTTTCTTAATGTTTCGGATAATAACACCCTGATAACAACGAGGCATCTGGTAATGAAACAACTTTATTTATTTAGACAGATAAGTAAGCGTAGACGACAAATGCAATGTTTCATCGAATACGACCCCGGGGTTATATTTTTTTCGGTTCTCGGGTTATATTCATCCCACGGACTCCCCGTTGTGTTGGGGCACATGCATGCAGATTTGTATTCGAGGAAATATAACAATTAGCACGTGCTCCGTGATGTTAAAACCCTGTTCTCACAGAACCTTTACCACGCGAGACTTGTGCGAGGACGTGCATCACAGATAGAGACTCAGCTCACATTATTGCACAACATATGTATAGACCTACTAAAGCTACACGACCTCTGAACACCATACAGTTCGACTATGCACAATGGAATGATACCGACAACTACATCCACACCTGTTGAACGTTCTTCTGACATCACTCCATCATAGGTGTGCATACAATACCAAGAGCTACGCTGAGATGAAATGGCAACAACGCAAGTACCAGGAAAGTTTTTAACAAACCAATTCACCTTTTGATCAAAACCTGTCGAATTCTCATAGTAAAATAATAGGAAATAACTTCCCATTTGAAGCAAGAAAGTCTAATTATAGAATTAAAAATCGATATAAAACCATGAATACATTTGTAGTTGCAAATCACTGTAAACTAGCTAAAATTAACAATGACAACAATATTTGTTGAATATAATTGTATGGAAGTCAATGGAAGAAAACGTTTGATGGAAGATAAAATGTTCAATTCTAACTGATACCGTACCAAGACCTATTTTGTAAGCATGTTTAAGAGTTTTAACATATAAGACTAGATACTTTGACTAAGACTTTACAATCTTGGTTTTGGTCATCAGCATGTTTCTAGAATTCAGTCGTTTCTTGTGACTAGATGGTCATGGTTTCAAGAAAACAAGTCTAAATCGTCCTCTGCACTTTGGTCGTTGTCTTGAATGTAGGACAAGATGTCATCACTGCTAATATTCGTCACTGGTACTTCCGCTTCCGGTTTTGTTCCAGGTTTAGGTTTCAGGGCTGGCTTTGGTTTGAGTTTGGGTTTTGGTTTTGTCGTCGATGAGTTGTCTTTAGTCTTTTTCGACAAGTCTATTTTCATGATGTCTTCAAGATCCTGGTCGATTCTGAAATAAATTATACAGAGAACACTCCATTTAGTATTCTGTTTATTGTGCCACCTTATCAGTGAAATATAATTAAAGGTACTTTCATATAACAACAAAAACCTCTCATATACTGGTATAACAGTTAGTACTTCCGGTGTTTGACTAGTTGCAATTTCTTATAACATCACTGGTCACAATTGAAACTGTCAAACATCTTCACTTTATCGTAATAGAAAGTTTATGAATAATTAAGTAATATCTATTACTAATAATTAATTGCAGTATATGATGAATTCTCATTCTAATGAATGGTTATATGATGTATACCATGGCTTGGAATCTCTGAGACGATTCGTTAATCTGACTGCAATGGATGGAAATAGACAGCTAGAGGGACTACAACAATTATCTATTGTGAATGAATTGTGTTTGGAAAATGATATATACTATATTTTAACAAAATAACTTCACATATAGGGGGCTGAGATTAATGCAGATGAGTTGATATTTTTCACGCACTGGTATAACGATGGGTCAGTTTCAGCAACAACCGGGGTCGGCGCTGCTTTTGTTTCAACGACTGCATCCGGTAAAAAGAGTGACGGGTCCTCATCTTGTGATATTCCTCCGCCTAGATCGGGGGCGTCAAATATCGGGGTGGAATCTGATTTACAGAAATTAAAAATTATAATCGGTAAAATTACTCTTTGTACTTAAATGAATACAACATCAAACAATACATTCAAGTCCTGGTATAGAATAGAGTTCCTTCACGTGTGCTAGGCACACATATCACTTGTAGAAGAAGAAAGTAAGTCTTGTTAGATGAACTAAAATTGAATTGGACTAAGGTGAACACCGCAGACTCCATACCTTCCCCGGTATAGTCGGTCCCTTCAGCCTCCTCAGCTCCGAACAGCTCCTCGCCATCTACCGCATCCTCCCCCTCTTCGTCAAACAGGTTCCTGTCTGGTCTGTGTGGTGAATAGAGATGGAAAATTCAAATCTATCAGTATATAGATCATACACCTACACAAGTAGCTCTTTAGATCCGTAAATATAGCAAACTTTTTTAATAGAATATTACATTTCCTTCATATCTATAGGAATCGTATGAATTTATATGAATAGTAGAATATGTGGGAAGAAAATGTATGTATCCGGGAGAGAATGTATATTCTTCACCAATCCTCCAGGTTGAACAACAATAAGAGTCCACATATAACTGACCACAAAGTGATTCTCTGGATGTCTTAGCTTTTATCATGGAGCCTGAATCATTTCTTGTCAGAAATTGTTTCAATAAAATGAACCAATGTAAATTTTTTCAACAAACATCTTGGTATAAGTGGATCCCCAAATCCTGAAAAAATTAGAAATATGTGCATGTGATGCACTGTGATGTCCCCCGCTCCAACTTTCAATCCAACCTAGTCATATTACCCTTATTTTTCACTTATGCTAAGAACTAAGTTCAATACTGCATTAATAACGAGAAAATAAAAAAATCAGAATAGCCAAAGTAGCAAAAGGCACCACTCTATCACTAGGTCTAAGCAAATACAAAGTTTGCTGAAAAAATATTGATCGGTTTTGGAGATAGAGGCCCAAAGAGGCCGAAAAGGTCCCTACCCCCAATATGCACTAAGTTCAAATTGTTTCCATGGAAACCAGAAAAAAATAAAAATTCAGAATAACCAAAATAGCAAAAGGCACCATTCCACCACTAGGTCTAACCACATACCAAGTTTCGTAAAGAAATACTTCATAGATTTTGACATAGAGGCCGGAAAAGGTCCCTATCCCAAATTTCACCAAGTTGAAATTGTTGCCATGGAAACCAGTAAAAATTAAAAAAATCAGAATAGCCAAAGTAGCAAAAGGCACCACTCCACCACTAGGTCTAACCACATACCAAGTTTCGTAAAGAAATACTAAATAGATTTTGAAATAGAGGCCGGAAAAGGTCCCTACCCCCAATTTGCACCAAGTTCAAATTGTTTCCATGGAAACCAGAAAAAAATAAATTCAGAATAACCAAAATAGCAAAAGGCAACACTCCACCACTAGGTCTAACCACATACCAAGTTTCGTGAAAAAATATTGAACGGTTTTTGAGATATGTCCCGGAAAAGAAAGCACTTCGGAATAACGGAATAACGGAATAACGGAATGACGGAATGACGGAATAACTGAATGACGGAATGACGGAATGACGGAGGGAGGCGAAAACATTATGTTTCCCGAAAAAAATTTCGGGGGACATAATTATAACAATGGATAACAAGGAAACAATGATAATGGTACAATGATATAAATATAATAAAGTATCTAATGAATAACAGCGATACTTCAGTTGGAAGCCCCCATCACCTTCATGGAGAGTCGGACGCTTCCTTAAATTAACACAACAAAGGACCTATACTGTAATTAACTCAACTTCCCATTGCAAGGCATAACTCTTGCCAGTCTCCATTACTGACTGTTTTATAGGCCTTGCAGTATTTCCTTTAAAAATCAGTGCTTAGAAATCCAGGCCCTCTATGCATTTCTGGTGCAGCGATTCACTATCTAAGCACAACAAAGCGAAGGGAATACCGCAAGGCTTAAATCAGCCAGTAATGCAGACTGGCAAGAGTTATGCCTTGCGTTTGGAAGTTGTAATTAACTTTGTAACCGACGGATTTATATATATACCTACTGTTTGTTATCTTTTTCTTGCGCCTCCCCTTCCTGTGTCTTCTCTCCCTCCTCCTCTCCCCCTACGCCCCCCTTCCGGAACGCACCTGCCTTCATGGACCCCACTCCTGCACAAATACACAACAGAATGTTACATACCTACATACAGCTTCAAACCGCACCCATGTGTTCCAATCCTTCTTGTACAGACTAAGTGTCGACCCACCATTATATCTAATAATAACATGAGTTACGATCTCTTAAGCAAACCGGAAGTTTGTGATGCTTGGACAACCAGATCTTTACCAAAGTTTAAATATCAATCACCAAATGACATATAGCACCATCAAGAGAAGTACATTTGGAAAGCAAAATACATTGCGTACATACTCGTTTCTGAATTACAAGCTTAAACTGAAAAAACAACATTACATGTACATGTATTATCTATAATCCTACCAGTTCATCAAGAAACAGTGCGCTCGATGTATATTTTGTGGAATGTGCTGTGTGTTATTTTTTGGTTGTCCTGTTTGCGCACTCTGAGGACAGTCTTCAATATCGTAGTGAAGACGTACCTAGGAACTGGAGCATGACTGGTGAGGTGGAGAGTTTGGGCACTGAGGCTAAGAACTTGAGGAAGTGTTCGAGTTCAGTGCGGCGGGCTCGGGCTATGGGTTCGTTGACGAGCAGCACCTTCTTGGGGAGAGGGGGCAGCACCGTGCCCGAGAACTTGCCGTTCAGCTGGTCGTACAGATCCTCGAACTCACCGAACTTCTTCTCTACCTGCCGGACAGACGGTCAGGCAACTGGTCATTACTTTAGAAATAATTCCATTCTGATAGTTTAGTTACAAATGTAACAGTTACATTTGGTATCACACTATCTGCCATAATAGTACAATTTCGTGTACGTTTTCGGGACGAGTACCTTGCGGATTCGAACCCACCTCCTAAAGAGTCAGGCACCAACCGCCACAACTGGCTATTCCGAATATACCCAAATATAACAGTCTTACACCTGCATGCTCAAATTCTCAATGTACAGAATAGGTACATTTACAATTCACAATTTATTATTTTACGTACAGAACCTTTCGAAACATTCAGATTGATCATGTGACACATTACAGCCTCAATAATTAACTATTAAGCAAATTGTTTCTTATTTGAAGTAATAACACAAAATTTGGCTGGGCTGCTTAAAATTCAAACTCTTATAGTCAACACAAAATTTCCACAAATGGTCTCAACATATAGTTGCAAGATGAGTTAGGAACTTCACTATTCAATATGCCATATATCAAGCCACTGTATATACCATGAACTGGACAGTGTCGGTGTCCTTGTGTTTGGTGGACTTGAAGACCTGCAGGTTGGACACCACGACGACCCTGTAGTAGAAGTTGGAGGACAGCATACCCTTCTCTTCTTTGAAGGTGGGCACTGTCAGGTCGATACCAGTGTCCTTGTTCCGGACCTCTCTGCAACACAGAAAGTGCAGCTCTTTTTAGAAAAGCTCGTGATTTGTCCACATGTATACACTCCATGGTTCATAAGGTAGTCAACAATTTTAAATGCACGTATTGTTATATACCCGGGATTTTTTAGAACTCATATCTGCAACAGGCCTCTGAAAACGGAACTCTTTTTTTTTTTAAGTTCGTCATACGCTATTACTTCTATTCGTCATTTTTCTTGATATGTTGACGTTCTTATATTCATGTATGCATGTATATATGTATCCTTGTAGCGTATCCCGTTGCAACACAGGTCGTTACACGGCGATTGTGCATTGGGCTGTAAATAAGCTGTAAATTTCGTATTTCCTAAGGCGCAGCCAAGTAGGACACTGTAGAATGGCGTGATTCGCTACTTGGAAAAGTGATATTAATAGTATTTTCTGTGTAATAGATTTGTCGTGTAGAAAAGTGAAAGCATATAACCATGACGTACATGGAGACTCAAGTAGTGACAATTTCACACGGACATAATGTACTACAGTACAAGTACTATAACAATAATGATGAGGCAATACTATTTAGTCTACATATGATTGATTAATAATAATAATAATAATAATAGTGCATATTTATAAAGCGCACATATCCACGCTCGAAAGCATGCTCAAAGCGCTAAAATTAATGAACGATAGAGATACCTAAAGAGATAATCATGGGACTAATTTAACATACGATTACTGCTGGTTTAAAGGTTGCCGTACAATTACAGAGCTAGGTCACTAAATTAATGCTTTAGTTCATTCGTGGTATCAAATTATGTAATATAACAATGTTTACATTCTAGAATGTTATTAGATGTGAGAATATACATGTTCTTACATAATATATATTATTTATTGAACATATGAAACCGGAGTGTCAGTTTAGTTGGATATCCATGAGCATGCACAAATGGGCGAGATATATACATACAATGTATTTTGATAAGAATGAGCTCGTTATAACATATTTCAGCTATAAAATTATAGGCTTTGCGTTAGATTTGAAACCCTTGCAACCATCTAGAGTTCCTTTCTGACATCTTGTTTGCAGAAAATGCAAGCTTCAGAATTTCGAGGAAATTCGCAAAATGACGAAGTTTATAGTGTGATGGCCAGTGATATCTTTACTGTTTCATCACTGTGAAGCATTTCCTGTCGATGTCATCTCATCATATACATGTGGTCATAGTTATTACTCGAGAACCTTCACGCGGACGTCAGTGACCATATTACCTAATGTCCCAGAATAAACACAGGTAATTTACTTTCAAATAAACGATAACCCTTTCAATTTGATTTACAACACAAATGTCGTCATACCTATCCACTATATAGAATGCGGTATTTGAATTATTTCAATACGATATTTGTCATCAGCCTTCAGTGACGTATATATTCGAATACCATGAGTGTAGAATCTAATGCCTATATCCTATTGACTTCTATATAAACGAACAGCCCAAAAATGTATTGAGTATTGAGTGTATCTCTATATATTATCGAGAACAAGTGCATACCCGATCCCACACGCCCTTAGTTCAGTTTAAACTCGTCGAACTGGGACGAGAAGATAAAACAATAAACAATGAATGTTCTTGACTTTAACCCCTATACCACACTAGATAAGAACGCAAACATTACAACTATAAGCACATTTTAAGATTAATGATAGGTCATACAAATCGGAGCAAGTTGCTGTTGAATCAAAAATAGAGAGCTAACTCGAATTTGCATAAATGTTATAAATAAATAATCAAACCAGTGTATATAGCGTCCATTTAACAGAGACTGCATGGGACGTTTGTTTCGATGGGTATTTATGACATAAGTATGCAAGTTGGTGTACCTCATCGAATTTCGTTTCAACAACAATTAATACCCCGATCTGTGACACATTATTAGATCAGGCTCGTTTAAATGATACCATTTATCACTGCTTGTGGTAATGTTTGATAAAGGGTAGGTTTCTAGACGTTTGGTAACAATGTTTTATTTACATGCGAGGTGTTGTTTTCATGTGTGATGTTATTAAATGATAACATCATGCCTATCATAAACAGTCCCGCACTACATTGTCAGATGCATGCAGAAAGAACCACAGGGGCGTGTATCGCTTTGAAACAGCGTTTGCAAGACATATACCTATATAGACCCTACCCTATTACTATATATAGCAATAGGGTAGGAAATGTCTTTCAAACGCTGTTTCTAAGCTATACACGCCCCTGTGGAAAGAACATCGTCAACAAACCTGTCATTTTTCAGAATCAATTTTGTTGATACGCGGATTTGCTATTCTTCATTTATCTAGTATCTATACCCACACCTTTCAAAGAGGACATATAGGCCTAGTCCTGCATGCACATTGACTTTGTATGGACTGTGCAAAATCATTTACGTGTATTGTGTAACGTTATACAACTAATTGCGGTGTGATTTTAAAGTAAAATCATTCCGCATTTTTTAAAATATTTAATATAAAGCTTAATTCTTAACAAACTATGCTCCAAACTTTCCAATTTTGTCTGTTGTTTTTTTTACATTGTGACGTATCTTTGTATGTCTGTCTGTCTGTCTGTCTGTCTGAATGAATGAATGAATGAATGAATGAATGAATGAATGAATGAATAAATGAATGAATGAATGAATGAATGATGTTATTTATATTTTCATGTTGTATATGTAGTCATTACAATACATGAATATTTAGACAAGCCATGTTTTGCAAACTGAACATTGTATTGATTGAAGTCGTTGTTTGTACTGACATTATGATTAGTACGAGAAATACACAATGAGCATCTTCTCTGATCTCTATATCAATTGCCTTTGAAGTAATAGACATGTTAACATCAATTTGTCATAGAGTAAGTAAGCGAAGGTACACAGCTCTGACAGATGTAGTGGAAACGATAGGGAGAACGGAATACCGGTATGCTCTCTTAGCTAAGAGTAAGTTGAGTAACATATGGCCGTGTCCATAACAGCGAGCGCTTATAATCGCTCATTGATTGCTCAATGTAACGCTCAATGTAGCGCTCAATGTAGCGCTCAAGTAGCGCTTATTCTCTCCTGAACGACACGGTGAAAAACCTCAAAGTTCGCTCGCTTTGCTACGTAGCGCTACATTGAGCAATCGCGTTCAAGAGAGGTTGAAAAGTAATCGCTAATTGAGCGGATACTTTGAAACCTCTCTTGAACACGGCCCTGATCATCGCTTCCAATATTTCCTTTGCGAGAAGGGATATGAAGGGGCATTGATCACACAACATATTATTATGAAATATTGTAATAACGTAAAATAACACAATTTGAATACTAAACATTTAAATCAAGTTAACCATATTCAACGTTTGGCCATGCAGTCTCATTATAGCCTACTTAATTCATAAACTATAAAAAGAAATTCATATTGTCTTAACTGCAAGTCAGCATTCTGCTAACATTAACCCACTTCGTGATCTGGTTATATACCGTCAGAAATTATAACTGTAATTTCCGACGGAAAAGTTATGATGATTGAGAACAGATAACTCGAAGATATATACTGTATAGGATTAATGGATTAATACGGAAACTGAACATGAAGTTCTTGACAACACAGAAGCATATATACTTGATTTACTCTTTAAAATCACAAATAGAATCTAATACCTTACAGTTACAGTTGCAGTTGGCATGGTTCTGTATTGTTCGATGCTCGGTTGTATCAAGAAATTTTCTCAAACAGTTCAGCTATCGAATTTGACGTAACTTCTCACACGCCCCCTCGTTGGTGTCCGCCATTTTGTAGGTCATGTGACTGCATGGTAACTCCGCACATTTTTGGTTCTTCTCAGGGTTGTTTATAGTTACTATCTTTCATTTTGAATTTCATACTTCCAAATATGAATGCACGCCAAATTGCCAACCATAAAACTAAAAGGATCTAATGACATGTAATTTAATTCAATAGATTTCTACATCAACAAACCATCAATTTGTGCATTGATAACTATTTTACGTACGCTTCATGAGAATAATAGGGTCTGAGAATCAAGAAATAAAAATGCGCCCGGCATCGAAACACGAAACCATTAAAATGCTACCTACTATCTTTTTTGCCTGTGTTTAAAAACATAGTTTAAAAGTGATCTTTGAACGTCAACAAACGTTAATTAAGTCTTCTCCAAAGACAGATATCAGTTAGAAGACGTTTGATTTAGATATGACATTTCATCTCTGAAGGATTCAAGATGACCCTTCACATTCAATAAGTAAATGAAAGACATTTCTTCACACTTTTTAAAACAGTTCACATAAAATTCTTCAAAGACATTGAGAAGTTGTTATGATGTTGAATGTAGAACCGGAAGAAGGGATCCCCGAAATGTCGTGTAAAACAATTTGTTTGTTTGCAGTTGACACAAAGGAAATCAATATTTGACCAAGCAAAACTCAAACTCAAAGACGTACGATTGTTACCTACGATCTGATTTCATGAATGTAGACGAGTAAGACTTCATCTCTTCCATTATATCAGCGGATTTCTGAGTGTTTTCCTATGCCCAGGTCTGAAAACACGTGTCAAATATAATCTATATAATTATATGATATTGTATGACGGATATTTATCTAAATGGAATACATGTCTCATGATGTCTGTTGGCATAGGGCAAACTTCCTCAAAGTTGAATTTGTTAGTGAAATTTGGCAAGATGATCAACGTTCTCGTTTCCAGTCAGAGCTACATGTGCTGCAACCCAGCTCGCAGCTTTCGCAGATTTTATTCAACTTTGAGTTCTAGATGTTATAAATCATATACAATGTCACGGCATTTAATGCACGGATTCATTCACTTCCCACAGACAGACAGAGGTAACTCAAGCAATTTTATCCCACGTAACTTGACTAGAGCAACATTTGTCGAGAGAGAATGGTATAGCATGAACAGCAATTGCGATTCAATCTTCTCCATCATTTGAAGAATGCGAACGAAAACAAATGTTAATTTGTCCTAAAAAATAGAGCCATTAGCTCTGAAGTTCATCAGGAATTTTGTTATCTCTAAGGAACAGATTAAGATATCACTTAATAAGACATTGCCCAGTCATCAAATTTAAAATTTATTATCAAAATTGGTTACACATTAATCCACATTCACTATAAATATTGTAGACCTTTGCATTTTATTGTCTTAGTTCTTATTTGTATTCTGGAAATATCAACACTTATTACATAATGACAATGAGTCCTATCCAGTTCACATATCTCATTTAAAATACAAAACTTGTTAACTCCTCTTCAATTTATTCCTTTGCCGCCTGTCACAATATTCAGTTCATAGGCTATTCCACAGTTCTCATTTCACATTGATTACATCAAACATCATAATGTAGATATTAATATTAAGTCGACATATATTTCACATTCCTATTGAATAAGATTAACTGCAAAGTTACTTTCTTTTCTCAATTTCTGCATTTCTGGGCAGGTAATTTGAGTACAGATTTCGTTGATGGAGTGTCCCAGGGGTGATATAGCAGAGAGTAACGGAGCATATATAAAACCCTGGGTAACCGAGGAAGGAGTCAGAAGGAGAAGAAGATGAAAATAGCTTTTAAGACCATGACCCCTTTCAGGCCTAATGATCTAAAAATCTCACTCCCATATATTCTCTTAAAGAGTCATCAAGTATGTTAGTCTTTCAAATACATTATTTTTTTTAAAACATATTTATATCAATCGCTAGAGAAATCTTTTATATTCAACATAACATGTGATAAATTATTTTTGTATCTGGACAATCCATGATATTTGGTTTCAAAGACAAGTACCCCTTAGATTAACACGCATCGACAGAATCGGACATCACATAAACATATTTTCCACTACTGTAACACACAACAATAAGCATTAAGAGGCATGCACTGCGGGCTTGTTAACTTCACAAGTCGCCATAGCAACTCGCTTTTCAACTGTTCAACTTTTCCTCTAAAAGGTGTACCCAAGAGACTATAAATTAACATTGCTTTCCTGAGAGGACATTGGTTGGCGATTGATCACTGCTATTTGACATATCATCCTCCTGTCACAGTGTTAATTTTTAGAAGTCCTGACTGCAATTTAGATTAAAATGTATTTCAAACACTGCTTACAAAATTTACTAATTTTTTAATAGCTTTGTAAATTTGTTATACTTCATATCAATGTTGTTATAACAAGAAAAAATAGAGCCATGGCCTCTGTAGCTCATCAGGAGATAATAAGTGGGGTATGTTATGGAGTGGACTTTATAGCAATGGTCAGATAATGGAATGTAGTAATAAGAATCTAGGTAGTGAAACGATTAAAGCAGTTTAAAAATATTTTGTTACCATAACTTTGCCAATCTGCTATATATATGTGTTGAAAGAGCAACACAAAGCTTGGAAATAAATTGCTGGTATCAAACATATAATAATGTGGTGGAGAGATCATACTATTTTTTAAGATCGTACACACATTATATAATAATGAATATACCGGGTACAATTCTTTGCATACAATTCACCACTGTAAGCTATTGCAATAATGGACTGGGGCTGTAGAAGAAAATGAAAAAAACCTTTTTAGGTCATGACCCCTGCTAATTATTATCAAAATTGGTTACACATAAATCAACATTCGTTATGAATATCATACACCTTTGCATTATATTGTTTTAATTCTTACCGTAATTGCATTATGGCAATACCAACATTTATTACATAATGAATAGGAGCCTCAGTTTTTGAAAATCCCATTTCTCAAAGGCTCCATTTCAATACTTAATAAATTGGTGAATTTGTTTTAGTAAATTCTTTTTCACCATTTCTTATAGGCTCCTTTTCAATATTTGATAAAATGGTAATATTCTATGAATAAATTCTTTTTTAGAGTCAGTGGAAGACTAAAGCAGTCTCACGCACAGTCTATGATAACACAGTGCTGCACAGAAGTTTGAAGTAACCTGAAACCTCTGTGTAACTATCAGTTTTCATTCTTCTGCCAGGAAGAGGTCAACACAATGCAATTACATAACATGCAGACACTGGACTCACAGCCAGTAAAATTTATATGTTAGATGCAGTTTTTCCTACAATTAATTATTTTTCTGTACTGGAGAAGATGATGAAAATAGGTGTGATGTCACAATCTCATATAGCTACTTCTTTCATAGTCCTATGTTATCACCAGTCATCACTAGTCATATTCAGTTCACATATCTCATGTAAAATGATTTTTTTTTATTCCTCTTCAAGTTATTCCTTCAAAGGGTATTCAATAGTTCTCATTTCAAATAGATTCACAATAAACATGTCCATGATGTAGACATCTATCTCATTTCTTGTTCCTATTGAATAAAATTAACTGCAAAGTTAATAGAAAACTAAATCAGTTATAAAGTATAAAATATGATATAAATAAGGTATACCAAATTGACTCGTACTCGTACTCTCCAAATAATTACACAATATCATGAGATATTAAAAAACTCCATTATTTACTCTTAAATTACAAAGAACATAATATTAGATTTAATAAAAGATTCTGTATTAAGTCTTTAGAATACTTTTAGACTTGTGTACCTTTATCAGCAAATTCACTTGCAAAATACAAATAATTACTCATATGTAAAATGTGAGACAAAGATAAAATATGACTTATAATTTTTGTTAGACCTCCAATTCTAAGTTTTTAATTCTAAATATCTCTTTTTCATCAGACATATTATATTCTCAAAGCACATGTTAGAACTCTCACATCAGAAAGATGAAATGCCTTTAACTCAGCTGTTTTCTTTAAAATTACCTCCCTTACCTACTTACTGATTGAAGTGCACATATAATCTCAGAAAGATGCTGTAAACTGAAATAGGCTTTTAGGTTATGATCCCTGTGACCCATATTTGGGGTCACAGACTCACCAAATTTACAATTTAGAATCCCTTACAGCTAAGGAGTCTGTACATAAAATTTCAGCTCGCTAGAGCCATTGGGACTGGAGATGAAGATGAAAATAGCATTTTAGGTCATTGCCTCTGTGACCCAAAATTTGGGGTCTCACTGTCACCAAATTTACAATTTAGAATCCCCTTCAGTCAAGGAGTATGTACATAAAATTTCAGCTCTCTACGTTCATTGGGACTGGAGAAGAAGATGAAAATAGTTTTTTTTAGGTAATGACCCCTGTGAGCCACACTTGGAGTCACAGGGTCACCAAATCTACAATTTAGAATCCCTTTCAGCCAAGGAGTCTGTACATAAAATTTCAGCTCTCTGGAGTCATTGGTTCTGGAGAAGAAGATGAAAATAGCTTTTAAGGTTATGACCCCTGTGACCCACATTTGGGGTCACAGGGTCACCAAATTTACAATTTAGTATCCCCTTCAGCCAAGGAGTCTGTACATTAAATTTCAGCTCTCTGGAGTCATTGGTTCTGGAGAAGAAGTCGAAAAAGCGAAAAGTTTACGGACGGACGGACGCCATCCCATGCCATAAGCCCATCGGGCCTTTCAGGCCAGATGAGCTAAAAAGTGAGCATGGCTCACACACCCCCGCCATCCGCTATCCGTCCATTGAGAATTATAGATGTGAAGGGTACTATGTTCATCAAACAGCTTCAAGCATCATAATATTGTCCAAAATAATTTTAGGAACTGACTGTTGTTACAAAATTTGATTCACCCAGATGTAATATTTTTCAGGTAACTTAATATTTCCCAATAGAGCATCACACCGGTAATTTGTACCAAGTTCAATTACAGATTCAAGGGCTTCATAACTCAGTCTGCAAAATATAATATTTCGGAACTGGACTTTGAACTCAATGAAGAGTATCATCTGGACTACCTACATGTAAAATTTCATTCACCTAGATGTAATAGTTGCCAAGAAAACTTGTCCCAATTGGTGCATCACAGCTCTTTTGGTACAAAGTTCAATTTCAGATTCAAGGGCCATAACTCCGTAAAAAATAATATTTCGGAACTTGTTTTCGAACTTGATGAAGAGTATCATCTGGACTACCTCCATATTTAATGTCATTCACTTAGATGTAATTTTTTCCGAGAAAACTTGTCCCCATTGGATCATCAAAACTCTTTTGGTACAAAGTTCAATTTCGGATCCAAGGGCCATAACTCCATATAAAGTAATATTTCGGAACTGGTTTTCGAACTCGACGAAGAGTATCATCTGGACTATCTCCATATTAAATTCCATTCACCTAGATGTAATAGTTTCCGAGAAAACTTGTCCCAATTGGTGCATCACAGCTCTTTTGGTACAAAGTTCAATTTCGGATTCAAGGGCCATAACTCCGTAATAAATAATATTTCGGAACTGGTTTTCGAACTCGTTGAAGAGTATCATCTGGACTATCTCCATATTAAATTTCATTCACCTAGATGTAATAGTTTCCGAGAAAACTTGTCCCCATTGGAGCATCAGAGATCTTTTGGTACTAAGTTCAATTTCGGATTCAAAGGCCATTACTCCATAAAAAATAATATTTCGGAATTGGTTTTCGAACTCAATGAAGAGTATCATCTGGACTACCTCCATATTCAATTTCATTCACCTAGATGTAATAGTTTCCGAGAAAACTTGTCCCCATTGGAGCATCACAGTTCTTTTGGTACTAATTTAAATTTCGGATTCAAGGGCCATAACCCCGTAAAAAATAATATTTCGGAACTAATTTTCGAACTCGATAAAGAGTATGGTTATGAGTACTCACAACCAAAATTTCATTCACCTAGGTTGAACGGTATCCGAGAAAACTTGTCCCCATTGAACACAATAAAACTAAGTCCAAAAAGTGACGTTTCCATGGAAACGACAAAAAATATATATCTCAGAAAATTGAAAATTGTCTGTGCGCGATCGAAAGAACATGGTTAACAACTGTACAAAGTTTGGTCGATGTACTTTGTAGCGGGGGTATAACAAATATTTTATATGTATGCTTAGTCAACATCTGTTTAAAACTTGGATGAACCTAACCTCTTTTAGTGTCAAGGAACCGACAAGTTTGAACATTTTGACTGATGTTTGTAATGTTTTAGTCAGTGATTGCAATATGGGTATTTTAATCCAAGATCATGTCACAAGATGTTTTATGGAATACTTTTGTATAAAGTCTACTTGAAGACAGACGGGATAGCACAAGATTTCAGCAAGGAAAGAAAGGGCTTGTCACTTGACCAACTACACCTTCTCATGAGCAGGATATAGGATAAAGAATGACTCGAAGACCTTTCTTCATTAACATTTTATTTTAACATTTCCAAGTTGACATTTTGCAATCAAAATGAAATCTATGCAAACTGACACACATAAATATCCATTTTCCATAGTATTCACTTGGAAAAGTTCACTTGCATCCGTGTATTAAACCAAGTTACAGTCTCTGAGAGCCACATTATTGTTTGTTCCATTCAGCCTTCTCCTGCTTCTCTGCTATAACTTCTTCCAAGAAGGGCTGTAGGTAGCGGCGATCCTGGGAACACAATTAGCATTGGTCAAAGTTGAGACAAATTACCGTATACATCAATGACAGAACTCATTTTTGTTACTGTTACGAAGAAACAAGTTGTCTGCAATCTAGTTAATCACAGATCTACATATATATATATAAATATATTCAGAAGAAATATGACATTATTTCACATAAAACTTGTGCTCAAGTGTCATGGTCTAATAATGTTAGAGAAACCTCCTAGTACGTACAATAGAACACGGATATAACGAACTCCAATGAACCAAAGGATTCAGTTTGCTATATCCGTTGTTTGCGTTTGGCATATTATATATAGGGCTTTTGATGGGACTTATAAATTTGTTACCTATATCTGTTGTTCGCTATATCTGTTTGAGAACATGAAGATTTTCTGGATAACAACTAAGTATGAACTCCGAAACGTCGTGTATTTTCACATTAAAGAAGTTGTTATCCAGAAAATCTTCATGTTCTTATGTATACAACTTCTAAATGCCCTTCAAAGACCTACATCTGTTTGTTCGATATATACATTTGTTCGCTATATCTGTGTACCGTAATACTGGAGTTTTAAAAGAATAAAAGGAGTATATTGACTCGCTTAACCTTTTAACTGCTGAATAAATTCATGCCAAACAATTGATTAATAGGAATCACTACTCAGTAATCACTACTAGGATTGTCCAGAGCCAAAGATTTATTCAATATAGTTGTAAAAGGTTCTAGTTCAAATTGTTTATCATCACTACTGGCTATACCTGTTCATACTGCGACCATTCTGCCTTAGGAAGGATTTCTTTCTTGTTGGAGAGGTGGAGAGCACGGGAGATACGGAACATGCGTGAATCATATTCTTCCTTCGGCAGGCGGCGGATAGCTTCTTTCACTTCGGCATTCTCATTCAGGGTGTCATCCCTCATCAACCCTGAAACAAGTTCGAGTTCAGAACGATTTATCTTTGGTTTAAAATCTCAACATTCCTGTCATTCATTAATATATATTAAATCATTGTAACTCAAAATAACAAAATAATGATATTTGAATTATGAATTCATCATATTTGATACTAAAAATAATGGAATTATGTCAGCTTCAAGAGAAAGAAACATGTCCTAACTCTCAAATACTAGAAATAGGTGATACAGATCATAACATTACAAAGCTAACACATAGAAGTTATCAAATAACATCAACATATGTATAATGAATATTTCTACACAAGATATATTAAATAGAACATTTTCAGCAAAAATAATTTATTTCTACTTTTGGAATCTATATATTTTACAATATCTTGAAATTAATCCCATTGAATAGAGATTGTGCCTTTTTGTGTACCAGAATACAAACATTCCCTGTGAGAATTTTAAACCAATGTCAGTCTGATTAAAATTTATCATATTCCGAGGAATGAAAGTCGCAAAATAGTGAAAAGACAGGGATATAAACTCATATCACTTGGAGATTTCCTCTCCACAAGGTCAGATGACTGCTGTTATAAGGCCTGCACCTTTTCGAAATATAGAACATTTCTCCAAATGTCCAGTACATGTGCATAGTGAAAGGAATGACTCAGAACAATGTCCTATTGCTGTGCTTATTTTGGAACATGTTCCGCATGCTCAGAACCGTGTTCAGAGCCACTTCTTGCACTTCGCAAATGTACTGGACATTCAAATCAAACACAAGGCAGCGAAAGGTGCAGGCCTTTTGTACCAAGTTCATTAAGCCAATCACAAGTGGGCGAATAAATGCTTTTGGGACGAGACACTAGGGGAAGTAACTCCTGGCAGCCATCCTTTCATCTGTTTCTTGAACTTTAGGAATGTTTTAACAAATGCTTCCAAATAGGTTCTAAACAGCGATTGTCTAAGAAATGTGATATTATTGGCCAGCTATTGACTGGGTTTTGTAACAATTAATGTGTTTCAGACCATGCATCCATCTATACAAATCATCCATACACATTATGGAGAGGAATTTATAGAACCAGTTTGTATTCATGTATTCTGCGTTCAGTAGAGGAGTTATCGCTATGTCAGATGTGCCATATTATATGCTTAAAATAGAACTACTGTAATAAAAGAGAGTGCAAAGTTGTGTAAACATGACGGTCATTTTAATTCAAAGATATTTTCAAACATGATAGGTGAGGTGAGTTGGGGTTTAACGCCGCTTTCAAGAGTATTTCACTTATTTCGCGGCTGCTAGTATTATGGCAGGGAGAAAGCCGGCAACGCCACTTGGCTATGCATTGCAATGAAACCTGCGAGCATCGGCTGGAACTAGTGAACCATGGGTGGTATTACCCTGAAATTCAGTGTAGCATTGCACCCAAACCTGACTGCGTGTAGAACAGTTCTCTACTGCAGACAAAGTTGCCGTGCCCCTGGCGGGATTCGAACCCCGGACCTCTTGATCCGAAGCCGAACGTGCTAACCCAAACGTGATAAATGAAGATTAAATCCTAGTTAAATATAAAAACACAATTAGTAAAAGTTCACATATGATTTTCTCGAAGTGCCAAATTTAACTGCCGCGATAATAGAAGGTCCTATGATAGATTAAATTCCTTGTATCAGTGGTGATTTTAATCAGACTAAGACAAAACTAAAATGATGGACAATTACGTACCAAGCTGGGGAAAGTATGAGATATTGTATGCCCATTTAGCAAGAGCCTTCTTCCATGCTGGAACTGAAAATAGAAAATTCAGTGCATCCATAATCAATGAACCGTGTATAATAAAATCATAACTTATGGGTTGAAATGTTTGCCATTCATGATCATCGAGAAAGTAACACGACTATAGCTGCTGAATTAGGCTATTACATTCCAAAAATAATGTGGCATTCTACTATTCCTTCCAATCTTTTCAATTCAACCCGTCGTTTCGTGCCATTTCAAACAAAGATTTGGTTCCTTGGCAACCTATTGTTTGTATATTTTATGTGGAAAATACTGAATGTTATGAGGTGACAAATATTTGCAACTTTCATAATTAATACAATGATACTAGATCCAGTATTCTTTGCAGAGGAAAACTAATTCCATTACATGATCAAATTCCCGGACACTTGCGTGTTGACAGTGAATGATTAAGGCAATTTCAGTCATCTATCATCAATTCATGAACTGAATCTTGAAAAATATAATGTCATAGTTCATAGTGATTTTAATACACAGTGATAATCACTGTAGGTCGTATTTATAACCATAACTTGAACCAACCTTCCGCTACAACTCGCCTCGTCGCCATGTTTTATAAACGACCTTCGATGAAACCTTGCTGGCATTCGGAAAGAATCGGAAAACGGATTCGGTACTTTCCGATTATGTTCGTGTTCGCTATTGGCTATGCTTGATTCGTTTGAGCGGCGTATGTACACCAACCACGTGTCCGGTGTACGCCGTTCCTGGACCAGACTGAAGTTGAAACAAGCGTATCGGCATACAGACAGGAAGACGTCATCATCCCCCAAACTAGCTTCAATAAACATGTCATTTATATCAACAAGTTTTTTGGGAAATTATTTCAAAACATGTGTTAATATTTTATTAACGTGTGTTACATTGTTTTAAAGAACCAGTAATATTTTAAAATAAATCAGTCAACTATCTAATTGTCAAAAGCAAATTCATATAAAAATAGTTATTTGTCCGCCATTACACGCCGCCTTCGCCGGCCATTTCCAACCGGCTCATTCGGCGTACGCTCAGTACGCCGGGTTCCAATCAGATGTGCCGCTTCCGGCGGCGTACGCCGGGTAGTGCGCCGGGTCCCGAATCAAGCATAGCCGTTGTAGAATTTGTTATGTAACCAAGATCAGTTTCATTGATTATTTGACATATAATCGATAATAAGTTAACATAAATGTTATACACCAGCTGACATCATTGTGTTGCTTACAATAAAGACAGACGGTTAGAATATGTCCATCAAGATTCACTCACACTGAGTAGCCTGATGGCACGAGCGATTCAGCAATAATAAATTGGTTGATTGTTCTTTACCGATCATCATTGCGATCATATTTTCTTTTCAAAACATCAACAGAATGGGTTTCAAAACATTTATGATTACATATTAATTTTGAAAAGAAATGCAGCATCAAGCTATTCCAAATTATTAATTCGACCGAATAACTTGATGGTAGACATTTTATATAACAAAACTGAAAAGGTAGGGGAGAGTGGGGCAAGACGCCCATGCTAAGCATAAAGTCTTACCACATTTAATATATTGGGGTAATTTTCACACTTTCGGTGTTAAATAATCTCTTTTGTGTAAACAATCAATATTATATGATTGACATTGTTTTTTAGCGTATGACTTATGAGAAATTTCAGACTAAAACTTTTATTTTTTGCGGCCTTCTTGCCCCATGCCTGGGGCAAAACGCCTTTGTGTGTGGGGCAAGTTGCCCAGGGTAGGCGTTTTACCCCATATATCATTTTCCTACAGAATAATATAACAAATTTGCGATTAGACAATGGTTTTGTCTTTAAATATATTATACAATAAGAAGATAAAGCCGATTATCTGATCAAACAATCTTGAATTTCAAAAGTTCTTAACTTAAAACACCATAACATCTTATGAAATGTTATCTTATGAAACTCATTCTGAATCATTATAATCGTAATTTTGGCTAATGAATTGAAAGTTTCCTAGCGTGCAGTCTTGTGGCCGATTGGTATACTACTGACAGAACAAGCAAGGGCAGAGCTATATGAATTTGTTACATGAGCTTAAATTTTGAAAAGTAACTGGATATATAGATATATAGTTTTGATATACAGTGCATTATTGAATGCTTCAGATGAGAACCCTGGGATTGAAAATTGGATAACGTTAATAAGAGATAGGCTCTATGCTCTTTAAGTTTGGTTTTGGATATATTTGGGTCGCTAATTATGTAACTAATAGTGGAGCGTTTGTGAGAGGCTTTACACAACGGGTTAAGGATATTTATTCCCAAATGTGGAAACATGAGTTGTTAACATTGAGCAAAACTATATTGTATCTTCATATTCAGGAAACTCTTTGCATAGAGAAATAATTAACTAATATTGATGTTTAAAAAAATACAAAATTGCACTTTATACATGCTTCCGTCTCGGTTCACATAATTTTATGGTTGTAGACGGAACATGGAGTGTGCCTAATCCCTTTTGTTGATAGATTATGTCCCTTTTGTAATATAATAGAAGAAATAGAAGATGAAAACCATGTCCTCTTGATTTGTCCAGGGTATAAACATAATATACGTAAATGATATTAGACTAATGTTTAACTGCAAAGGATAAGTATGTTTCAGTTTATAAGAATGTTTAAATGTGAAAATAATATGTGTTTAGGGATGCGAAGTGTATTTATTATATCTTAAAAGAAAGAAACAAAGTTGATTTTTGTTTGATTCTGATAACTTATATCGTCCCTCTTGGGCAATAATAACATTACTAAATTGTGTAATTCTTTTCTTGATCAGAACCTCGCCATGCATGTGCACAGGTAGAATCATGAGTTCATTTGATTTGGGTTTTTTTTACTTAATAAATTCTTGACTGTTGATTATGAATTCGAAGTTCGTTCCATATCCACTGATCACCTGCTCCTAAGTGTTGAGGGCAATGATGGACCTGTGAAGAACCTTGGCAGTTGAGATGACCTCAAGCTCTCCCGGCATTGGAGATGGCTCTCACATAAATGAAAAATAAATACATAAATGACTTTTATATAGCGCCTTATACACAGGTCATTTGCTCAGAGCACTGTAGAAGTCAATGATAACCAATGATACCAAATTTAATGTCACTCTGGACAATACTTTTTGGAAGAGACGTGTCTTCAGATTTGCTTTGAAATATTTCAAAGATTGGCAAGTTCTCATGTCAAAAGGCAGCTCATTCCAGAGAGTAGCAGCAGAGATTTGAAAAGAAAATTGTCCGAAATTGTTCAGCTTCCATCTCGCTGTCAATCAGATATTCCCCTGAAGATTAGATAATGCAGG
Source organism: Gibbula magus (assembly GCA_936450465.1). Classification (NCBI taxonomy): domain Eukaryota; kingdom Metazoa; phylum Mollusca; class Gastropoda; order Trochida; family Trochidae; genus Gibbula; species Gibbula magus. Next base: position 23,379,902 of record OW388289.1, on the reverse strand, counting down.
ATCACCTGACTTCTCAACTCATCAGCTTTGTTCTTTTCTGTGATCGCCAGTATTGGATCTATGCTCATTCCATGTTCATTCCTTGTTGATGCTTGGAGATATGGGTCCATGTTACCAAAATCCTAAACAAACAGTGGTCATCACCACATGCCAGGATTACTGACAGTGACTGGTTTTATCGCCAGAAAGAAAGGATAGGCAGGTGTAGTCCAGCTCTAGGGGTACATAGATCTGATTGTTTCACACTCGAAGGTTCCTTTGCGAGACTGGCGTCGTAGATTCTTAATTCAGTACCTCCATCAATTGGTATCTCTAATCAGGGAAAGGAGACTTCAATATTTAAATTTTCTGCAACGTACATTGCTCAGCTCTCTCAGTTCTGTCAACTCGTGCCTATTACCATAACAGGTGTGAACTCTGAATATGTCAGGATCTACAAATTCAGTTTTATAAATCCAAGTGTTCATAAATTTTACATCTTCTAGGCATTTGACAAGCAATATACTGTACAAAACCATTCATATAAACAATGCAATGGATCTAAATTATTCCCTCCTACGACAATAATATATTATGTTTTGCCTATGTAATATGTAAATTAAGTTTACATTTAATAAACTTACATTATTTGTCGTTTATAGATATACGCATCACCCTGTAAATCAAAAATGTAGCGTGGACCTATGGCCTCCACTACAAAAGAAATATATGGTAAAACCCTCCAAGCCAAATTTTGCATTCGGCATGTAACAGTTTGTACACATGTTTTTCTTATCAAATCTTAAAAAATGAACCCCCAAATATATTGACTTACTAACGCTTTGTTGTTTTCCCACCCTTATACCTTTCGTTTTACCTAATACCTTTACTACTAGATTCAAAACACTTTTTATGAGAATTGTGGGGTAAAACGCCCATGGTATGGGGTAAAACGCCCACATGACCATGGGCGTTTTACCCCAAAGGGTACTTTGAATTTTCACGATTCCTGAGGCTGAACCATGTGACAATGTCTTCCTGTAACTAGCGATGTGATATTTAGGAGTTTACAAGAATTGGTACAACAACGAGTGAAGGATGATATCTGGTTCCAAAAAATGTCAGCATTTATTTAATTGTTTACTAAATTTTAGAAAATATACCACCTAAATACATAAAATCATTTGAAACATTTTCTTTTTCGCGGGCCGAGCAACCCTCCATTGACAGATGACATCTAACCTGAAAGCTACCACAGCAAAGAGAAATAACCGATCTAACCACGTGCTTGTGCATGTCACGTGGCGTAGGCGTTTTACCCCAACTGGGCATCTTGCCCCACTCTACCCTACGTTAAATTGTTATGTTGTGTTTCAAATATTGTTTTATTCTTGTGATCGCATGCCAATTTTTTTAAATATCAAACTAAAATACTTTATATACATAATGTGATTATTAAATGAACTACATGTTACTACATGGGTTTTCCCACGGACCCCAGGGATCTGTCCTTGGCCCCTTTTTTTTTATTCCCTGTGTATATCAATGATTTACCAAACACCTTGCAAAACGTCACTAGTTAGATTGTTTGCTGATGATGCATCACTCGGAGCTGCTGGAAAAGATTCATATTCTGTCGAAACTTCTCTTAACAATGACTTAGCCCAATTTCATGAACGGGCTAACAAATGGTTGGTTACAACTTTTAACCCCAATAAGACTAAATTCATGCTATTTAGCCAAAGTAATAGTCCCCAGGTACCTAGATTAGTATTCATTAGAAACCTATCAGGGATTTTGTCTATTGTTTCGTAGGTATCTTGTTTTCTCGTAATAACCCCTCATTATTATTTCAGTCGGTATTTCTTCTGATAATAACCACGTATGAGGTTTTTATTGTGAAAGTAAGTTTTTACTTTTGATAGTAAGACCTTAAATGAGACTAAGATTTTTTCCACAACTCAATTCATATCAATTATTATTGAAAAGTATACAAAGATAACTTTTTCAGAGTGTAGATGGCAGGAATCGAACTCGATACCCGTTGCTCTTTAAACCGGACGCTCTACCTCCACGCTACCGAGGAACTGTGTGGATTTCCTCTATTTACAGTCACACTGTCTCTGCCTCTATATAACGCTAATCCGGGAAACATACTCTTTATAACGCAGAATTTGGGAATCAAACATTATAAAATGTAAATTTTGACTTTTGACAGTTATTTATAACATTCTTCCGCTGTAAGAAAACCTCAATATACGATAAACGCTCACATTTATGTTTTACGGTATCTAAGTTAGATAAAACACTCTACCTCGGTTATGCTTGGGATTGAAAACCCTCGTTAAGAAAGTTTCGGGGTAGTAAGTAAGACCTCAAGCTTCGCTTTCGGTCTTACTTCCCGTTCAGCTTTCTTACCTCGGGTTTTACAATCCCAAGCATAACCTCTGTATCGTGTTTTATCCTACACATAATGATCAACTGGAACCAAAGACCATAAAATATATGGTCTCTGCAGGAACGTGTACATCAATATAAACATATTGGCCTTATCTTCTCGGATAATGTAAAATGGTCCAATCATGTTGATCTTGCCATAGAAACGGCTTCAAAACTAATCTCTTTTCTACGTGTGTTAAAGTATGTTTTGAATGGAAGTATTTAATCACGAATGTATGAAATGTATATTCGACCCATTTTAGAATATGCTTCTGAGGTCTGGGATAACTGTTCGGATGTTTTGTGTGAAAAACTTGAAACGGTCCAACTTTAAGCTGCAAGAATTGTAACTGGCATACCAAAGTTTGCTTCAAGGGATAGCTTATACACAGAAACTGGTTGGTTGCCTTTAAAAAATTAGACGTGAAAATTAGAAACTTTGTACTTTTTACAAAATTATTAATATACAAGCTCCAGATTATCTGATTAATTTACTTCCACCAGTCACTGAAACTATTTCTCATTACAACTTGCGTAACAAATCAAATTTATCTATTCCAAAATTTCGAACTGCAGTCCTTCAAAAGTCTTTTATTTACGACAGTGCTTATCTATGGAATAATCTTTCCTCTACAATAAGATGTTCAAATTCATTATCATCATTTAAAGCAAAATTATCTGAAAAAAATGTGTAAAATTCCAAAATATTTGTATACTCCCGCTAAGTCGGGGGTATACACTCATGGCAAAAATGGTTGTCACCCCCAGACTGAGAACGCTACGTCAAGTTTAACTGAGTGTGGACAAATAATCAAACATGCAATAACTGTCAGAATGATTTGTGTGATTGGGAAAAACATTCGTAAAACATACCAGCTTGTATTTTGGTCTTGTGCTGGCCAATTTAAGAAATTCTATCAGGATATGTATGGTCCCTGTGAAAAAGGGCAATTTTTTACAGTATCCATATAGTATCAATTGGATGGGTATCAATAAAACAAATTACATTTTCAAGTTCAATTGTCGGTTTTATTTCATTCTGCAGTCATGTATGAGTATATTTACAAGCCTAATATCGGGTAGCACCGCCTCTGGAATTTTCAAGGGCGATAATTCGGGCAGGCATACTGTCTATCAGTGTGTTGATGTTTGCAACAGCCAAATTGTTCCATTCATTCACAAGAGCAGCCCGCAATTGCTGTAAATTTGCAGGAGCAGGGTCCAGTCTTCTAATTGCACGGTCAAGCTGATCCCAAGCATGTTCTATCGGATTCATATCCGGACTTTTTGAAGGCCAGGGCAATCTTGTTACTCCTTGTGCCTGAATGAAAGCGTTCACTGTACGTGCACGATGGGCTGGTGCATTATCGTCCTGCAACAGGAAGTTGTTGCCATACACTCTTCTTGCATGTGGGAGGCAAACGGTTTCAAGAAGACGTCTGTACGACCTCTGGTTGACGTTTCCTTGAAGGACGACAAGATCCGTTTTACCGTTATGGTGTATTCCTGCCCATACGTGTACAGAACCACCACCGTGGGCAACCTGATGCTGCAGACAGTCGTCATTGAACCTTTCCCCACGTAAACGTCGCACTCTCATTCTCCTGTCCACCTTATGCAGTAGGAAACGAGACTCATCAGTAAATATGACGTGACGCCAATGTCCAAGTTGGATTCTGCGGTGCTGCTGCGCCCAAGCAAGCCGTGCCCTGCGGTGGACCAGTGTCCAGAATGGTTTGATGGCAGGTCTTCTTGCCTTATATCCATGCTGGAGCAACCTGTTCACTACAGTTCTCCGGCAAATGGGCGTATTAATATGAGCCCCCATCTCTGTGCAAGAGTCAAAGACGAAAGACGTCTATGACGTCGGGTCAAACGAAGAAGAATTCTATCCTGACGAACCGTAGTTTTCTTGGGACGGCCTGAAGACTTATTCGGAACAACATTTCCCTGTATGGCGTGCAGTCTTTTAATCCTTTGAACAGTTCTAACACTGACGTTACATGCTGCAGCAATGACACGATTCGAAGCGCCACCACGACTCATGCCAATGATTTCATGTCTGATTCCTGGTGGAGTGGGACCAGGCATGGTCTATGCTTTTCAGAAACTATAGTCGTGAAGCTGTATCTTATGAAAGAGGTCTATAGTAATCGATGGAAATGACAAACCTAAGGAGACAAATTTCAATCATTTCAATGAAATGCACGTGGTCTACATGAAACCGCTGAATCTGTTCATTGTAAAGTGTGAGTTAATGTAACTTCATGCCTGTAATGACATTTCCATGGAAAACCAACATTGCCATGCATACAATGTGATATAAACTCCAATTTAATTAAATATTAGGGGGTGACAACCATTTTTGCCATGAGTGTATAGCGGTCAGCACGTCCGTCCGTGCGTCCGTCCGGTTATTGTTCCGCTCATAATTCTGAAACCAGTTGCTCAAATTTTACGAAACTTGATATGTACAATCACCATGATGTGTACATCTGCCTTTTGTATGTTTCATACCCTCATTTGCATAATTTATGCAAATTTTCTCCGTTTTTCGACTTTGTCATTCACAGTTTTGTTCCACTCATAACTCAAATACTAATTGTTCAAATGTCTTGTAACTTGATACATATAATCATCACGATGTGTAAATCTGCCTTTTGTATGTTTCATACCTCATTTGCATAATTTATGCAAATTTTCTCCGTTTTCGACTTAACCATTGACACTTTTTGTTCCACTCATAACTCTGAAACCAGTTGTTCAAATGTTAGGAAACTTGATATGTACGATCACCATGATGTGTACATCTGCCTTTTGTATGTTTCATACCCTCAATTGCATAATTTATGCAAATTTTCTCCGTTTTTCATATTCGCCATTCACACTTTTTGCTCCACTCATAACTCAGACACTAATTGTTCAAATGTTACGAAACCACTGATGTGTACATCTGTCATTTTTATATTTCGTACCCTCATTTGCATATTTGTATGTTTCATACCCTCATTTGCATATTTAATGCCATTTTTCAAAATTTTCAACTTTTACTTCATAAACATGCTTACAAGTGTAAAACTTACTCTGCTTTAATAATACTTATATATAATGGTCTGTTCATACAAAAGTTTAAACATTGATGCCCTTTTGCTTTTTTCAAACATATCTCTTTGACCAATGTCAAAAGCGGGGGTATCATGAGCGAGCTGTGCTCACTAATTCTCTTGTCTATTCGGTGATTGGAAGATGAACATTATACACAGTAAGTTAATCAATTCTTGTAGTTCCCTAAACGCTGATCTGCATCGTGTCAATTTATCTGAAAGTAAATCTTGCATTTGTGGTGCTTTAGTTGTATGTCTATCATTTCTTCTTGAGATGTCCAAGACATGCTAATTTACGTTTAGAATTGAAACAAAGATTTTATAATTTAAAGGCAGAATTTTATCTTAATACAATCCTGTATGGAAATCCAAATCTTCCACAAACAGTCAATGAAAACATATTTCACCATGTTCATAAATTTATTGGAAAGAGTCAACGGTTCAATTAATACATTAACACTTATGTATGTATTTACCATATTCAAAGTGCATTTTATAATAAGAATAATATTTCTAATTGTGTGTTGTTTTGATAATGTATATTACATGTTTACGCACTTCGTCACTTGTAGATTTCTTATTCAATACTGGCAAATAATAAAACATATATATATATGCCAAATTGATAATTAAAGTACGTTTTGTGTATAAACATTAACTATATTTTTTTAATGAAAATAATAACGAAACTAATACATTTACATTTGTACAGAGTGACATCGGTCAACATTCATCTCCATTATAATATGGACAAATTCCCATTCCAACTAAATGGAAGCTGACCGCAAACAAACGTCACCATACAAAATACAAGAAAATTCAATCCACGGATGAACCAGAGATTCATCATGTCTTCAGAAGCAAAATAAACTAAATTTCAAATATCCAAACATTATCTGTTCACATTTCTGAGAAACACATGTTTTAAAAACTCCAGAAAGCACCGTTTTCTAATTTCCTTAGCTAGACGAGATAGGAGAGTCAATAAGTGCTTCGTCCTACGGTAAAGACGCGTCATCAAATCTATATGTCAAAGAAGATTACTAATATCCACAGCATCTTTTATCAATTAAATGTCTGCATTTTATGAATTTTGAAGTTAAGCGACAAACATTCTGGCAAAAGACCGTCTTGAAAAAGCTTTTAACACCCAAGTGCACTTGAACAGACATTAAACTAAAACTAATATACTCTGATGTATGCCCTACCCCTATTTCATTTTTTACAAATCATGTCCCTATAAAAAGCATTTAAAATCGACTTTCTCCGGCGGCAGTATTTCTTTTTTTTTATACTCTGGTGAAAATGTGGTAACGTTTCTTCGTGGGCAATAAAAAAAGCTCAGTAATTTAAAATAAGAAAAGAAGCATTGATCGATGCAGTAAATGCAATATATAACAAATTAAAGTGCACTTTGATGTGTGTCTATATCATGGAATAACTGCAATAATTTATGGTAATATCGAGATTCAAACTTCAAGGAGTAATGTCAAGTCACAAAATGAAACACAAGGCCGAATTTTTTTTCTTCTCCAGGACCGGTCGGACAATGTTAGTTCGTCACTACTTTGTCTATACTCCTTTCTCAGTTGTCTGCAGTTATTCATGGCAAACTTTTGATGGTTTTTCAGTAGCTGTGATATGACAGGATCTATCCGGCATCGCATTTGTGCTAGAAGCAAGAAACCTGCTTTCAACATTTGTGAAGTCATTAAGACCGTTTTGCAAAATCGCGTTCTGTTTCCCTCCTCAAAAGATGGGCCAACATTATCAGAACGTTTATTTCTCATAAACGTACCTATACGTTCATTTGCCCATGAGTTTAGAAAGAACAGAGGAAGAGAGAAAATGAGATAGGGAAGAGAGAAAGTGGGAAGAATAAATTAATATGAATTGATGACCAACATTGGTTCGCATCAATCAACATTTGCAAGGGGACAATTTTTGGGGTAAATTCACTTCTGCAGGGTCTCTGAAATGAAGTTTTCAATATAATAATAGATAAAAGTTACTTGAGAATTGTTTAGCAAATATTCGAATAGCGTTATTGTGTTGTCAATTTTCAGTGTTTTCTTATTTAGTTTAGATATTTACAATCAAATGTGTTTTTTAAAAAAGATTATCCATCAAGAAAGTTAACCAAATCTCTCCCTCGCCTTCAAATCGGCTTAACACACGATATATCTATAGTTCAATAAGCAATATTTTAAAGAACCCAGTATATTTAAACCTATCCATATATATGTGCCACAAGACAAAAAAAGCGTTTAATCAAATACATTCAACTTGTTGATATAGCATTGGAGCGATCACACGCGTCATTTGTCTTGTTATGCTTCAAGGTACACGATACCATCCTTATTGCGTCATAGAAATAAGCAACGCTTTTATTAACTAGTGCATCATCCGATGAAAAGTGCAATGGGTTCATATATCGTGTTGTAAATGCGATGGTGTTGGTCTATACGTGATGTTTGTAAACGACGGCCCCGGAAGAATTACATGCGAACACTAGACTTTTGTCTGCACAGAACGATAAAACGGGTGACGCATCTAACAAGATTCCACAGAACCTTCACATTTAATTATCTACTGTCAACCAAGGAAGAGGCCCAAAGGCACTTTCAAATAGAAGTACATAATGATAGGTTTACTAACAAGCGGTAATAAATGATAATACAATATGAACAGGTCTGTGCAATGTAAGAACATGTATATGCACAACAAGGTACCACCCAAATTGTCTCCAGTGTCATGAAAGAGTTAACATTTCTGACCTTTCACCCCGCTGACGGATTTATGAGGTGACACTGCTTTCAACTGACACCGTGGTTCTTCCATGACCTTCGACCTTCTGGCAGCAGCAGGAGAACTCGCGTGACGTAGATCTAGTCGCACAGGGCAATCGGAGCGGTACTGATGGGAGTGGTAACAATATGTACGGTGGCAGCAGCATTGCTTGTTGCTATCAATGGTAAGTTGACCAACTTTAGGTTTATTTGATGAAATGAACTACCTGTAGTTTTAATGTAGTCTTATCAGGTAAACAGGTAAACTACAGATGATTTAATCGGAGACAGTTACATAATGACTATCATTACATTGAAAGCAATGGTAAAATTAAAACTCGAGAAAAAGGAATTGACAATTGTTTCCATATACCTTACAGGCAAGAACTTGAACGTTAGGCAGGTGGCCGGGGGCTCCCAGGCTATTCGCCCCCGCCCCGCGACTCCATCCCCCGCTAACCCGCCAGTCCCCGTGGTAGCGGACCCCAAACTAGCTGGGGCTGCAACTGTAGCAGCACCCCCACCAAATGTAGCTAAAGCACCTGTCGCAAAACCAGCGGCACAGCCAAAAGAAGACCGGTACCTGCAGTCCCTCGGTAAGATAACCAATTTCATGGTGAAACTAAATTCATTCTTGGAACTCACCATCGGCACCATCACCAAACAGCTGACCGATTTGACAACACAGATGGCGGACGTCCGAGGCAGCCTGGATAACCTCGTCACGAGCGCGGTACAGCCTGCTGCTCCTATCAACGTCAAACCACCGCCTGTCCCCGACCTCCCGGCCATCACCACCGCCGCCCCCAAACCAGCTCCACCCCCTGCGCCCGTGCCCAGACGCCCTGCCCCTCAGCCCGTACAGCCTCCACCCAAACCTGTGCAACCCACTCGTCCAGTGCAACAACCCCGCCCCGTACAACCCGCTCGACCAGCCCAACGCTACATGCCTGCAGCTTACCCTCGACAGGTCAAACCGACACCTGTTATGCAGGCACCACAAAGACGAATGGAATATTATCCAAGACAAAACAAGCAAAATCTTCGTTGGCCAGGTAATAACGATTTCCATCCTTGGTGGCAGAACTGGTGGAGCAAGAACTTCCAGGGCTTTTACCCCGAGAACACACAGACGCGCGCACGACCTGCACAGCAACAGAAGCAGCAGTTCGCTCCCCAAAGACAACAGAATAATCGCTTTGGTTCCTCGGGAGCCAATTTTGGATCGTCACGGTCCCAGTTCGGACGTCAGGGTTCATTTGGAGAGAGCTCTCTGTTCAGTGTTGGTACATCTCCTCAATTCAACGTCGGCACATCGCCTCAGTTCGGAATGAGAAGGTCTGCAGGCAGTAGCTTCCCCCAGTTTGGTGGAGGTGAGGGTGGATCTCAGTTCCCTGGGATGAGAGGCATACCAGGCATGTCAGGCATGGGGGGAATGGGAGGAATGGGAGGAATGGGAGGAATGGCAGGTTTAAGCATGTGGGGCAACCAGAAAAAGAGCGAGCCTGGCGAGTCGGAGGCAAAGGGAGCCTAATCAACATTATCAGGTAGGAAACAGACCAGAAACAGTCTAATTCCACCGTAAGAGGTTTTTGAATGTTAAAAGCAAATTTAAAAAACGTGTGCACGATGGACATGGCACGATCCTTTACATACTTCTTTTCTTTCGACCAAACCTTTATGGGAATGGATAGTTTGGTGTAATAAATAGATTACGTTTAAACTGAATGGATTAGAAAGAACTAACTAAACAAGACGCCATCACATGACCCTTATCAAAAGCATAATATAAGTGCTCATTACCCATAGCGTAGAACCATGTAAAACCATATTTCTTAAATCTCCCAAAGAAGAACGTGCCATCAACAATACCAGCGATATAAATACTATGATAAAGTACACTTGTTTTATTGTCCTTTAATACAATACAATGTTGTTTCTTTTAACCTCTTATAAGAACATTCTACTTGGCATATTAAATGCTCTCATTTCACTGCAAACATCAATTCTCTAATGCCGAGCCAATTTGAAACAGTGATCTAGGATGTATTCACTATAGAAGTACTGGGTTAATCGTCTCGATTCAGTATACTTATGACAAACGCGACAAACACTGATGGCCATGATGTCCAGTCAATTGGAATTATCATTATTTAAAGCACTCAATGCATAATCCATTATTTGCCACATCCCCCAGTATATAGAATCCATACAGACATCGCCCACACCAAAGGACAACTCGTTTCTTGTATCTCGTTAAAATTGTTAAAACAGCGATCGTGCATGCTTGCAGAGTGTATAGTCAATTACAGAGCATCCTATATTCCTCCATTATGACCAATTCTACTACCACTACCCTGATTATCTAATAAGAGTTTGCCTCGTAACGCTTACAGAAGGTTTACACATCACTCTTTATAGCATGTATTTTCTCAGCCACTAAAATTGAAAGTTGACGATCGCTCATAGGTATTCTCATCCGGGTACTGTCAGTATTGCTCGATTTTGAATAATTCATTGGCTGGTTATTTATATACCGATACGAGTCAAAATGGTCCCTGCAATAAATGAGCCCCCTGTGCTTTTGTTTCAGAACCCCCTTCATCAACTCTGCCACATACTCGACCAACAGTGTGATCATCATAATCTACGTGTGCCACTGGTTAACTTTGAGCTACAATCAGCCTTATTTTGGGACGAAATAACTCGTGACAATATTTCCAAGGATTATCTGTTTAATTGAAACTTTTAAGAGTTGACTTTATAAGAAATTATGATTTTTATTCAAATGGCTGTGATAGATGTTTAAGTCATCCGGGAATTGATTAAACATATACAGTGTTGATCTGTAGAAAAAAATTGAAATAATTAAATAAATAGTATTGTTATATTTTCTAATTCTTTGTAACCTTGGATTCTTTTGTTGTTGTTTATTTTATTTTGTAAACATATTCTGGACAAACATATTTTGGAATATATATACTAATTTTGAAATTATATATGCAGATTCATTTCATCATTGACACCCAGATAAAACATAAATCATAAAAGATCAAATATCCCTAACTTTGTTGTCCAGTGATTGTACAGAAACACCAAATTTGTATAAATCCAACTGTCTTCAGTGTTCCTCTGATATTGTTCCGGTAAACATTTGCATTGGTTTGAAACTTGTCAAAACTTTATTTTGGCATGAAAGCCGGTTTGTCCATGTACATTCACACTACAATATAATTTATATGTGCACGCCCATCAGATTCAGCAAAAAATTCAGGAGCAACACTTAATAAAATATTTAATAGTGTATGAATGGTGGTACGCTATAAACATTCATGCAAATACCTTAATTTCGGCGTTGTCAACTTGTTGCTTGAGTTTATATAGAATGCAATACGCATTACTTTCAATATAATAAATACAATTGTAATACAAAACAAGATATATTTTAAAACGTAGAATACATTTAACGCGGTCACCCGTGTGTCGGTGTGCCTTTCACGCTGACACCTGTCATACATGAATAATAGCCCGTTAAAATACCAACCAAGATCCTCATAAATTAGTTTTGAAAAAAACTCTCTTTAATTGCTCTGGTAATTATTATACTGCTTTCATGGTTAGCGGATAAGGCAGTCGTTTGAAACATGAAATAATATTTGTGTGTGTGGAAAACATCAATCTATTTTTTTTCGAACATGCCGCTAAATTACAATAAAATATGTTATTTATTTTATATTTCTTATAATAATACCATTGTTTGTCATGCTTTTTTGTGAACTGGTCAGAAAAAAACCCGTTGGAACAGTGAAGGAAAGTGTATAAGTGTAGCTATTTAGGAACAACAAATATAGAGCAAACTAGGAGAAGGGGGAGAAGAAAGTGTCTACTGAATTCGGCAAGGAATAACTTGATATAAAGCTTTGGCTCGCATCAATCCAAATTTGCAAGAGGGTCCATGTTTTGGTAAATTAAACTTTTCAATAATCATATGAAAATGTTCCATTGAGTTAAATTACACTTGTGACGTCATCCTATTGTTCTTTCACTCCATTATTTTTCAGTAATGGAGAGTTACACATCACATCATATTTTTTAAGTAGAAATTCAATTTCTTCAACTTTCTAAAGCAATTTTGATAAAAGAGCAATACTTTGAGTGTAATTTAAGTAGGGTAATATCCTCGTAACTCTCCATTCCTTAAAAATAATGGGCCTCGGCCCCTCCGGAGCCTCGGCTCCATTATTTTTAAGGAATGGAGAGTTACTCGGACATTACCCTCTACATAATGATAATCTTATCAGCTGCTGTCATGCTTTTCTTTATGAACGTATATACATGATGCTTGCACCTATTTGGTACGTAAAGATCTACAACTTGAAAGCATTTAGTACGAAATGATCTGCAACTTGAAAGCATTTGGTAGGTAAAGATCTACAATTTGAATTAAAGCAGTTGGTACGTGTAGATCTACCATCATTTGGTACATGTAGACCCGGAACTTGAAAGGATTTGCTATGTAGATAACTCCATTTTGAAAGCATTTGATATGTAGAGATCTACAACTTGAAAATGTTGGTTAAAATGATGAAGAAGAAACATGCTCTTTAAGGTGTCATTAATCGACGAGAAAGTTCGGTCATTCTTTAGCTTTCAGAAATTCAAATGTAACGATCGTAAATATAGAGTCAGTTAACCGAATTGATAAACAATCACTTACTTCAAAAAGTCCCCTCGACAACGTTTGTTTGCTTTCAGGGTTTTGATTTTGTAACTACCATGTTGCAGAAAAAGGCACGTGCTTGCACTTTGGAAGTTAATACAGCAAATACAAGTTTTACACCTATAGGGGCAAAAGAAACGATATCATACAAAATATAAGATATTTCAGTCAATCCACCAGCGATACATACGACTGAAATACAGTTACAGCATGTCTTCAGAAGCCAATTAACTTAATCTGAAATTTCAAAACATTATGTGTTCATATTTCTGAGAAACACAAGTCTGAAGATACCGTCAATTACGAATCTAGACGAGATAGGAGAGTAAAAAAAAGCTCTTTGGCGTTTTTATGACGTAATAATGGGTCAACATTGAAGTCCATGAAGGTACATTATACCGACAGCATCTTACACTAACATAATCTCCACATTTCAAAAACTGTTACCTTAAATACCAAACATTATGTCCAGAAAACCCCCTTGGAATAGGAACCCCATGTGTGTTTGAACAGATACAAAATATTAACTATAATACTTTCATGAATGAAATTTTGTATATAGCTCCCGGAGATATATCCTCATCGCAGACATTCAAAATCGACTTTATCCGGCAGAATTCTTATGTGTATGACTCTGTTACAAATTTGGTATCGTTTTTTTCCCTTGGTGTTTATGACATTGAAGGTCGTCAGAACAATTATAAGCTATCATCCTCGATGACTAGTTTGTTGTAGCAATGTTTGTAGAAGTGTCTAAACATTTAGTCGTCTGGCATTATCGTCGTTTGTTTGTGTTAGACCAAACACGCATCGTAACACCCTATTGTCAAGGTATTAAATTTAAAATATAAATTCGTTTCTAACTATTTTAACAAATTAAACGTTTAGGGAAATAGAATAAAGTTCATCGATCATTTGGTCTCCTTCATGAGTCTCAAAAAAATTGTTGTTGTAAACTTGCAATCTAAACTTCTAGTTCAACAACACATTAGCGTCGTTTGCACTTACGCTAACGCCGTATTGTCAATGTGTTCAAAAATCAATTCGCTTCTAACGAGAAGTATTTTAATGTGTTAACGTTTAGGAAAATATAACATAGATCATCGAGCATTTGGTCTCCTTCGGAAATTACGAGTCTTACGTTTGAAAGTGAGAACTGTAAAAATAAAATGTTGTTTATGTCGTTGGTGTAAACTTGCAGTCTAAAACAGAGGTTCCATTTTCTATTTCAACAACATGAATTAAAATAATTATTCGTCGTGTTCTTCACTAGCATCAGATCCACCGAACTACCTTACAGTTTTCAGGTGGTGGTTTTCGCTTGTATGCAGAAAGTGAAAAAAGATCCGAACAAATTCGTTCTTCTTTTTAAAACATCAACAGATGTAAGGGCTGACAAAACATTGAACCTTTAACGGAAATTAGGGGTGTAAAATTGAAATTAAATCTCTCACATCTTGATAAATGATTGGCTCTGATATTCTCATTTTCATATATAGATATGCGTCATTTTCGTACCATGTGACAGTCAAAAAGGCGCATTTGTTACATCGTATGTTCATGATTGGGAAAATATCGGGACATTTGTTAAGAGGCATACCAAACTTGATTCCCAACACTTTTGTGCTTTGAAATATTTGAATTATAATATATATATAGCCTAATAAAGCGCACAACGACACAATTGAAAGAAACCGTTCAAATCTAAAAGAAGCACTGAGACACTAGTTTTGTGCAGAAAACCGAGTATTGCTATCAGAGGTCATGATGATGAGAAAAACATTGAATGAATGAATTGTTCAAAACACGACGAGTTATTCAACATCCATATACAAAACAGCATAATCAGAAACACATAGTTATCACCAGCCATTCAAAATAAGCTTCTTGATAGTCGTCACAAAAAAAGAAACCAGTTGGTTAACGACTGCAATTCACAGATAGATTTTTCACTCATTGCTGGATGCATCAGATTCCTCACCCACAGAATTATTCTATCTCTGTTCGACACATTTCTTAAACGATCGTAGTCAAACTTTACTCAAAGAAATCATGTCTAGGTTTCACGCAGAGGTTAGCGGTACAAAGGCATCCGCCTTAGCCGATTCATCTCTGTCAGAGCTAGAAACGTATGGAGTAAAGAAAGGCTATATGAGTGGTTAATGTTATGATGCCACATGGGTGATCATTTCAATGGTGTCGAACCATCATATATGATACGTCGGTATCCTGAAGCAATCTTTGTTCACTGTAAGTCTCGTTGGCCTTGGCCTTGGTTCATAGTTCCTTTTCCTTTTCACATTTCCTTTTGACTTATGCATTTCACAAAACGTATTATGGCATGTGCACTGAGGAATGAGAATGCCCAGGAAACAATTGGGAGAAAACGAAAGAATACTGAACTGTGTGAAAAACGTTGGACAAGTCGTGTTATATTTGAACGTTTGAGTGTTATTGAGCAAGATAGGGAATCTTAGGTCACTTAGTTCCATTCAGTTTTTTGATCTCATCATTGGCTTTCTTGTTATTCAACGCATTCTGCAGTACACAGTTATGTCCCCAACTTCCCAATGCAAGGCATAACTCTTGCCAGTCTCCATTATACTGGCTGATTTAGGCCTTGCAGTATTTCCTTAAGAAATCTGTGTTTAGAAATCCAGGCCCACTATGCATTTCTGGTGCAGCGATTCGCTATCTAGACACACCAAAGCGAGGGAAATACCACAAGGGTTAACTCAGCCAGTAATGCAGACTGGCAAGAGTTATGCCTTGCGTTTGGAAGTAGTTATGACCCATGTTGCAGTCTGAAACAGTTGACCTTATCCGTGCATCAAGGGCGGGCTCTGTTGTCATCAGCAGTTTGAGACAGATTCGTGAAGACCAGTCTCTATAGGAGGAGCTTTTCTGTGAAGCATCTCCGATATGGCAAGCAAAAAGCACATAACTCCTACTAAACCTAAATGTATCAGTCCTCAAACAATGCATCCACGCTTGCTGTCTACTGGTAGGGGAAACTGCTTTACCCTTTGATGGATCATATTGCTCAGCTATTAGAGACTTATCCACCCAAATGGTCGATTGAAGATCCGAATTTTGTACCTATTTCAGCCCATAATATGACAGAGGAAATGAGTAGGTGTATGTTAGCACAGTTCAGCGAGCTGAAAGCATTAAACGGTAGAAATCAGGTGATGGCAAACGTGTTGGCAAGATGTTCCAGCAGACCAGAAACCACTGTGTTTGTTTCTTTTATTTGTTCTCTTGTTCATGTTATATCTGGGAGTTGTAGGTTTATTGTTCTGTAGTTTATTGTTTGTGTACTGTATAAGCCCATGCTTATCAGTTTGCCCTTATATGGTATTTGAAATAATTACAAATAGTTTCATTGCATAATTAATATTCAGGATAATGTTTGTTAGAGACTGCTTGTTTGGTTTACCTGATGTTTTAGTTTGAAATGAAGGTCACATAACTCTATGGGAACATTACACTTACAATGGAAAACCTAGATGCAAAATATGAAAAAAATTCAGTGACTAGTTTTGAGTTTTTCCATTTCGTATATAATCGAATATGCAATAAATGCTTGGCTGGGGATAATAAAAGATTCTGAATAGTGTTGTCAATTTTTTTGCATTTTCTATATGCCTTCAGAGGATGAAGAAAAACAATAGAAAACAAGTAATAACAAACAATCATATCATTTATTCCAACAATCATATTCATGGTGCATGTTCTATCATCGACTGCACACAATATTCCAATCAATATCCCACATAGAAATATTCCCAATTTAAAATTAAGCCCTTTGGTACATAAAAAGCAGTGCCCCAAAGCCTGGACCGATCAACTTGATAAATTATCGAGGGGAATATAAACAATTTATAGAGAAAACCGACATCTCAGATTCACACATTCCTCTGTCATTCTCTCCTCGCAGCGATTCCTCAAGCCATTTCTACAATGTAAGTTATGTTCTAATCCTTATGTTTTCTTGTGCAGGCAATGCATTATGCTCCTTCGCCTTTGGGATGTGCACATTTTTCGTACAAGAGGAGATGTAAGAATATTTTTGATTGGAAAGACTTAGTTTTAGACATAAATTTTACAGCTAGAGGATTGTGTGAAAATCGAAAATATTGTAACAGAGGTAAAATAGGAAGAAATGACTTGAGTAAGCACTGTGGGGAGAGTATGACACCCTATAGGTTAAAGACCGATCTCACCCCTGTTCTGTCACCACCAGTAAAACATTGTCATGAGACCATCAACACATGAATGGTCATCATCTTAATCCTAGAAAGATGTTAGGTGCATCCATTGTGTTTCATAAAATTTTATTAGGCTTTAATACGTTCCAGCACACCATATGTGGTGTTTACAGTGCAAATAAATTCACTCAGCTTGCATATTCATCCCCTATCGCCAAATATATCATAATTACTAGTTTCCAATTAAAATCGAGTTACATCATTATGCATGTGCAGAAGCCGAAACTGCACGCCCTATTTACATGCATAGAAGTTATATGACCTATTAAACATAATCGACCCAAATTTATCATCGTGTCTGTTATAAATAAGATTCCAAAATTACGTTTGACTCATTGGCGCGCGCCACACGCAGTGTATTGTTCGGTTTTCGATCAGAAATCACTACTTTTACCATCATATCGTCAATATACTGAGTCGACTATCATCAAAATGGTGGTTTTTGGTAACAGTCGGTACTTCTCGATAAAGTAACATCATTTATAGCGTTTTGAATATGTGACCCCCAACAACACAATGGATGTACCTTTAACCATCATTGACTAAAGTGGTTAAAGGCGCTGTAGCACATTGTTCTTCCTGAAATAAAGTGCTCTCACGAAAATGTAAATAAGCGATACTAATGGATAAATAATACTCCTGAATCAATAAAAACAGTTCTAAAACAAATGTGCATGGTTTGGTTAAGCCATGCGAGTCCATTTCCCTTCAAGCGACCATTATCATAGAGTAAAGTGGTTAACTTGTAGCTAATATGTAAACAAACTGTACACAAACAGTAGGAGCACCTTAGAGGGAAAGATCTACTGCAGTATCCGCCATCTTGTTCATGACATGATATGACAAACATGCCATATTTTTCCTAATTTAACAACTTGTTATTAATAAAACGTATTCATTGATTAAATTTCCACAAAGTAACAGATTAGGTATCATCAAACTGATCAACAATGTCCTGTTAGAATGTAGTTAAGTTTTCAACACACATTAAGCCAACTAATGGCTTAACTTCTCATTGTTTTTATTTTTGAATGAATGTCCACTTTTCTTTGTCAAATTGTAAAATCTTAAGTCCCCTACATGTTCCCCTCAGTAATATGTTTCAACTGGATTGTGTTATAATCATGTATTCATAACATATGTATAAACAGAAATGGCCCTCAAATTTTGTGTCCACAAGAAATACTCCGATAAAAAAAAAAAAAAAAAAAAAAATAGTAACACTGTATTGTCCTCATTACAACGAAATCAGAAAGTGCAGCGCCAGTTCAAGCGTTGTTCTACCCTTTAAATGCTGAGCGCCAAGCAAGGAAGCAACAACTCCCATCTTTTAATGTCTTTTGGTATGACGCGGCCGGGAATCGAACCCCGACCTTCCGGGTGATGAGCAGACGCTCTACCAACTGAGCTACATCCCTGGTTATCATAACTAGAACCCTCCTTTTAAAGTGTAAAACATATTTTACATATCCAGCAACAACTGCATAGATGGCGCTGGCATAGGAATGTTTTCATTGTCTCAATACTGCTTAATACATGCATAAGATCATCGACTCCCAAGCTATTTACAATGGCATATATTAACATCTCATTTATTGGTCACACAATTTGAAAATAATATAAAAAAACCAAGGTACATTGAGCACTTGCGCATGATTTGCTTATTGCATACTTCTTATCACACAGTCCCTTGTGATTTCAAGATTGCAATGTAGAAGGTGCTATTATCATCATTCATCAGCTGATCTAATTCTACAAATATCTACATTATTGTAATTACCGGGGGTACCTATATAATCATATTGATGTCTCACATGCATATGTTTTTTCCATATGTCACATTACTTTTATATAAAAGTTCTACACTGTGTAATGTATCATACATATTCTTCTAATATTTCATTAATTATCAAATTACATTAAACCATATAAAAGACATTGCACTTGTGAAATAAAAATTTAAATAACATAAGTATTGGATTAAAAAAAGCTTACTAAACTTGGATTTAAAATAATGATAATATTTACCATAATCTGCAGAAATCAGTGATTGCATGTTTCACAAGTTATACAGAAGCTTAAACTCATTGTAGATGTATCTACAAAATATTGCCTATTGTAGTTGTCTTTCCATTTAAATCTGGTTGATAACATGATGGTATCAGATGTATCCAACGGTAACCACAAAGGTGTTATCACATTTTATGTAATCAGGTGGCAACTATAAATTAGTACGAATACATCTTACAGTATCCGATAATGAAATGAGATGGTATCTGTTCACAGACAATGGTACCAGATTACATCTGATTGTATATGAAGGTATCCAGTAGTATCAGTACTCCAGTGTTGGGACTATTGGAATGTGTCACATCTGAAGGTACCCGTTGGTATCAGATAATAACCAATAGCATTTTGTTTCCAATAGTATATATTACATCTGAAGGTATGAAGGTATAGTATATATGTCTACTACATAAGTTATATAACTTGTGCCCAATCCATTTCTTAAATGAATAGAATATGTTTTCAATCAAAATAGTATATATTACATCTGAAGATATCCGTTGGTACCAGATTATAACCAATATTATCTTGCAGTTTCCAATAGTATATATTACAATTGAAGGTATCAGTTGGTACAAGAATATACCCAATAGTATCTTGCAGTATCAAATAAAATCTGTACTCCAGTGTGGGAATGTATACATAATACATCTGAAGTATCTGTTGGTACCGTGCTATATCAAATAGATGTAGTATCTTGATGTTTCCAAAAGCATCTCCACACCAGGGCTGAAGGAATGTACACATTGTTTGAGGACCAGCCTCACAGCTAGCAGGAGGTTAGTGGCAAGGAACTGCAACTACAGAATGAAGCCCACCTATCAGTGTAAAGTATCCATCATAGCACTATCACACAGGGAAGCCGTGTCCAAGCTGGTTGTTGCGTGCCTGCTGGAAAGTGGTCAGGAATAGTTGACAGAAGTTTGGGGGGATCCGGAATTGATACTGCGGAACCAGGATGTGGGCTCCATCTGGGGACAGGGACTCTGATTGGCTGTCTGACACAGACATTTCCTCGCTGGTGGGCGGGGCCAGGGTCGGGACGGAGTCAATGAAGGCTGCCACTCGGTCCTTGTTAGTAGATTCGGACTGGAAACATATCAAGTAATTGCTAATAGATGTGAAACTGTTGCTCAAAGGGGAGGAGGTAAGTCATTTTGTAGACCCAGAAGGCAAACCTTTGAACAATTTTCATTAACTGAAGAAGAAATGTTAACATTATCTAAAACATTCAAGTGAAGGCAAATGCCTTTCTGCCTGTATAGTACCTAAGCACCATGCTCATTGTTTGTAAAATCTAAATTTCAAAGATAGAGTTTCAAAGAATTAATTTGTTGTGTCAGTATTTTAAATGAAAATCTAGTGCCATCCACATTTTAGGTAGTTACACCTTATTTTTCATTATTGTAATTTCTTTTTAACATTTTATGCTGTTTTATCAAACAACAACAGTTCTCTACGTTTGCCTCACCTCGCCGGTTCTCCTGTAGAAGTTGTCGTTCCACACAACGGTGATGAGAGACTCGTCCGACGGACACTCCGAGATCTCAAGTTCCCGAACAGAGAAGGCTTGCTGCTGTGCATCTTCCTCACAACTAACAACAAACAGGATCTCAGGGGTCAACAGCAGTGTGACCTCGACCTCTTGACCTGTTAGGTCAAGGTGAAGGCCATCTACCGCTAGCAGCACATCTGTTGGTAAGGAGCTGAAGATTTTTCTGTAAAAGATATGAAGACTCATAAATTTCTAATAGGCTATTGACAACATCCTGACATGACTACAAATTAATTCTGTTGGTTAGGGATATATTTCATCAGAAGTGTTATACACTTACTGATATTTGTGAGGCGACATCAGAGACAAGCTGACATTGCATGATTGCATGATTGCATGATTGCATGATTACATATGGTCTACAGTCAACTTACTCTATATGTTTGAGAATTCCATTCTTTGCATCGGAGCACGAGCGAGTACATGGCTGACGTCTCCTGTCTGGGAGTTGACTCAGGCCTGTTCCATGTAGGATACCTACAAAACAGCATGTTACCTACCCTGTAGTGACTATCTTTGTATAGCTCACAGTTTAAAACACATTACATCAGATTTTCTTCATTTGTATTGCTAATAACTGACAACAATTGTTAAGCAGCAAATACGTGAACATCAGATAAATAAGGTCTAATTATCTACAGAGACGATTTAATTTGCTCTCTTTCACTACACAGAATTCATGAATTTGGCTGTGTAATAGTGATATTCTCTCTAGCTGTCTCTGTGATAATTTACAGCATTGCTATCTACCATTAGTGATTCATAAATCAAGTGAACTTGGTCTTGGATAAGTGAATCAATCAGAAAACTCCATCTGCTATCTTTACATTAGGTTCGAGGAAGGAAGAAATGGTACTGTCTTTAGATCATTGTGTTACCTTGTCCAGTCTGAGAAACAAATTCGGCCGCTCCCCCAATAGGTTTGGTGACGATGCCCACAAGTCCCTTGCCCATACCGGCTACAAGACCAGTGGCGGTGGCGGAGGTGGATGCTGGCCGCTCACTCTCCCCTGAACTTATCAGGCTCTGTATGGGCTGGTCCGCCAGTCCCGCTACAGCACCTGTCCAGATAAGGAGACCTCGGTGAGCGTTTATCATTATAACATGACCTGATACTGTCATTATTAATCCTTATTTTCTTTATAAAGAGATACAAGTAGGTAAACTTGCTACTGTTTGTTAACAGGCATTGAAACATTGGTGTCATCTTACTTGTTTTTTTGTGTTTTCATTATAAAAGTAGCATGAATAGATTCTAATTTCTATAAATGAAATCATTTGAGTATTGTATAACTGAATTATAAATTTACCTAATCTATACATTCTTTAAACAAAATATAAACACTCTAATGCTTGTTATTCTCAATATTACTGCCAAAAGTACTACACCCATAAGACAATACTGATGGCAATCTATCTAAAAAAAACTGAACACAAACTGATGTTATTTGGTGGTCGATGATGGCCCTTTTCTCTAGATCACTAGTGGCGAACATTTTATTTATTTTGATATACTGGTGTTGAAGTTGTGTATGTAGACCCCTCTGACCCTCTTACCCAGCAGACTGAGCCCAAAGCCGGTTAGACCCTGCTTGAGCCCGTCCGACACTCCGACTGGGCGGTTGCGTCGGTTCTCCTCCTGTCTCTGCAGGTGCCCCGAGTCCAGAGATAGACGGTCCATGTTCCTTGACACGCTTGACGCAAAGTTTGTCACTGATGTTATCATACCTTGTTACAAAAGGAATGAGTGAGCGAGTTATTGTTTACCGCTGTTTGAGCAATATTGTAGCCGTTAGTGACATCACAAAAGGAACATTTACATATATTATGAAAGGGCATTAGACAACTTAGAATATCTTATGAAGTTCTTGTAACGTTCTTTTGACTTTGAGGTTGGAGATAAAGCTTATCACATGCTACAGAGAATGTTTGTGAAAGAACATAACATGAAACTATATTTTCCTTATAAGGGCCCATCCCCAATAAAAACAGAACACATTCAGAACATTGGAATGGCTGCTGGACAATGTCAACAAGAATTAGGAGAAGACTTGAAGACATCTACAAGAACTAGTTTTTTTATGTTTTCCATTTCATAAATATCAATATGATTAACTTATAGATTTTAAACTCTCGTGACCCTCAAGACAATTGCGACCTACCTGCTGAAACATTCTTCATGAGAGAGGACATGCCACGGGACACGCCCCCGATGAACGCTCCTGGCCCCTGGGCTATCCCTGCGTACGGCAGTCGGAGCATGTCCGCCACCCCTGTACCGACACTCCTGACTAGTCCTGTTGGGTTACCTAGGATCTCCAGAGATCCCACAACTATACCTGAAACATCACACAGAACATATGAACCACAATGGTATGTCTATATATAAATGTAGATGGAAATACAAATATCAAATGGTGTCAGAAGTAAGAATTGTAGCCTCTGCTATTAATTTTGTCATGTATTAGTGCTCCTGCCTATAAAAATCAATAAAATATCTGAAATATCATCCACTTTGTTATTTTTTATTTAAAACACACATTTGATAAACTCCCTACCATGTAATGTAAAAAGCAATGATTGTTTACATACATGAAGTTGTCTTGGGTAAATGTGCAAATCAGATATGCATTTATGCACTGAAATTTGAAATAAAGACTGAAATAAAAATATAGAATGTCCTGTAGAAACATCAGCTAACCACCATGTCATGTATGAGTATTTTGGTCAGCGTATCAAGTACAAGTACCTGCTCTGAAGATGGCCCCGGAGGCGTAGTGCATGGCGAGAGCGCGGACCAGCTGGTGACTGCTGGTGTACAGGTCCTTCCTCTCAAACTTGCTGAAGGAGAGCGGCGTGTGGTCCGAGGCAAGGAACAGTTTCATGGAGGCATGGACACTCAGCAACATGCTCATGGGTTGAATGGAGAAGTAGTGGATCCGCACCGGCCGACTCAGGGACTGGGACGTGCACTTCACTGACCTTGGCAGTCTCTTCACTCTACACTGTCCTCTTGAATC
The DNA here is from genome assembly GCA_936450465.1 of Gibbula magus. Lineage (NCBI taxonomy): Eukaryota > Metazoa > Mollusca > Gastropoda > Trochida > Trochidae > Gibbula > Gibbula magus. Next base: position 23,355,958 of record OW388289.1, on the reverse strand, counting down.
ATAGTGTAACGTGTTCGGTATGAAGCCTTCCACTTCTCTGAGCAGTCTGTATATGAAAGTATCGTCTATGTAGAGGGAGAGGGGTTTGATGGAGACCTCGACGGACTCGGTGACGGTGCCGACCAAGCTGTCCTGTGCGAGCACACACTGCAAATGGAGGAAGCTGGAAAGACGAAGCACGGCATGCTTCTCAGTAACAGTCATCTTCTCCAGGTCGGTGACGGACTCCCGATTGATGCCCTGCTCCACCAGAAGGACGGGGAAGTCGTACTGACCTTGTCCATACTGCTGATTGTCCAGCTGGGCTCGTCCCACTGACACTGACAGGCACGACTTAACCTGTCCGTTATCCACGGAGGTGCTCACCGGGAAGTGGGCAAGATAGACATCGTCACATGACAACGCAAGCAGCTCTCTCACCTCCTCCGTGCAGCTCGTCTCGTCCAGGAGAGTGACACACACCTAGGTGAGGCAATTGAGGCATTTTGCATGATTTACATAAGTTCTTATAATGAAAGACATTGATTTTAAACCATAAGGCGAACATTCAGAAAAAGATTTTAGACTAAAATGATATAACAAATCGACATAACAAGACGACATATCATGATATATCATTTGTTATTTAACAAAGTGGAGCCATATTCATATAAGCTTATATCTTGTTTACAAATCCAATTCTTCATTGAAATAAATACGTTTAAACCATTTAACAAAGTTGGCAACTATGAATAATTTGCAAAAGCAATTACTCAGTGTTCATGGAAATTAATTGTAAACAACTAGAGGGTATCCATTACCTGTTCCATGAACAAGCCCACTGAGTAGATCCCTCCCCGATCTGGTCTCCTCACTGGCTTAGCCTCCATCTTGGATACATCGACACTGGGCGCCACTAGCGTCTGTTGGTCCACGTGTCCTTCAACTCTCTCAGTCTTCGTTGCCCCTTTTATTCTGCTGCGGATTTCTTTAGCAGATACCTCAGCTTTACCAATGGGCTCGATGACTATATTTGTCACCATAGCTATTTTCTTGGACTGAATCTTGATGTCCACTACTCCCGGCAGCTTGACAAAGGTGCTGCTATTGGTCATCACGTCCACTCCAGTACTCCAGGGTGTCCGTCTGTAGGAGCCATCCTCCTGTAGGAGGTTTGTGCAGAAGTGCATCCTGGGATAGGTAAGGACGTCGGACGCCGGGTACTGGGAGTTGATGTAGGGCATGGTGTAGTGAATCGAGCTCCCGGAGTCAAGGGTCGGTAACTCGTCTATCATCTCGGCTTCTTCTTGGACGACAGTACCTGAAGCACACCAGTTTTTATATTGATACTTTTAGCTGATGTTTAACTAATTAATGCACAATGATTGATTTAATTTTCAGACAATGACTACATAAGTTCAAAACAGATTTTTGGGGGGCTCCTTTCAAATCTAACCTTACTAATGTCAACTCCATATTTTTAACATTAGACTAAGGTTGGATTAGTGACTTTTTCAGCTCCAGGAACGTTTTGGCATTACACCATCAATTCAGAAACTCACACTTGTTGCAGTTGAATGAAGTGAACAGCCTATGATGATTAAATGTGTCAGCATTAAATTAATTATGAATACATCTGATAATTTCACTACAGGTAACTCTCATGGTTATATGCAACAGCCAGATCAGGTGAGAGCTTACCTGAGAGAGTGATGTTCATGAGAGCCTGCCCGAAGAGGATGGGGAAGGAGCAGTTGTTGATGAGGACACACAGGGGTCCCTGGTCTGGCTCCAGGACTAGGTACGTGACTCCCTGGTGCAGCTGGGCAGTGACACAGTAGGGTCTGCTGCTCCACTCGCTGTCCTCCCTCCCACAGACAGACACACTCAGTCTCGCACCCTCACCCGTTGCCGACAGTCTCAGGGGCAGCGACCATCTTGCACTCTCCATGCATGACTCTGTTTTCTCCCTGATAGCGATGTAGTGTACGAAGTCTGACACTTCTGACTCCTGAGTTCCCAGCAGACTCCAGGTGAGCAGAGACTGCACATTCTCAGACGCTGACTCTGCGTGTTTGTGAGATTCAACCGTCTCCGGTGACGTTGAGTAACTGTGGTTCTTCCAACTGACCTTTGTGTGTCCCAGAGGAACAGCGAGCAGACGGAACTCAAACTGAGCAGGAGATAAGTTCGTTACTGCAAATCTCTCCCGTACAGTGACTATCCTCATATCCTTCTCCATGCTGGAGCACACCGTGAAGAATACAGCCTGCAATATGGAACAGTCAAAGGGTACCTACAAGTGTGCATCATTCATAAATTACAATACAAGAAAAACTTCTAAATACAAAATTACTTCAAGATTGTACAATATACGAGCGTAGAGACTATATGTGTCACCTTTTTACAAACCCACATAAATGGAAACTCCTCTCTAATTAGCTCACCCATTACACAATAAAGAAGGTAGAGTCCCTCCACCCTTGACTTCTCAATAACTATGAATCATAACATATCTGGTGTCTGGTCTTGATTTCAAAGTCAGTTTTATAATGAAGTATGGTGTACATTATAGCAAACACCCTAACTGGTATGCATTCGCTCTCAATCATTGACGACCTGAAACTGTGAAGATATCACAATGGCAATAGGTATTCTGTAATACAATTAACATTATTCTTATTTAGCCGTCCTCAAAAAGAGTTATTCTAATAAGTACACTTTTTCAATTATATATCTAGGTAAGCACCATGGGGCAGTTATATATTAGTCAACAAATCAAAATGTTCTCAATCAATTTCTGCATATATAAGAAACCTGCCTATCCCTTGTGAAAAGTTAAATTTTCAACGTTTCTTAAATGAAGAAAACAATTTCCGATCCACAGGCTCTAAGCTCTGACCTGAGTGGAATCTCCAGGGATGTGGATGAGAGTGTGGACATATCCGTCGACGAAGAGGACCCTGCCCAGGTCGGGACTGTAGCGCTTGGTTGCCACCTCCTCGTCCGACAGTGGAATCAGCGCCGTGGTGACCAGTTTGTTCTTGTGGTACACGCCCAACCGGAACCCCTCCACCTGTATACAACAAGTCCTCATATCATACAGCACATGAACTGTTCAGAATTATTATATAAAGTCAGAAAGTCCAGAAAGATCATTACTTAAAAGTCCTGAAATGACATCATGTTTATGTAGCAGAAATATGGGGTTGGCATAGCATATCGATATTAAACATAGCTTACACAATGGCAAATCTGAGATACTCATGAAACAAAATCTTTATCTTAATATTGACAGAAAATAAAATTAATTCCAGATCGTACACTGAACATTGGGGGCGTGTAGGTGCGTCCATGCATGATGCTGGCAGGTTTGTGTGAGTCTGCGAGGACGGCGACCGTGATGCCGGAGAGGTTTGTGATGAGACACCAAGGTGTGATGTCCACCAGCAGGGTACTACACCCGGGCATAAACTCGGACAACCGCACGCTCAGGTCAACACTCGGCTGGTCAGCATCCGTGTCCGTCTCTGCTACACACGATGTCCGACATTGTGCCGAGGCTAGCATCAGATCCATGCTGCAACATCAATGTCATAATTGTAAATGTAACTTTTTGTCCCTCAGTTAAACACATAAAACTGTCATGATGAATAGGTACCCTCTTATAAAAGACCTATTTCAAGCAAATGAAACCGTATTGTGTAATAAGGAAGTTAAATATCAAGAAAGACGTATCATAACTTGTAGTAATCAACATCACAACATTACTTGAACCTTCTGTTACTCACCTCTGCTGCAGAGTTGTAGCTAAAATTCTTTGTACAAAAAGTCTATAAACATAAAAGAAAATATTTTGGTATAAAGTTTGTTGAATGGGTCTAGATGTCACGATCCATTTATGACAATAAACTCGAACCAACCTGCAGAGGTTGCAGATTCTTTGAAGGGATCCTCCTTGGGGTACATATAGCATAAAAATCCTAATTTTTAACTTGATGACAGGTTGTAACTTAATTTTCAAAAATAACAGTAAAAATAAGTTCAAAAAACACAAAATAAGTGTTTTCCGAACGTGTGACCACCCTGTGTAGAGCCCCATCCCAGTGCAAACCAAGGGATGTAACTCTAATCTCGCCACTTATCAATCTAACCAAGTCAGACAGAATAAGGGGAGGTGGGTGGCCGTACCCCAAGGAGGATCCCTTCAAAGAATCTGCAACCTCTGCAGGTTGGTTCGATTCTTTTTCAGAAGGGATCCTCCTTGGGGTACATATAGCATAAGGCAGACTCCCAAAGAAGACTTAGGATGTGGATTCTGTCTGTACACTAAATATCCCTTAAAAGTGCTCTACTCAATCCAATAAAGGTGTCACACTTACCAGATCACGTGACCTCCCGCGCCGAGGGCTGAGGATGGGTGATCCCTTGGGGACTAACCAATCGGCTTAATCTGCCTGATTACCGTTATGTAGGCCAAATACCCCCCCCCCCCCCCTCTTTTTTTCAAAAGACTATTGGGGATCAATAGGAGTAGGTATTTACCCGCTAGGCAGTGCCACCGGGACACCTGCTGCGGGGGATAAAAATGCCCGTCAAACAGTGCAACTGGTTAGGATGAACAACTAGGTTAGTTTATTAGTCTTCTTAGAAAACTGAACTGAACCAAACTGAACAATAACTCGAAAGCTCAATCAGCTAGAGAGTTTCAACTCTGCCCACCTGAGAGAACCGACTGACCAAACCGAGCGCGCTCCCTAGAGTGCCTATCTAGTTGGTAGTGTCGAATGAACGTGCTCGGCCGGCTCCAGATAGCGGCGGAGCAGATCTCTTCGATGGGCAGAGCCGCCGCGAACGCCTTAGACGTCGCAACCGCTCTAACCGAGTGAGCTTTCAACTGACCTGGGGCTTCTAAGCCCTTGTGAACGTAGCCCATGACAATCGCAGACACTATCCACCTGGATATTGACTGCTTAGATGCCGGCAAACCAGGCTTGGTGCCTCCGTAACAGCAGAAAAGTTGCTGGTCCTTACGGATAGCCCTGGTGCGCTTGATATAGACTTTGAGAACCCTGCGCACATCCAAAATGTGAGCATGGTTCCCCATAGACCCCGAAGAGGCCGGCTGCATAAGAGTCGGCAGTTCGATAGGAGCCGTCACATGGAACGAATGGTCGACCTTGGGACGATAGCTGTCGGGCAGCCTGATACTGACTCTGTCTTTGTGAAAGACAGTCAGTTCGGGATCAGCAGACATCGCATGGATATCGCCTACCCGCCTGCCCGACGCCAATGCCACCAAAAAAGCGGTCTTCCACGTCAAAAGCTGCAATGACAGTGCATTCAAATCTTTGAACCCCGGACCTGAGAGCCAATCCAAAACAATTGAAAGGTCCCAAGTGGGGCTGATACGCCGGAGAACCGGACGTATCCTGTCCACACCTGCTAAGAAACGCTGTACCAGTGGATGCGATCCCAAAAGAGCACCGTCCACCGGTATGTGGAAAGCAGAAATAGCCGTAGAGTATCCCCTGACGGTCGATGCGGCTAAACCAGCATCTAACCTGGACTGGAGGAACTCCAAAACAGCGACTAGATCTGTAGAAAAGGGATCGAGAAGCCCTCTATCGCCACACCAGCGCGCATAACAGGCCCATCGATCTTCATATTGAAGGTTTGTCGAATCCCTCCTCGAAGCCAGTATTGTGTCTGCAACTCGTGCAGGAATACCGCTCTCCTGGAGGCGATTCCGGACAGTGGCCAAGCCACCCACTGAATCCTGGGATTCGGGTGTGGTGCCCCTTCCTGAAATAGTATGTCTCGTCTCGAGGGAAACAGTACAGGAGGCTGCACTAGAAACCTGAGAACGGACGGGAACCAACTCTGAGCCGACCAAAGTGGTGCTACAAGCACTAGGAGGCGAGCTGGTTGAATGGTCAACTGAGAAAGAACCCTGGGGATCAGAGGCACTGGAGGGAACGCCCACAGTACTCTGTCCGACCAGTCGATCGCGAAGGCGTCTCTGGCTAGAGCCCTTGGATCTGGTATTCTGGAGCAGAACACAGGTATCTGATTCGTCATCCCTGACGCAAACAGATCCACCTGGAACGACCCGAACAACAGGGAGATAGTTCCGAATATCCCCCGGTCGAGCATCCACTCGTGAGGTGTTAGGATGCGCCGAGACAAAGCGTCCGCACGGACGTTGTCCACTCCCGGGAGATAAACAGGAACCACCTGAATGCTGAACTGGTCGCACCACAGTAGGAACTGCCACGACTCCTGAAGGAGAGATGGAGACACTGTGCCGCCCTGTTTCAGAATGTAGGATATGGCTGTCTGGTTGTCCATTTCTAGACGAACCACAAGCCCCCTGATCCGCTCCTTGAAGCACTCGAACACACGTCGAACTGCTCTGAGCTCTAGCACGTTGATGTGCAATTTCGACTCCTCCTGTGACCAAAGGCCCGAGGCTGTCAGGTCGCCCAGGACCCCCCCCCAGCCTGATAGGGAGGCGTCTGTCTGGATGGTGACCGAAGGCGTTGGAAGCTCTAGCGGAAGACCCTTGAGAAGGTTGCTCTCGACAACCCACCACCGAAGGTGCTCGAGCACCCAAACCGGCGTGGTTAGAACCTTCTCGAAGCTGTCCGAGTGTGACCACATTCGTGCCAGCGCTTGCTGAACCGGTCTCATACTCAAGCGAGCTCTCCAAACCACGTCCACTGTCGACGCCATATGACCCAACAACTGCAGCCAAGTCCTGGCTGTGTGGGTCGGCGATTGAAGGAACAAGTGGACTGCCCCGATCACTCTGGACACCCGATCCGGGGCCAGGGACACGGAACCGGAGGCCGTATCGAACCTTGCGCCCAGGAAGACCAGGTCCTGCCTGGGCGCTATGTCTGACTTCTTCAGGTTGATGATCCAACCCAGCTTGAGCAAGATGTCTAACACCTGCTGGGTGGCCTCCTGATTTAGTTCTCGAGACAAGGTTCTGATCAGCCAGTCGTCCAGGTACGGATGACAACACCTGCCCTGCGACCTGGCGGCCTGTGCCGGCACCAACATCAACTTGGTGAATACCCTCGGAGCAGTGGAAATGCCGAAGGGTAACACCCGGAATTGGTAGCACGTCCCGTCGAAAGAGAACCGAAGAAACTCCTTGAAGTCGGGGTGCATTGGAACATGGAGATAAGCATCTTTGAGATCTATTGACGACAGCCAATCTCCCGTCTCTACTGACGCTATGACCGATCTCAAGGTTTCCATTTTGAACGTTGGAACCTGTAGACTGCGATTCAAATATTTCAGATTGAGAATCGGTCTGAACCCTCCGTCCTTCTTGGGCACCAGGAAGTAGGTCGAGTAATAACCGCTCTCTTCCTGACCCTTCGGAACTACCTCGATGGCTGCTTTGTCTATTAAAGCTTGCACCTCGGCACGAAGGACTTCCGCCTTCTCGGGCAACTCGGGCACCTTCGTGTGCCGTATCCCGGAGAAAGTCGGTGGGTCGTACTTCCAAAGTGGTAAGTGGCCCTCCCTGAGTGTGGACAGGACCCAGGTATTCGAGGTGACTTTCTCCCACTCTGAGACGAAGTGAGATAGTCTGCCCCCCACTGGAAGATCTTTGGAAAGACAGTGTACCCCCGTCTCCGGCAGCATTCGAGCTGCTGGACTTTTGGGTGGTAACACGGGCTTCGGAGAGCCTAGGTTTGCTTGTTTTGCCTGCCTCGGTTCCGAAAATTCCGCTGGCCCCTTTGGCCCCCACGGAAGTGCCCTTTCTTTCCCTTCCCCTTGAATCTCTTCTTGTTGCCCATAGGGCCATTCCAAGAAGCTTGACCCGAACCCCCCGGCGTGGGGTATAGGCCATCAAGGGGGGAGAGCCGCACACGCTTATCTTGCGGAGCTGGTTCCTCGAGGAGCACCTTGGAGTCCTCGAAGGCAACCTTCTGCTCAGCGGCTTCCTTGACTACGGCCTGCGATCCAGGGAAGAGGGTGGACCCCAACCTGAATGGCAGGTTCTGCAAGGTGAGGCGTGTGGACTGCGAATACTTTGATGTTGCTAGCCACAGCCGGCGCATCCCCATGACTGCGCCCATCATCTGACTCGAGGCACTCCTGATTGAGTCCCGAGCCAGATAACTCGATACCTCCGCCAACTGCTTCTGGAACGTGGACACCTTGGTGCCCAGTTCCTGCACTTCTGCCAGGTCCTTAGCCTGCATAGCAGCAAGGTAGGCCCCGTGTACTGCTACCCTTAGTTGTTGGGCTCCGTTCCGGTATGTGTCCTCATGGGCACGGAACTCGGCCTTCAACATGGCAGCCTGTGACAGAAATGGAGGCAGTCGCCGGCCCTGTTTGCCTACAGAAGGCTGCGCCTGAGCGCCGGACAGGGTGACGGAGGTCAGGACGCAATCGTCCACAACCGGAAGGTCGAAGAGACCATCCTCTCCCAACTGGTACCTCTTGTTGAGTTCAGGCAAATCAGCCTTCGTACGGGCACCAGATAGAAGAGGATTGATCGCCTCCACCAACAAGCTGTCGATGATGCGGAGCCTGGTCGCCGGAGGCTTGCTGGGAGCAAAAGCCTCCCCCGGAAGCCGGAACTCCTCGGTGACCTGCTCCGGGACGGGAACGAGCGTCTGCGGGATAGCGATCGCTATTCGGTCACGCGTCTCCTTCAGAAGCTCGGCGAGCGAGACAGCTCGGCCGGATTCCTCATCCTCCTCCTCTGAATAGTCGGAGTCCTCCTCCTCCGGATCCCCGGCACCGGAGCCACTAAGCTGTGACCCGGTGTCCGAAGCCCGATCTCGGATTGTCCGTTTGAGAGGGATGCGGAACCCAGCGCTGCTCGCCGGCGCCCGTTCCCCGACCGGAGCCGGTCCCCGGGGCTGCGACTGCACCGGCGCCGAAGCACCGGTGACCGTGGCCTTGGGGTTACCTGTGCCCCTCGACGTGCTCGGTACCTCGGCACCTTGCACCGACGAGGGGGCTTTGGTTACTTGCGTACGAGGCAGAGCCGGAGCAGTCTCTCGGATGCCTGCGTCGGGAGCCACTACCTTGCCGGGGCCTGCGCCCGGTTCAGTAGTGCCCCCGAGGTCATTACCCGCACGAGTGCCGGTTGACCCTCGGACATCAGGGTCCGGCAGGGCGACGACGGTCAACTCCTTACGGAGCTGAGCCATCATCGTCCCCACCATCCCCGTCATCTGCCCCTGGATTATGGCAGTGATAGCTGCCGCGTCCAGATTAGGGTTAGTGTTAGATTTAGTTTTAACATGCAAGTGTGCTTGAGGTGAAAGAACTGAAGGGGGCGTAGAACCCCCCGCAGCAGGTGACCCCACCTCCATATCCACCTCATCCGATGAGGCAGAGGGGATAGGAGGGGAGTGCACCTTCTTACCCTTACCCTTGCCCTTACTCCTCTTTTCTTTAGAGGGGGGGATAGCACCTTTAAATTCCTGCCCTGCCTTCTGCAGGTTCCTATAGAAGAGCATGTCGATACCTCGCTCCTTCTTGGCCCTCGGGGTGAAAGCGAGGCACAGCTTACAGGTGGTGCCGTCGTGCTCATCGTCGACAAGACAAGGCAGACACCTGTTATGCTTGTCGGCAGGGGGAATGCGGGTCTTGCACCCCACACATTCGGTGAAAGACTGCAAGTCAAACACAGAATGTTTAGGGGTGTGCATGTGTGTAAGTGCAATGTTTATGTTTCATAAATGTGCATCATACAAACAAAACGCAGAGGCGATACTATAATAACTAAGCACTAGGCAAGTAATGAATAGTAAGCCACTGAAAGAAATAAAGCATGAATATCCCTAGTACATGCTTGCCGACTGAGACGATGACCCCGAGAATGAAAAAATTCAAACAGGGAGAAATCCTCGTCAGTAAAGTGCTGCCCTACAATGCGAAGCACGATAAAGAACCTTCAAAACAATCAAATCTCAATACAAGAATAGCAAAGTACTAACACATTGCATTTTGTTTGAGATCCGCCATTTTGAGCGTTTTCCATCCGCCATTACTCGTTCAATTCGAAGCACGTGCGAATTGAAAAACGAAGTTACAACGCGACAAAAACCATATAAGTAACCTAAACATTCGCCTCTACGAATAAAAAGGGGTTACCACACATACAGTACTCTTTGTCTTGTCCATTTTCTCAAGTGGAAACTTATTTCAAAGTCAAAAAACTTTCGGAGCAGAAGAACGTCTTGCTTGCTCGATGACAGATTGATAAGTGGCGAGATTAGAGTTACATCCCTTGGTTTGCACTGGGATGGGGCTCTACACAGGGTGGTCACACGTTCGGAAAACACTTATTTTGTGTTTTTTGAACTTATTTTTACTGTTATTTTTGAAAATTAAGTTACAACCTGTCATCAAGTTAAAAATTAGGATTTTTATGCTATATGTACCCCAAGGAGGATCCCTTCTGAAAAAGAATAGAGGTTACTAGAGAATAGTTACCTGTCTGAGTTGAAGCAATAAGGCCAGGACAGGGCCGGGTCGGGAGGCTGAGAGTAGCACAGTGTGTCGATGTCCACCGACTTCAGGTTCTGATGCTCTACCTGCTCGATCAGTCCCGTCGACAGAACCAGTGACGGGCTCGACTTGGCCAGCGTCGGGCTGCAGGGGAAACATGGCACATAACTGATGATATTGGTTAAATTCGTGGAACAAAGATATCTATTCACAGTTGGTGACAAGTTAATAAGTATCACACCATTCTGAGTGACCAGTTTATTGGAGATAACTCATTAACAAAGTGAACAATCAGAGATTGGCAGCCAGCTATCTGTGAATTCTCGGTCTGCAGGTAAAAGGTTTACAGATATGGATACTCTTCTCTATTTACTTTATTATAATGATCATTTACAGTAAGTAGAGAAACACACATTCTTAAAACCACACAAGCAACACCAAGCAATATTTAAGATTGATAGGAGGAATGTTGATATGTACAGTTGATAACAACCATTTTAGAAAGGCTTGAAGGTTTCAAAAGTACTGATGTGGACAATCTTTATACAAAGTTTACAAATTCAGACTAACAACTAGATTAGCGTTTGCGGGACACCGCAAAAGCAGAGCAGCTCCGAAACTTAGGGTCTCGCCTTTCCCTGTTCCGCCTTCTCGTCAGCATCAATAAAATGGGAATTCTTTTTAACAAAAATGTGTTCATTATTCGAGTTATCAATAATCATCACTGGGGTCACTTTTCACAAGTTTGTTCTTAAAACCTATTTCTTCCTTCAAAATTTGATCAAAGGATTAACGTGGCCTTTACCAATATCTCATGACCTTGACCTTTGACCTTGAAGGTCACACCATCAATGAACACTTTTCATAGCGTATAACAAACATGCAATGACTCAAAGTGTTCATAGTTAAAATACTGCATATTCACAAAAGCATGCTTAAGTTTTGACCTCACTGTGACCTTGACTTTGACAGATTTTAGCAAAAACGTTTTCAAATCTTGGTCTTTCTCCATAGTTCATATATACCAAATAAGAGCCTAATAACATAAAAAAAAAGTTTGAAGTTATCATGTTTACAAGGATTGTTGTAGTGATTTCAGAACTCTTGACCTTGACCTTTGACCTTGAATGTGAACATGTCAAAATCATTCACCAGGTGTATAAGAAAGAAATTAAGCTATCTATATGAGGTGTTAATATCTTCATGGAAAAAAGTTACTTAGTGATTTCAGAACTGGTCAGCATGACCATATCTCGTGACCTTGACCTTTAAAATTCAAGGTCACACAATTAGTGATCACTTTTCATTGTGTATCACAATCACGTAATGATTCAAAGTGTTAATAGTTGAACTAAGACATTTTTGCAAAACCATGCTTAAGTTGTGATCTCGCTATGACCTTGACCTTTGATGGATGTTAGCGAAAACATTTTCAAATCTTGGCCTTTCTCCATAGTTGATATACACGAAAGAAGAGTCTGATAGCACTAATATTTTTCAAGTAATCGTGTTTACAAGGATTTTTTTTAGAAATTTCAGAACTTGTGACCTTGACCTTTGACCTTGAATATGAACATGCCAAAATAATTCCCCAGGGACATAAGTAAGAAGTTATGTATATGACGTGTTGATACCTCCTTGGAAAGAAGTTATTTAGTGATTTCAGAACTGGTGACCATGACCCTATCTCATGACCTTGACCTTTAAAATTCAAGGTCACACAATCAGTGATCACTTTTCATTGTGTATCACAATCATGTAATGATTCAAAGTGTTAATAGTTGAAATAAGACATTTTCTCAAAACCATGCTTAAGTTGTGACCTCGCTATGACCTTGACCTTTGACGGATGTTAGCGAAAACCTTTTCACATTTTGGCCTTTCTTCATAGTTGATATACACCAAAGAAGAGCCTGATAGCACAAATATTTTTCAAGTTATCGTGTTTACAAGGATTTTTTTAGAGATTTCAGAACTCGTGACCTTGACCTTAAACCTTGAATGTGAACATGTCAAAAACATTCCCCAGGGGTATAAGTAAGAAGTTATGTATATGAGTTCTTAAAACCTTCTAGGAAAAAAGTCATAGCCAATACAAAATGCGCGGGCGGCTGCGGCGGCGGCGATGAAAACTGCGCAAAAACTGATAGCAGCTCCGACTTAGTCGGAGCTGCTAATGAGATGAACAGTGAAAGAGCACTGATAGTCAACAGAAGGCGAATACACCTTTCAGTGAAAATGAAAGTCATTTATGAAATCGGTACTTACGCAAGTCTGAAGGCCAGTTTGTGAGTGATGTCACCGCCAACACAGTGCAGCTGGAACTCCTGACCTTGACCTATGACCTCGAACTGAGTGTGCTGTTTGTGGCGAGGCGTGTCCATGTCCACGTAGAGTGGGCGGGGCAGGTGGGAACGCAGGATGTACAGGGGGCTCAGCAGCACCTGTATACACACAAACACTCTACAGTCGGGTACCACAGATACCGTGAAGTGATCCCAAATATAACTTTGTTACACATATACATTGAGGTGATCCCAAATACATGTATAACAATAACAAGTATTTCTAATGTATAGCATTGTTACACAGATACCCTTGTCCCGTGGTACATTTTGGTACACTGTGTTACACGGTTGCATGTACCAAGGTATTCTTGACCAATTTATAAAAACTGATAAAAATGCCAAATATCACAACTTAATTATTTTTTTAAACATGATGGCTTATGACACAATGTTCATCTATGGATTTTATTATGGATAATTCTTGGTAATATAAAGCATAAGGCATTTTTGTTATACATAAATTATTGTGATACATAAGATGTGTCTTACAGTGTTGTGGTACTTCATAATGCGATATGCCACTACAACTCTTAACACAAAACAGCGTGCCAATCCAAAGACTGAATTTGGAACAAAGATCATTCTGTGCCTATTTTTTAACATTGAAAAAAAATCATTAAATTGGTTAGAAGATCACACAGACGCACATTGTTGTGGTTCAGACTTACTGTATTTTTTAATCAACATCATATCAAAACATGATCTTTTACATCTGTGAGAGCATACAGTTATCACTAAAGTATCTATACCTGGATTTAACTCATGGTCGTATTCATTGATACATGAATGTACTGTATTTCAGTATCAATCTACAATACACCATATGATACCTCAATTTATTGGATTGAGATACTCGGTTCTGTTGGAAAAATAAATCCTCTATCACACTTTAGTGGTGATGACTGTGTACGTTTACCGATGACATTTCTCCGTTTCAACATAAAACACAGAAATAATGATATAATAAATAGAGGTGAGGCTGTGCCAGTCATGGAATATATTTACTTTTCTACCTCACTCGATGAGATAAACATGGTATTTGTCAAGGAAAAACAGATATCCTCCATACACTTGAGTCAAGCACAGATACTTATACCAATATATAACTTTATAGATCCAGGATTGTCATTGGAAGGGGATGTACCACAGCATTCATGACTGTCAAACGCCCCAAACAGGAAAAGAAAAAAATGGGCTCTGGAACCGCTGATGCATAAGATAAAACACTCAAACCTTAAGTCAGCTGTGGAAAATGGATCCCGACACAAATACAGCTTTTAAGCCCCACTAGAACTCATTGACAACATGCAAGTTTTTATTTTTTATTTTAATATTACATGATTTATATCTTATCCTCGTTATAACTAAAATCTTTCAACCAGGACCCCCAAGTACATTCGCCACAAGATTTTATCTTAGAACAACTGGTGTCAAATGAACACTGATCAGAGTAAGTTCTGTCAATCAAATGTCATCGCATGCAAATAATGTACCAACAGAATAAGAAATGAATTAGGAAAGCCAAATGTCTTCTGAAAAGTACAGTTCGCCCGTGTATATATAAACCGTTAAAGCAAAAGAATGTCCAAATTGTCAACCAAAGTATATCTTTAACATAATAAATAGTTAAATTGCTATACAATGTTAATTGCTCTAAGAAATACAAAGTATTATGGAATCAAAATATTAAAGCGTGAGACCACAAAAAGATTTAACAGATGAAATACAGAGCAGCAGACATTGTGTACGCATTGAGTAGGCATGAATGGGAAAAAACATAAATAAAAGAGATAAGATTTTAACAATTGCATAAAGTTATAAATGAAGCTTCGAAGTTAGAAATTAAGGTCCAGAGTTGGGACGAATAGAAGAAAAAAAATATAGAAAAATGCACTCAGGGAAACACTCTGCTATCACTGAATCCAGGGATCATTTTCATCACTGTAGTGTATAAGCTTTGTGAATTAAGTCATTAAGCAAACTAAAATATGAGTAACCCATTCACCAGATCTATGTAAAAATCTTTACAATCACACTTTAAGTTGATAACTATTGAATAGACAAAGTTAACAAAGAAACTTTCAAAACACATCTACCAAAATTGTAATGATAAATAGAATTAAATAGATTTGTCTTGATCATTTTGTTCCTTTTGAAGATTTAAAGAAAACAATCTTAGCTTTGATTGACAATTATAAAAACTAACAAAACAAAAATATTTCAGATGTTAAACTTACCAATCTCTTAGTAGCTGTCATTATGATATTTTTCTTCTAGTGAAAAAATAATATCAATGTGAATGATTTACAATCATAGAAATGAACAAATGAAAAAATAACAAAGAAGACTTTTCATTATGTTCCTATCCGCTATTTTAGCTCAGACTGTGAACATTCTCCACGGTAATATAACATTACATTCAGAAAAATCCTCAATATACCCTAGAACCAAAGTTGCAATTTGTGAAGAGTTTAATTACCTCCCTTTATAAGCCTTGGATAAGCAATCTCATCGAAAGTTATGTTTGATTTAACAACATAGTCCACTCATGCACTTACGTGTTTAATAACAATTGCCGCAAACACTGATAATCATAACAAAAAGAAAGAAAACAAGCAGACAGAGTCGGCCATATCCCCCGCCTTTGGGAACATTTATTGAAGAATAGTTGTTGAATAACAGTGACTATGAACCTTTTTTCAACTAACCAGTGTCCAGTTATAAGCAATCTATATTGGTCTTACCTTTAATCTTACTCTCCTGCAGATTGTAACATTTCAACTTGAGCCCAAAGTATCTTACAGAATTGAATGAGATACAATAGTTAAATTATGATCATCCTGCTATATCAGGTTATTTGTATCAGTATTAGGCTCGTACAATCTCCTTATAGCCTGATGTAGCAGGATGGATGATGATATGTTACATTTGGTTGCTAAGTAGGGCAGGGATGCCACTCCCTGTAAGGTTTGTAACATATAAAAACAACCTTAGCCTACCCAATATAAGGTTTATTGCAACTGATGGTTATCGTTTGCTCATGACCAAGATGAAAATAGGTTTTTTTGGTTGTAAGCAAAGCCAAGGAGTTCTCACACAAAATTTCAGCTCCTTAGACCAAGTGGTTCTGGAAATGAAGACAAAATGCGAAAAGTTTACAGACGGACGGACGCCGGACACCATGCCATGCCATAAGCCCATCGGGCCTTTCAGGCCAGATGAACTAAAAATACATCCATGGCAGTTTTTGAGTTCTGCTCCGGAAATGAATTATTAAGTTATGTATCAATGGAAATGGTAAAAATTAAACAAATTAAAAATTGTGAAGAAGTTAAAAATCCCAAAAGGCACATCTACACATGATGATTGTTCCAAACACCAAGTTTCTTTGAGATATGTCTTACAGTTTTCGAGTTCTGTTCCGGAAACGAAATTCTAAGTTACGTTTCCATGGAAACAGTCAACAAAAATATCTCAAAGAAGTTGTAAACCCCAAAAGGCACATCTACACATGATGATTATTCCTCACACCAAGTTTCGTTGAGATATGTCTTATAGTTTTTGAGTTATGTTCCGGAAACGAAATTCTAAGTTACATTTCCATGGAATCGGTCAAAAAAAATAACTCAAAGAAGTTGAATACCCCAAAAGGCACATCTACAAATGATGATTGTTCCACACACCAAGTTTCGTTGAGATATGTCTTATAGTTTTCGAGTTCTGCTCCGGAAACGAAATTCTAAGTTACGTTTCAATGGAAACGGTTAAAAAAAATAGCTCGAAGAAGTTGAAAACCCCAAAAGGCACATCTACACATGATGATTATTCCTCACACCAAGTTTCGTTGAGATATGTCTTATAGTTTTTGAGTTATGTTCCGGAAACGAAATTCTAAGTTACATTTCCATGGAATCGGTCAAAAAAAATAACTCAAAGAAGTTGAATACCCCAAAAGGCACATCTACACATGATGATTGTTCAACACACCAAGTTTCGTTGAGATATGTGTTATAGTTTTCGAGTTCTGCTCCGGAAACGAAATTCTAAGTTATGTTTCCATGGAAACGGGGAAAAAAAATAACTCGAAAAAGTTGAAAACCTCAAAAGGCACATCTACACATGATGATTGTTCCACACACCAAGTTTCGTTGAGATATGTCTTATAGTTTTGAAGTTTGAGGCCGGAATGGAAAACCCTGGACGCACAGACGGAAGGACGGACAGACGGACGGACGGAGCTCATTTCTATATCCCCCGCCAACTTCGTTGTGGCGGGGGATAATAATAATTTGAATCATAGTCTTGACTGGATTTAGTTACCACATCAGCAGGTAATGGTTTGATAACATTAGTTGCGTTTGACTTAACAAGAGGTTCGAGTCAACGCATGGCATATATAATCAAATGCATCAAATACGACTGGAGTGTTGACTCACAGCATCAAACTCAGCTATCAACACAAGCAATTTAATTTTCTGTTAAAAAAAAACATACGCATATTATTATACCCATGTATCCATGCATTCAAATTTTATATTTAATTCATGTGTATGTGTGACTTGTTTTGACAGGAATCTGCACTACCCATAATGCATGTGACGTCACAACTCAATTCTTGCAAAATCATGGAGTACATTTTTGACTCAACTCTAGAGTTGAGTTGGCCATTCTCTCGTTTGATTTGCAAATTTGACACTGATCAAGAAGACTCCAAAAATCAAATGAGCCGCTGATTTGGAAGTAACCAGAATGCATGCAGAATGTAGAAACATGCTGGCTAGCAGACACTCGAAGGACTGTGAGTACAGAGAGAGGACCTACCAGTGTCTGAACCTTGTCCTTGAAGTGTTGACAGAAGATGCGGCACCACACGTGGATGTATGAGCTCCGGTCTCCCAGTGGGATCTGACATAGCAACAAAATAACAATCTTCTTACAGAAATAAACAAAATGAGGTCTAAGATATGATAATAGAGATATGTTGAGGTATATGGGAAGTTACAGCTATTCTATATTCAAACCTCAACATCCTATGTGAAGTACTTGGGATCACATTATCTGTATTAGTACAATTTCTCGTACCTTTTTGGGAATAAGTCCCTTGTTAGATTCAAACACATCCATCAACATTCTATTAAAGATATCAAGATATGAGGATATGCAATCAATTGGTTAACTGAAGTATAGCCTTTGTGTTAGGTAGTTTACCCTGTGAGTATTTCACGAATTACAGTTTCAATTTAACAAATGTAAATTATGAACTTTCACTGATATTCTTACTTTGACAAGTCCATTTTCTCTCATCTTATCTCCGTTAATGTGGATTTCTTGTGACCAGGCAGTTTTCAGACCATGCACTCGAAACTTCATGCCGACAATGTCCTCCTGCTCCACCACATACGATGGGATTGTCTCTCCTGCACCTAGGACGGACGTGTTGTCATATATAGAGTTGTCTGCCCCTGACGTCATCAGATTCACCTCCAGGTTTTGTGACAAGCGACTGGACACAACCAGGTAACCTGTGATGATTATCTGCAGCAATAACAATCATAGAGTTAATCCAAATGGAGTCCTGCAGTCAACTCACAATATATATTTATCAAATTTTCAATTATGTTGGTGTCATACTATACATGTGCATCAATCAAATAATTAAACATCACTTGTCACTAGATGGACTGGGATATCAATATTATCATCCTTCTATAAAGTTTTATACTCAAGGTCAACACCAACCAGATGGGATATATCTCAGATGCAACACACTGTATTACATCTTTCTTTTAATTGGATTGATTGCAAACATGGATTTATTTAATTATATGACTTCCTTTATCTGCTGAATTGATAGTTGGCAAACTTATCTGTAGAGCCAATTTACAGGAATCACAAATTCTTAACAAAGGATCTTAATCTTGGAAAGGCCATTATTATATCGTGTGTTCCACAGGAAATGGTTTGTATTCTTGATAGTAAACAGTCTCATTAAAATATGTATGTATGTATGTATGTATGTATGTATGTATGTATGAATGTATGAATGTATGAATGTATGTATGTATGTATGTATGTATGTATGTATGTATGTATGTATTTATGTATGTATGTATGTATATGTGTGTAACATAGTGGAGCTTAGTTACAGTCTGATTTTAATGAGATTGGACAGTAAAGATCGAAGGTCACTTTAGGTGACATAAAGACATACATTTTTTCCTTTAATATTGTTTGAGGAAAGAACTTCACTTACCTGTTTCTGAGTGTTTGTGAGTTGTTTGATCTTTATAATGACAGAGAAGTTCTGATCCTTGGCATGCACTGTCCGAACCACGCTCGTATCGGAGTTGATGTCGAACGGGTCGCACCACTTCCAGCTCGGCTGGTCCATACACACATGCAGCAGCTGAGGTAACAATCAGATCAGTGTTACATTCATAGTTAGAGCATAAGAAATCAAAACAACATATTATTACTCGCCCGTGTACGATACTGCAGTGTAATATTTATACGGCAATATTAAACTAGTGTAATACCGCCGCGTGTATGACGTCACAATAGTTTGCGGTTATGACGTCACAATTGGAGTAACGTCGTCACAATGGTATCGGACTTGCGGGAATCAAAGTTTCAGAGCCATGTCGGCTATTTCGCTGGATTATATGTTGGCGAGTAATAAACAGAATACTAAACTCCCTTCTATTACATACCATTTTTATTAAACTCGTGAATGATTTGGTATCAAACTCGCTTTCGCTCGTTTTATACAAAATCATTAACTCGTTTAATAAAAATGGTATTAAATAGAAGGTTGTTTAGTATCCTCTATATATTACATTGTAGATGAAAATTATAAGTATATAGAAGCACTGTGTATAAAAATTTACATTTAGGTTGACCAAATTGTCAATTGGTGAAAAAAGGGCTTCTGGGCTATTAAAGTGTAGCAAACGGTATAAAAAGATGCAATGTGCACCTGTTTAGTCTTGTGAGAGCGCCAGCTGTAGCAGTGCATCTCTCTTGAAGTCAGGACCAAGTTCTCATCCGTACCCACCTGCAACATCACACTATTGTAACTTCTACAACATCACATTATTACATCCACAGCAACATCACATTAATGTAACTTCTACAACATCACATTATTGGACCTTCTACAACATCACATTATTGGACCTTCTACAACATCACACTATTGTAACTTCTACAACATCACACTATTGTAACTTCTACAACATCACATTATTGGACCTTCTACAACATCACATTATTGGACCTTCTACAACATCACATTATTGGACCTTCTACAACATCACACTATTGTAACTTCTACAACATCACACTATTGGACCTTCTACAACATCACATTATTGGACCTTCTACAACATCACATTATTGGACCTTCTACAACATCACATTGTTGGACCTTCTACAACATCACATTATTGGACCTTCTACAACATCACATTATTGTAACTTCTACAACATCACACTATTGTAACTTCTACAACATCACATTATTACATCCTCAGCAACATCAAACTATCGTATCCCCTGCAATATCACATTATTCTATATAATATAATAAATAAATGCATATTTATATTGCGCTAAATTCATGCTTAGCATGCTCTAAGTGCTACACATATTATTACCCTGAAGGAATGGTACTTTCAGGCTGCTACTAAGCGCTCCGCGCGACCAGATAGGTCCGTACTTCCCCCGTGTTCAGGTTCCCATTTAAACAGCTGGGTAGACTGAGTGCAATGTGGATGAAGTGCCTTGCCCAAGGGCACAACACAGTGTGAGACCAAGGTCACAAATTTTTGGTGTCTCCACCGGGATTCGAACCCCGGTCTCTTGCGTGAGAGGCCAGCATGCTAACCACTACGCCACTGTGCTCCACACTATATCCTGCATCACTCTGAATTGCAAACTTGTTTAACAAGCACATTTTTTTAGTTTAGTCCGAGGTAATAATTCCATTTAGCATTATTTAGCTAAATGCCGTTATTGTTCGCTCAATGCATTTATACACCTTCTACACCTATTCTAATTACACATGTATTTACATATATTACTCACAACACAATAACTTCATTTCACAATAAACACATGTTTATGTTTACAAACATTTAACTTGTGCATTCATCACATCCGTTTACGTGACGTCATCACAAAATCTAACACATCATCTTCTTACGTCACATCTTTCATTCCTCCGCCATCTTATCTAACGTTCTTTCATGAAGCCTTAGTTTTCAATTTATCAAATTTACTCATTTTCCCGCCCACCCACCCTTGTTTGCCAAATATTTGTTATTCACATTAAACTCTCCTTTTATCATTCCAAATTCAATCCGCCTCTCATACATTCCAAGCATATTAATTATTCTGCTTTTCAATAATCTATTTTTATCCACAGCTTTATCCCATATTGTACATATTCATACTAATTTGTAATAAATTACGTCAGGTGCTTTTGGGGTGGACGCGGGGCCATCCCTCGCTCAATTCGCTCCCTTGCTGCTGCTATTAGGCTGTCTATTTTCCGATAGAAGCCACTTCCAACCTTCGGGTGGTCAAAATAGCACAATAAAAATCGCCGCTACCTGTCTCGTCTGTTCAGGGTCCAACGGAGAGGAGGCTTACCCCTTCGCTTGGCCCAGCGTCCGCCTTCGCCTTACACACCTGGCTTTTGTATCCAACATTATTACTTTGTTATCTTTTTCTTATCACACTTTTCTTAACGAGTCGGACAATAATGATAAAACCCAGGTTATACAAAAACTAAATGTTAAAGGTTTACGAGCACACGTCCAACTGACCTGACCGAAGCGGAGAGTGTGCTGTGTGTCGTTACACACCACCATGTGACTGAACACCAGAGCAGGCTTCTTCTCACTTTCACTGTCCAGGAGCTATAAACAGAGAGACAATGAAATTATACTTAATATGTAACAGTAACAGACCCTGATCATGAGAGGACATTCAACACAACACAATATCAATATATTAATTAAGTTTTGTAATTCATGAATTGTTCAAAAATGGTTTTGACACACTTTAAAGAATTTAATTACAGCTCCCTTCCCTACCCTCATCACTCTTACCAACAAAACCATCAGCTACTCACCGTGTTTCAGGCATGTAGGGACGTGGTCAGGGTGTGTACAGGTCCCCTCCCTACCCTCATCGCTCTTACCCACAAAACCATCAGCTACTCACCGTGCTCCAGGCATGTAGGGACGTGGTCAGGGTGTGTACAGGTCCCCTCCCTACCCTCATCGCTCTTACCCACAAA
This sequence comes from Gibbula magus, assembly GCA_936450465.1. NCBI lineage: Eukaryota > Metazoa > Mollusca > Gastropoda > Trochida > Trochidae > Gibbula > Gibbula magus. The sequence continues at coordinate 23,333,836 of OW388289.1, read as the reverse complement.
ACCATCAGCTACTCATCGTGCTCCAGGCATGTAGAGACGTGGTCAGGGTGTGTACAGCTCTCCTCCCTACCCTCATCACTCTTACCCACAAAACCATCAGCTACTCACCATGCTCCAGGCATGTAGGGACGTGGTCAGGGTGTGTACAGGTCCCCTCCCTACCCTCATCACTCTTACCCACAAAACCATCAGCTACTCACCATGCTCCAGGCATGTAGGGACGTGGTCAGGGTGTGTACAGGTCCCCTCCCTACCCTCATCACTCTTACCCACAAAATCATCAGCTACTCATCGTGCTCCAGGCATGTAGGGACGTGGTCAGGGTGTGTACAGCTCCCCTCCCTACCCTCATCACTCTTACCCACAAAACCATCAGCTACTCACCGTGCTCCAGGCATGTAGGGACGTGGTCAGGGTGTGTACAGCTCCCCTCCCTACCCTCATCACTCTTACCCACAAAACCATCAGCTACTCACCGTGCTCCAGGCATGTAGAGACGTGGTCAGGGTGTGTACAGGTCCCCTCCCTACCCTCATCACTCTTACCCACAAAACCATCAGCTACTCACCGTGCTCCAGGCATGTAGGGACGTGGTCAGGGTGTGTACAGCTCCCCTCCCTACCCTCATCACTCTTACCAACAAAACCATCAGCTACTCATCGTGCTCCAGGCATGTAGGGACGTGGTCAGGGTGTGTACAGCTCCCCTCCCTACCCTCATCACTCTTACCCACAAAACCATCAGCTACTCACCGTGCTCCAGGCATGTAGGGACGTGGTCAGGGTGTGTACAGCTCCCCTCCCTACCCTCATCACTCTTACCCACAAAACCATCAGCTACTCATCGTGCTCCAGGCATGTAGGGACGTGGTCAGGGTGTGTACAGCTCCCCTCCCTACCCTCATCACTCTTACCCACAAAACCATCAGCTACTCACCGTGCTCCAGGCATGTAGGGACGTGGTCAGGGTGTGTACAGCTCCCCTCCCTACCCTCATCACTCTTACCCACAAAACCATCAGCTACTCATCGTGCTCCAGGCATGTAGGGACGTGGTCAGGGTGTGTACAGCTCCCCTCCCTACCCTCATCACTCTTACCCACAAAACCATCAGCTACTCACCGTGCTCCAGGCATGTAGGGACGTGGTCAGGGTGTGTACAGCTCCCCTCCCTACCCTCATCACTCTTACCCACAAAACCATCAGCTACTCACCGTGCTCCAGGCATGTAGGGACGTGGTCAGGGTGTGTACAGCTCCCCTCCCTACCCTCATCACTCTTACCCACAAAACCATCAGCTACTCACCGTGCTCCAGGCATGTAGGGACGTGGTCAGGGTGTGTACAGCTCCCCTCCCTACCCTCATCACTCTTACCCACAAAACCATCAGCTACTCATCGTGCTCCAGGCATGTAGGGACGTGGTCAGGGTGTGTACAGCTCCCCTCCCTACCCTCATCACTCTTACCCACAAAATCATCAGCTACTCATCGTGCTCCAGGCATGTAGGGACGTGGTCAGGGTGTGTACAGCTCCCCTCCCTACCCTCATCACTCTTACCCACAAAACCATCAGCTACTCATCGTGCTCCAGGCATGTAGGGACGTGGTCAGGGTGTGTACAGCTCCCCTCCCTACCCTCATCACTCTTACCCACAAAACCATCAGCTACTCATCGTGCTCCAGGCATGTAGGGACGTGGTCAGGGTGTGTACAGCTCCCCTCCCTACCCTCATCACTCTTACCCACAAAATCATCAGCTACTCATCGTGCTCCAGGCATGTAGGGACGTGGTCAGGGTGTGTACAGCTCCCCTCCCTACCCTCATCACTCTTACCCACAAAACCATCAGCTACTCATCGTGCTCCAGGCATGTAGGGACGTGGTCAGGGTGTGTACAGCTCCCCTCCCTACCCTCATCACTCTTACCCACAAAACCATCAGCTACTCACCGTGCTCCAGGCATGTAGGGACGTGGTCAGGGTGTGTACAGCTCCCCTCCCTACCCTCATCACTCTTACCCACAAAACCATCAGCTACTCACCGTGCTCCAGGCATGTAGGGACGTGGTCAGGGTGTGTACAGCTCCCCTCCCTACCCTCATCAACTCTTACCCACAAAACCATCAGCTACTCACCGTGCTCCAGGCATGTAGAGACGTGGTCAGGGTGTGTACAGCTCCCCTCCCTACCCTTATCACTCTTACCCACAAAACCATCAGCTACTCACCGTGCTCCAGGCATGTAGAGACGTGGTCAGGGTGTGTACAGCTCCCCTCCCTACCCTCATCACTCTTACCCACAAAACCATCAGCTACTCACCAAGCTCCAGGCATGTAGGGACGTGGTCAGGGTGTGTACAGCTCCCCTCCCTACCCTCATCACTCTTACCCACAAAACCATCAGCTACTCACCGTGCTCCAGGCATGTAGGGACGTGGTCAGGGTGTGTACAGCTCCCCTCCCTACCCTCATCAACTCTTACCCACAAAACCATCAGCTACTCACCGTGCTCCAGGCATGTAGAGACGTGGTCAGGGTGTGTACAGCTCCCCTCCCTACCCTTATCACTCTTACCCACAAAACCATCAGCTACTCACCGTGCTCCAGGCATGTAGAGACGTGGTCAGGGTGTGTACAGCTCCCCTCCCTACCCTCATCACTCTTACCCACAAAACCATCAGCTACTCACCGTGCTCCAGGCATGTAGGGACGTGGTCAGGGTGTGTACAGCTCCCCTCCCTACCCTCATCAACTCTTACCCACAAAACCATCAGCTACTCACCGTGCTCCAGGCATGTAGGGACGTGGTCAGGGTGTGTACAGCTCCCCTCCCTACCCTTATCACTCTTACCCACAAAACCATCAGCTACTCACCGTGCTCCAGGCATGTAGAGACGTGGTCAGGGTGTGTACAGCTCCCCTCCCTACCCTCATCACTCTTACCCACAAAACCATCAGCTACTCACCAAGCTCCAGGCATGTAGGGACGTGGTCAGGGTGTGTACAGCTCCCCTCCCTACCCTCATCACTCTTACCCACAAAACCATCAGCTACTCACCGTGCTCCAGGCATGTAGGGACGTGGTCAGGGTGTGTACAGCTCCCCTCCCTACCCTCATCAACTCTTACCCACAAAACCATCAGCTACTCACCGTGCTCCAGGCATGTAGAGACGTGGTCAGGGTGTGTTCAGCTCCCCTCCCTACCCTTATCACTCTTACCCACAAAACCATCAGCTACTCACCGTGCTCCAGGCATGTAGAGACGTGGTCAGGGTGTGTACAGCTCCCCTCCCTACCCTCATCACTCTTACCCACAAAACCATCAGCTACTCACCATGCTCCAGGCATGTAGAGACGTGGTCAGGGTGTGTACAGCTCCCCTCCCTACCCTTATCACTCTTACCCACAAAACCATCAGCTACTCACCATGCTCCAGGCATGTAGAGACGTGGTCAGGGTGTGTACAGCTCCCCTCCCTACCCTCATCGCTCTTACCCACAAAATCATCAGCTACACACCGTGCTCCAGGAATGTAGGGACGTGGTCAGGGTGTGTACAGCTCCCCTCCCTACCCTCATCACTCTTACCCAAAAAATCATCAGCTACTCACCATGCTCCAGGCATGTAGAGACGTGGTCAGGGTGTGTACAGCTCCCCTCCCTACCCTCATCGCTCTTACCCACAAAACCATCAGCTACTCACCGTGCTCCAGGCATGTAGGGACGTGGTCAGGGTGTGTACAGGTCCCCTCCCTACCCTCATCGCTCTTACCCACAAAACCATCAGCTACTCACCGTGCTCCAGGCATGTAGGGACGTGGTCAGGGTGTGTACAGCTCCCCTCCCTACCCTCATCACAGCAGCTCCGGTCTTGCAGTTACACTCAGTCACTGGGGGCTACATACAGTTACACTAGCAATCAGACATCTATAGAGACTTGAGTAACATCATAAATACTTCAAAATTTTCAACAATTCAAAAAACTGTTTTACTAGTTAAATTCAGCTTATTGTATGAATTAAAAATAAAAGATATTGATATTTTCAAACAAACTGTTTGTCACATAAACAATTTGTAAATTTTCATGAATTGATTTTTTGTCTCTATTATGAATTTTAGTTTTACAATTATCTGCCTCAAGACAACCAACACTTTATATATTTCCAAATCAAGGAGATATGGACCTGCTTGTGTACATGTTAAAGAGAAGATACTGTTGATTATTTATCAATCTATGTTGGTCACAAGAATGACCTCAGAAGTTTCATATTCTTGAATTGATTTTTGGTCTTTATACATATTTCAGTTTTACAATAGACCTAGCAAGACAATGCATCATTATCATACTAAGTTGACCAACAAAGGGCAGTGTGTACCTGCTCGTTATGTAGAGACACGAGGTAACCCTCCAGCGTGGTGAGCTCCAGGACAGTGTCCATCGTCAGGTTCCTGTACTCCAACACCTCCAGTCCTACTGAGGCCGCAACCTAGACACATGAGGGTGAGACACGTCTTAGAGCAGATAAGAACACTGTCAAATATAATAACAACTTTCCATGCAAAGCAAATCAACTGCAAAACCAATTCATCGTATCAGTTTGTACCTTGATATTTCCAAAAATAGAGCCATGGGCTCTGTAGCTCATCAGAGTTTATTTTGTTTGATAATGAAGTCAGAAATATGTTGTCTCAATATAATGTACGATCCCTAACCCTGACAAATCTTATTCTTTAAATTGAGAGAGAGCACTCAGCAAGGTCAACACACAGGAGATTATGCAATATTCTGACCCCTTGGCTCTGGTTACAAGCCAGCTGTGTTTTTTGTGTTTTACCGCCAAATTATGTAATAGACTCTTGCTTGCACTAAACACTGGCAGCACTGATCTAACTGTATAAGGCTTAAAGAGAACAGGCAATGTGACGAATCTCATGGTACATAGTACAATTTTGAATCACCTTGGCTAAACAATCTCGGTTCTAAGCCTTGTCATCCAAACATCTAAACATTCTGAACAAAACATTCGTTCTAGTTTGTTCTGGATGAAAACAGGATTTTAGGTAATGGCCTGCGAGGCTCTTATTTGGGGCCACTGGGTCACCAAATCTACAATTTAGAATCTCCATTGGCTAAAGACTCTTTACACAACATGACAACCTTCTAGGTCTTTTCGTTCTGGAGAAGAAGATGAAAATAATCTTATCTTATCATTTCATCACCAGTCATATGCAGTTCACATATCTCATGTAAAATAAAAGAATTCTTAACTCCTCTTCAATTTAGTCCTTTATGCCTTGTCACAATTTTCAGTTCATAGGCTATTCAATAGTTCTCATTTCACATTGATTACATCAATTTGACAAACATGTCCACAATGTAGATTGTTATCTAAAGTCGACATATATTTCAAATCATTGTGATTGAAGTGTCATAAAATATCAGTTCAAAATTCATTTTCAAAGGTTTTTTTTAGGCTGTGGCCCATATTTGGGGTCACAGGGTCACCAAATTTACAAATTTGAATCCCCATTGGCTAAAGAGTTTGCATACAATATTACAGCCTTCTAGATCTTTTTGTTCCGGAGAAAAAGATGAAAACAGGATTTTAGGTAATGGCCTGTGAGGCCCTTATTTGGGGCCACTGGGTCACCAAATCTACAATTTGGTTCTCCATTGGCTAAAGACTCATTACACAACATGACAACCTTCTAGGTCTTTTTGTTCTGGAGAAGAAGATGAAAATCATCTTATCTTATCATTTCATCACCAGTCATATGCAGTTCACATATCTCATGTAAAATAAAAGAATTCTTAACTCCTCTTCAATTTAGTCCTTTATGACTTGTCACAATTTTCAGTTCATAGACTATTCAATAGTTCTCATTTCATATTGATAACATCAATTTGACAAACATGTCCATAATGTAGATTGTTATCTCAAGTCGACATACATTTCAAATAAAGTGAATGAAGTGCACATAAAATATCAGTTCAAAATTCATTTTCAAAGGTTTTTTAGGCTGTGACCCATATTTGGGGTCACAGGGTCACCAAATTTACAAGTTAGAATCCCCATTGGCTAAAGAGTTTGCATACAATATCACAGCCTTCTAGATCTTTTTGTTCAGGAGAAAAAGATGAAAACAGGATTTTAGGTAATGGCCTGTGAGACCCTTATTTGGGGTCACAGGGTCACCAAATCTACAATTTAGAATCCCCATTGGCCAAGGAGTCTGTACATATAATTTCAGCTCTCTGGCTCAAATTCACAGTAGCCGATTAGGTATAGTCAGTGTTGGCAGTAGGTGCCTGACTTAGAGGGTGTGGCACACAAGGGACTCGTTACATTTGTTTACTATCACTATCTAACATCGCATGTATTTCTAACACAGATGACAGCTTATCACACTGATATTGATAGAGAAGAGACTTACTCACTAAAATGGCTTGTATTTCCAACACAGGTAATGGTTTAGATAAGAAAGTAACAGTGGTATTCATAGAGAAGAGACAGACCTGGATCTCAGTTCTGCTGACGAGTCCGAGGAGGTGTGAAGTGTTGATGTTGAGCTCCTCCAGGGTGAGGACAGCAAACTCCTGCTCCTCCGCCTGTCCTGTCATCTGAGTGTACGGGGCCAGCTTCCCTGGGATGTCTGCACACAGCACTTACATACATACATACGTTATTTAAATTAATGATGTTTCTTAGCTGGCAACATTTTGTTCATTAAGGGAAGATTGACACAGGGTAGTATTTTATAGCCAAGAATGGAAAACTGTGCAATTAATATAACCTCGAGTGATTGGTTTTCGGACGCTTAAGACACAAATCAATGTTGACAATAAAAATGTTTGAAAATTAATAAATACGTATCATCTATTTTTCCATATGAGCTTAATCTAAAAAAATAGAGCCATGGGCTCTGTAGCTCATCAGGGTTTCATTGATTTACTATCTAAAGTTGAATATTTAAGTTATTTAAGTTATTGTTTACAAGCAAAAGATAGGTTCTTAGATCATGACCACTGTGACCCCATTTGGGGTCACGGGGTCACATAATCTACAATTTAGAATCCCCATTGGCCAAGGAGTCTGCACACAACTTTTCAGCTCTCTAGACCTTTTGGAACTGAAGAAGAAGATGAAAATAGGTTTTTAAGGATGTGACCCCTGTGACCCCATTTGGGGTCATGGGGTCATGAAATTTACAATTTAGAAACCCCATTGGCCAAGGAGTCTGCACATAAAATTTCAGCTCTGTGATGTCATTGGTTCTGGGGAAGAAGTCGAAAAAGCGAAAAGTTTACAGATGGACGGACGGACGGACGGATGGCCGGACGCCGGACACCATGCCATGCCATAAGCCCATCGGGCCTTTCAGGCCTGATGAGCTAATAAATTGGAGACAATTCGTCGGGGAAAATGTTTTGATGACTATCTTGTCTCATCTAGTGAGTACATCCGGGATTTTGACAGTCAGCGAGTGTATGCCGTTTTCGGACATCTGATTGGTCTATACCAAAAAGGGATATCCCAAGCTATTTATGTAACTTTCGTTGACCCCGAATATTACAAAAACGCAAGGACAACGTAGAAATGTTGTTGGTAGCCGGTATGACTTGTTCAAATTATCAAATTGTCGACTTTTTCATAACATGAAAAAAGTAGTTCAGGATAGAGATAGACTTTAAGCTTAAGAGTGAAGTCAGATGATATTATAAATCTTAGGAAGTTTCACACGAAACATGTTATTTTGACCGCTAACTGAGACCTCTCCTTTGTATTGATGATGTCACATGGCTACAGATATCATGAAAAACTACCCGAATGTGAGCCGTCCGAAAACCAAGTGCGTCCGAAAACCAAGTACTCGACGATAACTCGGAATGGATAATCTGTCATTCTTGTTAGTTATTCTCTAAATAGTCTATCATTAGCTATTGGCCAAGTCTTATCTATTGTTTTCCATTCATGTTGATTGGCAACTCAAACAGGTTTGCACTAAGTAATTCAAAGGCAAAATGTTAATATTGTAAATTCAACGGAGAAAATAATACCTTCGGAGTGACTATTTTTCAAGGGTATCTCATTCAATTGATAATTTACTTTCATTCATAGACCAACACGAACTAGAGCTGGTTGATGGTTGAGGAAGAGGACTGACCTGAGCCGAGGTAGTGGAGGTGGTTGAGGAGGTGGAGCTGGAGGGTGGACACGCTCACACAGCCCTGGACGACCGGCACCAGGCCCGGCACGAAGCAAGAGTCCACGCTCATACACGCCGCCAGGGACGCCGGCAGAACCAGGGGACGATCTTGTCTCTCATCTCTGCAAAACAAACACCAGTAAGGTAGGAGGTGTAAATTCAAGACTTGTTCAAATCTTCCTTAATTCTTAATGAATCTTAATTAATTACAAATACTGAGGATATTTACAAAATCTTCAAAGTACAATAAACGACACATCTATGAATTTAATCCTCTACTTGTTGATTATAGATTACAGTATTTTCCTACATATATAACAAGCAGACAGAGTCGGCCATATGCCCCGCCTTTGGGAAAATTTATTGAAGAATAGTTGTTAAATAACAGTGACTATGAACCTTTTTTCAACTAAACACAACACACAAAATTTCAGCTCCTTAGACAAAGTGGTTCTGGAGAAGAAGACAAAATGCGAAAAGTTTACAGACGGCTGGATACTGTGCAATGCCATAAGCCCATCGGGCCTTTCAGGCACATCTACACATGATGATTGTCTAAGTTACATTTCCATGGAAACGGTCCAAAAATATAACTCGAAGAAGTTGAAAACCCCAAAAGGCACATCTACACATGATGATTGTTCCACACACCAAGTTTTGTTGAGATATGTCTTATAGTTTTTTAGTTCTGTTCCGGAAACGAAATTCTAGGTTACATTTCTATGGAAACGGTAAAAAAAATACTTCTAAGAAGTTGAAAACATCAAAAGGCACATCTAGACTTAACAAAATTACAAGTATTTTGTATATTTTTGAATGATACCTACCTCTAAACTTATATGCATTTCCTTGTTTGTTTACAAACATATAACAACAATCAATACCTTGATCAAGTCTAGAAATAGACATGTCAAACTTTTGAGTCACAGCAGTCGCACGAGCTAGCACGTGCAAAGACAAACTCACGCCCACAATCCCTCAGCCTAAGAGACCACTTTCCTTGAAGCATGCAACCCAAAGAAGCTGGTATCCGTTCTGTGGGGAGGTCCGGGCGGGTTACAAACTATAAGTTTAGAGGTAGGTATCATTCAAAAATATACAAAATACTTGTAATTTTGTTAAATTTCTTTCATTCACTACCTCTAAACTTATATGCAGATTCCCACAGATCGGCGGAGGGTAGGAGATCAGCTAGCGGTGCTGTGACTCAAAAAAGAGATCATGCCTTTAACCAAAAACCGAGGTCACAAGAACGAAGTTCCTGCTAAACCAAGTAATGGTAGGCTGGCCTGGACAGTCGTGGATTTACAACCGTTAACTGCCGAGGCCAACATAGGATTTCTCAGCGAGAAGGAGGAACTCCGTCCTTACAACCTCTTCAAATAAGAGTTGTAATTACCTATGCTACTGCTTGGATGACTGGACTGCACCGGCTGCGACGAACGGTCCCAGTTGGTGGAGGCCCTGGAGATCTGACTGGACATCCCTGAGGTAGAATGTTGAGAAGGTAGTCGAGGAGGCCCAATACCCAGCGGAGATGACGTCCTCAACCGAGGCAGAGTGCCAGAGGGGGGCTGACGTAGCCCAGGCTCTAATCTCATGTGAAGACACCTTACCATAAATCGGCGGAGTGGACGCAGATTTATGATAGGCTGCCTTAATCGTTTTCTTCAGCCAAGCTGAAACGGTGTTCTTGGAAATGTCCTTGTCGGAAGTAGGAAGACATGGAAGGAACAATCTATGCCTACCCCTTCTAAAGGACTTGGTTCTGTTCACGTACTCCTTCAGGGCTCGAACTGGACAGAGAAGAAGATCCTTCTCCATGCCGTCTGAAATGGCAGCGGACAGAGCCGGAACAGAGAAGCATCTTCTTCCCAAGGGACCAGCAATGGACTTCTGGTTTTTGGCTACGAAACCGGGAAGGGTCGTTAGGGAAACAGACTGCCAGTTCTTAGAATGCGTCATGGTGGAATAGTCCAAAGCATGTAACTCCGAAACCCTGCTTGCGGAAGCCAGCGCCAAGAGGAAAGCTGTCTTCCAGGATAAGAACTGCAGGGAAACATCTTTAATAGGCTCAAACGGATCTGCGAGTAGAGCTGAAAGGACCACAGACAAATTCCACTTGAGCTGAAACTTGGGAGATTTCAGATCCTCTAACTGGAACGATCTAGCCAAGCGATGAATGGTCTGGTCTCTGGCCAAGTCGACACCTTGTAAGGCCAAGGCAGATGTCAAAGCTGACTTGTAGCCATCGATCGTCCCAGCCTTCAACTTCTTCTCTTTCCTTAGAAAGAGCAAGAACTCAGCGACGAGCGGAATGGAGATAGCAGCATCAGGCTGGAATTGCTGCTTCCACTCGGTGAATTTGCTGTATCTGCAATCATAGAGGGCAGAGGTAGAAGCTCTGAGCCCTCCACGGACAGCTTCTGCAACTTCTTGGGAGAACCCACTACTCCTGAGATTACGCTGGATAACCTCCAAGCGTGAAGACAAAGGGACTCGGGATTTCGATGAAACCTGTCGGACCTTGGCTGTCTTAGTAACTTTGGAAAGACTGACAGTTGCACCGGCGGATGAGACGACGCCGTCAACAGATCCGGAAACCAAGGACGATTGGGCCACGCTGGAGCAATCAGAATTATGATGCAACTGTGACGTCTCGCCTTCTCCAATACTGCTGGAATCAATGCTGGCGGAGGGAAGGCGTTAGCGTGGAGACCGTCCCAGCTGATCGACATTGCGTCTACGGCGAAGGCCTGAGGATCCGGAACTGGACTGACGTAGACCGGGAGCTGTGTGTTGAGTCTGGTCGCAAACAGGTCTATCATCGGGGATTCCCACAAGTTTGAGACCATCTTGAAGGATGTGGGATGCAGAGTCCATTCTGTTGACTGGATCTGGTTCGGACGAGACAGGTCCAGTCGAACAGACGAAGACAGAGGTCTAGCAATCCCTTTGATCGAGTGCCTCCCTGGCGATTGACGTAAGCCACTACCGTGGTGTTGTCTGAGGCCAACATCAGCTTCTTTCCCTTCAGCTGGTCCTGCCAGAACTGAAGAGACTTCAGAACGGCTAACAGTTCTAGCTGATTGATGTGTAGAGGAGCTTCTTCCAGAGACCAAGACCCCTGAATCATCTGGTCCATCAGGTGAGCTCCCCAACCCACACTTGAAGCGTCCGTCACCAGCAGAACATCCTGCATGAAAGGGACCAACTGAACACCCTGCAGAACGTTCTGGTCTTGAAGCCACCAACGAAGCGAGTGGAGAATCTCTGGAGGAGGACAACAAAGAGTCGAAAGCTCGAGCGATCTGACGGAGTTGATCCAAAACTGAAAGTGACGGAGTCTCAGCCTCTCCCTGTTGGTCAAATCCTGCATGCTCGTGAGCTTGCCCAACAGGGACATCCATTGCCTTAAGGTTTGTGGAGACTGAGACATGGAATGGATCAAATTCCGAGCGACCGTGACCCTGTCCTCCGGTGGTAGAACTTTCGAGATCCCCGTGTCGAAGATGGCTCCGATATACTTTACTCTCTGGGACGGAGTGAAGTCTGACTTCTCCGGATGGACGATGAAACCCAGATGTTCCAAAATAAAAACGGCAAGGTCTCTGTTCGTCTCCAGACCGCGATGAGACTGGTCTGGTAAGAGGAAGTCGTCCAGGTACCCGTGAATCCTGATGGACCTGGAGTGAAGAAAACTCAGGACCGGAGCTGTGATGCGAGTGAATAGCCAAGGTGCTATCGAGATCCCGAAAGGAAGAACCCTGAACTGGAACAGCCTGCCGTTGAGAGCAAAACGAAGATACTTCTGGGACGCTGGGTGAATCGGGACGTGGAGATACGCATCCCTGAGGTCTAACGAGACCATCCAGTCCGCTGGTCTTAGAGCCAGTTTCAGCGCCGGTATCGACTCCATCCTGAAGTGCGGAGGTCCCTGCAGGAAGTTCCGGTTCAGAATCTTCAGATCTATGATCATCCGCAACTCGTCCGTGTCCTTCTTCGGAACCAGAAAAACTGGAGAATAGAACCCGCGGGAAACCGTGGCCGGATCCAGTTCTATAACTGCCTCCTTCAGCAAAAGCTTCTGAATTGCATCCTCTGCTGCCACCAAAGGACGACCAGAAAAATGAAAACGGGGCCCCTCCGGGATGAAAGTCGTCGGAGGAAGAGAATCGAAAATCAGTCGGTAGCCCTGGGAGACTACGGACAGGATCCAGGGGTCGTCTGAAACAATTGGCCAATTGATGGCAAATTGTTGAAGACGACCCCCGACCTGACCAGGAACTACATTCAACGGGAAGGTCGGGGGGCGGACAAGGGTTGATGACTGGATGGGAACGGGTGTTGGGTCGTCAAACCCGCTGCTGGACTCTGCCTCGGCCTCGTCCACCACTCTTGTTGGGAGTAGAGAACTTATCATAGCGAGGGAACTTGTCAAAATTCCTCTTGGGCGTAGAAGGTCCCTGGTTCTTTTGGTAACCTTGTTTCCTGGACGGAGTGGACGGCTTGTTCCTGGGGGACTGTCTCCTTCTGGGAGAAGCAGACAAGACAAGGTTGTGGATATCCTCATTCTTCTTTCTTTCCATCTCCTTGTCCTTGCGTTCTAAGGCCTTAGTCACTGAGTCCCCGAAGAGAGTACCTCCGAACAGAGGAGCCTGGTACAGCATCTCCTTAATCTTAGGATCTGTATTCTGGGGTAGCTGCTTCACGTAAGCAGACCGGCGAAGAAGAGTGAGCTGAGACTGGATCCAAAGCAGGTGTCTGTCCAGGTCGAGAACTGCATCTCCTAGGGAGTCGAAGAAGGCGAACGCGGTGGCCAGAGATGAAAACGGAACTGAGGTGGAGCCAGTGGGAACCGCCGAATCCGGGATGATAGGGAACTGTCTGGCTGCGGTGGCGGCGAACCAATGGATGTAAGAGGAGGTTTGCATTGCTTTATGGACCGACGTCTCCACTTCCCTCAGACGGGAATCATGCACATTAATCTGGTCCGAGGGTGTGCCCTTGCCCAAAAGGTATCTGAAGTTGTCGTCCAACAGGGTCTCCTCTGTACTGGCAAACTTCGCATTATGGGTCTTGTAAGGGAAAGACCTGTAAAAGGAGCTCCGGGCTGGTTGTTTATCAAAGGCCAGAGACCCGACCCTGTCCGAGAGTTGAGCCGCTAGCTGAGCCGAAGCTTCTGGAGGAGGAAGAGAATTCGCTGGAGTGGCCTTCACCTTGGGTACCCCCCTGCTGATATCATTGTGAATAGGCTGTGATTGCGCTGGAGGCCGTTCGAGGTCCGGAAAGTGGCGGTAAACCTCGTCGATCTTGTCATACCAGCTTAACGTCGGAAAGGAAGATTCTTCTGAACCCCCTTCCTTCGACTTCTTTTGTGGAGGCTCTGGTTGAGGCCCGTAGAAGGAGATCTCCGGAGGCTCTGTTGACTTCCTTTTGGACTGCTGACGGGGCACCGAGCGCTGGCTGTCCGATGGAGTGTGGTTGACCTGCTTGCGGTGGTCGTCCCGTTGGGTATCCACGGTGCGCTGGGGATCACCGGAACGTTGGTGCTCGCTGGATCCGTGCGGGTCCGATGCGTCCTGTGGTTCCATGGAAACCTGTGGGTCCACATCCTGCTGGTCCTTCCGTGCGGACCGCCGGTCCGTACGGGGCGAGGAAGAGGAGGAGCCGGAGTACTGGACAATACTGCTGTTGGGTACCGGCGTGGCTGGAGCGGAACCGCCGGGAGGGTCCGCACGGTTCGACTTCTTGGTCTTACGGGTCCCGTTAGCGGCCGTGCCGATGTCTGCCTGGTCCTGTCGCGGGATCGTAGCAGACTTGGGAAGCTTGCCCTTGGTCTTCTTCAAGAGCCTAGGGTCCCTGGAAGACGGAGTGGGGCGGGCCGAGTCGATGGCTGAAGGGGCGTCGATGGAGATAACGTCCTCTTCATGCTTCTCTTCACCCCCCCGCCGACCAGTTATGTGGGAGACTAAGTCTTGCCCTGGCGACGGGGGAAGCCTTTGACCCTCAGAACTCGCAGCGTCGTCCGCGAAGCCCATAAGTTTATTCATCAGGGGCATCATGGTCGCCGCCATCTTCCGGAATTCTGCCAGGTCCGCAGCTAGGTCGCCCTGACTAGGGGGAACAGAGACGGTGGACGACTTGGACGAGACCTTAGCAAGGCTTCTCTTGCGGGAGGCGATGTAGGCGTTGAAGGCTGGCTCGTCCAGACTGTCACAAAACTCACAAGTTCGGTCCAGAGAGCAGTTCACACTATAACAGCGTGGGCAGTAGAGATGAGGGTCCAGCACCGACATAAACTTGCTGCAGCCCACACACTTCTTGGAGTTATTCATGATACTGTGAACAGTTAAGGAAAATCATTAACACACAGAAAATATCAACACACTGTCCAATCAATAAATGTAGAGGACGTGATAAATTATATATATGAATATATAAATATGTATAATGTGAAATTTCCGTACATAGAAAACTCACATAAACAAAAAACAGAAATGGTTATATATATCAAAAAATATATATAAAGTAAGTGATGAATTAATATATATAAATATATATATATATATAAATATATAGAAATATAATTGTAGAGTAATGTGAAATTCCCGTACATAGAATTCCACATAAAAAGAAAAAGCATTAGTTATATATAAACACAATATATATAAACACAACACATCATGTGGAAATTGAAGCGTCGTAAAATGACTGTAGGCGAGAAACGAGCAGTCAACGCCCATAGAAAAAATCGATAATTGAGTCGCCAAGCATACGGCCTTACCGAGCCCGAATACCGACGGAAATAAATCGAGGCAAATAAAATACCAAAAACATATTTAGCTAAGCATGAAATGGCTAAATAAGTATTATAAGGCATATAAGAATAAAAAATCAACACGAAAAATTTAACAAGATAAATTTCCGTGACGTGTTCGAAAACACGTGGAAGAAAGTCGCCATTTTAGAACAATCATGTTCGAGGAAAAAAAAAGGCGAAATACATGAGTAAATAGGATTACAAACATGAAAAGAAGATTATATGGATAAATCTCACGATATCAGGATACAGAAAACACTTGGGAGGTTTCGTAGCACAAGGTAAGAAACTTTTACACAGTCAAAACAGCAACGTCTTGACAGGTTGCGAACAACAAGGAAAGAGGTCTCTTAGGCTGAGGGATTGTGGGCGTGAGTTTGTCTTTGCACGTGCTAGCTCGTGCGACTGCTGTGACTCAAAAGTTTGACATGTCTATTTCTAGACTTGATCAAGGTATTGATTGTTGTTATATGTTTGTAAACAAACAAGGAAATGCATATAAGTTTAGAGGTAGTGAATGAAAGAAATATGATGATTGTTCCACACACCAAGTTTCGTTGAGATATGTCTTATAGTTTTCGAGTTCTGTTCCGGAAACGAAATTCTAAGTTACATTTCCATGGAAACGGTAAAAAAAAATAACTCGAAGAAGTTGAAAACCCCAAAAGGCACATCTACACATGATGATTGTTCCACACACTAAGTTTCGTTGAGACATGTCTTACGGTTTTCGAGTTCTGCTCCGGAAACGAAATTCTAAGTTACATTTCCATGGAAACGGTAAAAAAAAATAACTCAAATTAGTTGAAAACCCCAAAAGGCACATCTACACATGATGATTGTTCCACACACCAAGTTTCGTTGAGATATGTCTTATAGTTTTCAAGTTCTGTTCCGGAAACAAAATCGGGACGGACGGACGAACGGACGGACGGACGGAGCCCATTTCAATATCCCCCCCCCAACTATGTTGGCGGGGGATAATTAGCCAAATCTATGATTTATCTAATTTTCAACTAATATGACTCCTGAAATTCCGCCAATGAGGAGAGGTTTGACAGTATATAGTTCACCAGGTAAAGGGTTAAAATACTCACCTCTGTTCCTGTTCCTGATCCTGTTGCTGTTCCCGTTCCTGGTCCTGCTGCAGCTGTCCCGGGGAGATGATGACCCTCCAGGTCTGGCCCACCACCAGCTCCTGGCTGTTTGTAGCTTTCACCTCTGAGAGAGGCAGATCAAAGGTCTCATTCTCAGTGAGGGCAAAGTCAATGTAGCCCAGATACTGACCTGAAGCTTGGTCTAGGTACTGCAGCACACATGGAATCTGAAACAGCAGTCGGTAATGACTATAAGGTATATGCATTAATTGTGCATAATGGACATCTGTTATTAAACTAGAAAAGCGTTTGCGGGACACCGCAAAAGCAGAGCAGCTCCGAAACTTTGGGTCTCGCCTTTCCCTGTTCCGCCTTCTCCTCAGCATAAATAAAATGGGAATTTTTTTGGACAAAATGTTTTTCATTATTCAAGTTATTCTAACAAGTTGAATCATCACTGGGTTCACTTTTCACAACTTTGTTCTTAAAACCTATTTCTGATTTCAAAATTGGATCAAAAGATTAACATGGCCTTAACCAATATCTCATGACCTTGAACTTTGACCTTCAAGGTCACACCATCAATGATTACTTTTCATTGTGTATAACAATCATGCAATGACTCAAAAGTGTTCATTGTTAACATAAGGCATATTCACAATAGCACGCTTAAGTTGTGACCTTGCTGTGACCTTGACCGTTGACAGATTTTAGCAAAAACGTTTTCAAATCTTGGTCTTTCTCCATAGTTGATATATACCAAGTTAGGGCCTGATAGCACATAAGTTGTTGAAGTTATCGTGTTTACAAGGATTTTTGTAGTGATTTCAGAACTCATGACCTTGACCTTTGACCTTGAATGTGAGCATGTCAAAATATTTCCCCAGGTGTACAAGAAAGAAGCTATATATATGATGTGTTGATACCTTCATGGAAAAAAGTTATTTAGTGATTTCAGAACTGGTGACCTTGACCCTATCTCGTGACCTTGACCTTTAAAATTCAAGGTCACACAATCAGTGATCACTTTTCATTGTGTATAACAATCATTTAGAGATTCAAAGTGTTAATAGTTGAAATAAGACATTTTCTCAAAAGCATGCTTAAGTCGTGCCCTCGCTGTGACCTTGACCTTTGACGTTGTGAAGCGAAAACCTTTTCAAATCTTGGCCTTTCTCCATAGTTGATGTACACCAAAGAAGAGCCTGTTAGTACAAATATTTTTCAAGTTATCGTGTTTACAAGGATTTTTTTAGCGTTTTCAGAACTCGTGACCTTGACCTTTGACCTTGAATGTGAACATGTCAAAATCATCCACCAGGTTTATAAGAAAGAAGCTATGTATATGAGGTGTTAATACCTTCTTGGGAAAAGGTTATTTAGTGATTTCAGAACTGGTGACCTGGACCCTATCTCGTGACCTTGACCTTTAAAATTCAAGGTCACACAATCAGTGATCACTTTTCATTGTGTATAACAATCATTTAAAGATTCAAAGTGTTAATAGTTGAAATAAGACATTTTCGCAAAAGCATGCTTAAGTCGTGCCCTCGCTGTGACCTTGACCTTTGACGGATGTTAGCGAAAACCTTTTCAAATCTTGGCCTTTCTCCATAGTTGATGTACACCAAAGAAGAGCCTGATAGTACAAATATTTTTCAAGTTATCGTGTTTACAAGGATTTTTTTAGCGATTTCAGAACTCGTGACCTTGACCTTTGACCTTGAATATGAACATGTCAAAAAAATTCCCCAGGGGCATAAGTAAGAAGTTATATATATGAGTTCTCAAAACCTTCTAGGAAAAAAGTTATAGCGAATACAAAACGCGTGTGCGGCGGCGGCGGCGGTGGCGGCGGCGGCGACGGAAACTGCGCAAAAACTGATAGCAGCTCCGACTTAGTCGGAGCTGCTAATGATAAAAAATAGAGCCACTGGCTCTGAAGCTCATCAGGAATCATGTTATTAATTATCCCTAAGGAAAAGGTTAAGATATCACATAATAAGTCATTGCTCAGTCATCAAATTTATTATCAAAATTGGTTACGGTACACATTAATCCTTATACATTATAAATAATGTAGACCTTTGCAGTTTATTGTTTTACTTCCTATTTTTATCCTGGAATTATCAACATTTATTACATAATGAAAAGGAGCCCCTATTTGTTTCTAAAAATCCTGTTTCTCATAGGCTCATTGTTTCATACGATGCTTTTCAATATTTAATTATTAAATTCTATTGAGCATCTGAGTGTAAGACTAAATCAGTAACACAGCAGAGAAGTAACCTGAAACCTCCGTGTATTAGCTAGCTGCTGTTTGCATCTTTGCCAGGGAGGGGTCACTCCCCAGGTCAACACCTGCAATTATGCAACATGCAGACCCTGGACTCACAGCCAGTAAATTATATATTTTAAATTTTGTTTTCCCCATCTTTATTTATTTTTCTTTATTGGAAAAGAAGATGTGGTATCACAAACTCATGTAGCTAGTTTTAATAGTCTTATCTTACTTCATCACCAGTCATATTTAGTTCACATATCTAATGTAAAATAAAACATTTCTTAACCCTTTTTAAATTTTTTCCTATGCATCCTGTTTCAATATTCAGGTCACAGGCTATTCAATAGTTCTTATTTCAAATTGATTACATCAAACATTTCCATAATGTAGTATTACTCTTAAGCTGACATATGAAGTGCACATAAAATCTCATTATCTTCACAGTTCATTAACACAGCTGTTTTAAGTGATTACCCCTGTGATCCATATTTGGGGTCACAAGATCACCAAATCTACAATTTAGAATCCCCATTGGCCAAAGAGTCTGTACATAACATTTCAGCTTTCTAGAGCTTTTGGGACTGGAGAAAAAGATGGAAAATGATTTTTAGGTTGTGACCCCTGTGGCCCTTATTTGGGGTCACAGGGTTACTAAATCTACAATTTAGAATTCCCATCAGTCAAGGAGTCTGTACATACAATTTCAGCTCTCTGGAGTCATTGGTTCTGGAGAAGAAGATGAAAATAGCTTTTAAGGTTACGACCCCTGGGGCCCTTATTTGAGGTCACTGGGTCACCAAATCTACAATTTAGAATCCCCATTGGCCAAGGAGTCTGTACATAAAATTTCAGCTCTCTAGAGTCATTGGTTCTGGAGAAGAAGTCGAAAAAGTGAAAAGTTTACGGACGGACGGACGGACGGACGGTAGGACGGACGGACGGACGGACGACATCCCATGCCATAAGCCCATCGGGCCTTTCAGGCCTGATGAGCTAATAAGAAACACACATTGGAGTTTAAGAACAAGACCTATAAGACATGCATATGATTTCACCTTCACGGTTCATTGGCAAGGAGTAACCTGAACAGAATGGACATGATATTGGTATGAGAGGACAGACCTTCATGTGTTCGTGTTGCACATAAGGCAGCTTCGAAAGGATAATTCTGTCAGGGTTTTATTGTAAATTGTTGCGTCTTAAGAAATTGCTGAGTCGTTTGATAAGGCACATTGCAAGAAAGCATACCATTAATACTATTAACATGTGAGAGGTTGCTGACGATATAAGATATGATTCTCACCTTCTCAGGTTTGTTGTGTGAAGAGAGGCCGAATGGAACCGGCATGACGGTGACGCGTGAGAGGATTCTGGGAGTATGGTATGTCCAGGTCATTGTGCTACTGCCATCCTCCGTGCTATTACTGTCACTGAACACGATCTCCCCGGGGTTGGCCTCCAAACCTGACCCATCTGTAAATCATGCTGTGTTATCAGATCACATGTTTAGAGGCTTACCACTTGATTGATCATATGAGAGTAACAGGGTCTAAACTCATGTAGCATGTCATCACAATTTTATTCTGGTATCAAATTTAACCATCTGCAGGTCCAGGAAAATATTGGGATATAATCAATCTTAAGCAAATTGCCAATCTCAGATTATTACCCTTAATATCAAGCTCTGATTCGTTTACACATATTTAGCATAATCCATGTATTCTCGAGAGGTTCCCACCACACATGTGATCAGCAAGACATTTAGTGCCACCTCAAATAACTGTAGCAACACCAAACTATCTACAAGTACAAACATCGGAGAGCTCTCATCTGGATCCCTCCACACATCTGATCTGCAGGACATTGAGTGCCACCTCATTATACGAGTGTCCCCTTACCTCACTATCTAGTACAAACATTGATGATACAGTTCTTTAATCTGATCTCTCACCTGGATCAACCACATATTCGAATCCTGCGGTCCTGAGGTCATCCTTGGTGTGACTGACAATGAAGTCTGTCCCCTCTGATGTCCTGCTCCTGACCTCCGGAGACTCTGTCTTCTCTTCACTAGTCTTCTTCTCACCTGCTAGCGTCTCCTGGATACATCAGTGGTTACATTGTCAGCACTGTTTTACTGACCCTAGTTTATATCTTACTTACACAGTATATTACACTAATGCATCACATGATTTAAGTCTGTAAACATTCAAAAGTAACATAATCATTGGTTAGCAGCAGAGGTGCCAACCCCATAAGAATGGAAAGAGGAGTACCAGACACAGAAGTTGCGAAGCAACTTCTTCGAGTCCGCGCAGCGGACGAGCCCTCTAGGGGGGTTTGGGGGCATGCCCCCCCAAGAAATTTTGAAAATGGGAAGCTCTGAAATGCAATTTCCTGCATTCTTAGGCTAATATGAGTACCATTATATGAAAGAAAATTTTGCAGAAATTGAATGAGATTTTTCCATTTTTAAGCAAAATTTATGAATACATTCCCATGTGCATTGTTTTATTTTCAAGGTTGACTTAATTAAACCTACTGAAATAAAATGAATTTGATTATCCAGGTATCCCCTCCCAACTCAGTTTCCCCCCAGAAAATCTTTTGCATGCATTGTCCTGCAATTTCAGGAGGAAAAAATATCAGCTTCAAACAAATTAGAACTTTATATTTATTGATATCATTAAATATATCAACAGAAAGTCAATCATGAGAAACAAAATTGCAAGTGTCATTTCAAACATTTTTTAAAGAATTGTAGGTGGCACTCTTTGCTTTCTTCAAAAGCTCTCCTGACACTACAGTGTTGTAGGAATGTTCCTCTCTTGAAAGCATATTCACTTTGTGAACAACAAGGCTATTCAAGGTTCTAGCTCCCAGGGTAGGCCTGAACTGTGTCTTGGTTTTAGTAACATAGCTGAATATTCTCTCACAGTCAGCATTTGAATGGAAGATGGAGAGCACAGACAGCATGAACTGAGCCAGTTGTCCAAACTTTGGGATGGCAGTTACAGGACTCTTCAGGTGAGACACTTCATTCCAAGCAATGTCCATCCTTTGCTGACTGAGGACCTGGTCTTGCAGATTCTCAACTTGAAATGTGAGGAATTCCTGCTCAAGCTGTCCAAGATCAAATGTCAGGCATGGAAATCTCTTGATGAGAAATGTGATAGAACTGAAGTCAAATTCAGTTCTTCTACTGATGTCTGCTACCTGGCAATGGATGAGCACTTCATCCCCAAGAGGAAACTTCTCCAAGATGTATGTTGTTGAAGTAATGAAGTAATTCCTCACATCCTTGTAGAAAGACTCCATAGTGATACTGTCTTTGTGTTCAGCAATGAACTCTCTAGCTTCAAACCCTATAGAGAGTTGATCATCAGATTTCTGATTTTCTGCCTCTTTGTAGTTGACAGTTGTGAAACTTCCAGATTCCTTCACTGCCCTAACCTTCACAAATCTGCACATGATATCTTTCAACAACTGTTCAAGGGTTGCATGTAGCTTATGGACATATGGTTCTTCCTTTTGAAGCAGAATGTTGGCTATATTGAATCGAGGCAATACTGATTTCAGGAGAGCTTTGATGTTTTGTCTGAAAGACTGCCAAAAACCCTTTCAACTCTGCTAAGACCAGACTTCTGTGAGGACCTCCTGCTCTCTTTGTTCATGGACGAAGACTTGTGGGATTTGGTAGACTTTGTTGGTGACTTATCTGATGTCTTCTTGGCCTTAGAACACACCAACTTTGAACATCTTGACTTCTTTTGGGAACTGGATTTCTTCTCACAGCTTTTGGTTACCTACAAATAGATTATTTCAAATGTTGAGAACTAGTAAAGAAAAATGTCCAGTGGCTGTCCTTACACAATATAATTTCAGTTAACTCATAATAGCAAACATATGTTGAGAATCTCATGAATCACACTGTAATATGCTGTACTATCCAATGTTTAATGAAAATATAATAGTCCAAATGTCCTTAGCAAATCCTTCAAAATAACAAATTCTATAAATTTAAAATACAGTAGTTCATCAAATTTGTACCTTTTGCTGTTTACTGCTCATGGATTGTGAAGATGGTTTCTGAGAAGTTTGTAACATCTTGGAAACTGCTGGTTCTCCATCTTTGTTCACCGAAGTCTTCCTTCCAGGCTGCTTCTGTCAAAATAATAATTTTTTAATAAATGCAATAAATATATGATATATTTCATCACTGCTAAATTAAATATATACTAGTAATCAGACATTTCTCTATTTGAAAAATACAAATCATCAATATTATTTGATTAATGTTATTCTACTTAATACTAAAGTAGGGTAGATCTCCTTCACTAAACAATTATGAATAGTATTATGCGAACAAGTACCTGTTTCTGTCCATGTCTCATGATGCTTGATGTTGAGTAGGTCTTTTTGCACTCACTGCCAAAGTAATCCCGCAGGGGCTCCCACTGTTGCAACAATCTGAAATAATAGCTATTATTAATTTTTTTCAAACTTGCACCCTGATGTAAGAAAATCACTAATTATAGTAACTTTCACACTGCTCAAACAATTACTGTAAACAAATACAAATATCCATCACCAACCACTTGAAAAGTCCTAATAAGTATGTACCTGTTCACACATGTTTCCAGTGATAGCCATCTGGTAGATACATGCTTCAGTATTTTCCGTATCTCAGTGTTGTGTAGTTCCTGAAACTTCCTAAGCCCTGCATGTCTCTTGGCACTTTTCTCAAGGTAATAGTAGATGTCAACTAGAAGCTCATCAAGCCGTATCCTCAAACACTTTCCTCCTTTCTCTGCTGCCAGATGTATGAGATGGCATGGACAGCCTTCAAAAAACAGAAAGTGTATCACAACTATTTTCCTCATGAAAAACATTATGCAAAATATATAAATAATATTGTTTCCACTTTGTTTTACATCTGTTTATCAGCTTAGTTAAATAACATGAAATATTTACTCTAGTTATGCTAAACCTCACAATCATAGTGTGCTTATTTAAAGCATCAAATCCACACAAATGTTCATAATTATTATCCTGATCTTAGGACACAAACTTATGTACACAAAACTCACCTAACATGTATATCTTGGGATTTTTCTTCTCAATGTATGATATCACTCCCTTGTGAATACCCCTCATTACAGATGCATTATCCGCAGCAAAACTGAGACAGTTTTTCCAAGAGATATTCCTCTGCGACAGTTCCTCATCAAGAATGCTACAACAGTATAACACATTCAATTAAATGTGGCATATATAATATGGAATGTATAAAAATGGCATGTCTGTTGGTATCAATCTCAAATTATTATCATTATGGATGCAATGTCGGTAACATATAATTTTAGTTTACACAAATCACGTTGAGATTAAAGGTTGAACTTAATTTTTAAAATCGACATGTCAATGAACTTGACAGAATAAGTGATTACACAGCAAACCATAGAATCTGGCAAAGAAAACTCACCAATATCTACTGTCCAAGGTAAAAAGCAAGTACAAAAAACATCCATGCGTCATGCAGCAAAACATCATGCAGCAACATCCAAATATATTCTGGTATGAAAACAAATAAAATATAAACCAAATTAAACTCGCAACACTTTGAATGCAGTATATGAAATTACTAACATGACACCTACAAACTGTCATGAACAAATAAACATTCCGCATTCCAGAGTACGGTTACACTGAGTAATTTCAGTAAGTATAAAACAAACAAAAAACTCTTTTCATAGTTACCCAAATATATTTTCCCCTGTTGAATTTTCTGTACATTCAGGCATGGACAGCAATGTTGAAATCACCTGGCCCTGTCTGGGATCGAACACTCGAATAACAACCGGGTACAGCTTTTTGTTTTCATAATCATTGCTTCCATCTGTGGC
This sequence comes from Gibbula magus, assembly GCA_936450465.1. NCBI lineage: Eukaryota > Metazoa > Mollusca > Gastropoda > Trochida > Trochidae > Gibbula > Gibbula magus. The sequence goes on along the minus strand of OW388289.1, from coordinate 23,309,521 downwards.
AATGCTGAAGGGATGGTGCAGCAAATCCTGGGTCAAGATTCTGAAAATTAAATTAATAAATTGGAATAGCAAGGCAGACCTTCAAAAGTTGATATGATAAATTTTTCATATTAGCTACCAATCTCAATCCCTTAAAATAGTCGTAATCTATTGAAAATAAAGTTCAGCTTGAACACTTTTGAAAAATCGGGCATAGCTTACGCATGCCAGGCTACCCGCCTGGTCAGGGGAGCAATAATTGCTCGGCAACATCACCCCCCTTCCCCAGAGGCACAAGGACAACTGTCACATGTGTGCAATGCCTCCCCCATTCCCCAAACATTTATATTCATGAAAACGGGCCATGAAAACTTACCTTGGACTTACTTACCACTTGTAGAAATAGCATTCCTATTAAACAAATGACAAATAATAATAATATGTATGCCTGTATGACAAGACGTAAATGTTATCAAGTTATACATGTTAATCTGCAATAATAATCTAACCTCAACAGGTGATCGAAAATAGGACAGTTAACGAGTCAAGTTGATTGCTGGGTCAGGAAAGCGAGAGTGATACAATATCATATGTCAGAATGTACACAATTTCATAATAAAAACATACCTGTCGTCATCTTTTGCCAATGCGTCCATTATGGCCGTTGTTTTTGTCCTGGCACAGGCATATTTCTTCGCAATATCACTGTCTTTGAACATATTTCGGAACATCTGTCCGCTGTGATCGGCAACCGATATTGGTAAATTCTTTTCTATCAAGAATATAACCTCCGCGCGGATTACATCGTCGTCGGACTTGGAGTTTGAAAAAAAGTTTGACAACTTCGAGTTGGAAGACGACAGTGTATGATTGGCGATGTGTTTAGCGCTAGTCAAGTGTCTAGCAAGATCGGTCTTCCCGCCGTGTGCCACCGAAATATCACAAATGCACACTTTTCAAAAAGCGTAAGATTCTCCTAACCTGGATTTAGTGAATTCAGGGAAGGAATGTTCATACATTGACGAAAATGTTTGGTTATGAACGGAACGCTTCTTCTTGGGCAGTTTCCCAGCCTGAGCCATGCCGGCCATGTTTCCCGGGTTACTTTAAAACTCGGCACACCGCATGTAAAACCGCTTCGTAAATTTACGTAGAAATTGTTCAGAAATCGCTGTGCGGAGCACAAACAGCGACCAGTTTGACACAACACCGCTTTTGTATTGTATTTCATAGCGAAACATCGGAAATAACACCGGTTTTGCGCTTGCGCATTTCATCACTTCCCGTGCATTATCGAGGATATACGATTGCAATTGTGTTTTTAATTTTTAATAAAGCAAAATAAGGTAAATTCGGAGTTTTATTTTTACGTTTCGGAGTGCGGAGTTTTCACTGTAAAATCGGAGTAACTCCGCCTAAATCGGAGTGGTTGGCACCTCTGTAGATAGTCTGATGTGAGTTACCACACTAAGCTTCTTACAATTATTGATCTCCAATCAGTGCTCACATTTGTTATATCTGTATCATGATCAAACATTATAACATTATAACATTAAACATTATCTATTGTCTAATGAAGAGTAAAAAGCTTACCGTTACGAAGTGGTTGATGTTTCCAGCAAGACGCTGGAGGCAGATGAGGTGATCCTGGCCGAGGAAGATTGGGATGACCCCAAACTCCAGAGCGACGGTGAGTTGGGGGAGGGAAGCTGGTCCGCTGTGCTGTTGCCACACCAGGGATACATCTGAGCTCAAGGACATTGGACCAAGCAGTATATGTGCCCTCGAATCCAGCACCGTCTTCATCAGCACGTCCTTCAGATACACCTCACAACTCAGTCCGTCGGGGCGACCTGCTTCAGTAGTAACAACTACATTACACAGGTACATGAAATATTATCTCTCTTTGATGAAAATTAATTGTAATTTGTTTAAGAAGATTATGAACATTTGGATAAAAAATAATGACTTCATTTATCAGCGGATATGTATAGACAGCCTAAAAATAACATCATTTTCATTGAATGCATATGAGGCACCAAATCAAATTAATATCATCTATATATGTTTTGGGCTCAATGTCTATCGTATCTCAGGTATAACAAGTGTTGTACTCACTGGGGGTTGTCTGGAGCTGCAGGTGTGAGAGGATGCGAGTGGATGACGTGGACAGTAGGAAACCAGTAGGTGCATCTTGGTCCCCGGTCTCCATCTGCACCACCATCTGCCCCGTCACCAGCTCCACCTGTCCCACCCGCCACACCACTCCTGCAACACAAGGTCATTATTTGTAACACACACTGCAACATCACAATCATTTTTATGGAACTGATTGTATGCTTGGTCCCCTCAAAAGGAAAATTACTGAAAGTACTGCATTACATAGCATAAATGAGCAAAGCATAGCATAGCGTATTAGCAAGAATTAGAAATCACATGTTTATGGGATCCAGGAATTTGTAAAGGGAGGAGGGTGAGGGGCTTCACATGATGTGAGGGGAGGATTTGGGGACATTAAAGTATTATAGACCAAAGTATGCATATGCGGATCCAGCAATATTCAATGGGAGGAGGGTAGGAGTGTTGGGGGGGTGTCATCATGTTTCATACAAAATTCTTCAAAACCCCTTGAACTCCCCTCTAGATCCACCACTAACCTGGATGGGAAGTTGACGATAGTTTGTCTCTGCCCGAGCTGACTTTTTCCTGACTGACCGCAGACTGAGCTGACTGTGGACTCTGTGGAACTATCTCCTGTACAAAGTCCAGTATCTCCTTCACTTTACTCAGACTCAAGTTGATCTTCACTGGACGCTCCAGTTTCAAAGTTGCGTTCGCTGAAAGAAAGCAGTCACAAAGTTAAGGCTAACATAGCAATATATACATGTGAACTCTAATAATTATTTATAAACTTCCTTTCCTTCACTAAAAAAAATCAATACATAATTCCAGGTAGCAATATAAAGAAATTCCCATCACCATAATTAGTGCAGCAGATAAGTGAAACTATCTTTCAAAATGTGATACAAGCATCAAACTTGGCACAAGTACTCATTAGGGGTTATATTTTTGAAAAAATACGCTGGCCACTTGAAATTCAAGATGGCCGCCATTTTTCAAGATGGCCGCCATTTTTATGATTTAATTGCCTATTTTGCAATAGAATCTCAATACCGTGACGGATTTCGTTGATCTTGGTGTTTAAAAGTAGGTTTTTAACTATGAGGAATCCAAAATTACAACTATTAGATATCTTTGAAGCTTCTTTATACCAATTCAAGCCAAAATAATGACATAACAGGAAATTTGACAACTCAAATGACATGAAAGAATTTAAAAAATTATTTTTAGCTATTGTTTAATACATTTTGCAATGTTGCACAGATTGTTACTTATGCATGTATTAAAACCTACCCACAAACTGTATAAGTTACTCCATGAAATTGTGATATATTTAGAAGCCTTTATACAGTCTTGTCATTCATCAGATTTGTGCTTTAGTTGAGACTCAGCCTAATCCTCACATCTGCAGCTGCATAATGTTGTATATGTAAGGCCAAAGCGGTAGCATTTGCACCTTCCAACATTGCACTCTGACTTGCACCCACACTTGGTCAGCTGTTGACAACTCTCTGCTATAGGAGGCAGTGTTGTCCAGAAGACCTGCCACATATCACCTTTCTTTGTCCAGCCCCAGTCAGCAGGGCTCTGTGTTTCAGGTTGACGCAAAGTTGACTGACTCCATATGCATCCTGCGACATAGGCTGCACGCTTGGCATGTTGAAGCAGTGCTGCTCGTGTTGGAGGAATTGCTTCATAAGGTCTCTGTTTTCTAGCAAACATGGCTAGTCTGGCTTCATTAACATTTGATTCTGTACTTGACCTGTCATACATCATCACCACAAACTTCTCCAGGGTCTCTAGATCAGCATCATCTACTATTGGTGGGTATTGGCTGAGTTTGGTGAAGACAGCAGGTTTGCCATGCAGACTTCTTCCCTTTACCACGGAATCCTGATACAACATCACAGCCTGTGAATGCATGAAAGAAAAGAATCCCGTTGGTTTTCTCCAGTCCTATGGAGTGGTAAAGGTCATGCACAGGAATCCATTTGAGATTCTGTCCTTGTCCAAATGCAATCCACAGCTGCTGCAAACCAATCTCTTGAAGGGCAGGCAAAACACTAATTGCGATGACAAGAACATCTGTGTCATTGGCTTTGACCACCAATACTTTACTTCCTTCTTCCGTTGCATTTCTGGCATGTAGGAAGATGCGTGTGTCAGCTTCTTCGTGACTACAAGGAGTCAGTCCATTCATGTCGACTCTAGAGGAACTAGCAACATAATCTTCTTTGGTCACAATGACGATGTTCGTGGTAGACATCTGTGCTATCTTCTGAGCCAGAAAGTTGAAAAGCTCAGTTTTGTTTTCACTGTCTCTCAGGAAGTTCTGCCAGTTTCGGGGTATTTTGCCATTACTTGTCACCCTGCGTCTGGTTCCACTTCCTCGCTTAGCCCTTGTCTTAGCCTTCAAACTTGAAAACTGGTAGACATCAAAAACGATATCTGTTCTCTGGTACTTGTTGGAGTAAGCTTGTATGGTTGGAAGGAACACAAGCATTGCGTAGTCCTCAAAGGTTTTTGACGTTCGTGGTAGGAGAGAATTAACCAGTGCTGAGCCATCAACAATTATTGTATCTGCCTCTGGTTCTTTGTCAGGGATTTTCACATGGCTTTCCAGGATTGTAGCAAACTGGGATTTCTGACAGGTGTAGAGCTGTCCACCTACACTCAGAGAAGCAGGGAATTGGGTGTTCTCATGACGAAAGAATTCATGCAGGTCACATTCTCTGCTTTGGCATGAGATAAAGAGCTTAGAGAAGAGTCGGCAGTCCTCCTTCAGCATCTTTTGCTTTGAAGCATCAATGGAGACTGGTTGCTGTCTGAAGAAGTCCAGTTTATTCTTCTTGATGGGTTCATAGAATAGTGGAACTCCTTCCAGTGCCAACCCCTCAATAAACTCGTGGAAACGGGTTCTGCCTCTATCGTGATGTGAAGTCATCAATCTAGTTGCACTGAGGTCAGCTATATCCTTGGTGTCCAATGTTAACAAATCCTTACTCTCCTCCAGGAAAGGGTTTCCCAGTTCTCTCATTGCATGAGACAGCTTCTTAACTTTCTCAAGGAAATCTCTTTGGGCTCGTGGTGTCTGTTCATGATGACTGGTTGTTTCCGTAGCTTCCTTTGCTTCAGATGCTGCTTCATACTGTTCGACTTGGTAGCTTATCTGAGGACCGGCTATCATCCATCTTCTCAGTGCTGATGGATCTTCAGTCAGGCCAATGGCTCCCCCATCAGCTTTGATGACAGCTTGCTGGTAAGTTGCCTGATGTATATTCCAAGTTACACCTACCAGGAAGCTGATGAGGTAATATGTCAGTGTTTTGAGACTACATTTGCAAAGAGGAGCTGGACTATTACAATAACAGCTTACAATTCAGGGCCCTTATTCTCGAAACGTTCATAGCCTTAAGAATTCTAAACTTTGATCTTAGCCAATGTGTAAGCATGGGCTTAAGAAGTTCGTAGGGCTACAAATGTTTCGAAAATAAGGGCCCTGAGCTGCACCCTAGGTCCAATATGCTAAAGTCAAGAGTTTGAGTTGGGTCTACAGAGTCCTTGGTCCCAGTACTCACCTGGGTGCTTCAGGAAGTCAGTGATCTGAAGGGTGTAGAGACTGGGAGGAATGCCTGTCTTGGGGTGTGGACACCCAGCCCTTGTCTCCACCCAGTACACGCTGAAGTCTGCACGGTCCGGCAACAGCCGCTGCTCCTCAACTGTCAAGTACACAAGGGAAGGAAAAAATATGACTATGAAGTCTTCTGCTCCAAGGAAAAGGAAAGGGAAGGGATTAAACCCAAAATAACTTAATCCCTAAAGAAGTTGACTATTCAGAACATGTGTGTTTTTTTAAATAATATCAACGTATGATTTGCGATAAAAATGTATCTGAATTATATCTCACTTATTGAAGATACTGCTGTTTAACATTTATAGGATATTATTACACTTGTGTAAATATAATGATGAATCTGGTTGAACTGGTTCCCCCTAGAAGCTTCTGAATTTATCTAAAACGTATCAGAATTGTTGACATGATGTAGAGCTCAGTAGAGACATTACCTGGAATGACTGGAAGCTTGTTGGTTCCCTTGAGGATGATGTCATAGCAGGACATCTCGACCCTCTGTTGGTCCGCCAGACAGGAGATGATGGTGTGAGGCTGGGCCACGTACAGGTAGAGGAACGGCTTGAGGCACACGGTGCCCACCTGTACCTTCTGTTCCTCCTCCACCGGGGCACGCATGAAGTCAAAGTCCGAGCATGTGTCATACTGGTGCAGGAAGTCATCACTGTCTGGAGACCGGGGAATGTTGTCTGATAAACTGCCCAGGTTGTCTCTCTTCATCGGCCTTGACCCTTTGGATAGTTTCCTCACTTTGCTTGTTCTTTTAGCTTTTGATTTAGACGGAGGTTTGTCATCGACTAGCTCTTTGTGAGAGTATACTGTGAATGAAATCCGCCCTGCTGTCAGAAGTATGTTGAAAGGCATAACTTTGGATCCAAATGATACGTCTGTAGAGGTTACTACATTGGATACATTAGCAGATTTCATCTGTTTGCCTGTGACTGTAGACAATTCACTGCCGACACCACTGTCCATGGCAGGATGTTCATGTGCAGAATTGGAGGTTTTAGAGGCTCCGTGACTCTGAGGTTTGAGGCCCGACCCAGACCTAGATGACTGTGGGTGTAGGTTGGCCAGACAGTTGTGAGCGAGAGTGGTGACGAGTTGAAGCTGGTTGGTACTGAGATACAGATCCAGGTCACTCGTCACATTCATCTCCGCAGCATAGCCACACACCAGCACATGCTGAAACATGGGGATAACTGTCATTGCTTTCTGTGGTAAATATTTTAGTGATGGGTCTAGATAGAAGAGTTATTTCCCTTTTCTGGAGAGCTTATTTCCATGACAAATGTGTGTTCCGAACATCAAGTACATGTGGACATGTACCGAATGTTTGGAATAAATATCGGCCATTGAAAGGAGCAGGCCTCCTGTGATCTGCATGTATGTCTTACAATGCATGTGAGATTTTTCAAAAAAATTTTGTGATTAGTACTCTTTAATATTTTTCAATACATGTGATTGTGTTAAATATATTAATACAGAATGATGAAACTAAATAAGGCAAAACTGAAATGTATAAGGAACTTTCCTCATACCATTTGGACTAAAACACCAGAATGTGCTGAAAGACTAGGGGGGCACTTGATTTGCACTATCCCGGGCATAGCCCGCTATAGCGTTGTCACGTGACCGGGCTATCGGGGTGATCCGAGCAGACGAACCAAATCAAGTTGATTCGGGTTAATGTTATGGCAACCATCAGAGCCAACTTAGTTGCCCTGCAACTTATAATCGAAATTTTCTAAAGTGTTTGCGACAATGACAACGATATCTCGACAACAATGAACAATATTATTACTTCTGCTAGAAAAGTTTGCTACATTAGTCTTTCCCTTCAGTACTCTTATAAATAATTGTATTGTAAATGTTTAGATGGAAAGATATACAATATTTTCAAAATTGCAAAAACGAGTTTGGTCCGTATGCCGCCATTATCGCCCGCGATAGCCCGCTCATTTGAAACCGGGTCAACCGGGCTACCCCGGCGGGCGATATTGAACACCTGCCTGCCTGAATCAAGTGCGTCGCCGCTTCACAACCGGGTTGCGGGCGACACGGGCGATAGCCCAGCTGGCAAATCAAGTCCCCCCTAGGAAACAAGGCACGAAAATTTGTCTTACCTTATCATAGTTATCAATGGTGTCCTTTCTGGTATAAACAATTGCTGGAGCCATGACAAGACACAAATCAAAACCTGATGCCAATGGAATGAGGCGTATTTCCTCACGATCTTGTCTGCAAAGAAATAAGGAGAAAGTAAAGTGCCTTTACCTGCTTATGCAATCGTATGACAGATACGCCAATGGTTAGCCCTGTTAGCATTAACATTATTGTAATCGTGAATGAGTCATGTTTCCCAACTTTCAGTAGCTAATGAATGGTTTGGCACTGATTAATTCAACAAATTGGGCAGGCTAAATCCTGGTGTTAATTAACAACTTACTGGAGCGGGAGGAAAGTGTTCCACTCGAGGGCAGGTATCTGGACACCGGGACTGACGGGAGGTTTGTAGCGTCCGGCTCTCCGACCCTCATTCACCAGATCACCCCAGCAACCTGCAGGGAAACTCACATACTTCAGAAGGTTTTTATCTAAGCATTATTATAGTCTAAAGCAAGCATATCATTTCATCCTTAACATTATAGCTAGAGAGGGATTTTAAAATCTATACCTTGCAATATAACTGCAACTGAGGACTGATGGATGGTAATGAAGTTAAATACGAGAGCAATGGTTAATTCTGACTCCCAGGCTTTATTGGAGACGCTCGCTTTAAGTTTGATCTCATATAAAAAAATAATCAATTACCGTAGTGAAAATACCACTTCATTTATGTGACACATTAAGACACATGATGCTTGGCAGAGACCTTGCATTTTTAAAGACACAAAACACTGTAACTGCTTTTACAAGGACACTTATTGAGTCAAGAGGATTACTTGGGAACTGGAACTCAATGACAGAAACACTGTAAGTAAATAAAGACAACAGATGTATACCTGTGCAGAGAGAGCACCCTTTGAGCTGAGCCTGGTACTGACGGTCCTCCACGGAGGATCCAGGCTGCTGGCTCACTCCCGAGTGCAGGGCACGGTGATAAAGGTCCTTCTCTACTGCCTCTCTCGGCAGCGGGTTGTCGGCGTGGGGCTGCACGCTGATACTGTGCACCTGGCCAATCAGCATGTTGTGGTCTATTGTTGTCTTCAGTTTCGACTTCAGCTCCGAATCTTTACCCTTATTCTCCTCTTTGTCTGTGGTTGGTTGATTTGAAGCTGATAAAGATTCCTGGATTGCAGGGTCTGGTAGGATGACTCGCACACAGTCTATATTAGCGTACACAAGGGGAAGATTGCACAAGGAGAAGAAAGGAGGAGACTTGCTTCGTCTCTGGTGACCCGGAGGGTACACCATATTAACAGATTTGATAGGGTTGGGATCAGTTTGTGTGGACCCAAAGTCAGAGATACTCAGGAGTGTTTCAATCACAGGTACATATAGAACAATATCACAGGGTTCGGTCTTCAGACACACTTCTGAAATATATTCATGGAAATAGAGTTCATCGAACGATGACACTTCAGTCTCGGATAGTTCGGACAGGTCCATGTTCATCTTCTTCATCCTCTTGTTAACATTCTTGCAGAGTGCCTGGGTGAAGGTGAAGTTGAGGAAACCGCTGGTTTGCTCCCTCTGCAGAGTGTCAGACGTAGGAAACAGGTGCCCCGGGTTGGGGGAGTCGGACACCCACAGCTTGTTGGAGACGATGAGGGTGTCTCTGGGCAGCTCCCCTCGACAAGACAGCAAAATCCCTTCACACGCCCCTGGCTTCCAGGTACCCCCTTCCCTGCACACACAGTTATAGGTTACTGATGATTGTTATCACTATTTAATAATAAACGAAACAGACATTTCTCAAGGAAAACTAATCATAAACAGGTAAGAAATTGAAACTACACTGCTCCATCAACAACCCCTCCTTTACTCCTCTCTCCCATGGATCACCCTCACAAATTAACATGAGTGACGGGGAATTGTTATTTATTTTACATAACAAAAATGATATCACTGAACAAATAGAAGATAATAGAAGATAAATGTGGCTTAGAAGTGAGATTATATATAATTAAGTTAAACTAATGTTACCTAAAGTTACCTAAAGTATAAGATATCAGGGAACTAATTTAATTTACCTTTTCTGTTGATGGCTAATGTTGAACGATCCGACCGTGGCTTTCACCTTGGAGTAAACTTGTTGGATGTCAACTGAGGTCGCAACATCTTCAGCTACTATCTTCACACATGTTGCTGAGAAATTTAAATAATCTTTTGAGTCTCAACATTATAAAAACAATAACATACATTACAAATACATTTGCTTTGATACACAACTAATCTTCAAATATATAAATAGTGCTTACCAATCGAGGATTTCTTCTGTTTCCCGTAAAGCCTGATCTCAACTTTCGGAATCAACAGCTGTGTCCAGAGAGAAAACTTCACCTTACTGACTGGGGAAGATTTCTCCTCTGTGGCGCTCTGAGGTGGCGCCCCCTCGTCCCGAGACAGTGTCTCTGATTGGTCGGTCACCACCACCTCATTCTCAGCGGACATCCTGCCCTCAAGATTTTTCTCCGGAGAGCTGCTGATTGGAGGAAGTCCAGAGTACTGCTTCTGTGGCTGGAAGGGCTTCAGCAGGTTCACACAGAGTGATGTCCCTTTGTTTATCAGCGTCAAGATGTTTTGGACCACAGACACACAGAGTCTTGTCTGACAAATACAAAGAAGAATCATGGAAGCCTTCTTTTGATAATGTGAGATGACAATTTCACATAAGAAGAAAATTAAACCTGCTTTTTTTTATCACCATATTTCCTCAAATACAAAAAGGGGGTTCTATTTCCTTCAGCAACTCCTTTTCGCCGGGTTATATATTTGGGCCGGATTCTATTTGATGTCAGATTTCACAGGTTATATTTATCTTTATTTAACCCAAATTTACCACTGAGACATATTCAAGGCTCTACTGGTATTCGAGGAAATATTGTATAGAAAGAAAGTCACAAGTTATGATCAGTACAATACTGAACACAAGATTAAAGTGAAATGAAAATAACAGAATACTAATCAAGAGTTTGTTTGTAATTTTGATTGGCTTTCATAAGCAGTAATATTTAGAATATTTTGATTAGCCATAAAATGAAATATTTGTTTGTAGTGTTATGGCAACACTGGCAGCTATGAGTACCTGTACTTTGGAGATGGCCATGATGGGGGGCTGCATGTCGATGTGGAGACACAGCCCAAGAGCAGTGATGGTGTCCGAGGTGGGCGGCGTGTACTTGCATGTCACAGCAACCGTGGACGCTAGGTTAAGAGGTTTGAGGAGGGCAAGAGTTGTCTTCTCCTTGTGTAAGGAATACACCGTGAAATTCTCTAACTTCACAGACCAAGGCAGCTTGTCACCTACAGTATCAGACATATTTGTCATTCATATTCAGGAACTTAATAACTTTCATTATCATAAATACAATGTCACTAAAACCTTCATTAGCAACGTCATGTTACAAACAGAAACAATGTGTAACTGACAAAATTTACACATACCAGTCCAAAGACTCAGTGCTGAAGTCAAATCAGTGTAATAAGCCACACAAGAGGGACACGTAATAAATAATTGAGCTAGCTCCTGTGTCTAAAAACAACTGTCACGTGTTAAACAATTATGCCTGACTAGTCAAGGTCACTCCAATTACGAAATAGGATAGGAGCTGACAGCATGTATACCTATAAGAGATCCCTCGAGGGTGGTGATGGGTATCTCCTGTACAACAGACATGGGCTTGGCAGCAGAGCTGTGGACAGTGACACAGGGGAGACACACAACCAGGGTGTCTGGGATGCTGCTCTCCCGGAACAGAGAGTGGAAGTTGACTGGAATGTCCATGCTGGGCTCCAGGATAGCCATGGAGCTGTCCGGGAAGAAGATACAGCTGCTACGCACTTCAGTCTGTCAACAAAACATGACAACAATTATTTTTTGTAATAACATAACAAAACACTTTTACAAAGACAAAATGTTTCAAATATAATTCAATTGAGAGATACTCATCATTAAATATAAACATTATTACGCCATTAAAATAATCTACATCACAAAAAGACTTTTATGAGTGATGTCCTTGCATATAGATCATAAAACATCTGTCTCTGCAACTGTTGTAAATAAAGGATTATATTACTTTTAACTACAATGATCTATGGGATTGGATTCATACACAATTTTGGAAATTAAATGTGATGACAAAGCAGGCTACAAACCTGGATGTGAAGCATCTTGATGAGACGGAACAACTCAGGAATCTTGGCTGCGAGGCCCCCCTCCTTCCCCCCTGCAGTCCCTCCCCGCCCCTCCTGGTCCCGGGGGGTCTGAAGTTGGGACGGAGTGTGTGTGTGGGATTGAGTCAGTGGGCGGGACCCAGTTGGGTTTGTTAGGGAACTGCTTGAGTGCACCGACACTGAAAAGAAAATAGGGGCGACATGGACCTTTATTACGCTATATGTCATTAGTAGATGTTTTAAGCTTCCAACTAAACATAACCAGTCAAACATGCCATAATCAAATGAAGTTGATATTATTGATAAATCAAATGAAGTGAATGATATCATAAGAGAAAAAATTAAAGTATTCAGATCATTACTTTCTTGTCCGATTCTAAGTACTTTCAAAGAAAATCAACATTATGTTGAATAGGCCTTGGTTCATTGCAATCAGCTATCAATCAGAAACAGTTCTTTGAAAACACACTTTGCCTTTACATTAAAATGATAGAGATACAAACAGATGGTTAAAAACCGACTTACCCTGAGACATGTTAGCCTGTAGTGGTGAGGCAGCCTGTGCTAGGGCGAGGTCGACAGCGATGACATCGTCTTGGGTGGCACCCCGGGAAGTGGCTGGGTGGGGGCAGGGGGCATACATGAGCCAGTGGAGCAGGGCAGGGTCCACACATCCCACACACCCCTCCAGCTGTATGAGGATCACTGCCGGGGCTGCAACATACACATATCAAGCATATCTTAACAACACCACACACGTATCAAGCATGTGTTAGCAACACCCCACACATATCATGCATATCTTAGCATCCAAACAACACAATAGGTACTGAGGCAGGAGGCTAGAGGCTTGTGCCGTCCTGAATCATTCATTTGATCAACATATGTAACACATAACCGCATTCATGTATTGTTGACGTTTTTAGCGCCTCCCCGAATACTAGTATTGAGGCAAGGTAAGACAATAAATGTTTTTGTGTATTTTTGGCTGAAAATCAGCATAAAAATATCTACGGAACACATGGTTTAAAAGATAGTTCTTAGGGATTTAGCATATTTCACTCAGAAGCATGGATGGAGTTTGGCACTAGCTTCGTCACCATTAAGCAACAATCAGTCTGACCAAATCTACACTTCATGTGACCATTGTCTATGCAAGATGAGTGACAAGTTATAAAATCATTTACAAATGTTAATGATTCAAGGAGCGATCAAACTTGACCACAGTCAGTGTATGAAATAAGCATGAAAGACAGCCAGTCCAAGTGTGTTATTTTGCAAGTATAAATGACAAATTAAAGAAAACGTCAAAGAGTTTCGAGCCAAAATACCAGGTTCCTGGGCTGTCAGGTGGGCCTTATTTCATACACTGCCATTGTGTTTTAACATTTCTAGTTGAGAGTATGCACACTCACCCTCCGAAACATTTCTATTCTTGGGCAACTGAACGGTGAAGTTGAGACAATCTCCCAGCACTTCGGCTCGCGTCAGTTCCTGGTTGAAGAAGTCTGCTGAGTGAAGTGTGCTCGTGTCCGCTGGACCAGTGAAGATTGGGGCCACTCGGTTACACTTGCTTATAGGGTCTGTCATAAAATTGACAAGAGATTATGACAACATGTAACAATGCTGCGAATAGGACTCAAATACTGACAAACTTATTTCTCTCAGCATTGAATTCAACCATGGATATCATTAGCATTTAATTCTCATCAAAGCATAAAAATCTCTTTGTCTGACCAATTACCGTCAAAGACTTTTATAGAGTGGTATTTGTAAAACATCATGCATAATAAATTGCACTGATCACTGGACTGCATTGATATACACAAACCACACACCAACATTGTGTAAGTTACACTTTCTATAGAATATACATGTATATCCTGTGTGTGTGAGTGCTGCAGTAGAAGAGTACCTTTATTGTAGAGGACACATTGTAGCGAGGTGGCGCTCCCGGTGTACGCATCCACGATCGTGGTGGAGCAGTACCTCATCTCACATCCACCTACAGACAGCTCCAGTACCGGCAGGGACGTGCTCCGCTCAGCATCTGCAACCACATCATGAAATAACAAACTGAAGATAAGTTGGGTGATTTCATCTTGTGAAGCTAAAAACTATTCTGCATAAGATTACCTGAAGAGCAAAATGAGGTAAAGCCAGTGGTTAATATTAATTTTGCTATTACTTGACAATACACAACGAGAACTTCTACGAGAAATACTATAAGATTATGTAATTTTATGTAATTTTATGTTCACACTGCATGTATTGTATTGCACATCAATAATCAAAAGCTGAAAGTACATAATGACAATTATTAATCAACATATTTGCATGTCTTATTTTCTTTCTTTATTTGTTTCTACTGGAAATAATGAGTTATTAATGATAAAGAGTGGAGAGAGATGTGAACACACCAGGATCTGGGAATAAGTCCTGGAGCAGACTGTCCTCTGCAAACTGACGTGGTTTGGAGTCCTTGTGAAGCCAGGAGGAGGCCATCTTGACAATGAGGAGCAGACTGGCCTTTGTGAGAGTCAGGGACATCTGCGGGAGCTCGTACAACCACTCCGTCAGTGGCAGGTACGCATTGGTCCTGGGGAACACAAGCATCAACATAGCATTGAAAAGTATAATTGTCCAGAGTCATAAAACTTGAACTACGACAAAACACAATGCCACATGTTCTCTGTTGAAGACTTCCTCACAAAGATACTATATCCACAGGTGGATAATCTCTCACCTGACCAATTACTTTATCAATAGATTTATCTTGGGGGAATGGAGGTCAGAAATAGACCACTGAGCTGCAGCTCCTGAAGTGAAGGTCTAGAAGACTGTCTCATGGTCATCCTCAGCCAAGAAGGATGTTAACAGTCATCACTTTATAAATTGATTAAAACACCCAAACACCATCTGGTTACTTCTTTGCATAAGCCTACCAGGGGTGAGTCCAGGATTGTTTGTTTTCCTTTTCTTTGGGGGGAGAAGAGGGGGGGGGGGGACTCCTTTTTTTAAAATTGACAAACTTGAGGGCACCCACGAAGCATAATTGGAGCTCTCTTTGACTCGCCACAGCCTACAGAGTACAGAGCTGAGAAGTAAGATACTCTGCACTAACAAGTATTGAACATGTACTCACCAGTACTTGGGGAGGAGCAGGTGCTTGTATGAGAGAGCCCCGCTGCAGGGAGGGATGAGAGTCAACAGGTGTGAGCTGCTCCCACACGGCTCCACCTTCAGTAGACCTGCATGCAGGCTGAAGATCTGCACACACACACATACACCCAGGGTTAGAATGTATATCCCCTTTACACATACATGGGAACAGTATCAGCTCACAGCATTGAAAGTAAACAACATATCATATCACAATAGGTTAAACATTTACCTACTGATGCAGTTATATTTTGTGTATGACCCATGCCAATCAGACAGTCTGATTAAAATTGACAGTTTTCCAGAGGAATAAAAATGACAAAATAGCACATCTGCCGGGATACGAACTCATATCGTTCTGAGGTTTTTTTGCAAAACTGTCTGATAACAGCTCGTACGCTTGCATGTTAGATCCAATTCAGTTAACCTCCAACAAAGGCTTTCGGTGCAAGAAGCTAGGGGCAGATAACTCCAAACAGTTAACCTTTCGTCTGTTCTGAATGCTTTCAAAACGTTTAAAAACTATGTGATTGGTCAGCTATTTGACTGGCCTTGTGTGCGCTAAACTGGTTCGGAACACCCGCCTATACGGGATGTTCTCAGACCTTGAGGCGAGGAATCTATAGAACCAAGTTCGTATCCTGGTAGATTAATTAGTTTGCAAATTTTATTCCTCGGAACAAGGTCGAATTTAATCAGACTCTTTTTCTGATTCTCCAATTCCAAAAGATCATGCACTCAAGATAATTCAGTAATTTTATATCATAAAGAATAGAAGTGACTCTGAGAGAGATGATATCTGACCTTGATCTGGGTGTGAGAGTGGCAGTGGTAGAGGAGGTTGCTGGAGGGACCGGCAATATTGCTGACCAGACGCACCAGGCGGCGAGGGTACATCGGGCTCGTCACCAGGAAATCAAACCGGGCCGCGGTCAGCTGACCCGATGGTAGCACTTCCACTCTGCATTCAGTAATAGATGCTTTCTCCTGAAAATGCAACAAGTCTGAATAAAGTGTGGGTAACCTTTTCTGTACTGGTGCAACTAATCATAGCAAGCCCTTGTCTTCGGAACTGGACTATTTATGTCTTGTTCTTCTTTTAAAAATGGCCAATTTTACTTTTTCCTGTGGCCAATTCGTACGTGTGACCATTACGATATGCACCCCTTCCTTTATACAAGAATGACTAGTGATACTATGTCTGTGGCAAGGCTTACAGTATATACAATGCATACCTTTCCCTTCCTGTGTGCAGGCTTGTAGTTCCTGCGTGACACATCGCAGTGTGTGTGTTCCGCAGGAAGGAGGGTGAGCGTGGGCTGGATGAGCATCAGGTGTGTGCTGCGTGTCGGGATGAACGCCTCCATCTCCTCAATCTCAGCCTCCGTTGCTTCCGGACGTCCTTCCTCCGGGGTACCTGGCAGTACATAATTACTCAATCACAGGGGGTGATTTCAAACATCCTGCACTATAGTATTTGAAGATCATTGTTATATGCTGACAAATAAGAAGTGTGTAATTGCAAAGAGAGATCTTTTACGACAAAAAGTCGACACTAAGGACACCTCGCAGCATGTTACTTAGTCACTCAGAGGAAGTCACAACTACACTCAAACAAAATGATGGTTTAAGGATGATTAATTATAAATCTATTGCTGAAGTTCACGGTACAGTTGGGATGACCCTACAGTACCTGTTCTTGAAGAAACATATGGTTGATACTGATGATCTGTTGCACAGTGTATAAACTTCTGAATACGATGATGCATTGTTGAAGACATATTCAGTTTGCATGGACCAATCAGAATCTTCATTATGGACATCTCCGGCAGGAATACAGCTTCGTTTGAGTCGCCTGTCACAGAAGACTTGCTTCCAGCTGCAAAATAGCAGAAGTTGCTTTATTGTAAAATAGTCATGGAGCTATGTTGATTGTACAAGAATCATATGATCAAGTATTAACTTGTGGGTACATGAAGAAAGCATTCAAGTGCTAAGATGTCATAACATAAAGGAAGTAGGTTTATCCTGTTGCTAAATATAGCACATTAACTGAGGAACACCGGGCTCAGCTCTACAGAGAACAATCTTTACTGAATGGTCATTCTATGTTTACTTGTGGAAGAGAACGTAAGTAGTTCCATGGTTCATTTCTTTATGATCAAGCCTTGGATATTTGTCACATTAATCAACTTAATATATCCGACATTTGGGTAAGATACTCTGTATATATTTCAAAAAACTTCTTTCCCCCTGAGTACATACTGTGTGTTCGTTCGGAATCCCTCATGAAGTAGAGGTAGTCAAACCAGAAGGCCCCGTATTTCTGCAGCCCATACTGCTCCGTGTACCATTCCAGGTGCTTCTCTCCGTCAGTCACAAACTCTGCAGCTGTACCCTGGTTCTCTGGTGCAGCTGGGTCAAACAGCGACTGAGAGATGTAGTTGATCACGCTATGGCTCTTCAAACTCTCGCCAGCCTGACACAGAACCCGACTCTGGAACAAGCAATACAGATGAGACAGAGCATCATCCAGAATATACAATTGTTTTATTTGGAAAAACACACTCTGCAAAAGTACAAATTGTTGTACTTTATTCACAAGAATTTGTAGTAATGTTGTTAGTGTGATTCCAAATATACAATTTTACATTTGTTCACTATCTAAATGACATGTATTTCTACTGAGCAAGGATATTAACAATTGATCTCTTCTTACATGACATGTCAAGTGAACAATAGATGTTTATAAAGATAAATGATATTGGAATCATATACTTAGAAACAGAAGAATATCAAATTTGATGTCGATAGATGAACTAAAAGGTTTTCATATGAAATAGTTCTATGACTGTTTGAAGACTTTTTATATACCCTTGAAATTCATCCTCAATAAAGACAGGGTTTGTGGGAGATATATTGTAAACCAATCGTTGATAATGTATCCGATGAATGAGAACTCACCCTCTGATCTGCAGCGACGCTGGACCCGCAGATGCACACGCCGGCCGTAGTGAGGTGGAGGGTGGAGATCCCACACTGGGCGTCGAAGAATGTGAGTCCCTTGATAAGAATCTCGGAGGACAAACCCTCCAGCTCCATCAGCAGGAACGAGTGGAACTGAAACCGGTTTGATCCAAACTGACCCCCACTCTCTTTCGTCTTCTCCGTCAGCTGTAGAAACAACATCTCATTTACATCCAGGAGTTAAGATTAGGCAATTCATAGTTGTTTAACTTTATTCCCAATAACCAAAGAGTGTAAATGATTAATACATTCAATATAATTACACCATGGCAACTTCTTTTTTGGAGGAGAAAACACATTTCAGATTATCTACACAACAATAAAGACATTGATAAAGAGAAATATAAGTATTTGACTTTTAAATGCCCTTTTTTCAGCTTAATTCACCAAATATATTTATGGCAGCAATATGAACATATATTTCAATCACAATGCTTACATTATTCATAATAACAGGCATAAGCTAACAATGATTTGGTCAATAACTCTAATTAGATTTCTTATATACATAACTGGTCCTGGATTGAAAGTTTTTCTGCAGATTTATACTTAAATATTATTCGTTTGTGAAGACTTTCTTTGCTGTTGATAATGTTTCCTTACCTTGAAATTGATTGATGCTTTTTGTATGTAGAAGCCAATGGAGACCAAAGGGGGCTGGAGATGATCTCGTGGCCGGTCCCCCAGGGTTTCTTCATCTTCAGGGAGGATCTGGGGAACAAAGGACCATGCCCACGACACCCACCCCTGGTCATCCTCAGAACCTCCCTCACTCTCATTCAGCTCTGTGGCATATGTGAGGTGCATTAGTTTCTCTATCATGTATCAGTCCAGCACCAAAGTTCAAACTCAAATAACATATTAACATATTAACATTGATACCACATCAGGGATTGGGAAAGGCAGGGGCCATGGGCCATTTTGCACATTGGATGAAAAAATGGCCCATTAAAATTTGAACCTTTACAATTGCTACAAAGGGGAATGGCCCATTTAAATTCTGAAAATGACTAAAAGCCTTAGAATTGGCCCATTGTCAAAGGTGTCTTCCCCAATCCCTGCCACATATTAATGGGTCTCTTCATGATAACTGCCTTGGTTTCCCTCAAGCTAGATCTCTCTCATTCACATTCATCATTATTTTATCACCAAATTTAAGCAACTATTTGCTCTTGTATAGAAACATATTTATAAGTATGATTTTACCTTTACAGGAATCAGGTAAAAGTATTGGCCATTTAACAACAGAGAGACTAGCCTAGACCCAAATGAAAACTCACCATTGTTGCTCTCGTCAGCCCGCGTAACATCCTGAGAGTCTGGTTCAGTATCAGACTCCTTCTCATCTGCTCCATCGAAGTCAATAGTACCATAGTACAAGGCGATACACAGTTCTAGCAGACGTAGGAACATGGGTAGCTGCGTGTCCGATAAAGAAAGATCCAACCTCTCACAACTCACATTGAACTTGGTAACACTTGGCATCTTAGCTGTGATGCTATCATACGTCATGTGGAGACGACATGAAACAGAACTCCGGTACAAGATCGGCTCCTGATAACTCTCTATACGTCCACTTGTATTGGCTTTATCTAGACAAACTGTCAAATCACAGAAGTTGACCACTTTTCGAAGTATAAGTTCTGATGGAGTGAGGTCCAAAAATCCTCGATTCCATACATCATCTGCACTGTAGCACTCGGCAGACTTGACATTAAGAGAAAGTACAATATCATCCTCAACAAACTTGAGAATGAGATTATTCATGATGATGTTGACATTATTGACTACGCGGCTCATCAGACTCTGGAGATATCCAGGTGGAAGATCATCTCCAGGGTCGGGACGTCTTGGTTTGATTCGGGCTCTTGCCTGCTGACTCGACTTTCTCTGAGATTCTCCTGACTTGGAGCTTGAACTGTCACCATATGCAGTGTCTCGAACCTTCAGAATACATTCAATTGTGTTGATTGTGATCACCACTGGCTCCGAGCCAAGCTTGGTCCACGGAACGTGGATTCGCAGTTCATGAATATGGCCACTCTTGAACATGACTGGAAGATGCATGACATTCTGTAGAGCCTCAAGACGAAGGTCAAGGTTATTGAGCACGACATCCCCACCCCACAGACTCAACTGGAAGTCTTCTTGCCGTAGCTTGACATACTTATCAACATAGCCCATCAACAATGGGGCAATGTAGGATTCTATCTTAAACATCTTGATGTTCCATGTGTTTCAGCCTGAAAAATGACAATACACATTGGAATACTATACTTTGAACATTAGAATTATATGCATTTCATGCCATCTTCAAACAGTTAAACTTACTTTCAAAAATTTATGTAACTTAAATAGTTAAACATATGTCTTCTGAAGAGAAAATTTGTGGAGATACAGAATGAATGTTGTTGTTAATTAATTAATTCCTTGTTATTCTAATGCCCATTGGTAGTATTAACAAATGATCTGCGTTAAAAACGGAATATAAGCATAAATGCATAAAATTTGAACATGCCTCCTTCAATTTATAAATTCAGAATTAGGCATAATGAAGAGATTATTCACTTTCTACAAAGTAGTCTGTTTTGCCTACAATATAAAATGATCCAAGCAAACAAACATAATTTACAATACAGAAACATCTCGCACTTATCACCTAGTTATTACAACATAATGCACTGATCTACGGTTTACAAACCTGTTCTAATAACAGCAGAGGGCTGTCTGCTAATATTTAAAATAGTTGTTCATAAAAATGTCTCTACTGCCAACTCATTTCACGCCATGTTTATCAACCGCGCGCAACCGGAAGTAGAGCAGACGCTAGACATTATCAAGGTAGATAACTCCTCCAGATAACAGAATACATTGGAACTAAATATAGATTATCTCTCATTTAGTTGTCATTGTTTAGGATTTCTTAACACAGTCACTTTAGTAATGAACAATTAATTAACTAGTTTACATAAATCCATTAGTTGCCGTCGTTTTTCGATATGCAATGATTATGAAAATTCATGGATAACAAATTCCGTATCTCAGAGACCATAAAATATTTTATATTTAAATGTTTTTATTTCATGGTCTCTGTTTATTCTCAACGGGGACGTTCCCACACGACGTTTTCACGCAGGGAAAAGCAAGTAAGGTATATGTGAAATGAGATAAGCGTATGATCAAATGCCTATATGCTACATTAGAATGTTTTTTCATAATTCGAATAGAATGAATTTGTCTAGATGTTGGTGCTGTAAAGTAGCTTTTCATCGATATGTTTTATTTCCCACATACAAAATAAATATCAAGTACAATTTCAGAAATCTAATTTTGGGCTCTAACATTTTTCTTCGATGACAAAAAACATTAAGAATACGATAAAGCGCACATTAAAGTATAAACGTGCCCTTTCTTTGGAAACAAATCAAGTGTACTTTTCTTTTTACAAACATAGGTTCTTGTTCCTAGAATATACAGTGCATCTATTTTGGTTTGAATAGTATTTTATTTTAAAACACACACGAATTGAACATTACATTGATAACAAAAACAGATTAAGGGGAAAAGGATAAGCAATTTCGAGGCTGAGCTACAAATGATGTTCCCTTAGACAAACTTGTAACAAGTACACCAATGGACATATAATAATTTATTACTCGCCAGTGTAAGATACTGCAGAGTAATATTTATAGGGCATTGTAACATGATTTCAGTGTATCCTTGATTCTGATTGGTTGATTTGCCTATGTTGAATGAATACCCGCAAATTACTTGGGGCGAATCACCGCGAACATATACATCATGTTCACAAGATTCGGCCCGACTCAAAATTTAATTTTTCTATTTCTCCTAATGTGTGCTCCTTACTAAAATTTGACAGGTGTCATTGTCATTTTCTAACTTGTGTATAGAATATAGGTCACAAATAACTCTAAAAATTAATCAGTTTCATGTAACTAAAATGTTTTCAACTAGTAAGATTTTTCCAAATTTGACGCTTTCTTCCATTCGGCTGTGTTTACCGAATGCCGTTGCCATGGCATGACGTCATGGTGATCAATCGTTTTGACGGCACAATGCTAGCGTCATTGTCACAATGGGTTAGGGCACGTTTAAGATTGTTGTACCTAGGTCTCTCACTGTGTTGATGTCGCAGATAAATGTGTATCGCCATCTAAAAGGATACGTGAATATTGTGAAGTGGACATAGTTGAGTGACACTGTTTGAGCTTATGTGTAAATTGTTGCTAATGTACATATTACGCCGAGTATTTACATCTGTTTTGACCTGACCACACCTCTAACAAAAATGGAACAGTCGCAAAGTCCTTTCCGCTCATAGATAGGTACGCAAAAAGAGAGTTCGTTTCAAAACGCCTGATAACTAACGGTCATGTTACAATATCGATAAATAGTTGCGTTTGTAAAATTTCCGGGATTCATTGTTATTCAACACCCGCAAATTTAAGCGTTTAAAACCTTCGGCTAACGCCGTCGGTTTTAAACGCTTAAATTTGCGAGTTTATTGAGCAATCGCGTTCAAGATAGGTTTCAAAGTAATCGCACACGGCCCTGGGCCGTGTTCAAGATAGGTTTCAAAGTAATCGCTCAATGAGCGATTACTTTGAAACCTATCTTGAACGCGATTGCTCAATGTAGCGCTACGTAGCAAGGCGAGCAAACTTCGAGGGATGTCCACTGTATCGTTCAAGAGAGAGTGAGCGCTACATTGAGCGCTACATTGAGCGATCAATGAGCAATTTAAGCGCTCGCTGTTATTGAACGGAACCCAGCGCCCCGTTCAATAGCAGCGAGCGCTTCAATTGCTCAATGTAGCGCTCAATGTAGCGCTCAATGAGCGCTTCTTCTCTCTTGAACGACACAGTGCAAATTCCTCAAAGTTTGCTCGCCTTGCTACGTAGCGCTACATTGAGCAATCGCGTTCAAGATAGGTTTCAAAGTAATCGCTCTTTGAGCGATAACTTTGAAACCTATCTTGAACACGGCACTGGTTTCAGACTCATGTCGGCTATTTCGCTGGATTATAGGTGAGCGAGTAATAAACAGAATACTAAACTTCCTTCTATTTAATACCATGTTTATTAAACTCGTGAATGATTTGGTATCAAACTCGCTTTTGCTCGTTTGTTACAAACTCATTAACTCATTTGATAAAAATCGTATTAAATAGAAAGTCGTTTAGTATCCTCTATATGGTCCCAGGTTCGAGAGTGGAGATGAATGATGCTTAATGAACAATCTAGACTGTATATACAAGGTCCAATATTTTATACACGATCCAGCTTGTCTTACAAAGGTATTGGTATCATTTCTTTTGATCTACAGAGATATTTTTACAATAGTATGGCGTTCGGGTGAAGGTAAAAACTTTTATAATACCACAATCAAGTGCGTGCTCTCTCATTTGACAAGGGAAGAACGTAACATTATAGCTTTGAGTTAAACGTTGTCATTCCTATACCGTAGTTTCCATTCTGTTTTAGGAACGCGGATGTTGTAGGTATATATGTAAAATATGTTATGACTTACAAAGTTATTTGTATGTTGTAAAACATGCCACGTTGTAGTACCAAACTTCATAAGAATCCCGATACGCTATTGGGACAACCAGTGCTGACGAATGGTGCCTAAACCCGAGGGTGTGGTTGTGAATACCGCAAAGAACTCGACCCGAAAAAGTACAAGAACAATGTTACACATGAAGATAATACTTGCCCTTACCTAGTCCCCTATCGATACATATCGGAATCTTGAGCAGTCAATGAAGTGAATTATGATCCGTATGTCATCCTACTCACCACTCGGATTTTGAGTAGACCAGGTTAAAATTGTATCTTCAGAATGAAATACGTATCACATTGAACAGTTCTGCAGTCATGCATATTTACACTGGAATCGTCAGTCTGTCATGCGACTTATGCATGTTATTAGTGAGACAATGACATTCATCAATATATCGGGTTTACGTCATAGTAAATGAACTGCATTCATTGGCCGCACAGCAGTACTCGTTCGATATCGATGAGTAAGGCGGAGGGGTTAAGATACGCACCAATACAAAATAACATAAGTTAATAATAAACCAAAAGTAAAATTTGAAACCGCCCTTTGTATATTAATTTACGATAAGATTTTGGCTTTCGTGTGAAACAAATTTTAAACAATTATTTTCGTGTCAAAATAGCGAGAGTTTGATTTCATATTTAAAAAAAAATATTTATCCTCAAAGTTAACATATATGTATACACAGAGTTTTGCACGACATACTTAGTCTGTTACAATCAACAAATGAAATATAAATAATCATATATAAACGAAGAGTATCTGGGTACACGATGTTTCGGAGTACATATACACGAGAGGCAAAAGAAACGATGCAAAATTTTGAAACATAACATTTTTCGGCCGGATAAAAAAAAATCGATTTTGAATGTTTGTGATGAAGATTCATTTCGTAAAGAGATATACAACTTTTTCATTCTTGCAAGTATGATATTTAATTTCTTATATCTGTTCAAACAAGCATGCACAGGGCGCTGAATCAAGGATTTTTTCTAGGCATAATGTTTGGTATTAAAATTAAAATTAAATTAAAATTATGTCTGTATAAGATATGTCGCCATAATGTACTTTCTTTGATTTAAATCTGTTGACGCATCATTACTCATCCTCGATAATCCAGCGCTATTGTTCCGATAAATCTACACACAAGCGCGCTTGTGTGTAGATTTATCGGAACAATAGCGCTGGATTATCGAGGATGATCATTACTGTAAGACGTCATAAACAGGCCAAAAGGCTCTCCTATCTGGCCAAAACGACGATTTCTTAACAACACGAGTTTCCCAGAAATATGAACAAATAATGTAATGTGTCGTGTCGTTTCTTTTGCCCCTGGTAATGCTTACTTATTAATAATGTGGAACGAGTGTTTATTGTGAACAAACACAGCGTTGTTTTCCACTTTTAAATGTCATTGACTTGACTTGAGTAGTGTCAAACTCATTTCATTGTCAGAATACGTCGGCTATTCTAAATTTGAAACACTGTACACAAAAAGCAAACGAGTCGTCCGTAAAATATCCGTGTTAAAACCAAGGCCATGGGTATAAGACGGGTTTACAAACCCACATCAATCAATCACCTGAGTCGCAGTGGTACAGTGATATGACCGCTGGATTAGATGTATATCAATATGAAGGTTTCGGGTTTCGACAAAACATTTGCAGATTGGCATTTGAATTAGGAGTTAGTCATTACACACATTTAGTCATAACTGTCACCTTAAACTTGACATCTCAGCATTTGAGTATTTACTGGATTATGTTATAATCCCCGGAGTAATGCAGTGTCTTGTGATTGTATATATGTAATTTGATGACTTTGTACTCTTATACCACCGCTGGGTGGTTGATGGAGAAATAAAGAAAGTTGAAGTTGAAAGTGGGATTTATGAAATACTGTGATAGGCAGTATATAGTGGCATGACGTCACTCCATGGCAGCTTGTAATAGCTGCAAATCCAAACATTTACTTTTCTTATGTCAATAATTTAAATAATAAAAGCAACTAATAAAGTCAATGTTTATTTACAATGCGATATATAAAATACAAAATATGATGTCAACATGAAATCAATGGGAGTAGTTATATTGTTCCTTGCACACTCGTGTACTCACACATAATCGCATTCAAATACTGACGAGTCTCAGTGACATTCATCGACATTTACTTACATGAGTATATAGAGTATGTATGTAGAAGTAATCTAAACTCTCTTGTTTTGCTTGATGAAGTAAGTTGAAGTATTCTTAACTCTCGTATTGCTTGATGGAGTAAGTAGAAGTATTCTGAACTCTCTTGTATTGCTTGATGAAGTAAGTAGAAGTATTCTGAACTCTCTTGTTTTGCTTGATGAAGTAAGTAGAAGTATTCTAAACTCTCGTATTGCTTGATGAAGTATGTATAAGTATTCTTAACTCTCGTATTGCTTGATGAAGTATGCTTATATTCTAAACTCTCGTGTATTTCTTGATGAAGTATGTATAAGTATTCTTAACTCTCGTATTGCTTGATGAAGTATGCTTATATTCTAAACTCTCTTGTATTGCTTGATGAAGTATGTATAAGTATTCTTAACTCTCGTATTGCTTGATGAAGTATGCTTATATTCTAAACTCTCGTGTATTGCTTGATGAAGTAAGTAGAAGTATTCTTAACTCTCGTATTGCTTGATGAAGTATGTAGAAGTATTCTTAACTCTCGTGTATTGCTTGATGAAGTAAGTTGAAGTATTCCTAACTCTCGTATTGCTTGATGAAGTAAGTTGAAGTATTCTAAACTCTCTTGTATTGCTTGATGAAGTAAGTAGAAGTATTCTAAACTCTCTTGTTTTGCTTGATGACGGTGTCATTATATGCTATGAAGCGTCCCATCTACTGCAACGAAAGGTTGACTATACATAGAATGTATTATTCGTCATATCAGCTTCTTCAATGTTCTTATAATTAAAAACTAGCTTTTACAAGCGGATTCCATTTTCTTCATGCAAGCTTAAAGCTTCGTGGGATAGCATATGTATACCTTATCAAAGAAGTAACTGACACCCATATCATAAACAGAGGAAATAAGATGAACACATAATTTTGTTGTTTTCTTTAGGATTTCCTGTCCAAAACAGAAAAGAACTTCGTTAATCGTCCTCTAATCATATATAAAATCCAGAATCGTCTAAGCAATATATAGTCACGTGAGTGAAAAAAAACAAACATTTGATGGTGTAAATATACTCAAGTAATTACATGTCCGTATAAACAACTTGTGAAAACAAATAAAATCTCGCAGACTCACATGCACAAGGACACACACATACATCGTCGTTCTGTCATACAGTCACACTAAATGAGGCTGGGTTTCTCTTGAAGGGGGATGAAGAGGGGGGAGGGGAATGTATACTACTCAAAGTTTGCTAACAAACACATAATTGACTTAACACGCTGGTACA
Source organism: Gibbula magus (assembly GCA_936450465.1). Lineage (NCBI taxonomy): Eukaryota > Metazoa > Mollusca > Gastropoda > Trochida > Trochidae > Gibbula > Gibbula magus. The sequence continues at coordinate 23,282,234 of OW388289.1, read as the reverse complement.
TGACTTTTTGTATATGAAGTTAACTTTCTTCTATACATGTATAAGTTCATTATATTGGAATTACATTGCATAGGTTCCAGGTAGTTGTAGCAGTTCGTGAAATTACACATCTTCTTTATACCTTGTCAATACTTAGCATATTCTACTGTTTAAAGCAGCTAAAGGTGATTCAGTTTTCTTTGATTTGATATATTTGTAGTCGGTGCCCTGTTCAGATTATTATGTGCATGTTATGTGGTTTAAGAGGGGACCCTATTATTATGTATCAGCTTTTAACGTGATAAACGTAATTCATGTAAAAGTCTAATGTTATCAATAGCAACGTTTCAGTAGTAGGCTATATAGAAATATAAGGGGATGGCTCAGATACATGAAGGATATGAGAAATATGAAGTGACATGAGTAAATACTGTAATGATCATCAGTGGTTCAAAAGTTCTTGAAACAAACAGTTTATTCTTCACGGCCTTCGATTCATGCTCTCTCCTTTTCTTTGGTCTGCCACGATGGATTTCCTTGATTCTAGTACATCTGCTGTAAAGCATTCGTCAGTCAATGACCATGTCCATTTATCTGCTGTGTAAAGAGCAAACAGATTAACGTCACAGCCTCGACTTCCGGCAACAGGGCCAATGAAACATGGCTCCTCTTCTGTGATGGTAGCTGGCGATGTTGCTTTTAATTTGATACACACCTTGTATACAACGTTCACCAGTCAAAGGCGGAGTCTATCTATCAGTGGTGTAAAGCACCGACGAACACTGATGTCATGGACTCGACTTACGACAATGATGCCGCTCATTTATCACATTATGCTATGAATTATATTATTCGTCAGGTTGCATTTAAGAATATGAACTTCGACTCTGTTGCCGTGGTAACCAGAACCATGGTGTTTACTTTCAGTTCTTCAGGAAGACTCTCGTACACATGCTCGACAATCCGGGCGACTTCCGGGTTGGTTGCCCACACGTGCAGGATCTGCTTGCTCCACGTGTCCTGGGTGTTCCTGCTGGACTGGACGATACCTGCAGCGAAACAACCAGTTACATTAGGGAGGGCATTGTTTGGGAGATTCAGATTGTGTCAGCTAGAACGTCAAACTTTAAGACCCTTTCATAGTGTGCGATTTGCAGTTACAACTTGTTTTATAACCTGTGGTATTAACATAAATCGAATGTTCATCAGATGATAAGTCGATACGACTTGGATGTTTTCACAAGGCAACTATAGTTGGTTACGACATGTCGTAAGTGCAAATCGTATCGTGAAAATGGGCATTTAAGTGTCAATTCTCATTTATCTTATCTTTTTCTCTTGGAATGAAGAAAAGTCTTTATGAGTTAACGGTACATTAATAGTTCACATCCTGTTAACGCTAATTCAATATATAGTAAGGTCTTCAATAACAAAATCATCTATTGTCTTAGCGTTATACTCCATTCATACGTCCATCCTAATTTTCCTGTTCCAGTGAACATTAATTACCCTTCACAAATGACCCCGATACACACCACAGAGAATTATTAATGACTCTTTCTGCAAAGGGACATGATTATCGCCCACGATGAAGGGAGAGACTATCCATCAAGGAACATGATAAATAACTATGGAGAGTTGCCCTACAGTGTAGGTATAATTACCCTTGAGTTTCTTGCAGAGAAGGTGGTGAGCGTCCTCGGGTAGATACTCCCCCCTGTACTTCATGGCGCGTGTGACCGACACCCCCAGCGTCTGACCGTACACCTGACATACGTAGTCGGTTATGGAGCCCCCGGTCGGGTAGTACGTCACCTCCATCTCTGTCTGTAACAGGGTGAGGGTTGGGTTAGGATTAGATTACATACAAGAACATGACACTCCATAGAGAAACAGGATCCATATACCACAACGTACGTGAAAGTGGGTTGGAAACAAAGTTAACCACCCATCTAAAGTGTTATTAGAATTAATACCATGGTGCCATAATGAGTGAATAAAGAAATGGTATATGGATCCATATATAACCACAGCGTCAACACGAATGAAAATAAAGTGTACAATCCTTTAACAAAATGATCTAAAAGTGATGCCACAACCGTTAGGTGAATCGAGATTAGATATAGAACACGTGATAATAATTTGTACTACAGTGTTACACTCGCCCTCATTTCGAGGATGTGTTATACTCGAAAAATAAGAATTTGACAATTCATTAAGAAAATGGATTGCACCTTGAATTGAAAATGCTATTTATTTCAGAATTATATAAGTTTTATAAGAAATCTGATTGAGGCATGATGGAGTTTATTTTTTCATCTTTAAAACATGTTTGAAATTGTTTATTAAAGTTCATCAAACAAGAAACGAGTACTTCTTTAAAATTATCAACAGAAACTTTGATTTACAAACAGTTTATTGTATAGCTTCTCTAACGCTCACCCCTTCATCAAACCTCATATAAAGCATTTATTGACGAATATTTAGGAAAAACGTACCTTGTAAAGCTTGGCCCCGAAACATTTGTTCATCATTTCAAATGACATAACCTCGGAAAGAACCGAGTTTCCCCCTGCATTCGGAACATCTCGGATTCTCACAGCCCCTTCCGTGAGAGACATTGTATTGACATTTCTTGTAGGGATGAAGTTGCAATGGGCGATGCCGGCGAGCTCTGTGTTCATTATGAGTTTCTGTATTTTGAACCACTGATGCTGATGGACGATGAAGTTCTCCCCCACATAGGCGTTACAAGGAGTCACATTTATCTCCTGAAATAATATAGGAACTCTTTTCTTCTTGTTGAGGCCGGTCTGCGGGGGAGACGCAACGCTGACGGTCATCCTCCCAGGACCAAATTTGGGAAGACCGATTAGAGTTTCGGTAACGGCGCGTTCGACCCATTTTTCTTCACTGTACTAGCTTCCAAACATAAAACTTTAACTGAATTGAGGAATATGTCCCGCGTATATCGAGATCACTTATTTACATTCAATGTTATGTCGGTGTGTGTTGCGCTCGCTGGTGAAACACTTCTTATATGCAGCAGGAAATCCCCCATAACGTCACGGGTTAAAAATAGATGCCTAAACATAGCGACCAATGGACAGCCAACACTTCAACAAGTCGACCAATCGAAGGCGTCGGGGGTGACATCATGAGTTGATATTAGATATATTGCCACGGACTATTTACAGAATTCCCGTTGCTGTTTTCATGATATTTAGAGTACGCTATTGCACCACTGATTATCGTGCGCATCGCATTTAAGATTAAACTGTTCCGTAAAAGCTAGTAAGAGAGAGTGATAGCCCAAACTTGGTGTTTTTAACGAAACCATCGAACACTTTAATAATCATAATTTATAACCGGACTGAATGTTAATCATACACTGTCACAACATGCTTCATCGGACTAGTCGTATTAATCTTTATCTAAATATTTAAATGAAAACATTTGTAAGGGATTTGTAAACGTGGAATTTTAAGTTTAACAATCATTTTAAATCTAGACTTTATTATTTACCGTGCAACATTACAGCGATGTATATACAATGTATACACGGATTATTGCAACATATGACAGTATGTTAATCAATAATTAGAAACTACTGGAGAATATACGGTGATATTTTTTCTGAAAAGGGAATATGTCTATAGAATTTACTACTTCCAGTTGTGATGGATTTGAAAAAGTATTGTTGGTTAAAAGTAATGTTATTTATCATATAGACATTATTAGGATAATATTGTTAAAGTGTATCGTTATAAACAAAAAATGGTAAGTGGTGAGTTGTGTGAAACCCTAGGCTACACTTGAGAAATTACTATTAAAGTTACAATAATCTTACGCCATATACGATAGAAAGACACATGCTATTTTAAACGCTGTACATCATCACTTACAATACTATTTCATGTTTCGCTTCTGGAACTAGCAAACCGTTGATGGTACTGCACTGAAAATAAAAGATTAACAATTAAGACTGGGGTCTGAACAAGGAGTCTATGATTGGTGAAACTAAAACTATACTCAGTGTTCACATCCATCAAAGATTAATTGTTTTGTATATATATCCCCTTTGTTTATTCTTACCATAGTTTATTATTTTCTACTCATTGTTAATTCATGACTGCATATAAATGCATTCCACTTACATGGGTGTGTTTCATTTGTTGTTTCTATTTTAGAAGTTAAGTATGCAATACAGCTGCAGGAATGTGAACGAATTTATGTGCATATGTAATGATATTACTCCAGGAGTAATTATACTTACGTAATAATATAAGTGGAAAGGCATTCGCCAGCTCAGGGGGTCTAGTTTTCTTTCTTGTAACAAGCTGTTTCCATGTCATGTTATCAAATATATATCATGCAATTAAATATTCATTGTATTAACACTATATTTAGCTTCAAGTTCATCTCAACAAATAGTTTAACGATGATTAGCTTTGTGACTCAGTCATTTATAAAATGATTCATATTCATCCATTTTAATGACTTTATTCAAGAGAAACGACCCATCAAGTGTATCCATTGGTATATTGTGACGTAACAGTACTCTTATAGTAGTTTATGGAGACGAAAATCGAGGGAGTTTTCCTGTTTGTGGTTTAGTGCATGGTTAGAATAAACATCCATATGGAAATCTTGCTCAGAATGGTATCTTGACGGATATAGATAACAGGAATGCCAACGGGTGTTCCCTAGCTCGAATTTAGTTTCAACAGAATATATACCCGGATCGGACTGTCGCTTTAACAAATAACTGAGTTCCTGGTCAATCTTCTTGCTTTTTTTACAAAAGTCTAAATCTAATTTTTCAATATTATCACCTTTGTGTGAACCCAATACCTAATAAAGTAATGATACACTGTAAAAATGGTGTTTAGGATGTAAACCTAATACTAAGCGCGTATCTTGTCCTGTTTTTTTTTACACGTTTAGACCCCTAAACACGTTTAGCTACATGAATGTGTTTAGGAATGTGTTTAGCAACTAATCACGTTTAGCTACATAAACACGTTTAATAATGTGCTTAGCAACTAATCAATTCCTTAACACATTTAGGTAGCTAAACGTGTTTAGGGGTCTAAACGTGTAAAAAAAACAGGACAAGATACGCGCTTAGTATTATGTTTAGCTTTCAACCAAAACAAAACAATACAATCCAACACGCCTGAAAATGAAAGCATTGTAAATGTACAAACTATTTAAATCAATGAAGACCAATTGCATATCTTGTAAATTAAAATTCTAGATCAAATCACCAGTGGCTGTTGAAAACAGTTACAAGTTTCATTGTTACACAGTCATCGCCAAAACATTCTACTACTAATGTAGTACTACTACTAAAAAGTATATCAAACAAGACATAAATTTGGTCTGCATTAACCTCTTTTAAGAAAATAATGACTCAAAATAGGAATTCCTCGAAAAGGTTTATTAAAAATTATGTATAAAATAACCATATACACCAAGAACACTCCTCCAAATTACCAAATATTGTATTTATAAGATAATCATTATTCTCATAATATACATGGATAAAAGGTATCTAAAGATAAAATATATGCCTGGACAATGTTCACTTGGCAGTTAAATTTTTTCAGACACAAATATTTTTTAATTGGTTTTAGAATCAATGCAATATAGCGACATTGTTTAACAAATGATTTTCTGTACATAAATTAATAACTAAATAAATCCTTTAAAATAGGTTTGGGTGCTTTCTTGATTTTTCCAAGTTTTTTGTAGTTTACTCCCTTTAAAACATCTGTATTAAATCCAAGGATTTGGAAGGTATTTGAGATTCAGGAAGGTCGTTTGTAAACTGCATTTTATTTCCTTTGGCATCCTTCACCTGTAACATGAATGAAGAAACTTTTAGTTTACCGTCGTAATGCAACATGACAAAAAAATAACACATTTTATGAACATGTCGTGTCTCCTGAAAACAGTTTTATAAAGGAAGTAAAGTGAAACATGTCATAGAGTAACTCATTTGTGTATATACAAATGGTTGTACAAAATTAACTGACATCAAATCCAGTGATGAAATCAGTTTAAAAAAACTTTAATGTATTTTAGTGGGACTTCAACGTTTTGTAATAATTGATTCTGTCAGTTCTTGTTTCCTACAAAAAGGGCAAAAATAAGTATAAAAAAGTCAGAATAAAATGGCAGATACAAGCAAATCTTTTACCAAAGCATATTTATACAATAGTTGGTCTTTATAATGAAAAGTAATAGTCTATATATTACTTAAATACAGTTCATTTGTGAAAGTCCTTACATAAAGGAATTTAGTTTAATATTTACTCACCACAACTGAGTGAATGCTTACCGTTTCTCCTATTTCTCCATCACAGCATCTTTCTTGTCAAGGCAGAATGTCATCAGGAAAACTTCTTCTCCAACTGCACAACAGAGATACATCTAAATATACTGGTCTGGTCCTAAATGAACTATATGAGCATCAACCAAGTATTTAATGAACATATTGTCATATGCTTCTTTCAGAACTTATTTAGTAAATACAATTGTTAAACGTCTATACCCTTATTACACATCTTAATTCAAGTAATTCAACACAACCAGTTACACTAATCAAACCTCACTACACTGGAATGTGATAGTAACATGTGGTTTATGGATATTACTTTATTTTAGATCTATAAACATTGTCACAACCCTCATATATATCATTTATATAAATAACAAATATTACTTAAATATTTATGTTACTGTTGGTGCTAAACATATAATATACGTACGTTAAATGACTTGTTACAAACTCCTTTGACAAATGTGACGTTGTGAAATCTCAAATGAACCTACCTTACAAAGTCTTGGTTGGAACCATAATTGTGTCGTTCAGGGAACATGTAGACATATATTCGCAGTAGCATCAACTTTTGGCTTCATGTGCACTTCGAATAACCAGAAACGTGTGCATCAACAACGTGTAAATAGACAAGAGAATGCTGGCGAAATATGGCGGCGACAGGGTTACACATCTGTTCTTAATTAACTCTCCCGCCCAAACTGACCAATGTAATCCGACCCATTGGGGAAATTCTCAAACATGTTTAGGAAAGTGTTTAGCCACTGCTGCAATGTCTGTCTAAACATGTTTAGAAATGTGTTTAAAAGTTATTCATGTTTTAATAACAGATGTAAGATCGTTCTTGTGTTTAGCTATTAAGCACTATCCTAAACATGTATATCATTAAACATGTAACGGTGGTGTTTAATTGCCAAACGCGATTTTTACAGTGTAAGCAAAGACATTGAAAGATAATAGAAAAACTATTTATCTAGTGGTTGTATGACATTGAAAGCATACCCATGTCAACATTGAGAGATGTGTATGTGTATGTGTATGTGTCAAAAGATTTGTACATTTGTTATTGTTACCCCCTAAGCTAGTGCAGAGGGAATAAAGATATCTGGACCCGATAATTTGGTTGAGTTCATTTTTAGAGGTAGAACAGGTCAGCATATAACCCCCACATCCTGATCACTGGACCCTAACATGTTGTTTAAAGCTGTAGGAAAATTGGGACTGTAGGCAGATTGGGACTGTGGGTAGAATGGGACGCTACCTCTGTACCAGGTATATAGTTACTACAGAGGTAATTATGGCATTTCCCCATTCGCCTACATCCCGATTCGACTACTATCTTAAAACAAGTCAGCTTTGTTTTTGTAGGCAAATCGGGATGTAGGCGATTAGAGACTACATCGTATTTATACTGTTACAAGTAAAGACATTTTTAAAGTATATGCATAGATACGTTTCATACAGCATTACTTGCTTTCGACTGTGAGAGTGTCAGTAACAAATGGCATAACGTTATGAAATATGGAAAATAGAAATTATGTATTATATGTATTATATTACAATATACAGGTGAATCATTAATTGCATGGGAAATGAAAGTGAAAATATAAAATGCGAAAGATACGTTCAATATGACATAAGGAAACTAGTAATGATATGAAATATGAAAACTGTAAATTATATGAATTATGAAACACATAGGGAAGTGAAATAAGGAAGGTTATGATGACATGCATGAAAAATGGAAACTTAAAATGATATGAATCAAATATGAAAACGATTTGAAATATAGAAACTGTAAATGGTAAAAAGTATGGAAAGTAAGCCATTTTAAGTCAGAAAACTGTAAATGATATTAAATATGGACACTATAAGTAAGACTGAATATAAGTGTTATGAATTGTAAATGATATGAAAGCTATATATGAAATACTGACAATATGGTGTTTGGATATCTTAATTATACATATACAGCGGAACTATTGGAGAAGGTTAGCTAAGTCGGACATGCCTTTATTCATTTATCAAATATGTTAAATCTAATTAAAACTAGATGTATTGTTATACATGAAGTTTAACATTGCAGCTAGTTTTAACTTGTTTGAAAATATGTTACTATGTACAATAAACTATAAGACTGATACATGATATGGAATGTAAGTGTATGATGTCAAACATTGACACTATAATGTACATAAATTATGAAAGTTATAAGTAATTTAAGTAATATGAATACATTTTAATGTCATATCGTAAGATCATGGTGTATAGGTGATATGCCATATAGAAACTTCAATTGATATGAAGTATGACACATATCGATGACAAATATTTGTGACGCGAAATATGACACCTATTGGTGATGTGAGGCATGACACATATTAGAGACGTGATATAATGAATCTGTACATTACAAGTATTATGAGATATGAAACATGCCGATGATATGAAATATGAAACACATTGATAATATGAAATATTGAAACTGTAAAGTATATGAAATATCGAAAGCATCATTATGTTGAATAAGTGCAATAATGTTGTTTTTGTATATCAAGGAACTGCAAGTGTTATAGAATATGGAAACCACAATTGAGGTTATATACATTTTTTATCCAACCGGTATGTAATTTCTGTCTTTCCGCAATCATTTCGTTTCGGGAGCAGAACTCGAAAACCGTTCATATTTTTCTGAAACTTTCCATGTGTATTACCCACTAACTGAAGTAAAGCCTTTTGATATTTCCACTTTTCTGAATTTAAAACAAAATATTCCTTTCCATAGAAAGGCGTTGGATTTGGACTTTGTTTAGGGATATGTTCGTTTCTGGAGCAGAACTCCCAAAACACCCATGTGTATTACCCACCTACTGAAGTGGTGTGTTTTGATATTTTCAGATTTCTAAGAGAAAAAACTTTCGGTTCCACGGAAATTAATAGGCTTTGGATTCACCGGTGGATTTGTTCCTGTAGCAGATCTCAACAATATTTCAGAATATCTCTCTGAAACTTTGTATGTGTGTTATCCATCTATTGAAGTGTTGCCATTTGATATGTTTTACATATTTCTGGAGCAGAACCAATTTTATTATTCATATAACTTTTCATCTGTGATCAATTATGCACCATATGGGATGTACAAATGATTTCGCGTTGGTGTCTTGTGTGAGTGTATGAGGGTGAAGACTTGAATAAGCATCTGTCATTAATATCTCATTAATGAAAGGACCCATCGACACCAACTTTTCACTTTTTACTTATTATCTGTATGAATACATTGACTAAAATAGAATAAACAATGGGTTTACAGTTTTTTTCAAGTTCTGAAGGCATGTCCATAAGAAAACAATTACGAGGTGTACGTTTTAGTTATTAGTGTCATGCTGTCCTCTGGAATAAGTTATTTTCTTGACATTTTAACCTTAATTATCCCACTACTAGATTCCGTCAAAATCGTTTCATTTTCATAATAGAGCTTATAATGATGCAGAAAAGGCAAATCAAACATTTTATGCTGATACGACTCATAATTTTTTTAGATATTGGTATGTTCCCATGTGAGAACGTTTGGACAGTAATTGTAAATTAAATTGAATAACATAATATGAACTTTTACGTGGTCAAAATGTATCCAAACATAATAATTCACACGAGTCTCACTGATGATGCATAATGATACATGTTATCGAAATTGTATCCAAAAATGGTATATAGGCTTTATTGAAGAAGTGACTGAATATACATTGTAATAATACAATAAAAGAGAAAGACCCATTGAATTTATTGAAATTGTAGATACAAGAATTACCGTTGATTGGGTGTGAAATGCAGAAGCCCTGGTGAATGAGGGTAGAAGGAGAGGTCAATTGTTGCGTATTTTTACTGGTTGGATGGTGATTTTACTGAGACGTGTTAAAAGCTGCGACAGGAGTGAATGGATGGTTGGGTGGGTGTTCCTTGAATTGTTTTGGGGTGCTCCTCAGCTTTACCTCCTACAAGGGATAGATCTTCTAGACGAATGAGTCCCAAGCACATGGTAGGAAGATGCCTTGTTTGTTGTAGGTTGTCGCAGGTTTGTTGCAGGTTGTCCCCTTCGATTGCCAATCACTTCTTGTATTTGGTGCCAGTTGTTTTTGTTGGTTCACAAGACTTTGGTACCTTCCCATGATGTTGTCATCTTTGTTCTTCGTGATCAGAGTGTGCTTAGATAGGGCGGATTTCTGGTGAAGCTTGTTCACAGACACTTGATAATCCTTGACCCTTGTGTTGATAGGCCATAGCGTTTTTTTAGTGTACTCCTGTTCATAATTGCATATGTTTGTATAGAAACCTTCTCGTGGGTTCGGACCGTGCCGTGTCCTCTGCCTCTTCCCTAATCGGCTCGCTCAGCAACATGATCACCAACATGGTCAAGATCAACGTCAACATTGATGTTATATTTTCTAGTAGAAGCAACCTTTACTAAAGATTAACTCTCATGCTTTAACGTTGCGCTGAGGTTATCCTAGTGACTTACAGGTCACCTTAGTGCTTTGTGAAAAGAGGCCTTGCACTCCAAATCGCTATCCTAATGACTACAACCAGCATTTGCAGGAAGTACAACATTCCATACAACATACCCGTATTCTTCTTCGGCAACATCAATAGCTTGCTTTATATTTGTGACAGTGCAACTGCGTAAACCATATGCATAAACACATCGATGCACGTTGAATTTATAAGTGTGCATCATAATAAAGTTTAACCATGTATTTCATCAACATTTGAGTTAATCAATATGTTTACATCTGATAGTTAATGTTTATAATGTATACTCTGCCTTACATTTCTAAATGATTAAAAAGGTTAATGTCTAAATTAAAAGAAAACACCATATTTGCATTTTATTATGCGTTCAAAGTTATCGCCAGGAGAAATGTCAGCATTTGACAGAACTGGGTAAGTATATGTTTTGAATATTCTAATCAAATATTTTACTGGTAATATTTATAATATTTGGACATATACATGCATATATCAGGCAAACTATTTTCAAATGATTGATTGCATCATTTGTGTCTTGCTTAATCATTCCCTGATTCACACAGAACCAGAAAAGATGTGTAGAAAAACCTGTACAGGGTTCTTGGTATTTTTTTCAAAATAACAAAAAGTTGGCCGCACTCATTCTAGCCCTGTTCTACCCAGAGGAGATAAGATTAGTGTAAGAGAACGATTCCCTAGCAAAGACGCTATGACAACCAGTACATGTCATGTCAACTGTAAGTATTTTGCACTTTATATAAGAGTAATAGGAGAATACATTACGTTTAATCATTTAGTTTCAATACAATTAACATATCTGCAATAATATTCCTTTTCCTTAAAGGCGCTGTAGCACGTTTTTTGCAAATTTTATTTTTTTAAATTTCTCATTTATAATGATTGTTTATGTCATTTATATTTACTTTAGAGGGTAAAGCATCTTATTACACAAACCAATGATCCGTAGTGGTAATAACGGTGTTCCGTATGAATCCAAAATTGCATGGCGGCCATTTTATTGTGAACACATTTTATTATATTCGAATGACAAAAACAATTCCCATGGATTTATGGAACTATGTACACTAATTTTTTACTTGATTTTCCGAAGAGAGAAGGGTGTTTTACTATTGTTGACATTATTTTTCAAATACATTTCATCGACTTATTTGAGCGAAAAAACGTGCTACAGCGCCTTTAAGGGTCGGCACAACATATTGGCAGAAATTGCTACAAGTTCCAGAAACCAAAGTCATGTTGCCAGCAAGGAACCAAAAAGCAACCCCTACAAACCCAAACAACCTTGAAATAAATCTTTAGACCAATATTTTGTCATGTTTTTTTTCTCAAATTTACCCATTTTGATAACTTTTGTGATTGTCCTACCAATGTTCCCATGTGGGAAAAATAACTTAAACCATTCATTAATATATTTTTAGCTCATCAGGCCTGAAAGGCCCGATGGGCTTATGGCATGGCATGGCATGGCATGGCATGGCATGGCATGGCATGGCGTCCGTCCGTCCGTCCGTAACCTTTTCGCTTTTTCGACTTCTTCTCCAGAACCAATGACTCCAGAAAGCTGAAATTTATGTACAGACTCCTTGACTGAAGGGGATTCTAAATTGTAGAATTGATGACCCTGTGATTCCAAATAAGGGCCACAGGGGTCATAATCTAAAGCTAAAGCTATTTTCATCTTTTTCTCCTAGAAAGCTCAAATGTTATGTACAGACTCTTTGGCCAATGGGGATTCTAAATTGTAGATTTGGTGACCCTGTGACCCCAAACATGGATCACAGGTGTCACCGCCTAAGAAACCTTTTGTAATGAGCTGTGAACATAATGAGATTTTATGTGCACTTCATTCAGTATAATAAAGTAATCCCTAATAAGACCTGAGGGAGAGTCATCTCATCTCCTAATGCATGCTTTGAGAAATGCAGAAATTGGGAAAAGAACTTTGTACTTAATCTTATTCAATAGGAATGTAAAATATATGTTATATAATACTAAGTTATGGACATGTTTGATGTAATCAATGTGAAATTAAAACTATTGAAACTGTGAACTGAATATTGTCACAGGCTGCATAGGAAAACATTCAAGAGGAGTTAAGAAATGTTTTATATTACATTAGATATGTGAACTGAATATGACTGGTGATATAATAAATAAGACTATTAGAACTAGCTACATGAAATTATGATACTACATCTTCTTTTCCTGTAAAGAAAAATAAATGATGGGGGAAAACAAATTTAAGATATATAATTCACTGTCTGTAAGTCCAAGGTCTGCATGTTGTTCATGTGTAATTGCATTGTGTTGACCTTGAGAGTGACCACTCCCTGGTAGAGAAATACAAACAGCAGCTAATACACAGAGATTTCAGTTTGCTTCAAACGTCTGTGCTGTGTTACGTCATGTGTGACACTGAATTTGTCTTACACTCAGATGCTCAAGAGAATTACATATTGAAAAGGAGCCTATGAGAAACAGGATTTTTAGAAAAATATCGGGGCTCTTTTCAATATGTAATAAATGTTGATAATTCCAGAATAAAGATAAGAAGTAAACCAATAAAATGCAAAGGTCTACATTATGTTTAATGAATGTGGATTAATGTGTAACCAATTTTGACGATAACTTTTAAATTTGATGACTGGGCAATGACTTATTATGTGATATCTTAATCTTTTCCTTAGAGATAATTAATACCATAATTCCTGATGAGCTTCAAAGCCAAGGGCTCTATTTTTACTCTTTGTTTTACTTTAAAAGAAACTCTTTTCTTAAAAATATTATAGCAGCATCATTTGTCATTTTCATAAAATTTCAAATCTAATAAATAAACCGCTATATGTTTTCGTCTAAAAAAAAAAAGTTCCCACTCTGTGTGAAACCAATCCTCCTGAGTAACATATATTTATACATTTACTGTATAAAATACTCATTTCACACAGTCACGTTTTGGGGTTCACCTTCAGGTGAATAATAAACGTCCACTACCACTACCACCAACTGTTGAAACCAATTAATGCACGTAATATGATTCAATAACAAAATAATATTTGCCTTTTTTGTTTGAACTATTTGAAGAGGGTTTCTGAGGGGGACCCTATTTTGACAAAAATAATTCCCAGCGTTATACAATATGACATTTTCATTATGTGCACTGTGAAGCTAATGGTTTTGTTGTAACCAAAGCTTGCTCTTCCCTGTACCATACAGCGTGTAGTTTATTGAAGGCTCCTATTGTTGCACACAAATAAACTACCTGTTAATGGTAAAGTATTGTAGCCACGTGCAGTAGGTAGCTATAAACTGGCGGCGTGACACTTGGATCCATATGGCGTGATGACAGCCAGTCACTAACCCAGACTCTCAATACTCCATTCCAATGTCATGCATATCGTGTGAATGACACTAGCAGCTTAATAGTATTTGTAGGACGTTTTAGTTGTTAACAATCTTTCTTCTCGTCATCTGCTTTACAAATGGTTCACATTTATATTACTTTTGTATTTGACCAAATTAAAAATATATGTTTCATGTCGGATGTTCATATTGTTTAGCTGAATTAACAAAAGGATACCTACTGTGTTCGATATATAAAATAACACGTGGACTTTATAGAAACACGTTGTCATTATGGTTCAGCTATTGATTAATCGTTTCAATATATATAATAACAACCGACTATAATGGCAACCACGACTGTTTCACAAGCAACCAATTTTCTTCCTCATTTGTAAAACATTATCAGTCTTATAAATCTATACTTGAGCATGAAACATATATTTTAGAATATGTCATCGGTTGTATGAGTCGCAAACTTAAAATACAAAAAACACAATTTACCTGTATAATGCCCCACCTGTACATGTGCTCAATATTTCCTTCATTTTTGTACTCTTGGTCATTTGGCCATACATACTGAATATAATCTTCTTCTTCTTTCTCTTCTATTTATACTCGCGTTAATTTAACCTCACCTTTATTCAACTTTTACTATATGGCAACGTATGGGTGTGAGGTGTATGATGTACATATATGACGTCAAGTAAGAAAATAAACATATGAAAGATGTGACTGAATCTCATTCAAACACGTCATGTATAAGTCCATTCTCTTCCCCAGAGTTTACTCCCTTCAGGTGTTCCATCATAAGCTCTATTCTATACTCGTTTCTAACAAAATCCCCTAGGGGCAAAAAGGATATTACATACAATGTTCCTGCTTTTCATCCAAATTAATGAAATAACTTTTTGCATCGGTTACATCGTTTACGTTTACGAGTTATTTCAAAGATCTTAGACTTTCTAAAGGTCTTGCTAATTAGCACATGTCCTTCGAATACATTTTATGTAAATAATTCAAATAAATTATGTTCGGTTTCTTATATACTCTTCTTTCTTTATCAGCATATGTGTGATCAATTGTTTTCACAAAATCAAATAAAACACATTAAACGAGAAAACGTTTATTTTACGTTTCTGTTATAAAAATGTCATTATGACGTCTCATTGGCATAACCTTCACAATGGCGTCGCTGATTGCACAACTATATTCAAATGCAACCAATCAGGACACTCCATTTCTAGCTGAGAAATTCATCATAGTAGAACAGAGGTTCGGGTCAGAAATATGAAGGGAGAAAACTCTGTGGGAAGAGAGTGGTATAAGGCCTGAGTTTCTATATTAAATGACCTAAATGTTACCCACAGCAAATAACATTACGAACAGGTTTAACTTGATTTTAATTGTAACATCTGTGTTTTAGCCATATAATTTCTAAATAAACTTGTTTGTTCTATGTTACTACGAACGTAATTTTCGGTACATTCAAAGACCTGAAAAGTACACACTACATTCGAAAATGTATATTTTGTTCTTGACACTCACTAAGGTTCAAGCGTTGTACGATAATGTTGAACATCAAACGATCAATCATGTTTATTACGTTTTTTCAGGTCACATGGCCAAAGGAACATTTGTATTTGAAGAAGAAATATAGCTACCACATGGCCACTTTTGTGTTAGGAAGATATTAAACTGAATGTTTTAAAGAGGTATGTAGATTTTAAACGAAGTATATTGACACCAAGTATGTTATTGTTGTATGTATTTGTTGCAGTGTCAATCTGGCTTTACATGGTTTTTGGATGACAGTAATTAATCATTTCTAAAAGGAGAATATAATTGACATATAAAGAAAACATGGCACTCATTTTCTATAGAGCATCATTGTCAAAGTCCAATGACATCGGTTCTATATCACATATATCATTAACGTCATTCTTACGTTAATTAATGACTGACTCTGGAAATGGGAAATATGAAAATTACACATTCATTCATCTAATCAGGATGAAGTTCATGAATATATGTTTCGAATTCTTTGTATTAGAATAATGTGTAAAATATAACGAAGATTCAATATTTTGTCTGCAAAATTGAATATGCATATCAATCAAACGTCCATTTTTATATAGCTTCGTGGTACTTGACTCCCCATATTTCGGAACCATGATAATATATTTTGGAATCGAATATTATACAAGCACTGTCAAAATGATCACGTCCATTATTATTCAGCATGATCAACGCTGGTTCCATTGCTTTACATGCTTGCAACGCAAAGTTTCACAGGCTTTTGTCCAAATCAACCAAGGAAGCAACAACGCCATCTTTTACCGCATTTTGTTACGGCACGGCTAGGGATCCTTGGTGAACGGACGTTTTACCAACTCAGCTATTTATTTGCAAACATCCTCTAAACGTCCATCTGTTGGGCTGTGCTTGTATGTCCAATACTTATATTTGATATATCGATGAAAATACAACTACTGGCAGCCAAACTTTCCTTCCCTGAGGTACGCCATCGGGTGCTGTAAAATGAATATTTCGCGAGTGGCTTGAATAAACATCTACTTAATCGAAGCGTCGAAATGAAATAAGCATTATATTTGACCAAAGTACATTGAGTAATTAGTATTATATCATTATTCACTATTCATACAACGTAAATAACTCTTACTTCCTCGCAAATTCAACAAAACATAGTTCCGGCTTCCGAACTAGGATGGTAGACATTTGATACTTTCACTGTGAGCAGTGGATCTATCATATATCGCCACTGTATCAAGATTGATTAATACTTGTATTCCATTACTCATTATAAAGTAGACGTATATATATAGGGATTGATAAGTAAACCCTTGGTTATACTATATTTGATGTATACCTCGAAGAATACATACCATTGCGTGGGTATCATATATAGTAAGAAGTTAGTAACTAGAATGTCTGTATGATTTATCAATTCGAGGGGCAAATACAGGTAGCATGTGTAAATCAAAAAAATGTATTTTCACGAAAAAGAATATTCCCATATTGCACTTGCCCAAATGAAAAATGCAGTAATAAGAAAGTATTCGGAGTATTAATTTGGCTCATTTTGATATATCCTTTAATTGCTTAAATGTTGATTTTTGAAAATAACTTGTCTTAAATACTATAATTTAAGTATTTTCCTGAAACTACAGAATCTTATCAATTCTATTGTGACTAATACGTTTAGTATATTTGTCAGAAGAGGAGTAAAATCACTTAATTGTTTAAAAGCATAATTTACTTTTCACATTCTAATACACATACACGATTAATCTCTCTTAAAAAATATTTGTTATCGAAAGATCTGTTCTATTAGGTCCATATTTAACTTTTCTAGCAAAATACCATAAAGGCGAGAAAGGTTACCAATCAGGTGATCCATTTCTAGCCGAAATTTAGCCCCAGTAGAACAGAGGTTACAATAAAAAAAAATCTGAAGGAAGTAACCTCCGTGCGAAGAGAATGGGTCGTCCTAAGAAGAATATCAACACAGTTCAATTGTTATATTAATACAAAAAAAAAAATTAAAATAGGAATTTACTCTTCATATTCCAAAAAGCAATATATTGCTGCATGGGTCCATCACGAAACATATCTTTAGTTACTGTAAGTTGCTATCTGAACCATCATTTAAGCATATTTGTATTAAAAAAAAAAAAATACGAAAACGCATTTAAGTTGACCGAAGGAAGATCATTATGAGAGTGCCCGTGTGTAACTAAAGTAGAACGGTCCATAAATGATGACTGGAATTCCTTCTAAAATGAAGTGTATGGTTCCAAAATGCCATGCAATGATGTCACAAATAGTTGCTTTGGTATCTTCTTATTCTTTCATTCTTTCATCTGGAGATGGAACAAGTATACTGTTCCAAAACAGTGTGGGAAAACAAGCGAGAAGTTGAATGACACTGTCCGTTTTAAAAATATTTCACCGGAGCTATTACACACGTTGAAAATACAAGTACTTTGTCTCCAGCAAACGTTGCAAATATCTGCATGTTGTTTCCAGCAAACGCTCTATATACCTACATTTCGTCTCCAGTATACGTTGCAAATACCAGCATTTTGTCTCCAGTGAACGTTTCAAATATGTGCATTTCGTTTCCAGCAAACGTTCTAAAAACCAGCCTTTTGTCTCCAGTAAACGTTGCAAATACCAGCATTTTGTCTCAAATAAACGTTGCGAATACCAGCATTTTCCGCCTTATAAAACGTTGCAAATAACAGCACTGTGCCTCTTTAAACGTTACAAATAACAACATTTTGCGTTTTACAGATGTTTCAGATACTAAAGATTGACCTCTAATAAGCTTTGCAAAAATCCGCATTTGGCCTCAATAAATGTTACAAATACTAGCATGTTGCCTCGTACAACTATTTCAAACAATACCATTGGACCATTACATTACATTACATTGCATTAAACGTTGCAAATAATAATATGAGGTCTGAAGGAAACGCAACATATACTAGAATTTGACATCCTTAAAGACTTAACACATACCAGGAGAAGAAACAAAATTAAAACATGGGTATTTTGAAACAATGCAAATACAGCTCTTTGGTCTCTTAAATACAAAGAAATAAATGTATTTGGTTTCTAAAAAAATCCAATCTTTGCCAACATTTGGGATTTACAATAAAAAATATCAGGTTGTATACAAACACTACTTTGGAATCGGTCTCTAAAAAACATTACAAGGGAAAACGAACGTTTCATTCCTGAAACCAAAGAACAAATTGCATTATGTTGCTACAATTAGTACAAATAATACAAACGTATGCTTTTGTAAAGGCATTAGCAATACAAGTATTTGCCTGCGTACACACGTCGTATACGAAAAGGATTGTATCACATCAACAGTATTTAATGCTTAACTTTTTCTCCAAATTGGGATTACATTCCTTTACGTTGATACTCTTTCTTACATAATAGTAGAAGTGATAGATGGTGATTACCTTTTTTAACACTTGTAACATCATTATTGCACTATTGCAGATATAAATGTGTTTTTTTTTCTCAAGTTTATGAACATGAGTATTTAATATTCGTATTCTAAAACAGAGATTGTTTTATGACAAGTGACAAGTTTATTTGCATTTGGCGCCACGTGGCCCATATTGCTAATACAGAAAGACTGCAAACAGTGCGCATATAATATCATTTCTTCAAACTGGCACGGTTCTTGTTAAGTACAACGTCAAAGACTTAATGACTTTTATATTTGTGGATGATAACAACTGATACATTTTTTGCTGACATGGATTTGGATAAACATGCTCAGGTATGAACTGTTGTCTGCTTGTGTTATGATATGGGCAGACGGATACAAAGTAAAACTCTCCTTCAATGCAACCGCGAAGACATTTTGAACATACTATATTAGGGTTATATCGCAACGTTTATATCTAAGTAACTGTGCCTTCAATTTATGAGAACCACGACGAACTTTACTAAGCAACCTCAGTAAATCCTTCCCAGGAAACCGTTCAATATTATATTTGTTCAACATTTCAAGTAGACTTAAAACCACTGTAATGTTTTAGAAATGATGATCCTGAAATTTTGTAATGCTAATATTGAAACTATATGATCTTACACCTTTACACTTACACACTTTACTCTTATCATCAAACTTTTTCATCAATCCATAGGAAGCTCTTGCATGTCTTAACATTTTCATACGAATAAGTAGACACCAATAACTATTACGACTATAAGTGGCACACAAATAACGTCGTCTCGTGTCTTCATGAATTGCATTACTTGATATTCATCTTGAAGCCCCAATACATCTCTTGAAGAAGTCAGTTTGGACCTTTTCTACAGACTTCCGGAAAGTATGAACCCATATCTCTTAACCGTATAAAAGGATTGGAGACCAAACGAATCTTGAACGAAATACGATTCCCAAATATTTAAAACACCAAATACACTTTATTTCTGTACCAGCATAGTTCCTACGTACTGTACGTTTCAATTATCCCCCATTTATAAATTCCGCTATATTTGACTTATCCAACTTAACCTCAAAATCCCCCTAAATGCAAGCTTTCTTAAGGAGGCGTATTACGGTATAATCAATCAAAGCAAAATCTTCAGCATATAAACGTTATAATATTTATTTTATGTCTCAAAACGCTCTGTTCAAATTCAGATACAAGCTCATTAATAAAGATGATGAAAAGAACTGGACTGAACATACATCCTTGTCTTACACGCCTGTTATACCTCCTTTTGGCTTGA
Source organism: Gibbula magus (assembly GCA_936450465.1). NCBI lineage: Eukaryota > Metazoa > Mollusca > Gastropoda > Trochida > Trochidae > Gibbula > Gibbula magus. The sequence goes on along the minus strand of OW388289.1, from coordinate 23,261,737 downwards.
CACATATAAAAAGAACATTAAATAAAGAGTGTTTTTTTTATAATCATGTATACAAAAACAATGATGAAGCATATTCTTAGCCATTGGTACCTAAACAATCAAACCAGGATTAAATGACATTGCGTGACAATAGGATAATCAATCTTACTATAAGAGTGTTATACAAATAATCAATATAGTGATGAGAAGGAAATTAAAATGACGTACTACTTTAAAAAACTTGTGTGGAAGTTTAATTTTAAACTCATATTGTAAAAGCACGATTTATTGCATCACAGGAAAAGGTGTCTAATTATAAAGTTCAATATAAACCATCATTTCAGTAAAGTTGTAAGGAGAATAGAATCACTTGAGAAATGAGAAATGAGAATTTAATATCCATATTCTAGCACTCTATGAAAAAACATTTATAAATTGTTATTCGAAAACGATTCCAGGATAGTGATAGATAAGCAGAACAAAACCACATATATATACAGCTATATATTGTCGCATGAAACTATGATAAAATATTTTGTAATATGATGTTATCTAAAATCATTTCATTATAGTTGGAAGAAGAAGAATGAGGGACTCTCTAATTAGATAAGTAGATTAATTATAAAGAGTTCCTCATTATAATAACAGTATATAACAATAGAAGAAAGTTCAAAGACTTTTGGTTTTTCATGTAAGGGGCTGAAATTCTGCAGCATGTTGCAAGAGCACATACGTAAGTTATTAGCAGAGTCGTTGATGATACGCCTTCTGTTTGTTATATATCTCTCGATGATGAAACATCTTGATTATATTGACGTGAAAATACTAAAATATTTTGCTCGGATATAAACTTCTACTTATTTATGGAAAATAAATGGCATGTTATAGGAACTTGTTTGGATGAAATCGTCAATCTTTCAATAACATATTTCAGCTGATGATAAAAAAGGAAATGGTCCCAAAAAGCCATGAACTTATAAATGTGTCACCAAAACCGTATGCAGCGTATACACATATTGTCCCGACAGCATGTAATCTTGTAACTTTCACCCCGGGATAGTTACCTTGAGAGTTTTTGTTCTTAAAAATTAAAGAAAACTAAAATATACTTTTTTTGCTGGCTACACTTCAAGCTTATTTCATACACTGAATTATTTATTTCATCCTATTCACCATCTTATTACATGCCTGTGGAGCAGCTAGCACGGGTACTTGTTAAAACTGTTTACAGTTCTTTCTACCAAGTGGGTATAGGAGTTGGGCAATTAGTTGCCCCCACTTCGCCTTCCGTGGACAACCAATAGTGCCTCCACAGGTCGGCTCTGTGACTCCTCGTCTTGTTACAACTTGTAGCTAATCTACAGCATTCCGCCGTAAGCAAACAATAAATAATTCCATCACATGTATAGGGAGTTAAATTATTTATAACAATTGCTGGATCACTTCAGCAGGAAGGACGCTTTCCCGAAGATACCGCGTGTGAACAATTAGTTCAGCTTGTTCCTGTTCTCTTGTCCAGCCGACTCTGTGTCTCTACTAGGACAGGTGCGCGTTTTGCGACCCGGATCACGACCCAATGCATCCTGCATTGAGGGTGACAGATAACACTCTTGCCTTTGGGCGCACGTGCACCGCAAGAAGAGGGACTATAATGGTTTAGCCAAATCAATAAGGCACCAATTGTACTGTAACAGAGGCTTGTACATACAACCGCTTAAAGGACGATTGGGTTGACGTCACAAAACGGAATTGTTTGATTGGCTGCAATTTACCGTTTATATTATGCACAACGCATAGATAATGCGTGTGCTCTCTCTCCCACTAGCTCACTGCCTGGAAGTGTAGAATGGGTTCGCTATGGTGCGGCGGAAGCGCGTTTGTGTCTTCGTCATAACCACCACGATTTTACATGTGGGGATAGTCTGCAGATGGATTAATGTCGTCTCGACGGCCGAGTAGCGGAGATGTAGGATGATTCTGAGGAAGTAACTAACAGGCGGAATAGCTCTGTGCGAGTTAGAACGAACGACTGTGTCAGCTTTGCGACTATCGATCTTGCCGACTTGCCAGTATGTCGTCCAGGCGGCCCTCACTCCCTCCAATGCCGGACCTCAGTCATCTGAGCGAGGACGAACGCAAGATCATCGAGGACGTCCTCAAACGACAGAGAGAAGAGGAGGAGAAGGAGCAGGAGGTGATCAGGTAAGATATAACCACCCAATTCCCACAAGAAATACATTTATATAGGAAGTATGTCGCCATTTTGGATTCTGAAATGAGGCTCTTCATAGCTAATGCTGCTGGTTTTCAATGAAATATGCATGCTTTTTCGTTTATTCTTATTGCTTGTAAACAATTTGGACATTTTCTAAGGGCAGATGATACATCATGTCCATACAATGCATAATATTGAGCGTTAGATGGTCGGATTTCCATACATCTCTTTGACCGAAGATGCCAGTCTCACTCGACATGCCTACATTTGGGATACTAATTAGGTTTTAACATGGACTATTCTCCCTGTAATCATAATCTACGCTGTTGATGAATTAACGCGCACTTCAACATAATATTCATCTCTTTACTCAGACTGTGACACGATAGTTCATGTGTGGACTCTTAGTGTGGATTATAATTGACTTGTACCATCCTAAAGGAACTGGCACCTCCGACGCCATATTGGCTGACCAAATGATTATGGAAACACTTCTTTCTTTAATATTCTAATATTCTTCAGGAGAAAGAACTATGGGATTTGAAATGGATATTTTAGTGATGAAATGGCCATAATGGTGTACAAATAGTGCTTGGAGCAGTCCCAGTGAATGTAAATACGAAACTATTAACCAATGCAAGGGCGGATAACTCTTCCATCCCAGTGCTAGTAGCAGACGACCTTTTCGTCTGAAGAGATAACATTGTTGGCGGTGAGAAAGCCGATGGCTATTTATCATCTGTTTCGTTAGAAAGGAATGGCAAAGTAATATCCTAATAGCAAAATATTCAATTACATTTTGCAATAAATAAAAGGCACAGAAAATAATTGATTATTTTTATGTGAAAATTTATGAAATCTTGTGTGTATGAATTATAGATCTGTATATTAACCAGTTTTGAAAATAAATTTAGTTTTTTTTAACTGCAACAGACCAACTTCAATACTGATAATGTTGCAATTGTTTTTGAAAAAAAATGTAACATCATCCTGCAAAATGCAGAACTTTAAAATACATTCCATTAATATTAATACATTCTACCACATGTTGTCAAAAGATTGGTGACTTTTTAGACACAATGTTAAACATCTACTATGATAATAAATACAATATGTCACATAGTGACACTTGATAGTTTATTTTACTGCTCATTGTAATAATCTCTGTAACATTGTTATCAGTTAAATAGAATAACCCTTGCATTTTCTTTTGAATTTCACAATATTCATTATTTATAAGTTGTTTATTAATCAGAACAATTTGTATCGGCAAGTAGTAGCGGATCCAGGAATTTTGAAAGGGGGGGGGGGGGATGGGGGGTTTCCACCAATGGAAAATGGGGGTCCAAATGTTTTTCCCCATACCCGCTCATTCTCTTGAAAGCAGCGTTTAACCGTAAATAAAATTACTTTACCATATACCTTTCTTCCTTTGATCAGGTAAAAATGGAATAACACATTACACCTCTGAACTTTGTATTGTATAAATATGCTGTGGCTTAAAGGAAAATCTTGCTAAACCAATTGTAAGATTTTGATAAAAGTGCAATTTAAGAACAAATACAAAACTATACAAATAACTAAGAATATTTTGAGTTATTTTAACATTGCAATTTCCTTCAACAAATACCAGACTGCTCATACTGTCCCATTAAGACAAAATGCAACCGAACTAGAAAATTTTAATACCGGTAATTATCACTTAAAACAGTGTTTTTGGTCTAATATTAATTTGTTTAGGCCACCCTGATAAAGGTAGATTGGCATGTTCATATCCCCAGTTACTATGGTTACAGGATGTAATATACCCATGCACATCTTCTGCGTCAATAGCGCTTTTCACTTCTATTCAAAGTTATTTTACTTTTGCCATTATTTGGTTTAATTTCAGTTTATATTTGAGTATTATGAATATGTTATTTGTGTTATTTGATAATAAAGTGTGATGTGGTAAATTTTATTTTTAGGTTACATTATATGCCAATAGTCTCTTATCAAAATTTCTGAAATTTGTGAAAACAAAATTTTGCACTCCCTCTCTTTTTCACTAAATGTTCTCTCCTTTGCTGTCCCATATAAACAACAAACTTTTATGTGTAGTTTTTATATATGTCAGTGAGACAACATTTGGAACTTTTCATGATGATTTCAATTTTCATAAAAATGTTGATATTTCATACTCAGTCAGTATTCAAAATACCTGCCTGTCACAAGCAAATGCTTCTAATTGAATGCAAATTTTGCAGTTTTTATATATGTGTCAGCGAGATGAAAGTTTATTGATGACAGTAATTTTGATAAAAATGTTGATGTTTCATATTCAGTCAGTATTCAAAATACCTGCCAGCCCACCAGCAATTGATGGTTAATTGCAAATGTTGCCAATAAACCCATCTCGTTGGTTGGATTTTTTAATAGGATATTCATGTACACATCAAAGGAATATGTAATATTGTGAGAAAGGTTGATTGGTTTTTCAAGAAGTTATCATTGTTAAGTTATTTCACATCTTGAAATTCAACTTTTTGAATTTACAAAATATAGCTTTAATTGTGCTTTGTAAATAAGTCAAATTTGACATGTAAGTGATTTTATTGACAATGTAATTAATAAATATCATTAGATTTAAATGCTTGAATTTTTAAAATAGAGCCTTTTGGCCGTTTATACAGACATATAAATATATTACAGAGATAAGTCTGGACTGGTTTAATACGCCTGTTATGGTATGTCTAGGAATCCTGATAATATAAATATTCTGATAATTGTGTGTTAATATCATTGAAAGTCCTGAATATAATAACGTTTAATTACATATTTTAGAAAATAGATTATATTGAAATGTGGATAAACGTTTCCATGTAAAATGTTGCACTCCCACTGTAGTATCCTGCTAGCCATCGTACCACCTGTCATCACATATAAACAAGTTGTTTATGTCTCCGCTGAATGCATCGTAAAATTTAATAATGACAACTACGCATTAGGTATTTTTATGCAAATAGCTTGAGATGATCGGATCTCTGACTGTTAAATGACATTGTAGTTATAAAAGTACAACACGGTAAACAAGAGTATTGTCTGACGCAAATGCCGCCCCTGGTGTTTCAGTCAATGGTAAGTTCCTTCTGACAACACCTGTGTACGTACAATGAAATGTAGTATGCTATACATTATTGTGTCGCAACTATACACTCATTTGTATCCATTTTGCACTAATGTCAACATTATGGCGACATAAAAATTATGACATCAGAGATTCGGTATTGTAAAATTCTCATAGTAAAATTTTCCTATTCATAGAATTGTGTTAATGCGGTAATAGTTGCGTATGTTTTCATTCTTATACAATGATGTAGACGTAACAATTTAACTACCCGGTGTTATTCTGTTATTGTTTGTGCACATCATCAACAACTTCATGAAACTTAAATTTTACATTATTTTATTTCAATGGTGTTTCTGCTACTGTGGATATCCACAGGGTTTCTGAAATAAAATGTTGGTTTAAAATAAAGTAAAATAAAACAAACAAACTCTGTGAAAACAAATCAAGTTCTGAAATAACAATCACCTTACAAATACAATAAACTTGCTATGTTCGGCAACTTTTCATTCATTCATTTCAACTTTTCAAAAATATTTCTCAGTATATTCTATAGACATATGTTGAAAAATATGTTGGCAAAAGGTAATTGTTATCATTTGAATAAAAGAGTCATTGGACGAAGTAAAAAGTGCCACATTTGACTTGCATGAAAATGTAAATTATATACAATACAAATAGATAATTATAGATGGAAAAACATACGAATACATTAACACACATTAGTAATTACACATGAATATGTGTTTTTGTCTTATATTTTGGTCTCAGGCTTGAATATGTGAACCCTAAACCTACTTTTAAAAATGTGTGTGTCATATTTTGAAGTATATTTCAATATCATGATGATTCAGAATCAATTTTAATATCAGCATGTAATTAGCAATATATAGTACTAAAGTAATGGATATCACTGTCATGGAAGTTTAAACACAAAATGTATTGTTTTAATATTTACAGTCTTTTTGAATAAACAGTAAAGTTGATATTAAACCAGACAAAAATAGTTGGGGATATATGCTAATTTTGAAATTATTAATAGTGATCTATTTATTCATCGACATAATGATAATATAACAATCATAAAAATTCAAATATCCCTTAGTTATTTTGTCCAGTTTCAGTGATAAATTTACAAATATGACGGGGCAGGATAGCCCAGTGGTTAGCGCGTTCGGCTTCGGATCAAGAGGTCCGTGGTTCGAATCCCGCCAGGGGCACGGCAACTTGTCTGCAATAGAGAACTGTTCTACACGCAGTAAGGTTTGGGTGCAATGCTACACTAAATTTCAGCGGTTCGCTAGTTCCAGCCGATGCTCGCAGGTTTCACTGCAAAGCATAGCCACATGGCAATGCGGGCTTTTTCCCTACCATAATACTAGCAGCCGTGATATAAGTGAAATACTCTTAAACACCAACTCACTCACTCAGTCACAAATATGACAAGCAGAGTCCAGGGACTCGTTACCAAATGCTAAATTCACCACTGCAGTTAATATGAGTGTCTATGTCATAAGACACAAATGCCTGGATATAAGTGCTTCACAAACGAGAGCTAGGGATACACTGATATTCAGACACGAGTGTCCTAAATATGGTATGACATGGACACAATTTCACACAAATATCATGTTCCATTTCTTTCTGAAGTAAAGAAATTGAGGAAAATACACTAAAATTCTTTCAAGCATAGGCATGCTGCCGGCCGTCACCTCTTTTAACAAAGCAGCATTAAAGATTAAGCATAACATCAGAGCTCTCAAAAACTTTTATGACTGAAAAGAGAAAGTTACCTATCTTGTGGTGTTTTGGCTTTTAGAGGTTTAAACTCAAAGGTGCAAATAGTATTTGAAATTTTGACCAAAACTTTTTTCGTTTCCAGAGTATAACTAAAAAACCATACTACGTACATGGAAACTTCATATCTGGTATGGATGTTACCTGTATTGATGTGAGCTGTGACCAATTTTGCCTTGTTGTTTTTAATAGTAAAATGTGTCACTTGCATGAAAATGTAAACAAAACATTAATTGCTATATCAAATAGAATATAAATACATAAATACAACTTATTGTAAACCAATTAATATAATTTTTTTGTTCTGTAATCTAATTTGATTTGCTTTAAAATAATACATGTCAAGTGTTGAATCTATTGTTCTGGCCCGCAAAACTGAAATAATGTAGCGAGGTATACTAGGGGATCAAAGTTTTATGTTTGTTCTGACAGTATGTTCCCTATAACCTTAAAATGACTTCTTCTCATGAACCATAGCATAGGAACCTGAAATTTTCAGAATAACATATTTGTCACAAGGAGAAAGTTTGCTGAAATGCGTTTTCTTCTTTTTTGACTTCTTTGGACAAACCAGTACTACTAGGAAGCTTACATTTTATAAGATATCATTATTAGTTAAAATAAAATAAAATATTGTTACCTCAAAGGTGTGGCAGGGGAGCAAGTTAAAATGGTGCACCTCTTTTAAGGACTGTGATAGAAATATTCAGAATAATCATATTGTTCTGGTTCAGCTTTGAAGTTTCAAACATTAGCATCATTATAAGTTTTCTGTAGACATAACTTGACCACTATATCATAATTGCATGTTTTTGTAAGATTCATTGCATACCGGGTAATGTAATCCTATTATTTCAATAGTAAGTATTCAACCTAAGTTACCTTAGATAATAAATTATGCAAAACTTGATGATCTACAGATGGAACGGCTTTGTTATTTGCCAACATCAGCTGTCTTTATCTTTATAACTCAGTCGACGTAAACGATGTAGCTGATCCAAAATCTGATTTCATTGGATAAAAAGCAGGAATATTATACCGGGTAGTAGAATAAAGGTTAGAATCGAAAATCTGAAGAGAGTGAGTCACATGTTGTTCCAATGTTCATCACTTCTTTGACCTGTCAATATTTTATCTACAGGACAATTATAAGTCAGACTCATGATTTTAATTTATGATGTCTAGTTTAATTTCACACTTAAAATGAAAGTGATGACAAAGCTTTGTGGTTGATCAACTTATTTATTATCACAATTGCAATGTTTTGGCATAGATCCCTTTATCCTTTTCAAACCTTTAATATCATATGATAAAAGATAAATTAAATCATTATTGATAGAAATACACTGTATAAGAAGAAGACAATTGATTGACAAATCCACATTGACTACATAAGTATAAACTATAATGAAGAGTTCTATTTTGGATATTCCAGTCAAAATGCGCTGCAAATCTTGTTTTAAATATGGAAGGAAATAATATAATACTTAAGAAAAGAAAAAAGGGATCATATCTTCTTTGAGAAGGATATATATATGACCTAACAATGCCAAAAACTGTTGCCAAAGTTCACCTGATGTCAACTAACGCGAGTTCATGAAAATGACACACATTGAGCTTTTCCAGTATTTCTCAGGTAAAAATGGTACATTCATAAATTATACTCAGTACATGTATTTGAAATTTGCGTTACAAGACTTTTGGCTCAAAAGTGGTATACTATAGACATGAATAGATCAGGCCACTCATAAAGAAAAGTTGCAGTACACATTTAGAAGTCAATCTGCCAATGTCTTATCTTGCCTTTGACACCTCTACTGTTAGACTTGTGATGTTGCCACGAGGAAAGGTCATAGACAACCTAGGAAAACCAATCCTAAACAAGACCAAATAATTCTATCATCTACCTTACAAGCTTGCACTAGCTGCCAAGATAATCTCATATTTCAGAGCAGTTACACAAATATGGATTTGTGACCAAACAGTATGAAACGGCTGAAATCAGCAGGTCAAAAAAGCAGATAACCCTTTATCAGGGTAAGAATGTCAAAGCAACGTCAGCAATAAAGTCCGGAGGGTGAAAAGGTTGCATGACAAAACAGAAAAGTAAAAAGGGCTGCAAGAAAGTCAAAAGGCCCCTAAAAGGCTAAATCAAGAAGTCCAAAGGTTATCAAACCACAAGTCAAATGGACCTCATGGTGCTCAGAGACAGTTTACCATTGGTGTTACACGATGTAGTCAGTCCAGAAAACTTTTATCCTGCTTTTGAATATAGAATGCAATCGTCTATATTTCTGGTACTACAGTCCAAAACATTAAATTCGACTTGCATGAAATGATATATTTAAGTTAATCCAGGCACGCAAGTTTGATTCCTGCTCTAATCAGAAATGAAGCGATATACATTCCCAATATTCAAGTTCAACAAATTGGATTTGAGTCCTGTTTTAAAAATATAGTATGAAAATGATAGATATTTGAGGTCCTCCAGTGCAAAATATTGGACTGCAATTCTGCTTCAAATTGAATTAAATTATTCATTATTTGGATTTACCATCGTGCTCAGCCAGCCTCTGACCTGAGTACTCCAGCACTTGCCAAATTGTCGGACTGGCCGTGCTTGAAGTTCAAGGTTACCCAAGCTGTAATTCCAGATGCTTGCGGCCCTCATGAAACTCTTTCCCCGACAAACGCTCAGTTTTTGTGTCTTTCAATAAGGGACTGTATGGGATACATTGTTTATACGAATGTAATTAGAGTGATGTGTTTATCGTCATGTGGCTGCACATAATACACAGGGCATTTGCCTTTGACTTGGAAAGATGAATGGGAACGTTCAGAATCAATACTGCACAGTAAGAGTTGCCAATCGCGCCATCGTGCATCCCTAGCGCTGACGAACAGACAGACAGACAGACCGAGAAGTAGACTGACTGCAGGATCATATCTGCCACCTGATTAGTTTTCCGCTAGTAGTAGTCCGCTCTTATTGGCTCAAACTGTTTTGTGAAAGCACACAATGTATCACAAGAAGAGCTGGCTCCATTATTTATGGGTTTGATTATACTTAAGCTAAAATGTTCTGCTTTTGGTTTAGAATGGAGTGTTATTGATTGCTTGGAGAGTTTCCAACAGTACTCCTCAGGCAGGCGTTATTGGATTGGTTCCTATTGCATAATGATAAAGTGGCATTGGATATGGCTTCATAGTAGCCAGGCTTTTGTGTAAAATCACTAGAGGGTGATCGCTTACAAATTATGGCATACATTACTCAGTTTGTATTTGTCCTTTCTCATGCTTACAAGTTGTGAAAATTATATTTTTCGGAACATTCTTTATTTTGCGATTTTATTGTCAAACACTGAAAGTCATCAAACTTAAAGATTATTATAATGAATGCAATAAACATGCTGTAACTGATGAAAGAATGTAAAAAAATACTCAAAGCAGTCCAGAGGTTAAAAATCTTATCAATCTCCATGAGTTATGGATTTACAGCTGTTTTTGTTCAAAGTCACAAAGCACTGCCTGAAAGTCAAGCCAAAGTTGATAATTAGTGGGTTTGAAAAAGTGGCAAGTCATAGACTTTGTTGTTAGTTTCAACTAATGAGAAAGTAAGGGGTAGGGGTTGGAGACAACATTCCCTAAAACTTTGATGAGCATTGGGTCCAGTATGTAGTACAGATGGGAGAGGGGTAATTACATTGGGTTAGGGAGGAGAACAATTAAAGTTTGCCCTTATGAGTCATAATCTTAGCAATTTAAGACATTTTAACCAAAAATCTAACAATGAATAACTTGAGATTTTTTTTCTCTTTTTCTTCAAACTGAGAAAATATATCGTTCAAATCCTGGTTGATCTACAGAACCAATGGATCTAATTTTTAACCCCTGAGGTCGCTAACTTGGATACACCTGCAGAGAGGGTCTTAAATTGGTGTAATTTGGGTTTGTCACTCATGTTTTGAAATATATATCAGAGGGCGATGCTGTAATATTAACTTGTTCTCAATGTCAGATTGGCTTGTGCGTCAAGGACATACACAACGGAAATGCACAAGATTTCCAGCTATTGTTGAGTTGGGCGGTGCCGGAAGGTTTTCTTTACATGCCTGAATTTGTATGGATTGTGCTTATTAGTAAAGGGATGACAATTACGTCGATTATGATCTATTATTCATACATTTGTACATATTGCCATACACAATAAATCATACAGTAGAACACAGATATAACAAACTCCAAAGGACCAAAGAATTTAGTTCGCTATATCCGTTGTTCGCTATTCGCGTTATATCATATAATATAGGGCTTTTGATGGATCTTATAAATTTGTTCGCTATATCCGTGTTCCCTATATCCGTGTACTACTGTAACGTATAAATGTCACTCGAAGACTGTGTGGAAACAAATTTGATTATTTATAAAACAAAATGCAATAATGTGAATTACTGTAATTTGTTAACATAACAATTAAGTTCAAAAGATGTTATGCCTCAGATGTTTTGATACACTGATGGAAAAATATCATTTACATGTACTCAATAATTTAGACAAAGAGTTTGTTGTTCTTATAATGAATGGTATTTGTAAAATTAATCCAAATGAATGAATTCTTGAAGAATGTGAATGGCTGAAATGATAGTGCCCTCCAGCAAGTGACTTGTGACCTTTAGACAAAATATTCCCTCACCTGTTTAACTTCACCTTTCTCAGAGTCATGTGAGAATTACAAACATGTAGAGTTTAGAAAATTGCCATCTGTTACATATTGAGACAAAGAAAGTTGGTATGACCTGATTTGGTGATCACGAATAAAGCATCAGCTTTAAATTTAGATTTAACAAAAGCTCACCTACTTCATCAGCATTGCAGTCTTCACCTGATTTTGTCATCGGTGCTTGATTTAAGCTTTGAATATAACAATGTCATTACAACCAGAGCCCTTCTTTAGCACTTCTGTATATAATTATAGTTTTGCCACTCTGTAGCAACCTACCCTTGTTGTTGAAATGCACATGATAACAGGCATTGATCCACAAGAGTCATTATTGATCACATTGTACTCCAAATGCTAATGACTATTTAGCAGCATAATTATTGTGACTGACTTTGAAGGATCAAGGAACGAAGCTAAAAGACTGATATGTCTTGGGTTGAACTATCACATAGCTGTGTGAGCAAAACAGTATTAGTACTAAGGTTAACCACCTTTAACAGTGCACTATGTTATTGACTCAAAGTCATTCAAGAAAATCTTGAGACAGGATCCTGTTGCATTCCTTACGTCATTGAGGCAGCAATGTACAGTGTAAAGGATGGCAGTAAGGCTTACCTTAGTGTTAAAGAGCCATCACGGATGTTAGTGTTTCAAATTTTTGGAAAATATACTTATAACATCATTCGCCAGAGAAATATTTTATCTACAACATGGCATATGTTAAATAATTTTCATATCACGACAATGTATTGCAATTTGGTTTCAAAGAGAAGTATCACTTCGACTAGCGCGCGCTACGGGTATCTGACGTATATAAACAGAGTCCCCTTTTTTGCGTAATACGTACAACACAAACAGCAAGCGCTTCCGAAGCTTGAAGGCTCGTCTCAAGCGCAAGTCGCCATAACAACCCATGTGCTGCACGTGCTGCACGTGTCTCTCTTGCAAAGTACCCTTGTCACACATTACTGAATGTGACAATAATTTGGAAACTATGTTTCTAAATGTCCTGAGAATATACAAATTATTTCCTGTTTAATGTTCTTTTTATTGAGATAAGACCAGCAAATTATGACAAATTTTTACTCTCATTAATTATAAAATTCAAGCAAAATACCTAGTTGGGTAAAACAATTATTCCAATATCTGTAGCAAATACATAATTAAATGAAATGGAAAATAAATAACCATCAAAAAATTATATATTTCGATTTCTTTCATTGCTCATATTTTTAGTTATTCTTTCGTGTCTTTGTTTACTGTGTGTGAGCTAGACCATAATGCTTTGCGCTTGAAAATAATAGACTGGATCTATATTTAGACTGGAAAAAACTTTTACTAATTAATGCAGTTTCCCGGCTTCTTTTAAGTTGGAAAAATTAGGGAAAAATTAAGTGTATTTATTTCACGGAGATAGATTTTTGGAAAAATTTTGATATTTTCATCAACATCCGTGATGGCTCTTTAAAGGCACTGTAGCATGGTTTACTTACTGAAATAAAGTGCTCTCACAAAATTATAGATACGTGTTACCAATGGCTAAATAATACTCCTAAATCCATTATGCATCGAACAGCCATTTCAATATGTTCATATTAAAATGGCTGCTCGAAGGTAGTTCAAGTGATCTTACTGATGTGGTGATACCAAAACACTCAGAGTAGAGTTTTTGATATGGTACAATGATGGAATGGTCAACTATCTTGCTGTCTGAACTCTCAAATTCTCATGAGACCTACAAACCTCTCACACTGAAGAGTTCCACAAAACTGTCGCTTTATACATCGCATACTTTTCGTAGAATACAAATAGCCGTTTTCTATAGATACGGCTTATCGGGTCATGTAATGAGTTGTTTTACCCTTAAAGAACCAGTATATTGTATAAACTTTTATAACAAATGGCAAATTTGAGAAAACATAATTTGCAAAAATGTGTTTCAGCGCCTTCAAGGTTGACATATATGCAACAACCTGAAGGAGTACACTACAGATGTGGTCAGTTACAAAAAAGAACTACCGGTAGCCTTACTGGCTTTTTCTAATGTGATAACCATATTGTCTACCTATTGATATGATAGTCATGACTCTACATTATCCATATATACAATGATGTCATAACTCTTCATTATCATTATAAAAATGATGTTATAAAAGCATAACTCTTTATTTATCATTTTAAATATATATAGAACATCATACTTGTGCATTTGGATTGTTTGTATTGAACGAGAAGATGTCATGGAAGCGGAGAAATAACGAGTTCGAAGAAAATAATAACTTTCCATTATACATGTATAGAATGATGTCTGATAATCATAACTTTCCATTATCCTTATATGCAATGGTATCTGATAATCATAACTTTCCATTATCCTTATATGCAATGATATCTGATAATCATAACTTTTATTTATCCTCATTGATGACTGAATTCATGATGTTTGAACATTTTCAATTATCCTTGTATAATGTGTTGTGTGAAAATCATAACTCTACATTATCCTTATATATACAGTGATGTCTGAAAATAATACTCATTATCCGTATTCAATGATGTATAAAAATCATAACTCTACATTTTCTTTATAATGATTAGATAACAATAAAGTTATTAAGTTATTAAATGCTGAAATAACATTACACATGTGAAGCTTTTATCCTCAAAATTGAACTCAGGAAATTTTCCGATACTATTTGCGAATGTTCTCAAATACTGTATTGTTAAATATTGCCTAGAACGTCTATGTAATTGGGTTAATACAAATTAGCAGTGATATTTGACATTTACTACATAAAGTGACCTATCAGAAGTAATAGACCCAAACAATGTAACTTGCTAATTGATTTTGACTAAGTGATTCATATAATTACCTGACATTTCTATGACCAGCGTCGCAATTTTATAGTAAATGCTGTTGCAAGGTGTAGACATATTGGACCCATTGAATGAATGATGCTCTCGCTTGATTCTTACAAAGAATCTCAATTAAAGTGTTGCCAGGCTTCAGAGGCATACAAAATGCTAGCAAAGGACTAAGGATATAAGGCTGATCAAGACATTGTCAAAGGGTGGGGGTTGGGGGAGGCATGGGGGGAGGGGGGGGGGGGGGGGTTCACTTTGAGGGTCCATCAAATTTACATGCAAAAATTATCAAAAGGAGGGGGGGGGGGGGGGGGATGGGATCTGAATATGCTTCTGAAGACTGGCATGGGTAACCTGTGTACCAAAGATGGGAGGATACAGAAGTACACCCATTACATTCCAAGAACCTGTTATGACCTCATGACCAGATTGTATACAATGTTTTTATTATTGAGTTTGAAATTAGTTAGTTAACTCTTGCACATATCCTCTTTCCCTTTCTCTGAATGGGTCCACTATGCTACTCTATGAATTGTTTGGATTCGTGAGCAGTTCAGTCAAGATGGCGGTTGATAAGATGATATGAAGGATGGTTTTCTCTCCTGAATCACACAATATACAATATGATATTTTATTCTTTCATAATAATATTAATTGTCTTAAAAGATTAACTAAGATCAAAGAAGATCCTAATTTAGCCTTGTTGCAGAAAAGTATGTTGCTATTCTTACTACTGGTGTTAGGAATTATCATAGTAGGACAGCAGTGATGCAGATGTTGTTGATTATACAAAGAGTATTTCAATGGAAATGAGTGTAAGAATGAATTGATGGATACATATCTTGTCTTTGAGTGGCATTTAGAAGTGGATGGATATCTTGTTTCCTGTGTATAAGTGGAATGAATGCTAAACACTTTCATGTTTTGATTATCTTTGTCCTCCATGGATCGACTTCTGCAGCATCAACAGTTGTCATGAAATATGCAACCGTGGCCTGCCTCCATGTAGCTCCGATCAATACAGTAGAGCAGTCGCTGTTGGTACAAACCAGGCTCCTTAGCCTCGCAGTCTCACAGAGTAAACCGTGCATGATGAGTGCTGTACCTTGCAGTCTCACAGAGTAAACCGTGCATGATGTTTGCTGTGCCTTGCAGTCTCACAGAGTAAACCGTGCATGATGAGTGCTGTGCCTTGCAGTCTCACACAGTAAACCGTGCATGATGAGTGCTGTAACTCGCAGTCTCACTCAGTAAACCGTGCATGATGTGTGCTGTACCTCTTAGTCTCACGAAGTAAACTGTGCATGATGAGTACTGTACCTTGCAGTCTCACACAGTAAACCATGCATGATGAGTGCTGTACCTCGCAGTCTCACAGAGTAAACCATGCATGATGAGTACTGTACCTTGCAGTCTCACTCAGTAAACCGTGCATGATGTGTGCTGTACCTCTTAGTCTCACGAAGTAAACTGTGCATGATGAGTACTGTACCTTGCAGTCTCACACAGTAAACCATGCATGATGAGTGCTGTACCTTGCAGTCTCACAAAGTAAACCGTGCATGATGAGTGCTGTGCCTTGCAGTCTCACACAGTAAACCGTGCATGATGTTTGCTGTGCCTTGCAGTCTCACACAGTAAACCGTGCATGATGAGTGCTGTACCTCGCAGTCTCACAGAGTAAA
The DNA here is from genome assembly GCA_936450465.1 of Gibbula magus. Classification (NCBI taxonomy): domain Eukaryota; kingdom Metazoa; phylum Mollusca; class Gastropoda; order Trochida; family Trochidae; genus Gibbula; species Gibbula magus. Next base: position 23,245,370 of record OW388289.1, on the reverse strand, counting down.
CCATGCATGATGAGTGCTGTACCTTGCAGTCTCACACAGTAAACCATGCATGATGAGTGCTGTACCTTGCAGTCTCACACAGTAAACCATGCATGATGAGTGCTGTACCTTGCAGTCTCACACAGTAAACTATGCATGATGTGTGCAGTCCTTGCAGTCTCACAGAGTAAACCATGCACAATGAGTGCTGTACCTCGCAGTCTCACAGAGTAAACCGTGCATGATTAGTGCTGTATCTTGCAGTCTCACACGGTAAACCATGCATGATTAGTGCTGTACATCGCAGTCTCACACAGTAAACCATGCATGATGAGTGCTGTACCTTGCAGTCTCACAGAGTAAACCGTGCATGATGAGTGCTGTACCTTGCAGTCTCACACAGTAAACCATGCATGATGAGTGCTGTACCTTGCAGTCTCACACAGTAAACTATGCATGATGTGTGCAGTCCTTGCAGTCTCACAGAGTAAACCATGCACAATGAGTGCTGTACCTCGCAGTCTCACAGAGTAAACCGTGCATGATTAGTGCTGTATCTTGCAGTCTCACACGGTAAACCATGCATGATTAGTGCTGTACATCGCAGTCTCACACAGTAAACCATGCATGATGAGTGCTGTACCTTGCAGTCTCACAGAGTAAACCGTGCATGATGAGTGCTGTACCTTGCAGTCTCACACAGTAAACCGTGCATGATGAGTGCTGCACCTTGCAATCTCACACAGTAAACCGTGCATGATGAGTGCTGTACCTTGCAATCTCACACAGTAAACCATGCATGATGAGTGCTGTACCTTGCAGTCTCACACAGTAAACCATGCATGATTAGATGCTGTACATCACAGTCTCACACAGTAAACCGTGCATGATGAGTGCTTACAACTCTGTTCACAACAATTATTATTGAAAAGTTAACAAAGATGGTGGGAATCGAAACGTTTGCTTTTTTAACCGGGCGCTCTACCTCTAAGCTAACGAGGAAGCTGAAGTAAACGCCTGAATTCCACTACTTCTAGTCATGTCGTCTCTGCTTCAATATAACACTCAGAGCCACGTTTCCTCTCTCACAAAAACAAAATGGATTTGAGTGATCCAAATAGGATTCTCAGATTGTGATTTTGATTTTCAGACAAATTTGACATTTACAGCAAATATTACTACATTGTGGTATATTCTATGTTAGGTTGTTTCAAAATAAGTAAATGCTCATGTATCCCTCATTTAACTTTCTCTGAAAACTGTTTGTAAGGTGTGTTGACTGCTAAATACGTTGTGTTATATGTGTATACAGGAGAAATAAAGCCTGTCTAACAGCCCTTAACCTGCTTACTCTTGGTCCGGGCTGGTTTTTGTGTTTTTTGCTTAATTTTACCTTGAAAATGAACAAAATCATAGATTCATACATTGCCCTTGAGTAAGTTTACCTAAATCATGATCTTGGTAAATATTGTGATACATTGTGATAATAGAGTTGTTTCAAAATAGGTAATATATGTATACATGTTCTCAAATAGGTGTGATACATGTTAAATTGTGTTACTTTGTTATACATATCCCTTATTGTCTTGTGATACATTGTGGTAATATCTATGTTACTTAGTTATACATGTCTGTTAGTGAGTATAATGATACATTGTGGTAAAATCTATGTTGGGATTCTCTGAATGTTGTTGGTAAGGTGTGATAAGAGCTAATTACTTTATGTTATTTCCCTTTACTTCAATGGAGGAATTGGTGTTGACTGAGTATTGTATACATTGTGGTAAAATCTATGTTGGGGTTTTCTGAATGCTGCTTTTAAGATATCGACTGCTAAAGACATGTTAAATAGTCCCTTTACCTAAATGGACATTGGTGGATGACTGAGTATTGTTAAACTTTGTGGTCAAATCTATGTTGGGGTTCTCTGAATGTTGTTGATAAGGTGTGATAAGCGTTAACTTCTTTGTGTTATACCAGTATGTGTCCCTTTACTTCAAGTGGGGTATTGGTGGTTGACTGAGTTTTGTGTACCTTTCAGACAAATGCAGGATGACTTCGAGAGTTACCAGCAGACGGTGAAGAAGCTGACGGAGGCGACGCCCAAGATCCCCATGCAAGATGAGGGGGCCGTCTGTCAGATCTGCCACAAGACCAAGTTTGCAGACGGCGTTGGACACAGTTGCCACTACTGCCACCTCAAGTCATGTGCAAGATGTGGCGGCAAGATGGCACTGCGCTCTAACAAGGTGAGCTGGTTTACTTATCATTTAATTACTTTGGTGTTGAGTAATTGTATACAATGCTTGTGAAACCTGTGTGTGAAATGCAACATCTCTGACAGCCAATAATCTGGTAATTTTAGATTAGAGCTGTTCTTGTTGTGTATAATATGCAATTTAAAATTGTCAATGTTATAATATATAACGCTGTTTTCTTATCAATCACCATAGCTCATTATTGATGCAAAGCAGGGTCAAGCTCACGCAGCATATACCTGGTATACAATGTTCAAACTGGAACCGAAATTTAAATGGATATTTAATCCCCAGCACATGCTGAGGGGAAGATGGATTTTGAAAAATAGAGGAAAAGTATTTCAAAGGTTAGGATAAAACTACGATGCACAATAAACGCAATTATGATGTTTCATATTTGGCTGTTTGACAATAATTTCAGAGTGGATCGTACAATCAGGTGTCTTAGTTTGGACATTGTTTATATGTGTGTATATATATATGAAGCTTGGGATTGTTGCACAAAACAACCTGGCACTAAGGTTAACCTTAGCGTCCTTCTTTATCATTGAGCTAAGGTTAGTTATTAGTTAGTTAGCTAGTTATTTACCTTACTGGTCTGTGCAATGGCACCAGGATGACTAGAAATGGTGACAGTGGTGGTGATGGAGCTAAATTTGACTTGCTGTCGTATGTTGAACATCTATAATGTGCACAACATTGCCTCTTGTCTCTGGTCTTTATTGCTCACTGTTAGTAACCTGTTCACCATATGTGACTTTATATACATTATCATTGTTTCACTTCTTTGTGTAAGTGTTAAACTTTACAGTTTTAAAACAAACTACTGAGGTCCATTTTGCCTACTTTTCTGTCAACCTTTAGCATTGTATGACAGTAACATGATGTGTTCTTTAAAATCTGCATACATCAAAATGTTTGATTATATTTCGTCTTTTTCTTAATTTTGTAATGTTTTTGAAAACATTGCTCAACAAATGGGATAATAGCTAATACTTAGCTTACTTGGTTTATAAATGAGACTATGTCTATTGCTTTTGTTTGTTTGTTGTTTGAAACTATTAAATTTTGCTCTTCCTTCTGCAGTGCATATTATCTCTTTAAACAAAGTTTAATCTTTTATGTAATCTCTTCTTTGAAGGTGCCTTTAAAAGGAACCTTTACATGAAATCTCTCAGTTTTATCATCTCTATCATTGTCAGTTATCTTACTGATAGTTAAGCAACTGTAATGTTATATGTCATATGTACTAAGTTGGACTATATCTTACAACTGCAGACACCGGTTGTTAGTCATCGATGGTGGTGTGATGATGCTGAAATTAACAAATATGTTACATGTTAGGATATCTTGAAAAGATACCTAAATATTTGATTGATCAAATGGTATTTAAAATATTTAAGATAGTATAGATATATCTATATAATGAGATAAAAAATGAAATCGTAGTAATTTACATGTTTAGTGATCCCACTTTGGACTACTTCATTTCCATTACTTGAACCATGTGTAGGACATGTACTATGTGCTTTCAAGGCTTACTCTTGATATCAAATTCCTCAAAATAACATAATTTCATATGTATGGAATCATATTGTATCATTTCAAAATATTATGATATGTATTATATTGTTGAAAATCTGTATCGTCACACTACACAGGTTGACAGTGTTTACGTTTACTCGCAACCTGTGCTACTGTACTATAGTTAGGACTGTGGTGACTATTGGTGACTGGTCTACCTTGAGTCATTAGTACGTCATTGAATACGACTCATGCTACTGTAGCAGTAATCACTCTCACCTAATTAGACAAATTAATTAGGCTTGTCAACAAACAAATATGTATTTGAGAATTATTCATCATGAATTATTTGATAATTTTTGTACTAATATTGATTTTGTAGAAGTTAGTCATGTACCAAAAGCTAATTTTCATCATCCTGTTGCAATGTGTATGTCACACTTCTTGTATGAAATTACTTATGCCGGCAACTAACTAGTTATTGTCAAGCTTTTTACAAATATTGCATTCAATGTTAGTCAAATTCTAAGATAAATTAATTTTAACACATCAAAAAGGAAGAAAATTTGTTTCTGTTGTCAACCAGAAAAGCTCTGGTAGTGGATACATGTTTCAGGGGGTTGGATCCCTTTCATCAAACTCTTGTCTGACTTAACTTCATGGAATTTAAGATAAAATTGTTTAATTCCGTTTGGAAGGACTAGTTTGAAAATCGATCTGTGGAGACGTTATGATGAGAAAATGCAAGAGAAGGTTCAAGTGTTAGTAGCTGACAACCAGTGAACTGACAGAGGAATATACATTTGGCCCTCATCGCCTGCAAGAAGTATCCGTTGTCTCTATCCCAAATTCTGTATGAATGTATGTATTGAGACCCTGAGACCCTACCAGGGTGTGAAACTACTGGTGGATCTACTGACAGACATGTAGAGGTGGAGAGAGTTGTCCAGTGTTAAAAGCTACCAACTGCACTGACAGAGAAATACCAACAAAAAAACATTTATGAGGTTCTATCACTGATTCTGTGGGCATCCAAGTATGGGAATGGGTATAGGTTTTGGTATAATCCCAGAGACTTTATTCAGGATGGGAAACTGCCAATGGATCTAGGAACAGTACAAATTTGGAGAGAGTTGTCAAGAGTGTAAAGGTACCAATCAGTCCACTGACAGAAATACCAGCAAGAAACATTTGTTCTATCACTGAAGTGCAGTGTCAAGAACTGCCGACATGTACACTGACAGAACTGTCAGCATGAAACATTTATGAGGTTCTGTCACTGATTCTGTGAACATCCAACTATGTGTGTGGACTCTAAATAGAGGAAGTGAAACTGCCTATGGATCTTAGAAGAGATTTGTCCAGATTTAAAACCTACCAACCGTTAAATTGATGAGAATTCCAAGCAAGAAAAATGTATGAGTTACTACCACATCAAAGTAACCGTAGAGACTAAAACTGCTGATTGATTGATCTTCGGACATATAGAAGTGGGAGAGAGTTGTCCAATGTCAACAGCTACTGACCGGTGCACTGACAAGCTTTAGTAACGGTCAGTCGGAGAACAGGCTCGGCTTGCTGCAGTTAATTAGTATTGATTGATTAGGAATTCCTCTTGTTTATTGATCCTGGCAGCCTGTGAGTGTGTTACTGCTAACCCAGTTACAACTCAAACTTAGTCATGTGCACTGTTAGTCTCCTCTTAACTGGGCTGCTTCACTAGTTGTTCAAGAAGTAGAGACTTGTTGGGATAAAGGACCAACTTTCTGCTGCTGTCCCAATGCTAGTAGTTTCACTGCTGTTTCTAACAGTTAGTGGATAATTTAGGTAATTCTAAGTTTTTTAGAGCAATAATGCTTAAAAATAAGTAGGAAGTGAACAGGAACAAGAAGTATTTCGACTCTTATGTGGTATTTGTATAATGCAATGGTTGTGTTGCTAGAATTTTGCATATGTGACATTGGTGGGCATGCTGTATGCAGGTGTCCAGCGTGTTGTGCAGGAAGTGGATAAGAGGAAAAGTCTAATAATTGGTTCAGGGATGGAAAGTTTCCGCACATCCACAGATATCTGCATCTTTTTTTCTCTCCTTGAGGCCATTTTCTTTCAAAGGTCTCCAAATGAACTTTCAAACTCAACGCCTTAGTTTAATTTTAGCCTCATCTGTAAAATGTTTCTCTCGCCACTGTAAGGTCTTGTATGTATAATGTAAGTGTTGTGTAATAACACAGATTAGTTAGAGGAAAACATGCTGTACGACTCTGTTCCTGGTTTAGTGAAAGATTACAAAATAGATTGTGATGACAGAAAATGTCATACATTGAACATACTGACTATGCATGTGTTCCACATTTAAAGAAGGATAATATAATGGTAACAAATAAATTGTGATGACAGAAAATGTCATACATTGAACATGCTGTATGCATGAGTTCCAAGTTTAGTAAAAGATAATATAATGGTAACAAATAAATTGTGATGAGAGAAAATGTTATATATTAAACATGCTGTAGGCATGCGTTCCATGTTTAAAGAAGGATAATGTTATGGTAACAAATAAATTGTGATGACAGAACATGTCACGCATTGAACATGCTGTATGCATGTGTCGACCAGTGTTTGATTCTATGCTTGATGGTTTGGTGCAGTGTGTATGTGACTGCTGTGGTGTTTCAGCCCGGCGTGTTTGCTGCAGGGGCAAGTGCAACAGCGGAGCCCAAGGTAAAGGTCCCCCATCTCCAACCCCCATTTTGTTGTGTCCCCTTTCTCTTGCCTCCTCCACCTCCCCCGTCCCTTGCCCCTCAGTGTTGTGGCATCATGCACACTTATGTCTTTATCTCGTGTTTGCTTGATTTTATAGGGCAGTGATTGTACTCTGGTTGACATTCTGGCTTAGCTCTCTATCACCTTTTGTAGGATCAATAATAACCCTTACCTGATGAAAAAAGTAGTCCCAAACCTAAGTGAATGACCATCAAGAACCAAGACTCACTAGCAAAGGGGACTTGGATATTGGCTAGGGCATACAGGGAACATCCCCGAATAAGCTTGGTTAATTGTTACATGAATGATGAATGATCTAGAGGTGACAAAATTGTTTCTGGGAAATGTTTTACAGATTATCAACCATATGGAGTCTCAATCACCTGCCTGTTCTAGTTGTCTGTAACTGTTATTAGCAGAGATATCAACTAATTTCCTTTTTGTCTATTTTCTATTTTTATATCCGTGACATTTATCATGTCATTATATCTTGAACGAGCATGTCTCACAGTGTTACAGATTATTCATCTGTAATTCCAATCACCAAGAATTTTTTTGTTTACCTTAGTTCTGTGCACATGAATTTATTTTATTGATATTCTTTTAACATCTTGACTACACAATAACAGGAACCTCATTGACATCACATAGTAGTGACTATCGCTGATACTTCATCCGAGAGGAGGGTGTTATACTACTAGCAGTTAACAGTAACAGTAAGGGTCACCAACGTGTTGTGTGTTTCTCATCCCTAACATGGCCTTCAAAGGATTATTGGGGAAAAGTAGTAGATATTTGATGTAAACAACGTCTTAGGAATTTTATGAAATAGTCAAGAGAAGAAGATATTTACATTTACACATTTAAAAAAAAAAGAAGAAATTTTTATCATGTTTGCCTTGCTTTAAATATCTATGTGAGATTAAGAATGAAAAAAGTATTTTCTCAGTGAGGCCTACCAATGAAAAAAGTGAATTGCAACGGAAAGAATCGAAATGCACACATAAAGAAACGAATTTGCATTGTAAATAAGCGTCTTTCATTTTGAGTCCTCGTGTATTTATAATCGCCGATCGTCTCATTTGTGTACAGATTAGCGTCTTTTCATTCCATATCGCTTATTTACGATGCAAATTCGTTTCTTTATGTTTGCATTTCGATTCTTTCCATTGCAATTCATTTTTTCTTAGGTGGGCCTGTCAGTGGGGTCGTGAAAAAAAGATAGGGTCAGTCCAGAGTTGAAGAAAGGATATGGATGGCATAAGAGACTTAACCATGAATAGTATTGAATGTTTACAGTAAAGAGTGCATCTTGTCATCCCAGTCAATTGACAAGGTCCAATGGAATGCCAGGAAGAGTAAGAATGTGGAATGTAAATAGTTAAAAGAAAAAGGATTTCAATACCTTGTACAATATGTAGGCTAAAGAAATGCCTTTATGAGTTGCAGCCTAAAAATACCTTGTATAAGTTCTAGGCTAAACATGCTTTGTATAAGTTGTAGGCTAAAAATGCCTTGTACAAGTATGTAGGCTAAGGACCAAGATTCTTGCACCACGGGTACAACACTCTGTCATCAGACTAATAAGATAATTAGTAATATACTCTGAAAACAGGAATGCTGAGAGAGTGAATGAAACAATTGTGATAGTCAGACAGAATAGTATGTTCGGTTGAAGAATATGTTTTGCATTATTTTCCTTGAGTTACTGGTACATTTTTGTGAATACGTTTATTTTTGCATTGTAGAATATAATTAAGTTCATTGATGTATTTTACTTTAGTAAAAGTATGTGTATAGCATTGTGTCACTGTTTATTTGTTCGCCAATTAGACCAGTTGATAACCATTTCAGCTTGATAATGCCTAGTACAAATGAATTTTACCATTAAATAAAATAAAATCAATACAAATTTCATCATTTTGCCAAATATTGTTTAAGAATGTCAATAAGTAGAAATGAAAAATACAATGAATGTTTCACTTAATAATTATAATAAAATGAATGAACTTTTCCATTTTAGCCCAACTGCCCTGTAATGGTGAGTGAGATATTCGTCGTCCGTTTTCGGCGTCGTACGTCATCAGAAGTGTTTGATAGCAAGAAAAATAAAATTTTGATCCCTTGAAACAAGATATCCCAGCCTGCAAAATCGTAATAAAAATATTCTGTACTGAAGACACTTAAGAAATTGTTGATTTGTTAAAATTTATATCAAAAGTAGCGTCCCTTATAGGAAAATGTTAGACTAACAACAGCCATTTTGTAGAACATTTGGTATTTTATCTAAATTATATATATTTATCTCATTAATTAATTATTGTATGTTTAAATATATATATACACTGTAATACCACATTTTAGTTTTACCAAGAATAAATGATTGATTTATAAAACCTAGGACTCAAAGCTTATGAAACTAACGTCGTATGCTGTGACATCCCAATTTTTAAAATTATTCAATATAACATTTTATTATCTACAATATCAGATCACTGGCACAATAACCTTTAGTTTTCAGCATAAACAGGGTGTCATAAATAGATATTTTCAGACAAAGGTCTGATAACATTTCAACTTTCCATGCAAAGTACTGATAATTTTAAATAATTCTGTGTAAATGTCAAATTATTGATTAATGGACAACCTCAGATCACAAGATTACTTTTTTGAACTTATACAAAACATTGTTGTCACATTTGACTTACTTATCAATTTGAATGAAATGCATAATTATTAAGTTCATGTAGATCAGTTAGTCTCAGAAGATGTAGTCATATCTTGTTGCTCATTATGAGCTAGAAATATAGAAAATAAATGTTTTCAATGCAATTTTAACTATATTTCAAACAAAACATTTATTGTAACTGTTTTATATGATATCACTTGTTTCATTTAGTAGTAGACAATTAGTGTTGTTCTTCCTTTCCCAGGAATAGATGTTAGACAAATGATTAAGTCCTTTCCATTGCCAAAATGTTTGAGATGGGATATAAACAGTTTTTCTTTTGAGTAGATAGTTACAGAGTTGAATATGAATTATTGTTGGGAATTGGGCATGTATACGTCAATTAGTGTAAGCAGAATGTGTAGTAATCACCCCCAGTAGGCTACATTATCATTACATGTAACACAATTTGTTACTATTACCTCTATTGATCAGTGCTAGCAGTTGTCAAGTAGTGGGTCTGGCATATAACAGTTGATAATCGTATGTTGCACAGTAATTAGGAAAATTAGTAAGTATTCAATTCATAATGATCTCGGGATAATTAGCACAAATAAACATGACACATTGCGGAGTAAGAGCATGCATGTATAACAGCTTGTTGTAGAGGCTAGTCCACAGAGAGTGGGCGGATTGTTGCCCTGTGGCTAAATAGAAGCTTCATGCAGGAAGTGAGTGACTGCAGAAAGCTTGCAGGACTACCCTATAGTATAAGCAATACTTTCCACAGGCAGATACACTGTAAAATGATGGCCACTATTACTGAAGGAAAACTTACAATATAGAAATGATTGCCAACATCACTGCAGGTGGGTAAGACACTGTAATGTGATGGCCACTGTATACTGCTGGCAAATTGACACTTCATCACTTCAGACAAATAAGCTTACTGAGATGTGAAAACCACTGTTACTGCAGGCAAACTTATAATATAGAAATGATAGCCAACATCAATGTAATGTGATGGCCACTGTTACTGCTGGCAAATTGACACTTCATCACTTCAGACAAATAAGGTTACTGGAAAGTGATGGCCACGATTACTGCAGTAGAGCAATATAGAAATGATAGCCAACATCACTACAGGATGGTAAGTTTCGAGAAAGTGATGGCCTCTGTTACTGCAGGCAAACTGATGCTACATCACTGCAGGCGTAAGACATTGTACTATTACTGCCGGCAAACTGACAGTACATCACTGCAGGCAATGATTACTGGAAAGTGATGGTCACTGTTACTGCAGGCAAACTTACGATATAGAAATGATAGCCAACATCACTGCAGGATAGTAGGCCAACTTGAAAAGTGATTTCCATTATCCAATATTACTGCAGGCAAACTTACAATAGTATAATGGCCAACATCACTGCAGGCGTAAGACACTGTACTATTACTGCAGGAAAACTTACAATATAGAAGTGATGGCCACTGTTACTGCAGGAAAAGTTACAATATAGAAGTGATGGCCACTGTTACTGCAGGAAAAGTTACAATATAGAAGTGATGGCCACCATCCCTTTTGACCAGCAGATGTATAATGACAGCCACCATCACTGCAGGTACATAGACTTCCTGTATGGAAGTAATAGCCGTAGATAGACTAGTGGATTACATTCACTGCTTGAGAATCGTTGATCCTGCAAATACATTATGTCACTTGTTTTTGTTTTCTTTCTCACCACAATATGTGTTTTTGTAATACATTTATAAACAGCACAATATTTTCCATGTCCAAGGATACAAATTGATAATAAATTTGTTTGTAGTTTTACCCAAAACAATATTTGAGGGAAAATATGTAGTATTTGTTTTTGTACACAAATTGTGATATTTCCTACCACTGTTCTGTTCAAAATATGTATATATGTCTGTCACACATTGCACACTTGTATACAAACTAACTGCTAAGGCTGGCAACTCATTGAATTTGTTTTATCGTTTCACCAAAGATATACAGAGATGTTTAGTGAGTGTTCATCATAGAAATGTGTCAATATGACATCCTTTTTGGCTAACATGAGATGAAGTCTAACATATTGTACCTGGTAATTGTACAAACAGATCACATTATATACCTTGTAACCTTTCATTTTAATTTTGTACTTTGAAATACATATGGAATAATTTTATTGATATAATGTAAAAAATTATCATATGAATTTATTAATAATTTTGGTCATATTTGAAAAGTCGATCTGCATCTTGGTTACAAGTATAAACCATGCTTTAAATAACCATGGTAACCACGGTAACCATTATGTAAGGAACAAAATGTGATAGGAAATAGATTATCAAATGTCTATAGTTCTTATGTATATGTCCTATGTAATTGTTTTATTACAAAAACATTATTTCTTGATTTTATTATTTATGGAAAAGCTATTACACCTTTAGATATGTCATGTTAACCAACTTGATTGCACTTGTTTAAATTTTATGTTTTTGAGCTTTGAAAATGTCACAAATATCACTTTTATGAAACATTTCAGAGAACTGAAATAAGTAAGACAATTTATTTAATTGACAAAATGATTCTATTGGAACTTTACCAATTTCAGATTATATGGGCGTGCAACTTATGTAAAAAAAAGCAAGAACTTCTAGCCAAGACAGGGGCTTGGTATCATGGCGGAATGGCAAGACCAGTAGCTTTAGACGTTGCTGAACAAAACCAACAAGGACAAATACGGCCAGTGATGAGGACAGACACGAGTCCTCCAAATGAAAAGAAACAGCGGATGTTGCAACAAGACGGGAGCCAAGGCTCGGAGAAGGAGAACATTGAGAAGGCAACATTTAGTAGGACGGGTAGTTTACAGGGTCGGGAACTCAAGAGACAGTATTCCATGTCCGACGCGCTGACGGAAAAGAAAGCGTCTCAGGTGAGCAACAGCCCGGCAGGCCCCGGGTCTGCAGGCGATGACAGGATCATCTCTGAACAGGAGAAACTTCGCGACCACGGACAGATAGAACGTGGGCGAGGAAAGGACCGCAGTCCTGCCAGACCTAGATACCACAGCGAGAGTAGGCTTTCTGAGACTGACCGCAAATATAAGGATGGCTATGCAGATAACCATCACACAGAACGTGAGCGTCACGGCGATAGAGGTCAGAGGTCAAGGGATGTTTCTTCAGACAGAACCATGGCTGTGCAACGTGGAAAGGAGCATAGAGAAGTTGGTGCTGAAAGGAAAGGAGAAAGGCATAGGTAAGTTAAAATGTTGTTTAGCATAAGCAGCCTCTACTTATCTGACATTATGTGCCCACTGAATTGGTATATTGTTCCAGCGTAATCAGTTTTTATGTTGATTTTACAGGGATGGAAGGGAACTTGTTTCTCAAGCTTCACATGAAAGGCGTCATGAACGTCAGGATGACCGTGACCTAGATAGGCGGAGGGATAGTGGTAAAGACAGGCGGAAAGATGGACAGTCAGAGAGATACAGACAATCACCTGTTAACGGGCGCCGTGAATATGGGGAAGACTACAGGGGATCACGGGAGAGGTTAGACTCTGGGGATCTGTTGGACGGGCGGGGGGAGGTGCGTGTAGGGGAAGGGGAGGAGGTGAGGGTGGAGCGCCGCGGGAGCAACAGACACCATCGAGACAGGAGTCTCAAGGACCAACGAAGGTCTCCGAGTCGGGAACGAGGTGACCGATACAACAAAGACTTAGAGATTGAAAACTTTAAAGATTCTCAAGTGCCAAGGCATAGAATAATAATTGATCGTGCAAGTGATTCACAGTTAACTGCATCTGAGGAACCTGACCGATTCTATGACAAAAAACAACACTTAGATCCTAGTTCTGCAGCCTCGAGGACAACAAGAAACAATCGTAAGAAGTTAGAGAGTATGTTACGTAATGATTCCCTTAGTTCTGACCCCTCAGACTGTGTGCGCCCGCCCCCACCGAAACCTCACAAACACAAGCGAGGTAAGAAACAGCGGCAGCACTCTCTGAGTAGCTCGGACGATGAGATCCGCTCAACACCAGAGTGCTCCAGCTGTGAGGAGCAGGAGATCGAGAGCGAAAGCGTCAGCGAAAAAGGTAAAAAAAAATCTCTTGTTTTATTGGTTCATTCTGAAGATTATATTATGATTTATGTACTACAGGGCCCTAGCAACCACACAGTCCAAACGACATTTACCATAGTTTACGGAATAAACGCCCCCTTTAAATCCAGGCACACTGGGTGCTCCCTTCCTTTTGGGATTCTGTTATATTATAGTCAGAATAATAATAAGCCATTTAGAAGTGGAATGTGAAACAAAAACAAGACATATGGATAACATCTTCATTCATTCATCTGGTCAGATAAAGAAGGTGTTAGCCAGAAAGTTTGCCATTCCAATATTATTTTGCCTTCATTTATAGAATATTTTTTTTATCTTGTTTATTTTTAGCTTTAATGTTAAGTCTCATAGGTCTCACTTTACATCTAATGAAAGTCTCATTTTGCAAGTATCATGTATTCAAGAAATCAACCATACAGAAACTTAGCTAACTGACCAAGGGATCGTTAGGATAAGCAGCCACGAGGATACAATAGATTTTTGTGCCAGATCGAGAAGTCCCGTTTTGACTGGAGCCTAAAGGTGAACCCCCATCTTTCAAGTGAAACCCCCCTTGAAAATTTCTGGATCAGCCATTGGTTTTGTTTTGGGGACTGTAAGATGTAATGTATGACCAGTGTGACTTAACATGCAGCTAGGTTTCAAACAGATTGTTATTGGTGCTGATTGATTGTTCATTGGATGTTAAATACAAAGTATATGTAATGTATATATAATGAAATAAGCCTGTGAGATCAGCAAATTTGCAAGAATATATGAATGAAGTTCTATATTGATGTAATGAGAATATTTGAATATCAGATGAAATGTATTTGCAATATGAGTTCTATCTCTAGAATCATAAGAAATCTAAAAATGTTCAATTATGATTCTCAACATGCCATGCTTTTGTGATTATTGCCTTTGGTTATGTTTTATTTTGTTTATTGGCAAACATCATTTTTTTCTGTTTAACACATCAGAGAGAAAAAACAAAATAACACAGGACTGTCAAAGAGGTTTATTTGACTCATATAGAATATTTGTCTCTTTGATGTTAAAGCATTATCTGATTTAGGTAACCTATCCCTTCCTTGAATAGCAGACTCAAATTTAGTGAATGAAACTATTTGTTCCATTAACAAAAAGCAAATTCTATATTCATGAGCTGCAATTTCATACAAAATTTTGTGTATTCAGGTAGATAGACATAATTGTAGAGTAAAAGATTTATCTCATTTGCCGTAGTTTTGGCTTTTTAGCTTGTTTCGACCTACTTATTACATATATCTTTTTTATGGTAAATTAATATGTACATGAAGTCCATTAGAAATTAATTAAGGTAAAACTTTTCATAAGATATGAGGTCTTATTTCTTTTCTTTGCAAGTTTCACACAATATGCTAAAGCTAAAACAGAGTTTTCTAGGTAATACAAAAATTACACATTTGAAAGTTAGAAAATTGACAATGTTTACATATTTAACAATTGAATTAGTAAGAAATTCCATCCACTGATTTCAGAACAATCAATATTTGAAAATTTATTTTTGTTGTTTCATTTTCATTTTTGGCACCTATTTCGTATTTCGTTTTCCTCTTTGTTAACTTATGTGACAAGATACTGCAGATGCTGGTTCATGCATTTACTGAATAATAGCATTTGAGTGTTTAATGCCAGTTTCATCCCTATCTTGTTCTCAACTGGCTTTCATTTTCCTTTCATCTTGCAATGGCCGTTGGTGTAGGTTCCAGGCTGCGATCACGCAAATGTAAGATTCAGATTGGAGCTTGCTTTTATTTCTTTGAAACACGTATTGGTCACCAAGTGCACAGTTCAACTAAGCCATCGATGCCATCTTGACGTAGTAGTCAGTTTATGAAATAAGGCCCGTCCTGTATACTTTTGGCGATCTGTTAACATTTATTGGTTTTAGCTTAATTTCACCCTGAAAATTTACCAAACTATATATAGTTTTGGGCAAGTAGGATTTCGGACGTATTTCATAGTCTGGAGCAGTAATTCAAACGAGTCCAGTCAAAAAATATTTAAGTAAAAGTTGAACCAAACAGAATTTTAAAATTATTTTTTCAAATTTAGCCATTTAAAATGATAGATGCCACTGAAGACATTTCAAGCACATTTCATACACAGAATAGAGTAGCTCACAGCACACTGTTCCAACACTTGCAATGCGCAATATCTAAAGTTGGGCGACTATTTCTGAAATAGAGTATAAGGATAATTCAATTATAAAATCTTTTATATTTAATTGGAAGCTTTATCAGCAATTGTTCGGTGGTCACTCGATAAGCTCGAACAGCCATTTCTCAGAATTTTGCATAATTACTGTAGGTGAAATGAAGTACACTGTACACTGTCAAGGTTCTAAAATGTTGCATGTTGAAATGTGCACTTGGTCAAATAGCAGTGCTGGTAGAAGGGCCATTTGTCCGTCCATCCGTGTGTTCACCAGTCCGTCTGTCCATTTATCTGTCTCTCCTTGGTAGATATGATGACAATGGAGGTGTCGTCCATGTTTTGCTCATCAATAGATGGACAGATGGAGAGTGGAACAGACGTATTGATAGACAGATGGACATACGTATGGACAAATGAACGGACAGACAGTTGCATAACAGACAGAAACACCCGAGGCTAGCTAGCATGCATGTTCTCATCAAACCTGACTTTTGTTCCTTTGCCTGGCTATGCAGTGTTATACTAATAATCATAGATAAACAAATCCATGTCTACATATTGGTGATCCTGTCCTGCAGAGATGATAACAAACATTACCTACATGCATGAAGTGTGAAACAGTTTCCAACGTCACATGCTTGAGATTTATATAAAAGGAAAATACTGTCCTCAAAATAATTTTAATCACTGTGTAAACCATATTTTTGAAATTTTTGATTTAACACAAAGACCCAAGATCAGTTATATGTATAAGTGTATATGTGATAAGTCATGTAGTATATGTTTTTCATCGGGAAAATTGTAACAATTACTCAAGATACCTTTGTAATGTGAAAGTTGGTTATTGACGTCATCAAGTAATTATCATAATCAAGAGCCAGCAAGCTGCAAGTCAGCCTACTTGCTGAAGTGAAGGACAAATAACTGCTAGAAAAACTAGGCTGGGTTTGATTTCCTTTCCACAATGGAGGACTAGTTCTGTAGGAAACAGATGGATAATGAGAAAGAGAGGTAGTGTACAAGCTTTCTTCTTTTGCTTCATAATGCGCAAAGTCAATGTGGGATACTCCACTTCATCACACAAATTTTGCATCTACCAGACGTCAGTATGTGCATGTGCATCTAAAGGGGATATGACTAGGTCGGGACACGCACATGTGCATCATCCGCATATCTGATGAAGTGGAGTTTCTCCACATCAGTTTTACACATGTGCATCATCCGGATATCTGATGAAGTGGAGTTTCTCCACATCAGTTTTACACATGTGCATCATCCGGATATCTGATGAAGTGGAGTTTCTCCACATCAGTTTTACACATGTGCATCATCCGGATATCTTATGAAGTGCCGTTTCTCCACATCAGTTTTATACATGTGCATCATCCGGATATTTGATGAAGTAGAGTTTCTCCACATCAGTTTTACACATGTGCATCATCCGGATATCTGATGAAGTGGAGTTTCTCCACATCAGTTTTACACATGTGCATAATCCGGATATCTGATGAAGTGGAGTTTCTCCACATCAGTTTTATACATGTGCATCATTCGGATATCTGAAGAAGTGGAGTTTCTCCACATCAGTTTTACACATATGCATCATCCGGATATCTGATGAAGTAGAGTTTCTCCACATCAGTTTTACACATGTGCATCATCCAGATATCTGATGAAGTGGAGTTTCTCCACAACAGTTTTACGCATGTGCATCATTCGGATATCTGATGAAGTGGAGTTTCTCGACATCAGTTTTACACATGTGCATCATCCAGATATCTGATGAAGTAGAGTTTCTCCACATCAGTTTTACACATGTTCATCATCAGTTTTACACATGTGCATCATCCGGATATCTGATGAAGTGGAGTTTCTCCACATCAGTTTTACACATGTGCATCATCCGGATATCTGATGAATTGGAGTATCTCCACATCAGTTTTACACATGTGCATCATTTGGATATCTGATGAAGTGGAGTATCTCCACATCAGTTTTACACATGTGCATCATCCGGATATCTGATGAAGTAGAGTTTCTCCACATCAGTTTTACACATGTTCATCATCAGTTTTACACATGTGCATCATCCGGATATCTGATGAAGTGGAGTTTCTCCACATCAGTTTTACACATGTGCATCATCCGGATATCTGATGAATTGGAGTATCTCCACATCAGTTTTACACATGTGCATCATTTGGATATCTGATGAAGTGGAGTATCTCCACATCAGTTTTACACATGTGCACATGGTCATTAACAGGGAATATGACTAGGTCAGCACTCACACATTTGCATTGCAAGAATATCTGATGAAGTCAAAGTGGAGTTTCTCCACATCAATTTGTTCATATGTACACTTACCCACATGTGCATCTACAAAAGATATGACTAGGTCAGCACACACACATGTGCATTTTCTGTGTGTCCGTATACTATGAATGTAGACTGATGGTCCCTCTGAAATCAGTCACATGTTCTCAACCGTCATGATGCAACCCTCAATTGAGTTGTCCTTCTATCCGGCATTGTTCTCTGGTAGTTCTTATAATTACACAATAGTCACTGATTGGTCAGTGATCAACCAATCATCAGTGAGTTTGTTGCAGTGATCATCCTGATGGTCATGGTGAAGGCCAATTCGATATTAGGTTGCAGCATGTGGCGTGTATACAATCTTCAGTGTGTACATGAAATGAATGTGCCACTTTGTTGATAATGCAGGTTGGAGATCAAGATGAATACAACATGTTGTTGCTACATATCTTGGTATGTGAACTGACCTGCACTGTAAGTTAGGAGGGTTGGGGATGATTTTATTTTAATGTAAATTCTAAATAAGTTTTCATCTAATTTTTGACATATGACATTAAAGTTATGGCACAGTATTATCCCTAGAAATTTTCAAAGCTTCAAATCAAGTTGATTTTTAGTGTTGACCATTAATGAGAAACAAGAACATTTTAAGTAACTTTAGCAGAGAGATAGTATTCACAAGAGGAAAAAAGATTGGGTGAAACGTTTCAAATACCCTCCCATGTAACCGTTATCGTTTTCAGTTTGTAGCAGTGATAGCGCATGTTTTGTAGTTCAGTATCTGATAATAGAAGAAATTTCTCTTCCAGAAGTTGTGTTTGTGTGTGGATGATGACTGGATCACGAACACCTTGTTGCATGTAGTCTTATAGAATATACATCTACGATATGCATGTAGTATCCCATGTAACCAACAAGCTTTCATTTCAGCTCACCCTCTAGTAGCCAACTCTGGATAGAGTGGAGTAGCAATCATATGCACCCATCTTCAACCTTTGAAATGTTCATTCATATTAATGTTTTTTCACAATATTAACAGGATTATTAAGCTTCTTAACCATGAGCTCATTATTTTATAGATTTAAAAAAATTGTTTGATAATATTTTTACAAAGATATCTGAAACGGGTGACTATTTTGCATTACATCAGATTTTTCATGATAGAGTTTCCTCAAAAAGGGAAAATGGTTTAAGTGAACAGAATGCCCTAACAATATCTGTTGAAATCAGATTTTTTGGACTTGATTAAATAGCATAAGAAAGAATTATTTTGATTTTTGAATCTAGGGGAGTATGAAGTTGGAGATGAACAGTGGAAACGGGATGAAATACTGGCTGCCAAAATCAAAAAATTTCTGTCGGTGAGTTGTGCAGAATGTATGTTGTATAAAGTCCATCCTGTCCGGCCCCAACTACTGCCTCCTTCACCATTCAAGTTCAACAGGTCGGGCGTCCACTTGCTATTGTCAGAAAAAGTCTCTGTAAATCCTTTACCGGTTCCGACATTTTTCTTATTTTAAATTCTGGATAAGCTGCAATGACATCTAAAGGGTTGAAGCTAACACCTAAGTTAATGTTTGATTCAAGTGGCCCTGTACTGTTGAGGTTCGATGGTGAGTGGGACAGTTTCTGAGCTTGTACTCGCTTCATGACAGACTCAGATGGCCCAAGACAGATGGCATGAAGGTTTGGTAAGACCGCACGCTGACGTGATGTTTTCTCGTCTTTCTAGGGGATCTAGAAAGCACCAGCGACCGCTCATCACTTAGGTCGTCCCGGCCTTCAAATAGACATGCTAAAATGTTGCAATTTGAGCAAGGGCGTGGCGGCTCCCTCGATGATGAGAGTGGGTCGTCGGACCGTCAAATAAAAGATTCAGGCATAGACACTGGCTTTTCCAGTAGTAATCAAACATTGAATGAAGACCTCCTTAACTTTTTTAAGGTACAAGCACTAGGCAGTAATTATATTTTGCCTTCTTTCATTTAATGCTTCATATTTTATGTGTGTGTTTCAATGCATTTGCTTGCATATTCTTATCATAGATTTATGCTTGTGTTATAATGATTTCTAAATAAAAAAAATTACATTTCTTTATTTCAAAAGATTTCTGATAATATATTATTTTATGTATTGAGTTTAAAACTTGTTCAGTTTGTTATAAACAAATTGCTATGGATTATTTTTTGGACTGTAATCTTTCTCTTACATCATTGAGAAAATTTCTGTAATTTTATGTTAAGACATTAAGTTGCACTTTTGTTTCAATGATTATATTTGTAGGTTCAAGGTCATGTTTGATGCACTTTTAATATTGGGTGGAGGCCCCACTTTATGGGATCATGCATTTATTTATAATTAATTGTTTTGCATTTTGTATAAATGTCAAGAATGTTTTAAAAAAGTGGAAAATGTGTATCAACTCTGAGAAAAAATATTTGTAAATGTTCAGTAATGTCTTTAAAACTGAAGATCATACGAGGGATTTATGGAACAATTTGGCCAGTGCTTGTCATCTGTATATATATGTACATTTGATGCACGCACAGCTTACCAGTTCTGTACAAACTCTTCTTGTATACATTTGGTAAAAATAGATACTTATCCAAAACACATAATAACTGAAGTAATTTTTAACTTTTTGATGATCACTTGATCTATCATATCTATAGATATATTTATTTTCTCTTTTTTTCATTTAGCAAATGCTAAGTCTTTTAAATAAGGCTTGTCATAATTGCACATTTCCAAAATAATTTATTTAAAGACTTGCAATGTATTAAAACTTTTTTCGGCAAAATTGAAAACACCATTCAAAGTCCAGAGATTATATGTATTGATGAAGTTTTACCTGATAATCTTTTGGAATTCTTATGATTGTGATTTTCACTTTTTATGTGTGGTTTGGATGATATCTTTTTACCTTTCGATTTGTACTGAAGATATTTATTGTTGAGTGATAGTATCAACATTCTTTAAGCACCCAAATTGATACACATGTTCTTATCATATGTTTTATAACAAGACAATGAAGCATTGAATATGTGATGGTTTAGATTAGTTAAAAAAGGACTTAGAACTAAAGAAGTATAACATGATTCACACTAAAATAGTTCCAGATTCCAGTGTAGCTGACATTTCATATCATTAAATGTTTTAAGGAAGAGGTTATACAGCTTTTAGAATTATTAAATTGCTAAATAATAAAACAATTAATTCATCCCTGGCTTTTACTGCTTTTGGCCCAAATTTAACTTATGGCACATCTTTCTTAAGAGCAAATCAATATAAACATGTTTCTAATGACATTATTCAGAGAAACCATATTTCCTCTAACAAGTGCTCTTTGCATGTTAATAAAAAAGATTCTCATATAAGTCATATGACACACTTTTGAATATAATAGTCTCTTTATTACTGTCTATTCTATTTGATTTGTGTAAAAACATCCAGTACATGACCCACTTCTCTTGCGACTGCAAGTTACAGTGACGTCACGAACAATTGTTTTATGATGTCACAGATAACGAAATACGGGAAGTTTCTCTGAAACAGTGGTTGCTAGGCAAATTTGATAGGTGCACATGTGCACATGAAAAAATATTAACTCGCTTGTTTTTAACCATGTGGATAATAAATGCCATTATTACATGTGATAACTCCAGGCGTAATAGGGACGTGTTGATTATGGGCCGTAAACCCCTGTTGTGGTTTGGCGTTTATTTGAGACCTGGCACTTATAAGAGGAAATATGGTACATCAAGGTGTGTCAGTTGTAAGTATGGGAGAATGTTAGAAACGAGATGTCCGGTGTCTGACGTGAATCTAACCAGTGTGTATCACTCGCAGCACCCGGTGACCTGGCAGCCGTCGAACGATGGCAAGAAGTGGATTGGACACATGATACTCAAGAAAACGCCGCTGGATGCTGGCGGAGGGCAGAAGAGTGACTCAAGTGCAATACTAGGTATTTTTCCCAATTTATATCATCAACCATCATCATCAAGGCGCTGTTGCACGTTTTTGCATGTTATTTTTTCTGAATTTTTCATTTAATATTAAAGTTTATACAATATATTGTTACATTAGAGGCTAAAACATCTCATTACACGACCAGATAAGCCGTATCAATAGAAAACAGTTAAGCAAGATGTTTGATCTACGTTGTGTGTTTAGGTATCGCTACATCAGTCAGATCAGTTGAACTAGGAAGTGGACTCGCATGGCTTAACTGAACTGTGTATATTCATTTTAGAACTCTCTCTATTGATTCACAAGATTTATTTAGCCATTGGGAACACTTAATTGCCTTTTTGTGAGAACACTTTATTTCATTAATCAGAATGTGCTACAGCGCCTTTAAATTTCAGAATTTTATAACTAGGAGAGTTCGATGCAAAAAAGTTCCAGTTCTAAAAAAATTATCATGGTTTTTACCTTACTTAGCTTTCAAATGATGCACAGGAAAATAATGATTTAATTATCACCATCATTATAATGGGCAGAGATGAAAAAAATGAAACTATCACTTAGTGAAACAATACCCTGGATTGTTATTCTCGTCTTAGGCCTAGGAATACCTTACTTTGACCCGAAATTCTTTGGTTAAGAATAGGCTTTATGCAAACTGTTAGTCAGAACCTAATTTTTTTCGAGTTTCCCTTAGTGCCAAGATAATCTTAAATCTGATGCCTTATGATGATCTTAGCATTAAGAGAGCTGCCAAAATCTAGGCCCGGGATGTTATCAAAAAGAATGCTGAGATAACTTCAGGCTTGAAACAGGAACTTTGTTTTAATGATATTCAACTTCTTTAGATGCGATGTTTCGGTGCAGTTACTCAATAGTCTCTTGTCATGATTTCTTTCTAACATTGTTAAATATATTGGTCATATTTTGTTTCTAACAAGTCCAACATTCTCGTCACAGGTTTGAAAGTAATTGGCGGGAAGCTCTCTGATAAAGGCAAATTAGGAGCTTTCATCGCCAAGGTCAAGAAGGGAAGTATAGCGGACACAGTCGGCCATCTACGACCAGGTATGTGAAGGAGCTTGTGCCAATATCAGCACAGGTGGAATTGTATAAAAATTAATAGGGCGCGGGATAGCGCAGTGGTTAGCGCGTTCGGACACAGAGACACAGCAACTTTGTCTGCAGTAGAGAACTGTTCTACACGTAGTAAGGTTTGGGTGCAATGCTACATTAAATTTCAGTGCAGAATCACCCATGGTTCACTAGTTTGAGCCTTTGCTCGCAGGTTTCTCCGCAATACATAGCCACAGTGTTGCGGGCTTTCTCCCTGCAACTAGCAGCCGTGATATAAGTGAAATACTCTTGAAAGCAGCGTTAAACACCAAATCACCTCACCTCACCTCAAAATTAATAGAGGATAATGGATGTTTCTTGTTGAATACCATGTTAAAATAAGCGATTGAGTGAAACAGATTTTCAATTAATTAATAAATTAATTTAATTAATATTTTCATCAATGGCACATCTAAAAATGTAAATATTTAATTTCTTCTTTGAAAGATGAGATATTGAACATAGCATTCAAGAAGAAACATGATATTTTACAAGAAACATTACATGATCTTTACTTTATTTTCATAGTGATGCATAAGGTTGTATTAATGATTAGTTTGTTAATGTGATATCCATATTCCCATACTCAACCAGTTTACAAATGCTGTGGCAGGCAAACCTATGATTAAACGGACCTTTTATTTCACTCACTGAAATGACACATTTGATTTACAATCGTAATTAATTGCCTGATTTCATTGGACTGAGCTGCAACTGGCATTGTTTCAGGAGACGAGGTAGTTGAATGGAATGGAAGATCGCTGCAGGGCGCCACCTATGAAGAAGTCTACGAGATTATCCTCGAGTCCAAACAAGAACCACAAGTGGAACTTATAGTTCATCGCAGTGTAGAGTAAGTGAATACAACGTTATGATAAAAGTCTTCACTATGATAGATTACATGTAAACTGCATAATTAAGAATTTTGTTAAACTTGCAAAAGAAGAATTTTTGACGATAGGATTATACCTAAAAAATTTCATATTTAATTTCTTTCATTTTAAGAAGTCAAAGATATATTCATAGTAGCTGAAAAAATTGTAATGCATTCTTTTAAAGATTTCTCTTATCACAATAGTTGCAATTAAAGTTCAGAAGTGTTTGCACTCTAAGCTGAAAGAGGTGAACAATAGTTATTAACAAGAGCTGAAATATGTATTGTCCAAGCAGTCTCATAACACTTGGGTTATGGATTCAGAATCATTTGGACAATGAACATGTTCAGGAATAAAGAACCCTGGTTATAACAACATTTTCAAAACATTGAGAGCCTTACGCAATTCCTAAACCCATTATTAAGACATTGGCTATGATCAAAATGTCGAATTAAGGAATATTTTGCAAAACCAACAGCTCTCTCAAAATGCTCAGACTTTCATTTATCAGAGGGAAATAAAATATTCTCTTGTTTTGTATTGCAGAACTGGAGAGGCACCACCAGCCATTCAAACCTCGCAACCGGACCACGCTAGAGGTATGTACATCTCTTCACCCCCGCTCTGCATCATATCATCCTCCAACCTTTATCATTAACTCTCTGGTACATCTTGTAGAGGTCTTAGGATCTTTGAGCTCTCGTTTTCTTATGTCAGTTTGTAGAACTAAGATCGATTAGGGAAATGGGCTGTGATTTTTTAAGCTTTCTTGATTTCAATACAATGACATCAGGTGAAGGTAATAGGTTAGCCCCTTAACCCCCTAGCTCTAATAGAGCTTTGAAAATCTTGGAGTACAAGAGTACGAGTTCTGATCTATAGTACCAGTGCTGACATTATTTCAAACAATCAATATATATTATTTTTGTTTATACATTTTCCGTAAATAATTTTCTTTATTTTGATATTTACAATACAGACCATGACCAGGTTACTTTGTAAGTATGTTCTCTGGCACAGGTTTCTCATTGGCGCCAAATGTTATATACATGTTACCGACTAACTCTTGTTCTAACTAACACTTTCTTACACTGACAACTCATTGAAAACATCTGGCTCTAATGCATGATAAGTTATGGAGGAGGTCTGTATTCTTGCTTCGTGTTTCTCGTATTGCCAGCTTCACACTGACTGGAGAGGTGCAAGGACAGCTCTAGGATACTGTCCTAGATAGTTTGGAAGAATTTGAAATGAGGAATATCTTCATGCACTGTTGGTGTGAAGAGCAGGAGATATGCTTAAAATTAAGAACAATCTCACCATAATAGAGCAAGGAAAATATTAAATTGAGACGAATCTTCTTTAAAGTACAGGAAAGTTAAATGCATTTACAATATTTAGAAGATATAGTCATAGAAGAAAAATTATATCAGCATTGTTTAGGACATTATGTCCCCAAAACATGATTTGTTGCCCCAAAGCATCATATGATAAATAAGTCTCCACTATTCTTCACATGTAATGATAACGTTAACGTTAATGGCATCTGATTGTTTATCCATGTCTTGCATTGTATTTCCTGGCTTATAGAGATCAAAACTTTTCTTTACCTGTAATAATTATGCTGTTCTCCTTTCTTCATTAAATTTTAAGATAACTCTCAGTTGACTGGCGAAAACAATTTTTAGTCTTATTGGACAGTCCATCTCATTACTTCAATTCCATACCATACAAAATCATCTTGACTGAAGGGAAATTAAATTTGTCTAGTAAGTAGTAATTTCAGCATTTAGTGTTGACATCTACACTAAATAATAAATATTGCATTTCTTTCCAGATTATGGTTTGAAGGAAGCAATACCGATGCGCGAGTCAAGGAACCGACCGAGTGTGACGGTGACGTCCCCAGGATCTCCTGGAATGAGGTCCCGACCACACACCCCACAGATCACTGGGAAGCTTCAGGTATGCACAACCCTTAGCAGTGGCAACGCTACCACCCCCAAATCCTGGGTCTACCCCTGCCTAGCTATGCCCCAGAAGCCAAGGGCTGAAGTCATAGGTTATCTAGGTTAAACTGTCAGTTTATCGTTTTTGTAAAAGTTAAGTTCTATCCCAATTTTCTCCCGTTAAGAATTGGGAGCAGAATATTTTAATTGCCAAGACTTTGAGACAAAATTTCCAGGGCGTGGGTGTGTTGTTTATGTGTATTGTCTTTGATGCACATATCTTACTGTATTTGTAAAATTAAAGATCTATCCTGATCCTCTGGTGCCAAGAGGCGGGAACAGATATGTGAATGGTTGACATTCTTCTGGTCGAGACTTTGTGACAAAATTGTTCTTGAACTCTATAACCGTTATGAAAAAGCTCAACTGCTACTGCTGATAACATCCAAGAAAGTTTGTCTTCTGAATCCACTCAAGGATGCTGTAATGGTGGACCAATGTAAACTATAAATCTGAAAAATTGACATAAGATTTATTGTGTAGAGTTGATCTGGATACGAAATCAATACTATGAGACAAATATTTCCAGGGGTTATGACATTAAAATTTTATTTTTGACTTGGTGCCAGGTTTTCCTGACCATATTAATGAATTCATGTTTGATGGATACTATTACTGATGCACTTCAGATAAAACTGTGGTACGACATGCAGAGCTATCAGCTAATAGTGACTGTCATCAATGCCATAGAGCTTCCTTTGACGGACAACGGAAAGTTCCGCAACCCGTATTGCAAGTTGTACCTGCTGCCAGACCGGAGGTAAGCCCTGCTTTTTGTCACATGGTTCCCTGCCCTTCACTTCACTGTAAGGTCTGTCTCCATCTTGTCCCTTCATCAATAGCTATATGGGCGATCAGTCCGCCTATCTATGCCCTCATACCTTCCGTCAACTTCCCAATGCAAGGCATAACTCTTGCCAGTCTCCATTACTGGCTGATTTAGGCCTTGCAGTATTTCCTAAAGATATCTTTGCTTGGAAACCCAGGCCCACTATGCATTTCTGGTGCAGCGATTCAGTATCTTGACACAACAAAGCGAGGGAAATACTGCAAGGCTTAAATCAGCCAGCAATGTAGACTGGCAAGAGTTGTGCCTTGCGTTTGGAAGTTGATCTTCCCTAGGATAATTGATAACCCTAGGGAGAGTAACATGTATAAGTTAAACTAAATATGGTGGCAGGGTGAAATGAACACTTTACTAATGGTGTTAACTACAGAGATATCCCATTAGCTAAAGTAAGAGAGCGTTGCTCATAAATACCTCAAGAGTAATTTCACATTGACTTCTGTAACAGAAATGGTAGAATTTATTCTAGAAAATGTTTCTGAGGGAACTTTTAGTATTGGGCCTGCTGGTAGGATTAATTAGATTTATTACTTCAAATTAATGTGAATAATTACAATTTTAGAATTTATTTCTAAACAGTAACCTTAGTAGTGACAGGTGCAATTAACTGTGTACCTATCACCTGTCATCATCTATTTCTGTAATTAATTAATTTGCAGCTGTAAACCTAATATATTGTTTTTACAAGAATTATAATCTCAAATAGTAATTTGTATTAAATGAAAAATATTTTTAACTAAAACTGTATTTTCACAGGATGATTAATATTCATGAGTCTAGAAATACATGCCATTTAGATTGTGAACAAATATAACATGGTTACATTTGGGATGACACTAGCTGCTGCTGCTACTCTGAGGGTGTGGGTTCGAATCCTGCAAAGGACTCGGCCCGAAAAGTACAAGAATTTGTACTATTGAAGGTAGTGTTATCCCAAATGTAACCATATATTCATGGGTCTGTTTGTAGGATTTATAATTAACAATGGTCCTTAGAGAATCTATTTATTTTGGGTCTGCTTGTAGGAACTATTCCAACAAATAATCCTGAGCGGATATATTTGTATTGGGATTGTTTGTAGAAATTATTGTAACAAATAATCCTGAGCGGATATATTAGTATTTGGATTGCTTGTAGAAATTAATCTAACAAATAATTTAGAGGGGATCTGTTAGTATTGGTATTGCTAAAGTACAATGTTACTGAGTGATCTATTCATTAGTATTGAGATTGCTTGAAGGAATTATTCTAAAACATAAACCTGAAGGATCCATTAGTATTGGGATTGCTTGTAGCATTTATTCTAAGCAATAGTCCTGAGGGAGGATCTAGTAGTATTGGGTCTTCTGATAGGATTTATTCCAATCTCTGGTGGTTTCTGAAGGGATATTTTAGTACTGGGTCTGCAGGCAGTTTTATCTTGACCACTTAATGTCCCCTACCCTGTGTTGGTTTCTGAAGGGATCTTTTATTACTGGGTCTGCAGGCAGTTTTATCTTGACCACTTAATGTCCCCTACCCTGTGTTGGTTTCTGAAGGAATCTTTTAGTACTGGGTCTGCAGGCAGTTTTATCTTGACCACTTAATGTCCCCAGGCCATCCCTGTGTTGGGTTATGAAGGGATCTTTTATTACTGGGTCTGCCGGCAGTTTTATCTTGACCACTTAATGTCCCCTACCCTGTGTTGGTTTCACTGTTGAAGTCTGCAGCACATCCTCAACCCCTCACCACCCCCTCCTGTTGTCCTCTCTCTCTGCTCATCCATGTATACCTGTGTGTATACATACATACATACATGCATACATACATACTTACGTACTGACAGTGTTCCCGGGTCGACTCCCGCTACCCCCACTCATCATATTCTTTCTCTAGTTTTAGTCTTTCTTCTATTCAAGATGTTTTTTAACCGAAGTACTCACTCACAGTCATGAAGATCTTGGGAGACAAAAAGTAATATTAATTTTAGGTTATAAAGTTATAATCTTTGCAGAGATGAACCTTCAATCTGATTTTGTTCTCAATTTGTGAATGTCAAACAGTCAGAACATACAGATTTTGACTCTGATTTATTCAGAAGGTCGACGGTTAAGACACAAAATTCCTGGTGACCAGAATAGCTATTCTTGAAATGATCGTAGCTTTACTTCTTACACCTATTCTTAATACATGTGCTACGATCAAAGTTTTCGAGATTAAGGGTCCAGATTGTCCTTATTTGACGACCTGGGCTAGTTGTAGTGTATAATTTGCATAATTTTCATCATGCTGTGAGTCAGTACTTCTAGATCCATCAAAATCTTTATTAAATCCTGTACTTTTAATAATTTTGATACATTTTTATGCACAATGAAAATGGAAACAGTCTATTATGCCATGTTGGTTTAAGATTTGATTAACTCAATAAGCAACAATTTGTTGACCAAAAAATAAATTATGTATGTCAACATTAATCAAACAAACCTTGGAAAAATGTTAAATCAACATGACACAAAATTATTTAATTTCTCTTAATTCTCAAAGATTTATTGAGGGGCCAAATCCTAGTGCAAAATAAGTAAAGACAATTCTGGATGTTAACATTTTATGTAACATTGCAAGGCCCCTTAATAATCTATGAATGATTTTTATTATACATTTATATGAGTATACCTGAAGCCAGATAATTCCTGAAAGAAATTGGCAAAAGTCTAATTTTTCAACAACAACAATTCATAATATAATATCTGAAAGGCAGCAAAAATACAAAATTACATGAAGATATTCTGGCCTCAGTTATTTTTGTTAATTCAGGGGTTCAAAATGAAATTTCAAATCAAGCACCAAACTTCTTATGTCAAAACTGGGAAACTTATCAGTGTTAAAAAAATGGCAATTTGAAACTTCTTGTAATCCAGTAACTCTTGGTAGGCAATTTTTGTGCTCTTGTTGATTTTGTGATTTGAAAAGGACAGTTTTGAACTTGTTTCTTTTCAAACTAAGTTCACTTCTCTATGGCAAGTGAATTATTTTGACTAATTTTGAACCCCTGAACAATATTGCTTTAATCCACATTACCCTAAATGTTGAAGTGCTTGTTTGATAAAGAATGCCGTGTTAATGTTACGTGTTGTTATGATCATGGTGGTGGTGGTGGTGGTGACTATTGGCAGACTGTAAATGCATCTAGCTTGGTTCTCCATCGTGGCCGTCTTCACATACCACAGTCAAAGTAGCCGTACCCACAGACGTCAGCCCGTTCCACTTTGTTGTAGTCTCAATTTTATATTGTTATAGTGCTTCGTAGTTTTTTCTTGAATGTTTTCAAAATCCTTTACCTTTTTCTTTCTCCAAGCTCTTTCATTCGTTTTATCAGTTAACTTTTGAGAAAAAAAAAATTAAATTAGAATCAAATCTCTTCTTTCAAGTTTCATTTAGAATATCATTTTATAGAAAGACTTTGGTTTTGCATAATTTAAAATTGAACTATTTTGATTGTTTAACCTATTTTTGATTAAACTGAAAGTCTTGTGAAGTCGAATAGGGCTGTAATGACGGTCACGTTGAGCTCTGACATTCACCATGGCAAGGGGCAGCCTGATCATAACAGGTACTAACTTAACCGGTTGTTTCTAATTAGACGCAACCCTACTTATTCTAGCGAGAAGAGCAAGCGACGCACGAAAACCATCGCAAACACGATAGAGCCGACATGGAACCAAACGTTCATATACTGCCCGGTGAAGGAGTCTGACTTACGGGACCGACTTCTGGAGATAACGGTCTGGGACTATGACCGAATTGGTGCCAGCGACTTCCTCGGGGAGGTAAAACATCACCTTGATCACCCTCCGCTCTATGCGGATGCCTTGCCTTTCAGCTGTACTGGGAGTGCTGCCTCATCTTGTATGTGTGGTTACTACATGTGTGGTATATGTCGGAACAAGTACTTATATTCCCTTACTTTCCAGCTCTACCTCGGGAAGGTACCATGTCACCTAGCCTGTCCTCCTTTTCAGCTGTACTGGTGGCTTGGAATCAACAAACTCTTCGCTGCCTCTCCCCCTTCAGGGAGTGTGTGTCTTCTTTTTCAGCTGTACTTGGGGTGTGGCATCACCTAGAAAAGCTCTATCTCCCCATCCCCCTCATTCCACCCTCCCCCCATTTCCCACCTTCTCCTCATATCCACCTCCCCCTCATTCCTATCTCCCCTTATGTCACCCTCCCCTTCATTCCACCCTCCCCCCATTCCAACCTCCTCGTATCCACCCTCTTCCTCATTCCCTTCTCCCCGTCATTCCCACCCCCCACATTCCTTACCCCTCATTCCAACACCCCCCTCATTCCCACCCCCCACATTCCCTTACCCCTCAATCCAACACCCCCTCATTCCTACCCCCCTCATTCCCACCCCCCACATTCCCTTACCCCTCAATCCAACACCCCCCTCATTCCCACGCCCCTCATTCCCTCCTCCCCCTCATTCCCACCCCCCTCATCCCCACCTCCCCCTAATTCCACCCTCCCCTCCCTTTCCCCTCTCCCCCTCTAGGGAGTGTGTGTTTTACATTTCAGCTTGTACATTTAGCTAATCCATTCTCTATGACTATTGGGAAGAAGGAAGCAGCATATGGAGCCTTTCTTTTCAACTGTGCTGGGGGCGTGGCATCAACTAGCCTACTCACTACAGCCGTCTTCACTCTACTGTCCCCCTCCATGTCTGAAGACCTTACTTTTCAACTGTTACATATAACATCTTAAACATGACGTTTTGTTAAAAATCTGGACCAACTGCACAAAGCTCCTTAGATTAAGTACATTGGTAACAGAAGATTTTGAAGAGTAATAACATTAATCTTTGAAACCTAATGGCATATAAATGGGAATAAATGTAATTTGACCTCTTTTTGGAAACTTGACAAAAGCACTGAATAGCACATGATCTGTACAAGTTAATGACCTGTCCATCAATCCAGCAAGTTAAGAGCATTATGTTGACCGTAACAAGATCAAAGTAAACGTTAACTGTAGTCAATATGTCAACCCCTTACTGTGTCATTGCCTTTCAAGCTTACTTTATTCTTTGTTCTTTGGTAAGATGGCAAAACAAGGTAAAAATTATTAATTTTGATATGATCATCAGAGTATGGGACACATTTCCCTCATGAATACATCAACAAGATTTGGATTACCTTATATAACTGTGCAGTTAGTATTATGCCAGCTTTGTTGTGTAGGTACTGATAGACCTAACAGCTGCCAACCTCAACGATGAGCCGTACTGGTACCAACTTGGCCATCACGACGATGCAAGCATCCCCCTACCTGCCTCTTCACCAAGGACAGTAAGTACAGCGAGAACAGGAGGCCATTCTACTAACAATCTTTGGGTCAAAGGCCCGTTATCATTTTATAACTTGTAGTAACAACTTGTATTGTACAACTTCTAGTACTTACATTTACAATAGAGAGTTTTTACTGCAATTCTGATCCCTGCAACTGAGTTGAACAACCTGGAGTTGTTGCTACAAGTCGTGCACCATGAGAGTGGACCTCAAGATCCATAATATAAGCCTGTCATTATAACAATGGTGATAACATATAAACCAAGTGTTTTCATCTGGACCCAGTTATTGAGGAGATATTCCTGATTATACCCCAGTAGCTAAAAACGGCCTCGTCAGCACATTCTACATAGATTCATGACATTGATAGTTGACTATTTGTGCATTTTACAGAAGACATCCCAGGACCCATATGATCTGAAGGCTCATCTATCCCCACCTGTCAGCACACGCGGTCTCAGTGATAGCGACCTCTCCGAACTGGACTTCGATGACGGCATCGGCGTTGTTCAAGGTATGCTGAGTCAATTATTACTATTGTTCTCTGTGTCAGTTCAGTGGCAGACATCACATGAACAGTGAAGACCTAAAGGCCTTCCACATGCATCATCATGCAGAAAAAGAGTCAAGAGAAGATACTCCTACTTACTCCTTGAAAAATTACATTTCCAGATAACATAATTGAATATTTATAAGTTTATGGAAGTTTTGTATCAATTTTTCCCAAAAAGAAATTCTAGAATATGAACTTTTTTGGGGCTGAAATTAAATTCATCTCTTCAATTTGACATGTTTTCAAATGAATTTGTAAACAATGTATTTCATTGGACATATTGTATAATTTCGCAAATTATACATTTTCGCAAAGGGAGATTTTTTATGTAGCAAAATTAGTTGGATGTAAAAATAATTATGTGTTCCCTTAACCTTGGAACAGGCTTCACAAATATGTACATTAAACTGTGACAAACCCAGTGTTATGGAAGCAATACTCTCAAACAGCTGCATGTATTCTAAGGTAGTAGACTCCCATTTCTAGCAAGGCATGACTGATATATATGTATATAACCAGTTATACACTCTGGGGACAGTACTCCCTGGTTATTTTCGTTGAAAGAAAATCGAGGGGATTTCTTTTCTTCAAAACACATACATTTTATTGCTGATGCTTAAGCTGTAATGTTATATGTCCCCAAAGTTCATCACTGCATCCAGGTAGTTATTGGTTGAGGTAATGTTCAGCTGACAAAATAGAAATCAGCTTTCAACCAATCATAGGTGTGCATTTCTTCAGCATCTCATGTACTTCACAAATTATCGTTAGTGATGAGGTTGCTTTCCTACAAAATTCATGGACAAAAATGGAAACATGCTCTGTCATGATTGGTTGATTTCAAACTTGATACGGAGAAGGTGCCCCCCCCCACACACACACACACACATGCCATCCTCTTCCGCCACCTCTCCCACAAACAACCTATGCTTAGATTTTACAATGAACGTACTAGGTTATGTATAACATTACTGCTAGTTTAACTAATAATATAAACATACATGTAAATGAGTATCTCCTTGAGTTTCAATTCCACAAAGATGGCTTCGTAGTACTGTCCCCTTCAGTCCTTGCTAGGGAATGCAGGGTGTGTTTTGGACCTTGGGGATGTTCCACTAAATGATCTTAGCTCTTTGCAGCTTGATCAATCATACACATGGGGATAAGATTGATCATAGGACTAAGGTCATTTATTGAAACAAGACCCGGCAATTTTTTTTAGCTATATTTTACAATTTTTTGAATGCTTAGTAGTTATATGAACCCAGCTGCTGATCTTGCTTTCAAAAGAAGAAAAAAATATAACAGCATTTTGTGTAATTTTCAATTGACATCTTTAAATTGAAATACACATTGAAAGTAAAATTTACCTAATGATTTCTACTTTGACATGGTATTGATTATATAAAAATTAATGATACTGACAAATTTGTAACTTTCATTTTGATGATAATAATTGAGAAAAAAAATCCTGATTCTGTTTAATTTGATGAATGTAAAGATAGGCAGGTGGGCTATTTTGACCTCTTACCCAATTACTCTGCCAGGTGCATGGGGCTTTTTTGAGAATAGAAGTTTTTTCTTTTGGGTTTTATTCTGAGTGAAAAATATTACTTGTGATTTTCTTCATTTCTTGATAATATTATCTAAGTGTTACTTAAGTTTTAGATTACTATTATTTACCTGGGGTAATGTAAATTGAAACATGAAACTGTATATATCAAACATTCCAACGACCCCAAAAACATTGCTCGTAATGAGAATGAAAATAGTTTCAATGGTATTGCTCACTAGGTGGCGATATGGGTCGCTGTGACGGGGCTAGCATTAGTTCAGTTGGAAGTTCATGTAACACCCCGCCGGGCGTTGATGAACTCTCCGATGAGAATGGCCGCCACCATATGCGGCACCATGGCGGCGGCTGTGATTCTCCCCCCGGCATCCGACGTCGCAGCGGAACAGGTAGCCACCGAGTATAGCAGCTAGACTGGTGTACTAGTCTCCTAGCCAGTTCTCCCTATACAAGCCTACTGTACAAACGCTGAGGAAACACTCAAAATTGAACTATAATACATTAAAATAGGACATGAATCATCTAAAGAGGAAGATAAAGCTGGTAACTGCAACAATTATCCTGAAAATGAAACGAGTGCTTCTATGATGTAATTATAAGGGTCTTTAAAAGTGAATAGTGTAGCCATGTCGTGCCTTGATTTAACATAAGGATTTGTTGTCCTTTTTGTATGCCTTAGCTGCTATAAGCTATGTTCCTTGACCATATATTTGGCTGCTTGTGCAGCCCGTATGCAAGCTGTTTCTCCAACTATTAATTTACTAACATAGATATTCTTGTTTCTTTTTAGAGATAAATTGTTGAGTCTATATTGTTTTTGATTTTCAATATCGATAATTAAGTTCTGTTTGAGTGAATTTTAGTTCTATTTTGAGGATTTCTTAAGGATTTGTATGGTAGGCCTAACATAGATGCCCGCAGCCTATAGTGTGAACATTGTCTTCAGTCCGCTAGTTTTGTCTCCGGCGGTGTGTCAAGTACGAACAGTTCCCAATTGGTTACAGTACAAAACTAACGGGTCATAGGGTCAATTGTTAAAATATTGGAACACCATGCAAGTTCAGAGTTGTATGGTTTAAGGAATAATACCGATCTACATCAGATGGAGAAGTAATGTTAGAAGTAATACATTTGGCTGGTGTCAGTGATGATGATACTTTAATTGTAATCTTTCTCAAGCCTTAGCAATGTTTCTATTGGTTGATGGACAGCCATGCTCAGCGGTCTTTGTGTGTTTTAAACATATTTTATTCAATCAAAAGGATCGGATCAGTAAACAAGCCTGATGGCTTAAATAAATACCTCTAGCTATATTGCTGCAATTCAATCTATCATATTCCAAGGAATGAAAGTTGCAAATTAGTGCATCTACTGGGATACCAACTCATATCGCCAAACACTCTGATTACTGCCCGTATACTCGCTGCGAAAATAAATTTGGTTAGCCAATCACAAGACTTCAAGCAAAAGCTTTTGGTATCAGAAGCTAGGCACAGGTAACTCCAGACTGCTGTCATTTCATCTGTATCCATAACTTTAGGAACATGTTAACGAATGATTCAGAAGGCATTCAATATTACAATTGTTTAAAATGCTAAGATGTGGTTGGCCCACCTGTGTATTGTCTGTACTAAACTGGTACAGAACACGTGCCTCATAATACTGGGTGTCCTACCCTATGGAAAGGAATCTATCGAACAAGTTCATATTCTGGAATACACTCCTTTTTGCAAATTTTATTCCTCTGAACAGAGTCGATTTAAATCAGACTGGATTGGAAAAGCACAAAATTTATCAGGGGAGATTTTGATTGTACATTGTAAAGTCAGATCCATTGCTAGTTTGTGAAACTCTGGTGTGTGTTTGTCCATCTGTCCAACCTCTATCTTGTATCTCTAACTAGTTTCACCACTTGGAACTTTTCATGCACATATTGCCGTCATTGTAATCCACAGCTGTTGGTTTTAGGAGAGCACATTTCTTTGTCCAAGATCAATGTGGTATTATAGAACAAGTTAAAGTTAGATGTTCACAATGGAAGAAAAATAGTGATAGAAAGGAGTTCAAAGGACACTTGCACAGTAACAATTTCTAAAGGATAACTTACGGTAATAGGGTACCTTTTCTAAGCAACAGAAAGAAAACTACATATTTTTGGTAGATATAGATTTAAAACATTTTACCTGTAGACTGTAGTACACTCAATATTTTCTAGGGTAGATGCTTATGAAAATTTGCATGGTGTTTTAATAACTTAATTACCATGGAAACTATTTTCTTTTTGAACTGATAAAATTGATTTTACTGTTCGTATTTGACATACGTGTCTGATTAGTAGCAATAGATTGATGATCTCGTCTGCATGCTCTTCCTCAATGCCATTCATTGCAGCCATCTTGATTCTGCTCTGCGACATCACACAAACGAATATAACCTTATTAATTTTCCTAGTTTACATCTAATAAGAAGACCAATCTTCAGTGTATTCACAGGACAATGCTCCTGTAATTGATGGAATAAAATGTCTGCGACACTAAACCCCTGTAAAGGAGACACTGACAAAGAACTCATAGTCAGATTTTATAGTTACATTTTGTCATTCCCGTTTAATCAGTTAATACCAGGAGCATGTTTGATATAATTTTTAATGTGTAATGTTTGTGATGTATGATTTTCTTGTAATACTGGCTTGGTCCGTGAATAAAAACCATGACAGGTCATGTGGATTTTCCCCCAGTTATTGTTAAGTTTCTTAAGATGGGGGACAATGCCAAAGTCTGATAAGTCATCAATGATTTTGTTGGTTTGCATATGCGCATGCTTCAAAACTGTTCATCTATTCCATACACAGAGTTGTACAAGTGTAATGGACTGACAAACATATGGTACAACAATGTGCTGGAAGTAAATGCTGTTTATAGTTAATAACACAAACACATTTTATTACCATTCTTAATCTGTCCTCCATAGTTAGCTACGATGTGTCTATTCTGATGTTTGCACCACTTTAATTCTTGATTTGTTTTAACCAATGCAACTGCTCTTATGACTTTTGAATAAATCAGTTTTAAGTTTTGAAAGGACAATTTGAAAGCGATGCATTTCAATTACAATTTACATTAATAAGTCATCTTTTCTGTCTTTTCATAGAAATTATATTGTTAGAATTTGTAATAAAATATCATACATTAAAAAAAGAACGTTGTCATTCACTGATATTTTTCTTTGTAAGACGTCCACATTAAGGCAATTTAAAGTTTAATAAGGATTAAATTTAGTTTTAAGTTTTAAGGTTAATTGAATTTTCTGTCTCATTGTTAATGATAATTTGAAGGAAAACCAAGTTCAATGAATAGTCAACTTCTTAATTGCAAAGAATGCAACATTTATTTAACCCCACTACAACAGTGAGGGTATATAGCACTCTGTGTGTCTGTGGGTGTGTATGTCCTTCTGTCCGAATTCATCTATGGAGTACAACTCCAAAACTATATGACTTCGAAACTTCACGTTTGGTATTGAAGTAACCTATATGGTGATGTTGTGCCTTATAGGGGTTTCAACTCCAAGTTTCAAATAATTTTGAGATTTTGACCTAAAACAGTTGAAGTTTTGGACTTTGTTTTGTTTCTGGAGCACAACTAGAAAACTGTGGGAATTTGAAACTTCAAAATTTGTAATGGAGTTACCTATACGTTGGTGCTGTGCCTTATAGGGTTTTCATATTTAGATTGAACACTGTTCCCCCATCATCTCATTCATTGTAATAAAGAAGTTGCATTATCCATAGAACATGGTTTTCTTCATCTCTTCAACTTATAAAATGCCTATCAAAGAAAGCATTATATAGTTATCTGTTGCAAATCCACATGCATAACTTGCACCAAACGGTTCATAGTTATGGAAAACAAATTTCAAAGGTAGCTTTGAAAGATACAGAGAGTTAAACATTTTAATTATCCGTTATTTACTAAATTTTCATAAGAAACATGAAAGAATCCTTTGTAAAGCATGGCCATCATTGATAATCCATGAAAGCTTTTGAAGTTGTTAGAGAATGTGGAACCATTTGATTGGTAAGAATTATCCATTTACATGAAGGTCCAACATTTTTATCATAGTCCATCTTTCGCCAGTGTGCCATCCTGGATCATTCATCAGTTGTGATTCCAGTACTTTGGCCTCTCTGACTGGTTTTACAACAATTTATCCAGCAGTTCAACAATGTTAATGAGACAAAAATCAGACAGACACTGATGATGTTGTTGTTAAATGTGTCCTTTGTGTTAGCTGAGAAAATACGAGAAGGTGAATTGCTGTTAATTGTGTAGATGGATGAATAGTTGTGATAAAGGTGTGAAACTAATTTGAGTTTCAGTTGTTGAAATGCATGTTCTATATTCATTGTTAGATTAGATACCGGCCCAATCATTTTGTAAACATATTTTCAAGTTTTCTTATATTGATCTTTCTTATTAAAAACTCTGGATGTAAACAGTAACCTCAAGTTCAATGTCATGTTTTTGCATATTAACCTGCCAATGTATTCTTGGTATGCCAATGTATGAAATTAGACCTCTCTGACAGCCAGCATCCTTGTTACTTTTGCTCAAAGCAGGTAACCAGTGTATGAAATAAGGCCATCTGACCAACTTGACTGAACCTGGGTGCTGTTGCATAAAACACTAAGATGACTTTAAAGGGGCAGTAGCACGTTTTTTCGCTCAAATAAGTTGAGGAAACGTAATTGAAAAATAATCTCACTATTATCTCACTTTTCTCTCCGGAAAATCAAGTTAAAAAATCAGTGTACATGGTTCGATAAAGCCATGGGAATCGTTTTTGTAATTCAAATTAATAAAATGTGTTCACATTAAAATGACCGCCATGCAAGTTTTGCTTTATACGCACCACCGTTATTACCACTACGGATAATTGGTGTGTGTAATAGGATAGTTTACCTTCTAAAGTAAATATAAAAACCATAACCTAACATTATAAATGAGAAATTTGACCAAATATAATTTGCAAAAAACGTGCTACTGCCCCTTTAAGTCACTAAGGTAACCTTAGTACAATGTTAGAGAATGTTTAAGCTTTAAATGTTGAGGTTGTTTTGTGCTACGACCACCTGATCCCCTGGTCGTCATTTGAATTGACAAAATAATTAACGCTTTCTCAGGCTTATTTCATACACTTGGTATGCATGTCAGTGATCTCTCAACGAATAGTCATTCCTGTAAGTCAGCCATTCAGGAATGGTTCGGAACTAACAAATTAGGGTTATGGGTTGTCATGTCTCGTTACTTTATCGTGATTGTTTTACAGTTGTAGGTCGGGATGAGATCAGCTCCCGGAGAAGGCACCTGACCTCCAGTGGTAGTTTGGAGGTGCCTGACCATGCGCAGAGATCTCGCTCCCCGTCAAGGGAGGTAACTCATGGTGCCCGGTCTCGATCTCGGTCGCCTGCCCCTCACCGAGTGCCAGAAGTAGTCTCCAGGTCACTCTCCCCACCAGAACTAAGGTTAGTCTACCCTTGAGGTGACATCCCTTGCAGATGCTTGCAAGCGTCTTAGGTTTGAGGTTGATGGAGGCTTTATCTATGGTATATGTCATCTTTATTATCCATATGGTTGAAAATAATCAAGTTAATATTTTAGTTTAGTTTAGTTTGACTAGCAACAATTGTTTTGATGTGAATTCCCATACCCTTTTGTTGTGTATGGCATCGCAAGAAAAGTGGTTTGGCTAACTTTTACGTGATTCAAATGGAGTAGATTGAGTAATGAAGAAATTATTAAACTCAAATGTTTGCAATATGACTTTTACAGAATTTGAGCAAGTTTAGTTTGTTAAAATGTAGATGTATTAGATGATACTAAATTAAGGAACATTTATCGATACACCTCTGAAAATCTGGGTACATAGAATGTCCTTTCAAATACCAATGTCTGTTGGTGAAGAGTGTAGTAGAGAAGTAGAGAAGCTGAGACGAATGATACCATTTGTGAGGTATTAAATTTTGACTGTGAATATAGATATGATATATATAAATATAAATATAGTATCTACATGAGTGAATGGGTAGAATTTTTTTTACGGTGATGCTATTTGTGAGGTACTAAATGGTGTTTCCAAATATAACGTCAATAAGAATGAATGCAGAGAATATGACAGTGATATTGTGTACAGGTCACAAGCACATGGTATCCGGGGGATGGCGAGGTCAGCAGGAGGAACCCCCCAGAGTACCCCCTCCCCGAAGAAACGCCAGCTACCTGCCATACCACTGGAGGCCCAGATGGCAAGCAGGGACAGAGGTACGTACCATCGCTGACGTCATGCAGTCGGTCACAACTTCAAGCGGGATAATGTGGAAAAAGAGCAAATTTGGTTTAAGTTATGTGAAATAAGTGAAATGTAGACAAGGTAGCTGTATTCAAGGATGGTAACACATTTGCAAAGTCTTTTACATGTAAAGAAAGGTGGACTCAATTTTAGCAACTGAACATTAATGGATTGCTAGTCTGGCACATAAAATGGCTCGCCCACCATGCCTCACTATAGTTGGTCAAAAGCATCTGCTGACTGTTAGTAATGAGAATTGATACCTATTTGTGTTGGTTGTTATGACAAAAGTGATTAGAAAAGTTACTTTGATCGATTGGTTGTTTACATTGCACACAAAATTGGTATGTACACTCATTTGTCAACAGTGACAACAGTCGCTTTATACATTATATTTGAAACAAGCTACTCCCAGTTGGGCAAAGCATAAAAAAATAAAAGTTATTTTTTGACAATCATACTCACAACGGTATATGCATTTACTTACAGTAACTCAGGATCTGGAGGAGCGAGCACGGGTGATGAAGATGAAGATGAAGATGGGCGGTGGCCATCACGGTTCCAGCGGGCGACCAATGTCAGACAGTGAAGCTTACTATCCTAGGAGAGATAATGAAAGGTATCTTTCATATATAAATTGTCCCCAATCAGAATGTCTGGTTCTAAAATTTCCATCATTTGACCCTTGCATCTGAAATAATCTCTATATAAATTGCAATGGCATCTCAGAATATACACATTCAATTTCAAGAACTACAGCTGGCCTACTGCACAACTATATATAACTTATGTATATCTATAGCAGGTAAAAATATTGCCATAGACCTAGAGATGATATTTTATTATTATCATATGTATGTATTTGCCCAACTGAAATGGGTTATGAGTGCTTAAGAAATGCACTAGTTTTCAAGGTTAATGACAAATTAACAAAATATAACAAAACATACAGTGATGTCGTCTAGAATGGATTTTCTCTGATAAAGAAATATATTGTTGACAAGTTACCTGAGAGTTTCTACTCCGTCACAGATCGATGTCCAGAGAGCGCAGCAGAGGAGACAGGAGCAGAGATCGTGGTCTGGACCGTGGCTATGAGCGGGGTCGGGATCTCGAGAGAGGACATCGTGGACGCAGGGCTAAAGGCGAGTTTATTATAATGTGTGGTCTCTGGAATGGACATTATTCTTTTATATTCGGGAGTAAAATTTTCTTTTTCAACTTCTAATAATTAAAAAAATGAAACAAATCTTCTGAAAGTTTTTCATTTTCAAGAAACAAGTGTCCTGTATTGAGTATTCTAGATTTCCTCATATTTAATAAGTTTGTTTTTAATGGCAATAAATGTCTTCATGACAAATTGAAAGTTAGACCTTCATTCCCATGTCTTATAATAGAAGCTTTTCATTAGACCTGCTTATTTAGAGTTGTCTGTCTGTGTACATTGTCATTTGATTAATCATGCTGAAGAATATAGATTGTACTTATATTACTATAAAGTGCTTCCAGTAGCTTCTCCTAATAAAGTATATTCTTTCTATGAAAAGCTATTTATTTCTCCTAAAATATGTTTATTTATGATAATTGCTATATTTATAATGCATCCCATTAATTACTTAAAATTCTATCAATTTCTGTTAAATATGTTTCATTTTAATGAATGCCTAATATAAAAAGTAACATCTCTGTATTAATGATTAATGCTATATATTAACGATTCATACTACAGTGGTATCTATTTATATTTACACTTCACCTGCGAGTCTAGGAATATTCTGGAATAGCCAGTGGCAGACCTCGGATAAGTCCCTTTGTAGACGGGTTGTGATTCCTGTAAATTGACCACTGAGAATGGTTTAACTTTAACTGATTTAAGTATTTACAGCTAGTCTTTTTAGCAGCTCCGACTAAGTCGGAGCTGCTATCAGTTTTTGTGCAGTTTCCATCGCCGCCGCCGCGTTTTGTATTCGCTATAACTTTTTTCCTATTAGGTTTTGAGAACTCATATACATAACTTCTTACTTATGCCCCTGGGGAATTATTTTGACATGTTCATATTCAAGGTCAAAGGTCAAGGTCACAAGTTCTGAAATTGCTCAAACAATCCTTGTAAACACGATAACTTGAAAAATATTTGTGCTATCAGGCTCTTCTTTGGTGTATAATAACTATGGAGAAAGGCCAAAATTTGAAACTTAAGCATGCAGTTGCGGACATGCCTTATTTTAACTATTAACACTTTGAATCATTACATGATTGTTATACACAATGAAAAGTGATCATTGACTTGTGACCTTGAAGATCAAAGGTCAAGGTCACGAGATATGGTCATGGTGACCAGTTCTGAAATCTGTAAATAACTTTTTTCAAGAAGGTATTAACATCTCATATACATAGCTTCTTTCTTATAAATCTGGTGAATGATTTTGACTTCTTTCTTATAAATCTGGTGAATGATTTTGACATGTTCACATTCAAGGTCAAAGGTCAAGGTCATGAGTTCTTAAATCACTACAATAATCCTTGTAGACATGATAACTTCAAACATTTTTGTGCTGTCAGGCTCTTATTAGGTATATATCAACTATGGAGAAAGACCAAGATCTGAAAACGTTTTTGCTAAAATCTGTCAAAGGTCAAGGTCACAGCAAGGTCACAACTTAAGCATGCTATTGTGAATATGCCTTATGTTAACAATGAACACTTTGAGTCATTGCATGATTGTTATACACAAT
This sequence comes from Gibbula magus, assembly GCA_936450465.1. Lineage (NCBI taxonomy): Eukaryota > Metazoa > Mollusca > Gastropoda > Trochida > Trochidae > Gibbula > Gibbula magus. Next base: position 23,202,192 of record OW388289.1, on the reverse strand, counting down.
GAAAAGTAATCATTGATGGTGTGACCTTGAAGGTCAAAGGTCAAGGTCATGAGATATTGGTTAAGGCCATTGGTTAATCCTTTGATCCAATTTTGAAATCAGAAATAGGTTTTAAGAACAAGTTTGTGAAAAGTGACCCCGGTGATGATTGAACTTGTTAGAATAACTAGAATAATAAACAAATTTTTTTCCAAAAAAAATCCAATTTTATTTATGCTGAGGAGAAGGCGGAACAGGGAAAGGCGAGACCCAAAGTTTCGGAGCTGCTCTACTTTTGCGGTGTCCCGCAAACGCTCATCTAGTTTTGTTTGTTTTCTTATTTATTTATGCTGTTTATTCTTGTGTAACAGAGTTCAGCCCCGAGGTTTCAGACGATGTAGCAAGTGATGTTTCAGAAACGAGCGACATGTCAGAGGTGTCAAAGGTCAGCACAATCAGTGTGAGGTCGACCCAATCAGAGCGGCCGCACCGACGTCTCAGGTCTGTTCACTTACACTCCTTCTGATCCTATGTGTCCCCTGCTTTACAAGGCCTTCACTCATATGCTTGTCTCATTTACTGTTGTCTGAGCTGAGAATAAATCTGTCACTTATAATTATCTACTGACGACATGAGGATCTAAGTTTCTTATTTATTTGTAAAAAATAAAATTGTACTTCCATAGAATTATCTTCATTATGCGAATTTTATAATAGCAACACAAAATGTTTCACTTAACCCACTAATGCCTCACTCCTGTTTCTTGCTTACCATTTATATCTTGAAATATATAATTGCTTTATAATTGATAGTTTCAAAGTGATCTAATGGAATATTACCAGAAATGGTTTTCTGAAAGGTCAAAACTATCAAGACAACTTTAGCACCTTGATATAGTTATTTTCCTCCACGTCAATGGAAAACAGAACAACACAAAGGGGTAGTTTTTGATGGTGTGTTTGTTACCTTACATAATATATAACATGTCAGTATGTCTGTTGCAGTGAGTTTACCTCCAAAATGGAGAGCAGAACAACAATACCACGGCGGCAGCAGCAAGTTCAACCACGCAGTACTAGCAATGACAGTCAGAACTATGAGCGAAACGACGGCAGTATGTCAGACTCTGCTGTGTCGTCATCGGTAACAGAAGGGAGGAAACGGCGGCCTAGTCTCGGCAACAAAGTCGCAAACCTTGTTGGACTCAACCGCCGTAGCAGTAGCGCCACACAGCTGGCAGGTAAATAACCCATACAGTTTGTTTTACTTGAATTTAAATTTTCTCTATAAAATTTTACTAGACAAGTCTTAATCACCCATTTGTAGCCGGCCAGGTTTTAAGTAAAAAATAAACAATGATAGCATATAAAATAGATTGTTAACCTTGTTAGATAAGAACATCTTGAGTGAGTCTTCAGCTCTGAGCTAAATTCCTGAATTTCAATCTCTTGTAATCTCAAGGATTAGTGCTTTATCCAACTTCCAAACCAGCTAATGCATACCACTTTGATCTCTTTACCTTTACTAGGTTAATAACATTTTTACTTACAATTTACAGTAATCTACTTGTAGTTAGTTAGTTAGTTAGTTAGTTAGTTGTATAACGATTGCATTGACAGCGAGTGATATATCAAATTGTGTAGGTCAACATATGAGCAAGCTTCACCTGACCTCTCCAAACAACAGTAGTGTTGATGATACATGTACGAATTCCCATGTTTTCAGAGAAGAAGAAGAAGAGTTCGTTCCAGCGCAGTGAAGAGGTTGGGCCCGTGGATCTGCGGGGTGGCATGTCAAAACAAGCCAGTAAGGACTCCACAGACGGCAGTATCGGCAGCATTAGTAGTGACTCCTCAAGTGTGTAAGTACTGACTCCTCAAGTGTGTAAGTACTGACTCCTCAAGTGTGTAAGTACTGACTCCTCAAGTGTGTAAGTACTCGCAGCATTAGTAGTGACTCCTCAAGTGTGTAAGTACTCGCAGCATTAGTAGTGACTCCTCAAGTGTGTAAGTACTCACAGCATTAGTAGTGACTCCTCAAGTGTGTAAGTACTCGCAGCATAAGTAGTGACGCCTCAAGTGTGTAAGTACTCGCAGCATTAGAAGTGACTCCTCAAGTGTGTAAGTACTCGCAGCATTAGTAGTGAGTCCTCAAGTGTGTAAGTACTCGCAGCATTAGTAGTGACTCCTCAAGTGTGTAAGTACTCACAGCATTAGTAGTGACTCCTCAAGTGTGTAAGTACTCGCAGCATAAGTAGTGACGCCTCAAGTGTGTAAGTACTCACAGCATTAGTAGTGACGCCTCAAGTGTGTAAGTACTCGCAGCATTAGTAGTGACTCCTCAAGTGTGTAAGTACTCGCAGCATTAGTAGTGACTCCTCAAGTGTGTAAGTACTCGCAGCATTAGTAGTGACTCCTCAAGTGTGTAAGTACTCGCAGCATTAGAAGTGACTCCTCAAGTGTGTAAGTACTCGCAGCATTAGTAGTGACTCCTCAAGTGTGTAAGTACTCGCAGCATTAGTAGTGACGCCTCAAGTGTGTAAGTACTCACAGCATTAGTAGTGACTCCTCAAGTGTGTAAGTACTCGCAGCATTAGTAGTGACTCCTCAAGTGTGTAAGTACTCGCAGCATTAGTAGTGACTCCTCAAGTGTGTAAGTACTCGCAGCATTAGTAGTGACTCCTCAAGTGTGTTAGTACTCGCAGCATTAGTAGTGACTCCTCAAGTGTGTTAGTATTTGCAGCATTAGTAGTGACTCCTCAAGTGTGTAAGTACTGACTCCTCAAGTGTGTAAGTACTGAGTCCTCAAGTGTGTAAGTACTCGCAGCATTAGTAGTGACTCCTCAAGTGTGTAAGTACTCGCAGCATTAGTAGTGACTCCTCAAGTGTGTAAGTACTGACTCCTCAAGTGTGTAAGTACTCGCAGCATTAGTAGTGACGCCTCAAGTGTGTAAGTACTCACAGCATTAGTAGTGACTCCTCAAGTGTGTAAGTACTCGCAGCATTAGTAGTGACGCCTCAAGTGTGTAAGTACTCACAGCATTAGTAGTGACTCCTCAAGTGTGTAAGTACTCGCAGCATTAGTAGTGACGCCTCAAGTGTGTAAGTACTCACAGCATTAGTACTGACTCCTCAAGTGTGTAAGTACTCACAGCATTAGTAGTGACTCCTCAAGTGTGTTAGTACTCGCAGCATTAGTAGTGACTCCTCAAGTGTGTTAGTATTTGCAGCATTAGTAGTGACTCCTCAAGTGTGTAAGTACTGACTCCTCAAGTGTGTAAGTACTGAGTCCTCAAGTGTGTAAGTACTCGCAGCATTAGTAGTGACTCCTCAAGTCTGTAAGTACTGAGTCCTCAAGTGTGTAAGTACTCGCAGCATTAGTAGTGAGTCCTCAAGTGTGTAAGTACTCGCAGCATTAGTAGTGACTCCTCAAGTGTGTAAGTACTCACAGCATTAGTAGTGAGTCCTCAAGTGTGTAAGTACTCGCAGCATTAGTAGTGAGTCCTCAAGTGTGTAAGTACTCGCAGCATTAGTAGTGAGTCCTCAAGTGTGTAAGTACTCGCAGCATTAGTAGTGAGTCCTCAAGTGTGTAAGTACTCGCAGCATTAGTAGTGAGTCCTCAAGTGTGTAAGTACTCGCAGCATTAGTAGTGACTCCTCAAGTGTGTAAGTACTCACAGCATTAGTACTGAGTCCTCAAGTGTGTTAGTACTCGCAGCATTAGTAGTGACTCCTCAAGTGTGTTAGTACTCGCAGCATTAGTAGTGACTCCTCAAGTGTGTAAGTACTGAGTCCTCAAGTGTGTAAGTACTCGCAGCATTAGTAGTGACTCCTCAAGTGTGTAAGTACTCGCAGCATTAGTAGTGACTCCTCAAGTGTGTAAGTACTCACAGCATTAGTAGTGACTCCTCAAGTGTGTAAGTACTGACTCCTCAAGTGTGTAAGTACTCGCAGCATTAGTAGTGACTCCTCAAGTGTGTTAGTACTCGCAGCATTAGTAGTGACTCCTCAAGTGTGTAAGTACTCGCAGCATTAGTAGTGACTCCTCAAGTGTGTAAGTACTCGCAGCATTAGTAGTGACTCCTCAAGTGTGTAAGTACTGACTCCTCAAGTGTGTAAGTACTCGCAGCATTAGTAGTGACTCCTCAAGTGTGTTAGTACTTGCAGCATTAGTAGTGACTCCTCAAGTGTGTAAGTACTGACTCCTCAAGTGTGTAAGTACTCGCAGCATTAGTAGTGACTCCTCAAGTGTGTAAGTACTCGCAGCATTAGTAGTGACTCCTCAAGTGTGTAAGTACTCGCAGCATTAGTAGTGACTCCTCAAGTGTGTAAGTACTGACTCCTCAAGTGTGTAAGTACTCGCAGCATTAGTAGTGACTCCTCAAGTGTGTTAGTACTCGCAGCATTAGTAGTGACTCCTCAAGTGTGTAAGTACTCGCAGCATTAGTAGTGACTCCTCAAGTGTGTAAGTACTCGCAGCATTAGTAGTGACTCCTCAAGTGTGTAAGTACTGAGTCCTCAAGTGTGTAAGTACTCGCAGCATTAGTAGTGAGTCCTCAAGTGTGTAAGTACTCGCAGCATTAGTAGTGACTCCTCAAGTGTGTAAGTACTCACAGCATTAGTAGTGAGTCCTCAAGTGTGTAAGTACTCGCAGCATTAGTAGTGAGTCCTCAAGTGTGTAAGTACTCGCAGCATAAGTAGTGAGTCCTCAAGTGTGTAAGTACTCGCAGCATTAGTAGTGAGTCCTCAAGTGTGTAAGTACTCGCAGCATTAGTAGTGAGTCCTCAAGTGTGTAAGTACTCGCAGCATTAGTAGTGACTCCTCAAGTGTGTAAGTACTCACAGCATTAGTACTGAGTCCTCAAGTGTGTTAGTACTCGCAGCATTAGTAGTGACTCCTCAAGTGTGTTAGTACTCGCAGCATTAGTAGTGACTCCTCAAGTGTGTAAGTACTGAGTCCTCAAGTGTGTAAGTACTCGCAGCATTAGTAGTGACTCCTCAAGTGTGTAAGTACTCGCAGCATTAGTAGTGACTCCTCAAGTGTGTAAGTACTCACAGCATTAGTAGTGACTCCTCAAGTGTGTAAGTACTGACTCCTCAAGTGTGTAAGTACTCGCAGCATTAGTAGTGACTCCTCAAGTGTGTTAGTACTCGCAGCATTAGTAGTGACTCCTCAAGTGTGTAAGTACTCGCAGCATTAGTAGTGACTCCTCAAGTGTGTAAGTACTCGCAGCATTAGTAGTGACTCCTCAAGTGTGTAAGTACTGACTCCTCAAGTGTGTAAGTACTCGCAGCATTAGTAGTGACTCCTCAAGTGTGTTAGTACTTGCAGCATTAGTAGTGACTCCTCAAGTGTGTAAGTACTGACTCCTCAAGTGTGTAAGTACTCGCAGCATTAGTAGTGACTCCTCAAGTGTGTAAGTACTCGCAGCATTAGTAGTGACTCCTCAAGTGTGTAAGTACTGAGTCCTCAAGTGTGTAAGTACTCGCAGCATTAGTACTGACTCCTCAAGTGTGTAAGTACTCGCAGCATTAGTAGTGACTCCTCAAGTGTGTAAGTACTGACTCCTCAAGTTTGTAAGTACTCGCAGCATTAGTAGTGACTCCTCAAGTGTGTTAGTACTCGCAGCATTAGTAGTGACTCCTCAAGTGTGTAAGTACTCGCAGCATTAGTAGTGACTCCTCAAGTGTGTAAGTACTCGCAGCATTAGTAGTGACTCCTCAAGTGTGTAAGTACTCGCAGCATTAGTAGTGACTCCTCAAGTGTGTAAGTACTCGCAGCATTAGTAGTGACTCCTCAAGTGTGTAAGTACTCGCAGCATAAGTAGTGACGCCTCAAGTGTGTAAGTACTCACAGCATTAGTAGTGACTCCTCAAGTGTGTAAGTACTCGCAGCATTAGTAGTGACTCCTCAAGTGTGTAAGTACTCGCAGCATTAGTAGTGACTCCTCAAGTGTGTAAGTACTCGCAGCATTAGTAGTGACGCCTCAAGTGTGTAAGTACTCGCAGCATTAGTAGTGACTCCTCAAGTGTGTAAGTACTCGCAGCATTAGTAGTGACTCCTCAAGTGTGTAAGTACTCGCAGCATTAGTAGTGACTCCTCAAGTGTGTAAGTACTGAGTCCTCAAGTGTGTAAGTACTCGCAGCATTAGTAGTGACTCCTCAAGTGTGTTAGTACTCGCAGCATTAGTAGTGACTCCTCAAGTGTGTAAGTACTCGCAGCATTAGTAGTGACTCCTCAAGTGTGTAAGTACTGACTCCTCAAGTGTGTAAGTATTTGCAGCATTAGTAGTGACTCCTCAAGTGTGTAAGTACTGACTCCTCAAGTGTGTAAGTACTTGCAGCATTAGTAGTGACTCCTCAAATGTGTAAGAACTGACTCCTCAAGTGTGTAAGTACTGACTCCTCAAGTGTGTTAGTACTCACAGCATTAGTAGTGACTCCTCAAGTGTGTAAGTACTCGCAGCATTAGTAGTGACTCCTCAAGTGTGTAAGTACTCACAGCATTAGTAGTGACTCCTCAAGTGTGTAAGTACTCGCAGCATTAGTAGTGACTCCTCAAGTGTGTAAGTACTCGCAGCATTAGTAGTGACTCCTCAAGTGTGTAAGTACTCACAGCATTAGTAGTGACTCCTCAAGTGTGTAAGTACATACAGTATTAGAAGGCATGGAGGTGGCCTCGTCAAATACTTGTTGATTTTGGTGGTCACAGATTTCAAGGAAGAATAATGATTATACATGAATTGATTTTGATGGATTTTGTTTCGATTGGGTACCAAGTTGCATTGAAGTTGTCTGCCAACATCTGTAAAATGCGATGACCTTGCACAGTTTTAACTGGGAGGGATCTTTTCTTTGCACAGATTTAGAATTTAGATAGACACATTGAAAACTGATTTTGTTTTTACTTGTTGATAAGTAATATCATCATATTTCATTTACCTCACCAGACTTTGGTTACCAACCCATGCACGCTTGGGTCCGGATGGGCAGTTCGGAGACTTTGTGGAGGGGCTGGGTCCCTCTCAGCTGGTGGGCAGGCAAGTGCTTGGGTCCCCGTGCCTTGGAGAGATTCAGCTTGGTCTGTATGACCGCAAGGGACACTTGGAGGTTGAGGTCATCCGCGCACGTGGCCTGCTTTCAAAGCCAGGCGCCCGTGTGTTGCCAGGTGAGGGTTCAAAGATCCCACATGTATCTTACTTGTTACACATTTTGAAAAAAATGAAAAATGAAATGTTATGAGTATAAGTCTGGTACTAGTCGAAACCTTTTGAAGCAAGCTAAAGGAACATGCATCTCTCTTGCAGCCCCTTATGTAAAGGTGTACCTCATCGAAGGCAAGACGTGTATAGAGAAGCAGAAAACAACAACAGCGAGACGAACACTCGACCCACTCTACCAACAACAACTTGTCTTTACTGAATCTTATGTTGGCAAAATATTACAGGTAGGCTAAACTTGGTCTTTGCTGAATCATCTTTTGACAAATATTCACAGGTGGGCTAAACTTGGTCTTTTATTTAATTTTATGTTAGCAAACTATGACTTGACTTTGTTTTGCTGTTTAATTTTCCGTTGTCTCTTACTTGAAATTGGTGTTGGCATCAACACTGAAAGGTTGCATCTATTGCAATAAAAAATTGGCTATCTGTAGACAGTGTTTGAAATAAAACCCATCTGACATCCCGGAACCTCGTAAATTTTGGTTCAGACTGGTACAGTTTTTCTTTACTTTTAGCATTTAAATATAAAAAAATAACACTTTCCGCTAGTTACATTTCAAGCTTGTATCACTCACTTCTTTAGAACTTTTCTTCTTCATTACATCAGCTTCTAAAATGTCTGTTGAAGAGTTAAAGGGTTGTGTTTATTAAAGAATGGTAAGATATTGATAATCCTTGTTTTACATCACCAGGTAACAGTGTGGGGTGACTACGGGCGCATGGACAAGAAAGTCTTCATGGGAGTGGCTCAGATACTCCTGTCAGACCTAGACCTTAGCAACATTGTGATTGGCTGGTACAAACTGTTCACTACTTCCTCACTTGTTGGTCATCATTCTTCCTCAACTGGCCTTGCTCAGTCTTCATCACGCGGATCGACGTCATCTCTGGAAGCCTTCTCCCGCTCCTAATGTAGTGAACCAGGGTAGAGAATACCATATACATACATACTTACTTACTTACATACTAGAGTACGTTGTTCCAATCCATCAGGCTCCTTATTATACATACATGGTGGTGCTTTCACTGTTTGTTGGAGGGGAAGTGCTCGAGACTGTTGTTTGCCACTTAGCTTCCATGGCCTCTGGATCGAACCAGTCAATGATCACGAATATACACTAAAAGTGGAAATCACGTCATTTGTGGATCTTCAACAGTCAAATAAATATGCCTTCTTTTCGTGAAAGATCTCATAATATTTAACTGGTCCAGATATATATATATATATATATATCAAGTGTAGTATAAAGAGAAGCTATTCCAAGCAGAAGAATAGATTGGAGGGCAGAGGAATGTTCTACTTTGCTATGTGCTAAAAGACGGTGGCTACAGTATGGCCTAAGCAAATGGACCGGGTTTGACCATTTGGATGACTTTGGCGCGTCATGTTATTTTCTATGAATGTTTGTTCATGTGTGATATCCATTTTTGATGGTTTTGACCTGCATTCAGCTCGTTTCCTATTGTTATTCTACTGTTGATGTTGAGGGGGGAGCCGAAGGAAGAGTTGTTGTTTATGTACAGGCTATGGATCCAGCTTCCTTTAGGGCCATCTTGCTCTCTTTGCTGGCTCTAGGCACCATGTCAGAACATCTTCCACAAGTGTACATGTGGCAATCCTGTCTTGTGGAGCCATATGGCAATCATGCGAGAGCTGTGTGGCAGCCTAGTGCAATGTGGCAATCCTACGTAGGACAACCAGCAGCTGTTTGGTAGCAATATAACAACCTTGTGGAAATCATGCAAAAGTCATGTGTGAACGGCATAGCAGCCATGTGAAGGTCTAGTGACAGTCATTTGGAGTTTGAAGCAGCCATGTGTCGACCATGTGGAGGGCAAGAAACAGCCATGTGTCAACTGTGTTGAGTTCAAGCGACTGCAATGTGTCGAACGTGTTGAGGTCAAGCGACGACCATGTGTCGGAACGTGTGGAAGGCAAGTGACAGTCATGTGTTTATGGTGTGGAAGTTGAGCATGCAGCCATGTGACAGGCCAGCTGGACTTCATGTTTGAGCTCTCAGTTATTCTCAAGTTTCAAATGCAATATTAGATGTGTTCATCTGAGGGGAATTCTGACAAGGGAGACAATTCAGGAACAAACCAGCAAATACATCGCCATTGGTGCGAATAAATTCCTTTGTTCCCTTAGAGCAGAAGGGTTGTTCAGAGTTTAATAATACGCTCAGGAATACACTTTTCCAGGAAATACATGTATTAGCATATTCCATCCTGTTATGTTGGGAGCAAAGCAAATGATGGAATGTCATGAAAACAAAACAGAGACCTTTGGTGGAATGCCATTAAAAAGAGGAACAATGTACTTGTTTAACAATCATTGAAATATTTCCTACACCAATTTGTGCTTAAGGTTGTTTTATGCATGTTAGTGTCGGCCCAGAGTTGTACATTCATACTGACAGTGTTATGCATGGTTTGAAGTTTGGAGTACCTTGTGTTTTGCCTGAGAAGGGGCTTGGCGTCTTCTTGAGATCCACTCCAACCACAAAAACTTACTCTGACTATCATGTTCTAGCAGCACACATATAGAGTGATATTTGCAAATTTAAGAATTTAATTTGAGTGTAGATTTCTTGGATCACATCATGACTTGCCTGCTGTTTGGTTACAAATGTTAGGGATAAACATACTTGGGTACCTCAATGTCTTGTTACTGGTATGCTTGAAATTTTTTGGACCATAACACTTGTTCACAATAAACTTTGTCATAAAATAGAAAATGGGAAACAAAATCAGATCTAGTTATGCACAAAAGTGTATTTTATATTTTGGTTCTTGGCATTTTCACCTGACTGACTAGTTTTAGCAGAAATGGTCTATGGTTTTAGTTTAATATTGTTTTCAATGGGAACCAAATCAGGATCTCGGCAGGTTTTTTTTTATATATCTGTGATACAGCCATCATTTCAGTTACACAACCATGATATTATCAACACAGGAAGGTTAAATGTTTATTGAATCTGAATCAAAATGAGCATTGAACATTTCATTACTTTGAAAGTGTAATTGAGCATACTGCAGTAATAACACTGAGACATTAAGGTGAGCTGCTCTAATGATATCAAAGCATCATTGTCTTGTTTGAACATACAGATGACTGCAGGCAACTTGTGGGTGTAGAGTTGACGTGAGATGAGCACATGCTAGAGTGACAAGGGAGGGGAGCTGGTGTCAGTACCCTTTTAGATCAATCAGTAGCTTAAGTTTCCCATCAACTCAACACAGTTACACCGACATAGACACTGTAAGTGATGTCAATGGTGTCCATTCCTGAATAGGTCCCACCCACCCCCCGGAACAAATTCAGATATGAAGAGAACCCTTCCTCCCATCCCCCTCAAATTCAGCAATAACTGAAAATCATAAGCCATGTTGGTTGACATGCTGTCAACCAAAGAAAAAGAGATACCCACTAATACTTAATGAAATTGAAAGATGAACTCATTTTACGTAATTTCTACTACATGCTCTGCCAATGATGTATTCTTATCCTTTGAGTTTTTGTGAGCAAATCACCCGAAGCACTAAAACGTTGATTGAAATAAATATTAAGGTCTGTAACAGGTAATTAACAGTCAATTATTTTGAATATAACACACTAGAATAGCAAAAGAAAATTCTAGCTTCTATCTGAAGAATATGTCGCTACCTTTTACAAAGTTGATGTGGGAGATTATTTTAACAATCTTATGGATTTTAAGGGCTCCTTTCACAAAGCAACATTACTTTCGATGTACGATCACCTTAGTGCTTTGTGAAAGGGGACCCTGGGTTATAATTCAAGTCCTACTTAATACAATTCTTCAGCATTGATAACCAAGAGTTGTCTGGTCCCAGTTCATCCTGCCCTATCTGACACTGGCATTATCATACCTTTCTACTTGCATTTACTAAGCATTAAACTTTTCATTAAAACCCAAATAAACAAGAAAGCAGAAAAAGACAATGATGAAACTGAATGTGTTGGTTTGTCAATAGACTCCATGAAACTATTTTCTTGCTATTTTCACTGACATGTTCTCTATGGGACTGACTCTCTACTATGCCTTAATTACTTATTTATTTACAGATATTGTTGATATTAGCGTAGACTGCCTAATATAGATAGAGTATTGTCAAGTTGATTGACTGCGTAGATTTAGTATAGGATGATGAATCAGCATTGCAAGACCATAGCAGCTCGGTCCAGTCCTTCATGGTTGTTAAACTTCTCGTTATTTGTACTTGCTGAAACCTTTGCACCTTTAGCTTGAAGAGTTTAGGGCGTAAGAACAATGTGTGTTACTGAGAAACTATCTGTGTTACTGAGGAACTACCTGTGCTATGGAACCACATGTGTTGCTAACAAACAACTTGTGTTACTAAGAAACCACTTGTGTCACTAAGAAACCAATTGCGTTACTAAGAAACCACTTGTGCTACTAAGGAACCACATGTGTTACTACCCATGTTGCTAGGGAACTACCCATGTTGCTAGGAAACTACCCATGATGCTGAAGAGTTCAGCATCAGCAGGCCCATATTCTCCAATAGCCCTAAGAATTCTTTGATAATAGCACATACGTGGGTTAAAAATATTTCGGGATTGGCTAGCCTGTTCTAGGGTGCTTCAAGTAGGGCTGTGATAGCTACGAAACTCTCCGTGATTTTGAGTACCTGTATATAAATTACTTCAAAATGAACTTCTAGAATTCCTCTCAAACAGTTGCATGTAAATTTTAACCAAATTTGACAATGGATTTTTAGCAACATGAAAACAAATCATTATAGTATTAAGGAAGGGAAAGATGTAATGTGTCCCATATCCCACGTAGGAGAGACTGAGTTTAATAGATCTGAGGATCCATCACAGCCCTACCTGAGCATACAGATGAAAGGCTTAGAATGACTCATTAGTAATGTTATGTACTACATGAGAAATGCTAATTTCAACATTTAATTTCAATATTCAAATAAAAGTTTGGTCTGGGGAAAATTTATGGTTTGTTTAATTAGGATCTCTGAAAGAAACTTGGTATATTTATTTACAACAGAATTGTATTGAACAAGAATTGCTATTTCTATACGGCAAAACAAATGTTTTAATTCTTTGTATCCAAAATGTCCAAAAGTGTGAAATCTGTATCCCGAGAAGAAAAGTTACAAGGCAGATGTATATCTTTCATATCTTTGTAAGCATGTTAGATTTTAATAGTGTCTTTACATTTCAATATTGTTTCTTACGTCATTAAAATTAATATGAGCAAGAGTGATTAAATCTGTTTGAGAAAAATCATTAGAATAACAAGTAGCTGTCCTCCTTTGAAGATAGATGTTGGATTGAAATTCTTGTTTGTAGTGTTCTTCATATCAGATGTGACACTAGTTTGAAATCAGAACTTTTTGCAGTATATTGAAGTAGTGAGTATAGATGATCAAGAAATTTCTGGATATACTGAAGATATACTTTATGTGAATTTTATGCATTGTGATGTCAAATGAATTTAGACATCATATGCATTGTGATGTCATATGAATTGAGACATGTGCATTGTGATGTCATATGAATATTGTGACACATATGCAGTATGACATCATAGAGTAACCTGTCAAGTATCTTTTATATGTGAGCTTTGATTTTTGAAGCTTTCTTGAAACTAACATGGCTGTTGGTGCCATACAATAATATTGACTTAACATTAACTTACTGCCAAGTCTTAATACATGGATCAAGATGAACATACGTTCACGGAACAAGTTATGAAACATGTTCATAAAGATATAGAAGTTTATCCAAAACCCATTGTTAATTACCTGTTTGATAGTGATATGCATGTGGTATTGAACACCTTCTATGAATGTTGACATTGATTTGTTGTTACCTGGAGAGATTCCGGAGAGAGTTTGAGTTTTAGTCTACTGGTGTCTGTGATGGAGATTCCTCATTGGCTGGTGTCTCTGTGTAGTGTTACATGTTGCAACTGTGATATTTTGTTACTTTGTTTGCTGTTGCGGGTGTGTGCAGTGTTAGTTAATCTTGGGACCTTCTCGACAGAAAGTCGGTGGAACCATTCCTTGCACCTCAAGTCTTCTCACCTACATACTTACATACTTATATACTAAATCTTTTGTACACCTTCGTCACGGTATCTGACACCAACACTCACATTATACACCTTCGTGTACAAATTTAATTTCTAAGTTCATTGGAATGCTTGCCTTTGAAATTTCAACATCTTTTGAGGTACATTACATAGAAAAATTTTGTAAAACATTTTATAATCTAGATTGATTGTCTTGATGAATTAAGGTCATTATGTATTGTAGTTTCCTTTTACGTGACACCATGTACAGCGGTATGACTCCCGTAGTTTGATTCATGATGAAAGTATGTTCGATTTCTTTCCATGTCTGTTGTTGTTAGTTGTTTACTTCATGTTATACTTTTTTTTACAGTATTGCTATAAATGTGATATAACCTTTGATTATTGTGCAATATGACGTGTAATTGGCTGGACCTCCAGCTTGTGTCCAAATGGGATGAGATATTATGGTCTTGCTTTGATGATCGTTGTTAGGGTGAAGTAGTTCTTACCAGTGTGACTGACAGACAGACAGACAGACAGACAGACATTAGCCTACAGTGGTCGAACCAACCAATCAGCATCCTGCTGCACTGCTGCTGCGACTGAGTGTGTACTCTACCCATTTGTTACATCATTGGACAACATACATCCAGTTTGGATGATTGTTACGTGTATCAAGGTCACTGTGTAACAGGTGATTTTTTTTATAAATCATAGTTCATTTCATTTATTTATTCTTTGAAAATGTACTTTATTCATTAAAGTTAGATTATTATGAGCATGAATGCCCAGGTTAGACTGGAGCCAATGTTTGCCACTGCAGATATTCATTGTTTATATCATCCTGTACATTATGTGTACATTACATTACCATGACTACTGTTTCCATTGTGTACATTCCGTTACCATGGTGTATGTCCTATCAGCTGAGGTAGACTGCCTCTCAGACTACAAGAGTAACTGTAGAAGGTGGAGCTGTACATACGGCAGACCAAATCTAGCGCAATCTTGGTGATGAGGCCTCGCTTTCATGCCTCGCAACTCGATCAACGTTGATTAGTTAGGTGACAGGTCCCAGACAGACGGTTCAAGCAGATGCAATCTGCAACTGTGTACCCTTACGGTATTTTAGAATGCATCAAATCTTAGAATATGTTAGATCAGGATTTAAAATGTATCTATGATTGAGGAGTAGACCGCTGACTGGTGGAGTCAAACTTTGAAGGGAAGGGATGGATTGTTCGATGCAGACCGGTGGTCCTAGTGTTGGGCTGACAGATCATATATTGTTTGAGTGATTGGGATAGATGATCACAGGGTTTACCATACAGTTTGTGAGAGTGCTCCAAAAGTGGTGATGGGTGGTCACAGGGTGTACCATACAGTTTGTTGGAGTGTTCTAGAGTTGGTGGTGGGTGGTCAAAGACTGTTTACTAAACATCCATCACCGTTTCTCAAATACTCTTACATTGGGATCACTTGTCTGCGCCTCTCAGGATTCGGCAGACAGACTGAGTGTTTGAGAGATGATGGAGGTTATTTAGGAGCCACGTAGACAGTATAGATTCCCTTAACCCTTTCACCACTAAGAAACCTGACATAGCAGGTTTACGTGCCTAATTTTAGGCATGTAGTGGTGAAAGGGTTAACTGCCCCAACCCCCTTGAGTCATGTTCTTTAGCCTTCGGAAATTGTTAACATAGAAAGATAAGACCAAGAAAAGCTTTGCATTTGTCAAAATGAAAAAAAACAAAACTATAGACTAATGTTTGAAACTAATTTGTCAGGCTGTGTGGAGTCTCCATACAAAGAGTTTGAGTATTTGTCAGCTAATGTGAAAGTCCCGATCCATTTTACTTCATGTCCTAGATAGTGTATTAGTAAGTTTACTTGAAGTAATGATCAACCAGAGAGATAATCTCAGCTTTACTTAAATCATTGTCCAACTAGTTTAATTAGTCTGTTTACTTGAAGCAGTTAATCATTGACTGGAGAGATAATCTCCATTTCACTTTAATTATTGTCAATCCATCTGCTACTAAAAGTAATTATCAGCCACAGAGATGATCTCTGCTTTACTTAAATCATTGTCCAACTAGTTTAGTAGTTTATTAACTGTTATTAATGATCAACCACAGAGATGATATCTGCTTTACTTATATCATTGTAAACTAGTTTATTAGTCCATTAACTGTAATTAATGATCAACCACAGAGATGATCCCTGCTTTACTTATATCATTGTCTAACTAGTTAATTAGTCTGGTTACTTGACGTACGTATAGAGCAACTAGGTGCCAGTTTGACTGTGCTTCTGTCTGTCACCATCTCTCCCCTCAGGTGAAAGCGAGGCGCCATCTTTCCACCCCTCAGATGAATGGGAACAGCTCAACTTTTGACTGTGTGACTTATTTACTTTTCTCCTTTGAGATGTTCCCTTTTAGATCTCTCTAGATGTAGATTGTATTCAATTCAAATCCTCCTACCCTTCAAGCCTGCCTCATTTTCACACTACTTCAGCAGCAGTCAGACCGGCCTCAAATATTGTAACCTTTCAACTGCAAGCCCCGTCATATTAAAATGGAATATCCTTTAGCCAGTGGTCTATTAGCGAGTTGTTATGTTAGTAAATTGGAACCCCAAATAAGTGTTTGTTTCATGAAACATTCCTCGATCCTGCACAGTATAACAACCCTCTCAAGGGTGGATTCAGTGATCTCAAACAAGTTTAAATGAATGAGTAAAGATTTATAGTTTTAATTTCCTTTCTGAATGACCATCCAAGACAAATATTATCAGGCCTGGTTAGATTTTCCGAGAGCGTATGTTAAGTAGACAAGAGGCTGCTGCTACTGGAAGATGAGGCAGGTTAGAGCAGGAATAGAATGCATCTAGCCTTTGTAGGCGGAAGGAACTCAAGATTTTTATACATTTCTTTCATTCTTTCGCAGGCAATCTCAGCTAAGAATTTTTTCCTATACTAGAATTTGAGTGGCAAAATAAATCCTATTATTATGAACTGAATAAAACTTTAATATGGTTTTATCTGTCTTTTGTTGTTGTTGTTTGGCAGTAAGTTTGATACTGTATACCGGGAAAATGGTTTTCGTCGGTAAAGCTTGAACCTTAAAAATTTCAACCAATGAAACTTTTCCTGCATATTAACAGTAACATCAGTCACTCCCGGACCATGAACATTAATCTTCTCAAAAGCCACCGGAGTCCTGAACCATAAAAATGTCCAAACTTGAAAATAACGCAGAAGGTGAGATAGGGTATTACAGCTAGGAATAGCCTCAATACCATTGTGCAATATTTGTGTTGGAACTGGCAAACTACCGTAAATCCTTAAATAATCGCCCGGCGATTATTATTTCAAATACCGATTTGACCCGGCGATTAATCGAGGCAGGCTGTTATTTTTTCGAAGCCAAAATATATATGATAAATTTTCAAAAATCAAAACAAAAACATCATTGCAGTAGGTTTGAATTTATGAATGTTGTAAACAAAGTGCATGTCATGAGGTTCAACATCGCATATAAATACGTTTATACCAGATTTACTTTTGAAAAAGAGATAGCTATTACTTTACCGGTATTTACATTTGCTTAATTTAACCCGGCGATTTTTTATTTCAAAGAGGACTTAGATTCCGTGATTATTCACTTTGCGTCCCCTGTCACACCCTTACTTTTAGGAGTAGGATAATGAAATTTTAAGTCTTAATCCATCAAAGATAATATTCCCAAAATTGTGCTTTCTAGCATGATCATAGTCATTTAAAAGTTGGACCCCCACCACGACCTTATTTTGGAGGGCTGGGTAATGAAATTGGTAAATCTAACACTCCATCCAACTAATGTCATATCAGTATTCCCAAAACTTGAGCTTTCAAGCAATCCTGGTTCTTGAGAAGTCGCTTAAAGATTTTAGGGTGGACCCATGCCACGGCCATATTTGATGGGGGGTCAGGATCAAATGACAAATTCAATTCTCTATGTCATGAAACTTATTCTAAAAATTTCAGCTTCCTATGTCAAATGGTTTACTGATAATTCCTGCCATATACCCACATTTTATTTGGGGAGGGTCAGGACCAAATCAACAAACTTTGATCCTCTATGAAATAAAACTGTTATTCTGAAAATTTCAGCTTCCTATGTCAAATGGTTTGAAAGATGTCATTTAAGGTTTTACTAATGACGCCTTATGTGCCCATATTTGATGGGGGTCAGGACCAAATCAACGAACTTTGATCCTCTGCGTGCAGCAGTTTCGGAGGAGAGGACGTCGGATCATACCATAAGCCCATCTGGCCTTTCAGGCCTGATGAACTAAAAAAAGGATGGAAACAAATTCGGAGATTAGAATTTTATTTGGTCCCTCATTTATACATGTAATACATACGCTGGGAAAAATCAACAAAAGTAAATTCACAGAAGTAGAAAGAAAAAATAATAGGCTGAAGCATTATGATTTGAGCAAAAAATAACAGAATAATAAAATGATTGTGATAGGTTGAACAAATGCGTGTAGATTAATACTTTTTTAGTCTTGGTGAATGGAATGTTACAGGTACAATCATATATCTGAAAGTTTTTGCAACCCCATAATTAACAATAATTTATAGTTAAACCTTGTATTTATTTAAGAAAAAAATTGTGAAGTACATCTTTCTAAAAGCTTTCATCCCCAAAACAATTTTCTTCTTAAAAATGTATGTCCTATGAGAAAAAAAACAGTATCATCCATGTGTGATGTGAATGTCTCAAGACACTAAGACCGCTGATAAAAATTACTTGTTTCAAATACTGCCCCTTTCTACTAACATAGATAGAGGCGTTTAAGCTCTTGA
Organism: Gibbula magus; assembly: GCA_936450465.1. Classification (NCBI taxonomy): domain Eukaryota; kingdom Metazoa; phylum Mollusca; class Gastropoda; order Trochida; family Trochidae; genus Gibbula; species Gibbula magus. The sequence goes on along the minus strand of OW388289.1, from coordinate 23,184,053 downwards.
TCAGCAAAGGTAACATAGAATCAAAGTGTTATGGACTTTACTCAGAAAGAACATATAGATTTCACCCTGTCAAACAAAAATAGGTAGTGGTAAGAACCAAGTATTTTTTATAAGGCCTTAGATTCAACAATTTAATAAAAATCAAGTCAGTTTCCAACATACAACAGACAAAGAGTATTATCTTTAATGAGCACAATTAACAACAAATATAATTATTTCAATTTACAATGAAAAAGCTACACTGGATAAAAAGTCACTTTAACTAATGATTTCATTAAAGAAGTTCATAAGATAAACTCTATATATAGGCAACTACTGGAATATAATAATGACAAACAAAACTTTGACAAGAATTTTTTTTATAAACAGAGCATCCTAGATCTTCACTGTTTCATATTGCAGTCTTTTTACTGATACTGAGATAGTTACTAAGAAGAGATTTGCTGCACTTCAATGGGCAGCAGAATACCCTTCATAGGCTCAATGGATAAGGATTAGAGAACAGGGAGGCTTGAGTTTAAATCACGCCAGGAATGGTCTCCAAATCACGTTGGTTGTGGGAATGGGAAAGAAATTTCTATATTTAACAAAGGTATGTATGAATGAAGAAGACAAGAATGTATGAATGTCCAAGAAGAGAGGTATAGAAGGTAAAGATGGCTGGATTGATCTTATCCTCGGAGGTCTATCTTTCCTAGAATTGTTTCAAAAAGATCATGAGAACATTGTCCAAATGGTTACAGACGAAAAACATTTTCCAGACATTTGTCTTCCGATGTTAATGTCAAGAATGATTTCCTTGTAGTCATACTGACATACTGAGAGCTTGTTTACTTGATCTAAAGTTTAATACTACACTTCAATATGGTAAATGAATAAAGTCATTTTGCAAGATACAAGAAATTTATAAGCAAGGTAAATCAATTTCTATTATTTCTCATTCTCTTCCCACAGAGGTTACTCCCTTCAGATTTCTGATCCTAACCTCTGTTCTACATGGCCTGACTTTCAAGGCTCCAGCAAAATCCCCTAGCGGGAAAAAGGGGAACCTGACTCCTAAGCATATGTCCTTCGAACATGTCTGATGTAAATAATGCAAACTATTTGGGGTTTTGGGTTCTTGTCTCTGATTTTGTCTTCTTTATTTATCAGCATGTTTTATGATCAATTCTTTTCACAAAATCAAATAGCATATTTCGAGGAAAACACATTAAATGAGAAAACGTTTATGTTGCGTTTATTTTATCATTATGGCGTGTCATTGGCAAATGTCATTTTCACAACGGTGTTGCTGATTGCACAACTTGATTCAATTGCAACAAATCAGGACACTCCATTTCTGCCCTCGGATTCAGGCCATGTAAAACAAAGGTTAGGATCGAAAATCTGAAGGGCGTAACCTCTGTGGCAAGAGAATGATTATTTTTATAAAACTAGTAAATTTCACAGCAAATGACCTAGCTATGGCTGGAACCAAAGTTGTTACTAATGAACATATAGAATTAATTAAGATAGAAAAATATACAACAAAAATCATATAACATTTCTATAAAAATATTCTCAAATTTGCATAAAACAAAACATCAAAAGGCCAGGATGAATCAATTTTAGTTGTCAAACAAAATCTTGACTAAAAACAAGCTTTTTCAATCTGTTACAGGGTGGTATTCAAACAGAAAATAAATCTTCCTTTAATTAATGAAAAACACATTATGCCTTATTTCTTCTTTGATTCAATATTACTTAAATAAATGTGAAAATGTGGTATGCTACTGCTTGAGATGGATTTAGGGAGAGGACATGAGGTGAGGATAGAAGCACTCTTATTTAAAGGCACAGTTTGCACAATGATGCATACCGTACATTGAGATAGGCATTCCCTCCCCAAAGACTTTAGTTAACATAAAACAAGCATTGAAATTTAATTCTTTGATTTGCATAATCTGTAACAACTGATGAGAAAACGTCCCTGAAGGTTGATGGTTATCGCGTATGTCAGAACTATAATTAAATACATTTACAGGGTGTGCAATTGTGCCTTTAAATGTTGATGAACAGTGCATCGAAAAATTTGCATTTTCACTAGCGTCAAGCATGTATGTCCTATAACTGAATGGGAATCTTTACAAAGACTGAGCAACTAATGTCTTCACTGGTTGACTGTAACAGCTCTATGGCAGTTTCCCTAGATGTAATGTAATGTGGTTACATTTTGGTTACAGTGAGAACAGAGCCACCTCTCACAATTGCACTTGTCATGGTTGCCTTGTCTTCATCTTCATCCACCTGCTTCAGGAATAGCTTACTACAAACATCAATCCAGAAACTGTAGATGCACAGACAATAATCTCATGGATTACTTTGTTTGAACTGTTACCCAGCATCATTATAGTTCCTCAAATAGTAGTCACACCAAGTCTCTCGGGTGTTAGACTAAGATCACGGTCCGACCGACTTACATACATGATACAAAGCAGGCAAGCTTGGCTCTGGTCAACCGGAGTCAGACTGGATAGAGAGACAACCAATATTATGCTGTTGTACGTCACGATCTCAGATATAGGACCATATAATATCACGTGGTAGCAAATTATGCAAGTCTGTTAAGAGAAGAACACATCTGTTTACAGGAACAGGAATGAGTAGTGACTTAAACATTATTAAACACTGATTAAATAGGAATGTCAGTTCTACATGGGGGAAAGCTATTCAACTAATAACAAAGAGTAATGTTGTATAGACTACCTGGGTTGATCTCCACTTCAAGACATTCTGATAGAAGATAAATCATAGTAGTCGTCTCACACTTTAAAATATTCCATTTACGCAACATGGATCTTTATCTTACAGGTACGACTCGAAGCAACAACCTTTCAAATAGCACCAGACCAGGGTCCACGTTTTCTAATCTCTCTAAGCACTAAGATAGTCGTAAGTACCATGCATTTATGTTTTCTTACATCTATCTTAACGCTGAGAAAGCTTTGAAAATTTGGGTCCTGAATGGTAACAATTTACAATTAATGTAGTTACTACAGGCTGAATAAGAAGAATTGCTGCGAGGAGTCGTACCGTGGGACTCTAACATACATAATTGTTCATCCTACAGAAAGAAAACACTTGACATATCAGCATTTAGTATAAGCATGATATAAAACAAAATATAACACATCACATCTTTCAAAGGAAACCAAAATAGAAATATAACATGAAAATAGAAAAATAAAGTAACTCTGATATTTGATGCAAGCATGTACCATGTAAACTAATCTCCATCATCAGTGGGAGGAAGGAATGTGTACAAATATATCTTCCCAAAATATCCTATGTACAGTAAAAAGATAGAAATTTGTTATATACACTCATTAGGACAGCAACATGGAATTCTCTACAGCGATATAGTTTATTGCAAGTCATCTATCTATATATCTATATATCTACAAAGACAAGTTTATGCTATGTACATATCAATATTCCAAGACAGGCCCTAATTTCTCAAAGCCCCAGCGGATCCAGGGTGTTCCGTTCTTTTGAAAAATTTAGCATGTATATTTGATGAATCTCCCCTTTGCAATATCTGATCCACCATTAGAAACTCCCTGGATCTGCCAATGACGCCCTTAATGCTGAGTGTGCCCCCAACCCGAGTTACGACACACAGGTCTAAGGTAAGTCTATGGGCGCCGCTGAAGGTTCTGTCTCCAGGAACCAGTTCACAATGGTTGAGAAGATGAGGCGTATCGACTGGGCTGAATCCAGTAACCTGCTTGCCTTCAGATGTTATACCACTCCTGAACATTCTGTGCAATTTCTTGTTACTCAACACAGACCAGCGTGTCATTTCACTTGGCAATTGTTATATATTCTGCATAAAACAACAGCTGAGCCACTTCCACTTCCTTCAGAGACTTGATTTTAAAGCTGATAATGTGTTAGATATAGACCAAAATGTTGCACTCATTGCAATAGGAAATTGTCTATCATTGAACTTGTTTCTAATCATAACACTACAAACAATCTTAGCAATTTTAATTGATAGATCTTCTAGGAATTAAGGTCATGTAGAACAGTAATAATTTTATTGACAAATTTTGTTGGCAATGGTTGACAAAGACATCACAATCAATTTTGAAATGTCAGTTTTACAGATTAAAGAAGTTTCCTTCATTCTAAATCTTAGCCAATATTCAAAGAGGGAGTTACAATCTTAGTTTTATCTTTGCGAAGTGAAATGGCAGCCACATTTTAACTCTTTGATATAATTCTGATACTTTTGATCCAGCAGATGATATCAATACTGACAGTGGAGCACGCCATTATGAATATCCATCAACTATATATATATATATATATATGTATATACAATAAAGAGTTCACACACACACGGAACACCACATCATTAACAGCAACATCAAATATTTGGTTAAAGATAAAAGTTTGTCATATATCACATTGGAATAATTTGTAAAGGATCAAAACAGAAGATCAGTTCAATATGAAACATGTTATACATTAAAATCTCTATATACAACATATGCAAGAGAGAATGCATCCATATCACATTTTGTTAGTTAATTCACATGCTTTACAAGATGAGGATGAACATGAGTTGATACACTACAATATTACTACCAGTACATCTCTACACCTACTACCAACCCCCTCAGAGGAAGAGCCTTGACATAATCAGATATATACGAAGATCCTCTAGCTTTTTTGAGGGTCACTTATATGCTAGAAGGACAAATGGTAGCCAGTTAAATGATCAGATAATTATATGCATCTAAACAACTGATCATAGTAGGAACTCTGTTTTTGAAGTTCCCTGATGTAGAAAGTTAGTCATTTCTATCTTAACTTATTATACACTTGGTGTTGTTGATAAGAGACTTTAGTCGGAGTTGAGATCAGAGTTCACCGTCTACATGGGGACAACCTAAATGGATTTCTGTAACGCTGAATCCATAAGCTGGATTAAATAATTGATCGTTTACACTTTCAAACAGTCTTCAGGGAAGGCAGTAAAGGTATCTGATTAGAATAAACCTGAATCATTTGTTAGTAAGTGGTGAATACCTACATGACCTTGACCCATGGATGGAAGATGCGTTCAAAACATAAAATATGAGCGATATTGGTACCACTGACCAACTGAGAATATTGCATAAAAGAAGATGATGATGTAGAGCGGACAGGTCCACAGTGATCCACTTCATGATCCCACAGATACTTCTGGTTCTCCAAGAGCCAACAGAGTACGATGGTAAGCCTTTGGTTCTCCAAGAGCCAACAGAGTACGATGGTAAGCCTCTGGTTCTCCAAGAGCCAGCAGAGTACGATGGTAAGCCTCTGGTTCTCCAAGAGCCAGCAGAGTATGATGGTAAGCCTCTGGTTCTCAAAGAGCCAACAGAGTACGATGGTAAGCCTCTGGTTCTCCAAGAGCCAACAGATTACGATGGTAAGCCTCTCGTTCTCAAAGAGCCAGCAGAGTACGAAGGTAAGCCTCTGGTTCTCCAAAAGCCAGCAGAGTACGATGGTAAGCCTTTGGTTCTCCAAGAGCCAGCAGAGTATGATGGTAAGCCAGTCCAGTATGAACAAGTGATTCCAGTGATTTCCCTGATTATGGAGATGTAGACCACACTTTAAGATGATGTGCTTGAAAACACAACTACTGCACAAGTCTGTAAGGATGAAACGAAGGTTTGTTCACACATCAAGCTCTGCTATGCCTTCATTTTGCCTTTATAATGTTGTTTTGAGATGCCGTTGAGTGGTTTCTGTATGTGTCCGTTTGATTTCTTGTGGTTGATGAAGAGCGTCTCCTCCTCACTGGAGAAATCAGACTCGGAGATCATCACGCTGCTGTTCTGGATCTTACCTGCAACAACAACAACAACAGCTTTAGATGGTGAACAAATGTAACTGTTATATTTGGGATCACACTATCTGCAATAGTACAAATTCTTGTTCTTTTCTGAGTCGAGTCCCTTGTAGGATTCAAACCCACACCCTCAGAGTCAAGCACCAATCACCAGCACTGTCTGTCCCAACAACTTACCCATTCAGCCACCAAGACCTAATTTTAGAAACATAACCAAAAGTGCTTTAACATATCAGCGTTTTCCCTGTCTTCTTTTTCTGAATCATCCTCATTATTTTGATGAAAAGTTTACAATTATTTCAAGTGACTATTGGGGTCAGATTAAGTTGATGCCATATAAATGGACACCACACATCTCATCCAATTCACTGCTTACTTTTCAATCATCCATTATTTTACCATCCATTTCTGACTGACCAATCCCCCAAGCATCCTTCATCCTATCAACCATGCATCTATCCACCCATCTATCCATGACCAGACAGTCCACACCCACCTTTAGGCATGAGTTCCAGTTTGGTCTTGTCTTCATCATCATCCACCTCTCGCAGTAGAGAGTATCTGTGTCTCTTCCTCGACTTCCACCGACACCTGGTACACAACAACTCAACATTAACTAACACCAAGTTTAAAGGAAAGAAAGTGGAAGAAATTCGAACCAACCTGCAGAGGTTGCAGATTCTTTGAAGGGATCCTCCTTGGGGTACATATAGCATAAAAATCCTAATTTTTAACTTGATGACAGATTGTAACTTAATTTTTAAAAATAACAGTAAAAATAAGTTCAAAAAACACAAAATAAGTGTTTTCCGAACGTGTGATCACCCTGTGTAGAGCCCCATCCCAGCGCAAACCAAGGGATGTAACTCTAATCTCACCACTTATCAATCTAACCATGTCAGACAGAATAAGGGGAGGTGGGTGGCCGTACCCCAAGGAGGATCCCTTCAAAGAATCTGCAACCTCTGCAGGTTGGTTCGATTCTTTTTCAGAAGGGATCCTCCTTGGGGTACATATAGCATAAGGCAGACTCCCAAAGAAGACTTAGGATGTGGATTCTGTCTGTATACTAAATACCCCTTAAAAGTGCTCTACTCAATCCAAGAAAGGTGTCACACTTACCAGATCACGTGACCTCCCGCGCCGAGGGCTGAGGATGGGTGATCCCTTGGGGACTAACCAATCGGCTAACCAGCCTGATTACCGTTATTCGAGCCAAATACCCCCCCCCCCCCCCCCTCTTTTTTTACAAAAGACTATTGGGGAGCAATAGGAGTAAGTATTTCCCGCTAGGCAGTGCCACCGGGACACCTGCTGCGGAGGATATAAATGCCCAAAACAGTGTAACTGGTTAGGATGAACAATTAAGGTTAGTTTATTAGTCTTCTTAGAAAACTGAACTGAACCAAACTGAACAATAACTCGAAAGCTCAATCAGCTAGAGAGTGTCAACTCTGCCCACCTGAGAGAACCGACTGACCAAACCGAGCGCGCTCTCTAGAGTGCCTGTCTAGTTGGTAGTGTCGAATGAACGTGCTCGGCCGGCTCCAGATAGCGGCGGAGCAGATCTCTTCGATGGGCAGAGCCGCAGCGAACGCCTTAGACGTCGCAACCGCTCTAACCGAGTGAGCTTTCAACTGACCTGGGGCCTCTAAGCCCTTGTGAACGTAGCCCATGACAATGGCAGACACTATCCACCTGGATATTGACTGCTTTGACGCCGGCAAACCAGGCTTGCTACCTCCGTAACAACAGAACAGTTGCTGATCCTTACGGATAGCCCTGGTACGTCTGATATAAGTCTTAAGAACCTTGCGCACATCCAAAATGTGTGCATGGTTTCCAGTGGACCCCGAAGAGGCCGGCTGCATAAGAGTCGGCAGTTCGATAGGAGCCGTCACATGGAACGAGTGGTCGACCTTGGGACGATAGCTGTCGGGCAGCCTGATACTGACTCTGTCCTTATGAAAGACAGTCAGTTCGGGATCAGCAGACATCGCATGGATGTCGCCTACCCGCCTGCCCGACGCCAAAGCCACCAAAAAAGCGGCCTTCCACGTCAGAAGCTGCAGTGACAGTGCGTTCAAGTCTTCGAACCCCGGACCTGAGAGCCAATCCAAAACAATTGAAAGGTCCCAAGTGGGGCTGATACGCCGGACAACCGGACGTATCCTGTCCACGCCTGCTAAGAAACGCTGTACCAGTGGATGCGATCCCAAGAGAGCACCGTCCACTGGTATGTGGAAAGCAGAAATAGCCGTAGAGTATCCCCTGACAGTCGATGCGGCTAAACCAGCATCTAACCTGGACTGGAGGAACTCCAAAACAGCGACTAGATCTGTAGAAAAGGGATCGAGAAGCCCTCTATCGCCACACCAGCGCGCATAACAGGCCCATCGATCTTCATACTGAAGGTTTGTCGAATCCCTCCTCGAAGCCAGTATTGTGTCTGCAACTCGTGCAGGAATACCGCTCTCCTGGAGGCGATTCCGGACAGTGGCCAAGCCACCCACTGAATCCTGGGATTAGGGTGTGGCGCCCCTTCCTGAAATAGTATGTCTCGTCTCGAGGGTAACAGTACAGGAGGCTGTACGAGAAACCTGAGAACGGACGGGAACCAACTCTGAGCCGTCCAAAGTGGTGCGATAAGCACCAGGAGGCGAGCTGGTTGATTGGTCAATTGAGAAAGAACCCTGGGGATCAGAGGTACCGGCGGGAACGCCCATAGTACTCTGTCCGTCCAGTCGATCGCGAAGGCGTCTCTGGATAGAGTCCTTGGATCTGGAATTCTTGAGCAGAACACAGGTATCTGATTCGTCATCCCTGACGCAAACAGATCCACCTGGAACGACCCGAACAACAGGGAGATAGTTCCGAATATCCCCCGGTCGAGCATCCACTCGTGAGGTGTTAGGATGCGCCGAGACAAAGCGTCCGCACGGACGTTGTCCACTCCCGGGAGATAAACAGGGACCACCTGAATGCTGAACTGGTCGCACCACAGTAGGAACTGCCACGACTCCTGAAGGAGAGATGGAGACACTGTGCCGCCCTGTTTCAGAATGTAGGATATGGCTGTTTGGTTGTCCATCTCTAGACGAACCACAAGCCCCCTGATCCGCTCTTTGAAGCACTCGAACACACGTCGAACTGCCCTGAGCTCTAGCACGTTGATGTGCAATTTCGACTCCTCCTGTGACCAAAGGCCCGAGGCTGTCAGGTCTTCCAGGACTCCCCCCCAGCCTGATAGGGAGGCGTCTGTCTGGATGGTGACCGAAGGCGTTGGAAGCTCTAGCGGTAGACCCTTGAGAAGGTTGCTCTCGGAAACCCACCACCGAAGATGCTCTAGCACCCAAACCGGTGTGGTTAGAACCTTCTCGAGCTGTCCGAGTGTGACCACATTCGTGCCAGCGCTTGCTGAACCGGTCTCATACTCAAGCGAGCTCTCCAAACCACGTCCACTGTCGCCGCCATATGCCCCAACAACTGAAGCCAAGTCCTGGCTGTGTGGGTTGGCGATTGAAGGAACAAGTGGACTGCCCCGATCACTCTGGGCACCCGATCCGGGGCCAGGGACACGGAACCGGAGGCCGTATCGAACCTTGCGCCCAGAAAGACCAGGTCCTGTCTGGGGGCTATGTCTGACTTCTTCAGGTTGATGATCCAACCCAGCTTGAGCAAGATGTCTAACACCTGCTGGGTGGCTTCCTGATTAGTTCTCGAGACAAGGCTCTGATCAGCCAGTCGTCCAGGTACGGATGACAACACCTGCCCTGCGACCTGGCGGCCTGCGCCGGTATCAACATCAACTTGGTGAATACCCTCGGAGCAGTTGAAATGCCGAAGGGTAACACCCGGAATTGGTAACAAGCCCCGTCGAAGGAGAACCGAAGAAACTCCTTGAAGTCGGGGTGATAAGCATCCTTGAGGTCTATTGACGACAGCCAATCTCCCCTCTCTACTGACGCTATGACCGTTCTCAAGGTTTCCATCTTGAACGTTGGAACCTGTAGACTGCGATTCAAATATTTCAGATTGAGAATCGGTCTGAACCCTCCGTCCTTCTTGGGTACCAGGAAGTAGGTCGAGTAATAACTGCTCTGTTCCTGACCCTTCGGTACTACCTCGATGGCTGCTTTGTCTAGCAAAGCCTGCACCTCGGCACGAAGGACTTCCGCCTTCTCGGGCAACTCGGGCACCTTCGTGTGCCGTATCCCGGAGAAAGTCGGTGGGTCGTACTTCCAAAGTGGTAAGTGGCCCTCCCTGAGTGTGGACAGGACCCAGGTATTTGAGGTGACTTTCTCCCACTCTGAGATGAAGTGAGATAGTCTGCCCCCCACTGGAAGATCTCTGGAAAGACAGTGTACCCCCGTCTCCGGCAGCATTCGAGCTTTTGGAATTTTGGGTGGTGACTCGGGCTTCGGAGGACCTAGGTCGGCTTGTTTTGCTTCCCTCGGCTCCGAAAATTCCACTGGCCTTTATGCCCACGGAATTGCCCTTTCTTTCCCTTCCCCTTGAATCTCTTCTTGTTGCCCATAGGGCCATTCCAAGAAGCTCGACCGGAACCCCCCGGCGTGGGGTATAGGTCATCAAGGGGGGAAGACCGCACTCGCTTTTCTTGCGGAGCTGGTTCCTCGAGGAGCACTTTAGAGTCCTCGAAGGCAACCTTCTGCTCGGCGGCTTCCTTGACTACGGCCTGCGATCCAGGAAAGAGGGTTGACCCCAACCTGAAAGGCAGGTTCTGCAAGGTGAGGCGTGTGGACTGCGAGTACTTAGACGTCGCTAGCCACAGCCGGCGCATCCCCATAACTGCGCCCATTATCTGACTCGAGGCACTCCTGATTGAGTCCCGAGCCAGATAACTTGATACCTCCGCCAACTGCTTCTGGAACGTGGTCACCTTAGTGCCCAGTTCCTGCATCTCTGCCAGGTCCTTAGCCTGCATAGCAGCAAGGTAGGCCCCGTGCACTGCTACCCTCAGTTGTTGGGCTCCGTTCCTATATGTGTCCTCGTGGGCACGGAACTCGGCCTTAAACATGGCAGCCTGCGACAGAAATGGAGGCAGTCGCCGGCCCTGTTTGCCTACAGAAGGCTGCGCCTGAGCGCCGGACAGGGTGACGGAGGTCAGGACGCATTCGTCCACAACCGGAAGGTCGAAGAGACCGTCCTCTCCCAACTGGTACCTCTTGTTGAGTTCAGGCAAATCAGCCTTCGTACGGGCACCAGAAAGAAGAGGATTGATCGCCTCGACCAACAAGCTGTCGATGATGCGGAGCCTGGTCGCCGGAGGCTTGCTGGGAGCAAAAGCCTCCCCCGGAAGTCGGAACTCCTCGGTGACCTGCTCCGGAACGGGAACAAGCGTCTGCGGGATAGCGATCGCTATTCGGTCACGCGTCTCCTTTAGAAGCGAGCGAAACAGCACGGCCGGATTCCTCATCCTCCTCTGAATACTCGGATTCCTCCTCCTCCGGGTCCCCGGCACCGTAGCCACTCTGCAGTGACCCAGTGTCCGAAGCCCGATCTCGGATTGTCCGTTTGAGAGGGATGCGGTACCCGGCGCTGCTCACCGGCGCTCGTCCCCCGACCGGAGCCGGTCCCCGGGGCTGCGACGGCACCGGCGCCGAAGCACCGGCGCTCTTGCCCTTGGGGTTAACGGCGCCCCTCGACGTGTTCGGCACCTCGGCACCTTGCACCGACGAGGGGGCTTTGATTACTTGAGCACGAGGCAGAGCCGGAGCAGTCTCTCGGATGCCTACGTCGGGAGCCACTACCTTGCCGGGGCCTGCGCCCGGTTCAGTAGTGCCCCCGAGGTCGTTACCTGCACGAGTGCCGGCCGACCCTTGGGCATCAAGGTCCGGCAGGGCCACGACGGTCAACTCCTTACGGAGCTGTTCCATCATCGACCCCACCATCCCCGTCATCTGCCCTTGGATTATGGTAGCGATAGCTGCCGCGTCCAGATTAGTATTAGTCATGGGTGTGTTAGCAACAGCAACGTTTACGTTAGTCTGTGGTTGTGGAGAAAGAACTGGAGGGGGAGGCGAACCCCCCGCAGCTGGTGACCCCACCTCCATATCCGCCTCATCCGATGAGGAAGAGGGGACAGGAGGGGATTGCACCTTCTTTTTCCCCTTACCCTTTGACTTACAACTTTTCTCTTTAGAGGGTGGGATGGCCCCTTTAATTTCCTGCCCTGCCTTCTGGAGGTTACGGAAGAAGAGCATGTCAATGCCCCTCTCCTTCTTCGCCCTTGGTGTGAAGTTGAGGCACAGCTGGCAGGTAGAGTCGTCGTGCTCATCCTCTACCAGGCATGCTAAGCACCTGTCGTGCTTGTCAGCAGGGGGGATGCGGGACTTGCACCCCACACATTCGGTGAAAGACTGCAAGTCAAACACAGAATGTTTAGGGGTGTGCATGTGTGTAAGTGCAATGTTTATGTTTCATAAAAGTGCATCATACAAACAAACGCAGAGGCGCTACTATAATAACTAAGCACTTGGCAAGTAATAAATAGTAAGCCACTGAAAGAAATAGAGCATGAATATACCTAGTATATCTTGCCGACTGAGACGATAACCCCGAGAATGAAAAAATTCAAAAAGGGAGAAATCCTCATCAGTAAAGTGCTGCCCTAAAATGCGAAGCATGATAAAGAACCTCCAAAACAAACAAATCTCAATACAAGAATAGCAAAGTACTAACACCTTGCATTTTGTTTGAGATCCGCCATTTTGAGCGTTTTCCATCCGCCATTATTCGAAGCATACGAAGCACGTGCGAATTGAAAAACGAAGTTACAACGCGACAAAAACCATATAAGTAACCTAAACATTCGCCTCTACGAATAAAAAGGGGTTACCACACATACAGTATTCTTAGTCTTGTCCATTTTCATCAAATTGTGAAACTCAAGTCAAAAGGTCTCTCAAACAAAAACACGTCTTGTCTGGTCAATGACAGATTGATAAGAGGTGAGATTAGAGTTACATCCCTTGGTTTGCGCTGGGATGGGGCTCTACACAGGGTGGTCACACGTTCGGAAAACACTTATTTTGTGTTTTTTTAACTTATTTTTACTGTTGTTTTTAAAAATTAAGTTACAATCTGTCATCAAGTTAAAAATTAGGATTTTTATGCTATATGTACCCCAAGGAGGATCCCTTCTGAAAAAGAATTGAGGGATATTCCTGGTTGTGTGTGTATACAGTCAGGCCTTGATAATCCGAACGCTTCCGTTTTTCATCAAAAACATTCGGATAGTGAAATGTTCGGACTACTGAGTACCTAGGACTACTAAAGAGATTAGTTTGGTTACATCTTCCTACCGTTCGGAAACTGCGAGTTTCTGATTATCGGTGGCCGGATTATCGCGGTTTGACTGTATACATATTTGCTTGGACATTAGACATGTGAGTTAGAGAATGAAAGAGAGACAGACTGGGACACAGATAGACAGCAAGAGGCAATCTCTAGGTAAAGGGCGAAGAGACAAGAGAGACAAAGAGATACGTGAGTTAGAGAATGACAGAGACAGAGAGACAGAGATAGACAGCAAGAAGCAACCTCTAGATGAAGGCTGAAGAGACAAGAGAGACAAAGAGATACGTGAGTTAGAGAATGACAGAGACAGAGAGACAGAGAGACAGAGATAGACAGCAAGAAGCAACCTCTAGATGAACGCTGAAGAGACAAGATAGGCAAAGAGATACGTGAGTTAGAGAATGATAGAGACAGAGAGACAGAGATAGACAGCAAGAAGCAACCTCTAGATGAAGGCTGAAGAAACAAGAGAGACAGAGATAGACAGCAAGAAGCAACCTCTAGATGAAGGCTGAAGAAACAAGAGAGACAGAGATAGACAGCAAGAAGCAACCTCTAGATGAAGGCTGAAGAAACAAGAGAGACAGAGAGAGAGACATACTTCTTTGAGCGGAGACAGCAGATGACGGCCCATGTCCCGCCCGCTAGAGACACGACCACAGTGAAGCAGACTATCACCACGTACAGGATACTCCAGTCTGGAAACAATGTAGAATCTCTCATAACTTCAATACAAGTCATGGCGATTTAAATACTCAATTCTTAAAATAGGAAGAAAAATAAACAAGCAGACAGAGTCGGCCATATCCCCCGCCATGTAGGAATTTTGAATATATTTATGCATTTTGAATATATAATGCATTTACTTTCTATATAGCAAAAGGCACATCTAGACTACTTGGTTGATACCTGTACAAAGTTTCAGCATAATATATTGAATAGTTTTGAAGTTTAAAGCCGGAATATAGTTTTCCCTCTTCTTGGTTCTAAGTCCAGACTGTCTGCATTCGTACAAAAATATTTTCAAATTTCTATATAGCAAAAGGCACATCTAGACTACTTGGTTGATACCTGTACAAAGTTTTAGCAAAATATATTGAATAGTTTTGAAGTTTGAGGCCGGAATATAGTTTTCCCTCTTCTTGGTTCCAAGTCCAGACTGTTTGCATTTGTAAAAAAAAAAAAAAATATTCTCAAATTTCTATATAGCAAAAGGCATATCTAGACTACTTGGTTGATACCTGTACAAATTTTCAGAAAAATATATTGAATAGTTTTGAAGTTTGAGGCCGGAATGGAAAAGCCCGGACGCACAGACGGACAGACGGACAGAGCTCATTTCTATATCCCCCGCCAACTTCGTTGTGGCGGGGGATAATAATTGTCAAATATTTTAGTACCATTCCAATAAAATCTGATTAGAAAACTGGTGATCTATTTTTATGCACAAGCCAAACAAACATATCATATGAATGTAAGCTTTTTATGTAATCAAATAAAATTTGGTCCTTTATAGCTAACACTTATATTGATAACCATTGATGTGGGAATGGTAGTGAATATCTGAAGCTACTCAAAATATAGTTAAGCTCACCACAATTGCTTTCCCTTTCAAACAAGTAAAGTTTGAAGAAGTTCTGCATCCAGAAAGCTTCACAGATACACTTTTTGGTCTGCCGGTCGCAGTGTCCATGTCCGGAGCAGTTGTTCTGGCACACTGCAACACAACATGCACTGGTCACCCTTTCCTCAACATAAAATGTACCGATACTATAACAGCAAAAGACCAGATGACACTCACACTATAAATCCTGTGAATCCATCATGCGACGACAGTTGAAATAAGGATGCTCTAAGTTCTTTTTAGTTTCCCTCTCTTAACATTTTGAGGTTTTAAGATTACAATTTTTAATCCCTGTACAGTAAACTGTCCTTATCTTTTATAAAAAAATTTATTGTTCACAGCTGTAACTACACTTACATGAAGGTAGGAGGTATGTGTTTCCCCTATAAA
Source organism: Gibbula magus (assembly GCA_936450465.1). Classification (NCBI taxonomy): domain Eukaryota; kingdom Metazoa; phylum Mollusca; class Gastropoda; order Trochida; family Trochidae; genus Gibbula; species Gibbula magus. Next base: position 23,168,838 of record OW388289.1, on the reverse strand, counting down.
TGCAGAAGTGACTCACCGACCGTGTCGAGACTGATGACCCTGTAGTCGAGTACAGAGGACTCCGAGACGAGTTTACTCTTGAGGACCCGCAGCATCTCGGTTCCGCTCTGCACCAGCTCCCTGTCCTCCCCCCGAGACTTGACGAGGAACACCACGTGTACGCTGTACAAGGTACAAGCAACGTCAGTAACACTACACACTTAAACATAGACAGGAGGACAAGTTAGAGACAAGAGTAACCCAGCATATTACAATATTCTTTTAGATGTATTTTATCATCTTATTTACCAATATTAAAATTACAAAAATCAAAGTCTGAACAGTTGTTAAGCAAGGGTCATGGGCCTTGAGTTGGAAGCTCTCTTAATCATTAACCAATGAATGGTAAGATGATCTTAGCTTTAAAAGAGCTTTGAAAAATCTAGGCCCAGGACTTTCCAGGGTTCGGCAAGAGATGAAACTGACTGGATCAAGACTTTAAATGCTAAGGAGCATCAAGAAATGATTTTGTATACAATTGTGGGTAACAAAATGGTGAGAGTGAGAGCACTGACTGTCCGGTGGGGTAGTCCTGACCGAGGTGCTGGAGGCTGATGATGACGTCTCCGTGCTGCGAGGACTTGTGGAGCAGGAGCTGCAGCTGTTTCACCAGGCTCTCCTGCAACATAACAACCGTTAAGTAGTCCAGTACACAAACTGAATTGGTAAACAGGATACAGTAAACACATATATAAGTATAAATAAATAACTAAACATATAAGACACAATATAGTGTTCAAGTACACAACCTGCGTTGTATCCCTCACTTGAGACACAGTACTCAGATGATAACATGATAACAAATGAGTTCTGGGGAATGGCAGATTATCTTTCTTAAATTAAATTGATCATGTAATTCTCAAACCTTGGCGAGAGAATTATCTTATGAATATAAAATGGTAAAGATAATCCATCGTTCCAGACTTCCGGGGAATATACCATCTTCCCATATGGGTAATAAAGTCTTTTATATCATATATACTTGTTTATAAATATGAATATTTTTGCCTGTATGATAGACCCTCTACCAAACACCCTGTATCAGCCCGCTGGGCAGATAACCTGTATCAGCCCGTCATCAAGGGCAAAAACCTCCATTAGCCCGTTTGTCAAGGGACTTGGAGTTAAAACCCTAGGTAGCCGTATAAGACAAATTGATCAAAGTCACATAGAATTTAGAGTTGCCTCCCTTTGCACAGCATACGTTCAACATGGCATGACATCATTGAAAAACGCCGCAGATATTTGCGAAATGTTTGAGGTGGTGTACTCACCAGGTTCTCCCGTGTGAAGTGTTTGAGGCGGTGTACTCACCAGGTTCTCCTGAGTGAAGTGTTTGAGGCAGTGTACTCACCAGGTTCCCCAAAGTGAAGTGTTTGAGGTGGTGTACTCACCAGGTTCTCCTGAGTGAAGTGTTTGAGGTGGTGTACTCACCAGGTTCTCCTGAGTGAAGTGTTTGAGGTGGTGTACTCACCAGGTTCTCCTGTGTGAAGTGTTTGAGGTGGTGTACTCACCAGGTTCTCCTGAGTGAAGTGTTTGAGGTTGTGTACTCACCAGGTTCTCCTGTGTTAAGTGTTTGAGGCGGTGTACTCATCAGGTTCTCCTGAGTGAAGTGTTTGAGGCAGTGTACTCACCAGGTTCCCCAAAGTGATGTGTTTGAGGCGGTGTACTCACCAGGTTCTCCTGAGTGAAGTGTTTGAGGCGGTGTACTCACCAGGTTCTCCTGAGTGAAGTGTTTGAGGTGGTGTACTCACCAGGTTCTCCTGAGTGAAGTGTTTGAGGCGGTGTACTCACCAGGTTCTCCTGAGTGAAGTGTTTGAGGCAGTGTACTCACCAGGTTCCCCAAAGTGATGTGTTTGAGGCGGTGTACTCACCAGGTTCTCCTGAGTGAAGTGTTTGAGGTGGTGTACTCACCAGGTTCTCCTGAGTGAAGTGTTTGAGGCAGTGTACTCACCAGGTTCCCCAAAGTGATGTGTTTGAGGCGGTGTACTCACCAGGTTCTCCTGAGTGAAGTGTTTGAGGTGGTGTACTCACCAGGTTCTCCTGAGTGAAGTGTTTGAGGCGGTGTACTCACCAGGTTCTCCTGAGTGAAGTGTTTGAGGTGGTGTACTCACCAGGTTCTCCTGAGTGAAGTGTTTGAGGTCCACGTCCAGCAGCATCTCCAGCTGGTCCTCCTTGTCACCATCTGTACACATAATGATTAACTAATTATACAGTAGTTACTGTCTAGAACATATGACAACTAGGGCAATAGGAGTCTGAATATGCGCAGAATTGGTGAAAGATTTTAGGTGTCGCTTTGGCAAGTGCTATATCATTTTTCTTTTCTCAATTTCCATATGTGCAGCTGGCTTTGTATTCCAGCCATATTGAAAAATATATCATGAATATTGTTCTTCCTTTCAACAACTTTGGTTGTTTTGTAAAGACCATTACAAACATGCCGATATACTTGGCCTAAATATCTATATATCCCTACACTGATGAGCACCTGTCACTGGACTGTCCTACCTTCCTTGATGATGACCGAGCAGGTGTCAGAGCTGGAGAGGCCGGCGCCGTCAATAACGGTCAGCTTGAAAAGGTAGCGTCCCGCCACCACGTTGACCAGTTTGAGCTTCGCCTGGTGATCTGATCCATCCAGGACATCCTGTATGCATATACACAGAGAATGTACTCCACGCTTTCATGAACCTCATACATGGGCCGACTTTAACCCTTAACTTGCGAATCCCGGAATTATCCGGGCGGGCTATAAGCGATTCCGAGGTGTCTGAATACAGATCCCGGATACGATACTTAAAATAATTCACGGCTGTCTCACTACTTTACTAGCCCTGTCAACGGGTCCCGAGTCGATTGTGTCCGCGACCCGACCCATGAGAATGGCTGTATTTACGCTCCGCGACCCGACATGAGAATGAAGCTTTGTTCAGAGTGTGGTCGGAATATCAAGCAAAATTCACACCAATTTGCGTGTGCACTGTTGACCCGTAACGCATCGATAATTAGCTTTACAAAAGGCCATTTTTGTCGGGCTTAGCCCCCGAAGCATTAATTCGCTTGAGGCTATTTTCACCCACGTGTTTGTATTGCGTCGGGTTTGCCTCGCCCGAGACTGGTATCTGCCTCGCATCTCGCGAGACGGGGAAAAAAAATCGCTAACTCGCCTTACTCCCGCACTTCATATAATGTGAGCGAATTGTTTGTTTTAAAAAACAAATACGGCAAAATAAAGGGGAAACAATGGACTACATTCCCATATAAAATTAGCAAATGTCAAAAAAATAATAAAGACACAGCAAGCGCCGTGGAAAAGGGCACGTTTACACCGACAATCCCTTTAACAATCGGCGATTTTCACAACTACTTGCACATTTATCACGGCTAAAATACTGAATGCATTTTCATGATTTTTATATCACAATAAACCGAAAAGAATAATCTTTTATTCTATATAAAAATGCGCATATTTATTCACAGAAATAAAGATACAATTTTACCTTTCTGAGAGACATGTGAAACCAAACGGCACACAAACTAATCAACATATTTTCATCAGTTATGGTTTGAGGTTAGCTTTTATTTGAAAGGTCAAACAACATAACCATATTAGGGTTGACATGTGCTTATTTGTCAACTGGTTCAAGATTATGATTTCTTGGAAAAGTGCGATGAACGACAGTTCGCAATGCCGCATACATGTTGTAAGTATTTACGATTTTATAGGTGGAAATAAAGACAAACTTTACATAGCTATAGAATTATAACCAAAGGTCGCATTCTAATAATAATAATGCAGTATATTTCGTAAAAACGGTACCGGAATCGCCGCCTGTAAATTCCGCCAGCAGAGCTAGTTAGTGCCAAAGCCCAAACTACTGCTGCGAGCTGCGAGCCTGTAAATTCCGCCACAGGAGCTAAAATTGGTAAAATATATATACGCAACGTAAGGGTTAAATGGCTATTGATTAACCTTTTGAATTCAGACCATGGTTTAACTATCTAGTGTGTGGCTGAATCTCTGGTTAATAATTGTTAGCGATTCCAGAAGGCAAACTTTGCCCTTTTGATACATGCTGTTGCCTACTTAACCAGTTACTCTGTACAAGTATATGAAGTCTTGTTCATCACGTCCTGTTCACATACACCCTCATATTGAGGTTCACATACTCACAGACCAGTGCCATTATAAGTTTGTGTCTAATTCAGTTTTTGTAAAAGAGATCCTACTGCTTCAAATTTTGAATGTTCATAGAGATCCCAGTTATTGTATTCAAGTAAAAAGTGAAGTGATGCCAAATGTAACACAGGTAATTGCGAAAACATCTTCATTGGGAATAGAACTAAGCACCTCGGAGTGAGAGTCTGATACTTTACAAACAAAACTAAAGGGGAATCCCATCAGCCAAATTGAGAGGGAAAAGTTATATCTTCCAAGTCACATTTTCTTATGAATAATTTACATTCTACAAATGTACAATGAGACAATTGAATTCCAGATCTCAGGTTTGAAAGTCGCTACTCACCCCTGCAGCTAGACTCTTGCCCTCGCGGACCCATTTGTAGGAGGTAATGCCGTAATCATCATGTGACTTGGAGCCGTCGATGGTGATCATGTTGACTGGGAGATTCAACACCAAGTCTCCTCCAGCGTTAGCAACCGGTGCCTCGTTCAGGTCTGTCGGGCATACACATTATTACTGTCTTAGACAAACTGAATCAAACTAGTATCTACCAAAAACCTTGATTCTAAGTTATTCAGGTATACTGGAACATGCACGCTTTAAACTAGCTTCCCTCCAAAACTGATGGATACAAAATATGTAGCAAACAACTTCATCTTGTTGATATATCAACTTAAGTTTTTTAAACAGTATTTTTTTAAAACATTTTATGGTCTAAACATCATGTTTAAAAACAGCAAACATTGACAGAAACTTAATGAAACAAACTGAGCCATTTAGTAACCCGCTGTAAAATGGTCTATTGATATGTGCACATTCAGCTTGTCAGCTTGCACATTTGAATCAAAATATAATTGTATTGATATAAAAGAAATTGACTGGCTTTCTAAAGGACACCAAGTACAGTGTGAAAACACAATTGGGTTTATTTGGGCATATTCTTATTCAGAATCATGCAGTTAGAGACTTATCAATTGTCTTATTTGACAGTGTAGATGACCACAATGATCATCACCATCAACACTCCATGTTAGACTGTCCCATACAATATGGAAAATATGAAGCACCAAATACACCTAAAAGTTGCAGTAACTAGTTCAACGAGTAAACACTAAAGTTCAAACTAAAATTATCAAAGATTTGCTGCAGTAACAAGCATGAATGACATCTTTAGTTTCCAGTTTGTGTTTCAGAAGGTCCAGTATCCTCACTTTTATGAACTGTAACTGTGAGTTTGGCTGAACTGCTTCGTTCTTCTTCATCTTTCACAGTCAACAGGAAGTGGTATTCTCCAGTCTGGATACCTCCTATTGCCGTGGCAACAGCACGATCACCATTTTGTATGGAAAGCTGGGTCTGTCCACTAGAATAGAAAACAGTGACATGATAACTGAAGATTTGTGACACAGATACTTGCAATAAGTGTTTTATTGATGTTGTAAATAGTTGTCCAGCGTGAAGCTTGTCCTAAACAAGAATATTTCAGTTTCAGTTAGCAGTGAAGATAATGACTATATATTTTAAAGCTATCCGAGAGAAACAAACGTTGCATGAAGATAATAAATAAATAAATGTAATCATACCCTTCCTGAGTCCACGAGTATGAGACAATCTTCTGGTCGTCCGTGCTGTTGCTGCCGTCAAGGATGAGGTTGTCAGTTGGGAGTCCCACTTTGAGATGTCCTGCAGTCACAGCCACCGGGGCGCGGTTCACTTCTGGAGGGAGAAAAGAGGAGGCGAGAGAAGGTTAGTTATCTTGTTAAACAACCTTCTGTTATAGGAACAATAGCCGGCTTTGCATGTCTGTAGAATAACTCCAACAATCAGGATAAATTATGTTCACCTTTAACTATTCAAGTGTGTTCTGTACTCATAGGAAGGGGAGGCATTAGTTCACACCAGTAATGAAATGAAAATTACTTGAAAATTATGTTGATCCACTTAAGGATACTGGCGGGTATGCTAATGCATGAACATTAGTTTACAAAGGGTACACCCTTCCTATCCACAGTGTGTTCTGTGAATGACATTTTGGGGATGATGATGGATAGCATGATGTTACGACAGTAACTCAACAAATATATTCATGTAAGCTTCTGATTTCAAAGGTTTTTTTTCTTCTACTGTTGCTAGCTAACTAATAGATTTCCTGTTGCTACAGTTTATGTGTGACCTGTGTGAGAGCTGACCTGGTTTGACGAAGACATGTACGTCTGCTGTGGCGGTGTTGTGTGCGCTGTCGGTCACCTTCAGAGTGAATGTGTAGTCACCCACTTCCAGATTGTTCAGCTGCAGGAACGCTGTCCGTGTACCCTAGATAAAAATCATGTAACGGTTCAGGAATAAACTGGAATGCAAAAACTGACTTAGTAATACAGTCTTTAATTTGGAAGGTATGTCTGATGTGGGTGAAGGAAAATGCAATCAGTGTCAATTTAAAACCATGGAAATCATATATTTCATAGAAACTTTTCCATTCCTGTATATTACAAGTCATAAGTAGAGTATTGAATTGCACTACATAACATATTACATTTAAACCATTTGCAATTTGGTCACATGGTTAAGTTAGAAATCTTATTTCTATTTGTTTCTTTACTGAATAGAGTCCTAGAGAAAACATCCTACCGTCATGTCTACAGCCAGCTTGTCGTCTGCCTTCTTTATCCACTCGTAGCTGGTGATCTCGCGGTCATCTGTGCTGGCATTGCCGTACAGCGTCACCGAGCTCTGGGGTAGGTGGATCACGATATCAGAACCAGCGTTGGCTTTCGGCGGGTAGTCTGTCTCTGAAATATGAGAGAGCAAAGGGTAACTGTTCATGCAAGTTTTGACTTAGGCCCTACTTATATGGGTGAAACTCCTTTTGCTTTTTGAAGCATAGGAGTGCCACCATTGAGTAATGGGAAAACTTACAACAAGGTTTATTTATTTATTTAGAAAGAATAGCAAATGGATCACAACGCTAGAGCACGAGGTGCTGGACACACATTTTAAAAACATGTTTATGTTCCGCCCTTAACATTTACCTCACAAACACTTACACCTTTCACTGTATTCTCTTGCAATTACCGCCATACAATACATCGAGGGTGTAGTACAAGTTCGAAAGATTTATTTAGTGTTCATATTATAAACATTATTTTCGATGCATTTTATTCTTAAATTAAGTAGGGTTAACATTATTTATGACTCACCTTTAATGAAAGTTACGTTGGCAGTTGTTGAGTTAGTGGCTCCATCTGAGTCGGTCACAGTCAATCTACAAACATACAAATACAAAGCATTAATTCACTGATGGACATCTATGCTACGTCACACTATATATATAATTTTATGATCTAAAAAGACTTGCAGCTGCTGCTAGTGACTGACCTGAAGGTGTAGTTGCCGGGAGCCATGCCGCTGAGTGTGATGAGAGCCTCCTCCTCGATCGTGTGGTCCTGCAGTGGACCAATCAGCTCCTCCCAGTGGTAGCGTACGATTTTACCATCATCTGTACTGTCTGCAACAGTCAACACTCTCCCTCTAACACAAACTCTACCCAATGTGGTTAAGGTCGATATTAGCTAAAATTATATTATTTGATAGCTAAGGAAATAGCTTTTGACCAAAATTCGAACCAACCTGCAGAGGTTGCAGATTCTTTGAAGAGGATCCTCCTTGGGGTACATATAGCATAAAAATCCTATTTTTTGAGTTATGACAGTTAGAATTTAATATTTTTAATAAAATAACCGTAAAAATAATAAATTACTAAAAAATAAACATTTGGACCACCCTAAGTGGGCCCCTACCCTGGCGGTTGCTAGTGACGCCAAGGGCAGATAACTCTAACTCACCACTTATAAATCTGACAGGCAGACAGAATAAGGGGAGGCGGGTGGCCCTACCCCAAGGAGGATCCTCTTCAAAGAATCTGAAACCTCTGCAGGTTGGTTCGATTCTTTTTCAGAAGGGATCCTCCTTGGGGTACATATAGCATAAAACAGACTCCCAAAGCAGAGTCCTGGGAGTGGAATTCTGTCTGCTAGACTGTACAAAATAAAGATGCTCGCAGATAATTCCTTAAAATTAAAGAATGGAAAAGGAGCAACTAACCTGAACATCCTAAGGCCGACTGCAAGGGATGGGACGTGCCAGTGGATCAGGGAAATACTAACCGAAAATGCCTTAAAACAGGCATAATTTAGCATTGAGTCAAATGCACCCCCCCCCCCTTTTTTTTGGAAAAGGACTATGGGAGGAGTACAAAAATGGCATAAACACCCCTACTAAAACCCCTGAGAAGCAGCCCCCTGTCTTTTATGCAGGGTTTTTATTCTCTTTTCGGGAGTGCACTTCGTGATGTTAGTACCAACAACAGTGACAAAGTTAAAAACAACCTCGGAAAGCTCATTCAGCTAGAGGAGTTATGACTCTGCCCACTGGAGAGAACTGTCTGACCGAACCGAGCACGCTCTCTGGAGTGCTTATCCAGCTGATAATGCGGAATGAACGTGCTCGGACGGCTCCAGATAGCTGCGGAGCAGATCTCTTCGATGGGCAGGGCCGCAGCGAACGCTTTTGACGTCGCTACTGCCCTAACCGAATGAGCCTTCAGACCTTCAGGCGGGCTCATGCCCTTATGGATGTAAGCCAGTACAATGGCCGACACAATCCACCTCGATATCGTCTGTTTGGAGGCGGGAGCCCCTGGGCTGGCTCCGCCATAACAACAGAAAAGCTGCTTAGCCCGTCTGACTGTGGCAGTACGGGAAAGATATTTCTTAAGAGTTCTGCGCACGTCCAGAATATGGGGGCGAGAACTTACTGAACCCGAGGCTGCCGGCTGGTGTAGCGCGGGCAGCTCAATAGGAGCAGTAATGTGAAACGAATGATCGACCTTCGGGCGATAGGAGTCCGGCAGTCTAATGCTGACTCTGTCTCTGTGAAGGACAGTCAACTCGGGATCGGAGGACATCGCATGGATGTCTCCTACCCGCCTGGCGGACGTGACCGCCACAAGGAAGGCCGTCTTCCAAGTAAGTAACTGCAAAGAAAAGCTTGCCAGGTCCCCAAACTTGGGTCCTGACAGCCAATCTAGTACTATGGATAGGTCCCATGAAGGGCTGATCCGCCTCACAGGAGGTCGGATTCTGTCCACACCTGCTAAGAAGCGCTGGACCAGGGGATGGGCACCTAGGATGGCACCATCCACCGGTATGTGAAAAGCAGAGATGGCTGTGGAATATCCCCTGACTGTCGATGCGGCTAAGCCAGCATCTAGTCTGGATTGAAGGAATTCCAGAACCGCCACTAGAGACGTAGAAAAGGGATCTGGCAGCCCTCTACCTCTACACCAGCGCGCATAACAGGCCCATCTATCCTCGTACTGAACGTTTGTCGAATCCCTCCTCGAAGCCAGTATTGTGTCTGCAACTCGTGCAGGAATACCGTCCTCTTGGAGGCGATTCCGGATAGAGGCCAAGCCACCCATTGAACCTCTGGTTTGGGGTGTGGCTTGCCCTCCTGAGCCAGCAGTCCTGGTCGACACGGTAACAGCACAGGTGGCGAAACCAGAAACCTGAGTACCATTGGAAACCAGGACTGCGCTATCCACAGCGGCGTGAGCAGCACCAGCAGACGAGCTGGCTGAACCGCTAGCTGTGACAGGACCTTGGAAATCAGAGGCACTGGTGGGAAGGCCCACAGTACTCTGCCGGTCCATTCTAGCGCGAATGCGTCCGCAGCCACCGCCCTTGGGTCTGGCAGCCGGGAGCAATACACTGGGGTCTGATTGTTCATCTCTGACGCAAACAGATCCACCTGGAATGACCCGAACAACCGGGAGATAGCTGCGAATATCTCCGGGTCGAGCATCCATTCGTGTGGGGCAAGGATTCTGCGCGATAGCGCGTCCGCCCTCACATTGTCCACCCCCGGAAGATAAACCGGTAGGACTGTGATGTCGAACTTGTCGCACCACAGGAGGAACTCCCATGACTCCTGAAGAAGTACTGGGGACACTGTCCCGCCTTGCTTCAGGATGTACGACATGGCTGTCTGGTTGTCCATTTCTAGACGAACCACTTGATGACGAAGCCTCTGTTGAAAGCGTTCGAACACCAGCCTGACTGCCTTCAGCTCTAACACGTTGATGTGCAGGCTGGCCTCGGCCTGGGACCAAAGCCCCGACGCCGAGTGGGGCCCTAAGACCCCTCCCCAGCCCGAGAGCGAAGCGTCTGTTTGGACTGTGCACGAGGGCACTGGCGTCACCAGAGAGATACCCCTCGCGAGGTTCTCTAAACTGGTCCACCATAAAAGATGCGGCGAGAGCCACCCCGGAGTCTCGAGCTGCTTCTCGTAACTCTCGGAGTGAGACCACAGACTGGCTAGAGCCTGCTGAACTGGTCTCATCCGAAGTCGAGCTCTGTAAACCACGTCCACTGTTGCCGCCATGAACCCCAGTAGCTGGAGCCATTTGCGAGCAGTGTGACTGTGGGACTCTAGGAACAAAAGCGTGGCCCTCTGAACCTTCAGAACTCGGTCTGGAGCGAGAGATACCGTCTTCAGATCCGTCTGGAACCTGGCCCCGAGGAAGATCTGATCCTGAGAGGGCTTCAGGTCCGTTTTTTTCAGGTTGATTATCCAGCCCAGGGATACCAACAAGTTGATAATCTCCATGGTGGCCGCCTGGTTCAAGGCCTGAGACAGCGCCCTGACCAACCAATCGTCCAGGTACGGGTGACAAAATCGACCTCGTGCCCTGGCGACCTGAGCGGGAATCAACATAAGTTTCGTGAACACCCTTGGCGCCGTAGAGATGCCGAAGGGTAGAACCGTGAACTGATAGCACGTCCCGTCGAAGGCAAACCTCAGATATTTCTTGAACTCTGGGTGCATTGGGACGTGGAGATATGCGTCCTTGAGGTCTATCGAGGAAAGCCACTCGTTTGCCTCTACGGACGCTATGACCGACCTCAAAGTCTCCATCTTGAACGATGGAACCTCTATCTTCAGGTTGAGATACTTGAGGTTGAGGATCGGTCTGAACCCCCCGTCTTTCTTGGTAACAATGAAGTAGGTGGAATAATATCCACTCTGCTCCTGACCTGGGGGGACCACCTCTATGGCCGACTTCTGGAACAAAGCTCGCAGCTCAGGAGCTGAGGATTTAGGCTTTCTCCGGCACAGAGGGGACCGGAGTGTACCGTATCCCGGAGAAAACCGGTGGCTCGACCTTCCACGGAGGCAGGTGTCCGTCCCTGAGCGTGGACAGGACCCTGGGGTTGTCGGTTACCTTGGACCAAGCCGGAAGGAACCTCGACAGACGCCCACCTACTGGGATGTTTGGCTGCAGGCAGTGAACCCCCGTCTCCGGCAGCTCTCGGGCTGCCGGAATTTTGGGAGACACCTCGGGCACCGGAGGGGTTAGGAACCCTGATTGGGTTTCCGGCCCCCCCGAAAAGGCCTGTTGGAAGGCTTTCCCCCACGTGCCTGCTTGCCGCCCCTTGGTTTCTGGCCCTGGTAGTGGAGCGGTTTGATCCACTCCGGAGCCTCTCCCGCCGACGGAGTCTGCGAAACCTTGGGGAAAGGACGCTTGTTCTTTTTGGTAGGTGGCGGTTTTGTAAGGAGCTCAGTGTCCTTGCAAACCGTCGCCACCTCCACAGCATCCTTGAGCACCTGCTGTGCCCCCGGGAAGAGGGAGTCCCCCAACCGGAAAGGCAGAGCTAGGAGCCGCGCATGAGTGTCCTGACCCGCCGACACAGTCGACAGCCAGAGACGCCTCATACCCATCACGGCGACCATCATCTGGCTAGATGCGCTACGCAGAGCGTCACGAGCCAAATGGGTCCCGACCCCCACCGATTGCGAAAGGAGAACCACCGAGTCGGACTCGGGGTCTCCCAACCTCCCTACTATCTCCGACTGAAGCGCCGAGAGATAGGCCCCATGCATGGACACTCGCACTTGCTGCGCTGCGTTGCGGAAAGAGTCCTCGAAGGACCTAAACGCCGAGCGCAAGTGTGAGGCCTGCTGGGTGAAGGGAGGTACACGGCGGCCTTGCTTCCCCAGAAGGGATTGGGTCCCAGACCCAGCAAGGGAGGTGAGGGCAAGCACGTACTCACCTACCCCCGGGACATCGAACAAACCCTCCTCACCGATCTGGTACCTCTTCACCAGGTCCGGGCAATCAACCCGTACCCTGGTGCCGACCAGTTGAGGAGTAATGCTCTCAGCCTCGAGGGAAGGGAGCAGGCTAAGCTGCACCTGTGGTGCCTTCGGGGCGGAGAAAGTATCCCCCGGAAGGCGAAATCCACTAGAGATCGGGGCCGGGGGCGGTATCACCACCTGAGGCAGAGCAACAGCGATTCTATCGCGCATCTGCCTCAGTGCGAAAGTCGGTGTTAGGGGGACATCCCTAGCGTCCACCACATCATCCGCATCGACATCGACCTCCATGAGGTCGTCGATGTCTTCCCCATCCCCCCGATCCAAGACGTCGGAGACCTCCAAAGAGGAATCGACGACTGAATCGATGGGAGAGGAAGACCTGATGCGAACGATGGGCGTCAGCACAGTCTGCCCCGCGACTTTCGTGACCACCCCCGAACCCGGTCCCGTGGACCCAGGCTCGGAGCCCGGCTCCGTGGCTCGGGTCTCCTGGCGCCGAGAGGCTTCAGGGTTGCTCGGCGTAGCCGACGGCACCCTGGCGCTTCGCACCCTGGATTGGCTCCGAAGGCTCCGAGCGAGCTCGGTAGCCTGGAGCTTGGGGATGGACGGCATAGCAAGGTCGGAGCCTTGGTTGCCGCCACCCCCGGCGCCACCGGAGCCACTAGGGACTCCGGGCTGCGCTGGTGCATCCGGGTCTGCCAACCTCGGGGCCTGGAACTCCTTACGGAGCCCCGAGACCGCCTCAGCCAGCATTCCCTTCATCTGCTCATGCAATAATTGTGAGAACTGATTTATGTCAAAAGGTGCAGTTGGGAAGGGAACCTGTCTTTCTAGGACAGGGGGCTGCAACTCAATCTCCTCCTCCGATTCTCTAACGAGTGTAGGAGGAGAAGAAGAGAGAGCTTTATCTGAGGGACGGGCCTTACCAGAGCCCTTACCCTTGCCCGACTTCCTCTTAACTTTAGAGGGGGGATCGACTGCTGCAACGTCGGCACCCACCTTAATCAGCTTGAAGAAATACTGGAAGTCCTGGTGTCTGGACTTCCTGGTCTTGGGGGTGAAGTCAAGGCAGACATTACATCTGCTGTCGTCGTGCCCATCCTCCGCTAGACACTTGAGACACTTGTCGTGTTTGTCAGCAGGAGGTAGTCTGACGCTACACCCCGAACACTGAGTGAAGGACTGAAAAATCCAACAGTCAGAGTGTGAGGCCAATGGGGGTTGGGGTAGGAAAGTGCATATGTAAACAAAACAAATGCAAAAGACCCCCGGCAGAGGTAGTTATATTAGTCCTGCATATTAATAAAAAATAAATGCAAGCCATTGATACGTACCTGATGTCTGAATGAAAAACATGTAAACAAACATGGCTGACATGAAAAACGACTAAGTGCCAATCCCGATCGGAAAGTCAAAACTGACCAGAAAGGGATGGAAACTGCCGTGCATCCTACATAAACCTATCGTACACCAACATAAACGACCCAAAAACACTTTCGAACCCTGTGGAAAGAAACGAAAAATACAAAAGGGCCGCCATGATGGTCGTTTTTTCCCGCCACGTTGTCAAACTGACCACGTAGACAAGGTAAAAAACGTAATTACGAGGTAAGAATGCGACAATAAATGGAGAAACTCTGCCGAGACAATATAAGAAAAGGTTACCACTCCTACAGTATTGAGATCTTGGTCCATTTCTTAAGAAAATCTGCGACACTGAACAAATTCTGAAACACGTCTTCTCTCTTGAATGACAGATTTATAAGTGGTGAGTTAGAGTTATCTGCCCTTGGCGTCACTAGCAACCGCCAGGGTAGGGGCCCACTTAGGGTGGTCCAGATGTTTATTTTTTAGTAATTTATTATTTTTACGGTTATTTTATTAAAAATATTAAATTCTAACTGTCATAACTCAAAAAATAGGATTTTTATGCTATATGTACCCCAAGGAGGATCCCTTCTGAAAAAGAAGCTTTCCTATTTCACTTGATGTCCAAACACCTACTGTAATGTGTTAACAAAGCTTCCTAAAATGTTAATTTATTTTTACAAAACTGTCATGGTTGAAATAGGCTACCTACGACAAACATGTTGCATGTGTTGTGATTTGGGATATCGCATTGTACAAAAGACCAAGTCACCAAGTTCCACCTGTTGAAAGCTTTAATTGTTCAACCTGTGTAGGCTTCAAGTCAGATGAGATAATAATGAAAGTAGTGCACAGAGGATGCAATTGTGTCTGGGAAAGAGTGCCATGAAAAAAACTCATAGTAACAATTTTCATAAACAAGTACATTAATCCAACCAATAGCAACACTTATACACACCTGACCCATCAAGTATGGCTGAGTTTGAGGTCTTCACTAGTTGACTCTTGGGCTTGATGATGGCCACCGGTGCTTCGTTGTCTCGCTCAGCTGTATCAAACATAACAAACAGCTGAATAAGAACAATCAGCATTTACACGATATAGTTGCCATTTCTTTTAGCCATTTTCTGACATACTTGAATCAAATGTAACAGAGGAAACCAAAACTTCAGGAGATTATTCAAGAGACGTACGTAGCTCGACTGTGACATTGACGATAGCTTCTCCATACTTGTTGTCCCCCGACACCTTGATCTTGAACCGGTACAAGCCAGCGATTAGCTGCAACAAACAGATGTATTTTACTGTAAGACACAAGGTGTTAGGAAAGTGTACGGTGTCATTGTCATGATAAATGTGAAGTCTGAAATGTATGTATAACATATTAGTCTCTGAATTATCTATGATGGTGAGTTAAACTTTACAAATTCAACGATGTAGAGTCATAACTTCCCCAAACTCACCACACTATAAATCCTATTTATTCAACCATGTAGAGTCATAATTTCCTAAGCCCCGCCTCACTCTAAATCCTATCTCAGCATATGAAATAAACTTGCTTTAAC
This sequence comes from Gibbula magus, assembly GCA_936450465.1. Classification (NCBI taxonomy): domain Eukaryota; kingdom Metazoa; phylum Mollusca; class Gastropoda; order Trochida; family Trochidae; genus Gibbula; species Gibbula magus. The sequence continues at coordinate 23,153,522 of OW388289.1, read as the reverse complement.
TCCATGGAAACCAAACCTAAATAATGTTGTTCTCACCTTGCAACCCTATAACATTATTACAATTACACAACTTTTTCTCATATTCTCATCCCAGAAACCAATTGTTAGTCTAGAGTTATCTTTTTACTTACTTTCGATAGTTTGAGCGTGTCTGTATTTTTGCCCTCCATGATGCCAGTCTCCGCCCCCTCAGGAAACTTGTCCAGCACCCACTCATATTGGTACGGCTCCTCATCTGTACATACGCAATATCAACAGGGCTTTAGCTCATATATTCCCTGGTCCAGTACAGAAATACAAAGTTGATAACATAATACTAAAGCAGGTGCTTGTGTCAACCGTAGGAGAAGTATTGGAGGCTACCACTAGGTCCTGATGTACAGTAGCGGATCCACAGTGGAGGACCCCCATCCACATTCAACATTACATAGATCATAAACATTTATATCCATTAATTATTTCCGTAGAACGTGAAATAATAAGTCCTTTCAATCAGACAGATACCTGCATACAGCCATTGTCATACCACTAACCAACCTGCAAGCTGTCTGGCTGCATTTCTGCACAGCCACATAATACTGTATTGTTTGAGAAGGCACCTTGGAGCCTCTTAAAGAGCCATCAAGGATGTTAGTGTTTCAAATTAAAAATAATGTGGAAAATATACTTATAACGTCAATTGCCAGAGAAATATTTTATCTACAACATGGCATATGTTAAATAATTTTCATATCACGACAATGTAAAGCAATTTGGTTTCAAAGAGAATTACAACTTCGAGTAGCGCGCGCTAAGGATATCTGACGTCATATAAACAGAATCCCCTTTTTGCGTAAAACGTACTACACAAACAGTTAGTGCTTCCGAAGTGTGAAGGCTCGTCTCTAGCGCAAGTTGCCATAACAACCCATGTGCTGCACGTGTCTCTCTTGCAAGTTACCCTCGTCACACATTACTGAATGTGACGATTGCTTTACAAACAATGTTTGTAAATGTCATGAGAATGTACAAATTATTGCCTGTTGAATGTACTTTTTATTGAGATAAAACCAGCAAAGTATCACAAATTTTTACTCTCATTAATTATAAAATTCAAGAAAAATACCTAATTGGGTAAAACAATTATTCCAATATCTGCAGCAAATACATAATTAAATGATATGGTAAATAAATAACCGCCAAAAAATTATATATTTCGATTTCTTTCATTGCTCATAATTTTTTTTATTCTTTCGTGTCTTTGTTTACTGTGTGTAAGCTAGACCATAATGCTTAGCTTGAAAATAATAGACTGGATCTATATTTAGACTGGAAAACACCTTTACTAATAAAAGCAATTTCTCGGCTTACTTTAAGTTGAAAAAATTTTGGAAAAATTAAGTGTATTTATTTCACGGAGATGGATTTTTGGAAATTTTTGGATATGTTCATAAACATCCTTGATGGCTCTTTAAGTGCCCTTCACATGGCAAACTGATGATTGACAACACATTTTGAACAACTTTTTAAAGTTAACAAACTTGCATCTTCACAAGTTAAACGTATGTTGTCATACTGTAGGCTAAAATGACATCAAACATGTGACTTCAAGAAGTCATGGGATTCAAAAGTTGCATTTCATTGGCTACCAAGAAACAACACATGTTTGACAAAACTTCACATTTCAAATTTGAGTTGGACAACTCTGAAAGTTTCATCGAAAAGTTTGTGAGAATAGATATGGATCCTAGGAAAGTTGGTGAGAATAGAGATCATATTTCTTGCCAACTGTTTGACAACTCAGACACTGGTGTTGATGACGAGTTGCTAGACCGTTCACATTCTCAAACTTATTTTGACAACATGTGTTTGCATACGATTCGAACAGTGCTTGGCATAAGTATATTGGTGATTACTGGCAATAACATCAAATTATTTTCCAAATTTGTATCAGAACTGGCATCCCCTTAGAGCAAAAAGTCTTTTGAAGTCCAGCTCCATTTATACAACACTTCATTCCTTGTCAAAATTGAATGTCTGAAACCTGAATGTACAAAGCCACACAGTCAAAGTGTTTATTACCTGCTGGTACCTTCAGAGTATGCAAGCTGCATCTTGGGTATGCATTCGGTGTAGAAGGGTGGATGAATAAAAATATCCATATTATTTATTAGAAGTAATTAATTCTGATTGAAGAGATTTGTAAATACAAACCTGGGATGCCCGATCATATATATCTACACCTACTATTTTCAATTTTGTTTCAATTTCTATCTTCAACCCTCTGACTGCTGTACTGATTTAGCACCAAACTATTCTGACAAGAATAAATAAGCTTAAACCACAGGAAGAGTTTTGGTTTGTGAAGGGCTATACTACTGCATTATTAGGTACGAGATTAATTAACTGTGTGACACGTTATAAGAGATGTGTCTAGTCTAATCTACTGTTGCAGTAACTAAAAGTTAAATCAATGAACATTTTGACAAAGAAAACCTTGGCTTGTTTACTCAGTCACATGATCACAGATTGCAATGTTTATCCAACCGGAATGGCGCAGCACTGAAGTTAGAAACACAAGCAGCAGCTGGTTAGATGTTGGTTTTCTCTACATTGTTTCTATTGCAGCAATAAATTCAGAACCAATAGCAAATATAAATAGAAATTATTACCCGAGGAAGTGTGTCATATGACTTTTACAAAACGAGTGTATTGTCCGAGCGAGAGCGAGGGTTATACATAAATTTGCACGATTTTCGTTAAAGTCATATGACACACTTTCGAGTGTAATAATTTCTTTATTACCCATTTAATTCCATTTGAATCGCGTAAAATTAGTCAGTAAACCACCCACTTCTCTTGCGACGGCAAGCTACAGTGACGTCACGAACAATCGTTTTATGACGTAACAGACGAGAAGTCGCGGTGAAACAATGGTTGCTAGGCAAACGTGATATATGCACATGTGCTCATATCAATAATTATTATTTTTAACCATATGGGTAATAATGGTTCTTTATTTACCTTTTGTTTGTGAAAATATCTTCCAGCACATCATGCATCAGTGTGGGTTTGATTGTGAGTGTGAGTTTCAGGGTCCTTGTCTCCATATTTTCAGTAATGATCCCAATATTTTATACCAGTAATTAATTTGTCACACAGACTCTTAACAGTTAATGGTTATCAATATATTACCTAGTTACCTTGTAAGGTATTAGTTAGATTTAGTCATTTAGTGAAGATTAAGTCAAGCATTGTATGATCTTAGAAACATGTATTTAACTGTCTATGTTCTTATTTGTAAATATATATACCGGTAATTCATATGAAACAATGAAAATCAATAATCATCATTATATTTTTGCACTGAAAAAAAATAATTGACTTGTGACTTGTCACGAAAATCTATCTCAATATTGAAATGCTTTTGTCCAAAAATTCATATATCAAACAGTAAAACCACATTCCACTTTCACCATTTTCATAGAATAACTCTCTGCGCTTTGTTCGCAACACAGCACAGTGTATGTGACATAAATGCACATCGGTTGATGCATCAGAATTTCATGTTATTCTAACATGTGTGTCAGAGCCATCTGTTACAAGAAACTGATATATGAAAATTTATCTATCTTGTGTTACACCTGAGCGGGCTGGTAACGTGACAGTTGACTCTAACAACACACTAGCAGTGAAATCACTTTATAGAGATTACTAACTGTAAATCTTCAGCAAATGAATCAAGATTTTTTTTAGGTTATCTGGTATTGAATGGCTGGAACAAAGTTGCAAAATGAGCTTTAGGCTGAGGTATGAAGAGAGTCAGATAGGTCAGAGACCATAAAATAAATTTATTTTATGGTCTCTGGATAGGTTTAAACATTGTATTCAACAAATTTCACTTGTATTGTTAGGAGAAAGCCTACAAAAAAAACCCCTAATTTAGCCCCGGTGACCAGAATGAAAATCTGCGGAGTGTGGTCCCTGAAGTGATGACTCCTGTGATGTCACTGGAGTAATCTCATTATCGGCGATAGTTATAATTCAACGTAATTTTGCAACATTTTGATTGCTAATTTCACATCTTCAATAAAACAACTTCAATAAAAAAAAATCCATATATCGAATGTCCAATTGGGTAATTTCGCAGATGACAATTACATCATTATTGCATAAACATGTGTTTTTGGCGATTTAATACACCTCATAAATTCATCTTGCGGCAATGATAATCATCATTAACTATTTCATGAGGCTCCATGGAGCGGGTCAGAGACGACCCCTTGTCTGTGGTTAATCAGTCACGCTTCAATGATTCTTTTCAAAAACGTTTCGCAGGAGTAACTGCAGGATTGTTAAAATGGGTAAATTAAAATCGTCTTAATATTCAATTGCAAGTGTATATTGTCTCGATTTTATGCTCAATTGATTCCGATATATAATGTAGGTAGAGGCAATCGTCTTTCATTCTTGAGAAAAATACATTTCACAGGATCTTTAAAGAATATACAATGATGTGACACATTGTCTGAAACAGGTTATATCTTCTTCCTTATCCTGACCTAGTCCCACTTGACCATCACATGTGCATGTGAATTTATTGCTTAACACCTCAGCAGCCATTGGCGGCAAAGTATTTTTTGTGTAATGCTTCTGATATATATAATATTTCATATTCATCAATCTGTTTAAAATAGACAGTTTTCCAAGGAATAAAAGTTGCAAGAGTACGAACTCATATCATTTCGGAGGTTTCCTCACAAAACCGTCTGATAACCTCAATGTTCAGATGCAATTCAGTTAACCAATCACAGGATCTCCAACAAAGTTTTTAGCTAGGGGCAGATAACTCCAAACAGCTATCCTTTCATCTGTTCCGAATGCTTTCAAAACAGCGACCATTTAAAAATGATGATGTAATTGGTCAGCTATTTGACTGGGCTTTGTCTGCGCTTAACTGGCACGGAATGCACGGTTATACAGGGTGTCCTAAAGACCTTGTTGTGAGTTTATAGAACAGTTTGTATCCCGATATGAACTATTTTGCAGATTTAATTTCTCAGATGAGGGTCGATTTTAATCAGACTGCTTAACAATTGTCAATATTTTGCATAAATTTATCCCATCTTCTTACACCCCACTTTCCACCTGATGGAGAAAGTCTATACTCTGAAAAGTCATCACAATAAGAAGTTACTGTCCAGACAAACTTGATTTCTTGTTTATTCCACTTACAAATGACCTTAAAAAAAACCTGACATTCTCAGGTTTGGAGCTCTACCCTGATTTTAAAATATCTCAATTGACATTGAATATATATTTGTTTGTTATTTGAATGCAGTTCTAATGTTGACCCCTGTTTATGCAGAGTCATAAAAAGAATATTTAAAAAAAAATTCACATACATTACATTTCATAACTAATTTATTTTGTTTAATTATGTTTAAATGTGTCTTTTGTACACGCTTTGCAGAGAGGGTTCTATCAGGTATTTTTAAGTGGAAACAAAATTCAAGAGGACATTCCTGTTTACTCATATGGTATTAATACATGCTCCTTGCGCAATGCATGTGAAACACATTACTGAGAGCAATGTTTTTATGACTTTATATTTCAAAATTTGATAAAGGTGAATGCACAGTCTTTCAAAATTGAAAACAATGAGAAGTGCATGAAGCCATTCATCGGCGCTACTAGTGTGGAAAGCATTGTTGATTAATTTAATGATACAGTGAATGTTTCTTTGTGAACATTCCATCAACACGTTTAATTATTTTGAAATAGTAATAGAAGTGAAAATAAAGCGTTTTTCATTTCACATTTGGCAAAAAAGCAAGATGGCGGCCTCTGCAACAGAACTGTCTCTTTAAAGTGTCTTTTGTAGAAAGAGAGGCATTCTAAAAGTGGTGTTATAGAGAAGATCATTTCATCTACGTGAATCTGTACCAAAACGTTGCCATTGTCATAGAATTTGTTCATCCATCTTCTACTTTTTAGTTTTGTTAAAATTTCATATGAACATACTTACATATCTTTAAAGAGTGATTTGTAGTTTAAAGCATTTTTCTTGTATATTCAACAGTAATAACGAGAAGGATAAAACTGTCATCAATACATTGAGTGATCTGCAAGAGGAGCAATATTTGGTTAGACACCCTTCATCATATTCAACAAACCATGGGAGATGTAATAATGAATTGTTATTGGACATAAACTTAACGCAAACTGGCAGAAATGAAACCCGAAAATTCTCTTGCAGACAATGTTTATCTCATTTAATCTCATTCTTAGTCTAAAAATAGAGCCATGGGCTCTGTAGCTCATCAGGGTTTAATTGTTTGATGATGAAGACAGAAATATATTGTCTCAATATAATGCACTATCCCTAACCCTGACACATCTTAGTCTTGAAATTGAGAGAGAGAGAGAGCACTCAGCAAGGTCAACACACAGGAGATTATGCAATATTCTGACCCCTTGGCTCTGGTTACAAGCCAGCTGTGTTTTCACAGCCAAATTATATAATAGACTCTGCCTTTAACTAAACACTGGCAACACTGATCTAACTGTATAAGGCTTAGAGAGAACATGCAATGTGATGAATCTCATGGAACATAGTACAATTTAGAATCACCTTGGCTGAATAATCTCTGCACAATTTTAACGGTTCTAAGCCTTTTTCATCCAAACATCTAAACATTCTGAACACAATATTCCTTCTAGTTTGTTCTGGAGAAGAAGATGAAAATAGTTTTTATGTTTTGAACTGTTAGGGCCTTTTTTTATAATATCAAGAAAAAATTCAGTTCCAAAGCTCCAGGTCTCATTTCACATTGATTACATCAAATTGACAAACATGTCCATAATGGAGACTTGATCTTCGACATATATTTGACATTCCTACTGATTAAGATTAACTGCAAAGTTACTTTTTTTTCTCAATTCTGCATTTCTCAAACCTAAGTTAGGACTCGTCTATCTAAATGATGAGATGACTCGACTCCCTCAGGTATTTTATTAGGGATCAGGTAAATAGTGATTGAAGTGCCATAAAACATCAGTTCAAAATTCATTTTCAAAGATTTTTTAGCCTGTGGCCCATATTTGGGGTCACAGGGTCACCAAATTTACAAGTTAGAATCCCCATTGGCTAAAGCATTTGCATACAATATCACAGCCTTTTAGGTCTTTTTGTTCCGAAGAAAAATATGAAAACAGGATTTTAGGTAATGGCCTGTGAGGCCCTTATTTGGGGCCACTAGATGACCAAATCTACAATTTAGAATCTCCATTTGCTAACGACTCTTTACACAACATGACAGCCTTCTAGGTCTTTTCGTTCTGGAGAAGAAAATGAAAATAATCTTATCTTATCATTTCATCACAAGTCATATGCAGTTCACATATCTCATGTAAAATAAAAGAATTTTTAACTCCTCTTCAATTTATTTCTTTGTGGCTTGTCACAATTTTCAGTTCATAGGCTATTCAATAGTTCTCATTTCACATTGATTACATCAATTTGACAAACATGTCCACAATGTAGATTGTTATATCAAGTCTACATATATTTCAAATAAATAGTGATTGAAGTGCCATAAAATATCAGTTCAAAATTCATTTTCAAAGATTTTTTAGGCTGTGGCCCATATTTGGGGTCACAGGGTCACCAAATTTACAAGTTAGAATCCCCATTGGCTAAAGAGTTTGCATACAATATTACAGCCTTCTAGGTCTTTTTGTTCCGGAGAAAAAGATGAAAACAGGATTTAAGGTAATGGCCTGTAAGGCCCTTATTTGGGGCCACAGGGTCACCAAATCTACAATTTAGAATATCCATTGGCAGACTTTTTACACAACATTTCAGTCTTCTAGGTCTTTTCGTTCTGGAGAAGAAGATGAAAATAGGTTTTTAGGTTATGGCCTGTGAGGCCCTTATTTGGGGTCACTGGATAACCAAATCTACAATTTAGAATCCCCATTGCCCAAGGAGTCTGCATACAAAATTTCAGCTCCCTAGATCCAGTAGTTCTTGAGAAGAAGTCGAAAAAGCGAAAAGTTTACGGACGGACGGACGGACGGACGGATGGACGGACACAGGGGCCATGCCATGCCATAAGCCCATCGGGCCTTTAAGGCCTGATGAGCTAAAAATACATAGCAGCAAGTTAGTCCAAGTGTTCACCCAGGACATGTTCTGTTGTTTGTATGTAAACATGGTTTAAATCGTATAGCTTGCTTGTCCAACACATGTGACCAACTGTTTTGACATGAAAACAAATAATCAATTTTACATCTGATACATGTCAGATTTAATTAAATGTTTATGTATTTTCCTATAAAATTGAGCTGTAGCATCAATAGTATATAAGTTAAGAAATTCAAAAGAAAAATACTCCTTTTGCAAAAAAAACCCCCAAAAACATTGTTGTACTCATAATACAATATTGGATTTCAATATTGGATTTCAAGTTAAAGGTAAAAAAAATCACATTTGAAGCAAAAAATAATAGTTATATTCTTCAAAAACCAATCATTAGACCATGGTTAAACTCAGATAAGTTCATGTTAAAGAGCTGAATGGTGTAATTCAGCCCATGAGGTATGGTTGGCAGTGTTAATCCAGCAGACAGTGAGATAACATGTCACAATCACTAAAGACAGAATGTCCTACCTGGCAGGGGTTTGGGCAGCACAAAAGCTGAGAGCGTGACCGTGTTTTCTGGGAGCGTGATCACCTTGCTATCCCCAGCAGACACCGTCAGCTGCGTCACTGAAACACATCCAGAAACACTTACATATCTTCAAAAACACTGAATAATGACAGTTTTTAACGCCCAACGAACACTGAATAATGACAGTTTTTAACGCCCAACAGATACTGATTTTTTTATTCCGGTGAAAATCACAAGTTTTATTACAAAATCATTACCTCAATATGAAAACTATTAAAACTGATGTCAATAACCAGTTTGTAAAACAGATTGTGAACAAAGTTCATAAAAGTCTAAAGTTCCATCTGTTTCATTTCCAAAACATAACCAAAAATATATTTTGCTGTAGTTAAGGATCCAACAAAATGTGAAGTGTCACAAATAATGAAACCAGATTCAATCAATCAACAGTTCCAGATCCAAATCTTCCAGTACTCCAATCAGTATGTTTACCTGTTCCATAAGTGCCCGTTGCCATGGCCACAAGACCACAGAGGACTTGTAGAGAAGTTACAAGAACCATGCATGCTGATGTCCCCCAGGCTGGGACCAACCACACAGATAGAGGAACAGACAGTTGCACATCGGGACAGACAGACAGACAGATGTCAAGTTAATAGCGCCACAGACTCACGCATCGTGAGAGCCGGCCTTCAGATTACTAAACAACCAATCACACCTTGGGATACTTCCTCCGCACGGGGAGTGTTACAGGGAGACCACCATTAACAAGCTGTGCACTACTCACGTAAGCTGTCTCTGTGTTCAGGTGCATACATCACCAACAGACAGCGGTCAATACATTCTCACAGTATAAATGCAATGAAGTTTTGAATTTTGAATTGAAATAGCAAGATAGAAATTTGATCTGGAATTAATGATTGGTATTGCAGCCAAACAGTAGTGTGATTTGAGTTATACTGCAGACATTAGTGTGATTTGAGCTATCCTGCAGAGAGCCAGATTTGAGTTATACTGCAGATTGGTGTGCAGGATAAGAGTTATACTGCAGACACTCATGTGAGAGTTATACTGCAGACACTCATGTGAGAGTAATACTGCAGACACTCATGTGAGAGTTATACTGCAGACACTCATGTGAGAGTTATACTGCAGACACTCATGTGAGAGTTATACTGCAGACACTCATGTGAGAGTTATACTGCAGACATTAGTGTCATTTGTATTTGCCATAGACACATATTTGCAAGATTTTATCATATTGCAAACAGACGTATGGGATTTTATTTCTGCTGCGGAAAGATCCCTGAGTTTTAATGAACACTACACCAGAGATCAATAGAGCGTTGATGAGTGTCGGTGCAGGAGATAGGTGGTGAGTGGGACGGACTACCGGCAACAGGTGCTGTGATGTATAGATCACACAGATACAGGGAGACCTCTCTCATTGATCAGTGGGCTCATGTAAACAACTCACCAGTTTGCTTCACAAAATACTCTGAAGTTTATCCTTCAACTTGGTAATGCACGCATATTTCAGCATGGTATGGAATATTTGTGCATTAATAAGTTTAGGGTTTAATAAGTTTAGGGTCCGTCCAACAGCCCTTTACTTGATAAATTTTGCTGGTAACTGTTGAAGTTTTCTTAATTATACCATTTAAATTAACAAAATTACACTTTAGGTCCAGATATTTTCAGGCCTATTTCATAAACTGATTTGAGGCAGTGTTATCATTTCCACACAGACATTCCTAGAATTTTCTATTTGTTAACAATGTATGATCAATGAAATTCAGGCACTTGTTTTGTGGTGAGGCACAAATTTTATTTAGTAAGTAAAGAGATGAAAAGACTGAAAGTGACTTCAAGCTTGTGCTTTAGTGAACTTTAAAAGAAAGTACTTGTGCATTTAGCAACTTTTGTATTGAGAAATATGACATGCACAGACAAACTGAAAGAACAACTATAAGACCAGGCAAAATTAGTTAATTGGCTAACAGCTTTTACAGGAGCAAAAGGTCTTAAGATGAGGTTCATTGGGGTTTAACGCCACTTTCAAGAATATATCACTTATATCACGGCTGGTAGTATTATTGCAGGAAGAAAGCCTGCAATGCCAATGCATTGTGGTAAAACTTGCGAGCATTGGCTGGAACTAACGAACTATGGGTGGTACTGCGCTGAAATTCAGTGTAGCATTGCACCCAAACCTTACTGCATGTAGAACAGTTCTCTACTGCGGACAAAGTTGCAGAGCCAGGTCTAAAGGAAGGATGACAAATAATAATAAAAGCATCTTTGCACAAAGGTAAATTAAATGTGTTCAGGTAAGCAAAACAGGTATAGAATTGTATAAGAAATTAATTATTTTTCACTTATTTTTTTTTAGTTCGTCCGTAAAATTTGGCACATTTTAATTGTGAGGGAAATTTTTTTCAACATTTATATTTGGGAGGAATTCTGAGTGGCATTTTTCTCTATCCAAATTTGTTATAATCATGATAAGAGATAAGAGTAATACGTAACAACATCTCATCTCAGTGTGATTCTTAATGCTCCACAATGTGAGGTGTGCATAACGAAGCAGCTGTATTGTCATGCTGTTCACACAGCCCTCGGTGATTAACGAACATGTGTCTCTTCGTGACACGGCCTGCTCTCTGGTTACATAATTATTCGTCCATGTCAGATGACATTCCATATGTCACATCTCAATTACAACAAGACTATCATATTGACAAAGAATCCATAAATCCAGAAATAAATAAGTTAAAACAGTGTCTTATTTCAAATTAACACAGATTTAAAAATTGCTTGAAAAATTGTAATATCTAATTTCAGTGTGCTCTACCTTTTTCATTTGATTTCTTTTCCCCGCCATCAATCAAACTGGGAGTTGTCTGAAAATGGAAATCATACCTGTCAATTTTCACTGGCAAAAGATCAAAACCAAATTGAACTTACTATGTTTTATTTATTTATTATTGTATTTAATATAATTTAAAGTATTTATATTCAAGTGTGATAGTTCCTGAATGTAACAGAAAAGTTTATGCCCAATGATTAGACATGAAAGAAGACATTTTGCTTCTCTTGGATGAGAGCTCAGTAGATTATCTTGTCATATTCAGCTACAGGACAGTTCAGATATATATACCTGGTAAGGGGAGTATTTTTATCAAGAAAGATTCACACATACAAAGCATAATGGAAGAATAGGAGGAATGGTGACTTACCCCGGACGCTGAGGATGGCTCTGTTGCTGCTTCTGAAATTGGGAACACTTACAGTCATGGTTTGTTTCATCGTGAAGAATTATATCAATCAAATTACAAAAAGCAAAAGCTTGCAGGCATGGTTTGTTTCATGGTTTAGAATTTTATCAATAAATTACGAATAGGGAAAGTTTGCAGTCACGGTTTGTTTCATGGTTTAGAATTATAAATCAATTCAAAAACAGCTTTTTTTGCATTGAACATGTTTATGTCACTACATGTCATGTCAACAATGAAATTTAGTATTATAACTAAAAATTATTTCATAATGTAATATCTTTTAACCGATCAGTAATATTCTGGCTGTCATGACTCATCCAGATTCTTTCTCAACCTTACAGGAAAGGATTATTAAAAGGGGACCAATGAATAAGCCTGTTGGTCTGAGGGTTTATGTTGTTGTGATGAATGTATAGAAACTGTCAAGCCCTGAGCATTACTGTTGCCTCAATTGTTAACTGTTACATGGTTTTAAGCTGTAACATGTTGAGGACAGTTCATTTGAGCTTCTTTTCAGTATGTATTGAAGTACAGAACCCTTGGTTCGGTACATTTTTGGTTCAGGTTCAGAACATAAGAATGCAACAATCAAAAGGAATGATCATAGAGCATAACAAATGCAAAATTAAAACAAGTGGTTGTCACTAAGGTGACATGATCCCCCGCCGCAAATTAATACTTCAAAATTGAAAAATAACGTCAAAATCAGCAAAATCAACTGTCAAACATGTCGGAAAAGTCAAAGCTCCACTGGGACCTTGGGAATAATGTCAAGGTCACCAAACTCCAGCGCTTTGTCTTTCCAAGGAGGTGCTTTGTGTAAGAAATGATGGAACTCCTGAGAATGGTATTTGAGATGTCCCGCTGACAAGATTTGCATGTACATTGTCATATTGAACAAAATCAGTTCCACTGTGACCTTGAGAATGATGTTAAGGTCACCAAAATCTAATCAGCCCTTTGTCTTCCCTATGAGGTGCTTTGTGTAAGATATGATGGAATTCCTGTGAATGGTTCTTGAGATATCCCGCTGACAAGAATACATGTACATTAGCACATCAAAAAATTCAAAGTTCCACTGTGACCTTGAGAATAATGTCAAGGTCACCAAAATCTAATCAGCCCGTCATCTTTCCTAGGAGGTGCTTTGTGTAAGATATGATAGAATTCCTGTGAATGATTCTTGAGATATCCCGCTGACAAGAATTACATGTACATTAGCATGTCGAAAAATTCAAAGTTCCACTGTGACCTTGAGAATAATGTCACGGTCACCAAAATCTAATCAGCCCGTCATCTTCCCTAGGAGGTGCTTTATGTAAGATATGATGGAATTCCTGTGAATGGTTCTTGAGATATCCTGCTGACAAGCTTTACATGTACATTTACATGCCGAAAAATTCAAAGTTCTGCTGTGACCTTGAAAATAATGTCAAGGTCACCAAAATCTAATCAGCCCTTTGTCTTTCCTTGGAGAAGCTATGTGTAAAATATGAAGAGAATCCAGCGAATGGTTCTTGTGATATCCTGCTGACAAGGGTAAAATGACAAAGTCTCGTCGTGACCTTGAAATGAAGGTCAAGGTCACAAACCTCTGTAGGAAGATTACTCTTCCCATGATGAACCCATACGCAAAATATGAAAAGAATCCAGTGAATAGTATTTGAGTTATTGCATTTCGTACGGACGTACGTACGTATGTACGGACGGACGCAGCCGAATACTATATCCCCCGCTTCGCGCTAAACGCGCGGCGGGGGATAAAAAAAAAACCCAGCTGAAATATGAATAAAATTTTAATGAAATTAATAACATAAAATATGGTAGGTATGTGGTACAAACAAAAAATACACTTTGATGCACAGTGCACCAAACCAAAAGCAAAATATTAGTAATATTTTCACCCATAGTGAAGAAAGAACTTGTGCCTACCAGTAGAGAGCGTGGTGGAGCTTGTTGGGGCGGGGACACAGTCGTAGCTCTCTTCGTCCCGCTGGAAGCCCGACTGACAGTGACATAGCCCATTTCGAGACTTGGATCCCTCGCGTACCTTGCACTCCTCATGGGCACGCTTGCATTCTCCGTATAACCCGAACTCACAGGACGTCACAGTCTTCTTTGGTGCTGTTACATAGTCTGTAAAACAGAGACATGAATCAGTACTCACTCTGGACTACTGTAGTCATTAAGAGTTGATTGAACTTCAAAACAACCATAATTACATAACTTATGAAAGATAGTTGGCCGCTGATAACATTAAGTAACTGAATTGATTGCCGATTTATAATTGCCAGAGAACAACAGAATTCATATCTAAACTTAAGTCAACAATGTCTTTTCTATTGAGATTTTGCTGAATGATCAGCAGACAGAGTGGGCTATATCCCCCACCATGTGGACATTTAGAAACTTATATTTTAACAATAATTATGAAGCTTTATTCCAACTTTTTGTTGTTGTGTGAACATTGTTGTAAGCTATTCAAGTCCATGCCTACATCCTATACATCTACTTGTTTGATACATATACAATCTTTCATGAAAATATTATCAACAATTTTCTAGTTATGGTCTGGAGAAACCCAGATGGATGAACTACGGAGGCAATTTCTATATCTATCTATTTCTTTATAACAGGAAATAATAAACTATATTTACATATTTTTTGTGCTACAGGCATTTGAAAACTGTGCTACATGAATTTTAAAACTCATGACCAGATCTGTGTGATTACCTTCAACATTTTGAACCACTTTCAAGTTCCACCCCTGACATGCCCTTATTTTTTCCACTAGAACAATGAAATTATTCTGAAAATTTGAACTTTCAAGCACTACTCATGAAAACGTCGGAAAGAGTATTGAGGGTGGAGACCATGACATGCCCAGAGTTAAGAGGGGATTTAGGGATAATGCCTGCCACACCAATATTTAGGGGGGGGGGGGGGGGGGGGGGGGGGGGGTTATGTACAAACTTTGAACTCCTAGGTGGAAGGTATGTCAACATTAAACTTATGCTTTTTTAGCAATTCTAGAAAGTGGAAAGTGAACAAACACAAGACATGGTGTACCTGACGGATGCACATAACTGTACTAGAATACTGTAGAGAATTCATTAACCTCCAACCTACATACTGCATCTGGTTTCCCTATGAATAATTATCTGTTCAATGATATAGACACAAGCTGGTGCATGCAAGTGTCTGTTCAGAGATGTATTTTAATGACAGAAATGTCATACACACAACAGCAATATACAGTATCAATATTATTCACTTGGGTTTACAAGACAACAATGTCACATGTTTCTGTTGAAATAATCAATACCTAAATGCATGTGAATGTGAGCACTTCACATCACACTGACTGGACTAGTAAGTGACTGGTGTCATACAGCGATACAGCGATTTCCTGTCTATCAATACACAATGTATTTGGCTGCATGAAACAATGAAATTGTTTTTATTTAGGCATATATTTTTCAAAAATGACGAAGGCAGTGGGACTTTTTAAAAATATATTTTTTGGGGGAAAAAGAAAAATGATGAAGGAGGGGTATAATTTATTTTTCCCATCACAATATAGTATGGAAATGGTAGTAGTATACAAAGCACATCCATTTATGCAGGCCCATATATTTGGTAGATTTTGAGCTTTGAACAGCAAAAAGTGATGCAGCAAATCTACCAATAAAATGTTGTCAAGCGCACAAATAAAAGTGACATTTCCTTTTCATTATTTAACCTGTACAGAAATTATATACACACTATTGTGAGTAGTCAAGTCAGTCTGGAAACTCGATCGAGAGAGATAGACGCTGGATACTTCTACTTGTGCACATATATGTGAATGTGATGATTAAATTGTAATCCATTTGAAACATATTGTTTCTGATGTTGGTTCCATACAAAAATAGCCTGGTCAAACAGTTATGAAACCTAACGACTAATAATAACAACTAAATCACCAAGCCAGCAGCTGATTGTGACTGAATATGAGCCAACATGTTGGCCAGGCTTAAACTGGGTAAATATTTACACTGCAATAAGTCCTGTCCTGTCCTTGTGGCAAAATCCATTCTCCTAACAACTTTGATTGACACTGAGAGACTGAACATGTCAGAAGTTGCTAATGGAAGGTAAACAAAACATTATTGACCTTTGTTTGTTTTTAACCCAACACCTGCAGGATAAATTAGTAAACTATTTGCTGCTTACTAATTTTCAGCAATCACCTCTAGTACAGAAAAAGAACTGGAAGGTGTTTTTACTAGTAAAAACAGATGTCTCACCTTCCCCCAATTCAATTTCTGTTACTACTTTTCTAAAAGACAAAGTCTAAATGTTTGCCATGGAAACGGAAAACAATAAAAAAAAATTTAAAAAGTTCAAACCCCCAATAGGCATATGAACATGATATTGGGAGCCTGTAAGCCAAATTTGTTGAAGATTGGCCACATAGTTTTGGAGATCTGTTCTGGAAACAAACCCACCCATCATATAGACAAAGTCCAAATTGTTACCATGGAAACCAAAAAAATAAAAAACAAGATGTGTTTGTTAAACACGGATGCCCCCGGATGTAGCAAAGTTATGGCCAAGGTTAAAGTTTTCTGAATATTGTCCACTGCGGCAAGGTCAAGGTCACAAGGTCAAATATGATGACCTTATCTGAAAGGTCTCATCACAAGGTATGCACATGCCAAGTATGAAAGCCGTAGCTCTAAGCAATCCAAAGTTATGGCCAAGGTTAAAGTTTTCTGAAGATGTCCACTGTGGCAAGGTCAAGGTCACAAGGTCAAATATGATGACCTCATCCGAAGGTCTCCTCATTAGGTATGCACATGCCAAGAATGAAAGCCGTAGCTCTGAGCAATCCAAAGTTATGGCCAAGGTTAACGTTTTCTAAATATTGTCCACTTCGGCAAGGTCAAGGTCACAAGGTCAAATATGATGACCTCATCTGAAAGGTCTCATCAACAGGTATGCACATGCCAAGTATGAAAGCCGTAGCTCTGAGCAATCTATGTGAGTTGTGATGTGAGTTGGGGTTTAACACCGCTTTCAAGAGTATTTCACTTATATCGCGGCTGCTAGTATTATGGCAGGGAGAAAGCCCGCAACGCCATGTGGCTATGCATTGCGGTGAAACCTGCGAGCATCGGCTGGAACTAGCGAACCGTGGGTGGTACTGCACTGAAATTCAGTGTAGCATCTGAGCAATCTAAAGTTATGGCCAAGGTCAAAGTTTACTGAAGATGTCCACTGCGGCAAGGTAAAGGTCAAGGTCACAAGGTCAAATATGATGACCTCATCTTAAAGGTCTCATCACAAGGTATACACATGCCAAGTATGAAAGCTGTACCTCTTCACAATCAAAAGTTATGGCCAAGGTTAAAGTTTTCTGAAAATGTTCATTGCAGCAAGGTCAAGGTCACAAGGTCAAATATGATGACCCAATCTGAAAGGTCTCATCACAAGGTATGCACATGCCAAGTATGAAAGCCCTAGCTCTTAGCAATCCAAAGTTATGGCCAAGGTTAAAGTTTTTGTGGACAAACACACAGACGGACAGACAGACAGACGGACAGGTGAAAAACAATATACCCCCGGAATCTCCGATTCGGGGGCATAAAAATAAAAAATTTGAAACCCCAAAAGGCACATCTACATAGTATAGGGGTGGTTGTATACCAACTTTGGTGAAGATTGGTCAAGTAGTTTTGGAGATCTGCTCCGGAAATAAACACTACTCTTCAAAAAGACAAAGTCCAAATTGTTACCATGGAAACCAAAAAAATAAAAAAAATAAAAAGTTGAAACCCTCAAAAGGCACATCTACATGATATGGGGAAGCTGTATACCAAATTTGATAAATTTTGGTCAATTATTTTTAGAGGTATGCTCCGGAAACAATGGGAACGCTGACAGCGACTCATACACCAACGCCGACCCCGACGGAAACTCAACCAAAAACAATATGTCTCCCGACCCATAATAAAGGTTTTCCACAGGTAAAAAAACAGGCATTCCTTGTATATTCCTGCAGGTGGAAGTATGTTACATATTAAAAGGTTTACTTTCTTGCTGAAGCCCTTCTCATAAAACAACATTTGGATCACAGAGGTTTTTTAACATCAAATTATTTTCTGGCGTGTAACATGAACTCGTAACATGAGAATATATCTGACAACTAATGACTGTTTAGAAACAGTAAGTTTATCTTTGTTTACCATCAACAGAAGAATAAATAGGAAAGTTGATTCAAGGAGTCTGCACAAAACATTTTAGCTTGATAGACTTTTGGTACTGGAGAAGAAGATGAAAATAAGTTTTTAAAGTTGTGACCCCTGTGACCCTATTTGGGGTCACAGGATCACCATATCTACAATTTAGAATTCCCACTGGCCAAGGAGTCTGCACACAACATTTCAGCTTTGTTGACTTTTATACTGGAGAAGAAGATGAAGGTTTTCAAGGTCGTGACCCATGTGAACCTATTTGGGTCACGGGGTCACCAAATCTACAATTTAGAATCCCGTTTGGCCAAGCAGTCTGCACATAAAATTTCAGCTCTCTAGAGTCAATGGTTCTAGAGAAGAAGTGGAAATAGCAAAAAGTTTACGGATGGCCGGGCGCCATAAGCCTTGGGAAGTCATAGAAAATTGATTCAAAGTTGCGCATATGAATCAACAATTTGTGTATGCGTGCCGCGAGCTAGAATTTTATACAACGCCTGTATATAGTCCGTTTTCGCGATGAGGACATGATATATTTTGTAAAAACGGTACAGAGTTTGCCATGTGGGATATTCCACCAGGGGTGCCAATTAGTGCTAGAGCTGGAGGGTTTGAATATTCCGCCACGGGGGC
Organism: Gibbula magus; assembly: GCA_936450465.1. Classification (NCBI taxonomy): domain Eukaryota; kingdom Metazoa; phylum Mollusca; class Gastropoda; order Trochida; family Trochidae; genus Gibbula; species Gibbula magus. Next base: position 23,134,721 of record OW388289.1, on the reverse strand, counting down.
TAAAAGTGATAATATATACGGTAATACGTTCGGTAAGGGTTAATCTATGTTATTTTATGAGGGGCGTTCAATAAGTGTTGCAACTTCAATATAAAACCAACTCGCGTAGTCAATTTTTTACTTTTATTTTTCAATATAGTTACCCTTACAGGAATACAGGAACTCGTGCTGAAAAAATGGTTGCAAAGAAAACGTGTATATGTGTAAATGTGCTCCTATAACTTTTTTAACTTATTTAGTTACAACAATTATGGGTTTTAATTGAAGTGTAAGGCAAATGCAGAGATTTGTTTTTCCTTATCACTTTTCTCCAGGGAGAACCCTAAACTATCAACAACTTAACAATGTTACAAAAGAACTTTTAGACTTCTGAAACTTCTACAGGCAATATGTAGCTGCTCAGTTAAATCAAAATCTTACAAGCTAGGCTTGTTACTTCACCAGGCTGGCTATTTTAAATTAAATTAAAATTTACCAAGATTTGGCTGGCAGGCAGCTATTTTGACCACTGGTTACTGGAAAATTTTTAAATCTTTGTTGTAACATGGGAATATGGTAGATGGGATAGACCTATCACAACACCTCATTTTTAGACATGGGGGATTCGCTTATAAAGCATTTGTAAGCATTGAAATACATAGAGCCATATCTTCTGTAGCTCACAAGTCCATGTATGGTTATTTATCTATGGTTAAAGATTTACATAGAAAGTCTAATGATGTTTAAAATATGCAATGAATCATGTAAACAATATTTCAGAATTCAAGTTCATTTATTTGCACACTATAATCATTTATTTGCACACTATAATCGCTTTGTCGCCTAGCAGGCAGCAGGCTTTCTTTGCTCTCTACTCAACATGTTTTTTCCTCTATTTCCTATTATCGGATATTGAACATTTTTGTCAAGGAGATGTGGCTAGCTTTACAGATTGTACTTATGAAAGAAATGTGAAGAAAAAAATGAAGTTTGATAACAATATTTTGCTTTTCCTTGTGATATTATTGTATAGTGATGAACAGTGCTCACTATCAACATGGTTCAGTGATAATCAAGATCCAAGCTTACACCAATCAGCCATGAATGGATCTATCAGCTACACCCGGGAACAGCTTCTCTTGATCAATTCAAGTTGTGAACAAAGACAAAGGCTACCTTGTAACCTTTTCTCTCACATTCGCCAACTTGGATTAAGTGTTTGTAAACCTACACAAAGAGGCAAGCGTGGTGGTTGCAGAAAACAAAGGCCGATAAATATTGTGTCGAATGTATTTCCAAAAAGGGATCAACCTTTTCATAGAAATAATGGTGTTAATTTCAGCAACCTTATCACAGTTGACACACAAGATGAGTTAAATGACTTTAAAGTGGCAATTTGGAACGCTCAATCAGCAAGAAATAAAACTTTAGAGATATGTGACTTTGTTTGCGATAGTCAGTATGATTTAGTTTTTCTCACAGAAACATGGTTCTCACATCATGGTGACGAGAGTATAATAGCTCAGATAATTCCTGAAGGCTACATGATCAAGCACTGCCCCCGTACTGACAGGAGAGGTGGAGGTGTAGCAGTCTTGTATAAAGAGAAATTAGAAATCACACTTTGTACAGCTGATTACGGAACTTCTATGGAAGTTCTTGAATTCACACTGGAGATTAACAGCAAATTATATAGATTCATTTGCTCATATCGACCACCACCAACAAAAAGAAACTGTCAATCTGATTCCTGGTTTGTAGAAGATTTCACACATATGTGTGAAGCAGTCATTCTGAAATCCGGAATCCCGTTAGTGGTTGGTGATTTTAATGTTCATTTTGACTGTCTGGAAAAAGCTCTAACTAAGAAAATCAAGGACATACTTGACTCCCTCGGGCTGATACAACATGTTGTTAGACCTACGCATAAGTCTGGCCATACCATCGACTGGGTTATTTCTCAAGAATCAGAAAATCTGATTTCGAAACTGGCGGTGGAAGATACACAGATGTCAGATCATTTCTGGGTGATTTTCAACATGAAAGTTCAAAAGCCCTGTGTGCATACAAAAACAATGGTGTGTCGCAATATCAAGGCCATTGACAGAGTCGAGTTTAAGATGGACTTACAGGCGTCTGATTTGTTGACTCATCCAGCGGCTAATGTTCATGACTTGGCGGATATGTACACTGGTACACTGAGTACCTTATTGGACAAACATGCTCCAGCAATTACTAGGACTGTACAGGATAAACTGTCTCACTCTCCCTGGTATGGTCCTGAGATTAAAACTGCAAAAACTGAAAGAAGAAAATCTGAACGTCGCTGGCGAAAATCAAAACTTGAAATTCATAGACAAATGTTCAATATTTCACGTTTAAGAGTAAATTATTTACTGAAGACCTGCAAATGCCAATTTTATAAAGAACTGATCACATCTAAGTTCAACAATCCAAAATCTTTGCACTCTACCCTTAAGAGCATGCTGGGGAAATCGTCACAATCCACGCTTCCGAAGGGAGAAAATGATGATTTGGCGAACCGTTTTAGCAAGCACTTTACTGACAAGATAGCGAAGATTCGGGACGTCCTCATTGATAATCCTGATGTGGAATACTCCAACTACGAAGGACCCAAATTAGAGTGATTCCAACCTTGCACACAAGAGGAGGTTTCAAAGATCATCCAACATTCAAAACCTACTCATTGTGTTCTGGACCCGATTCCAACGGTGTTCCTTCTGGAATTCTTGGATATTCTGCTGCCCGTAATAACAATGCTTATAAACTCAAGCTTATCCTCAGGCATATTTCCTGCATGCTTCAAACATGCCATCATCAAACCACTGATCAAAAACTCTTCTCTTGAACCAAACACATTGAAAAGCTATCGCCCTGTGTCGAACTTGCCTTTCCTTTCCAAAATTCTGGAAAAAGTTGTCAAGATACGGTTGGTTGAACATCTCAACAGTAACTCACTCATCTGCAAGTTCCAGTCTGCATACAGACCTGTGCATAGTACGGAAACAGCACTTAACAGGATTGTCAACGACCTCAGAATGTCTGTTGATGAAGGCAAAATGGCTCTGTTAGTTCTACTAGATCTTTCAGCAGCCTTTGATACAATTGATCATTCTATCCTGCTGCAACGCCTAAGTCTATCATTTGGCATCACAGACAGTGCCTGGCGTTGGATAGCGTCATATGTGTTGGAGAGGAGTCAGTCTGTCATCATCGGTGACAAAAAATCAGAGAGTACCTCACTCATGTGCGGAGTGCCACAAGGGTCAGTATTGGGACCAATTCTGTTTACCTTATACACTGCAGATCTGGGTAAACTGATACAGGATTTTGATACAGCTCACCATTTCTATGCTGATGACAGCCAGTTGTCTAACAAGATGTCTTTAGATCATGCGAGTCAGGTATCTGCCACTACCAACATGGAGCAATGTGTCGACGGGATCAAAGAGTGGATGAACACCAATAAACTCAAGCTCAATGATGATAAGACGGAGGCGATCATCATTGGAACCAGTGCACGACTCAAAAATGTCCATGTTGAAAGTTTTCATGTTGGTCAAGCAGCAGTGCAGTTTGCTTCGTCTGTGAAAAACCTAGGTCTTCATATCGACTGCACACTTTCTCTGGATAAACATGTTAAAGAAACATGTCGCATTGGATTTTACCATCTAAGGAACATTAGTAACATCAGACATCTATTACCTGAAGCAGCAGTGATCACACTAGTCAGATGCACGGTATTGTCACGCATAGACTACTGTAACAGTCTCCTTGCCAATGCCACCAAAGAACAACTTTCCAGACTTCAACATCTTCAGAACTGTGCTGCTAGGTTGATATCGCGATCGAAGAAATATGATCATATCACACCAGTTTTGAAAACACTACATTGGCTCAAGATCCCAGAACGAATTACTTTCAAGCTCTTGTCACTTGCCTACCAGTGTGTACACGGAAACGCCCCTGCCTACTTGCAAGACCTTCTTCAACCTTACAATCCACCACGCTGTCTCAGATCAGCTGATCAATGTTTGATTACTGTTCCCACATACAAATTGAAATCATTTGGACTCAGATCTTTCAGTGTTGCTGCATCTCAGGCCTGGAATAACCTCCCTCTACCATTACGGCTTGCTCCGTCCATAGAATCCTTCAAAAGTCAACTGAAAACTCACCTTTTCCGAATCTCCTATTAACTCTGCTTTCTAACCTTGTGAAGCGCTTTGAGCATACGGACTGTGTGGAAATAGCGCTATATAAGACTTCATTATTATTATTATTATTATTATTTCATCTTCTTACACATTCGTCCAAACATAATACCCAAGCTGACCTAACTATTCCCCTCCCAAACCCTCACTGAGACTCAATGGTAGCTGAGAGCTGTACTCAAAGGATCCAACACAAACCAATTTGTTTGAGACAATACATATAACTTTATAAGCATATAAGTGAAAGAAGCAGAACAGGCCAGTATACAGAGTAAAACTTAAAACATCATCATAGTTGACACTACTACTGAGATGTGTTCATTCTATGATTGTAATGCAACTCATTAATAGTTAGAATCAAAGAAATTTCATTCACAGCAATAGCAATAGGAGACTTAAGAGATCTTCATAGTTGTCAAAATAGTGAAAAAACCTCTATTGGCTATTATAGTGAGTGAGTGAGTTGGGGTTTAACGCTGCTTTCAAGAGTATTTCACTTATATCGCGGCTGCTAGTATTATGGCAGGGAGAAACCTGCAACGCCATGTGGCTATGCATTGCGATGAAACCTGCGAGCATCGGCTGGAACTAGTGAACCATGGGTGGTACTACGCTGAAATTCAGTGTAGCATTGCACCAAAACCTTACTGCGTGTAGAACAGTTCTCTACTTCAGACAAAGTTGCCGTGCCCCTGACAGGATTTGAACCCGGGATCTCATGATCCGAAGATGAACTTGGCTATTATAACCATGTTAACTGCTATATATATTTATTTCTGTTAACCCTTTATCACAAAATAAATGATGAATACTCACCAACAGTCCTAACATTGATGTAGAAAGTGGAATTAAACTTGGGATCGGAAGAAATTTGTGCATCACATGCACCGGGAAGGCTGGCATCACAGTTGATCAAGAAGCAGACATTATTGTGGTAGAAGACAGAATCACATGTTGCAGCTCCACAACAGCTCACGATGCAAGACAACACATCGTCTGCATATACATCCTTTGTGTACGTGCCCGCTCGGGCATCCAGTTTGGGCTTGGCCCCACGATGAATTGCTTTTTCCACCTCCTCAGGGCCAATGTTTTCTTGACAGATGTCTCCTGCTTCAGCTGTAAACAGGGAACAAGTGTCAAATCTAATCAATTCCTTAAAAGGGAATGAGCATGCAATACATAAGAAAATCAAAATTCCTGGATTTTAACTTTTTTTTATTGTGATTCAAAGTATTATGCTTACCGGTACCAATTAATCATCCACCTGATGAAGTAGTACGTTTTCACCATATTTTACCTACTGGTAGTAAGTGCCCTATAACCCCTACTACAAATTCAGGGATATAGACATAACAAAGTGAAAGCCTTGTACCCTTACATGGATTAATACTTTGTTTAATTTTCTCTTTCTGCGGACCTCTTCAATCAAAGAATTCAAACCATATAGGCACATTGGAAAATTCTAATTTTACAGAGATCTGTCAATTCTCGAAGTTATCCTGTAACTCACTGTGTTACAAAATTTTACAAAGGTACAATATCACCCCTAACACATTTCATAGAAAGGGTTATTATCTATGATGATCATGTAATGTATTACCTGCAACTACAAGAATCAAGACAGCAAGCAGTGCGAGAAGCTCTGTGCAGTGCCAAGTGTTCCTGTAAGACCTGGCGTCGCCCAGCACCATGCTTACGCTGCTCCTAAATGAAGACCTGACAGTCCGGGCAGCTGGTCTGGTCTCACTGTTGGGGTCTTCACATGGGGTCCGGGGTCCCCTCTCTGTCCCAAGACTACACACGGAACTCATCCACCTCCATCTGTCTGCATACACATCAACAGTGGACGTTAATTCAAGGTTTGAGGGGTCACTGTCAGAATACTAGGAAATTAATGATTTGATGATAGTTATAGCAGTGACACATCACTACGCCTTATTTTCAGACACATGATATCAGAAAGCATGTGTATGCTTTGAAACAAATAGAGCCATTGGTTCTGTTGGTTCACAAGTCTTTGCATGATTATGTCTGATTAAAATAGACCATTTTCCGAGGAATAAAGTTACAGAATAGTGCATCTACTGGAATAATCACTCTGAGATTTCCCAAGCAAACAGTCTGATGATGGCCCATATCCTTGCATGTTCTGATGCAATTCAACTAGCCAATCACAAGAACTCCAACAAAAGTTTTCAGTCTGAGAGTCTTGAGGCAGGTACCTAAAAAATCCCTCCTTTAGTCTTGTTTCCATAACATGAGGTGAGGTGAGGTGAGTTAGGGTTTAACGCCGCTTTCAAGAGTATTTCACTTATATCGCAGCTGCTAGTATTATGGCAGGGAGAAAGCCCGCAACGCTCCATAACATGAGCAACATGTTAACGAATGATTCAAAATGCTTTCAAAATGGCAACCGTTTAAAAAACTGATGAGATTGGTCAGCTATGTGACAGGGTTTTGTCTGCGTTAAACTGGTAGAGAGGATACACTTACACACTATATACAGGGTGTCCTCAGACCTTGTGGTGAAGAATTTATAGAACCAGGTTGTATTCTGATATGTCCTTTTGTGCAGATTTTATACCAGAGAACACTGGGTCAATTTAATCAGACTGCACGATTAAATTATCTAAGGTTAAAGATTTACATAGGGCTTTAGACAATGCACCTAAGCATGTAAGTGAGGGAAGCCATAAATGGCAGAACAGGCGAATGTATGTTTTTAAAATAGCTACATTTCGCTTTTCACACATTTGGCCTAAAAAAGATGGTTTATTCTGAGTATCTGCCAATTTGTTTCTGTTTTAAAGGTCTGATGAACGATTTTGAACATCATTGAAAATTTGCTATAATATGATCAGTTATCACCACTCTCTAAATTTTCAAGTGCCCTATAAGTGTAGGTTTATGTTTTCCAATGGCTTAGGAGTAAGTGTGTAAACGAGATCTCTTTAAAATGGTGTACATGCAATAATCAAGTGCAGGAAAATGGTTCAAAGAATATTGTATTCAAATAAAATTTGGAACAAAAACCTTTAGATCAGACCACAAACAGTTCAATAAATTGTTGAGTAAACAAACTTATAAAAGGAAGAGCACAGGACAGCAGAGACAGGTAAACACAATACACAGAGAGGAAATCAATGTGTATACACAATAAACCAAATGTTGGTATTCGTTGATTTATTGACAGTGACGAGAAGTTCACTAGATTTATGAGCAATCATAAATAACTCCACATCAAATGCAGGAAAATAATATTAAACAATAAAAATTCATTTGAAACAGTTTTTAATTGTTTTAAATTAAACAATGTAAAGAGTCTTTAAAAGATTAACACTTTTATATAATAAATTATTTATCTCAAATTATATTAGCAAAATAAATTTGTGCTAAACTCAATACATTTAGTGATAAATGAAGTTGTTCTTCTGTTCATCCAGCTTTGAGTATTCAGCATGTCTAATATTGTAGATAATTAGTCAGATATGTATACAGACAAATACACTGATAGCTTATCAATCTTTACCAGGTTTGGGAATCTACTTTGCTGGCTATTACAGTCTGATCAAGCTTCATAAATATGAATATGCCAAAAGTCATTGACAGATATGATAACTCTCAACAAATCACATACTTCCTGAAGACAAAGATTTATGGATGACCAACTTCTATATTTGGCTATGCTTGCAAGAAAATGGTATTAATAAAATCATCAACATTGTGAAAAAAAAAATATATATATATAAGATATTCTGATCATTCATAAAATCCTTTTCTTCTTGATACTACCAACATCTAGAATGACTCGTAAGTATGAAGTATGACACAAATCATGACTTCCTAACAAGATTGACAATGAGTCTGTGACACAATGAAGCTAAGAATCATGCATGGTTAGGATTCCTAGTAATTAAAAGGAGAGTTCTATCCGGGTATTTTTTGTGGAAACAAAATTCAAGAGGATATTTAGGTTTACTCCTATATGCTATTAATACATGATTAAATGTTAAAACAAAGTCACATTGAAAGATATTAATGAAGTTAATATTTTGATGACTTGAATATTTCAGAACTTGATAGCGACAAGTGCACATTTGTTGTAAAATTAAAAACAACAAGACCTGAAGTCAGGTCTAGCACGCTGCAATATTGGGAAAAATTGTGCTACTTCCTAACAGCATATTGTGTATTAGTTTTATTATATGTTATGTGTTATGTTGTGAGTACCGGTATATGTTTATTATTAAAAAAATGTTAAGTTGGGTTAGATATAGCATGTTTTCATTTCAAGTAATGCCAAGTTATTAGTTCTATGGTACTTAAGGTGTTACTATGTGAATATTCTATAAGTGTATATATGTTTCTTAATTCTTTATTTTAAAAAATTAAAATTGGGTTAAATATAGCATGTTTTCATTTCACGTAATGTCAAAAAATCAAGATGGTAGATGCTGGCAATAGTTTGGTGATAGGACTTTTCCTTTAAAAACTTTTTGAAAGAACTGTTCACTAAAACAGTTGACATCGTGTTCAAACCCCTTTGCAATTGGTGTAAGGGATAATAATGATAAGAGTTTGTTGAGGAAGGACAATTAAAATTATTGTTTTCCGGTATTTTCTTAATTGACATACACACTGTTTATGATGTGATTACGATCACACTATAAGACCTGTAGAAATAGCTCCAAAGTAATAAAGTTTTACATCCAATATAGTTTGTGATTGCAACTGAAAAGATTAAATCGGGAAATTATATGATTTTTGTAAAATTAGGGCAATAAAACCTTGCCTGGGTTTATATTTGGAGAATTACGTTAATAAGACATACCCCAGTAGTCTATGTAACCCACAACCGACATGACAGAATTGGAAAACTCTTTGCATTTTAATTACTTCTTAATATAAGAGGTGAATAATCTAAAAATTATTTTTCTAACCAATGTGTTTACACAAATTAGTGATTCCATATGGCATTTATACAGTCCATATAAATACATATATCAATTAAGAGAGTTCTGAAATAACAGTGTAAGATGATGTCATATCCATTATTAACCTTGGTGTAACAGGGATTCAAACATACACTATTTTGTCCAATTCTACCACCAGAATAATCTAATACACAGGTTCATACATAACGTTTCATTTGTATCCAAAGTTGTTATGGTTGTTATCGCAGATTATAAGACGACTGTTACAATGGAAACGCATCCAGGACTATTCTCAGTTGCTCGGCAGGTGATGCCAGTTACTGATTGACACTTTCACCTGTCTCTGACTGCCCAGGCATGTCAGCTAATTTCATAAAGAAGTTCCAGATGTGACCTACCTCAACACAACCTGCTGATTTTCATATACACTATGCGTACTACGTCATCAGTTATTGTCGTTAATTTAATCTGTGTTTATTTGAACCAATCAAACGTCGTTCTTATCACACTCTGCGGTATCGTAATGGCAGCCCCCATGTGAAAAATAAACAACTTGAGCTTCCACTCTAAATATATTAGAATGTCTTCTACGATTGTACAGTATGTAGTTTTGAGAAGCGATTTAATGAACACTTTAAAATGGCCAACCGGAGCTCTTGTTGCACAGGCCTGTCATGCATGCACTGCAGTGATTCACATGTTTTATCAAGACGAAGTCACACAGAGTTACTTATCAGATGTTGACCACATGCACAAAATAATATTAGAGGTAATTTGTTGGTAATTCTTCCATCAATTAAGATTTTTAATATATAATTTACCAATACGCAATATCATAGGAAACCATAGTTCATCTAATAGGAAACCACTCATGAGGACTAAGTACATTTATATTATTCTTTTGCCCAAAACTTAATTTTGTCAAAAACAATCTTAGGAAGAACACTTGCCCTTTTTGTCCACACAGTGAGTTGATGTGACCCCATGTAAATAAATATGCATGTCGACCTCTAACCTGTCGTCAGTTCCCTGTAAAGTAACGCAAAATAATTTATCGCCAAAAACAATTGTAAACTGTAACAGGATGCAATTTTTTTCGTAGGCCAGACCTGGTGATCAGTTTGTAGGACCCGGGAATTCGTAGGAGGTGATTTCATAGGAAGAGAAAAAAAATATATCATATTAAAACAAAGCGCTCTGATGAAGTATCTTAGTTTAACGTTTTCATGTTTATGTCCAGTTCTTGTGTGTTTGTTATTATATTATGTACTGGTGAAGTATTAACATAAGCAATATTTTGCTTGTTTACCGAACCAGATTATGTTGAAATATTTGGATATTTTGAAATTTTGAATATGCCTAGGTTAGGTTAAGCCAGGGGTGGGAGAGGGCAGGGGGATCAAGCATTGAGTTACATCTTACTGTGACACTGGTTGATTTTCCGCTATTACTTGGTTAAATTAAATTAACAAAACAGGATTACCGGTATGTGCTATGTTTTGATTGTTGACGTCTGCTAATCTCCAGTCGTAGTTGATAGATGTTTTAAATGTGTAATGTAAACTGGAATAAAATTATACTAACCTAACTCTTTTATTCATTTATTAAAAAACTCAACCAAAGTAAATATTACTAAATAATAACATCAATGAACACACGATTCTGTTGAACACAAAACACAACACCACGGACAAGTAAATATGTTTTACTGTTAGAATGACTTACAATATCATTTAATAGATTATTAATATTTAATTGTAATAATATCAAAACATAAAGTTAGTCTATTAAGATTTATTCCTTTAAACTACGAACTCCTACGAATTCACCGTCCGATCCGCCTACGAATCCACCGAAATTTACTGCTGCCAACCTGTCTGACCTACGAATTCACCTACACCCACTTTAACCACCCAACAAAGAGAAAATTATCAAAATATTGTCTTTAAAAGGGAAAGCTCCATCCCCCCTCTATCAACAGCATCTGCCATCTTGATTTTTAGCTCATCAGGCCTGAAAGGCCCGATGGGCTTATGGCATGGGATGGCGTCCGTCCGTCCGTCTGTCCGTAAACTTTTGACTTTTTCGACTTCTTCTCCAGAACCATTGAGTCTAGGGAGCTGAAATTTTGTATGCATACTCCTTGGGCAATGGGGATTCTAAATTGTAGATTTGGTGATCCAGTGACCCCAAATAAGGGCCTCACACTCCTTAATCTAAAAACCTATTTTCATCTTCTTCTCCAGAACGAAAAGACCTAGAAGACTGAAATGTTGTGTACAGACTCTTTAGCCAATGGAGATTCTAAATTGTAGATTTGGTGACCCCTTGGCCCCAAATAAGGGCCTCAGAGGCCATGACCTAAAATCCCATTTTCATCTTCTTCTCCAGAACAAAAAGACCTAGAAGGCTGTAATATTGTGTGCAGAGTCTTTAGCCAATGGAGATTGTAAATTGTACATTTGGTTACCCTATGGCCCCAACTAAGGGCCTCACAGGCCATGATCTAAAATCCTGTTTTCATCTTTTTCTCCGGCACAAAAAGACCTAGAAAGCTGTAATATTGTGTGCAAACTCTTTAGCCAATGGGGATTCTAACTTGAAAATTTGGTGACTCCAAATATGGGCCACAGCCTAAAAACCTGTTGAAATTGAATTTTGAACTGATATTTTATGTGCACTTCATTCACTATTTAGTGGTTTCTTAATAAAATACCTGGGGGAGAGTCATCTCATCTTTTAGATATGTGAGTCCTAACTTGGGTTTGAGAAATGCAGAATTGAGAAAAAAAATAACTTTGCAGTTAATCTTATTCAGTAGGAATGTGAAATAAATGTCGAAGATCAAGTCCATTATGGACATGTTTGTCAAATTGATGTAATCAATGTGAAATGAGAACTGTTAAATAGCCTATGAACTGAATATTTTGGATGATATAAAAAAGGCCCTCACAGGTCAAAACATAAAAATCAATTTTCATCTTCTCCAGAACAAACTAGAAGGACTATTGCGTTCAGAATGTTTAGATATTTGGACGAAAAGGCTTAATTAGAACTGTTAAAATTGTGCAAAGATTATTTAGCCAAGGTGATTCTAAATTGTACTGTGTACCATGAGATTCATCACATTTGCCTGTTCTCTCTAAGCTTTATACAGTTAGATCAGTGCTGCCAGTGTGTTGTGCAAGGCAGAGGCTATTACATAATTTGGCTGTAAAAGCACAGCTGGCTCGTAACCAGAGCCAAGGGGTCTGCATATTGCATATAATCTCTTGTGTGTTGACCTTGCTGAGTGCTCTCTCTCAATTTCAAGACTAAGATTTGTCAGGGCTAAGGATTGTGCATTATATTGAGACAATATATTTCTGTCTTATCATCAAACAATATAAACCCTGATGAGCTGCAGAGCCCATGGCTCTATTTTTTGACATTACGTGAAATGAAAACATGCTATATTTAAAGGAGGGTTCTATCGGCAGATTTTTTGTGGAAAGGAAATTCGAGAGGATATTCCTGTTTAAACATATACGTTATAAATACATGATTAGAACAGTTGAAAGATACTAATGTAGGTAATATTTTGATTACTTAATATACTATACAACTTGATAAACACAAGCGCACCTTTGTTCAAAAATAAATACAGTGAGAACTGAAGCCATTCATAGGCGCTGCGAGTGAGGAAACTGAGGAAAATTCTTTAGATAAAGAAACATATACACTGATAGAATATTCACATTGCAACACATAACATACCATAGAACTACTAAACAATATGGTTTTAGGCCGTAGCAAAGTTTTCCCCACTCGCAGCGCCGATGAATTGCTTCAATTCTCATTGTTTTAATTTTTCCAAAAATGTGCGCTTGTCTTTATCAAGTTGTGAAATGTAACGTCATCAAAATTCAATTTGTTTTGGAATATAGTTATAGAAATGTAACACAATTTTGAATATTAATACTTGCCATTTTATTTTGTAAATGCTGTTGGAAATTGTCTTTGGCCACTTATGTTTTATTGGGCATCAATGAGTGTTCGGAATGTGTTTTTCTCTTTTTGTCTTTTGCTACTTTTGGTGATTTTTCAAGACGACTATTCATATTATTCATCATTCAGATTGGGAAAACCTAGTATCGCTAGATCTGGCTATTTGGCTAATCATGTTTTGAATGTACCATTATAGATTGATAGGTTTTTATTTGGCGGGTTTCTTATCATTTAATAAACAATTATTGTTGCTCTTGTCAAAAAAAGTGAGAGTATTGGAGTAAGATTTGGCGAATATAAAAAATCACAGATTGCATGAAATGCAATTTGATTCTGCCTCGCAGTAGAAAATCTAATGTCACTTGCAAATCATTGAAATGAATCTCTTCATCTGCGTTCATAAAATTATTTTGATAAAGAGATTATATTTCGAGGTCACTCTGTTTTTCACAGGCTAAATCAGAGGAAAATCTTCAAAAGCTATCTGCTGAACTGACTGAAGGAGGCATTAAACACAAGTTATGGATTGAGCAGCCGGAAAATATCCCAACATGTGTTGCTGTAAAGCCTTACCACAAAGAAGAAGTCCAAAAATATTTGAAAAAATTTAAACTTTTTAAATGATACATTCAAAAGGTATAGCCCCATTTCATTGTACATCTTAAGTCTTCCAATTCAATTTATTTGTTTTAATTTTTTTTTTGTGATTATAATTTCAAACCATGCGAGAAGCTCGCAGCCATTTGTGAAAGAACTGTCATGGAATAAATTGAAAACTATGAAAGTTTCTTGTGTCCTATCATTTAGAAAAGGCAGTAGGACTGTGCTTGTCAAGTTAGCATTGAAATATGTTTAAGACATGCATTTGTTGAAGTGCTTCCTGCAACCATATGATGATGAGTACGGGGATTTTACGAGCGGTTTTCAGCGGAGCTATTCTCCCACTCGGTGCAACCATACTGGTGCGTGCTTCCTATATTCAGGTACCCTGTGGGTGAAGTGCAATTTACCGTATTTCCTCTAATAAGCGCCGGGTCTCCAATAAGCGCCGGGTCTCCAATAAGCGCCGGGCCTCCAATAAGCGTCGGGCCTCTAATAAGCGCCGGGGATCAAGGGTAGTTGAGAAAATAAGCGCCAGGCCTCCAATAAGCACGGGGTCTCTAATAAGTGCCGGGTCTAAACCATTAGATTAATGCACCCTTAGTTAACTTCAATGTTCTATTAAAGAAATAAGCGCCAGGTCTCCAATAAGCGCCGGGTCTCCAATAAGCGCCGGGCCTCTAATCAGCGCCGGGGATCAAGGGTAGTTGAGAAAATAAGCGCCGGGCCTCCAATAAGCACCGGGTCTCTAATAAGTGCCGGGTCTAAACCATTAGATTAATGCACCCTTAGTTAACTTCAATGTTCTATTAAAGAAATAAGCGCCGGGTCTCCAATAAGCGCCGGGTCTCTAATAAGGCTATCATGCTAACAACAACATCAATGTGCTACATAAGTCGATCTTTCATTCGGGTGACCGAGGATTTGGTCGAACATGTTAGCTGTGAACATTTTTGTTTTGTTAACTCAGAAGTTGTTCTTTTCATTAGATAATTAATTTTTTTTTTAAAATTGGGCAAAAGCTATCTTTTATTTCCATCTTATATTGAACTATCCAATGATGGGAGCATCAGTTGTGTCAATCATGTCTTTACAGGCTGTTGGTGTTGGCCCTTTGTACATCTCGCACACCAGTTTGAGAAAGTTAACATAAGCCTTCTGGTAGATAGCGCTTCCCTTTTGTCCGTCGATGATGAGCCAGGGAGCGAATGTCATGTCCTGCTGTTTATCTGTGAGCAGTCCCATCTCATGCAGGAGTTGTCTCCCCTGGGGACTGTTCATACAGGTGACTACTTCATCTTCTGCGATATCAGTTGAGTTAGCAGCACACTAGCGGACATAGAACAAACACATTAGCTGATAAATCTTTACCTTTGTGGTTCAAATGAAATTCTGATTTTGTTATAATACTGTGGTGAAATAAATAATCAATCAATCAAAATAAAGATTTAAAGTTTGCTTGATTTAAGAAAAATGGCTCATAGATCATAGATCATAGATCATGAAAGACTAAAGTTGACATTTCAATGGTTGTCCATCCAAAAGAGATCTGCCACTTCTTTATACTTCTATGTACAATCCAACTCCTCTCACCTCGTTGAGAGCCGTTAGCTCCTCTTGTTTCTCTGTATTCTTCTCCATACACGCTATGAACGGCAGGTAGAGATCGGGGTCGTATGACGTCATGTTCAACACACACGCCTGAAAAAAGTCCTCATAGTGCTTTGATAACGTTTTAGAGGAGTTACATTGGATCATGTCATTCATAAAAAATGTCCATCCTTGATAATACGTGAACATATTTAACTGGCATTTTGCATCAGACATCTTAAAGTGAATAATTGTTCTAATTAAAATCAACCCTGTTCCAAGAATTAAGAGTTGCAAAATATTGCATCTACGGGATAAAAATGGAGTAAGGATTTCTCTCCTCGTGGTCTGAAGACGGTGTCATGTTCAACACACATGCCTATGGGATATGAACTGATTCAAGAGATATTTTTCCTAAAGACGCTGTGTATGGGCACATAAGCTGTTGTCAGTTAAAGCAGTGCAGGCAAAACATACCGATAGTCTATAACACACCTATCACTTCCTAGTTTTTTAAAGATCATCATTTTGAATGCATTCAGTATTAGACATACAAAAGTTCCTAATGATACAGATAAAATAATGGCTTTCTGGAGTTACTTGCCTCAAACTTCCTGTATCAAAAGTCACTTGTGATTGGCTAACTATAACAGCAGTCACCTGACCTTGTGGAGAGGAAATCACAACAGCGGTATGAGTCTTATCCTTGTAGATGAAATATTTTGCAATTTTGTTTCCTGAGAACAGGGTTTAGGTAATCAGACTGGTGAAACAATATCCAAAGTTACGATCTTTATTAACTCATATTTTGTTATTAGCTCATACCTGTTATTGCAGGTAGCGTTGGTAAACATAAACTATATAGATCCACTCACAAAGAAAACAAGTACCTTGCAGGGAATATTGAGTCTTGTGCTGATACAATGTGATGTAACCTATTTGCAGAGGCCTGCACATCATTTTATTTTTTATGAAGTTCCATTAACACTTGGATGACATCTTGTTTTAAACTTACATGAATTTGGTTTCCAACGCATTCCTTGTGGCCATGTTGACACTGAAACTGCCAGTCTTCGTTGTGCCATCTTTGCTGTTGAATGATATAAGAGTCATATTAACAATTATTACCCAAATGGTTGAAAGTAACCGAGTTAATATTTTTTATATGAGCACATGTGCACATATCACGTTTGCCTAGCAACGATTGTATCACCGCGGCTTCCCGTATTACGTTGCCTGTGACGTCATAAAATGATTGTTCTTGACGTCACTTTAGCTTGCTGTCGCAAGGTAAGTTGGCCGTTTCCTGACTATTTTACCGCGAATCAAATGAAATAAAATGGGTAATAAAGAAATTATTACACTCGAAAGTGTGCCATATGACTTTTACGAAACTCGCTCTCGCTCGGGCAATACAACAATTCACACTCGTTTCGTAAAAGTCATATGACACACTTCCTCGGGTAATAATCTCTATTTATCCCACATCTCATACAAAATAATATGCTCTTTTCACTGATTTAGAGATCTTACACACAAGTATATTGATTTACATTTTAAACTATCTAACAAACAATCATTTTCGATAACTCCAGGATATTAGTTTTATAAATCTGTTTTAAAGTAGAGATTTCTAGGAACATTTACCCCAGAGCTCAAAAAGATGTAAAACTATCTGAAGTTAAATTCTCAGAGATTAAATGAGACACAATTGTGACTGTATAGAACCAAGATGACAGACGATCACAGTACGCACCCTGGCCCAGCCGTACGGAATGAGAGTGAGGTTGAGGACAGCCGACGTGAGTTGGGTGTAGGCCGGGTACAGCTGGGTGGTGATCAGGTGGCGGCAGTACGGACACATGGACTCATAGTACAGCTGGACATCAAGCGGGGGATAACTATCATCTTCCTCCCCTTCCTCCGCTTGTACCTGCTTGGGTAAATTTATAAAGAAAATTTAGTCTATACTTTCTTGTTCTTTTATGAATTACCGGTAGTCCAAAGTTTTTTTTATGTGTCTGGTATAACACACAGTGGGATAAATAACAACCTGTCCTAAATTATTTCATTTCCATAGTAGAACTAAGAGTCATTTGCTCTGTAGCTTATCTGGTATTACATAATTCATATGAAATAATTTGGCAATACCCAGTTACCAAATTTATAATCAATATTGGCCATACGTTAATCCACTTCCATTTATTATCCCCTCCTGTATGTTAGTTCGAAACGGGGGATATAGTATAGTATTAGATAGAATATATCTGAATAACTTCAGTACTATTCACTGGATGCTTTTCATATTTTGCATGTTGGTTTACCAGAGTGAAAGTAATACACAGTTTGGTGATACAGAGTTTTGTGACCTTGACCTTAATTTAAGGTCACAATGAGACATCATTTTACCCTTGTCAGCGGGTTATCTCAAGATCCATTGACTGGGTTCTCTTTACATCTTACATATAGCTTCTCCTACGGAAGACAAAGGGCTGATTAGATTTTGGTGATCTTGACATTATTTTCAAGGTCAAAGCGGAATTTAAAATTTTTATGCATGTGAACTTGTGATATGACGGCATATTGTTTGATAGTTTTATGACACATTATGTGTAACTACGGTATGTGATTTTTCTATCAGTTTATATCTTTTATTATCAAAAAGTTTCATAATTTGGTACAATATCATGTTTTCATTTAGCGTAATGCAAACAAAAAAAGATGCCTGAGTTTGTTGACATAACAGTCCCTTTAAGCAGGATATCTTAGTGGTCATTCAATTCTCATCACTATCTTACACCAATGTTCTTCCAGGGAAGAGTCAGGTCCCAGTTCAGTTTGGTGACCTTGACATTATTTTTATTTGAAAGTCTTATCACAATGGATGCACATGTCAAGTTTCAATGACCTATCATCCTAAAAAACCTATTTTCATCTTCTTCTCCAGTACGAAAAGGTCTATGTTGTGTAAAGACTTCTTGGCCAATGGGGATTCTAAATTGTAGATTCGTGACCCCGTGACCCCAAATGGGGTCACCGGGGTCACATCCTTAAAAACCTATTTTCATCTTCTTCTCCAGTACAAAAAGGTCTATGTTGTGTACAGACTCCTTGGCTAATGGGGATTCAAAATTGTAGATTTGGTGATCCTGTGACCGCAAATAAAGGTCACAGAGGTCATGACCTTAAAACCTATTTTCATCTTCTTCTCAAGAACCACAGACCCTAGAGACTTTAAATTTCATGTACAGACTCTATGGCCAATTGGGATTGGGAGCCAGTGGTTCTATTTAAAAAAAAATCATTCCTGCGCCATGGTCAAGGTAACAATGTAAAAAATGTTAACCTCATCTGAAAGGCCTCATCACAGTGGATGAACATGTCAAGTACCAAAGGCCTATCAAAAGTTATGACCAAGGTTAAATATTTCCAAAAAGGTTCCTGTGCCAAGGTCAAGTCACAAGGTAAAAAATTATCACTTCATTTGAAAGGTCTCATCACAAAGATCCACATGTGAAGTATCAATGGCCAATCACTAATAAATAAAACGTTATGGCGAAGGTTTTCAGACAGACGGATGGACAAACAAATTGACAGGTGAAAAACAATGTATCCCTGGACCCTCTGAGCATAAAAAGTTCAACCGTGAACATTTCATGAAAATATATGGAAAATTTGATGGTTGAAATTAAGGAAGAATTACAGTATGATGAGTTGTAGTAAATCTCTGATAATTCACCATGAGCACCTTCATGTAGACTACATGTACTCATCTGATAACGTGTATATTCTTCAGCTGAAATAGTTTACAGTTTGTAACTATTTTATATGTTATTTTAAGAACAATTCGGTAAATTATATGAAACAAACAAAAGAATAACATATGACATAATTATAGTCAATTAACTCTGAAAGTGAAAACAGATCCAATAATTGAGATGGTGAGCATGTCTTGAGTATCTGGGTAAAATGTCCAAGCTCTAGTATGTAAGTAAGTAAATAAATAAGTACAAGTGTTACCAAAGAGGATACAGCGGCAAGAAGACCAAGGACTAGAAGTTGACGGAACGATATCATCAGGACCGGAAGACTGTTTTACCGTTAACCTGGAAAGCTGACTAAAAGACGAGACTAGTTGTAGAAAGAACAGGTGTAATTCTGGGTCGGTTGGCACCGGGTCACTCAGAGACAGATAACACTACTGCACTGTCTGTATATTAACACTTAACACAGCTGATTAAATACTTAGTGCAATACCAGTGTTAGTGGGCAATGTTTAGGAACCACAAATGTATTAAAATATTCATAGATAGCCCCAACTTCCAAACGCAAGGCATAACTCTTGCCAGTCTCCATTACTGGCTGATTTAAGCCTTGCAGTATTTCCCATGCTTTGTTATGCCTAGATAGTTGATTGCTGCACTTGGAATGCATAGTGGGCTCGGATTTTCAAGCACAAAGATCTTAAAGGATAGATGAAATGACATATGGTCCAAATCGGATTCATTAAAATGGGATGTCAATTTGACAATTGCTCGATTTTAAATTTCTGAAATCGGTCCATAAATTACTTATATACGGCTTTTTAAAAAAACGCCTGATTTAGCCCCGGCGACCAGAATGAAGGTCTGCGGGGGTGTGACCCGTGAAGGGATGACTTCTGTGACGTATGTGGAGGAATTTGATTTTCGGCGATAGTCACAATTCAACGTAATTTCGCAACATTTTGATTGTTAATTTCACAAAGAAACTTTCAATAAACCAACTTAAATTTCCCATATATCGAATGTTTAGATATCCAACTAAGTAATTCCGCAGTTGACAATTACACGATTATTACATAAACATGTCTTTTTGGCGATGTTATACACCTCATAAATTCATTTAGCGGCAGTGATAATCATCATTAATTAATTAACGAGACACCGGCGGAGTAGCTATCTACTCGCCCCGCCTGTCGCTTATCACAGTCACGCCTCAGTGAGCATTTTCAAAAGGATTCGCCGAACAAATTGCGGTAGTATTAAAATGGGTGAATTAAAATCGTCTTAATTATCAATTGCAAGTGTATATTGTCTCGGTTTTATGCTCAATTGATTCCGATATACAATATACGTAGAGATAATCATCTGTCATTCTTGAGAAAAATGCATTTCATCTATCCTTTAAGGAAATACTGCAAGGCCTAAATCAGCCAGTAATGGAGAATGCAAGAGTTATGTCTGGCATTGGGAAGTTGAGATATCCCATGTACTGAAGATTATCTTGTAACAGCTTAGCTTTAACATAGCCAGGACAAAATTTAAATTCTTCTTCTTCTGATGATGATGATGATGATGAAATACTTCAGTACCAAATTTGTGACTTAAAATGCTGTCTTAGCTATCCACTTACCCAATTGATCTAAAACAGGGTATGAAATATGACATCATCGAAACGATGAGTTCTAGGTGAAGCTACGGCAGTGTAATATTACCACTGGGTGGACTGTGGTCTCTAGTTTAGGACAGTTGTGCTTTTGATGAGTGGACATCTTTTTGTAGAATTAGCTGGTTGTAGTAATCTCTCTCTATGTGTATACCAAGATCTGAATTGCAATTTAGATATTAGCAAATGTGCTTAACTTCTGTCATAGAAATTCTGTATGCAATCAAAAAACCTTCATTGAAAGGCCTGATGGGCTTAACATTGGCATGGCGTCCGGCAGTCCTTCTGTCCGTACACTTTTTACTTTTACAACTTCTTCTTCAGAACCATGCACTGACTCTAGAAAGCTGAAATGTTGTGTACATATTCTTTGGCCAATGGGGATTATAAATTGTAGATATGGCGACCCTGTGGCCCAAAATGTGGGTCAAGGGGGTCATGACTAAAAACCTTTTTTCTTTCTTGTTAACAATGCATTACTTGAGATTGCTTAGATCTTCAACCTTAGATAATAAATCACTTCA
Source organism: Gibbula magus (assembly GCA_936450465.1). Lineage (NCBI taxonomy): Eukaryota > Metazoa > Mollusca > Gastropoda > Trochida > Trochidae > Gibbula > Gibbula magus. The sequence goes on along the minus strand of OW388289.1, from coordinate 23,113,442 downwards.
GTCCTGATGAGCTACAGAGCCTATGGCTCTAAATGTTTTTTCAAGAATAGTACATAGAGGATACTAAACCTTTCATTTAATACCATTAAAACAAGTTACTGATTTGGTAAATAAACCAGCAAAATTTAGCTTGATACAAAATCATTCATGACTTAACCCAGCAGGCACAAAGACGTCTATTAAACGTCTAAATGACGTCTACTCAAGACGTTGAAAAGACGTCTAAATATAGGTCTAAAATGAAAGTTTAAAAGACGTTGAAGCCTAGACGTTGTTTAGACGACTAAAGGTAGTCCTGAACTAGACGTTTAAAAGACGTCTAAAGACGTTTAAAAGATGTCTATAGACGTTTAAAAGATGTCTATTAAACGTCTAAATGACGTCTACTCAAGACGTTGAAAAGACGTCTAAATATAGGTCTAAAATGAAAGTTTAAAATACGTTGAAGCCTAGACGTTGTTTAGACGACTAAAGATAGTCCTGAACTAGACGTTTAAAAGACTCTATAAGACGTTTAAAAGACGTCGATAAGACGTTTAAAAGACATTTATAAGACGTTTAAAAGACGTCTATAGACATTTAAAAGATGTCTATAGACGTTTAAAAGTCTAAAAGTTGTTTAACAGACGTCTAAAGACATCTTATAATTGTGGTGTGGCTCCTTATTAGCATGTGACGTTGTCAAATTCCACAATAAATTCCGGATTTAAGTCACAATTGCACACATTCTTAATGAAATTGGATTTAATGTAGAATATAGCATATTCTTTAAGATAATTCACATTTCTAACAAAACAACATTTATTGATTTTGACTTCACTGTAATGTTTTAGAAACAATGGAACATGTTGATTTAATTTAACTTATTTTACAGGTAAGATGTGTGCATTTGTGCCTTAAAAATAAACAATGTAGTAATTAACAATGAAATAAAACAAGCCATAGAATATAAACTAATTTATTCAGTATATCAATCCATACTGTAAAGTCTGTTTCACATTGAGGTTATGCCAAAATATTTAACATACCATACATTGTGACAGGAAAAAATACACTTAGATGTTCACCTAAGGTACACAGCAGTGTCTTGCAGCTAACAACAAAAGAATGTTAGAGGTACTGAAATACAATGTGTTTTCGTATTTTTCTATTTGATTGTAGATGAGTCTTTGGTTAACAGAAAGAAATGGCATACAAATTAAATGTACAATTAAAACGATTAAAATTTGACACTTATAATGTACAAATGTATTCATGTGAATACTCTTATGAAATAATTATAGTTTCCTTTTAGGAAAACGCTGTCGGCATCTTACAGAAGTATTTTAAAAGAATTTGGCCTTGTCATTGAAAACCATGTCCTGAGTGACCTCCTTCCAGGTCTTCCTGGTAGTATCTGGAGAAGAAAAAATATGTTCAATACTTTATACATTTATCAGGTAAAATCTCAAATATTTTACTTGTATTTGATTATGTAATAGTGTAAGTATTTAACTTTGGTATATTCTTTATATATTTAGTGGTTTGGTTCACTTACCTTCCAAATCAAAACCGCTCTGTAAAGTAAAACTCTCTGCCAAATCTTCGATCAACTTGAATTCTGGTAGAGAAGGAGAGGGGAACTTTGAATCATCGTCGGTTTTGGGCCGATGAATGGCATCCGGCTTGTCCTTGACTGTAAAATACATAAATATGTAATGATGCATTTTCTTAATTCAAATGAAAACATGCAAGTGGGTATTGAGAAATTTATTGTACAATGAAACTTTATTTTCTAACCAATCTTTCATAACAAGATCACTGATCAGTGTTGAAATTGTTAAAAGATTCAACTCATTTATGTTAACTTGTTAAGTAATAAATTATTAATTATAAGAAGCAAAAAAGTGAGTGTGGCTCACTAATACCCCCCAACCTTCTTTTACAATCTCTTTGGATCATAACAAAATCAAATTCGAGTTATTATATTATGATGTTACCCATGTAATTATGCCAAAAGATGGTTATTTTCATGTTGACTGACCACTGGGAACAGCCCGTCACCCCAGTACCTCTGTGATGTCATAAGCCAATGCGCTACGTCAGACCATTGTTTCATGATGTCAAATCACATCAGTCACTGGTCACAGTGAAAATATGATGTTTAACTCATCTTATGAGTTAGAAAAATAATATTTCACTCGTGGCTGAAATATATACTTCTTTTACCTCACAAAATGATATAAACATGGTATATCGAGGAAAGACAGATACCCGTAGGGCTCTATCTATTAAACCTTTCATACAAGATTTTGGAATTATCAAAATTTTAAATTTTGGAAGAGAAAACTTAATTTATATGTGAACTGCATGGTTGCGAATGTAAATGTGAGTGCCCTGAATTTGAAATTGTTCTGTATATGCTCAAAGACATAATCATTTATTAAAATATCACATTTTGAAATTTGAATTTATCAAATTGAATAAACAACTCTGATTCTGAATCACTTTAAACAAAATGTGATTAAATTAATAAAACTGTCAAATTAAAAGTAGGTACTTTTTATTTATTTATTTCATATACTAATGTTACATTTACTGAATTAGATGGTAAATATTCTCTGCAAATGCATGATCATTTTAAAACTGAAATTGCCAAATTTGTATGTTTTTCTAATTTTTATATTGAAATTTTTACATCATGCAAGACAGGATTTTTTTCTTACACTAAATTTGACTTGAGTACATCACAAAATTAAACCAATAATGAACCATGTATCTATTTTATAGTCATAATAACTTATTTTTACCTCTATGCTTTGTGTTGTCAAATTGGCATTTGTTTTCTCCACTTTCTCATCAGTTCTTGTAACAAACTGGATTTCCTGAAACAAAACCAAGAAAATATTATGAAATGTCTGACCATCTTTTTCCAAAATTTTACATTATGTTGCTTATATTGTTGATTATGGTTGAAAGTGTTTATTTCTTCTATTATCTTCTCATTTTAGACACAAATGTTTTTTTACTTAATTTAAAATGATAGTCTATAAAAAAAACTAAAGCAACATTGACATGTTGAAATACCCATCACAAACTTTATTGTGATTCTCAGTTTGTGTATCGATTGATATACACAATACCAGGTAATATCATTCATGGGTCAGGGACATGATACATAACATTAAATTAATTAATGTTCTATTTGTAAGCAATGACCTAAAATTGATAGGGGTGACATTGTGTAAATGACAATTAATTGAATGAAAATGTACATAGATATTTGGTTTTAAAGATATAAAGTAATGCCAGATTGAACTACATGTATATGACTATTGTAATCATTTAGAAAGAACAATTTCATTCTTTTCTCCGATATTTTTATACACAATTTAAATTATTTGAAAGTAATTTGTTTTCTCTTTTCTGTGATTGGCTGACATAGATCTACAATATGATAAACTAACACGTATATGAACGCAATGTTGGATTATATTTTATAATTTTAAACTCAAATATTGATAATTTTTTTTTATTATATTCTATTTTTTTTAAAAAGAAGGTTTCATCAGCTGTCAGTCTGTCTCAATCACAGTAGCCATTGTTATTCATTTGAAATGACTTTAGAAAACAAAAGGTGTAACATGTTAATTCTTTTAAAAATGTTATTAAATATCTGTTACTTCAGCAGGGAGGCACCTTTGACAATGGGCCATTCATAGGGCTTTTCATTTTCATTTTCAAAATTTTAAATGGGCCATTCCCCTTTATAGCAACAGTAAAATTTCAATTTTCAATAGGCCATTTCTTCATCCAATGTGCAAAGGCCCATGGCCCCTACCCAATCCCTGTTTCAGGTTGTCTTCATCTATTGAAATTCAACTTATTTTCAACTCTAAACATAACTTTTTAACTGTTACACTAAGTCTACATCTTGACATCAAGATTAATGCAAAAAGACCATTCTTACGATAATGGTGATAAAATATTCTTAAATTATAATTCAGTTATTTGCAGATTTTAAACATATTACCTTCAACATTATGATATATAATAATTGTAAATATTTCAAACTTATGATCTGACAATAAATGTTCAAAAGCCTTAATGTAAATTTCAAAAGTCAGATGGCAATAATCAACACAGTGTGAATGTTGAATGAAAACATTCTTGAATAAATTTTTTATGAATTTCAAATTCAATCATGTAAATTTTATCATTAATTCCTTTTACTGTATATCACTTATACATACTGTTTTGTGTCATTTCAGGATTTTAATAAGTTTTAACAATTATGTGACTGTGTGACATAAGCAAATTCATTTGAATTGAATCTAAATTAGAATAATTCCTAACTGTGTCGACCTTCAAGCTGAGACAGGAAATTTCAATCATTTGTTTAATGAATTCCATGAAATCTGTGCTGCAACAATCTATTATAGTGAAAGGGGTACAGTAATATTTAGTGCCAACTAACTTGTGATATAATATTGAAAATGTAAGACTATAATCATAGTTTATCTATTGTTTTGTTGTCAAAGTATCCAAAACGAAAAGTTGGCCTAACCGCAAATGGAGGGTTTGGACTTATGTCCATTACAAAACACCCTATCTCTGTTAATAATTGACCGATTTTGATGAAATAAAGTGTTATAGAAACTAGAATCATTGTTCTTTCCCATCAATGCAGCCATGGTAGTTTAACATGTGATTACGGCCTGAAACCACATGTCTGAAAACTTGGTCTAAATCGGCGATTCCGCCATATTGGCGTGAGGACACACCTCGGTAAAAAGGCCACATTATCGTTAATCTATGTCCAAAATTCATGATACAAAGTGATTTAGAAACAAGAGTCAATATTCCTTTCCAATAATATAGTCATGCCATTTTAAAATGTGGATGCAGGGTGCAACCACAATTGTGGTTGCAGTCCCTATATAGTAACTGCAACCACATATTTTTCACCATGAAATGTAGTATATTTTAAAATGTGGATGCAGGGTGCAACCACAATTGTGGTTGCAGTCCCTATATAGTAACTGCAACCACTTATTTTTCACCATGAAATGTAGTATATTTTAAAATGTGGATGCAGGGTGCAACCACAATTGTGGTTGCAGTCCCTATATAGTAACTGCAACCACATATTTTTCACCATGAAATGTAGTATATTTTAAAATGTGGATGCAGGGTGCAACCACAATTGTGGTTGCAGTCCCTATATAGTAACTGCAACCACATATTTTTCACCATGAAATGTAGTATATTTTAAAATGTGGATGCAGGGTGCAACCACAATTGTGGTTGCAGTCCCTATATAGTAACTGCAACCACTTATTTTTCACCATGAAATGTAGTATATTTTAAAATGTGGATGCAGGGTGCAACCACAATTGTGGTTGCAGTCCCTATATAGTAACTGCAACCACATATTTTTCACCATGAAATGTAGTATATTTTAAAATGTGGATGCAGGGTGCAACCACAATTGTGGTTGCAGTCCCTATATAGTAACTGCAACCACATGATTTTCACCATGGAAAGTACATTGTAGTAGAAAATGTGGATCATCCCGTGTAAGATCAGTGGTAAGATGAATAAGAAGGAAAACGAAATGTCACTTCAGATAATATTGATGGGAAAGATTCCTGGATGTCAGTCAAAGATTATTTATTGTCAAACAACACCTACCTTTCATTTATTAGTACAATTAATCTTGGTAGGATTACATGAAAACAGGTACTGTACAGTCAACGAAGCCGATCGCTAGCTTGCCGTGGTTGAGCAGACGAAGGAAGCTATTTGTATCGCTCTTTCTGATTGGATTAAACTTGATGGTCTTTACGAAAGGGCCAATCACAGAATTTGTCTCTCTTTGCTATGTTAAGACATGAGTGAATGAAGCGCATCGGTTGCGGTAAGCCATGATTTTACGTGTCGTTGCTTCAAATATGTTAGGGGCGTTTAAATATGTGGTCGCACTCTGCATCCACATTTTTTTAGACCAGACTTATAGACAGTAAGGATATTCATTATGGTTGAATCTATTAATCAAGTGTTTCATTAGTAAAACAAATGTGGTTGCAGTTCCTATATAGGGACCGCAACCACATTTTCAAAACACCGATTTTGACATGTTTTCGAGATGTGGCTGCACCCTGCAACCACATTTTAAAATGTATTGATTATATTGACATGAAAGAACAATGACTACAGTTTCTAAAACGCTTTATTCCCTTGGAAATCGTACAAAGATTAACGATAATGTGGCCTGTTTACCGAGGGATGTCTTCCTGGCAAGATGGCAGACTCGCCGATTTCTACCAAGTTTTCCAAGATCTGGTTGCAGGTCGCAACCACATTTTAAACTGACGCGACTATATTGAATAAAAAGAATAATGATTCTAGTTTCTGAAACACTTTATTTCATTAAAATCGGTCAATATTTAACTGAGTTCGACCGTTTTGAAATAGCCATAAATCTAAACCCTCCATTTGCGGTTAGGCCTAATAGGGCTATTATAAATATATAAACAAATGTTCAGAAGATGGTTCACTCTCCTTCTCAAAGTTGGCCCCCTCTTTCCCCCATGAACAAATAGGCTGACCCTTTCATGAAGCCGTAACTCTCATGCTGTGTTATTGTTTCTGTTTTATTTATTAAGCCGAATTTATCTTATTTATTTATTGATTTTCATATTATCTATTAGTAAAAAAATATTAAGTTACAAAGGGATATTGCCTTTGATTGAATGTTGTTGAAATATTCAGTAAGCTCAAACTCTAAAAATAGATCGGAAAATCCCATGCCAGTTTCAATGTAATTATTTAAATGCAGATCATTCTTAAATATATATGAATGACACTATTTAAGAGGCATTAATATAATTGTGTGTGAAGTATTTTTCAAAAGTGATTGCCATTAATGTGACTGTAAACTGCCATTGTCAATGATCTAATTTGTTTACCACACGGTAACTGAACACACGATAGTCATGATGCACAATATGAATTTTTCTCGGTATCTTTCGAAGTTGGATGGGTTTATTGGAACATCTCGAAGACATGGCTGGTAATATTCAAAATAATTTCCGAAGGACTAGCCTAGTGTTAATTTCTAGCCCTGTTGTTTGAGGACTGTCAGACAGTCGGGCTGGGGAGGAAAAATTCAAGGCAGTCCGACAGAAAAGTTGACTGCCTCGGGCAGGCGGGCAGGCGGGCAGGCGTGCAGGCCGTTATTTCGATAAGTGGCATTTTATTATTTACTACAGTAGGCCGAGTCTTGTATTTCATAGGGCAAAAATCTGTTTTGATTTCGTTTTACATAGAATCGATGTACACAACGCTACGCCAGTTTTACTAACGCAGTAACGGTCTACATACCGGTAAATGTTGTCGAGAACACGGCGTCACACGGACAATCTCTTTTCATCAGGGCTGTTTCATATCCTTTGAACTTTGCTAACAGACGTTCCTTGGGCTTGTTTTCCTCCTCGATGAGAGTTGGGTTGACCAGTTTGTTCGACGTTTGCCATCCGGTTCAATGATTTTGACAGCACTCGTGTCATTGCAGACGACGCAAGTTGTGATTTACAGCGCATGCGTGAACATACGCAGCGACATCTAGAGGTGTAGGAACCGCAACTCTGCACTACACATACGATTATCGAACCGGATTGGAGTTCAAATCCCTTCAAAAAGGGAATATTTTTATAATTTTTTAAAAGAATAAATCATTACTTTTACATAATTTTAAAAGAATACATTAATACTTTAAGCATGCTTTTTACATAATGTCAATGTTTATTCAAAGTTTAAACTATATGTAATATAAAATATGTTTTCAAATCTACAAAATATATTGGAAAAGCATTAAAAACAACATACCTTTTTTTAATTTTACTCAATTAATAATAGAAAGGTCACTCTATACACACATATTGAAGGAAACAACACTTCAAGCTGAAATACACAATAACACATCACAAAATATGAAAATGTGCTGATCGAACTTTAGACGTCTATTAGACGTTGAATTAACATCTAGGATTAAACGTCGAAATGGCTACGTTGAATCAACGTCTAAAAGACGTTGTTATACGTCTAAACCAGATATAGACCTCATCTAGACGTCTAATAGACGTCTTGTGCCTGCTGGGAAAGGGGCAGTAGCACGTTTTTTCGCTCAAATAAGTTGATGAAATGTATTTGAAAAATAATTTCACCAATAGTAAAACATCCTTCTCCCTTTCGGAAAATAAAGTTTAAAATGAGCGTTTCGGTAAAGCCATGGGCATCGTTTTTGTAATACAAAATAATAAATTGTGTTCACAATAAAATGGTCGCCATGCAATTTTTGCTTTATACCAACATAATTTTTACGACTACAGATAATTGGTTTGTGTAATAAGATATTTTACCCTCTAAAGTTAATTTAAATGACATAAACTATATAAATAATAAATAAATAAATTTTGCAAAAAACGTGCTACAGCCCCTTTAAATAAAAATAGAGCCATGGGCTCTGTAGCTCATCAGAGTTTATTTTGTTTGATGATGAAGACAGAAATATGTTGTCTCAATATAATGCACAATCCATAACCCTGACAAATCATAGTCTTGAAATTGAGAGAGAGCACTCAGCAAGGTCAACACACAGGAGATTATGCAATATTCTGACCCCTTGGCTCTGGTTACAAGCCAGCTGTGTTTTCCCGCCAAATTATGTAATAGACTCTTGCTTGCACTAAACACTGGCAGCACTGATCTAACTGTATAAGGCTTATAGAGAACAGGCAATGTGATGAATCTCATGGTACATAGTACAATTTAGAATCACCTTGGCTAAACAATCTCTGCACAATTTTATCGGTTCTATTAGCCTCATCCAAACATCTAAACATTCTGAACACAATATTCCTTCTAGTTTGTTCTGGATGAAAACAGGATTTTAGTTTATGGCCTGTGAGGCCCTTATTTGGGGCCACAGCGTCACCAAATCTACAATTTAGAATCTCCATTGACTAAAGACTCATTACACAACATGACAACCTTCTAGGTCTTTTCGTTCTGGAGAAGAAGATGAAAATAATCTTATCTTATCATTTCATCACCAGTCATATGCAGTTCACATATCTCATGTAAAATAAAAGAATTCTTAACTCCTCTTCAATTTAGTCCTCTATGACTTGTCACAATTTTCAGTTCATAGGCTATTCAATAGTTCTCATTTCACATTGATTACATCAATTTGACAAACATGTCCACAATGTAGATTGTTATCTCAAGTCGACAAACATTTCAAATAAAGTGATTGAAGTGTCATAAAATATCAGTTCAAAATTCATTTTCAAAGGGTTTTTAGGCTGTGGCCCATATTTGGGGTCACAGGGTCACCAAATTTACAAGTTAGAATCCCCATTGGCTAAAGAGTTTGCATACAATATTACAGCCTTCTAGGTCTTTTTGTTCCGGAGAAAAAGATGAAAACAGGATTTTTAGGTAATGGTCTTTGAGGCCCTTATTTGGGGTCACAGGGTCACCAAATCTACAATTTAGAATCCCCATTGGCCAAGGAGTCTGTACATATAATTTCAGCTCTCTGGAGTCATTGGTTCTGGAGAAGAAGATGAAAATAGCTTTTTAGCTTATGACCCCTGTGGCCCTTATTTGGGGTCACAGGGTCACCAAATCTACAATTTAGAATCCCAATTGGCCAAGGAGTCTGTACATAAACTTTCAGCTCTCTGGAGTCATTGGTTCTGGAGAAGAAGATGAAAATAGCTTTTAAGGTTATGACCCCTGGGGCCCTTATTTGGGGTCACAGAGTCACCCAATATACAATTTAGAATCCCCATTGGCCAAGGAGTCTGTAAATAAAATTTCAGCTCTCTAGAGTTATTGGTTCTGGAGAAGAAGTCGAAAAAGTGAAAAGTTTACGGACGGACGGATGGACGGACGCCATCCCATGCCATAAGCCCATCGGGCCTTTCAGGCCTGATGAGCTAAAAATGGTATTACAAGGAAGGTGGTTTAGTATTCTGGTTATTACTTGCCCAAATTAATCAAGTGAAATGATCTAACAGAATAATGAAACTAAGAGTTTTGAGAGTCTTGTACCATTGTGACATCACAACTGAACACTATTGTGTTGTCATGCTTGCAGTTGTATGACAACAGTTTTTATACAATATTGCTGTATAAATATTACACAGCAGTAATACGCCACGGACAAGTAATAAAGTATGTTATCTCATCAGATGAATCATGTGTTCCAAATTTAGTTTGCATTTCCTCCAATAAGGGATGTCATTGCTCAATACTCATTTGGTATTTACTAGCTTAATTGGGCCTGGTGATGACTTGTTGCTGCACTGTCAGATGATCAAGTTCACAGTGATTTCACTTCAGTATAGCATTGGAAAGATATCCCTATTTATTATATGACGAGCAGTGAAATACTGGGATTTATCAGTGTCTATCAAGCTTCAGTGAAAATAACATATATTTTCACTGCAAACGGTAACTGATATAATTTGACGTCATAAAACAATGGTTATGTCACAGTTTTACTGTGGTGATGGGCTGTTCCCAGCGGCCGCTCGGCGTGAAAACGACCCTTTTCGGATGTAATTACATGGATAATATCATATAAAAAATAGAGCCACTGGCTCTGAAGCTCATCAGGAATCATGTTATTAATTATCCCTAAGGAAAAGGTTAAGATATCACATAATAAGTCATTGCTCAGTCATCAAATTTATTATCCAAATTGGTTACACATTAATCCATATTCATTATAAATAATGTAGACCTTTGCAGTTTATTGTTTTACTTCCTATTTTTATCCTGGAATTATCAACATTTATTACATAATGAAAAAGAGCCCCTATTTGTTTCTAAAAATCCTGTTTCTCATAGGCTCATAGTTTCATAGGATCCTTTTCAATATTTAATTAATAAATTCTATTGAGCATCTGAGTATAAGACTAAATCAGTAACACAGCAGAGAAGTACCTGAAACCTCCGTGTATTAGAAAGCTGCTATTTACATCTCTGCCAGGGAGTGGTCACTCCCCAGGTCAACACCTGCAGTTATGCAACATGCAGACCCTGGACTCACAGCAAGTAAATTATATATTTAAAATTTTGTTTTCCCCATCTTTATTTATTTTTCTTAATTGGAAAAGAAGATGTGGTATCACAAACTCATGTAGCTAGTTTTAATAGTCTTATCTTACTTCATCACCAGTCATATGTAGTTCACATATCTAATGTAAAATAAAACATTTGTTAACCCTTTTTAAAAAATTTCCTATGCATCTTGTCACAATATTCAGTTCACAGGCTATTCAATAGTTCTTATTTCACATTGATTACATCAAACATGTCCATAATGTAGTATTACTCTTAAGCTGACATATGAAGTGCACATAAAATCTCATTATTTTCACAGTTCATTAAAACAGCTGTTTTAAGTGATTACCCCTGTGATTCATATTTGGGGTCACAAGATCACCAAATCTACAATTTAGAATCCCCATTGGCCAAAGAGTCTGTACATAAAATTTCAGCTTTCTAGAGCTTTTGGGACTGGAGAAAAAGATGAAAAATGATTTTTAGGTTGTGACCCCTGTGGCCCTTATTTGGGGTCACAGGGTTACTAAATCTACAATTTAGAATTCCCATCATTCAAGGAGTCTGTACATAAACTCTCTGGAGTCATTGGTTCTGGAGAAGAAGATGAAAATAGCTTTTAAGGTTATGACCCCTGGGGCCCTTATTTGGGGTCACAGAGTCACCCAATATACAATTTAGAATCCCCATTGGCCAAGGAGTCTGTACATAAAATTTCAGCTCTCTAGAGTTATTGGTTCTGGAGAAGAAGTCGAAAAAGTGAAAAGTTTACGGACGGACGCCATCCCATGCCATAAGCCCATCGGGCCTTTCAGGCCTGATGAGCTAAAAATAGAATATCCGTCAATTCTTGACAAATACCATGTTTATCTCATCTCGTGAGTTAGAAAAGTTATATATTTTCACTCGTGGCTGCGCCACTCGTGAAAATATAACCTTACTTCCTCACTCGATGAAATAAACATGATATTAGTTAAGAAAAGACAGATATCCCTATAGACCCACCCTTGTTACTATATAAGAGGAGAGATAGGGCTATATATATATATATATATATAAATAAATAGGTCTTTCTAAGCAATACAAGCCACTGTGATTTTTGGGGGTTGGCTTTTATCAAAGATTGGACCTGAAGACATTATCATGTAGAAAGAAACAGACATCATCACACTTGATAAGTAAATAAATTTGTGATGGCCCTCGGACTTGAACAACTTCGGAATTACATAGCTAAGAAAAGGCAGGACGCTTCGGACGTACTTTCCCACTATGCTAACACAACATGCAATGGATTCAATGGATTGTGACGTCATATTTATGCCATTATGACGTCACGTCAAATCGGCAGCACGTGATGTTATTACACAATGTGTAATAACACTGAGATTTATTAAACTGTGATATCTTCAATGGGCGAGTAATATTGTCATTTCTGTAAGTCAAATGAAAGCTGATTTTGATGCTTATATCTTAACAACAATGGCGACCAGCAAGGTGTGGGTGCAGCCAAAGCTACTTACAATAGACACATATCTCATGGAGGCTACAACCTTTCATCTACTCTAAGCTTCAAGTGTTTGAGAGACATGGGAACAATTGTGTTATATATGGTATAATGTCAACCCCAAAATATAAAAGAAATCATGAATACCGCCCCTACTCAAAGCCAGTCCTTTGTTATGCAGGAACTTTTAATATTGGTAGGTCCCTACTGGCTCAAACACCTTATTGTGCCTAGATAAATCCTCAGTAGCAAACAATAACACTTCTTGAAGTATCACATCATAAATGTGTTGGTTTATAACAGAGGTCATGTGGGTAGATAAGATGTAGGAGTTCAGTGATGTATGCCGGCTTCTCATGCTAAAGGCCAGGGTTCAGAGTTATCATTCATTGGTTATCAGAGTTCAACATATATCAATGAATTGCAAAATCATTTTGTTCAATACGAACAGCATACCAATGTAATCTGTAATCTACAGGTGTACAGTTCAATAAAATCTACAATATCAGAAGAAATAAGTTTTATACAACCACTGCTTTGCATCCAAGATACATGTAGATATTTTGGGAGCAATCTTGAAACTCAACTGAAATGTCCCATGGTCACTTTTGGGATTAATTAAAAGGGGATTTCAATTTGACAAATACTCGACTTTAAATTTCTTAAATCGCCCAATACATTATTAATATACAACTTTTTAATTACACTACCTAATCAGTGCCAACAAACGATTCACTGAAGTCACTGAAGCATATCTGTCGGAAGTGAAGTCACTCCCTGTGCTATATATCTGTGTACATGATATTTCAATGTGTTTTAGCAGCTTATAAAGTGTCGATTTAACATACTAATATATCAATATAATATCAACACAACTCAAATCTTTGATAAATTGAATCCTTAGATATCTAACTGGGTAATTTCGCAAATAACAATTGCATGATTATTGTATAAACATGAAATTTAGTCAATTTCAAATTACATGTATACGTAACCTGCGATCAGGCAGTCATGCTTCAGTGCACTCGTCAGACTAAATTTGCAGCTTTTCTCCTACTGGGTTATAAAAGTTGTCTTAATGATTAATTGTCTAGATTTTATGCTCATTTGATTCCAATATGTAAGGTATATATAATGCATAAAGATAATAATCTGTCATTCTTTACAAAAATAGAGCCATGGGCTCTGTAGCTCATCAGGGTTTATATTGTTTAATGATGAAGACTGAAATAGATTTTTAGATCATGGCCTGTGAGGCCCTTATTTTGGGCCTAGAGTCACCAAATCTACAATTTAAAATCTCCATTGGCTAAAAACTCTGCACACACCATTCATCCTTCTAGGTCTTTTTGTTCTGGAAAGGAAGATGAAAATAGGATTTAAGGTCATGGCCTGTGAGGCCCTTATTTGGAGCACCAGGGTCACCAATCTACAATTTAGAATCTCCATTGACTAAAGAGTCTGCACACAACATTTCAGTTCTCTAGACCTTTTGGAACTGGGTTGTGACCCCTACGACCCGATTTGGGGTCACGGGCTCATGAAATCTACAATTTAGAATCCCCATTAGCCAAGGAGTCTGCATACAACATTTCAGCTCTCTAGACCTTTTGGAACTGGAGAAGCAGATTAAAATAGGTTTTTAAGGTTGTGACCCCTGTGACCCCATTTGGGGTCACAGGGTCACGAAATTTACAATTTAGAATCCCCATTAGCCAAGGAGTCTGCACATAAAATTTCAGCTCTCTAGGGTCATTGGTTCTGGACGCCATGCCATGCCATAAGCCCATCAGGCCTTTCAGGTCTGATGAGCTAAAAATGCATAAATTGAACTTAAACACTCTCTAGGAGAGAACACACTGTGATGGAACCATAATGATCATTTGAAAAATAACCTTCTCACATTGTTTATCTTTTTCGTTCCATAGAGTTTACTGGAATACTCCTTTCAGATTTTCGTTCCCAACGGTTCCAACCACTGTTCTACTTTGGTGAACTTCTCGTTTCTAACAAAATTCCCTAGTGGCAAAATCGGATACTACATTTAATATTCCAGGTTTTTATACAATGAAATCACATTGTCACCTTCACAACGACATCCCTGATTGCACAACTAACTTCCAATACAACCAATCAGGATTCTCCATTTCTAGACAAGAAATTTGCCATAGTACGAGAGGTTACGATTGAAAATCTGAAGGGAGTAAACTCTATGAGAGAATGGTTTATGTGAAGGCAGGTTGGTACTCCACTTGGACTAAGCAATTACAACTGCTATTCGCGATATTGAAAACACCATAGTCACTTTATAAATATCTTTATTCAAGTACAAAATATTTATAAAGAAATAATTAGCAGATATGTTAAAATATGGCAAGTTTCTTAAATTGAGTACATATAAAAGGGAGCCATACAAAAATACATAATGATATACATGTAAAAGTAAAAGATGGAATTTTTTAATGTTGAAAAAAAAGTTGTGTAAACTTTCATTTTAATTCTAATACTCGAAAATCACAAAACATTGTTGTCAGTTTATTTAATAAGACACAATCATACTTCTGCCATTTCGATTGACAAATAACCATTTTTCAGTTGCCTTTTGTTCAAGCTTATTCCATACACTATAGTAAGTGATAGTATGAAACCCTGGAATTTTATCACAGATATTCAGGAGTGGCGGCCATCATTAAAATATCTCCTTGAAATGGAAGGGGAAGTTCCTCTTCTGCTGGCAGCCTGCTGGTTTGGTGCCCTGTAACACAGACGCATGATACTGTTACTAGTATGCAGAACCACATGCTAATGTTAAAGGTACATCCATTGTGTTGTTGGGGGTCAAATATGCCAAACGTTATAAATGGTCTTATTTTATCGAGAAGTACCAACTGTTACCGAAAACTACCCGACTTAGTATATTGCCGATATGAAGGTAAAAGTGTCGATTTCTGATCGAAAACCGGACAATGCACCGCTTGTGGCGTGCGCCAATGAATCAAACGTAATTTTTGAATCTTATTTAAACCAGACAAGATAACAAATTAGGGTTGATAATGTTCAATAGGTCATATAACTACTGTGCATATAAATAGGACGTGCACTTTCGGTTTCTGCACATGCATAATGCCGTTACTCAATTTTAATTGGAAACTAGTAATTATGATATATCTGGCGATTGGGGATGAATATGCAAGCTGAGTGAATTTTTTTTTTATTGTAAACAGCACATGTGGTGTGTTGGAACGTATTAAAGCCAAATGAAATTTTATGAAACACAATGAATGCACCTTTAACACCGTCCCAGGGGACAACCATAATTAGAAGATACAAGCTTTATAAACAAACATTTTACTAAGAAAATTAAGTTTTTCGATAATTATTAGTTTACTGCATGAAAAAATGTGTGACAAGAAACACAGAGGTCCCCAAAGACTAATACAATTTCAATATAACCTATATCAAAACAAATTTGTTAATGTCAAATGGTGTGTCTACTCACTGTGTATGTATCACAAAGAAGTTTGACGAGATTTTCCTGAGCCTTCTTCTGTATAACCTCATTATGTACCTGCAAACAAAACAGGTATAATCACTATAATGTGATACAAACAGTGTTTCACATGTTTGGAGATCACAAGGAGCATTATGCATCTGCTTGTAGTGGGGAGGGATCACTCATTGAAAAGGGGGGCGGTTCACCTTGGGGGACCATCACATTTTCTTGCAAAAATTTTCAAAAAGAGGGGGTATCCTGAAATCCTGAATAAAGTATATTCCTACGCGAGTGTATAAAGTATATTCCTATGTGAGTGTTTAAAGTATATTCCTACGCGAGTGTATAAAGTATATTCCTATGTAAGTGTTTAAAGTATATTCCTACGCGAGTGTATAAAGTATATTCCTATGTGAGTGTTTAAAGTATATTCCTATGTAAGTGTTTAAAGTATATTCCTACGCGAGTGTATAAAGTATATTCCTATGTGAGTGTTTAAAGTATATTCCTACGCGAGTGTTTAAAGTATATTCCTATGCGAGTGTATAAAGTATATTCCTATGCGAGTGTATAAAGTATATTCCTATGTGAGTGTATAAAGTATATTCCTATGAGAGTGTATAAAGTATATTCCTATGTGAGTGTATAAAGTATATTCCTACGCGAGTGTATAAAGTATATTCCTATGCAAGTGTATAAAGTATATTCCTATGCGAGTGTATAAAGTATATTCCTATGCGAGTGTATAAAGTATATTCCTACGCGAGTGTATAAAGTATATTCCTATGCAAGTGTATAAAGTATATTCCTATGTGAGTGTTTAAAGTATATTCCTATGCGAGTGTATAAAGTATATTCCTACGCGAGTGTATAAAGTATATTCCTATGCAAGTGTATAAAGTATATTCCTATGTGAGTGTTTAAAGTATATTCCTATGCGAGTGTATAAAGTATATTCCTACGCGAGTGTATAAAGTATATTCCTATGCAAGTGTATAAAGTATATTCCTATGCGAGTGTATAAAGTATATTCCTATGCGAGTGTATAAAGTATATTCCTATGCGAGTGTATAAAGTATATTCCTATGCAAGTGTATAAAGTATATTCCTATGTGAGTGTATAAAGTATATTCCTATGCGAGTGTATAAAGTATATTCCTATGCAAGTGTATAAAGTATATTCCTATGTGAGTGTATAAAGTATCTTCCTATGCGAGTGTATAAAGTATATTCCTATGTGAGTGTATAAAGTATATTCCTATGCGAGTGTATAAAGTATATTCCTATGCAAGTGTATAAAGTATATTCCTATGCGAGTGTATAAAGTATATTCCTATGCGAGTGTATAAAGTATATTCCTATGCAAGTGTATAAAGTATATTCCTATGCAAGTGTATAAAGTATATTCCTATGTGAGTGTATAAAGTATATTCCTATGCAAGTGTATAAAGTATATTCCTATGTGAGGGTATAAAGTATATTCCTATGCGAGTGTATAAAGTATATTCCTATGCAAGTGTATAAAGTATATTCCTATGTGAGTGTATAAAGTATATTCCTATGCGAGTGTATAAAGTATATTCCTATGCAAGTGTATAAAGTATATTCCTATGTGAGTGTATAAAGTATCTTCCTATGCGAGTGTATAAAGTATATTCCTATGTGAGTGTATAAAGTATATTCCTATGCGAGTGTATAAAGTATATTCCTATGCAAGTGTATAAAGTATATTCCTATGCGAGTGTATAAAGTATATTCCTATGCGAGTGTATAAAGTATATTCCTATGCAAGTGTATAAAGTATATTCCTATGTGAGGGTATAAAGTATATTCCTATGCGAGTGTATAAAGTATATTCCTATCCGATGGGGACGCAAACATTTGGCAATCTGGCACTGGCAGATCCAGGGGTTCATGGGGTTTGACGCTGTTTGAACCACCTTCAAAATCTTTTGCATGTAAATTTGATGGACCCCAAAGGTGAATCCCCCACTCCCCTTTTGAAAGTTTCTGGATCACAGGAAGGATTATGACAACACCAGTCATTCAGTTCACCAAAACCTATACGGTAAGTGACAATTTGGCAATTGGAATATGGGGGATCGACATTCTTGGATTTGCAGTAGTGGGCACATACTGGGATGGGAGTAACATGTTGGTAACAAGTTAATGACTGTATAGTAGACGTCCATTAAAATTTAAAAACAAGTGATACTATTCATCAGTACTACAAGTGTAGAAAACCACACTCAAAGCAGAAAAACAACATGGCGAATACTGCTGGTAGAACCATCACTTTAAAATAGTGGAGTTGTTTCTTTGCTTAGTGTTCAGAATTAATAACTACTCTGTGTTAAATAAATAGCACACTAAATATCGGTTGACAATATTTTTTTGTTATCATTATGATTTTCAATCTTATTTTGGCAAAAAGAACTCACCCCATTCAGGGTGACCCAGGGTACATATTTGTGACTGGGTTTAAGGGCGTCCGTGCGCTGGGCCATCTCGTGCTCCCACTGGTTGCCCTGCTCACTTCCCGCACACTTCACTACTTGGTCCAGGGGCAGGCTCGAGAACTTGGAGGAACACTGCAACAAAACCAGGACTCAAATCTCATTGGTGGATCCAGAGGGAGACCGGAGGGGTCAGGTGGTTGTTGAGAACTTGCTTTCAATACGCCGAGATTTAGTATCTTTGCTCATGAAAAACATAAAGTTATTTTCTGTAATTACATTAACCCATTTCCTGCTGAATAATCACTGAGTGGAGGACTTTCAACCAGTCAAATGTTTGCATTACTTCTTCAGATGTTCATAGAAAATACCTGGGCAATGCAAACAGTCAAAGGGAGGTAATCCCGTCAGTCCTAATTGCTCCTAGGCAGATAACATATCATACTACAGTGTACTCTGCTGCAGTCTGTAGCTTCAAATGACTTATTTTCATTAATTTACAAGCACAAAGAGTAAAACCATCTGATATAAACTGTTAGAATCAATCTGTGGGATACTGTACATAAGGAAAGGATGATTGAACAGATTTTACCCTGTTGAGTTACTTTTTAACCAGAAGAATACATCCAAAATGTCAGTGATTCATAAAAAGGTTGTTGTCAGTTTTGAAAACATGATTTTATAATGTATATCGCTTTTTATGATATTGGGTACTTACCATTTGGAAAGCCTTCATTGATTCTTTCTCCCCGGATACTTCCATACAATGGATGAATGGGAACGCTACTTTCACATTGTTAACTATCTTCAGCAAGCATGTCTGAAACAGATGGTCTTTATTTGTAAATCTCAAGTACTAATTTAATAATTTGAATAATTGAACAATTTGATAATGATTCTAAAAACACTCATTTGACCTAAACATATACTTTGAAACATCATGTATCTTCACAATAAAGAAGTTGTAATCCCCCCCAAAAATTTCAATTATAAAAATGTGTGTCATATTCTGATTAAGATCATATTCTATCAGATTCTATAAATGTTTAATTTCTTCATCAGTTATGTAAACAAGTTAACTGTTAGAAATGTCATTGGCAAGATATTGTGGAGATGCTATATGTAACATTACAAAGAAAGAGTTGAAGAGCTAGACGTGTTGAACTCACATCAAGGATGTTGCCGATACACTCCTGTTCTCCGTGCTGACAGTCAAACACCCACTTGTCTCCTCTCCTCTCCTCCTGGAAACAAGAACATGGTGTCAGAGGGGCACGCTGATAGAGTGAGCACATTCTCAGAGGGAACATATTGTCAGATGGTGGCACATTGTCAGAGGGTGTACATTGATAGAGGGAACGCATTGTCAGAGTAAACATATTGTCAGATGGGGACATATTGTCAGAGGGTGCTGATTGTCAGAGGGTGTACATTGATAGAGGGAACGCATTGTCAGAGTGAACATATTGTCAGATGGGGACATATTGTCAGAGGGTGCTGATTGTCAGAGGGTGTACATTGATAGAGGGAACGCATTGTCAGAGTGAACATATTGTCAGATGGGGACATATTGTCAGATGGGGACATATTGTCAGATGGGGACACATTGTCAGAGGGTGTATGTTGTCAGAGGGACGGCACATTGCATGTTGTCAGAGGAAATACTCACAAACCTGCTAGATTGAAAAACATTGAATTTGTCAGAGGGAAAATTACTTAATTAGGCAAAAAGACAACAGTCTCAAAGTCTCAAGATATTCTCAGCATGCTCAGAGACTACAGAGAGAATACACTTTCACAAGTGTCACTTGTCAAAGTGGATGGACAGAAGAGGGATCATATTGTTTAACAGTGAACGTGTCAGAGTGGGTAGACATTGGCAGAGGGAACATGCTGGATGAAAACAAGTCGTCAAGGGAACTCATTGTCAGAGGGAAATGCATTGTTAAAGGAACACATTGTCAGTGTGACCCCATTCACAGAAAGGTAACACTGTGTTACATGTCACAGGTGGAAGACATTGTCAGACTGGACTCATTTGACATGAACAAACAAGGCATTTTATCATCCAAAACTGGGTTCCACAGGAGATATCGCTTGTGTGAGATCAAGCGATATCTCCTAGGAGATATCGTTTTGACAGTAGATTTTGAACAATGCCCTCTTGGCGTCACCTACATGACATCACAATGATTTTACTTCATCAAGTAATAACATCACAATGCTATGATGTCATAATCATGATGACGTCACAATACTATGCCATCACAGCACTGGAAGCCAAATGGCAGTTTTGAGTTCAGATATGGTTATTTTTCGCTTAAAACTAATGAAGAATGATTTTGGATGATAAATAGAATCTCGGCAAGCCTCGGATATTTGTAACTTTTATCAACTCGTGTTGATATATTTGATATCAGAAGACACTTGGGTGAGATTCTCTTTTCGTCACAGGGAGGATATTCACAGTTTGACAGATATTTACACTTTACATTTACAGTCTGATAAAAGTGATATGCATATAATATTACATTATGCTTAGTTACATACACGAGCATTTCCATATGGTACAAGGGTAAGGTTCATGATGTTGCCGACAGCAAGGAATGCTGGGTAGAGTTGTGTCTTGATGAAATCCTGACAGTCTGGACACAGAGACTCGTAGTAGAGAGTGAAGTTGACGAGAGGTGCGGCCCCAATCACTTGTCTTCTCTCATGTGCTGCACACTGCTCTGTCACCTGCAATACAGTAATGGTATTCTTAACTCTCAACTCTAACCCACAATATTAATCAGTTACAAAACTGAGTCTGGAATGTCCAAAACTAGAGCCATTGACTCTGTAGATCATCAGATATGGCATTTTCTATCATCTCTATGACTGAAAAATAAGATATCAAATAATAAGGCACTGTTCATGTGGTGTCTATTATGGAATGGACAGACACTAAATTTTCAATTTATAATACATATTGTTTTAGGTATGTCTACACAAAATTTGGTCCATGGAATTTATATTATTACTGTTCCTTCATCCTTTTGATTATATATTTTTAATACTTTCAGTTCCAGATGTATATTCAGTTTATCTAGACTTGCTGAATAAAGATCTAGACTGTATTAAAAGCTCTTATTTTCTACAGAGTGATGGGGCAGGACTACCTTGTATTCTGAGGAAGAAGTACGACTCTGACCTCTTCTAGGCACATTTGTACATTACTTTAACATTGTCCTAGTTGTAATCAAAATCAAATGACAATAAAAAAATATTACTCGCATAAATAAAAGTGATGCGACAATGCCTAAGAAACAATTACCTTTGATCCTTATATAAATGGAAATAAAATTATACTGCTATGAACCTAGTTCAGAGATTGTCAGGTTATGTAAGTGAATACGTTAAAAGAGACTTTAATTGTCATTCGCCGAATATAGCAGGTCTACATTTTCACCTGTAAGTAATAGTTACCGACTGAGACTAAGGTGTTCAAGTTAGATGAACATTCGCGCACGTGAATCATGAATGTAGAGGCTGTTAGGGTTCATCTAACTCGAACCTGAGGTCAAGGTCGGTAACTATTTTACACACTGGCTCAACACTATCGTCACCAAACCACATACAAAAGGAAAACACTTTTGGTGTAAATTCTAGGGATCTTATATATATATAAATGTTAAACTTATGCTACTTATGGGGGTAAAAACGACAGTTGTCCTTGTCAGAAAAACAGTGTCTGTATAGTTAGCTTGCACAGCCTCAGTCTGAGCATGCTGTGATGCATATGTAATGCAATTGACTGCATGGCCATTGTCAATAATCGCCGGTTGATACAAAATACAATACACACTTTCATTTAATTCTAAACATTTTGCACTCCAGTTGAAGATTAAAATCTTTACCTTGTTAACAAATTCATGACAGTTTTAATCCTAACAAATCAAAGAACACTATGTATTTGGTGATGAAAAAGTCTCTCTCATCTCATCTGGTTTCCGTGTAGCTGCAGAACTTTAGCTATAAAACCTCTTCCCCCAGTATCATTGTGTTTATAAAAGGCAACGTCAGGGTGTTTGGCGAAGCAACTGCATCTAGTTTTCCTGGTGTAATGGTTAGATCACTTGATCGATCACACATTTCATCGGAAGTATTGGCTTATGTTGAGAAATGCTATTTTACGAATTATCATCATTTGGAATGAAAGATAGAAATTAAACAAAAGTAAAATTACAATAGAGAACTTTAAAGTTAGTACGAAAAATGAACACCAAAATAAAACATTTAAGGAGCAAGTGTGTAACCAACTTTACCATAAGCTGAACAACAAGTCTAAAGTTTGGTTCTTTCCAATATTTAATAAAATAGTCCCTTCTTATATAATGGAATAAATTAAAACTAAGGATTTTCAAAGACGTAGGGATATATAAATGTCAGTCATCATGCAATGTACTAAAGACAGGCTAAAGTTATAATGAAAATCAAAGGTTGTTTATCTCCCACAGGAGAGAGATTATGTAAGGTACAAGATATGAAGAAGCAACACCCACCTGACAAGCTGATGCGATCTCTGTAGAAGTGCACCACAGTTCGGGAGGGAAGCGACACCCATTGTTCACCCCTAGGGTCGACCCCGCCATCCACACACACACTAACACTGACACTGTCAACAACTGCATTTTGTGTCTTCTCTCCAACAACGTTTAGTCCCTCTGACACCTGCGTTATTCTTCACGTGAAGCACAAAGTATTTATGATGTCAAAATGACTGTCAATTCTCTGTCATTATTGTTGATGCGTATCATGCGGCGAAAGTCACATGATCTCAACGATCACATGACTTGTCACGTGAATTTTTTAAAGTCTGTTTCACAAAAGTCGCTATATAGAGTGCACTGCCTTTGTAGAAGTTGATGCTTGTTATTTTTTGTTTAAATTTAATCATTTCAGTGGGAAAGTTATTAGGACATTATTTTATCATTGGCAAAATTTGGATTTGATTTAGTTTTTTTTCAGTGGAAAATCTTTTAACACAGAGCAAATAGACTAAAATTTAGTCTATGAATTTAAAAAAATAATTCCTGTACTTTCAGCCTATGATTACATATTTTTTATTCTTTCAGTTCCATATTGTGTAATCAGTTTATCTAGAGTTGCTATATAAAGATCTAGAATGTATTAAATGCTCTTATTTATACACAGGTATTTGGCAGGACTAACAGAGCTTGTATATGAATGTCAACAGTAGATACGAGGAGTTCGAGACATAATGATCATGATATTTTCAAAATAAACCTATTAATTTTTATTTTGCAATCACAAATAGGTTTATTAATTTTTCAAGATCAAGGAGAATATTTATTTTAAGTTCCTTAATAAATCACTATACACAAGTATACAACAGAAATTAAAATTTCATACCAATTTTTTCTTCCTATATTTCGTGTAAAATGTTAAATGTGAACGTTTGTATCACTGTTGAGCGTATGTATACAACAAAATACATATTGTTGTTTCCAAAAACGAAAAATACCACTATACCAATGTATGGTCGAATTCGACTGACTTGCACTTGACAGGCATAATTGGTGTCTGAGTTGCATTATGCATATGTTATAATGTCATATGGAGGGAAATAGATTTAAATATTAAATTCAGTTTTAGTGTAAAAGCGATCTAACGCTGAGGGAATCACGAAAATAAAAGAGAATAAATGTGTTTTGATCGAGGTCTGACATATGTCTGCTTTATATAAGTTATGCGGGTAGTTAATGTGTTTTTATACATCATGCTACAGAATCGTCGACATTAGCAAAGTGTTTTACAATGCGATTAAATAGAGTTGCTACCATGTATTAATTTGGCTAAAACGTAAGATCATGACATTAGTTTGTCAGGGGTCGTTTGTCTTAAAGAAGCATGGTTTCCTGCAATTACAGAACATGAACCGCAGGTTATTTAAAGGTCAAAATGGGAGATGGGGGGTGGCTAGGCATCAGCAGATGGTTGACCTTGGATCGGGCACAGAACTGCGTGATCGAGTGGGTTTACGACAGACAGAAGAGTAGTGAGGGAATAAGACAGTGACAGAGTCCAGGGCAGCAATAAGGGTCTGGCGGGGTATGCAGTATATGGGGTCGGAGTCGGAGGCCGAGTAGGGGTTTGGAAGTGAAGCCTCGACCAGGAGGATGAGAATGGAACCAGGCTAGGACTCTCAAGGAGGAACTGAATTGGGTAATATCTTTAGGATAGGATGATCGTTAATATTGATAGATAGGATGATTGTTCTTATAATGATGTAGGCGTGCTTGTAAGTGTTTTGTAATAAAATGTTGAAAACGTATCGTAGTTATTAATGAAGTAAGTAAAAGACGGAGTCAAGATTCCGGGAAGAAATGTACCTTCGCATAAGCCATGCTAGTTTAAGAAGTAACGAGGTAATCCCCATGCAGGGTAAATACTATTTATAAATTGGCACGGTAAGACACAATATAACGTAGATAGCATAATTCTAACAACACGTCGACTATGTTCTGCACTTTTTTGGTTTGAATATATGTAACTGCTCACAAGTTCTAATTAAATGGGCGAATATATCAAACAAATAACACATTTTGACAATAGGGTGCCGTGAGTCTGAGTCTCTGAGACAAGGGAATATTTTAAGTCCTATTTTGTTCTCCTATTTAGCGGAACATGTTATTCCCTTGGTGAACCAAGTCACATCGACACTTGAATAATACACAGTCCATTGTAGAGAACAAAAACTAGCAAAACAATAGAACTATTATAAGCCTACTTACGATAAATCAAGCTAGATAAAGTGTTCTATATTATAGTTCATGTCAAGTTTATATCAGATTTAGAAAACATTCCTTTGAGAAGCCAACTCACTTTATTACACGTATGTTGTGTATGATTTGGAAAGGGTGTGTTCCCTGAAATAAATCAGGCTCATGATATGTCAATGAGTTTCGAAATCTTGTCCTTGGTAGTAATAGCTCTGATTGCAGAATTGTAAATTAACCGTGATACTATCTTTACTAGTCAGTCCTCCATATAAAAAATATTCAATTGACGACCAGCTCAGTCTAGAAAAGTATAGCAAATCTAGATTTTTAGCCACCTTCTCGATTTTATAATAATAACAATACAATTATAAATGGAAGATATCTGTAGATAGAGTCTTAAGGATGTGGTGGGGCAAATTCTACACTGAAGGAAAATGTGAACGAGGAACTGCTTATCGGTGATAGCAGCTATTCAAGAAAGGGTGAGCATATCATACCTTACCGGTTGGACACGCCCTGCACACCAGCTCGTGAAGTCTGATTGGACAGGCACAAGAGAATACATATTGCAGATCAACTTCCCCTCAAGGCTTGACTCGCTGATTTTTGCCTTGCTGCATAGTGTTACCTCCTCTGTGTTAGCGTAGCAGCAAACACTGTGACGTTTAGGAGCACTGAGCACTACGCCAGCACAGAAAAGTTAACTAAATGAAGCAATGGTGAAATTAGACAGTGATGGGAAGCTGGCGGGAGTACAACTTGCAGGGTAAGTTGATTGTCCATTTCCAAAATATATATCCCCACCCCTTTAGAGATATTCTCTTTTGGGAGATGACATTTCATCTGAATTCTTTATGCTGTGAGGTAGATATATGGGGTATTTCTTAATTTAAAGTTGACAAGTGCCAGCGTCAATCAAGTTGAAAAAGGTCAATGTTATAGATCCAATAATTTAAGCACTAGATATAAGTGTGGCAAAATATATTTGTAATACATTCACATACACCATGCAGTTAGATACTATCGAATCTAATTACATGGCTTGGGTCGAAATACAATGGTACCGTTTATTGAACTAAACATTGTTTTGGAAACGCTGTATTAAATATACACGTGACTTGCCACCTTGACACATATAATCTAAAATATCTGTAACAGGACCATCAAAGAAATCTTCCAACTGCGAGGAAACCAACTATAGGGTACACTGTTATAATATTGAAGTTACTTTGACAATGATGACAAGCGTGCCGATTGCCGTATTGATAAACTGACAGTCATGTTGTCACGCTGACAGTACGTGTTTCCGGAGTGCTGCCCCTGTGTGCTATGCTGGTCTCGCGGTGACTGTTAGTCTGTCATCCTGACCCCTTAATTTTTTAAGCGCCTAGGCAAGTCTACAACAAGACTCTGAGCTCAGTTTAAAATGAAAATGAACACATCTCAGAGGCTCCTTTTTATTTTATTTTATTTTTTAAATTTTTAAAATTTTATGAAATAATTCATTTCAGAGGCTAAATGTTAGACTAGGTGACTGTTTGCGGAGACTTTTATGTGGCCTAAATGGGGGCTACCACCCAGGAAGAATTAAGTCCCGTCTCATTTTAGAACTTAAAACTTAAAATTCCTCTAAAAACATAGCAGAGTTCATATTCAATAATCTGTTACAGAAAAAATGTAAGGGAAGCCGAAAGTGGTAAACACATTAATTTGGAAGCATGACTGAATCACGGTAATCAATGAGCACACCGGGTGATCATGAGAGAAAACACTCACAAAGTTTCCTGGAAAGGGCCTATATATGTAAGCGTATATTATATGAGTGAATTAAACACAGACCGTTCACAAAATCGGTACGCATTGCCAATCATAATACAAGGTGATTTGTGTATGATATGGTAAGTGCATCGATCATATGTCTATTAATTATTTCTCATACTCTCTTTATATTTTAGAAAATCATAGGGAATGTACAGAATAACCCAACTTCGACACAGGACGGTAACCGGCTTAATCGACTAACAAGCTCTCTTTTCTACCTTGCTGAGTTAGATGCTTTTTTGTGGCTCGATTATAATTTCCTTTTCGGCGACTCTACACTGTATTATCTATTTAAATGTATTTTATTACCGATGAAGATACTATTACTTTCGATGTGTTATACGTACGGTAATTACGTGTCATCAACGTTTAGGAAGAGTAATTGTTCAATTGACATTCAATTGAAAATATTAAGTCTGTATATCTGTACCAACCCCGTCAATTTAGTCTTACACTCAGACTATGAACAAAATATTTATTCTGAAAATATCACCATTTTATTAAATATTGAATAGGAGACTGTAAGGAGACTGTAAGAACTGGAATTTTCATAAAAAAGGCTCCTTTTAATTAATTTTTTTTCACAGTCTAAGTGTTAGACTACCGTCAATTGTGTATTGGAGTTTATTGGTATTTTAAGCTTAATTACTTCGGAAGATTCTGGTATGGATTTTAACATAAGAGATATGGATTTTGTGACATCATAATCCAGTCAGTGAAGTTTCGATGGAACTGCATGCGGTAAGGGAGAAAAAAGAAGCTTGTCGCGGTTTTTCCTTGCATGGAGACACCACTGCAATGGTGGCACGTTTTCTTCAGACGAATAATACTGATATGATGTGTTAATAAATGACAATTCTCGATAATATAAAGGGTATACGTTCCAATAGATATCCGCTAAAAGTTTTATGTGAACGTATATCCTCGAGATAATAAATGATGACATTTGGCCTCTTTATTTTGTTTTCTTTTTTCTTTACAAGTAGAACAATATATAACAACAAATAATCAGTATCTCATTTACTTTTAGGTTATCTTTTAGGTACACCAGACAATCCACGCAAAAAATGAGCAATGAAAATTCTCATGGTTTGTCATACTCAATAATTCAGAATATTGACTTTATGTACAGTACGATGAACACTCTGACAGTGTATCAAATGTCCAGCTTCAGCTTCACAGAACATCAATACCGGAACATGTGTTCTCGCTTGTAATGAACATAAACATCAACATGTATGTAAATAATGTATAGATTTTTCAGTGACTAACTCGAAACTGCGCGCTTGTCGAGTGAACAACTTGTGATCCTTGCTTCAATGCGACGCTTTCCGTGCCTTGGATCATTAATACTGTTATTGCAATCAAAGTCCTTTTAACAAATCCCACATCTCGAAACAAAACTATATATCAACATCATCGCTTTACGATATTTATACGATAAATCAACAATTAAGCTAAACTTGCCTCAAAGGAAGAAAAAACGATTTCCTTGATATTAACACCTATATTGTGTACATACATGACGTTTCGGAGTATATGCTTACTCCTTCATCAGGGGTATTCCATTTCTAACTGTCACTCAAAGACTAGCTGTCTCTAAGGTGGAATTTTATGCAATTTTATAACACCAATTCGCTATATATCAACCAATGTCCGAGGAAATATGGTTTGCAACCCGACATGGAACGTTTTTAAGTACACCGCGTACAGAGGGAGAATAGAAACGATACAACATTTTCAACTTAGTCAAACACAAAACATTTCTGCCGGATAAAGTTGAATTTGAATGTCTTCAATATGTATCTTGTAAAGAGATATACAAAATGTCATTCATTGGAGAATGATTATAACGGTAACATTTTATATCTGTTCAAACACACATGGGGGTGCTGAAATTTGGTTCTTGTTTTAATGTACACTTTTTATTATGTTCTTGGCATAATGTACCTTCTTGGATTTACATTTGTTGGTGCGTCATTACTGAAAGAAATCATAAAACCAGCCAACAAGCCCTTTTGACCCTCCTAACCTAACGGCGCCATGTAATGAATATTTGCATAAGATCAATGTTAAAGCCTCTAATCTTTGCAATAATTGTAATGTCATCGATACAATTCAACACAGCTTGTTTTATTGCCCAGTATCTTTACAATTTTGGCTAAAGTTTTTTAAATGGGTTCAATTTAACATTAATTCAACAATTTTTGATAGCTACAAGGATGTTGTACTATTTGGTGTTCACACATCACATGATGATAATATTATTCTAAATTTCTTAGTAATGTTTGCTAAATTCTTTGTATATAAATGCAAAGTTACCGACCAAAAGTGTTTATTTAACATTTTTATTAAACAACTTCAAAAGCAAGTGAATATATATAAATACTGCAATTTTTATGAAACCAGTATGCTGGAACGTATTACATGTATTACTATTGCGGCTTAAATTCAATTACGGCCTGGTGGTCCCAGCCACGTGGAGTGTACAGGCTTGATGTGAAACCGTGACATATTTTCATGTGAATAAATCCTCAACAAAAAAAAAAAAAAAAAAAAAAAAAAAAAAAAAAAAAAAAAAAAAAAAAAAAAAACCTAACGGCGATTTCTCAAAAGGTGTGCTTCTCATATATATGAGCAGTTATGTTTTGTAATTTCAAATTTAGTTCAGTTGGCGTCTGAAGATATGGTGTAACTCTATATTGTGTGGTATTGTTTCTTTGTGTATAACCAAACAAAAGTTAAGGTCTATTGGTTACAAAATAAAATTTAAAAGACGACACCCCATGAAACTGGTTGGTTGCCTTTAAAAATTAGACGTGAAAATAAGAAAGTTTGTACTTTTTACAAAGTTATTAATATACAAGCTCCAGATTATCTGATTAATTTACTTCCACCAGTCGATGAAACTATTTCTCATTACAACTTACGTAACAAATCAAATTTATCTATTCCAAAATTTCGAACTGCAGTCCTTCAAAAGTTTTTTTATTTATGACTGTGCTTATCTATGGAATAATTTTTCCTCGAAAATAAGATGTTCAAATTCATTATCGTCATTTAAAGCAAAATTATCTGAAAAAGAATGTAAAATCCCAAAATATTTTCTATTCAGCGATAGGAAGATGAACATTATACACAGTAAGTTAAGAAATTATTGTAGTTCCCTAAACGGTGATCTGTATCGTGTCAATTTATCTGAAAGTAAATCTTGCATTTGTGGTGCTTTAGTTGAAGATGTTTATTATTTCTTCTTGAGATGTCCAAGACATGCTGATTTCCGTTTAGAATAAAAGCAAAGATTTAATAATTTAAAGGCAGAATTTGATCTTAATACAATCCTGTATGGAAATTCAAATCTTCCACAAACAGTCAATGAAAACATATTTCATTACGTTCATAAATTCATTGAAAAGAGTCAACGGTTCAATTAATACAATAATACTTATGTACGTGTTTACCATATTCAAAGTGCATTTTGTAATGGAGAATGCATGAAGAGCTGATTATTTTTAACGAATCCACTGCTCCGAATGCATTATCCATCTTAATCCATGTATGACGTTACGAAACATGCATATGTGATCATTTTACATTTGAAACAATAAATTTCAATTATGGGACACCAAAATCAATTATTTTGTAAATTTCGGTGCTCATTCATCGGATGTGGTACAAGTAGCTGCGACCCTCATGAAAGGGATTCTTCCACGCACGTGCAGCGCAAAACTTTCACGCGAAGCGATGTGATTGACAGCTATAAATCTGCCTTTTCATGCCCTCCGTGCATTACAAGTCTTGAATAAAACGCGGGATTCTTAGTGACAAAAAATCATATGGTTTCTAACAGCGTCTTGTGGCCTAGTGGTTAGAAGCGCTGACTACCAAGCGAAGGGTTGCATGTTCGATTCCATGTTCATGCATTACAAAAATTAATTTGTCTATAGTTGTCTAGATATTTTAAGATCCTATCCTATACACCAAGACAAAATACATCAGTCTCGAAAAATGTACCATTACTTAAAATGTCTAAACCTAACACTCCTGCTGACTGGGACAGTCAATGACCAGTAGATTCCTAAATAATAATCAGCTGATAACAATAGAGTGACGTCATGACCATGGATTAAGTCATAAGAATAACATTTCTAATTGTGTGTTGCCTTAATAATGTATATTACATGTTTACCCACTTCGTCACTTGTAGATTTCTTACTCTCTTCTGCATATATTGTGTTATGTATTTTAGCCTTGTCAAATAGTTGTTGATTACGTGGAGAGGGCTTCTATAAGTTTCATAAATTGTGCTAAATCCATTTCTTAAATGAATACAATATGTTTTCAATAAAAAAAAACCCATGTTGCTGGTTACTCAATTCAGTTAATTTCATTCTCTTCCCACAGAGTTTACTCAAGTCATTTCATTCTCTCCCGAAAGTCATTTAATTCTATTTCGGATCCCACATTAGGTAACTCAATTCAGTTAATTTCATTCTCTCCCGATTAGAGTTATACTCAAGTCATTCCATTCCCTTCCCACAGAGGTTTTTCAAGTCATTTCATTCCATTCTCTCTCCAACGACTTTACTAAAATTATTTCTCATTGTGAGATGGTGACCAGGCGATATGAAATTTAACCCGACTCTGTATCTAATTTATGTCTCGGCGACTCGTGTTTTATGTCATGAATAAATAGAGGATATTTGACATTTCTCGTCGAATACCATGTATATCTCATCGAGTAAAGTAGAAAAGCATATTTTCACGAGTGGCTTAGCCACGAGTGTAAATATACTATTTCTATTTGACGAGATGAGATATACATGGTATTTGACGAGAAATGTCAAATGTTCTATTTATTAGATTTAACCATTTATGTAAAGTTCGAAAATGACGTTATTACAGTGAGAGGAGCATCCATGCTCCATTTGCTTTATCAAGGTCATCTTATGACGTCATCCTAGTGTTATGATGACGTCATATGATTGAAAGTGTTATTTCACTGAGTAGAATAACATGTTATTTCACTCAGTGAAAATACGGATTTTATTTTAACCGACAAATGCCGTATTTCACCACTGAAAATATAATAAAGCTCTGTTATATAGTTGTGGTTACGTCATGCGATGAAGCGTGGTAGCGTTGACTGGGCCCAACAAGCCTTGTGTCATACTGCTCTGTAACCATTGTAGATTGACACGTTATTCCATGCATAAGTCACGCTGTTCAATATTAATTATATGTCTAAGTGAGCACATTCATTGTCCTGTATTCTGTATTTGAATCGGTTAATGGTAGCGTTATACAGAGGCATGTATGTTGAAACGTAATTCGAGAGGAGGCCACTGATGTTGCGTGTATATGCCTTTGAAGTTTATTACTATCAATCGTGACGTATATAAAGTTAGCAAACATATCTCAGTGTTGTAAAGGTACATTCAAAATATTTCCTTTTTACGAAATATACAATAACGGAGGTGACATTACGACACAATTAGTAACAATAGAACAGTATTTCATTTCAAAAGTTCCCCCTTCTTTATAAACAGCAGTTAACACCATAATCCCTAATCGTAACACGGCCAATAATGACCAATCAGATTATAACTCTCAAAGACGTGTGTTGATTGCTTTGACGTTATTAGCAACCTGTGTTGCAAAGGCAGACCCATTTGTACATAGACTATAAGACTACCGCTATGCTTCAAACAATTATTCCCTGATGAAGCTTCGAAACAAGAAGAAGAAATATGCATATTGGAATATAAAGTATTGATTATGAAAGTTGATATACGTCTTCAGTGTATTATTTAAATTTACTTATACACTTCTCCACGTTTGATACTACATACCTATTTCAATATATATATATATATACATATGTTAATTAATAAAAATTAAGAGTGTCAATAATTAAGTAGTTTCGTGTTGGCAGTTTAAGATCCTTGGTCCTATTGGCTCTCGCCTCTTTTGCTAATACAACGACCTGTAACTGGACCAATACGGGGAATACTTACTTAATAACATTACAATTTTATTATGAGGTTCACATGTTTAGTGTTATCTTGAAAACCTCTCGAATGTCGTTTCCATAAAAAAGAAATATAGCCCGGTCGTACTGTGTACTGTTTTATCAACCAGGATAACGCCATTTTGTATCTTGAACAAAGCTTGGGATGAAGTGATTCTTAAAAACAACATCGAGACATAATAACGATCAACATTTATTTTAAAAATACCCAAGATAAGCAAACGTTACCATTCGATCATACAACCACTTTCATACAACCCATAACAATATTGTATACGTTTCACTAACAACCACGCCTCTGCTCAGTACCCATACAATACATATTATGCTGAGAACGATCTAATCGAAGAGCAAGCAACCCAAAAGGGAAATATATTAACAATTATTAATGGTCAACATATGCATGGGCAATATCACCTTTAGGTAGTTATCTGGTATATACAACACCGGATACCTATTTCTTAAGCCGTCTATACCATAATCAGCTTGACACTATAGTAACCAAGGTGATTGTCTGGTTTGGCAATATTTCTCATACCTGCTAATAACAAGCAACATAGTTTAGGCTGATCGAAATCAACCTTGTTCCGAGGAATACAATTTGGCGAGATCTACCGAGATACGGAGAGGTTCTGTAGGTGACGAAACTTCCGAACGATACGAGTTCGTATCTCGGTAGATGCACTATTGTACAACTTTTATTCCTCTGATGTCAACCAGACTGCGTAGCCAGTTACAATATAGCGGGTTTAATTTGATTCGCTGTGTTCGGACATTTTCTCTAAAATATAAGAGTTACTGCAACTACTGCGAATATGTAAAACAGGGCCCATATTTTCGAAGCTCTCTTAGCGCTAAAATAGTCGTAAGTCAATTTTAATGTATGGCACTTGCGACTCTCTTAGCGCTGAGGGAGCTTCGAAAATGGATCCAGGTTCGCTAGCCTTGTTGCTAAAAGAGATCGGCTATGTATTCTATTGGCTGCAAATGTACGACACCCCCTTGCTAGTAAACATTATATATATTCATGTAAAATGAAAAATCCCAAAATATTTTCTATTCGGCGATAGGAAGATGAACATTATACACAGTAAGTTAAGACGTTCTTGTAGTTCCCTAAACGGTGATCTGTATCGTGTCAATTTATCTGAAAGTAAATCTTGCAATTGTGGTGCTTTAGTTGAAGATGTTTATCATTTCTTCTTGAGATGTCCAAGACATGCTGATCTTCGTTTAGAATTAAAGCAAAGATTTTATAATTTAAAGGCAGAATTTGATATTAATACAATCCTGTATGGAAACCCAAATCTTCCACAAACAGTCAATGAAAACATATTTCACCATGTTCATAAATTCATTGGAAAGAGTCAACGGTTCAAATAATACATTAATACTAATGTACGTATTTACCATATTCAAAGTGCATTTTGTCATAAGAATAACATTTCCAATTGTGTGTTGCCTTAATAATGTATATTACATGTTTACCCACTTCGTCACTTGTAGATTTCTTACTTTCTTGTTATGTATTCTAGCCTTGTAAAATAATTGTTGATTACCTGGAGAGGGCTTCTATAAGTTTCACAACTTGTGCCCAATCCATTTCTTAAATGAATAAAATATGTTTTCAATCAATCAATATTCATGTTTATAGCACAAAGTAATCGACTTTCTACTCAACAACACAACCTAAGCTCCCAACAGCAATACAGGCACATCATATACGTTATCATATTCAGTTCGCTGTAATATTCTGAGACCTCAGGCCTAATTTTGTCAATACCCCAAAACCAAAAAGCCAGGTAAACATATAACTAATGTTTAACGTTTATGTGAACATCCCCTCCGACATTAAATATCCAAAAATCTAAAATGATAACATTTCGATATATAATAAGCGCATTACTTAATGGCCCCAGTAACGCTGAAAAGAATAAATAAAGCATGTAACGTGTAGAAAACGAAATGAATTAAAGAGTCAACAATAATGGATAATTCTTGCAGTGGATATAAGTATACTCGGCAGGTGCTTCAAAAGAGTTTATCGTTGGTTAATGATGAGGTCCCATTACAAACAAGTGTAGAAGGAAAGCTACCCCGACTGCCACTACTACCACCACTGCGCCTATTGCGGTCTGTCTGAGCATGAGTTTCAAGTCTTTAGGGATGAAGAATGAGCTGAACTCCGTGGTGAGGTTGAAGAGCAGGTACGAGATGACCAGGTAGATGACCGTGGCGAGGCTGAAGGTGAGGAGGGGGTGCCCCCCGATGTAGTCTATCAGCTGCTTGGCGTTCCCCTGCAGGTACACATGCAGCTGGGACAGGTAGGTCTCCAGAGTTATCTTCCCCAGCCAGGCGAACATGTGGACGTAGTAGCGTCTGAGTATTGGGAAGGAGTTGCGCAGCACGATGAAACACAGAATTGGGATCATGGATGTGTAGCAGTGAGTTCTGTTGTATTCGTACTTGTCTTTCCTCATAAAACAAAAGTACCACGCACATCCTATCCCCAGAGACACAGTCACCATCACACCTTTGATGGCCAGCTTGGAGAACTTCTCCCTTGCTGAGCTCGTTTGTCTCTCAAGGTGCTTGATAAGCGCCTCGAAGTGTGGGTAGTTATAGGCGCATAGCATCCCCACTAAACATGCCCAGTGGTCCAGACCTGCTCGGAACTCCCACTCGTGCATTATGTCATACTTTTCAGAGGACATACCGAATATGAAGGACAGGGGACGGAAGAGGGTGCTACAGACGCCTGGGATCTCGAAGATGAGTGCGTTGCATAGGATGTAGGCGGCAAACTTGACCGCCATCTTGATTCGGTCCTCGTTCCAGCTATTGAAGACGCGCATGAAGACGTAGACGCTGACGAACCAGTAGGTGTGCATGGCGCAGATGTAGTACAGCATGTACTCGTTATTTGTCGTGATCACCACGAACAGCACTAGGAAGTTCAGACGGAACATCATCTTGAGGACTCGCCATAGGGAGAAATCCTTTCGTATCCAGAAGAAAGAAAAATTGCCTGTAAAAAAAGGAAAGGGACACTTGGTATGAACATGTTAGTTTCCTTAGAAAATAGTTATCCTATTTTTTATTTAAAGTCAGATTTGTACTCAAATTGTCACTTTTGAAGAGTTAAACATCTTAAGTTCAGACTTAGAACTGAGACAACCTAGAAATGTAGCAATATATTACACTAAAACAGTTTCCTTTCCAATATTACAAGGGGGTCTGGATGTCTTACTCGGTGCATTATAATGTATATGTGCATGGTCCATGGCAACAGGGAATTAAATGTTAATGACTAGATAAGAACATAATCAAGACAATACTACTGGTCTGTTCAATTATTCAAGTGAAGCTCTCGAGTCCCTATATGTTCTAACGTGATTCACTCACTCGGCAAGATGAGCTGTCGTGGGATTTAACACAGCATTCCAGGTTTTCCACTTCAATCACGACACATTGTATTCTACATAGCAAGGAGAAACCAACCCACTGCGACTCTCATAGACTAACATTTAGTCTCAGAAATGAATATTTTTTTCATACCAACAACACTAGTTTACAATCAGTTAAAATAGTTACAGAATATGGAGCTCTAAAGATGCTTTTATTTCTAGAGTTGAGAAATCTAGACTTTCTTTAATTTGATAGACTGGACTCGTCGTCAAATGACAACATGCTCTTGGGTCTAGAAGACAGACTATGACTATGATATCTTTTCAAGTAGCGAACAGTCGATGGTATCCAACTGAATTCCAATGAAGAAATGTACTCAACCTAGTTCTAAGTTCTGCACACAAAACAGAAGGACTGAAACCAAAGACCTCTTGAGCCAATATACCGCTGCCTTACCGACTGAGTGAGTGAGTTTTTGTTTAACGCCGCTTCG
This sequence comes from Gibbula magus, assembly GCA_936450465.1. Classification (NCBI taxonomy): domain Eukaryota; kingdom Metazoa; phylum Mollusca; class Gastropoda; order Trochida; family Trochidae; genus Gibbula; species Gibbula magus. Next base: position 23,076,333 of record OW388289.1, on the reverse strand, counting down.
GCAGTATCACAGCCATTAGCCTGACTTACCGAAGCCGGTCATCCAGACATAGCATGCAATGTAGACTCTGATCCAGTTGTACCAGTCCTTGGCTGCGAAGTAGTGGTACCACACGAACATCACCTGCATCCAGCCCTTCCACTCCTCCGTCTGCTCCCTGCAACACCACAACACTCATTGTAGTGTGTGTCCACGTCTTCCTTTCAAACCTCTGCCATCCTTCATTTCTGTCCTACTCCCAACCCCCTCTCTATGGAGTTTGTTTTAATGGGAAAGTAACTAATAACACATTTCAATTACTATTAAAATGTGTACATTGCCCACAGGATTATTTACAGGCCTAATATATGTATGACCCTACTTTCATTGGTCTTAAGGATCTGACATCAGTTATTGAGGTGACAAGCTCCCCCATTAGACACGTACGGGGTGTTTTAAAGCAAATCCACCTTGATTGAAGCTAGATCTAGACTGAGCTAGGTCAGACTGACCATCAAACGCGACATGCTCCTTTAGATCGTATGTCGAAAACATACATGATCTATGTTTAATTAGAGTGAGCTAACTAAAAAAGGCACTGTAGCACAGTTTTGCATATTATGTTTCCTCAAATTTGCCATTTATTTATAATACAATTCAATGTAATTTTCGAGGGTAAAAAATCTCATTACATGACCCGATATCCATGTCCATTGTAAACGGTTTTACGAATTAGAAGAAAAAGTTACGACTCGTACGACGACAATTTTGTTGAACTGTTCACTGCGAGGCGTATAGGTTCTTAAATCTCAATCGATTTTGAGAGTTAAGACAGCAATATGGTTGACCATGTCTTCATTCTGCCACATTCTACTCAGAGCGTTTTGGTATCGCGACACCAGGCAGATCACTTTAACTGGAAAACGGAGAAGGGATAATAGACTCGCATGGCTTAACCGAACCATGTACACTCGTTTTATAACTCTTATATTGATTCAGGCGTGTTATTTAGCCATTGATAACACTTTTCGCGAGAGCACTTTATTTCAGAAAGAACAACGTACTACAGCACCTTTAAACAAGCATAAGAATTGCCAGGATCGATAAGACAGAGTGATTTGCATCATTCACAGACAACATGCACTCTACTCGAAATAAATGATGAAAATAATTGATTTTATATAATTCCTGCTGTATATCGCAGGGGCCGCTGTATGCAGTCTAGATCTAATCAAGAAATTGTATAAATTTGAAAATTCACAAAATTGGAAACAACTATCGAAATCTTTAAAATAATTAATACGCATAATTAGTTTATAAAAAAAAAAGATATTCATTTTGCAACCATTTAAATGAAAATATATTTCTCAACTAAATTTTGGTAGAATTGAGTTTGTGAAACACGATGGAGAACTAATCTCGTTCACTTGTTGTCAAGTAACCTTAGAGAAGCTGTGAAGCACTCAGGAGTGCCGAGGATGGACTGACCTGTTGAGGATAATGTCCTTAGTGGGGGTGATGGTGAAGGCGCAGCCCACCAGGAAGAGGAGGAAGACGAGGAAGAGGAAGGTGTCCTCACTGTAGATGCGCGGACTCGCCGGGAACACCTGCAACATGCATCAGTAATATGCATCAACAACATGCATCAGTTATATGCATCAACAACATGCATTAGTAATATGCATCAAAAACATGCATCAGTAATATGCATCAGTAATATGCATCAGTAATATGCATCAGTAGCATGCATCAACATGCATGGACATCATGCTTCAACAACATGCATCGGTAATATGCATCAACATAATGAATCAGTAATATGCATCCGTGATAAACATCAACAACATGCATGAACATAACAAACATGAACAACATATCAATTATATGCATAGACACCATGCACTTGTAATATGCATCAGCAATATACATCAGAACATGTCACCTTCATCCGTGATCATTTTATATTCTATCATATATAACAGTAATTGACTTAACATTGACAGTAATCACCGTTGAACCCATGTTTTATTGACCTGTCACAAATGGTATACACTCCTTTAATTCACTTAGGTGTCTAAGGTGTATCAATTGATCAAGACAACCTCGCGTAAGTCAATACTAAACACAAAATACTATGGGCCATTTCCAATATTGAAAATGCGGTGGTCCTTCATGTTTTTGTTGAGCAAAATTGCACAACTTTAATATGCCAGAAGCAACTCACCTTGACGTAATCACACATATAGAAGTACGCCATTAGTATGCCGAACACGACCACGTGTCGCAGAAAAGCGTCAAACGTCGGCGGTGGCGGTGGTGGCGGTCTAGTCTTGCCATCATTCTGTACTTTAGCGGCTTCTACATCCCCGTTACATTTATTCCCGTCCGAACACTTCGATTCTTTATCACCACCCTTGTCCTCATCTGACCCACGGCCAGGTTTACTTAGTCTCGTGAATGACCCAATGGTCCGTACTCCAAACAGCAATGCAGCGAATGCATAGAGCACGAATGTCGTCATCTGACCGATCGTGACGTCATGGTGAGGGGCGGTGTGGTCGTCATAGACCTTGGACTTGTCCGCCCACAGGTCAAGGCTCTTCTTGATGACCTGCTCCATATATGGTCTGGTCGTCGACATCACCTGTAACACACGGAATAGATATAATAACAGGCTGGTCGTCGACATCACCTGTAACACACACGGGATAGATATAAGAACAGGCTGGTCGTCGACATCACCTGTAACACACACGGGATAGATATAATAACAGTCTGGTCGTCGACATCACCTGTAACACACGAGATATGAGAACAGTCTGGTCGTCGACATCACCTGTAACACACACGGGATATGAGAACAGTCTGGTCGTCGACATCACCTGTAACACACACGGGATAGATATAAGAACAGTCTGGTCGTCGACATCACCTGTAACACACGAGATATGAGAACAGTCTGGTCGTCGACATCACCTGTAACACACGGGATAGATATGAAAACAGTCTGGTCGTCGACATCACCTGTAACACGCGGGATATGAGAACATTCTGGTCGTCGACATCACCTGTAACACACGGGATAGATATGAAAACAGTCTGGTCGTCGATATCACCTGTAACACACGGGATAGATATGAGAACAGTCTGGTCGTCGATATCACCTGTAACACACGGGATAGATATAAGAACAGTCTGGTCGTCGACATCACCTGTAACACACACGGGATAGATATAAGAACCGTCTGGTTGTCGACATCACCTGTAACACACACGGGATATGAGAACAGTCTGGTCGTCGACATCACCTGTAACACATGGGATATAAGAACAGTCTGGTCGTCGACATTACCTGTAACACACATGGGATATAACAACAGCCTGGTCGGGGGATGTTGCTGGAAGAAGATAGTATCCAATTGGGAACAGGTCAAAATGGTCATACGAAAAAAATGGCCACACTGACCTCAGTCAGAAGAAGCAAGAATGTCAAACACAGCATGTGTAATAGTACACGTAATGTGGCGTACCTGTGTTTGCGATTGAGTGGAACAAAGACAAGTCAAGGAGCGGTGCCTCTATATCAAATACGAGTTGTTGAATATGTCCAATTCACAGCTGTATGACTGTTTTCAGAGATGGGGACGTGCGTTATGGTCCATTCTTGATTCTAAGATTCTGATAGATTGCTGGTCATACTATTATTGTGAAGAGATTTACTGAATTGCATAACAAGCAATTTGACTCGATAGCCTCAAGGGCTACGCTGAACATAAAACATGAGCCTGGTGCAAGAGTGAGATCATAATCAAGCCCATCGTTACGTCATGACAGGACGGACCTGCGCTTACAGGCATGCAGTCCGATTGATTCAAGTTTGATTTGATTTACATTATTATTTGTATCAAATCATGCAAAAGAAGCGTTGATACAGTAACATTTATGAATAAGCACACAGTTATTTGGAAAAGGTAAATGAATTCATGTACAATAATTAAACCACGCAATCGAGAGACCCCGACAAGTGCAAGAACAAGTATATATATATATGTTTAATCCACTTCTTTAATAGTTTGTTAGTGTATTTTGAATCGTCACAAACAGTGAATTATAATAACTAAGAATAAACATAATTAATTATTTACCTAAAAAACAAATACACACCTAAGCTTCAATTACACAATACTAAATTAATACGGATTATGGCGATGATTTGAATATATATCTACAGTATTGACTTCAGTAATTTTCCGTAGATTTAATGCAAACGCAAATAAATTACAACAGGTGTATGCGGATAATTTCCTAATGTCGTATGAACGATTCGTTTATGAAAAAGGACGACATCTTTAATCCCACAATAATCCACTCGTGATAATCAGACTGTGAAGCTTAATTCATGCATGACTGATTTACCATGTTACATTGAGTATAAGAGTATGTGTTGAAAACACCTCTTCAAAATGCTTCAAAATACTCAAACCAATAGAAAGGTTTTATTCAATCCAGAAACATTAGTCACTGTACATCCACAGAGAATTTTATTATTTATTATTAGGCAAGCTCAGCAACACGATGCCCTATCTTTTGTGAACTTACTGTAATTGACCTAGGGCATCTTATCCGACCTAGGGGCAGATATAGTAGATAATCATATGCACCTGGTGAAAGCTAAAAGTTGAAATATACATTGTATATATGATTCTTTTAAAATTGAAATGCTAAAAAATAGTACATTGTATACTTTAATTTTGAAAATATATACATGTATTTACATTTTAAGCTGTACGTGAAGCAGATACTATGGTTATCGGTAATTAAAATCCTTACATAAAAGCTTAATGCGTTTGCTTTAAATATCCTACTTTCATCTCAGATACACACAGACACCGTATCCAATTAGAACGAACACCTACATACACAACGAGCAACCCACAGCTGATGTTCAGCAAGTATATCCACTGTACTTGACACGATGGAGTGCAAGTTTCAATAGCTTCATTATCTCCAATGTAACACGTTTTAGCACAATGCAGATCTTAACAAGCCGTATCCGTCGCCTTCAGTCTATCAACATCGATCAAAATGCCTACCACCGTTTCGTCATGATAGGCTGTCGCTCAGACCCTGACTTTAGCAGAGTCAGTGAGTATGATGTTACAAATAGATCAATAGGTATTACATCATTCAGTATCACTAAGGGAAAGGCTAACACATCAAATAATATCCAGTCCCAGTCACCACGTTTACAATTTACCATCCGCATTGGTGAAGGTATGCCAACTCAAATGTAATCATGATAGACGTTGGCTTTCTAAGGAAGAAGTAACCAAGTACTTGTTTTTGTCTCAATTTGAGTCTTGTACAAGTTCACTCAATGAGATTTGTTCCCGACGTGCCTACACCCCCAGATACCTATAGGAACTGTGAGGCCTTGTTGGAATTGAAATACACCCCCTTAGATAATAAGTAATGTCCTTAATCAATTTCTAGGCGGTTGTGACATACACTTACTTCATTAGATGAAAGGATGACTCTTGACGGACTTGGGGGTTCTCAAGGATCACAATGGGAACTTCTCTTTTTGGATATACTTAATTCAAGTTCAATATGAAAACAGTGACTCACTTCTAAGAAGTATATGTAATGAAAACAAAAAAGATGAACACGTATGACGGATTCAGTGTATGCTTCAGTCGTATTTATTTATATGTTGTATGCAAACTATGAATGAGAGCACACGAAGTACTTATATAAGTAAATAGTATGAAACATAAATGAATAAACAGGTAAATACTGAATATTGCTTTGAGTACTTCTCGATGTGACACAACAACTATAATCTTGGACGAGTTCATTTGTGACTGAGGTTTTATGATTAATTTACTGCAGAGAAAGCACTCAAGCATAGTATAGACTTGTAAGGATGGGATTGTAGGCACCATGAGATGTAGGCACTTGGGGAATCACACGAAAGCTGGGAATCCCTGCAGAAAGCTCTATGCATGGCTCCACCGCCACCCTCCCTGACCCATTGTCAACTTAAACTTACAAGTAAACTGCACTGCAGGGCTGTTGACTCAGAATACAACTCTGTGAGGCAATTTGCACTCAGTAATTAAGCCAAACAGCTGTGATAAAGGCCAGCTCTCAATACGCAATGACAATTTGACTGCCTGAACCTGTCCTCTGAAAAATAATATATATTTCGCTTAATTTTGGTGCTGCAGACATAAAATAGGTTGGGTTTGAAAGCTCACGAACAGACCATTGAATCATAGCACTTAAAACTTCTAATGAAACTCCTGTCTCGCCATTGTTTTAGGGAGTAGACTTTTTTTTCACAATCTTCGTTTCAATAATAAAAAAAATGATACTGTAGGATATTCTCAAAATTTGAGCTTATTAATTACCATTCCGAATTCTTTGGAATTTTTAAAAAGATATTAGAGTTGACAGCCTGAGAGTAAATTATCAACGAATTTCACAGTTTATTATAACTGACCACAATGATTTATTGTATTGAATAATATAATCTCAATATCATTTTAGTTAAAATATATCAAACGTTTTAATAAAAGATCGTCGATCGATAGGCCTATAACATTTACGGTTACTTGTTGAATATTATAAAAATCAATCTTTAGGGTATCCAATATTACGAACGAAAGCAAATACTCACTATATAGCTCGCCTTTGATACTGACGGGATTCGGATAAGTCTTGTTAACTTTTTCTTTTGCAGCAGCTGTTTACCTATTTGACTGACAGAGCAAATGGTGGTCTCAATGTCATGACGTTATTCAAAGGACAGATAACTCTGATCTATCTCAGAGAGGACAGATTTTATTCCGCTTCATTCAGCGTGATGAGTGCCGCAAGTTTCCGTGGGTGATGACGAATGAACCAGGCAACGGTTCTCCAAACTGCGGAATATTTCACGCTGCTATGTTACTGACTCACAAGAGGTGAGCTTGTATTAATTCGCTGTCACATTACTTTATTTAAGGGACACTAAGATACAAAATTCGTTTTCTTCCATACGCCTTTCACTTTTATGTTCAAATGTATAAGAACTGAATGCATGTTTGTACAGTATATTCAGATGTCAAAGCGTTATTCAAACTTTTATGTGACGCTTGCAAGCTCGCTGTTACATGAGTTTGAATAAGTTGTTAAGTTACCACAGGCGTCGGGTAATGTTGAAATAAGGGTTATTTCTCTGTAGCCTGCCATAAATAACTTCTATCTTTTTTTTCAAACCGTCTACACGACAGGCGTCTATTCGAGGCAGGCTTCTATTTCAGCACAGATGAAGTTTAGCGCAAATATTGTTTTGATTTGGAACGAGGTTTTCAGCTGTTCAGGATTAAATCATGTACATTGTGTACTTTTTCAAACTATAATATTCCATATCGCATATACTTTTTCATAACATTTTTCATTCGAAAACCATTGGGTTAAAGGCGCTGTAGCACGTATTTTCTTACTGAAATAAAGTGCTCTCACAAAAATATAGATAAGTGTTACCAATGGCTAAATAATGCTCTTAAATCAATAAAAAAAATAGTTCTAAAACGAATGAAGGCTAACATGGTTCGGTTAGGCCATGCGAATCCATTTCCCTTCGAGCAGCCATTTTAATGTGTTCACATTAAAATGGCCGTTCGAAGGTAGTTCAACTGATTTGACTGATGTAGCGATACATAAATAGTCAGAGTATAATTTTATTATGGTAAATGATGGAATGGTCAACCATCTTGCTGTCTGAACTCTCAAATTCTCATGAGACATACACAAATCTACCTCTCACACTGAAGAGTTCCAGACCAACGTCGCTTGATACGTCGCAGCATTTTCTTCCAATAAGGATAGCCTCTTCTATGGATACGGCTTAACGGGTCGTGTAATGAGATGTTTTACCCATTTACGTACCAATATATTGTTTTAACAATAATAAATAGCAAATTTGGAGAGAGAGAGAGAGAGAGAGAGAGTGAGAGAGAGAGAGAGAGAGAGAGAGAGAGAGAGAGAGAGAGAGAGAGAGAGAGAGAGAGAGAGAGAGAGAGAGAGAGAGAGAGAGAGAGAGAGAGAGAGAGAGAGAGAGAGAGAGAGAGAGAGAGAGAGAGAGAGAGAGAGAGAGAGAGAGAGAGAGAGAGAGAGAGAGAGAGAGAGAGAGAGAGAGAGATATATCTACGGTGAATTTGAGTCTCTTTTTACCAATAACATCTTTAAGTGTTTAGTCTTGCTCACAAATGGTTAAGTACTGTACTGTATTTGCAATGTTAATTTTAAATGTATTTAGGTCAGCTCTCATTGACCAGCTCCACCTGTCACACGTTCCTCCCTCTTACCCTACTTTGGCAAAACTCTACTACCCCAGCTCCAACCTGCTGTGGGCTACCAGTGCAGGAGAAAAAAACCCCATTAATTTTATAATTGCTCTAAAACTTTTATTTGTCACAACAAAAGAATGAAAATTAAAGGTTTTGGTCTCCATCATACAAATAGGCTATTCTAAAAAATTAGCTTCCTAGCAGTTCTAGTTTCTGAAGTGAAATTTAAAGTTTCAGTTAAAGGCGCTGTAGCACGTTTTTTGCAAATTTTATTTTTTCAAATTTCTCATTTATAATGATTGTTTATGTCATTTAAAGTAACTTTAGAGGGTAAAACATCTTATTACACAAACCAATGATCCGTAGTGGTAATAACGGTGTTGCGTATAAAGCCAAAATTGCATGGCGGCCATTTTATTGTTAACACATTTTTTATATTCGAATGACAAAAAAAATTCCCATGGCTTTACGGAACCATGTACACTCATTTGCAACTTGATTTGCCGAAAAGAGAAGGGTGTTTTACTATTGTTGACATTATTTTTCAAATACATTTCATCGACTTATTTCAGCAAAAAAACGTGCTACAGCGCCTTTAACACCCTACCACGCCCATATTTGAGAAGGGATTTCAAAGAAATGAACAAACTTCAATCTAGATGTTATAACGATGTTATTCTGAAAATTAATATATATTTCTGTTTAAAACAGTTTTGGAGAAGAAGGCATTTAAAGATTTGAGGGTGGACCTCCTGCCACGCCCATATTTGTTTGGCGGTCAGGTTCAAATGAACAAACTTGAAACTTCATGTTATAAAGATGTTATTCTGAAAATTTCAGCTTCCTATGCCAGTTGGTTTCGGAGAAGAAGTCGTTTAAAGGTTTTAGGGAAACTGCCTGCCATGCCCATATTTGAGCGGTGTAGAGAAAAATGTACAAAATAAGATCACCTAGGTGCAAGGTACCTCCCCACAAAATTTCAGCTTTGGGGGTGAAAATGTCAAAAGTTTACGGACGACGCCGGCCCATGAGCTTTACAGGCTTGATGAGCTAAAAATTAATTCAAATATAGCTAACTTTTACTTACTAAATGAGTGAAGAATGTGTCAAAATGAAACGACTTTTCACAATGATACTTGATAATATTATGTTTACTTACTTAGATTCCTACATTATTTTATTGGTGTGCAATTAGTTGTACAACACACTCGGCAAACACTGCCTTTTGTTAATTTCAAAAAAGGCTATCTATATACGTCATGTTAATAATCTTGTTTACCATCGTTTTATCATGGTTATGAAAAGTCATATAACTGCATGCTTGTACACAACATTATTAACAATCCTTTCAATTATGTACTGCTGACACTGGTCATTAAACGTATGTGGGACCGGTGTCGGGCGGATAAACCAATAAACCAATAACCAGAGTACACGTACTATATATACTGTCGTTAAACTCGACGTGAATAAGTAAGACCATAGCTAGGAAAAGGAAACGACAGGCGAATTAAACTGTTTGGAAACCAGGAAGTCAAAGATGAGGTTAAGCCACGTACAAGATGCTTCCTATGCCACGCCTTTCTTTACGTGTTGCATCTTGTTGATAGATTAATCGATTTAATACTCTGAAGGAAATGTGTTCCTAGTTACTATATAAATAGAACGAGGTCGATAGAAAGGGGTCTCTGTTGTGTAAATGTCTTCTAAACATGCACAAATGACACGCTAAATATTTCTAAGTGGGTCAGGGTATTGCAAAACATGCCGTTACCTTAGAATAGGGAGGGCTGGCAGTTGTTTTAGTTTTGAAAGTAGATTTACCATTGAGGTGGACAAAGTCTTGTTCAGTCTTGCTATATTACAGTTTGTTCACATATTATAAACAGCTAGCACTGTCTCACAACACTCGAAGGTATATATCTTCAGTCAGGCATCGTTTATTCCCACACTGTTTTTATTTTGTGATTGTCGTACGATATCAGAGCGAAGAAATACACATGTGTACATGCAATTGACGCACATAGACATTATAATATTAGTATTATATGTTTTACTGTTGCCATGAAACTGTTATTATATGTTTTACTGTTGCCATGAAACTGTTTATCGGGTAATACATATTTATTATCCAAAGAACAAGAACCTGACATTCGACTCCGACATCAAACTATTCAGTATTGACAAGGTTACTTTACTCAACTGTGGTGGCGGATTCAGAGGAAAAGAGGTTTCGGGAAACAACCGCCTCCCCCAAGTCGTCAAGTATAAAAGCATAAATATAATAAAACAGTGTTAAACAAGCTTTGGTTAAATTGGTTACAACAAGCTATGGTGAAAAGAGTGTACAGGCCCAGCCCGTAAATGGCTTATGAGACACGTTTACATACTAAAACACATTAAATGTACAGATTATAAAATAGATAGATACGAGCATACTGTGTAATATGTGTATGAACAATATATAATGTAAATCAATTATATAGTAATATCAATTTGGTTTGACGTCAAATGTCATTGAACGTTTTTGTATACCGGCCACAACCCGAGGGAGACATACAGAAAAGCAGACTTGAGAACATACGTTGACAATTCGTACTGAAAGGTACATGATCAATTTGCATGATATTAAATTTGGTTCTAAAATGTTCCAAATTACAAAAGGGTGCTGGTGTAGGTTACATCTTCTTACTCGACTTTCATATTCACCCCCAAATGCTTAAAATATCAAACTTATATATATTTCAATGAAAACAAGTAACGGTCTCATGCATGTGTAGTAACCGACAATTATGGCTCTATCTCACGCATGTACTCATTATAATAAGACCTATTAAACGATGTAGAAACAATTCTGTCTTTCTATCTACTTTATTAAAGTTTCCAAAATTACGTTTGACATAATGGCTGCAGCAAGTCAAGGTCCATTGTCCGGTTTTCGATCATGACCACGACTTTGAATGGTTGTATTTTCGTTATACTGAACTGATTGACCTTAAACTGGTTATATTGTGTTAAAGTTGATAATTCTCAGTAAAATAACACAATCATAACAATGGACATATGTTTGACCCCACCAACATGATAATGTCCCTTATTTATAATAAATATGCACTGTGTTCTGAAGCCATTCTCTCATTTTCTATTTAATTTCGAGAAAGGGTCATTTATATTAGAAATACTTGCCTTTTAGATAGTGAGGAAATATAACATGGTTATATTTGGGATAACACTACCTTCAATAGTACAAATTCTTGTACTTTTTCGGACCGAGTCTCATACGGGATTCGAACCCACGCCCTCAGAGTAAGTCAACTATCGCCAGCATTGACTTACCAACAGCTGGGTCATTTATAGTTTTAATGTATGATTATATATAATGTGTGCTTCTGAATTGAAGTTTTATTTATTGTTTTTATGCTGAATATTATTATGTGTCTGCGCTTAAAGTCATTATTTGGTATTATTTGGACTAGTCCATTAGTCCGGTAAGGTGACAGTGTCTGTAGATAACTGTCAGTGCAACCAACCATAACGGATGTTGTCGAGTTTTGTGACATTACCGACTAGAATAGTCTTTCTATCAAAGTAGGCCGCTCGTTGATGCGTTACGGTTCAATTGATTAGCGCATGCTTACATCAAAACACGCGAGAATATCGTGTCCCTGGAACCCCATTCGATAATATGAAGAGGTATATGTATATTAGTGAATAGTACAGGGTAACGACCAGTTACATAATAAACAATATTATACATTTTATATACACACACACACACATAATTTATTGTATTACGATCTCTTGGCCAATGACAGCCATGCCTATCGAGTCAAGAGTATCATTCTTACCTGTAGGAAGGATCACACGGGCTGGTATTATATTGCAGCTAGGATCACAACCACATGGCACGAGAGCTGACTGACATCGCAAATATTATATCCAGCATATCAAGCGGTGACGTGGAATGTCTCTTAAATACTGTATACCTGAACTCGCCGTCAGTATGTCGCTAGATGTGAACTCACGGTGGTGTCGCGTCAATAGCGGCAGGTCACCTGTGAACAGCGAGTGGTTGGTTTCCTCTAGTCGACTCTATGACATACACTATGTTAAACTGCTGTATATGGTCTACGTTGAACAGTCTGGACAACATGATCATTCAGGCTGTTACCCGCTAAGAGCTGTATGTACATACGGGTATCGTCCTCTCGTCGCTGTATGAAGGGCGTGGCTTGATCGTGTATTCCTACCGCGTCATTCTCTATTATATTAGTTCGTTCGTTTCTGCTTGCCTTTGGGTAAAATCTTTTCATATAAGACTATTTAACTATTATCTTCTCGCACAACACTGACTCACTCAACCGCCCATTCTCTCTCTCTCTCTCTCTCTCTCTCTCTCTCTCTCTCTCTCTCTCTCTCTCTCTCTCTCTCTCTCTCTCTCTCTCTCTCTCTCTCTCTCTCTCTCTCTCTCTCTCTCTCTCTCAAATAAAGATTTGTAGTTAAATTGATAAGGCATCAATATATATGTTTTGATAAAGATGTAGGACAACATCCAAGCTACATTGATTTTGACAGTTCATAACAGCATACGACAGGCTCCTTAAGCAACTTACACATATAATATACATAGGCCTGCTTGTTTGAGCAGAATGCATTCTTATGTCTATAGTAATAAAGATATGATGGTAGTTGTTTAGCTGTATAATAAAATTCGTGTTAGTCTTGTTATATCCCCAGAAAGAATGCTAGAATAAGTTCGTCTAAACCTCTCGTTCTCCCCATAAAGAGGTTACTCTAGGCATCTCTGTGACAAATGGTCCAGATTCTTACTCCGAACAAATGTTCTGCCTACATTGACTTCATCGCTATCGTTACAATGGAGAGGGTCTTTATAATTTGCATTTGTACTTCGATAATGCCTAATATTAATATACAAATAAAATATGTTATTTCTTTTCTCGATTATTGTCTTCTCTATTCAAAAACATGTTTATAGTTTTAATTTTTTAAAAAGAGACATGGGCTCTGTAGCTCACCAGGCTTAACTCGTCAGCGTTTGCATATGAGTAAATCGTTGCATATATGCAAATTTGCTCAAATGAACAAATCTCGTCGCATAAACGTATTTGCAGGTATGCAACTTTTACTACCGTAAGCAGATTTTGCACGACCCTAAGCAAAGTTGCACCTAGTCACGGGCAGGTGTCAATGTTTACTACCGTGAGTATTCTCGTAAAAAATCGTCGTATACAGACTCAGTGATTTGAGAAAATAACATCAGATAACATTAGTAACTGTTAATATTGTTTTTCAAATTCTCTATATAGGATAATCTCCTTCTTGCACGCGATGACCTTCGAAACCCATCTGACTATCCTTATATAATTAGGGATATAGTCAAACCAATGTTGACAAATATAAATTAATGTCATAAATTGAGTTTACATCTAATAAATATTAATTGGCATGTTTCTCTATTCATATGTTAAAAGAGTTGGAAGCCAATTAGCTTAGACAGAAATTGAACACGTATGAACGCATAGTAAATTTACTTTTATTCACCTGTGTTACCACCATAAGCAATATTACATATGTGCAATGTTCGCCGTATAAAAAGGGCATATGAGTAATCCACATTTGCTGTCTGTATACAGAAGTTTTTAGACTTTTAGTTCTGACGAAAAATACAAAAATAAGCCTCTTTCACATGGACACAATTTACTTACATAAGCAATTTACTTACATGAGTAAATATACACATATGAGAAAAAGTAAATTTATATCACATGTTCACATGTTGTTATCGCCAGATATAAGTAAACATAATATCGTGATTAGAATAACAGAATGTTCATCACTTGATACAATGTCATTGAGAAAGCTGCTCATACATGGGGTATGTTGTGGGAGAGAAGTGCATGGAGATGAGAACGATCTCACAACTGGTGGTCTTAAAGCACGAAAATGTCTTTTTATGACACCATTTGGATGAGAACTTTTGGATGACTTTTGCATGCGTGCCATTGCTTATGTTGATAAAAATGCAGGAAAAAACCCCGAAAAACTTTCTTATTGAAAGATAATTAGTAAATTAATTAATTTGTGAAGGTGTTTTCTAGTCTAAATATATATCAATTTTTGTTATTGTCAAGCGCAAAGCATTGTGGTCGACTCTCACACAGTAAACACACAAACAAAAGAGAAACACAGTTTATGAGTAGTCCTATTCACGGAAACTGAAATTTGGCCTTATGTAGTTCCCAATTAAACTGAAATAGCTGTTTTTGCCAACGAGATATTTTTCTTGAAGCATATAATAATATATGTGCCATAGATTGCTAGTATAATCACAGTAAATACCATTTAACAGAAAAATGCCAATATTGTGTGTATTTACAAGACGTTTAGTACACATTAATATAACTATCGTCTCAATAAGCAATGACTGACAAGAGAAACCTGCAGGGCGAAGATAGTCGAGAGTAAGCATTTGCACGTGCACGTTGTCACAGGGACTTAATTTGCAATTGACAGACTGACTGTCTCTGAACCCTTGTTTAACATGATGCATGCAATATAGGAAATCTGTCTAATGACATCACATTCAGTGGTGAACGCTAATCCAGGGCACGTGTCTTCGAAACTGAATTTCATCGGATTGCCCTTGTAGGAACATTATTTCTTATACGTCCTGACGTGGATGAAAGATTTCTCTAGCGATTGGTATTATTTGTATGTTTTGAAAACATAATCTGGTATTATATAAACATAACATACGTAATGGGTCTTTAACTTCTTGGTGAAATACTCACCTAAGCAAACATAAATTATGTTCACATGACCACAAATACTCCAGGAGTATTTATATTTATATATGAGTAAATATACTTTTACTAGACCTCTAGGGGTCTAGTAAATATACTTTTACTTAGGTATATTTACTCCAGGAGTATATTTACTCATGTAAGCAAATGCGTTCATATGCCATCCCAAGTAAAGTTACTTACATGAGTATGTTTACTCACATAAGCAAATGTGTCCATGTGAAAAGGGCTATGACTTGGAGGGCACAACCAAATCAATACTTTATCCTTACCATTACCCGAGGTGTCTTAGACTTGTCCATGTATCCTCTTCTCAAAACGTTTACTCCTTCAGAATTTCGACTGTAATCTCTGTTCTACTATGACGAATTTCTCGGCTAAAGTTGCAGAGCACGGATTGGTTTCATTGGAAATTAGTTGTGCAATAAACTCTTTGTCGGTTACTGTGTTTTCCTCGATATATGCTATTTGATTTTGCGAAAATCATATAAACATGCTGAACATTATAAATATGCTAATAAATAAGGAACTGCAACTCAGATGCAAAAACCGAATTATTTTTATTTGTGTTATTTACATCATACCATTCTCTTCCCACAGAGGTTACTCCCTTCAGGTTACTCTCTTCAGATTTCCGATCCTATCCTCTGTTGTTTTTCGCTTGAAATAGAGAGCAGAAGCATAGTCCCCTAGCGGTGGAAAGCGGAATCTCAAACTGATTCCCTGCTTCTTAACGAATGAAAACTCATCTTTCAGTGGCCAAGTCGACCGAGTGACTTCAAAGATCTAGGCATTTTACTCTGAAGGGTCATGCTCATTTAGCATATGTCCTTCGAATATGTCTGATGTCTGTCTAAATAAAGCAAATGAACTATTTTTTGGTATTTGTCTCTGATTTGGTCTTCATTATTTATTAACATGTTTATGATTATGAATTAATTGTCTTCACAAAATCAAATAGTATATTTAGAGAAACAACACATCCAACGAGAAAACTTATATCTTAGGTATATTTTATCATTGTGACGTGTGATTGGCAAATGTCACTTTTACATTAAGGGCGTCGCTGAGAATAGTTTAATAACAGACCATCGTAAACATTGTAAAGACATTTCAACGCTATATATGCCTTGTATAACCATCATTCAGTTGCTTGTGGAATGTACATTGATTTATTGGAACTTCCTTCCGTGTTAAATGTGCAGAATGGTAGTTATCGTCGTCAAATCTCACTCACGTCTGTTCATTACCTTGTCAAAGCCAAAAAATTAAAATAAGAAATTAATACATTTTTATTTGAACATCGCATGTATCAAGTATCACATGGTCAGTATATTCAACATATTTGTGTTTTGATAAAATTGTCCTCTATATGAAGGAATATAAAGTCTGCGAACTATCAAAGCCCTGCCACGTTTCTGGTAGTAGCATCCATAAATTATATATATTTGAAGGGCATATACTACTAGCAAGACCCTTATGAGTCAAATGCCTAGATATTTAAAGTCACTAGGTCGACAGGGCCGCTGAAAGATGAGTTTTCATTGGTTAAGAAGCAGGGATACAGTATGAGGTTCCCCTTCCCCCCACTAGAAATGTTGCTGGAGCCTAGAAATTCGGGCCATCAAGAACAGAATTTAGGATAGGAAATCTGAAGGGAGTCAACTTTGTGGGAAGAGAATTTTGTAAAACTGATTAAATTGACTTTTAAGAACTAAAGCTCTGTAAATGAACAACATCACGATATGCTTATCTATGTTCTATATTACAAGGGTGTGGGGAAACATCATTAGGAAGGAAATGGTACTGAACAATGCAGTCTGATTGAAAATCGACCTTTTTCCGAGAAACAAAATTTGCAAAATATTGCATCTACCGGGATACCAAAAAACTCTGTAGATTCCTCTACACTAGGACGGTTAGGCGAGGAAACGTTCGATGATATGAGTTCGTATGCCGTTATATGCACCATTTTGTAATATTATTTTCATCGGAAAACGGTAGGTTTTAATCAGACCGCTGAAAAATCCATCACAAGTGTATGCTGTTATTAATGAAGTGTACGTTTTTGTAAATATTAGTTTTTTTTATTTGATTTTAATTTAACGTCATCCACATAGAATGGATATACAGATACATTTTGAGTTGGTCACACAGCAAACACAAATAATATAGTTAACATATTGCACGTGTGGTATCAGTGCGATGGTTGCATTGCGAAGATTGCAGATCCAAAGTAGTGCATTTTATGACTGCTTCTATCAGGGCAGAGACGAACTCGGTTGGTGAGCGACAGATATTACGAGCTATACTTTTCTTAACAGTATCGTGTTTATATGCATCCTCACATTCGGAAAAGGGAGCGGGATGGGGATGGGGGAAGGGGGTGCATCATGACTATAACCTCAATAGTCATCTTTAATTTTCACATGAAAAGGAGCGAAAAACTCTATTATCTTTAAAAGTAAGGTCTAAACAAAATATGAGCATATAGGCTGCATAAAAAAATAAAGCATGGTTATTTGATTTGTAGATTGAATTGAAACACCACATTCGGGTGTTTACGTGTGTAAACTGCCTTCGGATGTGTTATAGTTTGGTAATGGATCCACTGTTAAAACTTTTCAATATCATTTCTGATCTTCTTGCTTGTAAGTTATGGAAATCTGCTATTTGTGACACAACAGAATTGCAAAAAAAAGGCTTTGATATGAACAGCTTTATTTACATCTTAAATTGCTGAAAATTAAACATGCAGGAACAAAAGCTTAAATGACACTCAGATTCATCCTGACTATGATATACTAGACTTCATGTTGGGAACCAACTTCCAAACGCAAGGCATTACTCTTGCCAGTCTGCATTACTGGTTGATTTAACCCTTGCGGTATTTCCCTCGCTTTGTTGTGTCGAGATAGTGAATCGCTGCACCAGAAATGCATAGCTGGCCTGGATTTCTAAACACAGATGTCTTAAGGAAATACTGCAAGGCCTAAATCAGCCAGTAATGGAGACTGGCAAGAGTTATGCCTTGCATTGGGAAGTTGGTTGGGCACACGATATCGTAATTAAAACATAGATAAAAATTAAATGGTGGTAAAAATGACTGGAGATAAAAAGCAAAAGGAGGTAAAAATGAATGGACCCTTAGATCGGCAATATGGCTGCCTTTGCTCATTTACTCTATTTGATATAGGTTGAAGGTTTTATTTTGCCTACGTTTGATCTACGTTTTAATTACGATATCGAGTTCCTGTGGTGCTGGGTCTCCTTTCACTGACCAACAGTTAAGAATACACTTAATTAGTTTAAAGGTGCATCCATTATGTTTCATACAATTTTATTTGGCTTTAATACGTTCCAACATCATATGTGCTGTTTACAATACTTACAAATTCACTCAGCTTGTATATTCATCCCCAATCGCCAAACATATCATAATTACTAGTTTCCAATTAAAATCGAGTAACACACTATGTCCTATTTACATGCACAGTAGTTATATGACCTATTGAACATTATCAACCCAAATTTGTTATTTTGGCTGGTTTAAATAAGATTCCAAAATTACGTTTGACTCATTGGCGCGCGCCACACGCTGGGCATTGGCCGGTTTTCGATCAGAAATCGAAACTGTTACCTTCATATCGTCAATATACTAAGTCGAGTATCATTAAAATGGTAGTTTTCGGCAACAGTTGGTACTTCTCGATGAAATAAGACCATTTATAACGTTTGCCATATTTGACCCCCACAACACAATGGATGAACCTTTAACATCAAACTAAAGTTACCACAGTGACTTATGATCACATTACTGCTTTGTGAGATGATAAGCTGGGGTATTTAAATGGAGTGAACCTAGGGTAGACTAGCAAAGTAAGTACATGAGTAGACTAACATGTACCTCCGGATGACTAGTTTACACAGCACCGAGGGTAGGACCAGTTAATTATACATGTGTGTTGAATTCAGGGCTTGGAACGATTGTAAGTAATGCTGAGTAACTAGCGATTGATACGTTTTCCCGTTACCTAAGGATACACTGGACCATGCATAATTTAGTATCCCCAATAAAGTACAAGCGCATTAGCAGTGATTGGAAGTGAGGCCGAGTAGCTAGAGATGATGAAGTTTACGTATAATTAAGGATGAAACAGTTTGTACATGTAGGGCGTTACGTATTACTAAGGATGAAATAGTTTGTACATGTAGGGCTTTACGTATAATTAAGGATGAAACAGTTTGTACATGTATAGCTTTACTGATAACTAAGGATGAAACAGTTTGTACATGTATAGCTTTACGTATAATTAAGGATGAAACAGTTTGTACATGTATAGCTTTACTATTAACTAAGGATGAAACAGTTTGTACATGTATAGCTTTACTGATAACTAAGGATGAAACAGTTTGTACATGTAGAGCTTTACTATTAACTAAGGATGAAACAGTTTGTACATGTATAGCTTTACTATTAACTAAGGATGAAACAGTTTGTACATGTAGAGCTTTACTGATAACTAAGGATGAAACAGTTTGTACATGTAGAGCTTTACTGATAACTAAGGATGAAACAGTTTGTACATGTAGAGCTTTACTGATAACTAAGGATGAAACAGTTTGTACATGTAGAGCTTGCCGTTCCCGGCTGCCACCAGCAAGACCTCCCCACTGGACGAGTACTCGTCTTCTGCTTCAACGATCAAGACAACCTTTGGGTCGCACTGCAGGCCCAGCTCCAACACAGACATCACGGCACCGTTACTTGAGCACAGAACCAACACCTTCTTGAGCTTTCTGTCCAGGATATACAGATTACCGGCTCGGTCCTTTGTAGCGCTCACTGGCTCCCTCAAAATAGCTTCCTTGCCGGTTCCTTTGTAACGCAGCTGTTGGTTGAAGTTAGCGGTGTCAAAAATTGAGAGATCTTTCTGACTCCAGTCCAACACGAAAAAGTGTCTGTCCAGGGTCAGTCCCATAGTGCGTGGATATGTGACCGTGACTGGCAGAAGCTTGACGACAACAGCTGTGTCTGATGAAGTGTCCAAAATGTCAACGTGAGGGGAGCCGAAGGGTTTGCAGACCCCGGCCGCGAACAGGTGCCCGTGTAGATGTTGGAGGGAGGAGTACCCCACCGGGGTGCTGACCTTCCGAGCCACGCTCAGGGACGTGGCCGCCACTCCCACCTCTAGGACTCGGCACTGGCTCGGACACGTAACAGCCAGGCGCTCCTCGGTCATACGGGTCACGTCCCACGGCTCGTTGGAATCCACGAATTTTAATAGGAACAATATCCTGCCTCCTATTTGAATAACTTTAAGTTTTCTGTTCCACCGATCGAGAATAATAAGACAATTTTGTCCATGTGGACAAGCACCAACATAGCTTGCATTTTGAATGTCATCCTGATTTAGACCGTTGAACTCGTGTATAGAGGTGATGCTGAAGCCTCTGTCAGAACTGGTTGGAACCGAGTGGTCACTCAATGGTTGAAGGGTAGCGGCGGCCAAACCTCCATGAGTCGAAGCATCAGTCTGAGGAGAAGGTGGGAGGCTAAATCCAGATGGAGATCCAGGCAGTGACAACCCAGAGACTTCCGGAGAAGGTAATGGAAAACTGTCTCGACTTTCAGTCCCTACAGTTGATATGGACAGCATATGTGTTTGTATTCCTACATCAACTGAAGTACCCTCATTGGTTGATGTACAAACCCCAGACGACGCACTGCAAGTTTGTACTGAAGGGGTATCAACCTCACCCTTTTCCCCTTCTCCCCCTACACGCACCCTGCCCCAGGGTAGCTGCTCAAGTATGACCCCCAACTCGCCCCCCTTGCTGACGGAGATGTCCATATCAACACACTCCGTCTCCAGTCTGCACAGTGCCATCTCATATGCGGTGATTTGACTCTCCACTGAATCGGTCACCGACAGCGCACCTTCAGGTCGTGTCTCGCGCAGCTTGTCCAACAGTTGCTCTGTACTCTTAAGGGACCCAGATAAGGATTTTGTTTCATCTTTTATACCAGGTATTTTTGCATGTTCTCCTTTTATAACAGTTTTCATTTCTTCAAGCGCCTCCTTCTCTTTTTTCAGAATTATCTTGTTCATATTGGTTCTCAACTCAGAAAAGAACTGTGATATTTCAATGGCAAGTTCTTCCTTCTTGAACTTCAGTTCACTCGGTCTTGAAGTCAGCTTATCGTCCGCTCTCCTCACTCTATCAGACAGTTTGTCTATTCTATGTTTGAAGGTCTCTAACCGTTGTCCAGCCAACGATCTGGCTTCTTCTGGCGACATATGTTTGTCTGCACACTCGTCATGGACTGAACTCGTGAGGCAAATAGAACACACACCCACCCTCTTGACGACACAGTAGCACACCACTGCTTGCTCCCGGTGTTTGTGACAAGTCTCCATCACTGTCTGCTCCACAATGTCTTGCAGCCTTTCCTCCATCGGGCGGGCCTCCATCCCTCTCTGCCTCGCTTCCAGAGTGTCCAGAAGACTGTTGATGTAGAAGTTGTCAGGGAAGCTCTCCACCCATCTAAGGAGCTGATTGGGGTCGGGGTCTGTGGGTCGACACACCTTCCTACAGACTGGACACAAGAAAGATAGAGCCCCTCCCCCTCCCGCCGTCTTCAGAATATGCGTGGACAGACACTTCCGGCAGAAGCTGTGTAGACAGGGCAGCTGTTTGGGTTCCATGTATACGTCCATGCATATGCTGCACGTCAGATGCTGGTCCGACACTTCGCGTAGGATGTCCATCTTTCTGTTCACTGTGATACGGTATTCTGAACAATGTGGGTCGATTTATTCACGTATCCTTTCTTAACAATGTCATTATTTTCAACGAAATGTTTTTGTTATATACCTATCATGGTCTTCTTTTTAAGGTTTAAATGTATGCTAATCTTCGGAGGTGACCCAGAGTGTTGAAGAGATGTTTTTTTTGCATCAAACAACATGCAACCAACGACTTTTGATTGTTATTTTGAAATAAGTTATTTCTTTCATTTAATCACAACTTTACTTGACATGGCCATGTTCACTGTAGAGCGCCGCAGATAGACTGGCGAGGCAGTTGGGTGACTATAGCAACCAGTTGGACCGGTGGGACACGACAAATATCTGACTTCCGTCAGCATGTATTCCCATCCCCTCACGTCGCGTCGTTTACTGTTAAAACAGAAACAAAGAAGAAATGCGTTGAAAGCGGGATAATACATTAATTACGCCGTTAAGGCACGGACTTTAATTGTAATTTATGTCCGTGGTTTAAGTTTATTTCCAATAAATGTGTAGAATTTTGGACATTGTAGAGTAAATCGAAAATGCAAATACCCAAATACGATAAGAAAATCTCTGTATCAAATACATTTTGCAAAATAAGTTATAGTAGGCCTACATGTATAACCTAAATACAAAGTGACAACACATACATGACACATGAAACTAACTATAGCTATATCGTTGACTCCTATCTACACTGTACATGTAGGTCTACAGATACGTAGGGAGATTGCTGTACTGCAGTGTATTCGTTTCAACAACTACATTCGTGTCCACTGTACGCTATCTAGTTTTATTCTTACATCGAATTATCGGAGCTAAACTTCACCTAATGTCCACGAGACTCACAATGATGATTATGACAAGCACGATTTCAATTAATGTCGTACTGAAATAGCCTACTCTCTGGACATTACACTTACCATTGAACAACTTGATACAGCCGCTTCCGCGATCCCGTGTAGTCTCCGAGTGTCCTTCACCTTCCCTGTTGTGTCTATAGTCCGTTTCATCTACCGGCACAGCGGATAAGCGAGTCATTTGAGCAATTCATGATGCAAGCATATTAGTCGAAAATATATTGAGAAACCACAAAGATAATTATGTTAAACCATTTTCTGGTGGAAAATGCGAAATTAATATGAACAAATACCAATTTAATCAAAATAGTTTTTTCTGCAACTCGGAATTCACAGGAACCCGATATCGTAATTAAAACGTAGGTAAAACGTAAGTAAAAAAATCTACCCTCTATATAACATACTCTATGTTTTTTTACCTACGTTTTACCTACGTTTTAATTACGATATCGAGTTCCTGTGTCGGATTTACACTTATTATAAATTTATAGCGTTTTGTAGGGAATATTATAAGAATAATCAATTCTCTAGGTCTATACCACATCATTAGATTTACAAATAGTCTATTACTTGTTCTATTATAATGTATACATTCATATGAGTGAAAGGTAAAATATAAAAGTTTCTGTGCTGGAATTAATTGAAGTACTATAAGTACACTATATGTAAGTGAAATGGGTCAGTCTGATTAAAACCGACGTTATTCCGCGGGAAAAATGTGCAAAATAGTGCATCTACCGGGATACGAACTCATATCGTTCGGAGGAATCTACAGAGCCTGTTCGTATCCCGGTGGATGTATTATTTTGCAAATTTTATTCCTCGGAACAAGGTCGATTTTACTCAGACTGTAAAATGGGTTGTTGTGAAAACGGCACAAAATATACTAATATGTTTAAATTTTAACATTCATTTCTCCAACTTGTAGTTACCTAGGCATGTGCAGATTGGCCAACTGTTTATGCAGTTCTTGTTGTATTAACCTCTTACCCTCAGCCAATTTCCCCCGCAAGTCATAGCTAGCTCTTGTCAATCTCCATCACTGGCTAATTCGAGCCGTCCTGCAGTTCCTCAACACACTATTCCAGATTTCTAGGGCTTTTTCAATTCCGGAGAAGAGACCAGCAAACCAACATTTTATAATTCATGATGTCGCCATTACTTCAAACACATATGTTACTCTCTTCAGATTTTAATTCCGGAGAAGAGACCAGCAAACCAACATTTTATAATTCATGATGTCGCCATTACTTCAAACACATGTTACTCTCTTCAGATTTTAATTCCGGAGAAGAGACCAGCAAACCAACATTTTATAATTCATGATGTCGCCATTACTTCCGACACATGTTACTCTCTTCAGATTTTCTATCGCTACGATCTGAAGGGGGTAACCTCTGAGGGAAGAGAACATGCAGGTGCCTGTATGCACACAGGGTTACAGCTCTCTATAGTTCGCCGTTTTTGGAAGAATCGAAAAAGTGCGTATTTTATGGACGGATGGATCGACGGAAACTACACCATGCTATTAGTTCTTTCAGATCTGACCAGCTAATCATCTGATCAAATATCCAGCATTCACTAAACGCCAAAAGAAACGTTACCCCACTTCTTTTTTAATTAACTTTTTAAGTATCAAAGATATTTGAGAAATAAATGGTTCAAAAGAAATCTGAATAACGTAGCTTTATGCTAATAACTCGTTTAAAATTCCTGATGGATTCATATTGTGGCAAAATTCAGCTTGCTAAAGAAGTTTAAAATTGTCCGGTTTTCGACCAGGCTGTTAGTAACTAATAATTGTGATTTAGATGTCCAGAAGAAGTTGAAAGTAAACTTTTACTTTTGTGACTAGACAAAAAGGCTGTATGCTTTACAACATAACCCCTAAACGATGAAAAATACTGTTATTGAGTAAGTTTAAGTGTGAAACTTATGAAATATATTTTTCTAGTCATTAAAGATCTTTTCTCGTAATTTACCTAGGTGAAAACGAGTTAACTGTGTTGTCAAATGACTTTAATAGTATTTAGGAACACAGACGATTATTAATGTGAACATTTTAGTTTGAAAATGAAAACTTTTCATTTTTAGCTCATCAGGCCTGAAAGGCCCGATGGGCTTATGGCATGGGATGGCGTCCGTCCATCCGTCCGTCCGTCCGTCCGTCCGTCCGTCCGTCCGTCCGTAAACTTTTCGCTTTTTCGACTTCTTCTCCAGAACCAATGACTCCAGAGAGCTGAAATTTTATGTACAGACTCCTTGGCTGAAGGGGATACTAAATTGTAAATTTGGTGACCCTGTGACCCCAAATGTGGGTCACAGGGGTCATAACCTTAAAAGCTATTTTCATCTTCTTCTCCAGAACCAATGACTCCAGAGAGCTGAATTTTTTTGTACAGACTCCTTGGCTGAAGGGGACTCTAAATTGTAGATTTGGTGACCCTGTGACCCCAAGTGTGGCTCACAGGGGTCATTACCTAAAGAAACTATTTTCATCTTCTTCTCCAGTCCCAATGAACGTAGAGAGCTGAAATTTTATGTACATACTCCTTGACTGAAGGGGATTCTAAGTTGTAAATTTTGGGTGACTTTGAGACCCCAAATATGGGTCACAGAGGCAATGACCTAAAATGCTATTTTGCAAGTGAATTTGCTGATAAAGGTACACAAGTCTCAAAGTATTCTAAAGACTTAATACAGAATCTTTTATTAAATCTTATATAATGTTCTTTGAAATTTAAGAGTAAATAATGGAGTTTTTGAATATCTCATGATATTGTGTAATTATTTGGAGAATTAATTAATTAATTAATGAGAATTTCCAGTACGAGTCAATTTGGTATACCGTATTTATATCATATTTTATACTTTTTAACTGATTTAGTTTTCTATTAACTTTGCAGTTAATTTTATTCAATAGGAACAAGAAATGAGATAAATGTCTACATTATGGACATGTTTAATGTGAATCTATTTGAAATGAGAACTATTGAATACCCTTTGAAGGAATAACTTTAAGAGGAATTAATATTTTTTTCATTTAACATGAGATTTGTGAACTGAATATGACTAGTGATGACTGGTGATAACATAGTCTAAAAGAAGTAGCTATATGAGATTGTGACACCACACCTATTTTCATCTTCTTCTCCAGTACAGAAAAATAATTAATTTTCGGAAAAACAACATCTAACATATAAATTTTACTGGCTGTGAGTCCAGTGTCTGCGTGTTATGTAATTGCATTGTGTTGACCTGGGGGTGACCACTTCCTGGCAAAAGGATGAAAACTGATAGTTACACAGAGGTTTCAGGTTACTTCAAACTACTGTGCAGCACTGTGTTATAGACTGTGCGTGAGACTGCTTTAGTCTTCCACTGACTCTAAAAAAGATTTTTTGTATAGAATATCACCATTTTATCAAATATTGAAAAGTAGCCTATAAGAAATGGTGAAAAAGAATTTACTAAAAAAAATTCACCAATTTATTAAGTATTGAAATGGAGCCTATGAGAAATGGGATTTTCAAAAACTGAGGCTCCTATTCATTATATAATAAATGTTGATATTGCCATAATGCAATTAAGAATTAAAACAATATAATGCAAAGGTGAATGATATTTATAACGAATGTGCATTTATGTGTAACCATTTTGATAATAATTAGCAGGGGTCATGACCTAAAAAAATTTTTTCATTTTCTTCTACAGCCCCAGGCCATTATTGCAATAGCTGACAGTGGTGAATTGTATGCAAAGAATTGTACATGGTATATTCATTATTATTTAAATACCTATCTGTTGACTAGACCTACTATGCCTACCTCCTAATAGGTATGCTATTTCAACCTTAGCACAGCCGACCTTGAACAGTGGAGAAGGGGTGCGTAAAATCCCTTATCCAAGGGCGGTAAGTCCAGGTGGTCTCGTGACGTCACTACCTGTCTAGTTCACTCTCCTAAAAGTTGCAGAGCAAGACAGACGTGTTTGTTTTGGTTCTGTGACTGGGTATTTAGCGACTTGTGTTGCTAACTTGCTATTATTCTCTTGTTCATTCAAGAGATACCCTCAACTTTAATCTACGGTTAGTGCGGGTTGTTGCTTACGCCAGTCACTTGCTTCGCCGGTCCATCGCCTTAGGTTGAATCAGTTTGGTTCAAGTGACTCGCTACGCCAGTCATTCGCCGCTCGCGTAGGCTACGTTTCGTATTGACTTGCATCGTCTCGCCAGTGACTTGGTTCGCCTGTCATTCGCTTCGATTGTCATTCGTTTCGTTAGTCTTTCGCTTACGGTTTGGTATACGCTCGATTGTTATGTGAAATAAAGATTGATTTATCTTGTAAGTGTTTAGCTTAGTCTTTGTCTAGCTTGTTCGCCTTTGTGTTACCTTGGCGGGTTGTTACTTGATATTGACTTTGTGCTCTTCGAGTTCAGAGCCTTGCAACTCTCTCGATTACCTATCGTCAGAGTTGTTGTTCCTTCGCTGCGCTACTTGGGTGTTTCACGTGGGTGACTCACCTCGTCTACGCTACGCTGCTTAGGTGTTTTTCCGTAGGGATTCACCTCGTCTACGCTACGCGAGCGAGTGTCTCGCGTTTCGCCACGCCGCGTAGGTGACTCGACTGTCTCTACCTTCGCTTACGTTACGCGACTTATCGTTTCGTCCGCCATGTACTCCGCCTTTTGCACGAATTGCGGAGGCAGGAAGTCCGCCTCTAAGGATCCGCACTTGTTATGTAGGAAGTGTAAGGACCTTTGCGAAGAGGAGTACCGTTGCGATTTCGGAAATCCATGCGTTGCAGGCGGACCTTCTACGTTATGAGGTCAGGGAGGGGGGGATCGACCTCTCTTGAGTTGGCTCCCGACTTTGTCTGTAAGGACCAGGCAGCTTATGAAGCTGGCCGTACGTTCTCTATCACGGTTCTGGGTTCTGACTCAGGAGATCTCTCTCTGTGTCCGGTGAGAGCCTTGAGGGTGTACAAGCAGCGTACCCGCAGGCTGAGGGATGGCAGGCGTCGTCTGTTTCTTGCCTCACTCACCGAGGAGCACCAAGGAGCTTGATAAGCGAGCGTTGGGGGTGTATCTAAGGTCGGCGGTCATTGATGCGTACAAGGCCGCTGACCTGCCTCCGCCTTCGCGTTCCATCCCTCATGAGATCCGAGCAGTTTCAGCCACGATTATTAAGGATTCAGCCATTAGGCTGAATCCTTATTGTTATTGGCGTGTTTATTTTTATTATTTCAAGAATTTTGTGAAACGGGTTCAGAAGAAACGGCTGGACCGATGCTCATGAAATTTTCAGGAGAGATAGCCTGTGACCCGAATTGGTGCATAACGGAGCCCGATTTTGGATTTTCGACTTCTTCCGTGAGTTATCCCCCCTGGAAGTTGAAACTTCAAACCTCAATAGCTCGAAAACTTATCAAGATATCTGCACAAAACTTTCACCAAAATGTGCGCAACAACATTCTCCATCGATAAGCTCTATAGCGGTTTTCGGCCGTAATAATAGATTTTTTGCTATTTCGAAAAAACTGAATTTTTTGTGTACTTTCGCGGCTTTGATGGTACGCGTCTTCAAAAATCTTCTTCTAAATCCCGGCAACACATACAGCTATGTGTGATAGCTCATTTGAAAGCTGGATAAACCTGTAAAAAAGTTATCGAGACAGAATTTTGAATTTTGGCTTGGAATTCGAGAAATGTGCCCTTGTATTTGGACCTTTTTGAAGAGTGCGTTTTTCGGTTGCATGTTCAAAGTGGCATCACTCTGTAACGAATTGATTGATGTCAAAGTTACTTATTTCAATCTCTTTATAATAACTTGTTTAACAATTCCATAACATATCATGATCATGTAAAAGTGGATAGATTAGGCACAATTTGGACATAATCCCCAAAAAGTTAAATTTTGTGATTTTGAGACCTTTCGAGGGGTACCTACTTTGGAGAATTTTCCTTCGTAAATCATTGAAGTTACAATAATTTTTTATGGCTCATTGTAAAGTAAACATGTCTCTCATGAAGAGCAATAAATTTCAATCGCGTATCTGTCATACTTTATGTGTGACAAGCCACAGAACATTGTCATTTTTCAAAAATTGCCATTTTCAACAAAGTTCAAAGGATCATGACTGCCTAACCAATTATGCTATTGAAATTTTATTCATACCTGCAGATGCACAATTTCAAGAATAACAACTTTTATGTCGAACCCTTTCATCAAAAAGTTGATAGTTAAGCTTCAAACATAGGAAATGTCGTCTAGGGGTCCAAATTTCAGCATTTTAAAATATTTTTTTGAATATTCAGAACAATATAACACATTACTTATGTATGCAATCTTAATGATGATAACATCTACTTAAGTGGAAATAAAAGCACAATTTTTTCTATGTTATACCTTAGCATGAAAATATTAACCATTTTTTCTTAATCGTGAGAAAGATCATGTAGGGGTCCAATAATAAGCAATTTTTCCATTTTCAGAGGGTCATTGTCTTTGGAGAATTTTTGTAAAACAACTACTGAAGATAGAGACATGTTTGATAACTCATTTTAAAGCTGAGAAATTGATGAATAACCGAGAGTCCAACATGGAGTATTATATTTCAAATAATTGAAGCATTTATGAGCTGAATCCTTTTATCGTCGCTTGCGACTATATTTATTATTATGATCTTTATTCCTCCAAAGGAGAGTTACATATTATGTGAATGCGAGAATGCGATGAATACAATTAGAATGTGAGAATGCGACATAATGTACAATTGCAAGAATTACATGCGTTAGTGGCTCGTCTGTCACTCGCCTACTAAGTGACTCGACTGTCACTCAAGGTTCGTCGCTGGTCTCGTCACTACCACGTATATACAGACCCGCCTCCACGCGGTGGGATTCTAGGCATAGTAGGTCTAGTCAACAGATAGGTATTTAAATAATAGTACGTTTTTGAGTAAACGTAATTATTTATAATTACCTGTTGACTAGACCTACGCTCTAGGCCCTCCCGTCCTCCCCTCTTGGTCTGTCTTGCCTTTTTGGGACTTCGGAGAGTGAACTAGACAGGTAGTGACGTCACGAGACCACCTGGACTTACCGCCCTTGGATAAGGGATTTTACGCACCCCTTCTCCACTGTTCAAGGTCGGCTGTGTTAAGGTTGAAATAGCATACCTATTAGGAGGTAGGCATAGTAGGTCTAGTCAACAGGTAAGTATAAATAATTACGTTTACTCAAAAACGTACTATTATATAATGTGTGTACGATATTAAAAAATAGTATGATCTCTCCGCCACATAGTTATATGTTTGATACCAGCAATTTATTTCCAAGCTACAAAACAAACAATTGCACATATTATTACACGAAACATCTTTGGCATTTATTAGCTATGCATATATTGTCATACTAACATTTTATAACAAATAACATGTTTCTGTGCAACTTTGTGTTGCTCTTTCAACACATATATATAGCAGATTGGCAAAGTTATGGTAACAAAATATTTTTAAACTGCTTTAATCGTTTCACTACCCAGATTCTTATTACTACATTCCATTATCTGACCATTGCTATAAAGCCCACTCCATAAAATACCCCACTTATTATCTCCTGATGAGCTACAGAGGCCATGGCTCTATTTTTTTTATTTATCACCCAAACGCATTATCACTCAAATGTAGCAAAATTCAAGCAGCATTTGCATGAACTGGATGCTTCTACAGGGTATAAAAGGTGCCTACTTTGCATGATATGGCACACATGTACTGAATTTAAGAACGTTGGTGTTGTTCGGAAGAGCGGAAGCGCTGAAGAGCGAAAGCCAATTGCAGTATGAAAGGCTATCTGTGGTTGGCTGCAATTAACCATCGAGAGAAAACTATTTGATTGGCTGGATCTTACGTCACTTGAGGCGGGTTGTAACCAAGGGTATGAAAGTGTAGCGATTGCTGTGTTGATGTCTGTGGGCTATTAGTTTATCAATCTGAACATTCGATCTTTAAAGTTAAGATTACTATACAGTAACGTTTTCACCGGTGTGATTGGAGTTAAAGACTCTGATCGCATCGACGTAATTCGGCGGTATTCAATCAAAACCCTGTCTGAATCACCGCAAGCCATATAACGGTGTCTGAAGGGAAATAATGACGTTTGCATATTGTGAAATAAATCATTATATCGACCCAGAAGTCAATTACGTCTACAATATGACTTAACATTTGGGGCTCCTTTTGCTAATTAATATGTGAGAGAATGCCATGTTAATTGAGAACACTTGAACAATTGTGCAAACTATACAAATAAACATGATCAATATGGGGATATAGAGGACTAGATATAAACTGAAAAATGGTTGTCGAACTGTATGCACCACATGCTTACAATCAGATATACTCTCTGGCCAATCTCGCAATCATAACAATATACACTATAGGATAAAATCAAAATATACAGTCTTCACAATCACGATACACGATCCTGACAATCACAAACGTCGTAAACGCGTAGTTTCAAGTTTTTTATTAACTCAATTCCACCATTGGTGGTACATGAGCATAATACATACTCATTTATATACAGAATAAATTGATCAAGGTGAAATATTCATATAAAGATACAAGATACAAGAAGGGCAATAAATATGTGCAATGTACAAATACTAACTAAGAGTTTTAATAATCTTAAGGACATGGTTTATAATAATGACAACTGTTTATATACTTAATCTTTTTTGTGGTCAATACGTGTTTCATTGCTAAAAGGTTAGAAAATTACATAAAATGGTCTGGGATATACTGGATACGTTGTTGGAGAAGAGCTTCACATCGAAAGAGATAGTGAAACTCGTCTCCTATAGCTGGTGAATTACATAAGTTACATAAACGTTCATGTTTTGGAATATCTTGCCAGCGTCCGGTTTCAATCGGGAAGTTATGATTATACTTGTCCCAAATTTCAAAATTGGATAGTATACAGAACGAGGCATGAACAGATAATTTTCTAAACACGGGGATGTCTTAAAGATTTGATAATAAAAAATTATATATACCTTTCGAAAGTTCCTATGCAAACCAAACAACCGAGGATCTGGATATTGTGGATGGAGGGTTTCTAACGCTGGACTGCTTGATTCGCGGTAGCCACTGCTCAAACCCTTCACTTTAATGCTCGTGATCACTAACCTGCGTGAAACAATTCTTGATGATTTGATTTACACATACTTTTGTAATCGTTTTGCAAAACTACAGTACACGTAAGCATCTGGACAATATGGATGGTGGGTTTCGAACGACGGACTGCTTGATTGGAAGCTGAACATCACCACTACGCAATCGCTTTCAAAATCACTTCCTTGAAAAATGTCTTAATAAATAGAGGATATTATATGAGTGTCTATGTCATACTATGTTTACGACACGAGTGCCTGACTATTAGTATATCCCGAGCGAGAGCGAGGGATATACCGATATTCAGGCACGAGTGTCGTAAACATAGTATGGCATAGACACTCATATAATATTCTGTTTATTACCGAAGTCGTAAAATTAACGAAAACACGCTAAAATCCACTTTATACCATAGGCTGGCGACCCGCCGTCGCGCATTTAGAACGCAACGTCATAGAAGAAACGTGACATCATGGCATTGTTTATGACGTCACGTCACCATGACAAAGTGAAATGTTGCCCTAGGGCATCGTATGAAAAATATGAACCCCAATATGATTGCCCTCGTAGGTAATAATTTACATTACACATACTTATAAATCTCTTTTCAAAATTTTACGATGGCACATGACGTCATTACACTCACCAGTAAACAACGGAAAGATAAACCTGCACAAATAAAACAAAATAATCTAAATATGAAGGCAGTGTAATATCTGTACCCATTTTATCACCATACTTAGTGGGAATATAAGGGGTACTTAAACGAGAGTCGCTTTGTTTAGCTTCGATAGAGTAAATAAGCATAGACTACCGTAGAGATTATATGATCCTGTATACAGTTGTTTGTGTCTCTTCAATCGTCATTATTTCCTTCTATGTTCCACGTCGTAGACAGGCTCTAAATAATTGCAGATAGTATAACGTGTGTTTGATGTTGCCAAGGAGACAAATAGGATGTCGTTTGCAATGAATATAGTGGCTGATTCCGTGAATCGCTGTTATCGCTTGTCCACTCGAAGTTAATCCCGGTGACAGATCACGGGAGATAGTCTGATTTGTCAGATGCCATGTCGAGCAGTTGTTGAAATTAACAACATCGAAATCGAAAGTTAACATTATTTATAGGAAATATTATTATATATTAGTTTTCGATTAATTCCATATTATAAGAAATGAGATGCATTTGATTATGGCACGATACAATAATACCTTTCGGCTTGCTTATTCATCCCGAATCGCCAAACATAACATCATTATACAGGTGCAGAAACCGAAAGTGCACATCCTATTTACATGCACAGTAGTTATATGACCTATTGAACATTTTCAACCCAAATTTGTAAGTTTGTCTGGTTTAAATAATATTCCAAAATTACGTTTGACTCATTGGCGCGCGCCAAACGCGGTACATTGTCCGGTTTTCGATCAGAAATCGATGCTTATCATGAGTATCATCAACATGGTAGTTTTCGGTAACAGTCGGTACTTCTCGATAAAATAAGACCATTTATAACGTTTGGAATATTTGACCCCAACAACACAATGAATGTACCTTTAATTGGAGACTGGTTAATTGTTTTATTAAAATATCATTTTTAAAAGTAGACGGTTAAGAAATGAAATTTACACCAACATGACCCCTACAATATTAATGTTTAAAATGTTGTAAATGTGTACAGAACGAGGCACATTTATTGATTTTCACATTGAGTATGTGTTATGTCGGTCAATGAACAGTTATGTTTTATCACAACTTAATTTTGGGGAATTTTAAAATTTAAGATTTAAATTTTTAATTTAAAAAAACAAAAACACGTATAAGTATTCTTTAACTGATTATTGGACTAATTTCCTAAAACTAGTCAGTTTTTAATACGACGTCGAAAACTCGAAAATTTGACATTGAAAGTTATACATTTTATAAATACAACTCAGTGTTATACTGTCTTTTGCTCTCTCGTTCTACCTATCTGTATACATGTATATAACGTTCGTTACTCTCACTATCTCTCTCTCTGTCTTTCCTCTCATACCTTCTGTCTATCTCTCTTTTTATTTCTTTTAATCCCCCCTCTCTCTCTCTCTCTCTCTCTCTCTCTCTCTCTCTCTCTCTCTCTCTCTCTCTCTCTCTCTCTCTCTCTCTCTCTCTCTCTCTCTCTCTCTCTCTCTCAAAGGGAAAGATTTCATGATGTCAGGCTTTCATGTCAATTTACTACCTTTAGCACCATCAGAGTAATCAACTACCTCACAAAAAGATTTGTAATTAATTGATAAGACGTCAATAGACGTGTTTTGACAAAGATGTAGGACAACATCCAAGCTAGATTGATTCAGTTAATAACAGCATACGACGGGCTATTTAAGCAACTTACACATATAATATACATAGGCCTGCTTGTTTGAACAGAATGCATTCTTATGTCTATAGTAATAAAGATATGATGGTAGTTGTTTAGCTGTATAATAAAATTCGTGTTAGTCTTGTTATATCCCCAGAAAGAATGCTAGAATAAGTTCGTCTAAACCTCTCGTTCTCTCCATAAAGAGGTTACTCTAGTCACCTTTGTAAGTTGGTTGATGTAAGGCTAGGAAACAGAACATGCACACACACTGTTAGTGTAATTGAAAGAAACCATGACCCTATTTCACTAAGCAAATGGATGGTAAGTACATGTAAGCTTGTAATCATAGTATCAGGTATATAGTTCCCGTGCCGCAATTATCACAATTACATGTCTTTTGTTTCCTGATGTTTCCCTCTCGTCTGAACACATTTGCTGCACTTTACTTGTTTATTTGACTTATTTATGGCAAAACATAATTTAAACATCTTATTCCAGTTATTTATTCCTGCCATTGACATTATTTATTTTATTTTATGTCAATATGGTATAATATACATGCAATATCCTGCCTCTCTCCCCCCGTCTTCCCTCCCCTTCCTCAACCCGAAGAACGCTCACGATTACCGGAACATATATTAGTTGGACAGCACTGAACGGCCAGGAACAGTGGACAGGTCGCGGAGCTGGAGTAAGCAGCCCTCGCAACGAGCTGGTAAGTCGCCTTTGTTTTTATTTGATTAATAATGAATTGGTAGAAACCTAAAAGGAAGTACATTGATTCCATTGATTTTTATTTGAAATGTTTAAGCAGGGACATTATATACAGGTCCCTGGTTTAAGCTAATGTTGTCCACAACTAATGTGCACAGATTTATTATAAAGGTGCTGTGTCAATCTGTTGAAATCGTGTTGTTGCAAAGAGTGATACTTTCTTTTCCCCCCGTTCTTAGACTGAATTACTAAAAATATGTGAAAGAAAAGCACGTGTCAAATATTGTAAGATGGGAAGGGGAGGGAGGTCTTGTTCGAACCCAGTAAAACCGCACTTGGATCAAATTGGTCATGATTATCTAATACGCATCCAGTCGGATGCATCGTCTTGTCGAGTTAGACATGTTGACAAAACATAATTATAAGCCATACATTTGTCAATTGAAGAGATATTCCTTATTTTGGTAATTGATTCTTATTCACTTTCTCTTCTGTCAATCCTCTATTAAAAAAAATGTAAGTACACCATAATGGTGTTTAGATATTAAATATGTGAATTATCTTGACATCTTTTATCCCTAAACACATTCCATAATGTGTTTAACATGAAAACGCACCCAGGATCAGAATATGTTGAGAAATATGTTTCAATTTAAACATGTTTTGAAATGGGTTTATATTCTAAACGTGTTGTGAAAAGTTGTTTAGATCCTTACGTGCTTTCTGATCGGGGACCGGAAGCCTTTAATTCTTATCTTATATTATACTATCGTACACTAACATCACACTGTCACCTCTTTAAAAAAAGGATTCAACACACTTATTTCCTTATGTATTTACAATGACAAACATATTCGCTTAGTTACAATCAGTTACATACATTAACAACACATGACCAACAATAAATTTGACATAGCACTGTGATAAAATTAAACAACACGTTAAGTCAAAACGCTGTTTTCCCAATGTAACACCTATATAAATACTATGAGGATGGTACAAATTGTATAATGTGACCTAATGTTTTCCCATGAATTAAATATGTTTAACCAAAGAACGAGAAAGCGGGTATTGATCATAAAGCAGGGCATGCCGAGATCAGCTGATACACCTTTCACTCGGAAATAATTGGATATTAGTCCGTCGATCATCAAGCTAGTCAGTACTATAGTCACCTGCTATTCCAGGTGCAATATCCTGTAGTTACAAAGAAAGCACCAATTAAATACAACGACTACAAGAGTAACAATCGACCCGATCGAGGGCGTAGAAGGTGGTTGAACGAACTATTTCAAGTATTGAATGCTGAAATAATTTTGAGGTAGAAATAAGTAACCATTAAATAATAATCATAATCAATATTGATAAATTTATATTTAATCATGTCATATAAAATCGAAATTCTATTATCCTAACTGCGTAGGGCACTTTTTACCTAAATAACAGCTTTGGGTAAAATTGTAGCAGCATTCCCCTGAAAATAATCGATTTCAATAGTACTATTGATACCTTCAACGTGTAAGTGTCCATACACTAAGAAAAAAACCCATCCTATTTTAGTTTTCGTAGATGACAACAGCGTCTACATTTTTGCAGACATATTTTAAACTGATGTTCAGACCAAGTTGTTATCTGCTTGTCAATGGAAATAGACCAGAACCAATTCTAGTCGTTATCACCTTATTTCCGATAGTTGTCAACACAGGTAAATGTATAGCCGAACACAAATATTTGTGTTTATTGTTTCAGTTAATCGAGTCAGAGGAGAACATGAGCGGGACAACGGAACCATTTGTTGGCGAGGATATTTCACCTGCAGTCAAAATTATTTTCATCATCATCGGATTTACTTATATAACCGTGGGGACGTGTGGGAACCTCCTCATAATAGTGACAGTGGTGACACAGAAGACCCTGCATAACCTGCACAACATCTACATCGTCAACCTCGCCCTGTCTGACATCATCATCCTCAGTTACGTCATCACGTTCAACCAGGTGGATCTTGTTTCAGGCAGGTATCCAGTCGCTCACTCTTCTCACTGCGTCCTTAACGGCTTCCTGGTCGTGTGTGCCTATGTGACGTCACTACTGACTCTGACAGTCATCTCGATCAACAGATACCTGCACATCTGCCGCACGGATGTGTACCACAGACTATTCACCAGGCTCTCCACTCTGGGTACATGTGTTGCTATCTGGATCGTCTCCGCGCTCATATCCCTACCCCCGCTGCTTGGCTGGGGACGCTACGGGTACGACCGGAAGGGCCACTACTGCGGGTATGACCGGTCAGCCAACCTCGGTTTCACCCTTTTCCTCCTCCTCGTCAGTATAGCTATCCCCGCCATCATCATATTTGCCTGCAACTTCCTCATCTTCCGTTACATCAGACAGTCGAAGATACGCGTCGGGCTCTCTGGGAGCCGATACAATAAGACTCCAAACGCGTCAGAGATAGCAGTGATCAAAATGTTGTTTGCAGTGTTCCTGTGTTTCGCAGTGCTGATGAGCCCTTACATGATCGCGACGTTAGCAGATGTGGACGACTCTTGGCCTGCAGTCCTGCATCTGACAGTGGCCTACACATCCTTCACAAATTCCTGTGTCAACTCCATCCTGTATGGAGTCATGAACACGAACTTCAGGGACGGCTACCGGAAACTCATCTGTTTCTGGAGACGGGAAGCCACCCAGCAGTCTTCTGGGAACGCAGTAGCGTGTAACCAGCTATCAGCCAAGCAGAGGCCTGATACCGAGGCCTCACCTCTCCACATCAACGTTATCCATCAACGGCCATCGTGATGCCGTTCATCAAATTGATATGTTTTTGTGGCATAACATGGAATCAGTTCTGTAGTAAAAGGTTGTGAAAAAAGACTTGGCGACGTAAAATGACATCTACTAATGTCATAATAAGAGTTTCTGAAGGTTAAGGGACCATGGTGATTTGACAGGTAATTCAACAATGTCACAGTGAGGACAAGAGAAGATATACAAACTCTCTGACTATATACATTTTGGAGACGTGACGTGGAACAAGTTATTGTCAGAATGAGGTCATGTTAAACCTCAGACATGCTTGAGACTTGTCAGGCAGTGTATTAATGGTAGAATGTGGTGATGATACAGACAGATAAACTACAGACATCTTGGAGATGTGACATATGGAACTTATTGATATCAGAATGTGGCCATGTAAAAAATTAAAATGGGACATTATGGACACTTGAATTGGATCTTTCTAATATCACGATATAATACTGTACAGCAAGTGTTGATCTATTAGTCAGTAACTTTAAAACTATTGGAAAACATTTCAAAGTATTATTTCAAATTACAATAAGTAGACGAAAGTGCAAAATGGCTAACATTTCGTTTCCAAATTTACTTATGCATGCCTTGTACCATTCTCTTCCAGCAGAGTTTATTCCCTTCAGCTTTTCGGCCCTAACCTCTGTTCTACTATGAGGAATGTCTCGGCTAGAAACGGAGAGTTCTGAATGGTTGATTTTGAATCTAGTCATGCATTCAGTGACGCTGTTGTAAAGGTGATATTTACCAATGACAAGTCGTAAAATCTCTGGAAACAGAAACGTAAGATAAAAATGTTCTTGTTTAATGTGTTTCCTCGCAATATGCTGTTTTATTTTGTGAAAACAATTGACCATAATTTAACATGCTGATAAATAAAGAAGGGCAAAAACCGAACATAGTTTATTTGTGTTATTTACATCAGACATTTTCGAAGGATACCGTATTTCCTTAATTACACGCCGGGCGTCTATTATTTTCAAACGGTCTACACCAAAGGCGTCTATTTGAGGCAGGCTCCTGTTCAAGGCAGGCGTCTATTTCGCAATAAGGCTCGTAGAGATAGACGACTACGGTAGGGAGCAACAACAGAAGCAGTTAAATTCGGTTTATCCGGCGTTTAATTAAGGCAGGCTTTTATTTTTTTCAGAAAGCCCTGTGCAAGGGCGTTTATTCGAGGCAGGCGTATAATTAAGGAAATACGGTATTTGCTACAAGACGCTGTAGTCGAAGGCTTTATAGATCTTGGTCGATGGTCGATGTAAACGATGTGGTCTATGTAATATGTGATTTCATTGGCTAAAAAGCGGGGATATTATATATAGTATCCTTTTTTTTGCTGCTATAGGATTTTGTTAGAAACTAGAACTTTCTCTTAGTAGACCAGAGGTTGGGATAGAAACTCTGAAGGAAGTAAACCCTGTGGGGAAAACAAAGGTCTTATACACTTTTTTTAAAATTCATCGTAAATAAGTTGATATATCACACTTCCTAACAATTCAATAAAATAAAAACATTCTAAATGTGTATGCCCAATTTCCGCAACCAATATCACCATGTTCTTTCACAAGTAAAAAGGCTTCTGTTACATTTTATATCAACTAAACAGCTTTTACTTGCACGTTTCAAATTGTTTATTAGCCAGCGAGCCAGTGGACTTCATTCCTTATTTTGGGTGAAAGTTCAATCTAAGCACTGTTCAAGTTACCATATCGGGTAGATTCGAATCTGGTTCTTACTGGGGTGTATTTTTTAATGTTTCGATGTCAGACCTTAACCCGATTGGATGAAGATATAGTGAAAACATGTAATGCATCTTATAAGAATTATGATACTACTTCCTGACCCCTGAACATGGAATGGTTTCTTTTTTTAAATTTTCACTTAATCCATTGAGCTTCACATAGTTACAAAGAATTACGATCGATCATTGTATAATACCATACCAAACCCTGGTTATTTGCCAAGTGTGATAGATTTCCAATACTAACATTTTCTTTCACCAACTAAACGCGAATTAATGGCAAAATGCAGTGACTCAGTTTCAATGAAAAAAGCGTGAATTTGATACTTTCTTAAATAAACTTGAAAGCCATTAAGGAAAAACAGAA
Source organism: Gibbula magus (assembly GCA_936450465.1). Classification (NCBI taxonomy): domain Eukaryota; kingdom Metazoa; phylum Mollusca; class Gastropoda; order Trochida; family Trochidae; genus Gibbula; species Gibbula magus. The sequence goes on along the minus strand of OW388289.1, from coordinate 23,036,379 downwards.
CATAAGATGTTCCAATCACATCATTAAACACTTTTAGTCAAACTGCATGCGGAAGAAACAGGATGTCCAGCTTCCACTCAGGAAAACACAAGCATGACTGTAGAACGTCGGAAATGTCTTGGTTCAGAGTACAGTGTCATATTAGCGGTATTATGTAGTTCATTGTCACGTGTGCTTTCAAGCACTAATCAAGCTCACACGCCATCATTCAAGTTGACACCTTCATCATAAGATATCATACAAGTGCTTGCTACATACGGGAATCATACTAAATAATATGTAGATAGCCGGATGGAGTTTTCATCTTCTTCTCCAGTACGAAAAGGTCCAGAAAGCTGAAATATTGTGAGAGAGAGAGAGAGAGAGAGAGAGAGAGAGAGAGAGAGAGAGAGAGAGAGAGAGAGAGAGAGAGAGAGAGAGAGAGAGAGAGAGAGAGAGAGAGAGAGAGAGATAGAGAGAGAGAGAGAGAGAACATACGAACATATACGAATCAGGAAAGTTCTCTACGAACTCATTATACGATTCTCATTTGCAAATTAATCAGTTTGTATTGTGAAATTCCGGCGAGTATGAGTCAAAATATTTGAATCATGCGATGTGCTCTTTCTTATACTACATTGACAAACGCTTCTTGTAAAAAGATACCTCTATTTATGAACGCTTGGTATATGAAGAGGTCAGCTTTCTGTGACGGAAATACTATATTGATTTGCTCTGAGAAAACTATGTTCTGTGTTGTGCAGAATCCCATTTATTTCATTTAAAGGTACACGCACCTGACAGGTTACCGGTTCGGGTTACATCGTATATCACATTAAAAGACGTCACTGTGGTTGAAGTCCGTAATCCAGTGTGATCAATTGACTATACTTGAACTTGAAATATCTCAGATTGTAAATTGCCAATTTATTCAAGAAACCAAAATCAAATAAGAAGCAAATTCTGAAAACAATAAAATATACGTTTTCGATGATCTAGGTACAGAGCACATACGCAAGGCCAATTACCTCTATCTAGTATCTAATTTAGTAATGTAACTTAAAGATTTTACGGAAAAAAACACGTCTATCGTTTTCCCCAAAGTTAAAAGTTAAACTACAGGAGGATCAATCAATATGGTAAGACCTTGAAATCATATATTATGTTCAATGAACTACAAAGTTTATACCCTTTGACAAAGCTGCATATCGACAAACATATAAATATTACAGTCAAATCGGCGTGTAGAGGAACTTAGTCTTTGAAGAGCCTTTAGAAATGACTTCTACATAAGAAAACAACATTTTCTAGATAACAACTTCTGCATTGTGGACATTCATGACGTTTCGAAGTGTATGCATGCTGACTTCTTCATCAGGTGGAATTGAGTGTAAAACAAGGTAGAATAAATTAACACAGAATATTAACAATTGTGAGGATTAAAGAATAAAGAAAGTCAAGATTTATGAGAAGGTTAATAAGTGAGGATTTGCTATAACATGTGAAACAGAGGAACTGTCTGCCCACAAGTGTATCAACCAGGATATGGATATGTCACTTCCCGACAAAGCCAGATAATAGGCAAGGACGCGGAGTTTGGTCATCATCATTAATCTCTATGTAACATTATGTCATCGTGACGTTCTTCGTTTTTTCAATTTGAAAAAGAAATGTTTTCGAGCAAACATGCCAATTGTATGCCAATTAGATACGATTGCCTGTGTGGATGAGTATGAATAAGTGTGGATGTTGTTATATTTATTTGTATGCTGACCCTATATAGGTCGTGATTGGTTCAAGTTGTATCCATCGTGTTTCATATTTGATTTGGCTTAAAGAGCCATCAAAGATGTTGATGAACATATCGGAAAATTGCCAAAAATCTATCTCCGTGAAATATATATACACTTAATTTTCAAAGATTTGTTCGACCCAAAATAATCGAAGAGCGCTAACTGTTGCCGAAAATTACCATTTTCATGATAGCCGACTGACAATGTAAAGGTAAAATTAATGACTTCTGTTTGAAAAGTCTAATTAGTAAAAAAAAAACTAATTAGTAAATGTGTTTTCCAGTCTAAATATCAAGTTTATTATTTCCGCAAAGCATTGTGGTCAACTCGCACAGTGTATACAAAGACACGAACGCAAAATAAAGTATGTGAGCAAAGAAAAAAAATCGAAATATATAATTTTTGGCGGTTATTTATTTACCATTTCATTTAATTATGTATTTTCTACAGATATTGGAATACATGTTTACCCAACTAGGATTTTTGCTTGAATATTATAATTAATGAGAATATATTTATCATAATTTGCTGGTCTTAGCTTCAAAAAAGTAATTAAACAGGCAATAATGTTCTCAGGACATTTAGAATCATTGTTTATAAAACCATCGTCACATTCAGTAATGTGTGACAATGGTAGCCTAACTTCCAAGTGAAGCACGTGCAGCACGTGCAGCCCGAGGGTTTCTATGGCGACTTGCGCTAAAGACGATCCTTCACGCTTCGGAAACGCTTTCTACTGTGAAATACGTTTTATGCAATAAAGGGAATTCTGTTTATATGACGTCATATACCCTTAGCACGCATTACTCGAAGAAGTACTTCTCTTTGAAACCAAATTTAATTACATTGTCGTGATATGAAAATTATTTATCACATTTCATGTTGTAGGTAAAAGATCTCTCTAGCGATTGCCGTTATAAGTATATTTTCCACAAATAATTTTGTATTTGAAACACTTACATCCTTGATAGCTCTTTACATACTTGTCAAAATACTTGGTTTTAGTTCAATTGATTTCTCTCAACTTGCATATATATCCCCTATAGCCAAATATATCATAATTACTAGTTTCGAATTAAAAGAAAGGAAACTACACATCCACTTTACATGCACAGATGTTAAAGGGGCAGTAGCACGTTTTTTCGCTCAAATAAGTTGATGAAATGTATTTGAAAAATAATTTCACCAATAGTAAAACATCCTTCTCTCTTCGGAAAATAAAGTTTAAAATGAGTGTACATGTTTCGGTAAAGCCATGGGAATCGTTTTTGTAATACAAAATAATAAATTGTGTTCACAATAAAATGGCCGCCATGCAATTTTTACTTTATACGCAACATAGTTTTTACCACTACAGATAATTGGTTTGTGTAATAAGATGTTTTACCCTCTAAAGTTAATTTAAATGACATAAACTATCATTATAAATGGGAAATTTGAAAAAATAAATTTTGAAAAAAACGTGCTACTGCCCCTTTAAATGACCTATTACATATTAGCAACCCAAATTTCTCCTTTTGTTTTTTTGTAAATACGTTTAATACGTTAAATGTACGCTCGTCAATCGCAGTACATTGTCCGGATTTCAAACAGAAGTCATTAATTTTACCTTTACATTGTCAGTCGGCTATCATGAAAATGGTAATTTTCGGCAACAGTTAGCGCTCTTCGATAAATAACACCATTTATAACTTTTGACATACATGCGACCCCAACAACACAATAGATGTACCTTTATGAAGAACACATTATTGCTGAATAAGACACGATTCGAGAATAAATGAACCAATTTCCTGATGTAATACTTAATTACCTTACACGATATTATTGTCTATTGACAAGTTGACCACTGATAAAGAGGGACCATTATTGCCTGTCGTTAAAGGCGTTTTATCTCTACAGGAATTTCAAACGTATTGTCTTTCAGAAACTACTAAATAATTAACTAACTTATTTACATAATATAATTGACACACACAGTTCAAACATAATAATAAACAAGCATATGCAAGTTGAAATTATTTTGAATATTTGATTCTGTATAAGTGTAGCCATCGATAGTGCGAAATAATAAATGAAATTTTGTAAATTCATTACATTGAACGTAACCTAGATCAAGAACTTGCAAAATTTGAACTTTGATAAAAAGAGAATATTTTTAAAACATGTAAAATATCATTTGTATTTCATCGAGTGGCAAACTTTATATTTTTATAACATGCCACTCAAAGGAATCAACTTGAATTCAAATTCATTGAAGTATTTCCCATAGTAAGTCTACAAAGTAGTTCCGGCTCCTACAACCAGCGAACCTTTCTAATACTTTTTCTGTTACAAAACATATGGTTAAAGATGTCATCACTGCGTCTTCCTAGATGATATAGAGACTATTTCATTGTTTTTGCCGAATATCAGTTCTTTCTCTTCGAGCGGAGTGGGATGGTCAATTTACCAAATGTCAGTCAAATTTCATTTAATCGCCGAAGAAAAAGAAGACAAAGAAGATGAAAAATAGTTTATTATACGGTGTCACATATTATTGTACCCTAAGGTGTAACAATCTTGGCATCTAAAAAAATTCATACATGATATATAAACACAGCACTTGAAAAAGAAAGCACCCGGCTTTATACGCCTATGAAACATTACAAAACGTTGACTCATGTCAAAAATATAAAATAAAATGGTAGATTTAAGACATTAGGCAAAAGGATGGGCTTAATGTGCTAAAATAAGTGTAACCTCCGTTTATATATTTTGTAGATAGATATTAGGGAAACCAAGGGATTACATAGCGTACAGCCTGGACAGTCTTTACAATGTACGTTTAATCCACATTGTGAAATATGGTTTGCCGTGAAAGCTACATTTCATGTCGACACCTCATTGCCTAAAAGCCACAATTAATTACTGAATGATTACTGTTTTCAAATACGCGTCATCCACTGATCGTGCTGAGGCGTGTTGCTTGGCCACTGAGATCCTTGGTTAGATTAGACTAAAACTATATTTGATGCATGTGGTCAACCACTTATTTTCGATAATCACCACTTTTTATGTATTGGTAGTCTCAACGATATTTAATATTTAAGATGGTTTTCAGTCATGGCGTATGAGTTCATTATGCTATAATTTAAGATTTCCCTCTTTTTTTTAGCAATATCTTCAACTGGATACTGATTAAAACAACATTGCATTTCAGAACTAGTAGGCCTACGGACTTAGTGGAACTAGTAACCATAATTTACCAATTGAAAAGGTCGATATCATCATATGCCGCTTCAAGAACGAACACGTACTCTTTGTAAATCCAAACAGATCGGAGATGAATGTCACTATTTGTTTAATTGTAATGCTTTTTTTAAAACAATGCTTAAATCTAATAAATGAAAGTAATTTTCAATATCTGTCTATATTAGATTATATTGCCGACACACTTCTCTTCTTGAAGGACAAAGATTTTGAATATGTGTGTACTGCTGACACTATAGTACGTAATGAAACGTTTTATGCATGTCCAAAACTGTTTGATTATTTCGATCCATTTGATACAATCTTTCACAATAAGAAATCTTGCAAATCGTATATGAAATACATCGTATATATTGATGAAATGCATTGAATGAATCATTTGAATCTGAAAAGCACTTGTCTGTTATTCATATACACTATCTTAGTCGGAGAAACATCACCTATTCAGTTTATACGGTAACTGGATCAGTGGTTATGCCTTTCGCCGGGAGAGCCACATCTATGGGATCTCAATCACCCATACGGCCGGGAGGCAACACCGTTTTTAACCTCATTTTCTAAAATGTGACTTTCATGGGCTAACATACAAATGTAAATAGACATGGTCGACAATCACTTGAATTTCCGACTGCATTCAACTTCCTAGTCTTACACTCAGACTACAAAAAAAGTATTTATTCTGAAAATATCACCATTTTATTCAATATTGAAAAGGAGATTTAAGAAATGGAATTTTCATAAATTTTCTGTACAAAGAAGGCTCCTTTTCAATATTTTGTTCAATATTGTTTTTCAGATATAAAAATGATTGTTTCAGACTCTAAGTGAAAGACTATCAACTCCCGATGGCCAGTAGTCGACTATCGACGGAATGAATAATTATTTCTTGACATTAAAGAGTCATTGTTATAATATCGTAATAAAAATGACAATTAATAATATGCTGATATATCCAAATCTAACTAATATTTACTTACTTACTTACATACTTACTTACTAAGTATTATCAATTATTTTTCCGGATCTTTGTTACGATATAATCTGGGGACACTGCCTGTAATGGAATTGGGCCATCGTATACAACATTTTATTATTTTAATCAATAAACTGGCCTAATTGCAATTGACAAATTATAGTACGTTTTTGATTAAACGTAATTGATTATGGATGGGCGGGCCTAGCGCGTAGGTCTAGTCAACAGGTAAGTATAAATAATTACGTTTAATGAAAAACGTACTATTATTTAAATACCTATCTGTTGACTAGACCTACTTTGCCTAGAATCCCACTGCATGGAGGCGGGTCAGTAGATATATGGTAGTGACGAGACCAGCAACAAGCCCTGAGTGTAAGCTAACCTGCGAGTCCTCCACCCTGTGGTGAGGACAAGGCACAGCCCGGGAGATACCATCTCTACCGCTGAGCGGATCGAAGAGACAACCCTGCCACTCAACTTCCGATCAACACACTCCCCCCCCCCCCCCCCTCCCCCCCCCCCAACCCCAACGGGGAGGGGGTGTTAAAGCGAAGCTAAAGAAAAACAACAACAGACAAAAGAGCTAGCAATGTAAACAAGGTTTATTTACAATGAGCCTCTAAGCTCCTAAGAGGGTTGATCCCTTCTTCGTCTGGTTGGGGGGACCACCTTCGTCTGAGCGAAGACTTGTGGACCCAGCCTAGAGATGCCTTCAAGATCTGCTGTGGAGACATCTCGTAGGTAATGGTTGGCGAAAACCTCTGATGAACGCCAAAAACACCCTGCCATGACATCCGAAACCGCGATGTTGCAGTGATAAGCCATCGTGGCTGAAACTGCGCGGATCTCATGAGGGTTGGAACGCGAAGGCGGAGGCAGGTCAGCGGCCTTGTACGCATCAATGACACCGACCTCAGATACACCCCCAACGCTCGCTTATCTAGCTCCTTGGTGCTCCTCGGCGAGTGAGGCAAGAACAGACGACGCCTGCCATCTCTCAGCCTGGCTGATTTTTACAGGGAAAGTCGGGAGCTAAACCAAGTAAGGCTGATCCCCCCTCCCTGACCTCAAAGCGTAGAAGGTCCGCCTGCAACACATGGATTTCAGAAATCCGAGCTGCGTAGGCCATGGCCACCAGAAAAAATGACCTTGATGATGAGAGGGAGAAGGGGAACGTCGGAGAGCGGTTCATACGAATCGGAGCGAAGATGGTTGAGCACAATGGCTAAGTCCCACTCAGGTGGACGAAGCTTAGTCCTGCCGTCAACAGAACGGAAGTTTTTAATGAGGTCTTTGAGGACCGACACATCCAACCCTGGCGACCTCTTCCTGAGCACGGAGAGGATAACAGACATGTTGGTATTAATCGATGACGCCTTAAGATGCCTGGTGTTGCGTAGGTACACTAAGTACTCCGCCACCTGAGGAGCAGAATGCTGGGATGAAATACCTCTGAGCACTGAAGGAGGCGAAGGCCTGCCACTGGAAATCATAGAGTTTCCTAGTGGTCTTCCTATGAGAGGTAGCTATGGCATTGGTGACGCACCTTGAGTAACCACTGCTCCTTAGCCCTCTTTTAATACAAGCCAAGCGTGAAGGCAGAACACCTGAGGGTTCTCGTGTAACCTTCCGCTTGGCCTTCTGATGAGCAGATCTCTCCGTGTCTGAATCAGAACAGGTTCCTGATGAGAGAGTCACCGGAGAGGAACGATCCACGGTCGGGCTGGCCACCAAGGGGCGACCAGAAGGAGACGAAGAAGAAGTATCTTGGCTACAACTTGGGAGATGATGGCCGGTTGCGGAAAAGCATAGGCGTCCATCCCCTCCCACCCTAACGAGAGCGTGTCTAAGCCCATCGCTAGCGGGTCTGGTACTGGAGAGACATTGGTCGTCAATTGGTGATTGAGACATGTCGCAAACAGATCTATCAGAGGGGTGGCGAACTGGAGAAACAACCCCCTGAAAACCACGGGATTCAGTTGCCACTCCGTCGGTGGAGGGGCATCTGGTCGAGACAGCACGTCCGCCAAGATGTTCTTGGCACCTGGAATGTGGACTGCTCGAATGTCCAGGTCCACCTCGTCCACCAGCCCGAAAAGCTGGAGCGACACGCGTAGCAGAGACTCTGCCTTTGTGGACCCCTGCTTGTTTAATGAACAAGCAGCTGCTGAACTGTCCGTGTGGACTAGCAGACACTAGCCTCGCAAGGGGGTCTGCCAGTGCTGAATGGCTAGACGTACTGCGTCCAACTCGAGGACGTTGATGTGTTGGTTCTGATCTGACAGAGACCAGACTCCCGCCACCTGCTCGTGACCCATATGCGCCCCCCACCCCTGGGTGGAGGCGTCTACAAACAGATGAGGTGATGGGGGACGAGGGTGAAGTGGAACCCCGGAGAACACACTCTCGTCCACCCGCCACCAAGCTAGGAAACTATGGAGATCTGGGGTCAAAGCTATGTCGTGACGGCAACGCGTCTCCCTGATGTGGGGATTCAGGAACACCTGTAACGGGCGAAGGAACAACCTCCCCCTGCGGGTCAGGTCCTGAGCTGATGTTAGTAACCCAAACACTCTTTGCCACTGACGCAGGGAGAGCGATGCGTCGAGCGCGCGATCCTTTAGGCGATCGTAACGAGCCATCCGCTCCCTCGTGACGAACCCGCGGAACAGCTGAGTGTCTAGGATAGCCCCTAGGAACTTCAGGAATTGGACGATGGGCTGAGTCATACGTGTGAATAGACAGGGGGCGGACGAGATCCCGAACGGGAGCACGCACCACTGAAAATGTCTCCCGTCCAGAATGAAGCGGAGGTACCTGCGATCCCGATAGTGAAACGGAATGTGCAGGTACGCATCCTGGAGGTCGAGAGACACCATGCAGTCTGAGCGCTCCAGAGACCACATCACAGAGGGAAGCGTAAAGAGTTGAAAATATGGCGGCCGAACGAGGTAGGAGCGGTTGAACACCTTCAAGTCGTTAATGAGCTGCCATTTTTTCGAATTCCTTTTGGGTATGACGAACACTGAAGAGTAAAACCCCGGAGTTAGATGCGGGGTCAGGACCTCCTGCACCGCCCCTTTGGAGATTAAGATCTCCACCTGTTCCAAAGTCAATTGGAGCCGGTCCCTTGCCAATGGACGCTCCATTGGAGCACAGGTAAGAGGCGGAGGTGATGAGACGGGGATGCGGAACCCCTGACCCAGAATCCGACAAACGTAAGGGTCTAACCCTAACTGTACCCAGTTGCTGACACAATTTTGGAGTCGACCCCCCACCGAACCCTCCGACACCGGAACGAGTGGAAGGGGAAGCAGAGGGGGGGACCAAGAGTCACTTCCTCCGCTTCCCCTTCTGAGGGGTACGACCTCTGGCGCCGGGACGGGGAGACTTAGGGGACTGACCCGTGGATCCACGGCCATGTCCTCCCCGCCGAAAGTCCGTCTTCGCTTTCTTGGGGGAAGGTTGGCCTCTGCCTTGACTTTGGCCCTGACAGAAATTGGTCTGATGACGCTTCGGTGTCGTTTGCCTCTGACTGACGAGACGATTGGTGAGGTCTTGCTGCTGAGCCTCCTGTTGCGCCCTCAAAACCTCGGGGATACGACCCCCAGAAAGAGATTCAGAGTGGGCAGGGGCCTGTTGCAGAAAAGATTTCTGATCGGGGTTGAGACCTGACCGGAAAAGGAAATTGTCTCTACGTAACACTGTGACACCCGATGAAATCCGCGAAGCAGATAACATGATCTGCGCAAGGTCCGCAGCCACATTGCCGAATGCTTTAAACAGCACCGGGTCACCCGACTCCATGCCAGGCCAGCATCGCCTGACAGGTGAACACCACGTTGTTGCCCAAGCCTAACACTGTGCGAGCCTCTCTGTCGAGATGTGTAAGCTGCGCATCAGTAACGCAATGGGGCGGTTCAGGGGCAATCAACCGAGACGCACCCTGATCAAGAGGAGGGGGAATGAGTTGGAAAGGAACCGGATACAAAGGCAGTTGCCGCCTGCGCTTGGCCGGCACCACTAATGGCGGAAGCAGATGGTTGGGAACCGCAGCCGAGATGACCTGCTCCATATCCTCGGTGGCGTCCAGCAGGAGCCTATGCGGTGGAAGGGCGAGACACGCGGGAGGTAAGTCGCCTTCAGGGCAAAAGGAAGCCCTCCTGGTTGCCGACGAACGAGGTCCCGCCACGCTGACCTGACTGAGTGGTACCTCCGCGAACGAGGCCACTTCCAATAGCATGGCGACTGAGACGACAACTGGCGGATCCTCCGACAACCCCATACCCTCCGCATCCGAGACTATATTGATGAACGGAGGGTTCGATACGTCAACGAAGCGGACGTCCCGCTCCGGCGAGTCTGGCGAGGAATCACGGGTGGGCGACACCACTGTGACACGACGCGTAGGGGTGCGAGAAGCACGCGAGCCCTAACGGACGTGGAACGCGAACTCTGAGACACGACATCCTCATTGGGTTCATGGTGTGCTTATCATACATGATTCGATATGCTTGATATTCTGATGTGATGTGTTTATTATACATGATGCGTTGTGCTTGATATTCTGATGTGGTGTGTTTATTATTCACGATTCGATGTGCTTGATATTCTGATGTGATGTGTTTATTATTCATGATTCGATGTGCTTGTTTTTCTGATGTAGTGTGCTTATTATACATGATTCGATGTGCTTGATATTCTGATGTGGTGTGTTTATTGTACATGATGCGTTGTGATTGATATTCTGATGTGATGTGTTTATTATAAACGATGCGTTGTGCTTGATATTCTGATGTGATGTGTTCATTTGCACGATGTGTTGTGCTTGATATTCTGATGTGGTGTGTTTATTATACATGATTCGATGTGCTTGATATTCTGATGTGGTGTGCTTATCATACATGATTCGATGTGCTTGATATTCTTATGTGATGTGTTAATTATACACGACGCATTGTGTTCGATATTCTGATGTGATGTGTCTATTATACATGATTCGATGTGCTCGATATTCTGATGTGATGTGTATATTATACATGATTCGATGTGATCGATATTCTGATGTGATGTGTCTATTATACATGATTCGATGTGCTCGATATTTTGATGTGATGTGATGTGTTTATTATACACGATGCGTTGTGCTCGATATTCTGATGTGGTCTGTTTATTATACACGATGATATGTGCTTTATATTCCGATATGATGTGGTTATTATAAACGATGCGTTGTGCTTAATATTCTGATGTAGTTTGTTTATTTGCACGATGTGTTGTGCTTGATATTCTGATATGATGTGTTTATTATTCATGATTCGATGTGCTTGATATTCTGATGTAGTGTGCTTATTATACATGATTCGATGTGCTTCATATTCTGATGTGATGTGTTTATTATACATGATGCGTTGTGCTCGATATTCTGATGTGGTGTGTTTATTATTCATGATTCGATGTGCTTGATATTCTGATGTGATGTGTTTATTATACATGATGCGTTGTGCTCGATATTCTGGTGTGGTGTGTTTTTATTCATGATTCGATGTGCTTGATAATCTTATGTGGTTTGTTCATTAGCACGATGCGTTCTGCTCGATATTCTGATGTGAGGGGCTTATTAAACATGATTCGATGTGCTTGATATTCTGATGTGATGTGTTTAACATACACGATGCGCTGTGCTCGATATTCTGATGTGGTGTGTTTATTATTCATGATTCGATGTGCTTGATATTCTGATGTGATATGTTTATTATTCATGATGCGATGTGCTTGTTTTTCTGATGTAGTGTGCTTATTATACATGCTTCGATGTGCTTGATATTCTGATGTGATGTGTTTATTATACATGATGCGTTGTGCTCGATATTCTGATGTGGTGTGTTTATTATTCATTATTCGATGTGCTTGATATTCTGATGTGGTGTGTTTATTGTACATGATGCGTTGTGATTGATATTCTGATGCGATGTGTTTATTATAAACGATGCGTTGTGCTTGATATTCTGATGTGGTGTGCTTATCATACATGATTCGATGTGCTTGATATTCTTATGTGATGTGTTTATTATACACGACGCATTGTGTTCGATATTCTGATGTGGTGTGTCTATTATACATGATTCGATGTGCTCGATATTCTGATGTGATGTGATGTGTTTATTCATGATTCGATATGCTCGATATTCTGATGTGATGTGATGTGTTTATTATACACGATGCGTTGTGTTCGATATTTTGATGTGATGTGATGTGTCTTTTATACATGATTCGATGTGCTCGATATTCTTATGTGATGAGATGTGTTTATTATAAAAGATGCGTTGTGTTCGATATCCTGATGTGGTGTTTTTCTTTGCACGATGCGTTGTGCTCGATATTCTGATGTGGTCTGTTTATTATACACGATGATTTGTGCTTTATATTCCGATATGATGTGGTTATTATAAACGGTGGGTTGTGCTTGATATTCTGATGTAGTTTGTTTATTTGCACGATGTGTTTTGCTCGATATTCTGATGTGATGTGTTTATTATTCATGATTCGATGTGCTTGATATTCTGATGTAGTGTGCTTATTATACATGATTCGATGTGCTTGATATTCTGATGTGATGTGTTTATTATACATGATGCGTTGTGCTAGATATTCTTGTGTGGTGTGTTTATTATTCATTATTCGATGTGCTTGATATTCTTATGCGGTTTGTTCATTTGCACGATGCGTTCTGCTCGATATTCTGATGTGAGGTGCTTATTAAACATGATTCGATGTGCTTGATATTCTGATGTGATGTGCTTGTCATACATGATTCGATGTGCTTGATATTCTGATGTGATGTGTTTATTATACACGATGCGTTGTGCTTGATATTCTGATGGGGTGTGTTTATTATTCACGATTCGATGTGCTTGATATTCTGATGTGGTGTGTTTATTGTACATGATGCGTTGTGATTGATATTCTGATGTGATGTGTTTATTATAAACGATGCGTTGTGCTTGATATTCTGATGTGGTGTGCTTATCATACATGATTCGACGTGCTTGATATTCTTATGTGATGTGTTTATTATACACGACGCATTGTGTTCGATATTCTGATGTGGTGTGTCTATTATACATGAGTCGATGTGCTCGATATTCTGATGTGATGTGATGTGTTTATTATACACGATGCGTTGTGTTCGATTTTCTGATGTGATATGATGTGTCTTTTATACATGATTCGATGTGCTCGATATTCTTATGTGATATGATGTGTTTATTATACAAGATGCGTTGTGTTCGATATTCTGATGTGGTGTTTTTCTTTGCACGATGCGTTGTGCTCGATATTCTGATGTGGTCTGTTTATTATACACGATGATTTGTGCTTTATATTCCGATATGATGTGGTTATTATAGACGGTGGGTTGTGCTTGATATTCTGATGTAGTTTGTTTATTTGCACGATGTGTTTTGCTCGATATTCTGATGTGATGTGTTTATTATTCATGATTCGATGTGCTTGATATTCTGATGTAGTGTGCTTATTATACATGATTCGATGTGCTTCATATTTTGATGTGATGTGTTTATTATACATGATGCGTTGTGCACGATATTCTGGTGTGGTGTATTTATTATTCATGATTCGATGTGCTTGATATTCTGATGTGGTGTGCTTATCATACATGATTCGATGTTCTTGATATTCTTATGTGATGTGTTTATTATACACGACGCATTGTGTTCGATATTCTGATGTGGTTTGTCTATTATACATGATTCGATGTGCTCGATGTTCTGATGTGATGTGATGTGTTTATTCATGAATCGATGTGCTTGATATTCTGATGTGATGTGATGTGTTTATTATACACGATGCGTTGTGCCCGATATTCTGATGTGGTCTGTTTATTATACACGATGATTTGTGCTTTATATTCCGATATGATTTGGTTATTATACACGGTGGGTTGTGCTTGATATTCTGATGTAGTTTGTTTATTTGCACGATGTGTTTTGCTCGATATTCTGATGTGATGTGTTTATTATTCATGATTCGATGTGCTTAATATTCTGATGTAGTGTGCTTATTATACATGATTCGATGTGCTTCATATTCTGATGTGATGTGTTTATTATACATGATGCGTTGTGCACGATATTCTGGTGTGGTGTGTTTATTATTCATGATTCGATGGGCTTGATATTCTGATGTAGTGTGCTTATTATACATGATTCGATGTGCTTGATATTCTGATGTGATGTGTTTATTATACACGATGCGTTGTGCACGATATTCTGGTGTGGTGTGTTTATTATTCACGATTCGATGTGCTTGATATTCTGATGTGATGTGTTTGTTATAAACGATGCGTTGTGCTTGATATTCTGATGTGATGTGTTCATTTGCACGATGTGTTGTGCTTGATATTCTGATGTGATGTGCTTATCATACATGATTCGATGTGCTTGATATTCTGATGTGATGTGTTTATTATACACGACGCATTGTGCTTGATATTCTGATGTGATGTATCTATTATACATGATTCGATGTGCTCGATATTCTGATGTGATGTGATGTGTTTATTATACACGATGCGTTGTGTTCGATATTCTGATGTGGTGTTTTTCTTTGCACGATGCGTTGTGCTCGATATTCTGATGTGGTCTATTTATTATACACGATGATTTGTGCTTTATATTCCGATATGATGTGGTTATTATAAACGATGCGTTGAGCTTAATATTCTGATGTAGTTTGTTTATTTGCACGATGTGTTGTGCTTGATATTCTGATATCATGTGTTTATTATTCATGATTCGATGTGCTTGATATTCTGATGTATTGTGCTTATTATTCATGATTCGATGTGCTTCATATTCTGATGTGATATGTTTATTATACATGATGCGTTGTGCTCGATATTCTGATGTGGTGTGTGTTTTATTCATGATTCGATGTGCTTGATATTCTGATGTGGTTTGTTCATTAGCACGATGCGTTCTGCTCGATATTCTGATGTGAGGTGCTTATTAAACATGATTCGATGTGCTTGATATTCTGATGTGATGTGGTTATTTTACGCGATTCGATGTGCTTGATATTCTGATGTGGTGTGTTTATTGTACATGATGCGTTGTGATTGATTTTCTGATGTGATGTGTTTATTATACACGATGCGTTGTGCTTGATATTCTGATGTGGTGTGCTTATCATACATGATTCGATGTGCTTTATATTCTGATGTTGTGTGCTTATTATACACGATGCGCTGTGCTCGATATTCTGATGTGATGTGCTTCTCATACATGATTCGATATGCTTGATATTCTGATGTGATGTGTTTATTATACATGATGCGTTGTGCTTGATATTCTGATGTGGTGTGTTTACTATTCACGATTCGATGTGCTTGATATTCTGATGTGATGTGTTTATTATTCATGATTCGATGTGCTTGTTTTTCTGATGTAGTGTGCTTATTATACATGATTCGATGTGCTTCATATTCTGATGTGATGTGTCTATTACGCATGATGCGTTGTGCTCGATATTCTGATGTGGTGTGTTTATTATTTATTATTCGATGTGCTTGATATTCTGATGTGGTGTGTTTATTGTACATGATGCGTTGTGATTGATATTCTGAAGTGATGTTTTTATTATAAACGATGCGTTGTGCTTGATATTCTGATGTGATGTGTTCATTTGCACGATGTGTTGTGCTTGATATTCTGATGTGGTGTGTTTATTATACATGATTCGATGTGCTTGATATTCTGATGTGGTGTGCTTATCATACATGATTCGATGTGCTTGATATTCTTATGTGATGTGTTTATTATACACGACGCATTGTGTTCGATATTCTGATGTGATGTGTCTATTATACATGATTCGATGTGCTCGATATTCTGATGTGATGTGTCTATTATCCATGATTCGATGTGCTCGATATTCTGATGTGATGTGATGTGTTTATTATACACGATGCCTTGTGCTCGATATTCTGATGTGGGCTGTTTATTATTCACGATGATTTGTGCTTTATATTCCGATATGATGTGGTTATTATAAACGATGCGTTGTGCTTGATATTCTGATGTAGTTTGTTTATTTGCACGATGTGTTGTGCTTGACATTCTGATATGATGTGTTTATTATTCATGATTCGATGTGCTTGATATTCTGATGTAGCGTGCTTATTATACATGATTCGATGTGCTTCATATTCTGATGTGGTGTGTTTATTATTCATGATTCGATGTGCTTGATATTCTGATGTGATGTGTTTATTATACATGATGCGTTGTGCTCGATTTTCTGGTGTGGTGTGTTTTTATTCATGATTCGATGTGCTTGATATTCTTATGTGGTTTGTTCATTAGCACGATGCGTTCTGCTCGATATTCTGATGTGAGGTGCTTATTAAACATGATTCGATGTGCTTGATATTCTGATGTGATGTGTTTATTATACACGATGCGCTGTGCTCGATATTCTGATGTGGTGTGTTTATTATTCATGATTCGATGTGCTTGATATTCTGATGTGATGTGATGTGTTTATTATTCATGATTCGATGTGCTTGTTTTTCTGATGTAGTGTGCTTATTATACATGATTCGATGTGCTTCATATTCTGATGTGATGTGTTTATTACACATGATGCGTTGTGCTCGATATTCTGACGTGGTGTGTTTATTATTTATTATTCGATGTGCTTGATATTCTGATGTGGTGTGTTTATTATACACGACGCATTGTGTTCGATATTCTGATGTGATGTGTCTATTATACATGATTCGATGTGCTCGATATTCTGATGTGATGTGTCTATTATACATGATTCGATGTGCTCGATATTCTGATGTGATGTGATGTGTTTATTATACACGATGCGTTGTGCTCGATATTCTGATGTGGTCTGTTTATTATACACGATGATTTGTGCTTTATATTCCGATATGATGTGGTTATTATAAACGATGCGTTGTGCTTGATATTCTGATGTAGTTTGTTTATTTGCACGATGTGTTGTGCTTGACATTCTGATATGATTTGTTTATTATTCATGATTCGATGTGCTTGATATTCTGATGTAGTGTGCTTATTATACATGATTCGATGTGCTTCATATTCTGATGTGATGTGTTTATTATACATGATGCGTTGTGCTCGATATTCTGATGTGGTGTGTTTATTATTCATGATTCGATGTGCTTGATATTCTGATGTGATGTGTGTATTATACATGATGCGTTGTGCTCGATATTCTGGTGTGGTGTGTTTTTATTCATGATTCGATGTGCTTGATATTCTTATGTGGTTTGTTCATTAGCACGATGCGTTCTGCTCGATATTCTGATGTGAGGTGCTTATTAAACATGATTCGATGTGCTTGATATTCTGATGTGATGTGGTTATTGTACACGATGCGCTGTGCTCGATATTCTGATGTGGTGTGTCTATTATACATGATTCGATGTGCTTCATATTCTGATGTGATGTGTTTATTGTACACGATGCGTTGTGCTTGATATTCTGATGTTGTGTGTTTATAATTCACGATTCGATGTGCTTGATATTCCGGATTGGTGTGTTTATTGTACATGATGCGTTGTGCTTGATATTCTGATGTGATGTGTTTATTATACACGATGCGTTGTGCTTGATATTCTTATGTTGTGTGTTTATTATTCACGATTCGATGTGCTTGATATTCTGATGTGGTGTGTTTATTGTACATGATGCGTTGTGCTTGATATTCTGATGTGATGTGTTTATTATAAACGATGTGTTGTGCTTGATATTCTGATGTGGTTTGTTCATTTGCACGATGTGTTGTGCTTGATATTCTGATTTGGTGTGCTTATTATACATAATACGATGTGCTTGATATTCTGATGTGATTTGATTATTATACATTATTCGATGTGCTTGATATTCTGATGTGATGTGATTATTATACATGATTCGATGTGCTTGATATTCCGATGTATTTTGCTAGGTTTACATAACCTTCTGTGGTTGATATGTGTGTTGTACCGTTCTCAATATGATGCGCTATGCTTGATATAGATGATTGGATAACTTGACATAGCTAGTTTTATTTTTTGTATAACGGCTGTGATATGCGTGATAAAATATGGTAATAGTGTATCCATTGTAACAACTATTAAACATTATTAGCTTGGTAAATTATTTTCTTAATAATATTGAATATAATTGATGGGATGGGATTATATTCTGTGAGTTATAGTATTAGATATAACTTATGTTATGTGCTTAATAGAACCTGTTGATATAACTACTTTAAGTAGATTTACAAGTTGGTGTGATATAATATGTGATAAGTCGTATCGGGCATAAAAGGTATGATTGTAGTGCTTAATGTTATAACTGTAGTGCTTTATAGAATAGCGTGTCATAGCAAATATGAAATCCGACGTGGTTGATATAACTGAAGTTTGCTATAACTGATCGATATACTTGTTATACAGTTTATCCTTGGTATGATATGACTTGTGATTGGTGTAAATTATATATAATTTATCTTGTCACATTGTATTCGATATAACTTACGTAAATGGTGCTTGATATATCTTTGCGATGTGCTTGTTTGTTTGATTGTTTGTTATTGTATTACTTTTTGTTGTACGTGTACAAGCACATTACATATACACATTGGTTTCAAACGAAAAGGATACACACATTTTGGCAGAAGTTGGTAACATAAGTGAGTACGGCAATTTACTCATCATTAGTTCTGATCAAGCCTCAGATTGGATAACAATTTTGAGGATTTTCAGTTTAATTAGAACAAAGGAATATCAACATGAATTTGTTTAACGTTAATCTTAAAATAGCAAATGGCAGATTGACCAGAATGTCATGAATTTAGCATAGTTGCAAGTTGAATAGCGTTATATTTGTCAATATTGTTGGTTTTCTTGATGTCATTCTTGATGTAGGTTATGTTTGGTTTCAGCCCTTTTTACTTTGTTTTGAATAATTACTTAACAGCTGTGATGATCATGTTCAATACTTTATACCTATATTCAGCATACCCAAGGCAAATGTTCCTTTTTGAAAAGCTTATGCTTGCTTGTGTGTTTGTCTCTATCCATTCCTTTACTTTATTTAATTATTAAATATTTATTGAATATTGAAACCATTTTGTTTTTAAACTTATATTGGACATACAAGGCAATTGGTTTATATGTTTCCATTCAGTTTCGTTGATTGGGCAATCTAAATCTCGTTCCCATTTCATTCTGTATTTGTGCCTAACCTCCTTGATTTTTTACTCTTGTAATATATCATATTATATTCGATAAATTTTCTTCTTGGTAGTAATATTTTCAATAAAACAAGATGTTAGTGGCATATCTAATTTTTTTCTATCCTAATATTTGAGTTTGCTAAATATGATTTTATAGCGTTTATGATACCAGCATGTTCAAAAACATTTGTTTAACAGTTGTACCTGTGGAGTTATAATATTTACCGTCACTATCAATTATATCATTTATCAGATAGATACCTGATTTTGACATTTGCTTATAATGAATCACCTTGTTGTTATAAATTAATTCTGATATTGTCATTATTCCATATCAGATTCCATTTCAGATTGTGATGTGCTTGTTATCAGTCAACTTCTCCTGTAGTCTCTATCACCGGCACAGAAAATGTGAATAAATGTTGCAAAGCTTAACGTATCCGGCGATAGAGACTGGCTAGGGTTATCCCTTGCGGGGAAGCTGGATATTAGTAGACTGACATAATTCGTCAAATGTGAATTGCTCGACGTTTGACTAAAGTCAGTTGTAGCATTGATAATCAAACTCCTTTATCACGAAGACTATAGTTAACGATAATGATGCGCATTTTCTGTAATGCTGTTTATTGGTAACATCGTATCTGATTTCATCAACATTAGATAAATGCATGATACCTTTACTTTGTGTATACAGTATGCAAAAAAAGGACTGAGGGTGTCATTTTATAACATAGAAACTATTTTCGTAAAATTCAGTAATTATTTAAGCAATGCCACATCAATGGCAAATAAAAATTTGCATATAAAGCAAACATCAATGTTTTATTTTTCAATTTATTTATTGGTCACTGAGTAATAGTGACTCAAATAAATTAAGTAGTGACATATATATATATATATATATATATATATAGAGAGAGAGAGAGAGAGAGAGAGAGAGAGAGAGAGAGAGAGAGAGAGAGAGAGAGAGAGAGAGAGAGAGAGAGAGAGAGAGAGAGAGAGAGAGAGAGAGAGAGAGAGAGAGAGAGAGAGAGAGAGAGAGAGAGAGAGAGAGAGAGTTATGTGACTTTGATGTGACAGGGACATGTATGTGCACATGTGTACATATGATAAACATGTGACCGACCGCTTATACTTTCATCCGTGGGTGATACAACTTCATGGATTCAAACTGCTGTCAGCTGCTCGCTGTAGCAGTAGTGTTGAGTTATAAATGTCTTAACTTGTCAAGTGAGAAATCAGGAGCGGAGCGATGGAAGGGAGAGAACTCTGTCTACCGTACACTGCAGAACTGCATCGCTGAATAAACAGGCGCTTGTCGTAATCCAAACAGTGAGTTTTCGGATGGTATATTTTGGTAAGTTTAGTTCCAGCTCTCCGACACGCAGCACAGTTCTAGTGGTCATCAGTATCATCATAAGTTATTGAAATAACCTATATCGTATATTGTACTATACATAAATAGACTGATTGTTCAAATAATATCAAGTTATGTTTCAAGAGCTTTTGCCACTAAGGACTTGTCCATGAAGGTATGCATCTTGGGTACAGTCGGGATGTTTTCTTTTTCAGAACCATCGATTATCTGAAAACTGTCACATTCTCTGCTGTAATTGCACTAACCACGTCAGTGTTCTCCCATCCGCTTGGGTTTGTGGTTACAGTTGAAGCTAAGACTGGGGTTGAATCTATGGCTTGGGTTGAACTTGGACCGGCTGGGGTAATGGATGGGGTTAAAGATCTAGCTAAGGTCGGACGTGGGGCAAAGTTTGAAGCAAAAGGAGAGCTTTGTCCTGGGTCTTGTCCGCCTGAGGAGAAGGACGGCGCCTGACCTAAGGCTATGGATGGAGCTGGGTCTTGAGCTTGAACATGTGCTGGACCTTGAGGTCGAACTGGTGCTGGTGCTGAAGCTGGTGCTGGGGTTGTGGCTGTGGTTGCACATCCGAGAATCTTGAAACACTCTGTCCTAAAGGCGCGACACCAGACGCCGTACACGAGGGGGTTGACGATGGTATTGATGAAGTGGATATAGGCGGCCATGTCCACCAACACCCTGACACGGAGAGTCCAGGTTCGTCTCTCTTCTGTTGCCAGTTGGGAGGAGACGATCATGAAGAAGGTGGGTGGGAGGTGACTGAGACAGAATACGAGGGACACAACAAGGAAGACCTTGGTTGACGTGATTGACGCCTGCAGGACATGGGAGGAGGAGGAGGAGGCGCGTGCTCTCAGTTGTCTCCTTATGGTTCTCCACACCGCCAGGTAGAGGGCGCTGAGAATAACACACACCAGACTCACTTCCGCTAAGACGAGCGCGATGACGAAGAAGGAGAGGACAGAGTGAGAGAAGGAGTGCAGCGTGCACGTGTATGTATCTACGGTGAGCAGTTCGGACACTGTGATGTTCACTACCTCGCTCTGCAGTGGAAAGATGATGGGCAGGGACAGGGCCACGCCCAGGAAGGGGGTCAGAACAACCAGTTGTCTCGCCAGGGAGATGTCTATCTGTCGTCCACCTACTTTGCATATACTGCGGTGACGCTGCACTGCGATGATGATGAGAGTTATCCCGCCTGTCACAAGGCTGAAGAGCACTCCGAACGTTATGACTCTACACGCTACCTCTGGGTCGAAATATTCTGGTATCAGTTTGAACGACGCTATCAATGGGATCATAACACAGCAGTAGACGATATCGTACCATGCCAGAAACTCGACAAACAGGCCGAATATCTTGCTCTGCACCTTGTAGTGGTATATGTAGAAGACGAGGAGGTTCATGGGCACCCCTAGAAGAAGCACCAGCAAGAGGAAGAAGAGGAGAGGGGCGTGCATGTGGAGACGGGTCTGTAGGGTCGAGGACGGGTCATAGTCAGGGTCGCTCAGCTCGTTGCGGTAGTATTCACACATGACACAGGGGGCACCTGGTTACTATTCACACATGGCACAGGGGGCTTAGGAAGCTCATGAGGCACAGGGAGCAACGGGTTAGAACTCACCCATTGTACAGGGGTCACAGTGTTAGTACCCACACAATTTCACAGGGGGCACCGGGTTAATCCTACAATGCACAGGGGAGCAGCGGGTTAGTGTTCACATGTTGCACAGGGCTAGAATAACCCTGCCAAGAGGTAAGTATACACAGGTGGCATCGGGCTAGTACTACACTGATATAGGGGGTACCTGGTTAATATTCACACATTGCACAGGGGCAGCGGGTTAGTATTCACATTGAACAGGGGCAGCGGCTTAGTATTCACATTGAAAAGGGGCAGTGGCTTAGTATTCACATTGCACAGGGGCAGCGGCTTAGTATTCACATTGCACAGGGGCACCGGGTTAGTATTCACACATTGCACAGGGGCACCGGGTTAGTATTCACACATTGCACAGGGGCACCGGGTTAGTATTCACACATTACACAGGGGCAGCGGCTTAGTATTCACACATTACACAGGGGCAGCGGCTTAGTATTCACACATTGCACAGGGGCACCGGCTTAGTACACACACGTGGTACAGGGGCACCGTGCTCCCAACGAGTCACCCTAAACACATCGGACTCAAACCCACATGACGATCCCATATACATTTCACAATTCCAATACATCCATCAACTGTTGGAAATCCACAATTCCATGCCAAGTTATCCAGTATGCGGTATCCAGTTGAGATGAGTATTTATTCCTCCTCCACTTCTTGGCCTAGTTACACATTCATAGTCTTGTGGTTGATGACGATAACGGGAGGACGTTATTCCTGAAATGATAAAGACACGTTCATTGTTTTATTTCATAGTAACAAGTTAGAGTGTCTGAGATTCACCTGTCTAAGTTATGGCACTTTACCTGGTAACGTACAGAACGATATAGATTAGATATATTTGAATCAATCAAATACATTGTGATGGCAACACCACCCCTGACAAGAAGATATCAAATGTTTAATCGCTTGTCCAAACCAAACTAGAAATTAAAAATTTTCATAACGTTTTAAAGTAAATTTAATAAGCAATACGTTCAGTGTAATTAAAGTAGGTTAATATCCTCGTAACCGTCAATTCCTTAAAATAATGGGCATCGGCCATTCGGGCCTTGGCTGCATTATATTTGAAATGGAGTGTTCTTCTTTGGGATTAACCTATACGGAATACATACTCGTCAAACGTGGATGTTCTTTATTAATAATGCATTACATGAACTAACAGAATTAATATTTTCATATATCATTAATATAAATAATAAGCTTATACCAGCCACATGGACTCGGTAAATACAGTGATAAATCAACTCACTGATGACTGGATGTATTATCCTAAACAGAATCACACCTGTAGTGGGACTACACTTAGACTAACTGAAGCGTCAGTCCCAGTCCCCTACGCCATGACTTACCTTGAGTGACCCAGTCGGTCCTCTGTCTGCATGTCGGTGTAGCGGTCAGGGAGTGTCCGACTGTACGTGCTGGACGATCAGCTGGGGTCCCTCACACTTCCGGCACCGCCCCCTCTATACTGCTTTACTAACGTTAATCTCTTCACTGTTTCGGATACCACGTTATACACCTTACAGCGTTTACAATGTGTGTTCATAGACAATACAAACTTAGTTTATGGTCTCTGCATGGTGTGTTGCAGATGTGCTTACAGTTGTATTTTGATAGCTATTAACATTAAGCCTACATGAATGTTTCAAATGTAGTAATATTGATGGAATATTTCATGACTGTCACCGAATTAGTGCATGAATTGAAAATGGTGCGACACGTGTCAGTCTTGTATGTATCATCGATGGCTTCTCAGAGATAAACATGAATGCATTCTTTAAATTTTAATGATAATGGACTTGATCGTGAGTGACAACATTTACTGTTGATACCCTACATGCTAAACATGGCACTGTTTTCCAAGTAAGAGGCTGGGGTGTCCCCTGCACGGTGACTCAGTACTGATTGTCATCTTCAAAAACGTGTTATTCGAAAGAGACTATCCCTCGAGCAGATATCACGAAGTGTCTCATGTGACTTTCAAGAGACGAATTAAAATGTTTGTGTTACCCGAGCGAGAGCGAGGGTTGAATGCCAAAAAAACCCCGGTCATTTAGATAGCTCGCTATGTGCTGATGTACAGTCAAAAACGATCAATCAGTTATGACATCCCTGGCGACAAAAACGAAAACTCATATACAGATAATGGTTGAAATCAAGAGTGCTTATGTGCACACATCATATATATGACACAACTGTGTTTCCTCTTGACCACATGGATGGGGCGACTATGTGCAATTACTACTGTCTGCAACTATTAATCAGCGGAATTTATTGCAACTTATCGAGTATGTTCACACGACATATGTGGGTTACTTCTTGTCCCTTCATCAGGCGAGTGACAACTCGCTACTGACAGATGTATATATAGGACGTACATGAACCCATACATTTATATTTACACATACTTGAAAAAACCAATACACCGGTCGAAATGAGCTCATCGTATTAAAGGAGATTGATCCAATCAAAACCATCTGATGTGTATTCTTTTCTATATACAACCTTACTTCACGTGAGAAGCAACTCATATATATATATATATATATATATATATATATATATATATATATATATATATATATATATATATATATATATATATCGTGACTTTCGGAACTCTCAAAGCATTAGGATAATCGTACGTGCCATTCAAAGACAACTTAGCAATAAGGGAGCTTCCGAAACATTGGCCCTCATTACAATTCCCTCAATTAGTCAACTAGTGTGACCAAAATGTTGATGGTATATACACACATGTTGGAGTAATCATTCCTTCTTTTTTAGTGTAGTAGGTGTCTTCTCAAATTCAGATTTGGCTTTTAAACGTTCTAGTGTCAGTAAAGATTATATTTAATGTTGTCATTAAAGCTTTCTCTCTTGAACGTCACGGTGCAAATTCCTCGAAGTTTGCTAGCCTTGCTACGTAGAGCTACATTGAGCCAAGGGCCGTGTTCAACAGAGGTTTCAAACTAATCGCTCAATTAGCGATTACTTTTAAACCTCTCTTGAACGCGATTGCTCAAAGTAGCGCTACGCAGCAAAGCGAGCGAACTTTGAGGTTTTGCACCGTGTCGTTCAGGAGAGAATGAGCGCTACTTTAGCGCTACTTGAGCGCTACATTGAGCAATCAATGAGCGATTATAAGCGCTCGCTGTTATTGAACGGAGCCTAGGTATTTGAGCCCCTGCCCTATATGCTAAGTGCCCCGATGCGCCAGTAAAATCAGCAGAAACTACAGATAGGACAAGAATATCGAATCTCTGTACTCCTCTCCGATCTGTCATCTAGACTGAAGTAATCTTTACAGAGGCCTTGAAAGTGAACATTCCATATCTCTTGGATTCAAGTTAACGATTTTTAGGAACTCATTCTCATTTGATAATGAATCTTTAAAAAATTAAATTTCAGTGTAATTCTTTTGTGGTACAATGTCAGTTTGATTTTTCTCTCAGACCACACATACGTTGTTATATACCGTCATCTCACAGGATGTATACTCATTTTCTTTTCTGGTCAAGATCTTCTTTTGAAAAGAAAGCGTGACACAACAATTGATATGTGTATATTGGTATAAGGTTTATTGAACAACCCTTAGGGCATTTTCAAATTAAAAATGAGACCCATTTAGTGTTAATAATTATCTGCAGTGCTTTGTTTTAAGATTGGGTTGAGTGAGTGAGTGAGTTATTCTTTAACGCCGCTTCGGCAGTATTGCAGCCATTAGCGGCGAAAGATTGGGTTGACGTAATGAATTACACAAGTAATGTTTTTCTACATAGACCTTGTCTTGAAATGTTATTTAGTTGTTGTTCTAAACTTAGTTTACCCTATTGGATCAGTAATATACCACACTCCACAAGCGTCGAATTGACCTGCAGTCTCTGTAGGAGAATGTTCGAAAACTGTGCGTAAGTTTTGCACGTGGACCATGTTTTAGGCCAGTTTGAGGACATTCTCCTACTTCAAAACAAACATTTTCTTGCTATTCGAATGCTCGACACAACGAACCTTATCAAGTGCAAAACTGACGACTTTTGTTCTCTATGTATTCCATGATTCTCCTCGAATTGGCAGTTGTATTACCCTTCTGTCAAGTTTAAACATGTAAACAAATCACAAGTTTTCCCAGTGAAAGGTACTGTAAGTCCCCCTCTCAAATACTCTTAGGGACAGATAGTTGCATTACAGAACTGCCAATACCTCCACACATCCCTGTCAGACTGGAGACTGTATTACCAACCTGTAGGACTTCTTTAACAAGATCTTACTACACTGTCACTCACTGGGTGTTGGAGGCTTTCACTTTTACTACGCAGCAACTTAGTGTCGGGGACACATAAAGACTGACCCGTGTTGTCATCATATAGAAAAATGATGTTGACCAACTGAACTTTCTGCTCGGACTGTGAGATTCCTAATCTTATTGATGAAACTATCACCTATGATTGTACTCCAAGCATACAAACTATACTGACATACACACAGAAAATCCTGATGAGTACGAAACGAACCGAGAAACACAAATTGTTACCACAGTTCACACTGTAAATAACATTTTACGATCTAACAAAGAATACAAGAATCTAAGATGGCAAACTTTATTACCCCGTGTTGACAGTGAATACATTTGTCTGGTCAATAAGTGGAACTACATGGAATAAGACTGATAATCACTCCCCAGTCCGGTGTACTTTGAAGAAGATGAGTCATAAAACTGATAACCTAACACGATCAGCAAAACACATAAAACAAAATTTAGAATTAAAAATAGTGTCATTGTTCATGTAGCTCATCTTGCTTAAGTTTTCAGCTATTGAAGGCTTTATAGTTCTTGAAATGATAATTAAAATAGGGGTTTAAGGGTGTAGCCCATGTGGTCGCTATTAGGAACCATCGAGTAATCAAAATAAGTACAATCCATAACACCCTTCTACCAATATTGCTTTCCACTGCATGTAATGTTTCAGAAGAAGACACATGTTTGTGCTTAATACATGGCATGTTTGGCCCTTATATAGAACAACAGAGATACAAGACTTACATTTTATAATCCTGATTGGCCAGAGAATCTGTACTCAAGATCTCAGTTCTTGGGTTATTCGTTCCGAGATGGAAGACGATATTTGTGTTTTTAGAGCGCGACCCATGAGGCACCATATCTACAATTCATAATCTCCTTTGGCTGAGGAGTCTATTATGATATCAGTTTCTATGGCATTTCGTTATATAGAAGAAGACGAAATAGGTTTTGACCAATATGACCCTTATTTATGGCCACAGAGTCGCCGCATCTACATTTTTTTAGTATACCCCCGCCTTACAGCGTAATCGGGGATATATAGCGTCCGTCCGTCCGTCTGTCTGTCTGTCTGTCCGTCCGTCCGTCCGTCACAAAACGTTGTGCAGAGCATATATCTCATATCTCTCAAACTATACATGCTAGCTTCACCATGCTACCCATGTTAGTCATAATCTCTAGATGTGCCTTTGAGGGTTAGACGGATTTCTGAATTTTACTTTTGGCGGTTTCCATTGAAACATGACCAAATCAGTAGCTCTGTGAGGAGGTCATTTTGTGCGGAACTTATCTCCCAAACTACACCAAACTTCATACATGTCAACCATGGTGCCTAGATGTGCCTTTTGAGGGTTAGACCTATTTCTTTATTTTGTTTGTGGCGGTTTCCATGGAAACATGATTTAACAGTGACTCTGTGAGGAAGTCATTTTCTCCCAAACTGTACATTCTAGCTACACAAAACTTGATATACATGTCATCCATGATCTCTAGATATGCCTTATGAGGGTTAGACCTGTCTCTGAATTTCATTTTTTGGCGGTTTCAATGGAAACGTGACAGACCCCTGATAATCCTTCCTTTTTGGCTATTGCAATACTGTTTTAATACATGGTATATATTATTCGTGTTATCTTATACTGTCAAAAGTTTATCTTTGGAACTGTACCTTCCATATTCATTTAACTTTAAACACAGGTTAGTTATTCCCATAGATGTGCCATTCTTTTTTTCAATTATGTCAAACTATGTTTGGAAGCGGGAGTATGTGAGCTGTGCTCGCTTCTAAACTTGTTCCTACTAGTAAGCCGGGGAGTTTGTACACACTATTTGACCTTTCTTGGGTTTTCGTCCTGAAAAAAGACGAACATATAAATCTTTAGGTCGTGGCCCATGTGACTGTGGCCACGCAGGCATCAAATCTACAAATATTAATCCCCATCGGCTGAGGAGTGTGTAAACAACAAATTGGCTCTCTTTCAAGCCTTATGAGCATATTGGTATATAATATGTTGACATTATTACTTCGCACCGGAAGTTATACAAATGTATGTACGTCTTCGTCATGCTTTCGAAGTAAGGGAACTCACTTTTCGTATAGTAAACGAAATGACACTTCATCAAGCTATAGTTTACATTAAAAATAACAAGGATGAAGGTACATGGGTGAAACACAGCGCGCTAGACATTTCCAAGTATATTATGCTTCTTGGAACCTTTGACTCCGTGTTTAGTATTTTGGTTGACAACCTCTCCAAACGACAACTCTGTATCCGCCCCTGTACGTAATGGATAACACCTGAATGCGAGGGCGTTCTAGCAAAGATAGGCCTTTGCCTACGGGAAGACCCGAGGGCGCGTTAGGGTCTTCTCGTAGGCAAAGGCCTCTCTTTGCTAGAACGCCCGACGATGAGGGTGTTATCTATTTTATATACCGACAAACTAACATGAGTGCAGTTATCTAAATGTTCTTCTGCAGGTGGTCCAAGTAAAATAAAGCGCACATAAAATATCATAGAAGGTTTGCTGTTTCGAATCCCGCATTGTCTGCCATGAACATTTTCAACTTGGCAATTTTGTGGATTGATGACCTTATTAGAGGGGACTTAAAATTTATTGGATGCAAAGAATTGAAGGGATTTATGCTGGATAATACCCTCTTGGAAGGTTATTTTTCTGTTCAAGGCCCTCCCAGCGGGGTATTATAATCCAGTATAAAATCCTTCTCAATAGGAAACATTCCTTTCGTAGGGAAGTTCTCCCAAATGTATTTAAAGACTGTTAAATGGGCATTGATTTATATAAGATTAGTTATATTACACATCCTCGTTGTTAAGGGGATATACGGTATGTTTTAAACTAAACGGGCGAAATAGAGCGTCATAATGATTTCAATTCGTCATAAAAACTCGTGGTCGAGCCTTGGAGCACACAGCCATGTTAACTGGGCCTGAACCGTACATTTATATACATTACCTTGCCCCGATAAATGACTAAGTACTTCTCGAGGACGGCTGAATGTCATGGCCGTTCCAGTTGACGGCTGTCGAGAAGTATCCTTTTCATTTGTGACCCCTGTCGGGTCAGCGCGTCAGACACCTCATATTGCTCACTGTTGCATGGGGACCGTGCGTGCGGAAACACATTTTAGATAATTTCCTCATCTGTAGAAATATATAATATTATACAAACAAACGTTACCTCATCTCGCCATTACAGATAGTAGGTCCTACATGACAGGCTTGACTCATGTGGTGAGCTATGAATGAGTTATGTGTGAGCTATGGGTGAGTTATGGGTGAGCTATGAGTGAGTTAGGGGTGAGTTATAAGTGAGCTATGTGTAAGTTTGGGTGAGCTTTTGGTGACCTATGGGTGAAGTATGGGCGAGCTATGGGTGAGGTATGGGAGAGCTATGGGTGAGCTATGGGTGAGTTATAAGTGAGCTATGGTTGAGCTATGAATGAGCTATGGGTGAGTGATGGTTGTGCTATGGGTGAGTTATAAGTGAGGTATGGGTGAGGTATGGGTGAGCTGTGGGTGAGTTATGGGTGAGTTGTGGGTGAGTTATGGGTGACTGATGGGTGAGATATGGGTGAGATATGGGTGAGATATGGGTGAGCCCTCATTGAGACACAATTCGTTTACAGAAATCTCTTACAGGGACAGGGTACCGCATGCAGCTGGACGTTAGTGATGGTTGTTTCGCGTAGAGTTATTGGCCGTTGCTGAAATCATCACTACAACGCTAATCGGTTGAGTAAGTGAATCAACTCAAATTATAGAGAAGAAAAACAGGTTAAACTGGTGTCTATTTCTAAAATAAGCTTTCACGACTGTGCCATATTGCCGATTCAGTTTAAAAGTAAAGTCGCAAAATAGCGAGAAAAAAATCTTATAATATATGAAAATCTCAACCAAATATCTTCTGCTATAAACGAAATCAGCACAAGTTGGTAAAAGTAATAAGAAGGCCGGCGATAATTTACTTTTATCGACGAGTGTTGATATATTTTATATCAGAATAAATTAGGTGACATTATATCATTAAAAGCCGCCCTTAGTTAGTTCGTCAATGACACTGCAATTGTCTGAACACAAAGAGTCAACATTAACATACACAAAATATTTCGCCAATTTCGTTCATTTTACCTGTACCTCACTGAAAAAACAACCGTTGCATAATACTAACGACAATAAAATGTTTATCTAAAGAAAGAACAAATAGAACATATTAGAAAAGTAACATTTTGAAACAAACAGATTATAGCAATTGCAGCTAGCATAGCATCAGTTATAAGTCCAGTTTGCCCTATGTCCACCGCCAGCTTGTAGCACTACTTGTCACTTGCTGGTCACGTGAATCCGAGCCTTTGAACCCTGGTCAACTCCTCCTGTAACGCAAAATCTGTGACGTAGAGCACATATGGAATTTCTCTTGTGGATACGCAATGAAAATAAAGAATGGCTAAAAGGAGAAAGTGACCGAGTCAATGTTCGTAACTATCGGCATTGTAGGTTACAGTTTGTCATTATCATGTTCGTAAATAAATGGTCTGGTCTGGTCTGGACATTGGTCTGCTTAAAAAGCTCTTTTGGCGGTCTAAATATGCAGATTGCTTTGAACTTGCTTGAGATCACGTCTCCCAGTGTCGGATATGCCTTCTCGTGCCATATATCGCTGCCTCCGCCGAATCTAACGACCTCGGGGACTCAGACGTTGGAATAACCTTCTCAGCGACATCTTCCGGTTGCATCAGACCACGGGACTCATCGATGTACATTATGTACTATATCCGCTACCAGTTTGTCAATGTCTAGGGCTGTACCGTGGTGCACCGTCTATGGCGTTGGTGTCGATGTTGTTTCACGCAATCTGTTCCTGGTGGCCTGCGCTGATAACATGTCATGCAGTTGTCGTTGCTGGGGCATTGATTACGTAGATCGTGAACCCGGATGTGCCTATCTTGAGCAGCAGTCCTTGACCTTGGTCGTCCGCTTCTTGGCGATCTTGAACTCCTCTTAACTGTCCATACCTCTCCTAAAGACGTGAGAAATCGTTCTATGGAAATAATGTGAGGTGCAATACGCATTTCATTATCCTTTTCAGCACATCTTTGAAAACCGTGTACAGCATTGAACGTTTTGAGGTTGCGTTTGGACTCGTTGTCCAAGACCTGTTATGAACACGTAAAATAACAAATTGAGTAAGAGAATTCCCTTCAGAATATGATATGATGCAGAATTGAATAAATACAATGAAACCCTAATATTATATGTCAAGAACACGTCACTGGATTTTCTTCAAGTCTTCCTAATTATATGATTTCGCCAAGGGAAGGCAAAGCTAGAGTACAGTCAATTTTGGTGGACTGCGAGAATTTGAGTTTGAGAATGTGAACATGCTTGACAAGCTTGTCAGCGGGATATCTAAAATAGCTTCACTGGATCCTCTTCATATTTCATATCAAATTTCTGTTAGGAAAGACACGGACTCCAGTCAAGTTTGGGACATTAAAATTGTTTGTCAAAGTCAAAGCAATTTTTGTTTTAATTCAGCATGGGAACCAGTATATTAAGGACATTACTCCGACCTTGACATTGGTAATAAGTTCACACTGATGGGTTAACATATGTTTTTGAGTTTATTTACATTTATACTTTCTATTTGATTTATAATTAATATTATACTGCGGTTGAGCTTGTCACGTCAGTAACCATCCATATGCATTAATGATTGTATCCGCAGGGCTTCTTCAATACCCTTATCCCATATTAGAACCTTCTTTCTAGTATCGCGCTATAAATAATAAGCCTATAAATTTGACTTAAAATCGAGCAATAGCTGAAGTTCCTATGAACGACCATAAAATTTCAAATTACGACATTACTTACTGGGTGATAAAATACATTCTAAATAAAGCGTAAATATATATATATATATACTTGAAAAGACCGATATACTGGTCGAAATGAGCTCATCGTATTAAAGAAGATTGATCCAGTCAAACCCATCTGATGTTTACTCTTTTCTATATATATATATATATATATATATATATATATATATATATATATATATATATATATACATATGAGTAACCATGATTTGGTATAATACGATTTAAGTCATCGCTTCGACTGTTCAGACAATATGTAATGAAACTTGACACCCGGTTGCATACACAGTTATGCCGCTTTATTCAACCCTGTGTTTAGATTAAATGCAATGTTTAATTTCTACAGCAGTCAGCTATTCTGTGATTTGAACAGAACAAAACACTTCAAAGAAAAAGTAGTCTCGTTAAAAGTATTTAAGTATAAAGGATCTTATCTTATAAGTATGTTAAAACCACTATATTGATTCGACTTTAGACTGTTTGTTGTTTGTCTTTGATTAAATTATAAATTATATTGCCTATCCTGACATGCTCTTCTGAAATTTGGTGTTTTCAAAATGTTGAATATCTTGTAAATATCCATCTAAGTAACTTATATACATAACTAAGGATGTTCTCTCTTCAATGCAAGGCTTACGAGGAGTTCGGTAGATTCCCAATCAAATCTATTGCTGATGAGGTTCATTATATGTGTGTATATATCAAAGTCTATGCGATTGTCAGTCAGAACCCGACTTGCTTAACGGGACGTGGAAAGCGTGAAGCGCACGTGCATACCATAGCACGTGCGAGGCCGGTTATTGGCTGTTAAGATGAAGCGACTGCACGATGGTAGACAGACAGTTTAGTTTGGGAAATCATTCAACTAGTGGCTTTATTTGATATAGGTAACTTGGTCAAATACCCTTTTGCTGGATCATCATATGTGGTAGATTAAAAGGGAATAAACGTCTGGCCTGGTTTTTGCGAGTCAGCAAACATCAATGACGGGTTACCAAACATTGTGGTAAGAGCGGAATGCGGTGAATCCACTTCACGGTTGACAACCGGGCACCCGTCCTCCTTTTGGTCACTCAACCTCCCACCCCCTAAATCCCCCCTCCCCACACTTAAGTCTCCCTTACCCCCTTCCACTAAATGCCCCACCCCATACTACTTTCCTGACCCCATACCCCTCTTCAACATTTCCATATTCCTACCACTCTACCCAATCTCTGCACAGCGTTAGAAAACTTTTGGCTTCAAGGCCGAGCTTTATATTGTGAGAACAAGGCGACCCAGAGAGTAGACACATACATATACCTACATACCTACATTAAATATACCGGCAATCAGCTGATCTGAGACCGCTATAGACGATGATACGCCGCATGAATGGGGTATTCCCCGCTAAACTTATCGGTGTTATTTCGCAATGAATCACGTAGACAAGGGCAAATGTTGTCGTCAGTGATGAAATTCGGTTAAATATGGGGATGTTTTTATTAGGTTTCCCTGAACGATATCTTTTTACTCAGCTTGTAAAGGCGGTGAAGCACGTGTGAAGACGCTGACAGTTTCAAATCCAATGTGGCCTTAAACTATTTAATTTTATACAAACTGACTTCATGACATTCACATTGGTTTATACAAACACACAGTTGACGTCATGTTTCTGCTCAGTTTGTAGTCAATATACAGGTGCGATGATTCATCGTAACCACCGACTGAAAACTATAGATAGTACATATGATCAATCCTGCAGATATACATGGGATACGTGTCATTAAACACAATTAATGAGTTATTAAGAAAGTATTCGATAGGTGGACCCAGGAATCCATGGGGGGATCCAGGGGAGGGTGGAGTGTTTGGGGGAGGGGGGAGAGGGAGAGCAGGGTCACAAAATTTACATGCAGTTTTTTCAAAAGGGGGTTGGGAGGGAGGGGGAGGTGTTCGAACCCCCCGAAACCCCTCCTAGATTCGCCACTGAGTTACAAGAGAATGGGACTTGCAACTTTACAGTACACCTGTACAGTTGTGTATTCGCCGTGGATTCAACGGATAACAAAATAATCATCTTTTATTTCTTCTTGTGACGAAATCGTATGACCCACTTGCTGGAATCTATATCTCGAATATCGAATAAACTATGTGTTAATGAGATACAACAAAATTTATATTACATATTTTTAGATTTTAAAGTCTCCTCTGCACTTCTTGACACATGCGAAAGATTAAAGCAGGCC
Source organism: Gibbula magus (assembly GCA_936450465.1). Lineage (NCBI taxonomy): Eukaryota > Metazoa > Mollusca > Gastropoda > Trochida > Trochidae > Gibbula > Gibbula magus. The sequence goes on along the minus strand of OW388289.1, from coordinate 23,001,627 downwards.
GGGCATACGGTGTGGGCTATTTGCACTCTCAGAGGGGATATATCGGGAGGAGAAGATAGGCACAATTCTAGAAAATTGGGCGGTGTGGTGTTTGCATACGTCTTGGTGATGTAAAGTGGTTGGGACAGGAATAGCCTTGGGGCTGGGGAAATGATGGAGGGGGAGAAGGTAAAGGGGGGGGGGGGGGGGGGGAAGTGGGGAGGGAGAAGAAAAATGGGGAGGGGTAGGAAGAATGGGGAGGGTGCTAACACACTGATGGAAGTTTCCAACATCAAAAGAAACAAGGCACAGAGAGTCAGCTGATCGGGGACGAGGTCGGTGACTGAACAACATATACACATACCCATTTCCTGGCTTGTAAACACGTATGACCCAATTTCAGCATGTGTCTAATTCAACATTCGTACCGAACCGCATTGCTGATAAGAAATCTCGAGTGAAATATGAAGTCGTTGCGTAGACCTGCAGTGTTAACGTACTGAAACGTTCTGTAATATGCTTGACATGTAAAGAACATGCCCTGTGCTGCAGCCCTGAAGATCAGCTGCTATGCAAATAGCACGAGTGAAGTGAGGTGCAGATTCACATGATGAATCACTGTTCCCGAAGCTGGACACGCAGCCCTGTGTTCTGTGATCAACTCTGTCTTCACTGAGATTAAATCAGAGTCCATACACACAACATAAACAAGTTGACATCGCCAGATTTACAAGCTTTCTGGTGTTTGCTTCCAATACTTGGAGAAACATATTTGTGAGTTTGAGAGTCTTAATTACTTCTTAATGTGGTTACGAGAAGTCGGAACATGGTGTAATAAGTCTTAAAGGTGCATTCATTGTGTGAGTCCAACACTTAGACTCGGAAAACAACATTAAAGAAATATTGAAAAGGAGCCTAGCTCGTTTGCTGAAAATCCCATTTCTCATACTCTCCTTTTCAATATTTTATAAAATTGTGATATTTTCAGAATAACTACTTTCTTCAAAGCCTGAGTGTAAGACTACCATTGTGTTATTGATGTCACATAAACCAAACGCTGTAAATGGTGTTTTTTTTATCGAGAGGTACTGACAGTGACGATACGAAGATAAAAAAAAGTGATCGAAAACTGAACAATACATCGTGATTGACGCGTGTCAATTACTCAAACATAATTTTGGAAAGTTATTTACAACAAACAAAAAGACAAATTTGGGTTCATGATCCTTAATTGTCATATGACTACTGTGTATGTAGTTACGGTTACTGCACATCTTATATTATATATTGTTATTATAAATTATGTTGCTCGATTTGATTGGAAACTAGTATTTATGATATATTTGACGATTGGAAATGAATGTGGCAATTTAGGAATATTATTCGAACTGAAATCAGCACATGTGGTACGTTGTCAAGTAGTTATACAGAATACAAAAAAACACCCAACGTGGTTCTGTGTAGTTTGGCCTTTAAAATGGATTAAGTCATCGTCATTTCTTTTTTTCTATATGAGGCCGGGGAGTTGGAAGATATTTTAAACTGTATATATAGCTATTTTACTGAGAAAAAAATAATATTGTTACTTTATTAGTTTGTCATGTCACTGCTTTTTATTCCAACTTAGGTTGTATTCTTTATAATGTTCCCATACTCATGTCTTTCCTTGATTTTTTTCCAAAGTGTTTTTTCATATTTGAACGTACACTTACGTAAAACAATGAGTATGCTTGATGATCATTATTTTGGTAACACTTTTGACAAAATGAAGTAACAGTTCAGACTTTTTGTGATATTGCAGCGCATAATTGTCCTAAAATAAAACTTTTAAGCAAGTAAGAGTTAACAGTCTTCTATTCATCTGTTAAAAAAACTCATGAATTTCAAACTTTATCATTGTATATCGATATATTGAAAATCGGTGACAGGTTGGACATACATGTAGCTAGTTTTGACATCTCACTGCTTGTTACTCAAACTAAGGCTGACTTCTGTTTAATGAACTTATAATCCTCTACTTCAATATTCTATTAATATTGACGTAATTGTTCTAATGTATTTCCAGGTAACGTTTTGTAAAGCAATACGTATATCGGATGTTAAAATGTTCGCGTTAACAGTTTTGACATAAAATGTAAAAAAAAATTACCAATTATTTTCATAATTATATCCAAGTGTTTTTCATGATAATAATTAAAACAAATTGTCTATTCATGTACGCATATTGCACACTGTACTATCTCAATAGCTTTCCTAAATTCTGATATCATATTAATTTTTTAATGAGCTAGTTACCATTTTCCACAAATGTAACAGTCCTCACGGATCGATGTCAAAACTGTTACCATTGCATGTTTGTTATATTTCCATGCTAGATAGAACATATTTAATGGATATGTGAGCATGAGGAAGTGTTCAATGTCCAAAATAGTTGCAAATCATAGCTACAGTGATATTCTGAGGATAAAATATATATACAATTGGAAACGATATCTAGATGAGTGCTTTATATTTTGGGAAAACAAAAATGTAGAGATAAAGAAATTGTAAAATCCCTACAAAGCCAACAAAAATAAGATTAAATTTAGAATTGACACGAGCACGAACTCATATTAATAACAAAAAGAGGGACAAGTATTATCAGTGATATATACCATAAACATACGGATACAAAACAATATCTTCACTCCAATACACCTATGAACGTCACACTAAGGTCAACCTCGAGTTCCCATACTCATTACGACGAATTTGTACTATATTTGCGAATGAAGATCTAAGAAAACTACGACTAGAAGAATTAGAAGTAACATTTATCGAGAGTGGTTATCCAAAGCAATTTATAAATCAAGGCATAAAAGGCTCTAAACAGAGACATTGTGTCACTTAGAACACCAAAGGATAAACAGCGATATGAAAATGTCCCAGCCTTTTAACTACATATAACCCAAACAACATGGAAATCTTCCCGAAATTACAGAGCAGTTTAGACAATATGAGACAAGATGACCGTCTCGTACAAATGCTAAAGAAAACTTAAATGATAAAAAGTAAAACCCAAAAACCTGAAAAAGATACTGACATGTGCAAACTTAATACATAACCTCAAGTTGTCAAGTGTAAAAAAATGATTGAAAAAAAGATGAACATGCCCCTACCTCAAGGAGGGTTCATCAGTAACTTTTGAAAACGGTAAAGACTTCCATGTTAAGAGCAACATGTATACATGTCATGCAAATCGAAAAATGTGGTTTATGTCATTGTGTGATCTCACATTCTCGGACAAACTGATAACCTTTGAAACATAATTAGGGTGCACAAACAGCAAATAAGAGATGAAAGTTAAGACACTTAAAAGTTGGCAAACATGTATCTCAAGTAGTAAAGGTGCATTCAAAATATTTCTTTTTACGAAATATACAATAGACATTACGACTCGGAGTTATTTTTTTCAATTCATTTTAAAAATGTCCCCTGCACTAAACTAACCCTGTCACGGCCAATTAAGACCAATCAGAATGTAGTGGGGATAACTCTCAAAGACGTGTGTTGATTGCTTTGACGTTATTAGCAACCTCTGTTGCCAAGGCACACCAATGTTTATCGAGACTATAAGACTTCGAAAGAAGAAGCAGAAATATGCATATTGGAAGATAAAGTATTGATTATGAAAGTTGATATATACGCCTTCAGTTTATTTTTTAAATTTGCTTATATATTACTCCACGTTTGACACTATATACCTATTTCACGTATATATAATCTGATATCAATGCCGGAGCTTATCGACGGCATTTATACAACAGTTTACAACAGTTAAACCGTTTATAACACACTGAAAAAAACCCTGCTATGACCTTGTTTAATCCAATCAACAGAGAGCGTATCGCTTGAATTTCAAAGTCTTAATTTGTTCTTCACTGAGTACACTTGTAGGTTATCTGGTCTTTATATACATGGTGTTGTACGAGCTAAGGTCATGTTATGTGGGTTAGCGTCTTGAATAGCTGATCATACACTTGTGAGTTACATAGCGGCTTCAATAGCTTATCATACAGTTGTGGTAGTCTGTAATTCTCTCATTGCAGATATGTGGCTATGGAGATAGTGGATAGTTTAGGGGGACGTCGTGGATCTAGACTGAACTAAATGCATTTACATTAGATCATTCATAGAAGATAGGTAATTCATGTTGATGTCAACGCTGTAAGTATTTATTGACTTTGCCGAGTCCCCTATATGCGTAGCCTGGTCTAATTTGTGATTGAAATTAAATTTAAGTTTTCGAAAGAAATGTCATGTTCATTAGCGTAAATTTGACAAGATATACTAGAGGAAATGTATGGTATGCTCAACAAAGGTCATATTGAAGATATGTCGTGATGTCTGTGAAACTAATTAGCTTTTCAATGGATTGAAAGTGAGATTAAATCACACTTGTGACGTCATCCTATTGTTCTGTCACTCCATTATTTTTCAGTAATGGAGAGTTACACATCACATCATATTTTTTAAGTATAAATTTAATTTCTTTAACTTTTTAAAGCAATTTTGATAAAATAGCAATACTTTGGGTGTAATTTAAGTAGGGTAATGTCCTCGTAACTCTCCATTCCTTAAAAATAATGGGCCTCGGCCCCTCCGGGGCCTCGGCTCCATTATTTTTAAGGAATGGAGAGTTACTCGGACATTACCCTCTACATAAAACACATTCTAACATACATCCCAGTGAACTCGATACACATTAGACTGATTCTTAAAGGGGCAGTAGCACGTTTTTTCGCTCAAATAAGTCGATGAAATGTATTTGAAAAATGAAAAATAATGTCACCAATGGAAAACACCCTTCTCTCTTCGAAAAATCAAGTTGAAAATGAGTGTACATGGTTCGGTAAAACCATGGGAATCGTTTTTTGTAATTTGAAATAATAAAATGTGTTCACATTAAAATGACCGCCATGCAATTTTTGATTTATACGCAACACCGTCATTACCACTACGGATAATTGTTTTTTTTTGTTATAAGATGTTTTACCTTCTAAAGTTCATATAAATGACATAAGCTATCATTATAAATGGGAAATTTGAAAAAATAAAATTTTCAGAAAAACGTGCTACTTCCCTTTTAAGGAACATTAGAGAGACTCTTGATCCAGTCTCAACAAGCTGTGTCTTCGTCTCATGGCCTCCTTCTGTTGATGTCTCTCTTCGTCTCGCTCTCTTTCACCGGTTATCTCCCTTTTGTCACATAATAATACACATAATAAGAGTGACCTCTCTCTTTACACAGGCTGAGAAAGTTTAGCAGCTACCACATAGTAAAAATCCACAGTATTCATTGCATTCCCAACAACTATATGCTCTGAAAGTTGGTCGAGCTCCGTTAATTTTCTGCGAAGGTAACCCTTAAAGGTTACATGACCCCAGTTAGATAACCTTGGTACAATGTTGAAGGATTAATAGTAGTTTATTATTCCGGGGAAATTCTGTTTACACCAAAACACGGCCTCGTAGTGAACACATACAAGTGAATATTAAAACATATTGCAAACTTTGAAGGAACGATTTGTTATAACATGATGAAATATTTTCCTAGCATATAAAAATATTTGCCACAATATATGATACAATCTCTTTTGATGAACGTTGGTACAGTTGGAAAAAAATAGATATCAAAATTAATTGATCAGTAAATTCTAATGCTATCGGAAATGATGTTCACGTATCCTGCATATTTCAACCGTTTTGGTTATAACAATATATATCTTGTTAAAAGTTTATATGTGTTTAACATCCCAGCAACAAATGATGTCTGAATTTCTTGCTGGTAATTGAATACCAAACCAAATTTCATTGCGCGTAAGTCTATAGATACACGTGAAGCACACATGTATGAGACAGGATTCTACAATACAGAAGACAATGCAACGAGAGTCCAAGATTCAGAAACTTGACATCAAATTTAAAAATCGCCAACGCTGTGCACGTGATACACAATGTCAAGGACATAGGAATAAATCTCCATCTAGAATAGCTATACACATCTCAATGTTAGATCCAATTACACTAAGTCATCTGGCCAACTTAAAACACATGAATACGTTTTGTCAGTGAAGATTTACACGTGTCTTTGATCATCTCCCCGTGAATTACAGCAAAGATTTTTTAGAAATGATATTGCTATACCCATACACACATAACTCGATCTACCACAAATGCAAAAAATCGCAGATTTACTTTTATAACAAAACCACGATGTCGATTTTTATTCCACACGAAACGATCACATTCTTCAACTCATATCGTATGTACCAACTGCCGCAGACTGTATCCGTCGCAAGTGCTATCACATGTTATGTACACCAAGAAAATGACGTCACTCTATGGCGTTGACAGTTCATTACGTAATAACGAAACACCGAGAAACAGTTGATTCCGAGTTCATCATTTAAGATATTACAACTAAATGAAGTAATTAGATAAAAACGGTTTATAAAAAGTGATTTTTAATATCTAAAATCTGTTCAGGTTATGCCAAGGGCCGAATGTCATGTCTATTTCTGTGTAACTAAATATACGGTCGATGTTCATTCCATTAAGCTTTGCACGTGAATCATGGATTTTAAGTCACTGGAGCAAAGTTACATCAGTCAGATCATTTGAACAACCTTCGAGCGGCCAGTTTAACGTGACTAATTTAAAATGGCCACTCGAAGGAAAATGGACTCGCATGGCTTAACCAAACTTTGTACAACTCTTTTTATTGGCATGTTCCCAATGTGGCTACATCCCAGTTTGCCTACACTGCAATCAAAGCAAATCCATGCTTGAGTCGTTTGGGTCTTGGGTTCCTCCAACCTATGTTAGGTAGTGGACTCTTCCACTTGATGCCTAAGAGTTTATGATGTTAGCATAAGATTTCATGAACTCTCAGTACAGGCCATTGTACTGAGAAATGAAGGACTGTTGTTTTTGGATATACATCTTCTTTATTCTGTACATCCCCCATAAAAGATCCATTTTAATAGTTGTTCGTTACCTTGACCGTTAGATTGACTTGAAAATAAAGGTAATTTTCAACATAAGATTACTGAATTATTGTAACCCAGGTCAGCAGTTCATGGGTTTATAATAATAAGATTCAGTTCGTTCGTCCGTCTCTCTGTAAAAAGTATTCGCCCGATTATTTTTGTTAACAAAGCAGTTGTCTTCTACACCACTAGGAGAGATTCAGAGAAGAATTACAAGTGATTTTGTGTATTTTTTAAATACTAATTCCTGTATTTTGTACTTTTTAATATTCTGAGATCTAAATTTGTCCGATCAATTCAAGAGAAGTTATTCTCTCAAATGTTTTTTTTTTCAATTTTGCATGTGTCTTCTACACTAGTAGGAGAGAATAGTGTCGAATAACAAGCCATTTTGTCATTTTTAAAATATACATTTTTACATCTATTGGTAAACTTCAATCGGGGGTATTATAGCAATCTTTTTTTAGAAATCTGGAACTTCAGTCACAAGAGCGCAAGAGAGTATTATGAAAATACATCAGCTTACATGCTTACAACGTTTTCTGAACACAGCGGTTTTCTATTCATTATTTCATCCAATATAATCTCCTTGGAATTGTTTTGATAGGTAACTATTGTTGACTTGGGGTCACCCAATTCCTAAGTAGGGATGTAATTTTAGTTCCCAAAGTGCCTACACAACTTTTGTAGGTACATTGGGAACAAGCCTTTTTATTGAATTGGGAGTATTATTTAGCTATTTGTAACACCTATTTATCTTAACCTGAGATTACATTATTTCAAGAAGAAAATCGTGATACAGAACCTTTAATGTCGTAGCTATTCATAACATGTCTCGTTTTTAAGTTCACGTAAACTACAGTTTGGACAACACTTGGCTCATAGCTTGTTCAAGATTGACACCACAGATTTGCTAAATGGTGAAAACTGAAGAATGTAGACGCAAGTGACGTCACTTCAGTGGTTTCATTTTTCACGAATCCATCACCGACTTTAGCTCTGCTCTAGAAGGGTGTCAGGTGTTGAGGTTTTGAAAAATACAAATGTTTCAAATATATCGTATTTTGTTAGTAGTATGTGACCCAAGACTCGCACGGACAACATTCGTTTGTTTAACGTGGCGCATTTATGTACGTAGGGCCGTTGGAATCGACATTGTACTTGGTACACTGTCAATAAGAACCGCTCTTCACTGGACTGGTAAAGTGTGGAGCGCACGTGGAGAACATGGGTAGCACTGCAATGAACGGCAATTGTCAAATATCCAAAATGTAGTAACTGAATTGTGCAATATGACTACTATAAGTAACATGTGTGCCAAAGGAATGGATATATATGTATATTTCGTGGCGTCGTACCTCAATTAAGATGGAGAATTCATTCGGAGTAGGGATTGGTTTCGTTGAATCTTTATAACGAATCAACTAGTGCATTTTCGAAAGTACGTAAACACCCTCTCTACCCTCCTATTATCAGTGTTTACAACATACCTATTTCTACTATTCTATAGGAATGTTTCCACCACCTAATAGATTATAGGGTGAACAGCACAACCGAAAAACGAACCAAGAAAGTGAAAAGCAAAATGACCAATATTAAAACATATGGGACAGAGATATGTATGCGCAGATAGATAGACAAATCGACTAGCAGACTGATAGACAAACTGACAGACATATCAACACACATACTGAGAGACAGGCACATCGACAAACATATGTATTCATTTGATAGACGGAAATATCAACATACACACTGACAAACACACTGACACATCGCTGAACGGACACACTGACAGACACATCGACAAATAAACTGAGAGGCACACAGACACATCGATAAATAAACTGAGAGGCACACAGACACATCGACTAGTCGGTCATCTACACCCTGGGCCAAAATATTCATGCGACCAACCAGTATAGATAGCAAGTCTAAATTATTACTAAGCTCGGCAATCCAGGCATCTTTAGGCTCCAATATGTATAAATAGTTTTATAAAATAATGTTGTTGATAAGAAACAAATATTTCCGAGACTTCATGTTAGTCTAACTCACCGACATACGTACAGACATACGCAGACAGTCAGTTGACATCCAGTGAAAATCGATTCGCTTCACCGATTACACCGGGCGATATCAGCTTTGATTATTGTGTTGGTAGATATACATGTCTACCCTTCAAAGGCGGAGCTGAAAAAGATCCGTAACCGCTTTTTAACTATTTTAAGATACTGCAGTGTCATATTTACTCGGTAATATTAAACAATGCATGTACGCATTTAACAGCTGTGGTTTCACTATGTAAATACGACTGTCACAATGACACCAGTCTCACTGAAATCATACTTTTAGCACACTGTTCGAAAATATGAATATATTAGAGTGGGAGAATAATAATAAACGCAATACTTAACTTCCTCCCATATAATAAATGTTCATTAAATTCGTGACTGACTTAGTATCAAACTCGCTTTCGCTCGAGTGATACCAAATAATTTAATCGTTTAATAAAATGGAATGTCGATAAGTTTCTGTTAACAGCAAATGTGGTTTTATGACAGTTTACATTTACAACTATTACTTTATTCAATACTTCAACCTCCTGTGACAGAGCGATGTGGCGAGGCATACGGGTTCTATCGCCACTTTCAATCTAACAGTCACTAGTATCATGGCTGGAAGAAACCCCGCAACACCATGAGTGGTACTGCAATGCATTACAATGGGCAGTGCAGGTCAAATTAGTGCAACAGTTCTCCATGGTAGAATGATTTGCCGAGCGTGAGGTGGGATTCAAACCCTATAAAGCTTGATCTGAGGCTTTCCTAAAACGCACCCTGCCGAAAATGAATATTGACGAATGTTGGCGTATGGAAAGGTTACAGTAATAACAATCAGATCTAACCGGTCTACGCCTACACTTTATGAAAGCAGGAGTGGTTGTCAAAACAACATGACATGATAAAGGGAATACACGGAGAGTATGTAAGTTAATAACATCGTTAAGAGCAACACAGGTTTAAAAAATAAAGGGTTTGTAGGACAGATTACGCCATATACGAAGTCATGAGCTGTTCTTAAGATAAGTTTAACCTTTGTAATAGCGGTTAAAAAACACTGTAACAAGTTGTTTTGGGTATATTTCATATGTTCAAATTTGCCGTTTATAATAAAAGTTTATGCAGTGTATCATATATTAAGAGGGTAAAACAAGCCATTACACGATCCGATTATATGTTGTCGTAGAAATCGATGTTACGTATACAACGAAAACTGCTAGCGGCCATTTTAGAGTGAACACTATTTACTAATTCCAAGATGGGAAATGGATCCTTGTTGCTAAACCGGACCATAACCATTCATTTCAAAACTTTATTTATTGAAGAAAGAGGATTGTTTTGCAATTGGTAACATTTCTTTGACATTATGTGAGGTCTTTCCATTAGCAAACATTATACAGTCCCTTTAACAAGTAATATAAACAGTTGGAAACTATATGATTACGATATGTTGTGTAAACGAAATTCTAGGGGATATTTCCTTACATAATTAATGTTCCTTTCAGGAGCAAGATTAAAATCGATTCTGTTATATTATGTTGGTTGCAATTTGTGTTCGTAGATCTACAATGGTCTCTGCAGTCAGCTTAATGGGGAGAACGTTAGTTTTAACGGGGCAGTAGTACGTTTGTTTTTGCCCAAATAAGTCGATGAAATGTATTTGAAAAATAATTTCACCAATCGTAAAACACCCTTCTCTCTTCAGAAAATCAAGTTACAAATGAATGTCCATGGCTCAGTAAAGCCATGAGGATCGTTCGAAATAATAAAATGTGTTCAGAATAAAATGGCCGCCATGCAATTTTTGCTTTATACGCAACACCGTCATCACTACTACGGATAATTTGTTTGTGTAATAGGATGTTTTACCCTCTATAGTACATTTAAATGGCACGAACTATCATTATAAATAGAAAATTTGAAAAAATACATTTAACAAAAACGTGCTACTGCCCCTTTAAATCACAGCGAGTATTTCAACTCTCACTTCTTGCCTCTGCCAATCCTTGACTGAGTTGAGGCGAATGTCCATATATGACATTGTCCAAGATCTATTTTCGCATGTTCACGATTGCTCTACTTCTCAATACATAGCTCGGAGGATGTAAAGTGCTTCCAAAACTCATTCCATGTAAGGGCTATCAAACATCTTCAGAGGTCATCAACCGATCATTATCATTGTCTGTGTCGAAGCTCAGTCTCCGAATCTGCAGTTGAAATTCCATATCCATACCGTTCCAGCTTTGAGGGATATTCAGAAGTATATGTGTTGCCACTAGCAATACGTATTTGCTGAAACAACCAGAGAGTGACAAGCGTAATATTAGAATCAATAAAGATATACTAGAATTTAGAAATGATTCCAGGAATGTCATTTAAGTTCTCCTCGATACCACCAACATTCATATAACTTATTAAAAAGTTGTATTTTATCTGTGAGTTTGTTTTCAGGAAAATAAACCTTCCATTTGTATAGGTGTACATCTTATATACAGAAGCCGTCATCCCTTGCGTGTAGAAAGAGATTAAACTGTTAGTTGGCGAACACTCATCTATGTGTAAATCTGTTACCGACACGTCAACACTTAGGCATGACACTGCAGTTTCTTAGCGACTTTGTGAAGCAACAAAAGTTAATTAAATTTCAAACAAGAATGCAGTAAACCCTTTAGGGTCATTGACACGTTTTATATTACAATAGATGTCGATGAAGAAAACTATATTGATATGGACCAATTCAGACAGAATGTTTGGAATTTAAGTTAGAATTGATAAAAATATGGAACATAATGTTACTTCTTGAACTTTAAATCTATGATTGCACCAGTGCACTAAGACGTCATTACAAGTGCCAACATATTGCACGCTGCAATACAGAATCTAGTTTTCTAACTATGTACAATTAAATTTTAAGATATAATAAAGATGGTCCATCATCAGAAACGACATAAATATTCCACTGCTGTCTGTCCACACGCCATCTGTCAACATACATGATACAATGCTGTCTGTCCACACACCATCTGTCAACATACATGATACAACGCTGATTGTCCACACGCCATCTGTCAACATACATGATACAATGCTGTCTGTCCACACGCCATCTGTCAACATACATGATACAATGATGTCTGTCCACACGCCATCTGTCAACATACATGATACAATGCTGTCTGTCCACACGCCATCTGTCAACATACATGATACAATAATGTCTGTCCACACGCCATCTGTCAACATACATGATACAATGCTGTCTGTCCACACACCATCTGTCACCATACATGATATAATGCTGTCTGTACACACGCCATCTGTCAACATACATGGTATAATACTGTCTGTCCACACGCCATCTGTCAACATACATGATATAATACTGTCTGTCCACTGTCTGGTATAATACTGTCTGTCCACACGCCATCTGTCAACATACATGATATAATACTGTCTGTCCACACGCCATCTGTCAACATACATGATACAATGCTGTCTGTCCACACACCATCTGTCAACATACATGATACAATGATGTCTGTCCACACGCCATCTGTCAACATACATGATACAATGCTGTCTGTCCACACGCCATCTGTCAACATACATGATACAACGCTGTCTGTCCACACACCATCTGTCAACATACATGATACAATGATGTCTGTCCACACGCCATCTGTCAACATACATGATATAATACTGTCTGTCCACTGTCTGGTATAATACTGTCTGTCCACACGCCATCTGTCAACATACATGATATAATACTGTCTGTCCACACGCCATCTGTCAACATACATGATACAATGCTGTCTGTCCATACGCCATCTGTCAACATACATGATATAATACTGTCTGTCCACTGTCTGGTATAATACTGTCTGTCCACACGCCATCTGTCAACATACATGATATAATACTGTCTGTCCACACGCCATCTGTCAACATACATGATACAATGCTGTCTGTCCACACACCATCTGTCAATATACATGATACAATGCTGTCTGTCCACACACCATCTGTCGACATACATGATACAATGCTGTCTGTCCACATACCATCTGTCAACATACATGATACAATGCTGTCTGTTCACACACGGTCTGTTTACATACATGATACAATGATGTCTGTCCACACACCATCTGTTAACATAATGATACAACGCTGTTTGTCCACATGCCATCTGTTAACATAATGATACAATGCTGTCTGTCCACGCGCCATCTGTCAACATAATGATACAATGCTGTCTGTCCACACACCATATGTTAACATACGTGATACAATGCTGTCTGTCCACACACCATCCGTCAACATAATGATACAATGCTGTCTGTCCACACACCATATGTTAACATACATGGTACAATGCTGTCTGTCCACACACCATCTGTCAACATACGTGATACAATGCTGTCTGTCCACACACCATCCGTCAACATACATGATACAATGCTGTCTGTCCACGCGCCATCTGTCAACATAATGATACAATGCTGTCTGTCCACACACCATATGTTAACATACGTGATACAATGCTGTCTGTCCACACACCATCCGTCAACATAATGATACAATGCTGTCTGTCCACACACCATATGTTAACATATGTGATACAAAGCTGTCTGTCCACACGCCATCTGTCAACATAATGATGCAATACTGTCTGTCCACACGCCATCTGTCAACATAATGATACAATGATGTCTGTCCACACACCATCTTTCAACATAATGATACAACGCTGTCTGTACGCACACCATCTGTCAACATACATGATACAATGATGTCTGTCCACACACCATCTGTCAACATACATGATGCAACGCTGTCTGTCCACACGCCATCTGTCAACATAATGATACAATGATGTCTGTCCACACGCCATCTGTCAACATACATGATGCAACGCTGTCTGTCCACACGCCATCTGTCAACATAATGATACAATCGGATGTCTGTCCACACGTCATCTGTCAACATACATGCTACAATGATGTCTGTCCACACACCATCTGTCAACATACATGATACAATGATGTCTGTCCACACACCATCTGTCAACATACATGATGCAACGCTGTCTGTCCACACGCCATCTGTCAACATAATGATACAATGATGTCTGTCCACACGCCATCTGTCAACATACATGATGCAACGCTGTCTGTCCACACGCCATCTGTCAACATAATGATACAATGATGTCTGTCCACACGCCATCTGTCAACATACATGCTACAATGATGTCTGTCCACACACCATCTGTCAACATACATGATGCAACGCTGTCTGTCCACACGCCATCTGTCAACATAATGATACAATGATGTCTGTCCACACGCCATCTGTCAACATACATGCTACAATGATGTCTGTCCACACACCATCTGTCAACATACATGATGCAACGCTGTCTGTCCACACACCATCTGTCAACATAATGATACAACGCTGTCTGTACGCACAACATCTGTCAACATACATGATACAATGATGTCTGTCCACAACCCATCAGTCAACATACATGATGCAACGCTGTCTGTCCACACACCATCTGTCAACATAATGATACAATGGTGTCTGTCCACACACCAGCTGTCAACATACATGATACAATGCTGTCTGTTCACACGCCATCTGTTAACATAATGATACAATGCTGTCTGTCCACACACCATCTGTCAACAGACGTGATACAATGCTTTCTGTCCACCTGCAGTCTGTTAACATACATGGTACAATGCTGTCTGTACACACGCCATCTGTTTACATAATAATACAATTCTAACTTCCACACACAGTCTGTTAACATAAATCTTACGCCGATGTCTCTCCACATAATGTTACAATAATGTCTGTCCACACACAGTCATTTAACATTAATCTTACACTGATGTCTCTACACATACAGTCTATCATCATAATTGTTACAATGCTGTCTGTCCATATAGTCTGTCAACATACATAGTACAATACTGTCTGTCCATATACAGTATATCAAGATAAATGCTACCCCTCTGTCTGTCCATAGACAATATATCGACATATATCTAAAATATGTTCAGTTTTAGTGTTGCTTTGTATATGTTCCAATTAGTAATGTCAAACCTTGTTTAAACAAATTGAAATCTGACTGAAGGTAATTGACCAACTCGTGATGTGAGAGGACGTGTTACTGTATCCCCATATGTGGAGAAGTCCACGATTTAGTACTCAAACATGCTCTGTTGAATCTCGTCTGACTGTGGATATATGATAAAGCTCAGTTCATGAAGATCATTTCCCCCAAAACAGAGGTTGCTATGCCGTTGTCGGCCCACGTTAATCACCTGTCGACGCTACTTCATTGCTAACTTCGAAGAGTCGATATCAGTACGTTTCGACTGGTCAGTGGGTAGAAATACATGCCACGTAGATTGTAAACAAATGAGAGATCCAAACTATTCTAATTTTGCAGTAGATAGATTATGTTGACCATTGGACATTTGGCCACTATTGTATAACCGTAGCAGCGGCGGGATCGGATTGCGTGGTCGATATAATCTACAGATCTATCAACGATTGAATAAACGTGTTAGTGTCCAGTCCTACTTCCAAGCGACTGGAGCGGCCGTCGAGTGATTGTGTCAGGGATCTGGCGCTCTCTTCTTTCTTGTCGACAACAGGGTCCGTCACCCTAGAACAAACCTCAGCAAGTCTAAATCTCTTGATCATACCACTAGGACACTCATGGTTGGTTTTTTTTACCTTAGTGTTATTTTAATTGTTAACTTATTAATATTAAAAATGAATTTACTCAACAATATAGTCACTTTGAATGAAATGTTTCACTTTGTGACCTTTTATGTTTTATCATGTGTACATAAAGTGTCGATGGCTGAAGAAAGGAGATATTTTAAATTATATATTATGATATTTGCATTATTTTACTTCAATGGGGCTTCTACTAACCGGTATAAACGTTCTTACATGTAACAGCGTTTTTGAAATAAAAAGTTGATTAAAATTTATATTAATGTAAAAAGCAATCATGGAATAACAACGTTATGAAATGTGCGAAATATACCGATTTCAGCTAGATAGTAAACACTAATCTCATCAAGGGCAATTGTTGCTCGTGTACCCAGCGCCTGTTACGCAGATTGTTTACCTCGTGTTTATATCGTGACGAACTCATCAGACAGAAACCTACTTTACACTGCATCCAGTAATTGCACTAGTTTACATATCTCGATTCTAATGTCCAGAGAAAAGCGTACGCGACGGGACGGCATGGGAAGGTTCCAGCTGGAGAGGAGGCAGTAGTGGTGTGTCGTGATGATATACACGGCAAACGTACTGTCATTAACTCAATTATTAGCAATGTTCCATACGTTTCAATGTTAAGCTGAGAGTTTTATCTTCAACTTATATAACATGAACATATTTGAATAATTTTGATTTTCCGAAATTTAGAAAAATGTTATTTCATGTATAAACATAGTGTTTGATATAACTTAAGTTATCACTTAAGTATTTTTTTTACATTATTTATAACTTATCTGTCTAGCTTATTATTGTATCGAATTCAGTCAGCGTTATATAAATGTATTAATATTATCATAATGAAATAAATCTTCCCGGTGTCATATTTAGAATAGTCTGTGCACAGAACACGTTTATCAAGCAGCCATTGAGTCTAAACGGGTTCCCGTATTTCATCGTCTGCGGCATATTAACAAATAAAACGCGAAGTCATTTGAAACGGGCCGTCACACTTGCTTACCGTGGCTGTATTGCGCAAAACTACATGAATAAAATAGAGAACAGTCGAATGTGTGACAAGTTAAAAAATGATCACACAGTTATGACACCTACTTGTTTAATAATCTATATGTAACACACTTAATAAAATAAAAACACATCTTTTAAAACCCATAATAGTTTTTGAGAGAGGCAAAGCCACGCATTAACATATTTATTCATCTACCAGGCGATATCTTGAATATCATATCTAGATATACCCCAGGGCTAGAATAGAGAGCTGTCCTTGTGCAGTTTTACAAAGCAAAAGAAGAGTCACTGAAGTTCTGACCTATCGATATACGCATTTGTCAGTATTTATTAATGTTTAATATCATTTTCTTCACTTTAAGCGAAACTGCCGAGATCAGTGTCTATTGTCTTAGATAGTGAGTACGTTCAACTAGATATGCTGTATAATGTGTTTTTTCATTTCAACAATCTATTTTCGTTTCTCATAGTTGTGTAACTTACAGTTAATCGAACTCAGTATACTATACATGTAGTACACGACCTTGTAATCTTTATATAATTGACTATCAAGTCTATACAACTACAAAACAGAAGAAAACAAAGTTTGAAATAATAGATCAAAATAATAAAACTGGAAAGTAAAAAGGATAAAACAGAAGAGAATAGGGTAAAACAGAAGAGAACAAAAGGGCAAAACGGAAGAAAACAAAGGATAAGATAGAACAAAAACAAAGGATAAAACAGAATAAAACAAAGGTTAAAACAGAAGAGAAAAATAGATAAAATTATAAGAAAAGGATAAAAAGGAAGAAAGGATAAAACGAGGTCTGTGTCGAATTTTATTGCATCAGAAAACATAAATTGGAGGCATTACATGAGATTTGAATAATTAATTTCAATGATTCAATTTCAATTTCAAGATTCCTGTTATTTTTTGGAACTTGCATGTAATCGTTTTGAATCAAAAGATGCAAAACGTTAAAGGCGCTGTAGCACGTTTTTTGCATATTATTTTTTTCTAATTATATTTGCCATTTAATAATAGTTTTTTCAATATATTGTTACGTTAGAGGGTAAAGCATTTCATTCCACGACCCGATAAGAAGAAAATGGTGCGATTTATAAAGCGACAATTTTGTGGAAGGTTTTTGTAAGAAATAGATTTGTAGGTCTCATGCGATGTTAAGAGTTCAGACAACAAGATGGTTGACTATTCCCTCATTGTTTTAATTTAAAACTCTACTCTGAGTGTTTAGGTATCGCTTTATTAGTCAGATCACTTAAACTACCTTTGAGTGGCCATTTTAACGGGTACTTTAAAATGGCCACTCGATTGGAAATGGACTCGCGTGGCTTAACCGAACCATGTTCATTCGTTTTAGAACTCTTTTTATTGATTCAGGAGTATTATTTAGCCATTGGTAACACTTATTTGCCTTTTTTGTTCGAACACTTTATTTCAGTAAGAACGGCGTGCTACAGCGCCTTTAATAGCAGAACACTAAAGAAGAAGGAAACACGTTTGTGATGCACAATGGCAAATAAGAACATCCACGCTCCGTAACCACAGGCATTTATCTTTATATCAATTGTACAAACAAGATGTTTGCAGTGCAAGTTGGGAAGCTGAACATCAGGTCATGACCAAGTTAGTTTGTAAAAATAATTCTGGGACAATGTCACAGGTTTTCATGTGATTTTAATTTGACAGACTACTGTATTCTAGGTCAGCCAATTACTGTGTTGTAAGTGACAGCTCACGACTGAATTTAATGTCTTGCAGGTGGATAGTAGGGTAGTAAGCTTCCTAAGATAACGTCTTGTTAAGATCCACTTTCGATTTGATATTTGTGTTCATTATTTTAAATGAAAACATTATCCCTCTTTGGTTCATTTGTCCTATGTTTATAAATACATTTACTCTTTAGTTCAATAGAATTTTATTTCGAAAGGAAGTAGACAGTATGTTCTGTAGTAACTTGTTGGCCGTAATGTACAGAAAACATATGATCTTACTTCCATCATGTGACCAGCAATTTAATGAACTCATCAGTCACTAGGGTAGTTCTACCATTTATGGAGAAACAATTCAAGTCAAATATATTTTTTTTTAAATAATTCAAATAATGAATTAGTAATGTATTATCCATTTTTGTTAAACTATTGAGTTCTCGTTAGAATGATAACTTGATGTCTCTCGTCTGTCTCTATAGAACTATTGTCATTATAATAAACGATTTGAGGAAGGCCCAGAAATAAAATAAAACAGATTACTAAAGTCAAGTTCTTCGTTGCAACTAAACAGCAACACTATCCTATCCAACACTGTGCTGATAGTACATTCTCTTCCCACAGTGGTTACTCCTTTCAGATGTCCGATCCTTACCTTTGTTCTACATGGTCTGAATCCGAGGGAAGAAATGGAGTGTCCTGATTGGTTGCAATTGAATCTAGTTGTGCAATCAGCGGCGCTGTTGTAAAAGTGACTTATGCCAATGGCACGTCATAATGACAAAATAAACTTAAGATAAACGTATTCTCGTTTAATGTATTTTCCTCGAAATATGCTGTTTGATTTTGCGAAAACAAGTGATCATAAATATGCTGATAAATAAAGAAGACCAAATCAGAGACAAATACCAAAACAAGTTCATTTGTGTTAACTACATCAGACATATTCGAAGGACATATGCAACTAGCAAAACCCTTAAGAGTAAATGCCTAGATTTGTAAAGTCACTCGATCGACATGGCCGCTGAAAGATGAATTTTCATTGGATAAGAAGCAGGAATACAGTATGAGGTTCCCCTTTCCCCTGCTAGGGAATTTTGTTTAAGCCTATAAATTCGGGCCATGTAGAACAGAAATTAAAAGGGAGTAATTAACCTCTGTGGGAAGAGAATACTGATAGTATTGATCAAAGCCTAATGTATGAAAGTCCATCTCGACACTTCAATGACCAGCTGCTTTCTGATCTTCATCCTGGGGAGTATACTCTCAATTTTACGAGCTTCCCCAAACTATAGATGTGTTTATGGCCTCGCAAACAAGAACCTTGATCTGCTGAACGATGACATATGTGGTTCACCTCATCAGAAGCTCGAAATTCCCACGCATGTCGTGTTGTGTAGATAAAGAACGGGATGAACCGAGTACACGTACCGTCTCTGTGTCTGCATCGTTTAGCAGCCGCCTTCTATATGACATTGAAATTCATGCGCTGTAATGTAAGTGTAATTAGTTCTCAAAATTTTACTGGCCCTTTGATTTTTGTTGACGATAAATATGTACAGAATGTGGGAGTCGCTTCCGTGAAATGAAATGTATATCAAACTCCTGAGATATTTAGTATCGAATGCGCTTTCTCTCAGCTGTTGTGAAACCATTAATTTGTTTAATAACAATAGTGTTAAACGAGAAACCTTTCAGTATCCAAACATGCTGTTAGTCCCTCTAAGTACATCAGTGGAATATTGTACTGATTTCTGCGGTTCCTTAACACTACATCATGTACAAGTCTTTCAATCTACACATTACAATCGGGTTCAACATCCAATCAACAAAGTACACTAGGGTTAAACATTCAACCAACATGATACACTAGTGTTCAACATTCAATCAACATAATTCACGAGGGTTCAACATCCAATCAACAGAGTACACTAGGGTTCAACATTCAATCAACTTAATACACGAGGGTTCTACATTCAATCAACTTAATACACGAGGGTTTAACAATCAATCAACTTAATACACTGGGGTTCTACATTCAATCAACTTAATACACTAGGGTTCAACATTCAATCAACTTAATACACTAGGGTTCAACATTCAATCAACTTAATACACGAGGGTTTAACATTCAATCAACTTAATACACTAGGGTTCAACATTCAACCAACTTAATACACGAGGGTTCAACATTAAATCAACATAATACACTAGGGTTCAACATTCAATCAACTTAATACACGAGGGTTTAACATTCAATCAACTTAATACACTAGGGTTCAACATTCAATCAACATAATACACTAGGGTTCAACACTCAGTCAACATAATACACTAGGGTTCAACATTAAATCAACTTAAAACAATTATTTTTATACGATTCAACACTTAACCAACATGATACACTAGGGTTCAACATTCAACCAACTTAATACACGAGGGTTTAACATTCAATCAACTTAATACACTAGGGTTCAACATTCAATCAACTTAATACACGAGGGTTTAACATTCAATCAACTTAATACACTAGGGTTCAACATTCAACCAACTTAATACACGAGGGTTCAACATTAAATCAACATAATACACTAGGGTTCAACATTCAATCAACTTAATACACGAGGGTTTAACATTCAATCAACATAATACACTAGGGTTCAACATTCAATCAACATAATACACTAGGGTTCAACATTCAATCAACTTAATACACTAGGGTTCAACATTCAATCAACATAATACACTAGGGTTCAACATTCAATCAATTTAATACACTGGGGTTCTACATTCAATCAACATAATACACGAGGGTTTAACATTCAATCAACATAATACACTAGGGTTCAACATTCAATCAACATAATACACTAGGGTTCAACCATTCTCTTCCCACAGAGGTTAGTCCCTACAGTTTTCCGGTTCTACCCTCTGTTACATTACGCTTGAAATAGAGAACAGAACCAAAGTCCCCTGGCGGTGGAAAGAGCATTCTCTTAACCTATCCTTGCTTCTTAACCAATGAGAACTCATGTTCAATTTGACCTGTCGAAAGGGTAACTTCATAAATCGACGCATTTTACTCTGAAGGGTCTTGCTCATTAGCATATGTCATTCGAATATGTCTGATGTAAATAACGCAAATGAACTGTTTTGGGTATTTGTCTCTGATTTGGTTTTCTTTCTTTATAATTATGTTTATGATCGAGAGTTTTCACAAAATCAAAAAGCATGGTTCGAGGAAAACACAGAAAACACAGTAAAACGAGAAAACGTTTGCCTTACGTTGATGACGTGTCATTGGCAAATGTCACTTTTACAACGGCGTCGTTGATTGCACAACTAGATTCAATTGCAACCAATCAGAACACTACCTTCCTGCACACATTATCGAGCGTAATGTAACAGAGGGTAGAACCGGAAAACTGTAGGGACTAACCTCTGTGGGAAGAGAATGGGGTTCAACATTCAATCAACTTAATACACTGGGGTTCTACATTCCATCAACATAATACACGAGGGTTTAACATTCAATCAACATAATACACTAGGGTTCAACATTCAATCAACATAATACACTAGGGTTCAACATTCAATCAACTTAATACACTGGGGTTCTACATTCAATCAACATAATACACGAGGGTTCAACATTCAATCAACATAATACACGAGGGTTCAACATTCAATCAACTTAATACACTGGGGTTCTACATTCAATCAACTTAATACACGAGGGTTTAACATTAAATCAACTTAATACACTAGGGTTCAACATTCAATCAACTTAATACACTAGGGTTCAACATTCAATCAACATAATACACGAGGGTTCAACATTCAATCAACTTAATACACTGGGGTTCTACATTCAATCAACTTAATACACTAGGGTTTAACAATCAATCAACTTAATACACTAGGGTTCAACATTCAATCAACATAATACACGAGGGTTTAACATTCAATCAACATAATACACTAGGGTTCAACATTCAATCAACTTAATACACTAGGGTTCAACATTCAATCAACATAATACACTAGGGTTCAACATTCAATCAACTTAATACACTGGGGTTCTACAATCAATCAACATAATACACTAGGGTTCAACATTCAATCAACTTAATACACTAGGGTTCTACATTCAATCAACATAATACACTAGGGTTCAACATTCAATCAACATAATACACTAGGGTTCAACATTCAATCAACTTAATACACTAGGGTTCTACATTCAATCAACATAATACACTAGGGTTCAACATTCAATCAACATAATACACTAGGGTTCAACATTCAATCAACTTAATACACTGGGGTTTTATTAACGTAAATAAATTAGAATTCAACACTCATTTTAAAGTAAAAGCTATATTGCGTAGTCGCTCCAATGAACTAATTATTTTTTATGTTATATGCGGAAGGAAGCTCGGGGGAACTATTTGGGTTCTCTTGTGTTCCTCAACTTATTGGAACTGTCGTTAACACGTGCCCGGATGTAGATAATTTCGGAACCCCCCAGGGCTCATATGAATATGTTTTTGGTTACTCACACAAAGACCTTCTGTTTGGAAGCGTATTTTTAGATTCGTCAAAGCCAGTGTCTTCCTGAATTGTGAAGTAGAGTTGGCTGACCTTTGACCTCCGGATGTTATCGTGCCTTAAATTTGCTGTTTCCTTATTTTCATGTAACTCATTTCATATGAAGTTTGGAATTTTGTCAAATGTAAAAGACATGATTGGATAGCCGATATCAAGAAGTCGGTAATTTTTAATGTTAATGTACAAGAGTTCGCCAAGCAGTTTCCACAATAAGCCAACATACACTCAACCGCAAAAGAAACGTCACCACATTTTCAACAGTGAAAAAAACCAAAATAATGTCGATTTTGAATGCTTTTTATAGGGACATAATTTGTAAAGAGGTAGCCCAGTCTGATTAAAATCGACCTTGTTCCGAGAAATAACATTTGCAAAATAATATATCTACCGGGATACGAACAGGTTCTGTAGATTCCTCGCCACAAGGTCTGAGAACATCCCGTAAAGGCATGTGTTCTGAACCAGTTTAGCGCAGCCAAAGCCCAGTCAAATAGCTGACCAATCACATCATAGTATTTAAACGGTCGCTGTTTTGAAAGCATTCGGAACAGACAAAAGGATAGCTGTTTGGAGTTATCTGCCCCTAGCTTCTCGCACCGAAAGCATTTGTTGGGCATCTTTTGATTGGCTACCTGAATTGCGCTCGAACACGCGAGTCTACGGGCTGTTTTCAGACGGTTTGGCGTGGAACCTACGACTGATATGAGTTCGTATCCCTGTAGATGCACTATTTTGCAATTTTTATTCCACGGAAAACCGTCGATTTTAATCAGACTGAGAGGTAGCCGCAATTTCATACGTCAGGGTATCATAGTTGTGGGTGTTGAAATCGCTTTATTGTTGCCCAGAAGGTTTGACATTTACCTTAAACATTCATAAAATGTAGACATTCCATTAATAATTGATGTTGTCGACATTCATATAACCTTCTTCGACTTAACTTTGTTAATTGGGGCGTCGATCTATACTGTAGGACGTCATAAAACAAGCTTTTGACTCTTCCATCTCTGTTAAGGAGATTCGTGAAACGTGTGTTTCTCGGGAATATAAACAGATAATGTTTTACAATTTTTAATTTAGTTAAGTTTGCTTCTGATGACATGATGTATCTCAAGTTCAGTCGTGTTTATCACCCGTGGATTGAATTATCATGTATTTTGTATGGTGACATTTCTTTTGCGGTTGAGTGTATAGTGTCTTCTACGTATGAAAAGTATACTTGAAACGGTTAATCTGCATATACGTCTATGAGACTTTCACAGATAATGAATCACTTATATATTTTGAACGAATTTTATAACAAGAGATTAACAGTTAATTGATGGAGTGTTTTAAGAAACCGGTTTAACTCTGCCAGTCTCGTTCTCATGGTTCTTCGCCATTTTAAATATCGTCATCTGTACTGGATTCGAGATAAGTAATTTTACACTTACAACAAAGATGCACTAGATCTATTAAACGACCATTGTCACTACAAAACTCTTACTAGCTTACATAAAACCAGAGCTAGTAACGAGAAAGTCATGATATATCGACAGACCAAGTTCACCACTGGTGCAGTTCGTGTCCTATCACTTATCATTCAATTCTATTAGTTCTTTAATGACCCATGCAAAGTTGTACAACCTCCCGGCTGTTACATAGTTTATAAAATGTGATACGGGTGGAATGCTTGACAACTTCGATCCAGCGTAATAACTATTTGTACATATGATAATAACATAATATAGTATGCAATCACTCTGGCTAAATCAGTAGGTGATAATAGAGATTTAATAATCAACAACTGGCTCAAACGAGGAATAATTTATATTAAGGATATTTGCAAGGATCCTGAATTTCTAACATTTGCAGAAATTAAATCAAAATATGACGTTAGGGACACAGTGCTTGACTTGAATCGTGTCATCCTTAGTAACCCCCAAAAAATTTAAGATTTCATCCGAACGTTTGACCTCTCATCCATAAGAAATTTACCAATATGTTCCCCCTGGAATGATCTTATTACACATTAATAAGGGTCAAGATTATTTTACGATAATCTCATATCTGACTTGAAAGTATGCTACAAGTGGGATACCGAAATAAATTACCATATTAATTGGAGAACCATATTTTTAAAATAAAGATAAGCCACCAACGACACAAAGCTTTTGGAATTCCTATATAAATATATCCATAGAGCTATCTATACTAAAAGAGAATTACTTAAAATGAATCTCATTGACAATGACTTATGTTCATCTTGTGGTTCATGCGAATATTTATCATGTATTTGTTGGATGTCCAACTGTTAAAACATTTTTTTAAAGAGTTTACTGACGTCATTAATAATGCCTTTATCGGAACATTTGAAGGTTCAACTCAAGCTATATTATTCTGTGCTAACAGTAACAATATGATGAACGACATGATAGTATTAGCTAAACGCCATATATTTATCATGAATATCAAAGGTTTGAAACCACGTTTCACATTGTACATAAGGATTTTAAAATAAGTGTTTGTACATTGATAAATATATCGTACGGAAATGTTTCAACATGAATTCTTTTGAGAGGAAATAGGAGATTCTTAAAGAATGTCATTAAACGCTATTGGACGAAAAGTCTCTCGATGAGGTGATCCACGATCGATGCATCTCTTTTCCATGTACTGTTTTATTTCACTGTGGTTTGTAACGTAAATGCACATTTAAATCTGCATGGTGTATCATATCAACTGTTGCTATATTGTACTAAATACTGACGGTTATATGCAACTGAAGTGGATAAAAAATACGTGTACATATGATCGCAAAAGGACATACATGTAATTATTGTATATGCAAATGTCTTAAATTACATGTATTTAAAGGCGCTATAGCACGTCTTTCTCACTGAAATAAGTGCTCTTGCAAAATTGAAATAAGTATTAACAATGGCTAAATAATACTTCTCAATCAATAAAAGGAATGAAAATTGTTCAGTTAAGACATGCGAAACCAGGTCCATTTTAAGGTGTTCATACTAAAATGGTTGTTGAAGTTAGTTCAAGTGATAAGCGATACCAAAATACCAAGATTGGACTTTCCAATGGTGAAATGGTCAACCATATGGTTTTCTGGTACTCTCAACGTCGCATGAGGCCTACACATATACCTCTCACACTGGAGAATTCCACACAAATTTAGCTTTATACATCTCATCATTTTCTACCGATGCGGATAACTGCTGTTTATGGATACGGCTTGTCGGGTTGTGCAATGAGATGTGTTACCCTCTAACGTAAAAATATATTATATAAACTTCAATGATAAATCTCAAATTTGAGAAAAAATAATATGCAAAAAAACCTGATACAGTGCCAATGAAATAGTTTATTTAGTATAAAGGCCACAGGCCCATGTACAATATACACATTTCATTTTGTTGAAATTAACAGATTTGGTGCAATAACTGAAACATCATAACATTTGTGTGCAGGCTTTACGTGATATATAAATTCAATTTACAATAGTGAACAACGTAACATATAAGCTTCTTTAATATAGTGTGAAATCAAATGTACAGGATTGACATTTCCATTGTGCAATAGGGTAGCTAGAGATTTTCTAGTTTTACATTTCAAGTCTAACATATATTTTCTTCTTAAAGGTACATCCATTGTGTTGTTGGGGGTCACATATTGGAAACGTTATAAATGGTGTTACTTCATCGAGAAGTACCGACTGTTGCCGAAAACTACCATTTTGATGATAGTAGACTAAGCATATTGACGATATGAAGGTAAAAGTAGTGATTTCTGATCGAAAACCGGACAATGCACAGCGTGTGGCGCGCGCCAATGAGTCAAACGTAATTTTGGAATCTTATTTATAACTGACAAAAAGATAATTTTGAGTTGATAATGTTTGATAGTTCTTATAACTACTGTGCATGTAAATAGGACGTGCGGTTTCGGTTTCTGCACATGCATAATGATGTTACTAAATTTTGATTGGAAACTAGAAATTAATATATATTTGGCGATTGGGGATAAATATGCAAGCTGAGTGAATGTATTTGTATTGTAGACATCACATGTGGTAAGTTGGAACGTATAAAGCCAAATCAAATTTTATGAAACACAATGGATGTACCTTTAATTCGTTATACATAGGAAACAAAGCAGAACATGTAATTCATCTTCTAAAACATTAATACAGAAAGGACAAACTCTTAATTCTCTATAGGGATATAATTTATTCTTCCGATATTTTTCATTATTTTCAGTTCACCTATTCTTAAAAGTATTAAAATTCGTCTCAAATTTGTATTACGTAAAAATGACAAATATGATTCCATTTTGTTGTCCAAGATGTTTTCACAGACGACTAGAAATCTAAATTCGAATGTCCATTTAAAGCGGACATAATAGTTTGAGCATAACAATCAATAACTCTTTGAGAGAATTGTCAGCATTGATGATGTTGTTTTGTTACACATCTTTAAATTGTTTTACAGAATATATTATGACGGCCACATTCAGCTAAACCAGTTGTTGTGTTAATACCAACACCAAGAACAAATTGATTTTTTTTACATGAAAAACGAGGATCTCTGTTTTGGAAAAGTTAACCCTTAAACCCATTTGTTTAAAAAAATTCGATAACACAATTATTTTCTTTTGCAAACCTATAACAGTATCTGAAAACAAATATAGATCATCCGTATATAAAGCAACAAAAAGAGTTCTAAGAAGTCTGTACCCAAAACAATACCTCAATCGTCATTCATCACTAATTCTTCTTCAAGTTGATTTACAAACATACTGAAAAGTAAAGGACTCAGTATACAACCTTGTCGAACTCCACTCATTGAGTTGAAATATTCTGTAATAGTAGCATTTGATGTTTTAACATCAGAGATTGATTTCTTATACATATCGCGCACTATATGGATAGCATTTACTACGTATATCATTACGAATCCAAACATACCATACAAGTTATCTATTTACACAATCAAAGGCTTTGTGAAAAATCACCAAACAAAAAGTGAAATCTTTGACAAATATGTTTGAAAAAAAAGCTTGCAGAGTAAAAACATTGTCAACAGTAGATTAAACAGAACGGAAACCCGCTTGACATTCTGGATTCAATTCATGTAATTCTACAAATAATTTTAGTCCTTCGTTTAGAATGAAAGTGAATAGTTTCCGACCTATATCCATTAAATATATGCCTCTATTAACATCCTTCTTACTTCCTTTCTTGTGTATAGAGGAAATACAATACCCCGTGACTTTAACCAACAGAGAAGATGACATTTATCAAACATTTACTAAGATTTCAAAGCTTTCAAAGTAAATTTAATGACTGGATCAATTTAAAAATACATTGGCACTCCAGTATATGCTCGTATAACGTTTACTTATAAGCGTAAATTAAAACTCATCTTCAAGATCACAATTACTTTTGATACACTTTCTTTCATTTTATTCAATATTTGTGCATCTTTCATAATCAATTAGTATGAGCTGACAAGCGAATTTAAACAAATATTTTTATTAACTTTATTGGAACACATTTTGTTAAATTACACACCAGTTTACAACAATCTATGATATATTGTATATTATACGCGATAGTGCTTCATTTTAAAGTTACTCCTACCAACCCCTTGGGATAGTTATATGTTTCCAAAGATTTCAGCCCTTTTTTTTTTACCAAATTAAACATACTTTTACTGATTAAGATGAAGAGATTTAATATTGTTAAACAAAGAATCCCTAGTCATTTAATTTTTTTTTTCTGCAATCGTAAACGTATATAACAATTAAAAACAATGCCAAACTTCACAAAATCGTCAACAACATCAATACCACTTCCATAACAGCAACAACTCTAAGATGTTTTTACCTTTCCTCCATTGCGGAAAGCAATCTTATCTTTCATGACGTTGTATTATATATATACCCCGGTAACTTCCAAACCTCTCATTACAGGATAAACTGATAAAAGTCTTAAAATAAAATTTGAAGTCCGTCGATAGTTTTAAAATAAAATATAACTATACAACTAATAAAATATACTGGGCTTCTTATCTTCCTATGGTGGGCAGTTGGATAAAAGACATTTCAATATCATTAATGTGTAACGAAAATAATGTAGATGACATATACTTCGCCTTGAACTAGTCCAATAATATGCTTAAAATATGTACTATTAAGACCATTTAATGGCATCTATATTAGATCTAATTTTAATATACAAAGAGAGAATGGTTGTCAACAACTAGCACTTATTGCCGACCCTTAACAGGCTGACTGCACTACAGTATATATATATCGTATGTTAGTATGCTAATATTTAAAGCTTTGGACAATCATATCTGTGCAAATACCCTATGAACTTTAAGTTAAATGGCTGAAATGGGATGAAATTTCAAGAGCCAGTTTCTTCCATATTTTGCATGATAAAAGATGCTTTGATTTGTGACACTTCACTAGGTAACAACATGTTTTTCGAAATTAGTGATAAATTATTCTATATTTATGTCTTTAGAATTTAATGCATTTCATCTATCCTGATATTGCTAAATCATCACATTTAAGGTATATTTATATATATTATATTTGTAGTTTATAAAGTATATAGGGGGCTGGAAATTCGATTTCATATGATTTCTAATCGCTAGTTGTCCGATAATACAACCCCGTGAATGGACGGAATATGGTAAGCGATATAAACTGATACACTATTATTTAATTGGAATCATCATATCCTTGATATTTGTGGACCATGTGTAAATAAACTACCTGCATGCAACTTCATACCTACAATATCAAATTTAACATCAAAATTTATCCCATAAACTTCCTTGGTGGTACAATTTGAGAACTGAATTATTTAAGAGACATATACACTCAACAAACTACACATTCAAGACAGTTGACAGACAACGAAAACTACGAAGTAACAATCGTTTTCCTGACAAGATGAAATGTGCTTAGTGGCCATAAATCAGTTAGAAATATACATATCATACATATCATACATGTTTATTGTGTGGACCCCCCCCCCCCCCTTCTTTCCCGGATCGACGTATGAAGTCTTAATACAAGCCCTTGATGTACTCTTGGGGCACCTTTTATATCTTATATATTAAATTAAGCATTATTGAAGTACCGCTTATATAGCCATATTAAAGTATCATACATTCACAACGGCTTACTACTATCTTTGCGCTAGGAGAGTTTCAAATAACCCATGTCTTTGTACATAATAAAATTAGCTTCATTCGGCTTAAATGTATCAGTGACACCTACATGTAGAACGATCGTATGCAGAGTATCTAACTTTCAATACACAGCGGTTTATCATCTGACTATGTTTCTCTGACTTTCTGTCGTTTTGTCTCTACACCCTCTGTCTCTGTCTCTTTCACTATGTCTCTCCCCTGTCTCTGTTTCTTTTTTCTTAGTTTTGGCACTCTGTCTCTCTGCCCCTATGTCCCCACCCCCCTCTGTCCATGTCTCTGTCCCTAGCTCTGGCTCCATGTCCCCTCTGTCACTTTGTCACAGTCGCTCCCCACCCCCCCCCCCCCTCTCTCTCTCTCTCTCTCTCTCTCTCTCTCTCTCAAATGCATTACGTATGCAATCACTTGTATTCACTCTCATAGAACGGTTTTTAGTAATGATTACATTATGAACCGGCTCTATATATGTACTACAGCTTACCATGTAACTGCCTCTTGCTTTATGAATGTTGTGTATATAATGCATTGCATTAGTTCTGTTCACATAGGCATGCTTCATTACATATACACAATTCCACATTATCAGCAGAATTCACATGATACATATAAATAGGTAAGTTGATAAAACGTTTACACAATCAAGTGTATAAATAAATTCGTTCAGTCATACGTGCATTGCATGCTGTTGACCTATTTATACACTTTTTATCAATAACTCGTACGGTGACGCGTGTACAGTATAGAGCGAAATATCGGTCAATATATTTGTTTGCTCGAATCTAATCCGACTTTTACTATACATAAGAAGCTATTCAACTGACAAACTTCACTACTGTGTAATCAAGAAGTTGAACAAGTTTCTACTCCGCCCATCAGTCATTACAAGCGAGCTAGGTTTGTGATTGGCTTGCAGGGAGTTATGGGGGAATGTGCGCCTTCTTGCTTTGTCCTACCAGCTTATAAAAGCGACGTCTTCGATCAGCTGGGAATCAGATGTCAGTTTCAAGTTGCAACAGCTGTGTCAATTCCCACCACCCCAAGACATCCACATCGACACAGTAGCGCGGCACTATGGGCGAAATTGGCACTGACAACTACCTGAGATCCGACCCTGCCTCGGACGTTATTCAGGAAATAATCACAGGGGCTCGGCGACTAAAGGTAGGTACCATTCTATCTCAGATATATTTGCCTTGTAGATGATTACATGGGGCTCTGCAACTCAGGGTAGGTACCATTCTATCTCAGATATATTTACCTTGTAGGTGATTACATGGGGCTCTGCAACTCAGGGTAGGTACCATTCTATCTCAGATATATTTGCCTTGTATGTGATTAATAGGGGCTCTGCAAATCAAGATACAGGTACCATTTCCCTCCGATATATTTACCCTGTATGTCATTAAATTCGACTCGGCAACTCAAGGTAAATACCATTCTATCTCCGATAAATTCACATGTTACGTGATTGCATAGAGCTCGGCGACTCAAGATACAGGTACCATTTCCTCTCCGATATATTTACCTTTTATGCAATTAAACGAGGCTTGGCAGCTCTAGGTAGGTACCATTCTCTCTCCGATATATTTACATTTTACGTGATTGCATGGGACTCGGCAACTCAAAATAGGTCCCTCTCCGATATATGTATTTATAGGTGATTACACGGGGCTCTCGGCAACTCAAGATAGGTACCATTCTTCCTTCGATACGTTAACCTTTACGTGAGTATACGGAGCTCGGCAACTCAATGTAGGTACCATTCTATGTCCGATAAAAGTATTTATAGCTGATCACATGGGACTCAGCAACTCAATGTAGGTACCATTCTATTTCCGATAAAAGTATTTATAGCTGATTGCATGGGACTCGGCAACTCAATGTAGGTACCATTCTATGTCCGATAAAAGTATTTATAGCTGATCACATGGGACTCAGCAACTCAATGTAGGTACCATTCTATGTCCGATAAAAGTATTTATAGCTGATCACATGGGACTCAGCAACTCAATGTAGGTACCATTCTATGTCCGATAAAAGTATTTATAGCTGATCACATGGGACTCAGCAACTCAATGTAGGTACCATTCTATGTCCGATAAAAGTATTTATAGCTGATCACATGGGACTCAGCAACTCAATGTAGGTACCATTCTATGTCCGATAAAAGTATTTATAGCTGATCACATGGGACTCAGCAACTCAATGTAGGTACCATTCTATTTCCGATAAAAGTATTTATAGCTGATTGCATGGGACTCGGCAACTCAATGTAGGTACCATTCTATGTCCGATAAAAGTATTTATAGCTGATCACATGGGACTCAGCAACTCAATGTAGGTACCATTCTATGTCCGATAAAAGTATTTATAGCTGATCACATGGGATTCAGCAACTCAATGTAGGTACCATTCTATGTCCGATAAAAGTATTTATAGCTGATCACATGGGACTCAGCAACTCAATGTAGGTACCATTCTATGTCCGATAAAAGTATTTATAGCTGATCACATGGGACTCAGCAACTCAATGTAGGTACCATTCTATGTCCGATAAAAGTATTTATAGCTGATCACATGGGACTCAGCAACTCAATGTAGGTACCATTCTTTTTCCGATAAAAGTATTTATAGCTGATTGCATGGGACTCGGCAACTCAATGTAGGTACCATTCTATGTCCGATAAAAGTATTTATAGCTGATCACATGGGACTCAGCAACTCAATGTAGGTACCATTCTATGTCCGATAAAAGTATTTATAGCTGATTGCATGGGACTCGGCAACTCAATGTAGGTACCATTCTATTTCCGATAAAAGTATTTATAGCTGATCACATGGGACTCAGCAACTCAATGTAGGTACCATTCTATTTCCGATAAAAGTATTTATACCATTCTATCGCCGAAATATTTACCTTTTACTTGTTTAAACGGGGCCCGGCAGCTAACAATCATTTTCAATGGCAGTTTAATCCTGTAAAACAATCCATTAGCAATAACAATAAATTATCTTCCGGGGTAGTGTTGCCATGCTAAATGATGTTTCTGCAACGACCCCCTACAAAACATTTCATTACAATTGATACTACAAGTGTATACCTTCAAGCAGTGTTACCCTGTGAAACAGCCCCCACACGTTTTCTCGGTACTCTACTTTAGGAGAATAAAAGAGTAAATGCATAATATACATTAAACATCGATCTATATGCGATGTACACTTATAGCCTGTCTGTATGGTCCGTAGACGAGTTACACGGGTGCATGGCAGAAATGTAGCATTCAAAGTTGGCCTGGGCCGTGTTCAAGAGAAGTTTGAAAGTAATCGCTCAATTAGCGATTACTTTTAAACCTCTCTTGAACGCGATTGCTCAATGTAGCGCTACGTAGCAAAGGGACCGGACTGAGGTTTTTCACCGTGTCGTTCAGGGGAGAATAAGCGCTACTTGAGCGCTACTTGAGCGCTACTTGAGAGCTACATTGAGCAATCAATGAGCGATTATAAGCGCTCGCTGTTATGGAACGGAGCCCTGATATGCTGGTGACTCCAGCCGCCAGTTTTATGTTTTTAATAGATAGGTACGAAATGAGAAACGTCTGACGTCGGCAACATTATATCTTAGGCTACTCGTGATTTCATTTGGAAATAATAGCCTTACTGACCTGAATATGAATCCAGTTCCGCTTGACTGACTACCCGTCTTCATATCAATCTCACCTTTTCAAAATATCACATTAAAATATCTTGTACTTCAGAGAAAACGCTCAACCATTACAGAGAAGTATTAACTAACTTAGAAAGATGAGCTGCCATCAGAAGGAAAAGCAAAACTATTACCTTGAAATAATGTATAAGAATGAAGTCTGAGTCGGGTTCAAACAAATGACCCTAAACTCTACTGAATAGGAGACAGAAAACGTGTTTAATAGTTAAAAGTGGGTCAACGAACTTGGGTGTCCTCTTCAACTAAAATCTGGCTTCAGCAAATCAACTCTCCAAAAACTGGTAACACCAGATAATATACAAAGTCAGCCAAGGGTTCCAATATATGTGCGGTTCAGTGTGTGAGAATACATTCAATTTGTTTCTTGAAATGTCTCAACTCATTGTCTACATGTCATATCAACATGTCAACATTAAACTCGAACAGCTGCGGGCCAGGGGTATTTCTCACTCAAGTGTCAACTTCAAAGATTGTGCACGTATTTTAGTTTTGCATATTAACAATCTTCAAAAGGAGAACGACATTCTCGTATATATGTTGCATGGTGTGTCGTGGAGTGTTTTCTAGTGTTTCACATTAACCATTCATGAAGATTTTCTCTTCAACAAGTGCACGCCACTCAGGAGTGTATGTTTATGACAAAATTATAATATTTTCATTCATAAGTGACAAGTTAAGAGACCTGTTATACATGCGAGCGGAAAGATTGACCTGAGGCAAAGAAGACAAAAATGTCATTGACACTTTTAATTTCGAGGTACCTCTATGTCATCAGAATTAAACTCCCTGCACTTTGAAGGTCAATTTTTTTTTAAATAGATGGAACATGACAAATCTCCTTAAAATCAGTTTGAACGCAACACTCGTAGCTGGCTGGGTTCTTGTAAGTACTGCTCAGAATAGGTCATGTCTTGTGACCTTTAACCTTTCTTAAATTCAACTCTACAAAAACGTAATCATTTTCAGTATAAAATTACAATATACATCTATGAGTGTTCTTATGTTTTGATGAGTTTATGCTCCATCTAATTTTCAGTTAACCTTCAACATGGAGTTTGATAAACATATTGATAACTTATATAGAATTAAGAATTATAAGTTACATGTTTTCAGAGTCTAAGCCTCGAGAGGTTGGTCAAATTCATTTACCCCAGGGTCAAATCTTCCCCCATGGACAAATGCTGCATATAAACACTTTATAGCGATGTTACCCCCTGTTGAAACATTTACCTGAATATACCCTTTCCAATAATTGGCACTTCCTATCTATAAACAGATCACATGCAATAGTTTCCCGCCGTTTCCGACTCTTTTTTATGTAAAGTAACCTATGTAAAATGCCACCAAAAAGCGACCGAGGGGCAAGTCGTGGGTTGATGATGAGACTGGTTGTCTTTGTAATAGCTTGGAAGAACTGCACATATTCTCAAATAATGTTGACATATAAACGATCTGTATCATTTAACGTTTGACCCGGGGTGGCAAAATTGAGCCCATGGTAAAAAGAGTGCATATAAACATGGTAATAGTTTACCTGTTACTGTACAACCAATCAAGTGCACATGGGTTTATTGAAGTAGAGATAATGCTGAGGTAATGATAGTTCAAATACCAACCAGTCAACGTCATGTATCCGCTGCAAATAGTACCCTGGTAATAAAATGTGATAAGCGACGACAAATGATATATCTAAATAAAGCAACCACGCAGACACGCCTCGGTTATACAGAATTAGCCAAAATCTGTCTCCGTTTAACACGTTGTCTTTTTGTCGTTGTTTTCAGAAGTTGATATGTGTGAGCGAGCAACTGAAGATGACTCTTAAGACTTCATACATACAAAAACATGGTTTTACTTTAAAACTAAGAACAAACTTTCAAGTTATAATCTCTAAATCTGTGTTAGTTTGTGATAATGTAAAAAAAAATAAAGCACAAATACAATGAGTTGCAAACACAAAATAACAAAACAATAAATACAAAATCCCCTCTATGATCTATCGACATTCTTTCTGTAGAAAGAGATTAAAAACAAGAAAACAGTTTGTGTCCTGTAAGTATATTGCCTCACATTTCGTTATGACATGTATAGATGTTCAAGTAGAACTTAATTTTACTGGGGATATCGTCGAATACAAACATGTATATAAATGAGTAAGGAGATGTGTGTATGTTTCAGATCCTCTGTCAGACACTCGAGCTGGGACTGTTCGATGAGATTGAGAGTTTTGCTAGTCCTGTGTCGTCAGCAGCCATCGCCAACAAGTGTCACTTCAACCATGACGTCACGGAACGTTTGCTCAACACCCTGGCGAGTATGCGGCTCTTGGAGAAGTCCTGTAATTCGGAGGGTACGTTTCTTAATAATACCTATCCCCTGAGTTATCTAGACTGCACCACCCTCTAAATCATAACGCCCACGATTCATCCCCTCTGTATTCAGAATGTTCAAGAAGTCCTCGAAGATATTTTTGATTGGCAACCTAGAGGTCGAGGGGATGGAGAACGATAACATTTTATTGATATACAACTTCTTTATTAGTTGTAGTCTATTGTCGTTGTCACTTGATGACTTAATGACCACTTGCTTGGCAGAGATATGAGAACCCCTGAGGAAAACTATCTTTTCACTTAAAATCATTAGCCCTATCATTAAATATTTATCATACTTTCATCATGTTTGATTGTCTGTGTGTACAGGTGTTTACACGTACAAGAACGCAGTGTGCACGGGCAAGTACCTGACTCGCTCCCGGCGCCCGAGCCTCATCCCGTGCTGTATGAGCGAGTCCGCTATGGTGGGACCGGCCCTGGACAACCTGGGCACGGCTCTGAGACGCGGAAGCTCGGACAAGATCTGTCAACAGATGATGCGCGGGGAACAGAACAACAACGCTAACACCGACAATGGTAACGGAAATGGCAACGAAAACGGAAACAGCCCCCCGAAGAAGATGGGCAACACCATGGACCGTCAGCTGATGTTCATGTCCGTTATGGACGGCCTCACCGTGTCTTGCTCTTCCGCTCTAACACGAGCCTTTGATCTTAGCGGCAACAAAACCGTCGCCGACCTTGGAGGTACGTTTACTGTGTAGATTTCCATTTTTATAACTTTAACGTCATGATTTACTTGATTTTCTCAACGTTTAACCCTTCAGAAGATTTAAGGATGAAAATGCCTTCATTCAGCGACCTAACTTGTATAATGTTGATAAATTTCCTCATTTTCCCATGGAAGTATCAGAGCATCATTAGATAGATGTCAACCTACCTGTTCACAATGATAAAATATGCACTGTTCACTGTATTCAGACAGACAGACACATTTTGATTTGAACAGGCGGACCGCAAACTACAAACTATTACATTATCTCAATGACAAAGGTCCACAAATCTGATAATTGAAAGGCTATGTTCACAGGAGGGTCGGGCTGCCTTGCCTTCGAGATGTCGAGGACATACCCCAACATGAAACTCATCGTGTTTGAAATGCCGTCAGTGGCCAACCTAGCGCGCAAACTGCAGCCTGAAGATACCAAGGAGAGGGTGGAGATTGTCGGAGGTAGGGACAGGACGTGTGGAGGAAGCTTAGACCTATCATTGATGCCATTGATTACATTGATGCCATTGACGCCATTGACGTCATTGATTTCATTGACGTCATTAATTTCATTGACGTCATTGATTTCATTGACGTCAATGATTTCATTGACGTCAATGATTTCATTGACGCCATTGATGTCATTGATGTGATTAATGCCATTGATGCCATTGATGCCTATGTCATTGATGCCATTGATGCCATTGACGCCATTAATTTCATTGACGCCATTGATTTCATTGATGCCATTGATGTGATTAATGCCATTGATGTCATTGATGCCTATGTCATTGATGCCATTTACGCCATTGACGTCAATGGTGTCATTGATGCCTATGATGCCATTGCCGTCAATGGTGTCATTGATGCCATTGATGTCATTAATGCCATTGATGCCATTGGTGTCATTGATGTAATTAATGCCTTTGATGCCATTGATGCCATTGATATGGATGACTGGCTGTGTGTTAATGTGTCCACTTTAAATTCATTCCATGCTTTCCTCACATGATACACACCGCAGTATGTAGTAAATAACGTCAGTAAACTATTTGACTTAAGTGAACTTTGTGAAAGGTAACTCTTATTTTCAAAGTAGTTGTTGACTATGTCATTTGGGATGATTTTGCTGGTAATCGTATCATTTGGGGACAGTGTTTAGGATAATGCTCAGACTGAACATGTTCAGGTAGTTAATGACTGTGTGCGTATCCGGGTATCCACTGTCTCCCCACGGAGGTTACCCATCTCCACATGTCATAACCTCCCACGTAATGTACTTGAGTAACCTCTTTGGGGAGACGATACTTTTTAAATTTTCAAAGTAGGTGTGAGCAATAATATTTAGGATGTTCTTGTTTACTTGGCATTCTAGTTTGCGATAATGTTTCCGGCAGTGTTATATCATTTAGGATAATATTGTTGTCAAATTCAATTTGGGATGATGTTGTTTGCAAAGGTATCATTTAAGATAATGTTCTCAATGGCTTAATTTGCGATAATGTGTTGGCAATGATATCATTTGGGAAGACATTTTGAAATTGACGTAATTTATTTTGATGTTTCTGGCAAATATTTGGTTGGTGTTTATCGGAAAAAGTGGATGAATAACTAAATATGGTATATGATGTATCCTTATTGTGCTGCAGGTGACCTCTTCAAGGACAAGCTTCCCCACGCCGACCTGTACGTCATCTCACACGTCATCCACGACTGGGACTCCGACAAGACTGACCTTCTCCTGGACAAAGTTTTCCATAGCTTGCCCCCAGGTGAGTGTCAACACCTCGAGTTCCACTGAGGTGGTTAGATTATTGGTCAAGGACATTAACAGGTAACTACTACTGACAATGAAAGTTGTCTGTGCTTGTACCTGCACTTAGTTTCTATGTTTGTTTGTTCCTGTCTGTGCACTATACGGTCTGTTTGTTTGTTCCTGTCCATGCACTATAAGGTTTATCTGATTGTTCCTGTCCATGCACTATAAGGTTTGTCTGTTTGTTCCTGTCCATGCACTATAAGGTGTGTCTGTTTGTTCCTGTCCATGCACTATAAGGTGTGTCTGTTTGTTCCTGTCCATGCACTATAAGGTGTGTCTGTTTGTTCCTGTCCATGCACTATAAGGTTTATCTGTTTGTTCCTGTCCATGCACTATAAGGTTTATCTGATTGTTCCTGTCCATGCACTATAAGGTTTGTCTGTTTGTTCCTGTCCATGCACTATAAGGTTTATCTGATTGTTCCTGTCCATGCACTATAAGGTTTGTCTGTTTGTTCCTGTCCATGCACTATAAGGTGTGTCTGTTTGTTCCTGTCCATGCACTATAAGGTGTGTCTGTTTGTTCCTGTCCATGCACTATAAGGTTTGTCTGTTTGTTCCTGTCCATGCACTATAAGGTGTGTCTGTTTGTTCCTGTCCATGCACTATAAGGTGTGTCTGTTTGTTCCTGTCCATGCACTATAAGGTGTGTCTGTTTGTTCCTGTCCATGCACTATAAGGTGTGTCTGTTTGTTCCTGTCCATGCACTATAAGGTTTGTCTGTTTGTTCCTGTCCATGCACTATAAGGTGTGTCTGTTTGTTCCTGTCCATGCACTATAAGGTGTGTCTGTTTGTTCCAGGCGGGAGTCTGCTCCTGCTCGAGAAGCTCCTGAACGAAGACAAAGACGGCCCAAGCGCATGCGTCAGTATGGACCTCGTGATGGCCGTCATCTCCAAGGGAAGGGAGAGAACTCCTACCGAATACAAGCGTCTTCTCAAGAAACATGGCTTCACAAACACTCAGATGAGAAGGATCAGCGGCTACAACTACTTCGACGCAATCTTGGCAAAGAAACCATTTTAAAATATCAAAACGTTACACGAAGGTTGTACTGACCTCTTTTATTTATTTTTCTGTATCGTTAAATTTGTCATAAACTATGTCGTCTTTCATGATGCCCCGGTTATTCACTCCGTATAACTTGTGTATATTTCTCACTGGAGAATTCGGTTTACAGTCTAAAGGTATTGTGTGCAATATAAATTGACTATAACAGATATATATTTTCCCATGTTGCAATTTATCGTTCATGTGACACGCGTCCTGGGTCTGTTAACAACTGCATGTAACCATTGCTAATATGATAATAAGATTGTTCATTGTTTTTATAACATTTTTGATAATTAGTTCACGTGAATGTTTCAAAACAGAAGCATATTTACAGAAACTCCAAATGATGGAAATGAAGTCTGTTTTAAACTACATTGGTTATTCTTAACTCGGAATGGTCTTTCATGTGGAGAGATGTTGGATGTGGTTTATCCCGGTGCATTCTTCTAGTGTTTGTTTTATATTAACTGTTTACCGACTAGAGAAATGTCGTCACGGTGCCATCATTGTAATGTCATTGTTAGATGTGCCGAAATCGGGTCATGGGGTTTAAAGACTATGAAATGGCAACAGTTGACATCGATTTGTTATGTTGTAACAAAAAGTTTTATATATCAACTTCATACCTTTATATGTTGTATAGTGTTTTATACTTTTTGTACCGGCGTTGACTAAATAAAAGTTATTAACTTTCTTTATTGGTTTCATTTCTATATAACGATTTACCACCCAGAAGTGCCACAAAGCACCCCCACCCCCTCCCCTCTAACTCACAAATACACCCAAACACTGAATAAGGGGCATGTAGAAAAACATGTATCTTCTAAAACTGAATTCATATATAAGAAAAGTACAAACATCGCGTATGTTCGCAGTAAAGAAGTGTTTTTTATATATATATGAAACCTTTTTCTTTTCGTATGTATTCCACTTCTAATAGTCCTTCAAAGGCTTGACCATTTATTATAAAGATTTCTTAACAATAGATTGTACCTTTTGATTTGAAAATTAACATAAATGTCTCACAATAAATAGTATGATAGAACGAACTAAAGAATTGTTCCTACAACATAGAATTGGCATAGCGTCTCACTGTTAAAATATAGACATGTTCCACTTCTGTAGGGTCCCACTCAACTTCCAAACTATAGAAATGTTCCACTTCTGTAGGGTCCCACTCAACTTCCAAACTATAGACATGTTCCACTTCTGTAGGGTCCCACTCAACTTCCAAACTATAGACATGTTCCACTTCTGTAGGGTCCCACTCAACTTCCAAACTATAGACATGTTCCACTTCTGTAGGGTCCAACTCAACTTCCAAACGCAAGGCATAACTCTTGCCACTCTGCATTACTGGCTGATTTAAGCCTTGCAGTATTTCCCTCGCTTTGTTGTGCATAGATAGTGAATCGCTGCACCAGAAATGCATAGCGAGCCTTGATTTCTAAGCACAGATTTTTTAAGGAAATACTGTAAGGCCTAAATCAGCCAGTAATGAAGACAGGCAAGAGTTGCATTGGGAAGTTGAGTCCCACTAGAATACTAAAACTCTAAACAAATGTTGAAACATATTGAAAAGGAGTCTCTGTTTTAAGAAAATCACATTTCTCATAGTCTCCTTTTCAATTTTAATAAAATGGTGATAGTTCGCGAATACATAGTTTTCCAAAGGCTGGATGTAAGACTAAGGTCCGACCGATAGTTATAGATTCAGGTGACACTGCGTGTGACATATTTAAAAGTAACATCTTTATATTTGAATAGCTGAACAGATCATATAAAACTCATTCTCAAATTTCAACTTGAAAGACTTCAGTTACTGTTGCTTTAACTGAATATAAGAAAATATATATTTATAACAAATCATATTGGTGATGCATAAAAATTATCAAAATTTATTTCTACACCTTACTGTTGACACAGTCCACCAAATATTCCATGGATAATGCAATTGAAATACATTTAAATCCACAGTTTTGTTTATTATGGTACACGGTCAATACTTAAGTTGTAGTTAAGTTAGATTGTGGATAAAGGTATTTCATATTGAAAGCAAAACAAAACTTTTCAATATCATGAAACATTTCAGATGTTCTGACAAATGTGGAACATTATATGACAGGTTCAAACTCCCATGTACGTTGGGCTACCTATTTACATGGCCTGACGACACATTTGGTCCGAATGTT
Source organism: Gibbula magus (assembly GCA_936450465.1). Taxonomy (NCBI): domain Eukaryota; kingdom Metazoa; phylum Mollusca; class Gastropoda; order Trochida; family Trochidae; genus Gibbula; species Gibbula magus. The sequence continues at coordinate 22,959,337 of OW388289.1, read as the reverse complement.
ACCTGCAGGAACAGCGGAGATTTAGTGATTTTACAGCATCTGCCTTCTCTTGACTGTCTCGTTGATCTCCAAGAGTTTGAAATTACCACGATCAACATTTTACGGCGAAAACACATAGCAGAAGCTTACAGACCTCTCAATCTACCTTTATATAATTTGTTATACCAAGCCACTCCATTGTTACTGATACTCATGTCAGAAATGCAATTTTAAGCAACATCATACAAAATGTTAATAGTGCTATAAAAGATGTTGGATTGATAGATCATGCACAAACCTCTAAGATGGCGCCTCATTATTTAGTTTCACTAAAATTACATCAAATTATATGTCATTTGAAATGCGCAAAATCACATGTTTATATAATAACCATGCATTTGTCATAGTTTGGATATCTCAGCATATGATATATGGACGATTTGAGTTGATTAAGTAAATCGACAGTTAAAAGGGTGCTAAAAGTAATTTATGGGGCAGTTTGAGAAATGTGGAGTAATTGTCAAATTAAAATCCCCTTTTAATGAATCCAGAAAGTTACTATAGCGCATGACAGCTGACTTTAATAGGAAATGCACAAGTGGAAAGTGTGCAGCCTTATCTCACGTCGATTTATATATCAAATAAACCACTCTATCCCTGTACTATGGCTATGTATAAATAGGAGCTTTTCTACAAGTCCAGCAAGTAGTAAGTATTCATATCTGAATATAAATCTATATAGAGTCCCTGGTTTATTGTAGGCGATATGAGGGTGTAGACACACGTAAGGATAGACCGAGTGCTTAGCTCGTCGGGTACTAACTATAGTTATTCTCATAAAATAAATCTTTGTTGTCAGACCTTGAAGTTGCATTATCAGATCAGGAAACATATCATGGTTACATTTGGGATAACGCTACCCTCAATAGTACAAATTATTGTTCTTTTTCGGGCCCAGTCTCTTATGGGATTCGAACCCACACCCTCAGAGTCAGGCAACTATCGCCATCATTGACAGTACCACAGCTTACCACACGACCACGAGGCTCACGAAACAATGTATCGAATAGGTACATGGATGTGTCAGTCACTTATGTTAAGTTTTAACTGGTATCACTCTGATAGTGTAACATCAAGGATACGAGTGAGGTTCCGAGATTATAAGAAGGTGAAGGAAAACGTTGTTCTGGTAGAATACATTCTCTTCTCACAGACAGGAGAAAATTGGTATTATACCGCCGCTTCGCTGGGTTTATGAAAAAATATAATCTGCAGCTAAAGACATTGATTATCCATTATGGTTACACATAACCGATGAAATATTTTCCAAACCAACATAAATGACTAAATAAATAAAACATGGTTAACGGTCCTTGCACTCAAAGAATACTAAAGCAAACTCTTACCATACAAGTGCACTTAGATAAAAGTGAGTGATACATGAAATTAAGGATAACAAAAATTAATAAAGATTTCAAGTTGGATTTGTAAGACGCATCAGCAAATAGAGACGAATTTCAATAGAAAGGCGTTAATAGTTTGTCCATACCGTACCTATGCTTTAGAAGAAAATGAAATCATTTTAGTTTTATTTGCTTGAAGCATGCTGATTAAAATAGTCATTAAGTATATTTATGTTTCTAAAACAAACCATTTTTTCAGCAAATATAAACGATATCAATCGCTTGAGGGATTGTTCATCTACAACATGACATATTAGAAATAATGTTCATATAACGCGGATCACTAAATATGATGTAATTAGACGGTTAATCTTGTCCCTCGTTGCTGATTGATAGGATACTTACATAATGTCTAGTTGTAAATATGTAAATTAATGGCATTTTACCTGCTAAATGGTAAATTTTATTGGATTATTCCAGCAACCTATGACGCATATAAATGTATATATACTCCTAGATTATACGCTTCAAGAAAAATATCTTATACGAAAAAAAAGCTATTTCAATATCTGCAGAAAGTTACAAGGAACTACATGTCCCTAACTGAATCAAGTGATAAATAGACAAATGCAAAGAAATATTATTATTTCCATCTCCATGGGTACTTGGTTTCAGGTTTGTGTTTTGCGTTCAGTGTGCGAGTCGACCACAAAGATGTGCGCTTGAAATCATTACTTTTTAAAAATGAAAATGTCATAAGTGATATAATGTTATAAATGATATAATAGTTGCCTCTTCTTATAATGTACCAACCACTATGTCCAGTATCCACCTGAAGAAGGGGCAAGAAGTAGCCCAGAAACGTCGTGTGAAACAAATAAAGAAGTTGTTATCCATAACAGTTGTCTCTCATTGCTGTACCAACTTCTAAATGCCTTTGAAGAATTTGATATAATGTCATTTGTAAAACATGATGTTATCTTGAAAAGCTTTCTGTTATTCAAACTTATATTGCGTCGAAATATCCTAATTCAAAAACTTGAAAGTGTGCCTATAAAACATATGTAACATGTGTTCAATGCACACAGTGACTTGTAACATGACATCTGTATATATTCCAAAGGCCAGAAGTAGGCTACAATGAATCATACATCTTATTTGACTGACAGCAGGTCTTACAGATTTCATGAATACTGTTCTCAACATTTTAAGAACTGGATTTATTTAATAAACATTACCGTAAACACTATTATAATCATTTGAGAAATCAGTAATTAGTCTGCATCGACTACCCGCACGCTATCGCACATCACATGCACGCCACCACGCACGAAACGTAACGATGTGATGAAATGGGTGATAGGCCTACATATAAAATGACGTATTTTACATCGGTTTTGTATATATTAATTTTATTTAATAGTTGCTCATAACTCTTTATAGAATGACTCATCTATAAGTAACTTTTTTTATATTTTTATATCTTCTATGTATTTTTATTTTGATATAATGAGGTGGGAGTTAAATATATCTCTCTCACTGCCTGGGATAACATGGGATACAATGTAGTATACATATGTATAGTAGGAGGCCTATATAGTATATAGTATATAGCATATAGTATATGTGCATGGAACATCAGTTAAAATTGAATATTTTGCGGAGTTTTAAAAAGACAAAAAAAATTAATATTATTTTTCATATTTGTTATGTATATGACATTGTATTTTGTAATATAAAGAATACATCAGATTTATTTTCTAATGATAACAAGCAATTGTGTTCACTGAGGTGACAGGATCCCCGAAATCAATACTTTAAAATTAAAAAATAATGTCAAGGTCACCAAAATCGATTTTGCCCAAATCTTCCCGAGGAGAACAAGATATGATGAGAATCCTGTCGACGGTTCTGACATATCCCGCTGTAAGGTGACATGTTGAACAATCCAAAGGTCCGCCGTGACCTTTGGAATATTGTCATGGTCACCACAATATAAACAGTCCTATGTCTTCCTTAGGAGAAGATATGTGTAAGATATAAAGTCAATTGTTCTTGAGATATCACGCTGACAAGGGTAAAATGGTAAAAGTCAGGTCATGGCCTTGAAATGAAGGTCAAGGTCACAAAACTTTGTTGGAACATTACTCTCACTATGATGGATCTATATGCAAATTTGAAAAGAACCCAGTGAATAGCACTTGAGTTATTCCATTTCGTACGTATTTCGTATATATATATATATATATATATATATGGACATAAGTACGGACGGGCGCTACCAAATACTAGGCCTATGTCCCCACTTAGGATATATAAAGATAGCCTACATTTCAACGGCAGTATGTTTCTCTAAGGCAAGCAATTACTAAAATGACCAAAACAATACGCATTCTCTTCCCACAGAATTTACTCCCTTCAGATTTTCGATCGTGACCTCTGTTCTACAAAGGCGAATTTCTCGGCAAGAAATAGAGAGTCCTGATTGGTTGCATTGGAAGTAAGTTGTGCAATCAACGACCCCGTTATAAAGGTGACACTTGCTGATGACACGTCACAATGTTAATATTTTTAACAGAAACGTAGCATAAACGTTTTCTCGTTTAATGCGTTTCCCTCGATACGCTATTTGATTTTGTGAAAACAATTGACCATAAACATGCTGATAAATAAAAAAAACACCCAAATCAGAGACAAAACCGAAAAAAGTTAGTTGTGTTATTTACATCATACATATTCGAAGGAGATATATTAATTCGCAAGACCATTGCAGTCAAAATCTAAGATGCTTGAAATAACACGGTCGATATCAACTTCCCAATGCAAGGCATAACTCTTGCCATTATCCATTACTGGCTGATTTAGGCCTTGCAGTATTTCCTTAAGAAATCTGTACTTAGAAATCCAGGCCCACTATGCATTTCTGGTGCAGCGATTCACTATCTAGGCACAACAAAGCAAGGGAAATACCGCAAGGCTTAAATCAGCCAGTAATCACGTTTGGAAGTTGGGTCGATACAGTGTATATTCGATGTGAAATAACTTTCAGTGGATAAAGAGCAGTAATATTGTAATTAAAGAAGTATCCTTTTTTGGCTTTGGATTTTTTTAATAAATGAAATATCCACCTCAAAGTAGAACAGAGGTTACGATCGAAAAATTGAGGGAGTAAAACCAAAAGCTGATCGGCCGAACCTATGCACAGTGCGAGCCACTGTTGGTTCTGCGCTAAACGTGGGTTTACACGATTACCTCCCTTTGTGACTGGGAAGTGGGCTAAAGCCTCGCCAGACTTTGTAGTGGCTTCGTGACCTAATGAAAATGACGGAAATTGGTTTTGAAGTTATTGGCTGACATCCCAAACACGACCAGACGATTTTTCACTGCTACAGGTATTATATGCATGCTGTGTTATGTTGATTGAGTGTGCGATCGCTGTTTTATCTCGTGCACAGTGCTGTCGAAGCGACCTTGCAACAGTCCGCCATGGCGGATATCGTCCAGACGACATGTTTCAGTCTAGATTTGATATTCAGCTCTTGCTTTTACCCGTTGTTTTTAACCATTCATTGTTCATATTTATGGAATAAGAGTTTTTAAAGCATTCTTAACATCCTATTTGTGAAACGCGTTGTTAATTTGCGTAAAGAAATGTTTTGAACTATTTTCACTTATTTTACTGCAGGACCAAGGTTGGCAGGTACCCCGAGGATTGATTTTCGTTGTTTTTGAGAACGCCCAAAATGTATTACATTGCCCCAAACCGCCCCTACCTCATAATAATATTGTTGTCAAGGTTTATTTTGAATTTTAAAAAAAAGAAATTTCACAAGATGTGTCAGATGAAAACTTGTTTGAAACATGTTGTAGTTCTAATTAATGCAAAACTGTAAGATAACTTTATAAAACTTCTCTCCACGATAATTTAGTCTGATGACATACCATCTTTGTACCAGTATTTCCCGAACCTTCAGTACATCATACCGTATTGCCTGAGTGAAAAGCGTACAATGTACTACAATGTATTTATCTTTCCGTTGTGTTAATAAAAGATTACCTAAAAATATTATTTTAATTCAACTGCCAATGACAGATAAGAGTATATCGTTTGACGATAGTAAACAAAATGGCCTTATCCGCCTCAACTGAATTGTTTTCTGCCCATTATGTGACACCTACTTTTGGCTAGGAAGGATCTGTTACTATGGCAATGGGGTACCATATTTCCTCTAATAAGGCTCAGCGTTTTTTGGAGACCCGGCACTTATTTCTTTATTAATAGAACATTGAAGTTAACTAAGCAAGTATTAATCTAATGGTTTATAAATTCGACACTTATTAGAGACCCGTCGTTTATTTTCTCAACTACCCTTGAGGTTTTAATCATTAAAATTCACAGAATAACACTTTTGGGCTGTTTTCTTTCAAGCTTATTTCATAGACTGATTTTGTTGATTTTGAACTTCTGTTTTCCAAGACCCTCAGACATTCATGACCCCCTGGAGTTCTTAGCCATAAGGGGGCACCTGTAAGTTCTCAGCTCCTCAAACAGGCCTTCTGTCAGTTCCCTTTGCCCATGTCAATCCCAGATGGAGTAGTCTCCACAAGGAGCATCTGGTTTAAATTACAGGAGTGCATTCACATAATTGTCTAGACTTGCTAAATAAGAACTGGACTAGACTACATACTAGGCTTGATTTACTTGTTGATGAATTACTTTACAGTTCACATCAAACATGGGTCAAATTATCCTTATCAAAGTACTTGTCATTCGGACTAGTACATTTCTGAATGTACTAGCTCTTTGAAAAAGCTTAACTTTATTCCAAAATTAAAGTTTATCAAGATATAGAAATAAACAAACAACAAACATGTGACTTTATTTTTATTACTATACTTCTATTACTAGTAATATTATATTTTACAAGCGCAGATTGTCAGTTAACTTTTTTACAGATCTTACAAATTTCCAAATCTTACATATCAAAATCATAAAATGACTTTGAGATCATGAAATGTTTTCAAAAACCTCTTTCATTACTTCTCAATGCAAAGCCACTAATCTTCAGTTTGATAAGATTCCTTAATAGTTATGAATAAATGTCTATTTATAATGCTTAAAAACTCATTATTAACTATTTTCAAATTGAATCTGAAAATAAATAGAGATGACTATAAAAGATTAACAGGCTTCAGCTGTAGTTTAGATAATAACTGGTGTTTTGAAAAATTTAATAGCAATTGTGATTTTAAACAATACCCAAAGTGACCAAAACACATTAGGAATAAATGATAATTCTTCGATAAGAAAATGGAATTTTACTAGGGCTGTGTATTGCCTCAATTTTTGTATTGTGATACGTATTGCTGAACTGTAATGTATTGCATTACGTACCACAATATATTGCAAGATCGCCTGACAATGAGATATTTCTGTAGACACCATTTTAACTAGTGCCAATGATATTACAACATGCTAAGTGAATTCTATATTCAACTTGTATACTTCTTTTTGCAGTTTTACTCGACACATTTGATAAAATGATTTTCAGATTATGTGTAATACAGTCAACATACATTCTAGAACTTCAAAATATATTTTTTAATACAAGTAAAGCCAGTAAATGTGTTTTTTACAAGATAAATGAATAAATTTTACTTAATATTTGTTGGTGCAATATATTGCGATATTAAAATCGTATTGCAATACGTGTATTGCACAACTCTGTATTGCAATATATTGGTATTTATTGAGTTATACCACCATACATATTATGAGTATCATTCTGATTGAAAAAAAGGAAGTTTGCAGAGCTAATAATGCAATGTTTCACTGTTTACATATTGCAAAAACTGTGAGGAACAAGCAATTGCTAGTCGACTCAAAATGTCGGTTCTGAACGACCCCAATGTATATTCAGCTGAGCCAGTGTCCTCAGAGATTGGTATCATTATGCAATTATGAAGTCGTTCAGTCAAAACAGAAAGCACTTTGTAGCATTTGTATCACAATTGTCATTGATAAAAGTAGTATGGTTTGTTGTTTGAACTGACATAAGTTCAAACAGATTCACTGGTTTCTGATCTTGCAACCTCCCTTGGCAATCATTAGTGGTTATTAGCAGGCTGCTATCAGTTTTCGCACAGTTTTGTTTTGGTATAACTTTTTTCCTAGAAGGTTTTGAGAACTCATATACATAATTTCTTACTTATACCCCTGGGGAATTTTTTTGACATGTTCACATTCAAGGTCAAAGGTCAAGAGTTTTAAAATCACTATAAAAGTCCTTGTAAACACGATAACTTCAAAAACTTTTGTGTAATATGCCTCTTACTTGGTATATATCAACTATGGAGAAAGACCAAGATTTGAAAAGGTTTTCGTTAACATCTATCAAAGGTCAAGGTCACAGATAGGTCACAACTTAAGCATGCATTTGCAAACATGCCTTATTTCAGCTATTAACACTTTGAAGCATTACATGATTGTTATACACAATTAAAAGTGATCATTGACTGTGTGACCTTGAAGATCAATGGTCAAGGTCATGAGATATGGTCATGGTGACCAGTTCTGAAATCACTAAATAACTTTTTTCCAAGAAGGTACAGTCTGATTAAAATCGACTTTGTTCCGAGGAATAAAATTTGCAAAAATTTTGCATCTGCCGGGATACGAACAGGTTCTGTAGAACACCCCGTATAGGCGTGTGTTCAGAACCAGTTTAGCGCAGCCAAAACCCAGTCAAATAGCTGACCAATCACATCATTGTATTTAAACGGTTGCGGTTTTGAAAGCATTCAGACAAAAGGATAGCTGTTTGGAGTTATCTGCCCCTAGTTTCTCGCACCGAAAGCATTTGTTGGGCATCTTTTGATTGGCTAGCTGAATTGCGCCCGAACACGCTAGTGTACGGGGTGCTTTCAGACGGTTTGGCGTGGAAACCCACGAACGAGTTCGTATCCCGGTAGATGCACTATTTTGCATTTTTTTTTCCACGGAAAACCGTCGATTTTAATCAGACTGCAAGAAGGTATTAACACCTCATATACATAGCTTCTTTCTTATAAACCTGGTGAATGATTTTGACATGTTCACATTCAAGGTCAAAGGTCAAGGTCATGAGATCTGAAATCACTACAACAATCCTTGTAAACACAATAACTTAAACAAAAATTTGTGCTATCAGGCTCTAATATTTGCTATATATAAACTATGGAGAAAAACCAAGATTTGGTTTTTGCTAAAATCTGTCCAAGGTCAGAGTGAGGTCACAACTTAACCCTTAACTTGCGAATCCCAGAATAGTCCGGGAGGGCTATAAGCAATTCCTTTGTGTCTCAATCCACATCCCGGATACGACACTTAGAATTATTCACGGCCGTCTCTCAGTTTGCTTGCAGTGGCCGTGGTCTGCGAGTCGAGTTGTCTCCGTGAGTCGCTCAATAAAAACGTTTGTATTATGTCTCTCAGTTAGCCACGATAACAAGACTTTGTCCAGCAAAAATCACACCAAATTGCTTGTGCATTGTTGACTCATAACGCATCGATAATTAGCTTTACAAAAGGTCAATTTTGTCGGGCTTTGCCCCGAAGCCTAATATCCCGAGGGCCTAATTATCACCCACGTGTTTGCATTGCCTCGGGTTTGCCCCGCCCGTACATGCTATCTGCCTCGCATCTAGCGGGACGGGGAAAAAAATCGGTAACTCGCCTTACTCCCACACTTATTATCATGTGAACGAATTGTTTGTTTTAAAAAAAAATTACGGCAAAATAAAAGGGAAAGAATGAACTACAATCCCATATAAAATTCGCAAATGTCAAAAAAATAATAAAGACACAGCAAGCGCCGTGAAAAAGGTCATGTTGACACTTCATAAATTTTGAAACAATCGGCAATTTTCACAACTTCTTACACATTTATCACTGCTAAACTACTGAATGCATTTTCATAATTTTTATATCACAATAAACTGAAAAGAATAATCTTTTATTCTATATAAAATGCGCATATTTATTCACAGAAATAAAGATACAATTTCACCTTTCTGAGAGGCATGTGAAACCAAACGACACACAAACTAATCAACATATTTTCATCAGTTCAAGGTTAGCGTTTATTTGAAAGGTCAAACAACATAACCATATTTGGGTGTCATGTGCTTATTTGTCAACTGGTTCGAGATTATGATTTCTTGGAAAAGTGCGATGAACGACCGTTTGCAATGCCACATACATGTTGTAAGTATTTACGATTTTATAGGTGGAAATAAAGACAAAATTTACATAGCTGTAGAATTATAAACAAAGGTCGCATTCTAATAATTTTTATATCATTGTGAAGCTAGACATCTTGTCTTCAATTCCGTATATACATTTTTTTGTTTGTTTCATATTTATGATGTTACGAGGCTCGAATTAAAGACAATCTTTCGAAAGTAATAGAATAAAAACGAAAAATCATAGAAAATTTATTCAAAGTTTGGGTGTGAAGTAGCCATTTGTGTACGGGTGTCGCGACTTGAATTTGTATTGAACGCCCGTTTATAGTCCGTATTCGCCATGTAGATGCGGTATATTTCGTAAAAATGGTACCGGAATCGCCGCCTGGAAATTCCGCCAGCAGAGCTAGTTAGTGCCTAAGCCCAAACTACTGCTGCGAGCTGCGAGCCTGTAAATTCCGCCACAGGGGCTAAAAATGGTAAAATATAAATACGCAACTAAAGGGTTAAGCATGCTTTTATGAATATGCCTTATTTGAACTATGAACAGTTTGAGTCATTGTGTGATAGTTATGCACAATAAAAAGTGATCATTGATGGTGTGACCTTGAATGTCAAAGTTCAAGGTCATGAGATATTGGTTACGGCCATGTTAATCGTTTGATCCAATTTTGAAATCAGAAAAAGGTTTTAAGAACAAATTTGTGAAAAGTGACCCCAGTGATGATTTAGCAATATGAGTACATTCATTGTTTTATCTCGGTGCATTTGTTTCTATTGCAGGACACTGATGAATCCAGACAGTATGGCTGAAGATGCATCAGCACGGGCTGGTACCGGAATGGGACCAGGAACTGGACCCCCATCTGCCGGAGTTTCTGGGGTTCCTGGAGTTTCCGGGGTGTCTGGGGTTTCCGAGCACTACATGAACCAGTTGATGGATCCTGACAATACCCAAGCAGTCCATTCGCTACTTGCCATGTCTGAAGGAAGAACCCTCGGAGACACGCCTCATGTCCATCGCTATCTTTCTCAGTTCCCCTCTCATGTTCCAAGACAAGATTACTTCTATGACGATAGCCATAAGGTGGATCAATCCATCTTGGTAGGTGCCAATGTACCAAGCATCCCAAGTATTACAAATATGTCAAGTATGCCAAATATGACCAGTTTGCCAAGTATGTCAAGCATGTCCAGTATGTCAAGCATTCAAAGCATCCCAAGCATCCCAAGTGTCTCTAGCATCCCAAACGTCTCCAGCATCCCGAACGTCTCCAGCATCCCGAATGTCTCCAGCATCCCGTACATCCCAATTATCCCAAGATCAGATGCACCTGTAAATAACAGAAATGAAGGAAAATGTGATGTAAGAGCTTATAATACTTCCGATGATTACACAAGCATAAAGGCATCTGAACATAGAGACCATGCCTCCAGACCAGAAAATGAGATGCATGTCCAACAACAAGATATGAGTTCTGAAACACCAACAACGAGAACAGATCATGATCTTGAACAGAAGCCTTCTTTGCCTGTATTTGAAAACAGATCATTTCTTCAAAGCAATTTTCCTTTGGTGTCTGAAACTCAATCTCAATCTCCGGCACAAATGACAATGAGTCAGGCTTGTGCAACCATTTCAGATACCTATGAGGCATTTTCTAAATCTTTACAAAGTGAACAATCAAGATATGAAGCTGAAGCTGAGACTAAGAAGGAACCAGACACAAAACCTTCACTGAGTGAAGATGAAGAAGCTGAGGTTGATAACAAGTCAGACAGAAAACCTTCCCTGAGTGAAGATAGCGAAACAGAACCAGAACCAGAACCAGAAAATAAGAGTCCACTTAAGCCTGCTGAAAAAAGTAAAGACACATTTGAGTGCTCTTTTACTGAAAGCGATGAAAGTGATGAAGGTGATCAGGATAAGTCAAAGAAGAATGATGATGACTATTTCAGAATAACATTTGATTCTGATGATGACTGCAAGTCTGAAAACGGAGAGTTTCTCACCTGCTCAGTCTGTGGTAAGGAGTTGCCAGAGACTGCTGTTGCTGAGGCAGGAAAAGAAATGTGCAATACATGTAGACTTGTGCAGGCACCATTGGAGGCACCCAAAAAGAGAGGTAGAAAGAAGATATACAATACTGTACCTATTATTAAAACTCCAATTGTCAGTACACTTGCAAAACCAAACTTGGAACCCAAGGTCATCGTTCCTGAACAGTCTGGTTCAACCTTTACACCTCTCAGGAAAAGCACAAGAAAGAGATTTTCAACTATTGTCGTCGATGATTCCCTAAATGATTCAGATGAGGAAATGGCTACTATGGATGACAGTGACCATGATGTAGACTACCCACATATTCCTAAGAAGAAATATACTGAAAAAAAGGATTTAAAAGGGAAGTCAGGGGAAGAATTTCTGAAAAGCAAATATGCCCAAGAGCTAAATTTGGCTCCGGTTGTCAAAACAGATCCTGATGGAAAAGAGGTTACAACAGAACAGGATGGTTCAGCTATGGCCGGAATTGTATCTGATGTCATAAAGCTTGGAGTAATTAAGAGAAAGAAAGGAAGACCAAAGGGCTCTAAAAACAAGCCAAAGGTGTCTCGTGATATTGCTTCTCTCATCGGTGTATCAAAGAGAGACATGAAGTTTAACAAGAGATGGATCAGAGCACGAGGTCCAGTTCCTGAAACTAATCCTGATGCAACTGATGGTATGTGGACTTGTGAATTCTGCGGGAAGGCCTTCCCCATTCGTAGAAACTTCCTTGCCCACAGAAGAAAGCATTCTGGTAGACATAAGTGTGAGGAATGTGGAGAAACTTTTGAATGTAATAGCAAACTGCAGAGACATATTAGGCGTCACAGAGGTGAAAAGCCCTTTGCTTGTCACCTTTGTCCTAAGGCATATTCTGAAAATATGTGGCTTCAAAGACATCTTGCCACTCACTTGGCTGAAGGGCATGCTCCACAGCCCAAACCTTACCAGTGTAACATATGTGGTCGGCAGTACACACATAAAGGAACAATGATTTACCATGTAAAAACACACACTGAAACTAAATTCTACCAGTGTGACGTTTGTGGAAAGCAGTTCACTCATAGAAGTTCACTTGAGTGTCATATCAAAACTCACACTGGAGAAAAACCCTTTGTTTGTGAGATTTGTGGAAAGAGATTTGCTGACCGTAGTGTTCAGCTGCGCCATACAAGATCTCACTCCGGAGAAAAGCCATACAAGTGCACCATCTGCGATAAAGGTTTCACTCAGAGTGGAACTCTTAACATACACATGAGAATGCACACATCAGAGAAGCCTTACAAATGTAAAGTTTGTGACATGGGATTTATGAAAAGAATGGACTTAACAAAGCATTCAAAATGTCATGTTGGAGAAATGCTTACTAAACAAGAAAATTTGATAACTTGTAGAGTGAATGACCGCAGAGGAGTCGATATTCAAAAGAGAGCTACCCAAATACTTATAGACGCTTATGGTGAGAAAAAGGCTGATGGAACAATTGAAATAAAAACTCGTCCAATTGAGCCACCAATAGAGTCAGACAATGAGGAAACGCCTGAACATACTGCAAGTGAGCAAGTATCAAACATTGTAAAAGCCATGGAACATCCTCCAATACCAATAGATCCTCGTACAGTGGAATCGTACATGATGGGAAGAGGGGAATCTCATCTCTTGGACCATTCATCAATACATCATGAAGAGATACAGAGGCGTGCTATGGAGTACATCCTTATGAAACGCCATGAACTGGAACAGCAGGAATTGGAGAGATTTCATCAGCAACAGCAACAGCAACATGGTGAAAGGTCTCATATGGAACCGCTGCCAACAGAGAGACACAATATTGACCATCACACAGTAGGAGCTGAGCCCCATCAAGCAGACAGATTGGTTGAGCAGCAGATTAGCAGACATGTTGAACAAAATGCTGCTCATGACAGACAAATGGTTGAGCAGCAGAATAATAGACACGTTGAACAAACTGCTTCTCACGAAAGACACTTGGTAGACCAACAGATTAACAGACATGTTGAACAATCTGCTTCTCATGACAGACAAATGGTAGACCAGCAGATAAGCAGACACGTTGAACAAAATGCTGCTCATGACAGACACATGGTAGACCAGCAAATCAATAGACATGTCGAACAAACTGTTCCTCACGACAGACAAATGGTAGACCAGCAAATCAATAGACACGTTGAACAAACTGCTTCTCACGACAGACAAATGGTTGAGCAGCAGATTAATAGACATGTCGAACAAACTGCTTCTCACGACAGACAAATGGTAGACCAGCAAATCAATAGACATGTCGAACAAACTGCTCCTCACGACAGACAAATGGTAGACCAGCAGATAAGCAGACACGTTGAACAAAATGCTGCTCAGAGAAGACTCTTGGAGCAAGTTGAAAGGCATGTTGTGGAACAGGACCAGCAAGCACCTGAACATCACCATCAGTCGCAGCACCAGTCACCGCACCATTCACAGCACCAACACCAGCAGCAGCAGCAGCAGCAGCAGCAGCAGCAGCAACAGCATCATGGAGCAGAGAGTGCCTCGCAGATCGAACCTTCGAGACTGGCACAGATGTCCCCCCACCAACAGGCGCTCTGGATGTGCAAGTACAACTAAGGATAAACATATTCATGCTTTTTGGTTATACATTGGTGCTATTCATCTTTTTTGTTTTGTTCATTGTGTTCATTTTGATACAATTTTATAAATATGGCATTAATCCAAATCTAATGTACTGTACTTGCAAATGAGGAACATTTGGTTTACTCACCAACTCAGTCTGTTATCTATGTTTCCTTTATTAGCAGCAAACTGTTACGTTTTGAATTTTGTAGTTTGTATTCTTTTGGAAAGATGTCTAGTGCTTCTACTGTAACATATGTCACCAAAAGCTGTCAACATATTAGAAATGCATGTCATTTAGATGGTGAACAAATGTAACATTATTAAATTTGGGTTCATGCGATCTGCAATAGCATGCATTTTGTACAGCTTATCCATTTAGCCACAGAATTTGACAGTGTTTTCCACATATTGTTTTTAATGTTTCTTGCAATTGTTGAAACCATCAAACAGCTTTTCACATTATGTTTTACTTGTATTTTAATGCTTTATCAAACTTTTTTATTTGATTGTATTGTCAATATTTGCTTGACGTTTGACCTTCAAAATATTCTGGGACTTGGTAATGCATGTGCAAGATCCCAACTTATTGGATGATTATTTACTTGCATTGACTGAGAATGATTCACATGAATGGTGGACATAATGTCATTTGTTTTCAATATTAGCTCAGAAAGATACTTCACATATGCTATCATCATTTGGACCATCTACAACATTATAGTTTCTCATTACTGCCAAACCTTCTAAATCTAAACAAAATCCTGAGAGTTGTTTTACTTATCATACTGGAAAAATATGTAACTAGAAAAAGGTTAATTTTCCAAAGAAATGAAAATTAAATTCAAATATAAGGGAAATTTTTTACCATAGGATAAAATAAAAATTAAAAATAAAATCTGTCAATCCACCTGTTTTGTGTTGATTTCACAAGTAACTTTCATATTGACATTATTTTTGTGTCTCTTTGTGATGTCATTGAATATTTTCTTATTTTTCTAGAATCCCTTTGCAATGTCTCGCCTGTGTCATGAATAAGACGTTGACTAAAGATGGGTCTTTTCAATACCAATATAGATTTTCAAATGCCCTCTGTAGATATGTGCATGACTTCAGATAATTAATAATTTGTTCTTGACACTTGAATTGTAACCATGTGTCTTGTGTCATGCTTTACAAGGGTAAGTTTGAATATCAGCTGATCCCTACCTGAGTCTATTTTTGGCACATCTTTGGTATTATAGTACATGAAGTGAGGGATAAACCTTTTTATGCTGAGACCCTTTTGCCAAAGATAATGAAGGTATCAGTGTGATGGCATTACCAAGTCGTAAGATACTTATAGTTTTATGCATTTTAAACAAACTTTCAATGGTATGGTGTGAAAAGTCTCATATCTGCATGTGCTTCAAGCATAGAAGCTGCAATATTACATGTTTGCTATGTAGAAGTGATGAAAATACCATTAACATATGTGTATGAAGTGTTATTGATGCTTTTCTCTTTGTTTGATTATTGACATGCTACAGAGTGTCGGTCAGTGGTTTGGAACATGTTGTTACTTCATATGATGGTTCCAAGAGATTGTACCATCTGCATCTACTTATATTGTCAGTGTTTGAAATATGCCCTGTGTGAAAACATCTTGCCTTTTGAATTTCACTCCAAAATCCTTTTTGTAACTTTGCAATTTAAGTTGCCAAAATGAAATACTTTCCAAACCATTTCACGCAGTCTGCAAATCATTTACACTTCAGTTCCTTTAAGGGCTTGGATGATCCTATGTGATCTGATGTGATCACAATTTTGTTACAGACCGCTTTTTCTTATTCAAAAATTTGAATTCCTGAAAAGCCCTTTTCCTTATGACATGGCAACGTGTCTGTTATCTGTCCGTCCGTCCTTAAAATTTTCACATTGTTTGACTTCTTCCATAGAAGCATGATAATCGAAATCTTTACAGGTACCTTGGCCAATGGGGATGTTAGAATTGGTAGTTGAACACCAAGTAAGGGCCACACCTTCAAAACCTATTTTTATTTTTGTCTCAAGAACAAAAAGCCCAAGTAAATTGAAATCCTGTTTAAAGACTCCTTGGCCGAGGAATGTATAAATTGTGGTAACCATGGAGACTCCTTATAGGGCCCTTATAGTCTGTGCCCAAAAACTATTTTTGGCTTCTTCACAAGAACTAAAAGCCCAATGGTTACTATTTAGTTGATTGTATATATTGTTATATAGTGTTATGTATTATACTATATTACTAGTCCTTTTGAAACCAAATACTACACACGAGATAAAATCTTGCATTTATTCATGTAATATTTATGTAGACAAATGGATTTTAAAATATCCTAATGATTCACTTTGAAATTACTGATTACTGATTACTTTGGCAACATTAAACAAAAATAATGGAAAAGATGTTTATGCCCCCAAATAAGAGATTCAGAGGGTATATTAGTTTTCACTTGTTTGTCTGAATGCCCGAAAAACTTTTGATTGGTCAGGGATACTAGATAGGCCTTTACATGTGCATCCACTGAAATAAGACCTTTCAGATGAGGTCATGATTGTGACCTTGTTACCTTGACCTTGGCACCTTGGAGCATTTTTTTAAAAACTTCAACTGGAATGAAATGCGGATACTTAACTGATTAATTCTCATTAGCAATAGGATATTTCAAATCACAGCTTAGCGTTGAACAAACACCTTGTGTGAGCATAGATATTATAGATGATAAGATAATGATCTAATGAATATTATGAGGGTCTTGATTAAATGATATTTTTTATCAAACATTTATTCTTTGTTTGTTGCTTTTATATTGTATATCTACAGCATTTGCTAATGTTATTATCCTAATGTTATTATCAAAACTGACTCTTAGAAAGGGCTTCCATGTTGATACTTGTTTAATGAAAGGGTCATTAAGCTATTAAAAAGCTTAAATATATTTTTTCCACTGATATGTTTGAACCAGTCTGAGTTTTGTGTGCATATTAAATTCAAGAAACATTTCATATGTTTAGAGATAGATGTTTCCTTATTTGAAATATTGATGGAAAGAATTCTCACATGAAACCTTCTTTTCACAAACCTCAAATCTATTTGTTTGTATCTATAACACCTGTGATGTTACATTTGCCAAAGATCATGTAAGAGGATTGAATTCCTCAAAGAATACAGGAGGTTTGTAACTAACTATCCTCAACAAAGATGATAGGACCACCATAATTCCCAGTATTTGAGTAATTTATAGTTCATATTATGATGCATATGATACTTAAATATTGAAAATTCAGGTGGTCCTTAACTGACTGTTGAGTACATACAAAAACATGTTTACTGTAAAAACTGTTGGCAGTTTCTGTGGTGTTGGATTGGCATTTGAGTGCAATTTTTTCCAAACTGTCTACACAGGACCTTGTATTGTAAAGGGACAATACCCAGGGTATTTTTGTGGAAAGGAAACTCAAGAGGCTATTACTATGAGTGATTATTGATATACAGAACAAATGGATTGCATAGTAAAGATGCATTATGCATATCTGCACAGGCAGGATTCGCTAGTTCCAGCCGATGCTCGCAGTTGCAATGCATATCCACATGGTGTTCTCCCTGCTGTAATACTTGCAGCTGTGATATACTCTTGAAAGCGGCGTTATACCCCAAATAACCTCACCTCACAGTCAGGAAGATAAAGTCAAGCATTTAACATCCTGAACAATATTCCAAATAGACTTCTGCAGTAATATGTGTTATAATAACAAATGCACAAACAGGGATATTCCTTGAATTTCCTCTCCACAGAATTTATCTCAGTGGTTCTGTCTGCCTCTTTAAAAGTGTAGCTTTCTCCTTTAATAATATCCATCATTGTGTATGGTATATGAATCTAACCAACCCATTGTTTAGCAGATAGAGCTTGCATGCCTGGTGTATATACCATTTAGCCATGTACCGGTTGTTGCTGTTCATTAGTGCTTCGACTTGTTTACATTAGATTATGACAAGAACGAATGAGTACTTACTCTGACAAACAACCTGTGTTTGTGGTAGGATCAACTACTTGAATTTTGGTGCAACTTTCAACTCAATGTTGTCGTGCAGTGAGACCAGTTTTTGGTCCCACAATATGAAATTGAGAGATGTATTTCATGGTTGTTCGAAACATCAATTAAGCAACACATGTAAACCATGTTGAAAGTATCATCAAAAAAGTCAAGTGGTATGATTTGTGGTCATAATAGCATGCGAAATATGAATAAAGCATTTATAAAGAAAACTCTAGTGTATGTGTTGAAATGTGCCTTACACTTCAGTGTACTGAATGAGTGAGTGAGTGAGTTATTGCCGCTTCGGCAATATTGCATCCATTAGCGGCGAGACAGTGTACTGAAACAAACAAGACTGTTACATCATCGCCGCTAATGGCTGCAATATTTCTCAAGTGGTGTTAACAATAACTCACTCACTCACTGTTATATCAAAGATATGCCTTCATACATAGAACCATTCACTGAATGTTTCATTGAAAGCAACATATGTTCATATTCAGTGGTAAAAGACATGATAACCTCCACACCATGAGAAAATTCATTGGTCAAATACAAGATAATTTCCACACCGTGAAGATGGTTCAATGGTCAAAGACATGATAACTTCCATTCCATGTCATTGGTCAAAGACAACCTCAATATTGTGGGGGAAATTCAATGGTCAATGACATAACTTCCACACCATGAGGAAAATTCTTTGGTCAAAGACAAGATAAAGTACATACATTGGGACAAATTAATTGGTCAAGACACGATAACCCCAATCCCGTGGGCATAATATTCTGGTCAAAGCGAGGATTTACATATTTTCATCTATGTAAATTGTAATACCAGGCCTAACGTATGGTTATCCTCATACAATTGGGCAAATGTAATAGTTAGAACACTCATTTCATTACAATGGAGAAATTGTGATGGTGTAAGGCCTCATGTTCTTTAACTTACGTGAAAAAATAAACAACAACAATCTATGTTGACATGGAGAAGATATTGACAGGCTTGTGAGTGTCTGTGAAAGGGGGGCTACTCTTGCTGCCTCCAGTACAAGTAAAGCTGAGGGAAGATCAACACCAAGGAACACAAGGGCACGTCGTCCTTGAATAACATGAATGATTCACCGAAGGATTTCGTACCGTAATACAACCTTGTTGTCTGTTGTATAAAAGGGCATATTCTAATATTGAGTACATTGATAAGACACACCACCATAATCCCCTTTGTATTGCTGACTGTAAAAGGCGAATAGGACAGATGCATCACGGACAGAGGCGGACTGAAATTCAGTATTGTGAGAATGTTAGATAATATCATGTTTGATACAGGCGTTATATGAGTCATTAAAACGTTAATTTCAGACCAGTCGAGTAGAGCTCTTACTAAACAGACTCGTACAATGTATATATTATATAGGGCTGGGGAATCGACCAACATCACCCGGAACTAAATAAATGCGTTATGACACGTTCTTTGGGTCGAACTGATGCCTGCGGGGTGCACATTCGCCTCATTCCACCCCTCCCCATGTATCCCCTCCCCACGTCAAGCATTCACATGTGTCTAAACGAGTCCAGGTGTAGCGTGTAATTCTGAGTACATTTGTCTTGAAAACTGTTAATTGAACAAGAATGATAGAAGCATTGTTTTTAAAATATTGGCCTCAGATTGACCCAACCCACCATTCACAAGAAGCAGCCTCCGTAACATAACTTTCTCCCTTTAGAGTTACTGAACTTTCATTCTCGAAAACATGTTTCCTTAATTAAACCAAACTGATGCTTTTGTTTTCATTTAACTGGAGACGTTGATGGTTCCAAGGTGATGGTTCTAAGACCAGGAGTCACAGCCTGTTAAGACCTTATACGGACCACCTTCAAGTGTCGCGTCTCAATATAGGCCTACACTAACAGTCTACTACGAGAACTAGTTGAATATAGATGGCACCTCTTGGATGGAAATATATTAGTTACACAAACTAAAAGGACATCACACTAGGTTAGCCATTGCGTTATGAGATAGTTAAATAGTAGATGGAAAATTCAGAAGTTAAATCTCTAACAAACTTTCACTGCTTCAGATGATAACACATAGTTGTTTTCAGAAGCGTACCTTGTTCTAAAACTCTGTTTTTATTAAGTGTATGTTTATATTTCATCTTGAAAGACTCCACCATTCTCGTATAGTATTAATCAACGAACACATCATTTGTAAATATGTTACGTCAGATATGTAACCCAAGACGTCAAGCCTTTTCCCAACAGAGTTACGTCCCTTGGTTCCTTGGCTACCTGCAAGTTCTACCGCGGTGTTCTGTCTGGCGTTTTCAGGTTGATAAACTCTGACCCATGTCGAGCGCTTATCTGCTTCTTCAGACGTGAAATTCGAGCTGCTTTGAGTCAAACAAACCAGATGCATGGGGCTGTTGTGTGTAGCGTCCGAAGTTACCCCTCCAGCGTTACCCCTCCACTAGATCACCCCTTCTGTACAAAACACAAGCATGTATTCAGACATTCTGGATTCTGTTGAGACCGGTTCCAACTAGAAACTAAGCACTATCAGACGAGTCTGTCATCTGGACCTTTGGCTTGACTAAAGAGTCGAAGTTTGTCCATAAGGGGTTAACACGTGCAGACTGTTACCAGCTCCTCGGATTCAAGAAACGGAAATATCCTGTATTTAATTTATGGAATTTTAATGAAATTTCAACATCCAAAATAATTTATAAACTTAATTGTTGTAGAGCCCTGATCCATATCTGTGCATTAGAGCATTTAATACAGTCTAGATCATAATGCAGCAAGAATACCCGAATACACACTAGTGTGACTTGAAACTGAAACCAAAAGAAGTAGAATTAACCTACATTGCTGACGGTGAAGTGAATGTAGAATTTTATTCATAAACTAAATTGTTTAATGTTAGTCGAAGTGTGTGTGTACTCTCAGACATGAAATGAAGTAGGCCTACTAGTGTATGTGACCAGCTTAATGATAAAACGTTATTTATTTATGCAAATATAAATACGTTTTTGTCATTACTATGACATACAAAATCCATTTCCAATTTATCTAGTTTGAAGTTTATGCTAAATGCATATATCAGGAATCGCCATTTTGTTTCCGTATTGCTTGTCATTCTTGAAGGATGTCCGTAACTTCGGAATCTTCTACTTTATCAACCCCTCTCTCGGTATTGCTATCATATATCATATACACGACGTCATATATTGTACATTACATCTTATCGTAATGTACTTTACTTATTGATAAAGAACAATTACAAGGTTTTTGAGTCTACCATCAACTGTGTGATGTATAGATACTTGCAATCATATAAGCAATCAGTACAATTTGTCACGCAAACTACACTCAACCGCAAGAGAAACGTCACTTCAGTAAAACACGAAATGCTTCTGTCAGAGAAAGTCGGTTTTGAATGTCTTTGATAGGCACATATTGTATAAAGACATATAATACTCTCAATTTCATACATCACTGTATGATGATTTTCTTTTTATGCTAGTTCAAATAGACTTTGGATGCTGAAATTTTATTTTCAACAATGGTGTTTGGCCAAAAACAAAATATCAAATTAAAATGTGGAAATATAGTTAGTAAAAGATATTGCCGACATAAATAACCTTCTTGGACTTACATTTATTGGCGCAGCATTAGCGTAGGGCATAATACAACAAAGCAAAAATCCTTTTTTGACTCTCCTATCTCGTCTAGATAAGGAGGTTCCACAACAACGATTTCTTGAAACGCGTGTTTTCATGAAATAATTTAAAAAAATTCAAAATTCGTTTAGTTGGCTTCTGATAACACATGGTGTAACTCTATTTCAGTCGTATTTATCACTTGTGGATTGAGCTATTTTGTATTTTGTATGGTGACGTTGCTTTTGCGATTGAGTGTAAAATTATGAGACTATACTTTGTTTTAACAAAGGCAAAGGAAGCTGATCATACTTTCTTATATATTTTGAACTTTTATTTCAAATATGCGTATACAGCAAATATAACTAACAATTGGAAACATGGCCTTTGAAGGACACTCTGATAATCTGATTTATTAATTTATGTATTAGAATTTATTTTTCAATATTGAAAACGATTGGGTTTTTTAAAACATAAATCTAGACATGCTCTTCAGGGAGATATCTTGTCGGCTTTCGTTGAAATAATGTTAAGGACAGGGTATAAGTCAGACTGAAGTTACATCATAGAAATGAGAAAATCTGCAATTTCTCGAGACTCCGCAAAAACTTTTAAAAAGAAGATAAACATTGAAAATAAAATAAAGAAGGGCACTTTGAGATTCTTCGTTTTCTTGAAACCAAGTTCTCTAGTCTTGTCCTAGATTTACCCAGGCTTTTATATAATTACAGGGTCTTGGTGACAGACTGCATTGTATCTAGGAAGTGTTGTTATTCAGGAGATCATGATGCATCTTTCTTCTTCTTTTTTGATCAATTTGGGCATACATAAGAAAAAACTATTTTTCTGGATAACAACATCACGACGTTTTTGAGTATATACTTACTTCATCACTTGGAGTGTGGGGTATAACTAGGTAGGATATATTTATACAGATCTTTAAAGGGACACCGCGTCGATAATAAAAATCAGATCATGTGTATCTGCCAATGCTGATTAACATGTCTGCTAACAAGTCACAGACACCGAATTTCAGTCAACTGACGTAATTGGTAATAAAAACTACTGCATGTAGACAGTGAAGTGAAGCGTAACTCGTTAGCAGACACCCTAATCAGCTTAGTGAGATAAAGATGATACTCATTTTTATCCTCGACGTAGTGTCCTTTTAACAATTGTGAGGAACGTGAGTCAAGAAGAGTACACGAAGTTATACCCTGAGGATTAAAGACATGAGTGGGCTCAGTCTGATTGAAATCGACCTTGTTCTGAGGAATGAAATTTGCCAAGTAATCCATGTATCGGGATACGAACAGGTTCTGTAGATACCCCAACTTCCAAACGCAAGGCATAACTCTTGCCAGTCTGCATTACTGGCTGATTTAACCCTTGCGGTATTTCCCTCGCTTTCTTGTGTCGAGGCAGTGGATCGCTGCACTGGAAATGCATAGCGGGCCTGGATTTCTAAACACAGATTTCTTAAGGAAATACTGCAAGGCCTAAATCAGCCAGTAATGGAGACTGGCAAGAGTTATGGCTTGCATTGGGAAGTTGTAGATACCCCCGAACGATATGAGTTCGTATCGGTAGATGCACTATTTTTATTCCTCGGAAAACCGTCGATTGTAGTCATACTGTGAGCGGGCTATACAATGAGGATGTGCAATACAACAATGAGAGAAGGTAAACCTTTGAATGATAAAACACTGGTCAGTAGGTTATTGCATACATAGTGCATAACTTATTCTCGTTCAGTGCATCTCGCCACCGTGTTTGTACTCCATAATGTATATGTAATGGCCAGGGGCCAACTTCCCAATGCAAGGCATAACTCTTGCCAGGCTCCATTACTGGCTGATTTAGGCCTTGCAGTATTTCCTTAAGAAATCTGTGCTTAGAAATCCAGGCCCACTATGCAATTCTGGTGCAGCGATTCACTATCTAGACACAACAAAGCGAGGGAAATACCGCAAGGCTTAAATCAGCCAGTAATGCAGACTGGCAAGAGTTATGCCTTGCGTTTGGAAGTTGACTTGGTCTATACTAATAAAGGTATCTGTCTGTCTGTTACTTCCGAGTTCTGAGAATGTGACCAGAATCCAACAAATTTATTTTAATTGAAAGAGTTGACATGTACATATTGTTTCGATATTATAAACGTACTGATATATGTAACAATGTTCTTGTTCTTGTTCTTCCAAGGGAAAAAGTGTTTCATATCGGTTTTATTATTTTTATTTTGGATAGTCGTAGAAGAGATGAATTACGTTTTCTGGTGTATTTCTACCAAGTGAACAAAACTTTCGACTCTCTATATATCCACTTGCTAAACAAAAGTGAAGTTGTTGGCACTATTCCATGTACTTGAGGTGAAACTGTAAGAACAATTTAAAGTCTTAAAATATGTGAGCTCAAAATATCATTCTTTGGATGGATTTCTATTCTTGTTGATTTTTTCTTGCATATTTCGCGTTGACTTCTATTCAGCAAATAACGAGACAGTCTGGTAGATTCAGACTTATATTTAGTCCCTTAAATGAAATCTTCGGAAAAATTAAAGAAAACAAAATATACTGGATAACGATATCTCTGCTGTATATATACATGGCGTTTCGAAGTATATGGTCACTCCTTCATCAGGTGGAACGAAGGATGGGGTGACCATATACCCCGAAACCTCGTGTATCTACACAATTAAAGAAGTTGTTATCCAGAAAATCGTGTTTTCATGTTTCATATGTATCCCCTTCTAAATAAACCTCAAAGACTTAATTCCGACGAAATGTCCAAAATTAGCCTTTCAGTTATTCAATTTTCCTAATGTTTCTATACTTGCCCATATGACAGACTAACTGTGTCAGGGAGAGTGTCGCGACGACAGACCAAGACAGACTCTATTGTCATATGACTTGATGATCATAGAATATTTACAGTTGCGGATCCAGAAAAATATTTGCATGAACATTTGATGGATCCAATAAGCGAACCCCGTTTTCAATAAGTGACCCCAACCCGCTAAGAAGATTCTGGATCCTCCTATGATTTAAATTTGTCTGAGTGGGGTCTGCTTGTTTCTCAACCTGTGTTCACGAAGCCGAGTCACCTGTTGTTTATTACGGCGCATGCCGGGTTTATGTCGACGTTAATTACACGTGCTGATAGGATGCACTGCTGAGGTAACCCAATCCATGCACATACAAGGGGAGCTTTAACTTCTCTCCTGCCCCCAGCAACCCCCACACTGTCCCACATCTACTTCCCTGTCCCACGCCTTCTTTATCCTCATTAATACAAGACTTCATTGTTCCACATACACGCTGTGTCACGCTGTCTACATGTATATAGTTTAAAGTTTATGGTTCTTACATCAACCCTTTCCAGATCATGCCGCTGGCACCGTGCCGATTGATATCAGAGAGTTACACACGATCACGGAACAAACAGAGATATAGCATGGAGCCTTGTAACAGCATGTATTTCGGATCGTATGTTATTACAAGGCGCTCGTCTTCAACGCTTATACTCAAGATTTAGTCTACCTCATAGTTATTTGACTAGACTAAAATTCGTTCATGAAATTTTAGTAATCACTGTACCTCCATCCCTATGATATTATTTCTCAGTTCATTAATCAGTTTGTATAGACTTGCAGTATAAGGACCTAGACTGTATTAGAGGCTCTTATTTATTTTACACAGGTATGGTGCAGGGCTATTGTTTGACCATCATTTCCTAGTTCTGACAACCCGAAACACAAATATCTAGATCTTGTGTCTATATAACATGTATATAATATTCTAGTCAACGTGTCAGGCTCCTCGTGTAGAAGTACTGATTTCAGTATATTCGGTCATATTTCTCTAAGGTTCCTATAGATACTTGTCTCTAGTTAGTATGGCACCTCAAGGTCAGCGACTCAGAAGGTATGTAGGTCCCTCCTCCTGCGCACAATATCCACGAGGGAAGGTCGGGGTGAGGGGTCAGCTTACCTCTCTGATGCTACCGGAGAACTCTGGTTCCCTTGGCAACCAACTCGCAGAGAGGTGGCACCCACCTGGTATCTCTATTTTGGTATTGTGAAGTATACGTGTGTCTTATCCATCTCACCCCTCCCCCAACTCTCTCCCCCTCGCTCTCGCTCGCTTCTCTTCATCTCATACTGCTGTCATTTCAAACAGACTCATCTGTACTCGAATATGAAACTGTGTATCTCCTTACGTTCATTTGGAAACCAGTTTCATCGTTGTTAAGATATGAGACTTGAATGATGTAATACCGCACCTATCGGAATGCCTTTTCACTTGAACGATGCCTCGAAGTACCAACCCTTTTCTAAGAATTACCAATACCAGTACGTGTTGTCTTGGCAGACCTCACGGAGCCGGTTAAATATCATACCTCTCTGTGTGGTATAAAAGTGATATAGGTATAATTCGCAAATTCAGAGATTAAGAAAGGGTCAAAGCAGGAGAGAAGACAGGATATCGTACCTTTGAACAGCGACATAAAACCAAACTCTAGGATGTGTTTAAGAATATGTCATCCACTGGACTACATCTAGACATAAATTTAGTCTTAGAAATTCAATAATTACTCTACCTTCATCAATGTGATTTTATTTCTTTAAGCTTTCATTTGCATGCATATATTCAGTTTTTCTAGACTCGCTGAAGAAGGACCTAGACTGTCTCAAACGCTCTTATTCAATACACAGACGTAGGGCAGGACCAGAGTACGGCCTCCACAACTGCATCCCTTCTCCAACTCACACTTCTAATCACGTTCTGGGCCTGTTGACCTGTGTACTTTACCTGCGTGTACATCGACCTATGTAGCAGCCTTATCTACAGTCTATGCTTCAAGCAAGTCTAGCTTTCTACTTCACACATAATTGATAAAGAGTTAAAATGTATTTGAAATGTTTTTTTATAAACTGCGTTTTAGTAGTCTCTGGGTTTGGGAAAACCTGTTTGACGACCATATTGTCAGCTGACCACATGTCCAACTGTTGACCGTGTGATAGTCCTACACTGAGACTCTGAAAAAAGACTTATTCATAAAATATCACTAGTTCATCAAATATTGAAAAGGACACTATCAGAAATGGGGTTTTCAGAGAACAGGGGCTCATTTTCAATATTTTTTCTCAGAGTCTCTAAGTGTTAAACTAATTACCGTGTGAGACAGAGAGCTGGACATGAGGGGGGGGGGGGGGGGGGGGGGGGGGGGGGGGGGAACTCAACGGTCAGGGAGACAGACCAGTCCGACCAACATATCCGATATAGAACATAGGTTAGGCTAAGGACTTATCTAACATAACTCCATGGTTAGGCCAATTATCAATACTT
Organism: Gibbula magus; assembly: GCA_936450465.1. NCBI lineage: Eukaryota > Metazoa > Mollusca > Gastropoda > Trochida > Trochidae > Gibbula > Gibbula magus. The sequence goes on along the minus strand of OW388289.1, from coordinate 22,931,986 downwards.
TCATCATCATGTATGACCTGACGCAATGCATATTTGTGTATTGTCGTATGTTACAAATGAACATGGCTACAACATTCCAAACTTTGATGAATACGGTTTACACTATGGAGAACATCACACATGAACTAACGCAATGTTATAAAAGTTGTGTTAATAATTAATTGAATGTGTATATTGTCTCGATTTCATGATTTCATTTGATTCCGATATAAAAATGTACATAGAGATAACAACATGTAATTCTTTACAAAAATGCATTACAGTTGAACCTTAAACCCAAGTTAAAGCCAAATGGCAAATGACGTGATATTTCATCATATCTATATTGTTGAGTGTTGTAACAGAGAGAGATGATAAATAGCTGATCTCATCACATATAGTGTTACTATACATGACTAAGTGAAATGCGCCAATTCTCTAAAGCAGAAACCCACAAAGGTAGATGTAAGTCGCCATGTGTTTGCAGCCAGCTTCTCGACTGTATGTCAACCTTGATCAAACACCTGACTACATGTATCTACCTGTGTCAATTCAGTAACTCCAACTTTATTCTCTCGTCTTGCCTTTATCTGTACACCTCTCACCCACACCTCGTCTCCACTCACAGAACAAATAAGGAGTCCAGGCCAGTCTTGCAGAGGAGCGATGTGAGAGGTCTACAACTGTCCCCAGCACACTTATCTCGTGATATATAAATTAACTCAGGTCAGGAAGGTAATATAAGTCACAGCACATTTGTATATGGTAGTAATGATATTCTTATAAATCAAACTTGGTACTGGAGGGGACAAAGCCACGCCAAGTGTTATCACACGCCCTTCACTCGCTAACACGACTGGTAAATAATAAAGCAATAACTGACTAAGTGTGATTGACAGCTGTTTGACCAGTTGGGCAGCGAAATGCAACACAGTGTCAATATCAGCACCCCATGTGCATTAGCAGATAGCTCACTTACACCGCTAGCAAGTGTCCAGTAATCGCCTAATCAGTGAGTGACAAACACGATCTTGCTGTACCACACATGTAGTCTGTCATCCAGACCCATAGGCAAGTCTACAACAAGACTACAGCGAGAACACATCACAGAGGCTGCTTTTTATTTCATACACAAATATTTTCAGAGTCTAAATTCTAAAGTCTAAAGTCTATTTTATGGATGGTCAAGTTCTTTATTTCACAATGGCGATGTATCGGTATGGATCCTTACCAAACGTCGCCATTGTGCTTTATATACATTAACTAATTCAAAATGTCAACTTCTAGGTGAGAGGTACAACAAATAAGAAGCACTTTAAATGGAGAAGATACAAGAGGTATTAAGAACTGTAAATGGAAAAGATGAAATAGGTCTGAAGGTCCTTTGTAAGTTACTTGCTACCGTGTTATGTTTAATAGTTTGCAATAAATGAAGAGCCAACAAACAATAATACTTTCTCTATTCATGAAATAAATTAACTTCCGGGTTCGTCTTTTGGGTCAAAGATGACATGTCTGACTTGCAAAATGTTTAATCTGCAACCCTGGTCCTTAACCTCTCTGACCAATCTTTGAGACAGAGATAAAATCCCCTACAAATAAAGACACACTTGAAGATTTAATTCATTTAATTCATCATTCTGTTATTTCCTTTGAATTACCTCCCTTTGAAGGGCACACAAAATCTTAAGATGAAAATAGCTTTTCAGGTCATGCCCTCTGTGACCTATATTTGGGATCGCAGGATCACAAAATCTACAATTTAGAATCCTAATTGGCTAAGGAGTCAGTACATGAAATTTGAAGTCTCTGTGATCAGTGGTTCTTGTTAAAAAGATGAAAATAGGTTTTCAGGTCATGAACTCTCTGACCTATATTTGGGGTCGCAGGGTCACGAAGTCTACATTTTAGAATCCCCATTTGCCAAGGAGTCTGTACACAATATTTCAGCTTGCTATACCTTTTGGTACTGGAGAAGAAGATGAAAATAGATTTTTAAGTTTGTGACCCATGTGACCCTATTTGGGGTCACAGGGTCTACAGTTTTACAATTTAGAATCCCCATTGGCCAAGGAGTCTGTACGCAAAATTTTAGCTCCCTAGACCAAGTGGTTCTGGAGAAGGCCAGGCCAGATGAGCTAAAATTAAGTCAAAACATAAAGTAATGCATACGCGCACTCATCAAATTAGTAAATAGTTGAAGTCTAGAATGTCGAGTATTAAGTGGTTCTAATAAAACATAAGCATCTCATCAAATTGTTGACTTTTAGTTTGAAAAGTGAGTTCTATGAGTAATTAATCCGTGCACCCGTAGTCATTGCCCCCTGGCTTGTATATAACCACCCCGTTGATTTTCTCGTTGATCAAGGTCACTATGACTACATCAGTATAGGCTTCCAACTTGGTAGACTTCCCATCACTGATACGCACACAGAACACTTCCACCTCTCTCATTAACTTCTCTTCTCAGTTCTTCATCAGCACAGTCGGTGTAGGCGGAACTCCTGGTAACCGTGACGGGAGAACGTGCTTATTTTTACAGATGTAGCTTACTCGCTACTATTTGCTAGTATAACCAAATTGACAACGTTGCATAAAACAAGCCTAAACACTAAGGTTAACCTTAGTTTCATCTTAACACTGCACTAAGGCTACCTTAGTGTTTCATGCAAGAGGAGCAGAAGCAGTATCAAATGAAACAGTTTCCTATTTACGCATAATTGGATGGAATAATTTCTTTAGTCTCAGTCGCACGGTTAGTCATACAGCCGCGCAGCTACACAGTCGCACAGTCGCCCAGCTACACAGTCGCACAGTCGCCCAGCTTCACAGCCACACAACCACACAGTCATACAGCCATACAGCCATACAGCCATACAGCCATACAGCCACCCAGTTACACAGTCGCCCAGCTTTACAGCCACACAACCACACAGCCATACAGCCACCCAGTTACACAGTCGCCCAGCTTTACAGCCACACAACCACACAGCCATACAGCCACCCAGTTACACAGTCGCCCAGCTTTACAGCCACACAACCACACAGCCATACAGACATACAGCCACACAACCACACAGCCACACAACCACACAGCCATACAGCCATACAGCCATACAGCCACGCAGCCACACAGCCACACAGGCACACAGCCACACAGCCGCACAGTTACACAGCCGCACAGCTTTACAGCTATAACAGCCGCACAGCCGCACAGCCGCACAGCCGCACAGCCGCACAGCCGCACAACCACATAACAGTCATGGATGGTTGGTAAATGGCATTGGTTTCCATAAAACTATGCATGGTCATAGCTACTATATCAAACGTTTTGCAACACATGGAACTATTCACTTCCGTAACAGAACACCTGTCGATAACAGGTATGATATCCAAGAGACGGAATGACATACTGACACAGGTGACAGATGTACATTACATGTATTTAGATTGGAATGATCAGTTGACTTCATATCGTAGTTTTACGTTGAAGCAGTGATTTGCTTCTTAGTGATTTGTGAGACGTATATTTACTTACCTCAGGTGCTCCGCTTCTGAATGTGAACCCATAGAAGTATCATGTTGTCCTACACATGTATACATGTAACAGAACAGCAATATTTTCTTGGTAACGGTTTCCTTATTTTGAACATGCGTGACGTTTCAGAGTATATACTTACTCCTTCATCACATACATGCACAGTGAATGAATAACAGAGAAGCCATGTTAACAATAGTCAAGTTGGTTTAAATTTCTGAATATGTTATACAATGCGTATTTGCAATACAAACATGAGGGGATAAATACTCAATTGTTTTTCTTGTGTATTCCGCTTCTAATTGCCCTCCAAAGAATGATCCTACATATACATATCGTTAGGCATATATTTGGACCATGACATCGAACTATGTCTCATTTTATTGCAGGAGCACATCGTATAACTAGTATATAGAAGGACGAGTTGGTTTCAAGGTCACGTGAGTCACTATTTTCCCCTCATGCGATAGTCCCCTGGTATGGAACTCGGTAACAGTGAATGTGGAATAGTTCTTATGTTGGCTGCAGAAACCTGACGATAAGTGAAATTAGTAAAAACATGGTCTTTTTATTTTTGTTTGAGCAACCGCCAGTGTGACAAAGAAGTCCAGAGATCTTGTTCTTTTAATTACATACACATATATATTTTTAACAAACTTACACCTTTTTCAGATTCCAAGACTGTTATCTACTTGATTAACTGTTTTGTTACGACTTCAAGTTAGACAGTCGACTTTCGTTGAAATACATTCACTCTATAGGTATAACAAAGACGAATATCAACTATCAATCATAGTATATGTCACTGGCTTTATTTTATTAAGTTGTTCACCTGGTCGGGTTACAAAACCTATTTATCATCTCCAATATATGCGCATTTTGGTATAGCCTATACCATTTCTTGTTAATTATATACAATTAGCATGAGAGGTGGACGCGACCTAGTTGAGACTAAGCAACTAAACGTGTGTGCAGCTAAACCAGCTGATTAGAAACCCACGTGTAAGTAAATACCCGACAGATATTTCGCTACATCTCGTTATCAGACTCGAGAAGATGCAGGCTGCACTTCCGGATCGTTGCTTCCATTCGTTTCTGTGTACAGCCAAGGTGATCTATATAAATCCTTGGTATAGCATAATACGAGAGCATTGAAGAAAGCTAGGATACGGTAAAAGCTCTCAAAGCTGCTTTTGTTGATAAAACCAGGGATTCTAATTAGATATTCCCTGATAAAAATTTTATTGAACAATAAATGTTTCTTAGTATACCACCATATTGAACTACACAGTGCCACTTGCTTGATGGAAATACAGCGAATCTAAAAGCTCAGCTTTGTTGCTGAGATATACACTCACAGTTATTTATGGAGCCACTTCCACTTTGTATGATTTTGTAACAGAGATACGTAAGAAAACCCAATTCCCTGTGCAAGGCAAAACTCTTGCCGGTCTCCATTCCTGGCTGATTTAAGCCTTGCAGTATTTCCCTCGCTTTTCCGTGCTAAGATAGTGGATCGCTGCACCTGAAAAGCATAGAGGGCTCTGATTTCCTGGCACGGAGACATTAGAGAAATACGGCAAAACTTAAATGAGCCAGTCATGGAGACTGGCAATAGTTATGCCTTGCGTAGGGATGTTGAAAAAAAAGCTTGGTTTTATTACTGAAATACGATAGCACTCAGTCTTTGGTTTATTATCAACACATTTTTATGAAATGTTTCGTTTTTCAGTCAGCTATCATTCATTCATACCAAAACATGACATGGTACCGATTACGTGTTGACATATTCTGGTCATGTCTATGAATAGAGTATGTGTAGAGGAAGTTCGAATAATAGTTAATTTTCATCATATTTCATAGTAGTTTCTCAGTGTGGTAAAGTGCTCAATAATCACGCTGCATAATTCTTGATCTGAGTACTGCACGGAAGGGTCGTGTCCTCTGACCCTCCCTGCATGTGACCTTTCATCCTTCTTCATCGACTTCCTAGCGTCGACGCTGATTGGCTAGAGTGAATTGTAACGTTTCATGGAGTAAGGGCATTTTTGGAACGTTTATTGGAGTAAAGGCATTTTTGTAACGTTTCATTGAGTAAGGGAAGTTTTGGTTGCGATCAAAACCAGGTAATTGTTTTAGATTGGTAACAGCTGGTCCGAACTGAAGAACATCCATTTTTTGAAAGTGGAAAATTTCTTCTCTCGATATATATATATTTGCACGTACACAAACATATATCCACACACACACACGCGCGCACACACACACGCGCTTCTACACGTTACATGTATACTTCAACCTTATATCCTATTTCTGTAGTAGCTCTTCTTAAAACTGCTTAAAATACCATCCTGAAATAATATTGTTGGTCTGGTAACTTCTGGTTACGAGCGGTTGCGGCGCGCACACAGTAAACAGCTCGAAGACTTTCTAAAGGGAATACCATAGGTCGCCAGGGAGTACTTGTATACCCATGTATTTATAGGTTTGAAGACGTACATATCTCAAGAAGTGCCGAGTTAGACGAAACAGTGCCGAGAGTATGCTGGCTTTGTAAGAATTACTGAACATCGCCATTATAATACCTATCGAAAATTGGAAAACGTATCTTACTTAAGAAACATTCATATATCATCACCTGGCGGTGGAACGGTCATAAGATCACGTTATAAGGATGGCGCGTTATATCGGGGAATGTCGGTATGGGGACGTAAGACAGCAGGTATGCAGAGAGAGATTGAGGGGGTGTGGATAGTATACACGCTGCATTCCTCCTAGGAGGGACGGACACACACTTACATACACTGGGGTCGCCTGGACACTGGCAGTGACCACACGAGCTCGCGTGCTGGACATATATAAGTACACAAATGTCCACATAGTCATATACCAACTGTGGTATAATGAGGTAGAATTTGACTGGCTCTGAAATTACTAGTTGTAGTTCACTTTTTCGTATAAAGATGAAAATTTATTTTTTAAATATTCATTAAATATTGAAAAAGAGCCTCAGAGAAAGGGGACGTTCCAGCTAGAATCTAGACTTGCTTTTCACGGCGCTACATCGTGTCGACGTAGGGTGAGGTTGTAAGGTAAAACTAACATAAAGGTCAGACTAACACAAGAAGTTCAGTCCAGATTTCTGAAATAGCAAATCTATCTATTTGAATAAACAGAAATATAGTCCAAGGAAATGAAACAGAAAGTTGTTGAAGGTTTAACTTAAAAACTGTAAGAAATATATTTCATAGGCGAAAAATTAGTCCACAATCTAGCGGTATGTGCCTGATTCTTGGGAAATTGGTTCGAATTGCCGGAACGAAATCATACCGATTTGAAGTGTACACGGTGTGTGTGTGTGTGTGTGTGTGTGTGTGTGTGTGTGTGTGTGTGTGTGTGACTGACATTTTGCTTCCGACTCTCTATAGTTCCTTGGATACTTTGAATATGTAATATATATTTATAAGGGAACGGGATTTTTAAATAACATTTTTAAATCAAGCCTCATCGAAATGGAAGCAGAATGTAGACTTAGTCTGCATAAGGATATCATGTTTCTTCTTCTGGTAAAGTTAAGATGAGGTAATAAAACACAGACTGTTAGTAGACTACAACGGTAAGGCGTGTGGCTATACCGACGTGACTGGATGTAGTAGACTACAACGGTAAGGCGTGTGGCTATACCGACGTGACTGGATGTAGTAGACTACAACGGTAAGGCGTGTGGCTATACCGACGTGACTGGATGTAGTAGACTACAACGGTAAGGCGTGTGGCTATACCGGCGTGACTGGATGTAGTAGACTACAACGGTAAGGCGTGTGGCTATACCGACGTGACTGGATGTAGTAGACTACAACGGTACGGTGTGTGGCTATACCGGCGTGACTGGATGTAGTAGACTACAACGGTACGGTGTGTGGCTATACCAGCGAGAATGGATGTAGCAGCCTACAACGGTCCCGTATGTGGCTATACCGGCGTGACTGGATGTAGTAGACTACAACGGTACGGTGTGTGGCTGTACCGGCGTGACTGGATGTAGTAGCCTACAACGGTCCCGAATGTGGCTATACCAGCGAGAATGGATGTAGTAGCCTACAACGGTCCCGTATGTGGCTATACCGGCGTGACTGAATGTAGTAGACTACAACGGTACGGTGTGTGGCTATACCAGCGAGAATGGATGTAGTAGCCTACAACGGTCCCGTATGTGGCTATACCAGCGAGAATGGATGTAGTAGCCTACAACGGTCCCGTATGTGGCTATACCGGCGTGACTGGATGTAGTAGACTACAACGGTACGGTGTGTGGCTATACCGGCGTGACTGGATGTAGTAGACTACAACGGTACGGTGTGTGGCTGTACCGGCGTGACTGGATGTAGTAGACTACAACGGTACGGTGTGTGGCTGTGACTGGATGTAGTAGACTACAACAGTACGGTGTGTGGCTATACCGGCGTGACTGGATGTAGTAGACTACAACGGTACGGTGTGTGGCTATACCGGCGTGACTGGATGTAGTAGACTACAACGGTACGGTGTGTGGCTGTACCGGCGTGACTGGATGTAGAAGACTACAACAGTACGGTGTGTGGCTATACCGGCGTGACTGGATGTAGTAGACTACAACAGTACGGTGTGTGGCTATACCGGCGTGACTGGATGTAGTAGACTACAACGGTACGGTGTGTGGCTATACCAGCGTGACTGGATGTAGTAGACTACAACGGTACGGTGTGTGGCTATACCGGCGTGACTGGATGTAGTAGACTACAACAGTACGGTGTGTGGCTATACCGGCGTGACTGGATGTAGTAGACTACAACGGTACGGTGTGTGGCTATACCAGCGTGACTGGATGTAGTAGACTACAACGGTACGGTGTGTGGCTATACCAGCGAGACTGGATGTAGTAACCTACAACGGTATCGTATGTGGCTATACCGGCGTGACTGGATGTAGTAGACTACAACGGTACGGTGTGTGGCTATACCGGCGTGACTGGATGTAGTTGACTACAACGGTACGGTGTGTGGCTATACCGGCGTGACTGGATGTAGTAGACTACAACGGTACGGTGTGTGGCTATACCAGAGAGACTGGATGTAGTAGCCTACAACGGGACCGTATGTGGCTATACCGACGTGACTGGATGTAGTAGACTACAACGGTACGGTGTGTGGCTATACCGGCGTGACTGGATGTAGTAGACTGACTCTCAATCTCTGGAAAAATCATTCACTTTTTTCATATGAAAAATTACTTTTTCAATAAAATTGGAAAGTAGCCTGAGAGTTGTGGGAGTTTTAAAAGGAAAATCGAGACTGTTTCACGGGGAAATGATGTTTTTATTTGCCAGAAGATGAACATAAAAATCAGGGACTCTCTAATATAACTACTGTATAAAGAGTCTCTGATAAAATGAAGGGCATGCTTTGTGTCGAGATATTACATATATTGGTGTGACTTGACTATGTATTGGCGGTCCGGCCACTCACCTGTACACCTCTCTATACATGTGTATCAATGTGTAGCTACTGCACACAAGTCTGAGACGGAACCAGAAGCAGAGGGCATACATACGTCAGCAGAGTACCAGCGAGCTGTGTCTGAGAGGAGTTAGTCATAAAGAGAGCTTTGCCAACTATTTACCTACCAAAATAAGTTCCCGAGCCTGTTCCTGAACAGCGTACACGTGTGTGCGTCATCGCCTTCAACAACGTAGCTCTCTCTTGAATGAGTCTACTGCCGCCGTATCGTAAACATGATAAATGCCGTGTAAAGAGAAGAGCTGGCTCCCATGCTATACTACCATTTATGATGACTGAACAGAGCTCCCATTCATCTTACAAGTATATGTGAAGAATGACTCTACTGATTTTCAAGGAATCGTAAAGAAGTAGTTTGTCTCACTTACTTGGATTCATCATTTGCCCTTCATTTCAACCGAAACATGACACTTGATTACTGTCTCGAAGAAGACCATAATATGAGGTATTTAATAAATTGCCCTCTATCTAGGAAATAAATAAAATACTCGTGGCCAATCTTATGCTTATATGAAATTTGCCAACGCAGATATATATTAACATTTTATTCAGGTAAAGGGGCCACCGGCCATAATACATGTACAGAGTATGATGACATACAAACCAACAAGAGCGCTGTATTATACATTTACATCGCAGCACTGAACATGATTTTCAGGTGTAACATTACAGGTATACCTTTGAAAAAGGAAATACGTTCCTTTGAAACAAGAAATATATATTTTGCCAAATTAACACAAGCATTGCGAGACGTGGAAAAAAATAACAACGATAATTTCTCGCTGTTGGGAACAGAGTAATAACCTCGAGGTAGGAGACAGACACGCATGGCACCATAAAGCGGACACACCAGGCAAAAATTAAATTCATCTTCGATAGTTGGTTTTATGCAAAAAGGGCAAAACCTTTCATGTCTTGGAACGTTATAATATCTGCCTGTTTCAACGAAAAGGCTATGATTGGATCCATGAAATTTAATATATTAATTAAAAATAATGTACGTTACATCTATGTATCGAATCCAGTTATGATATTGAAAATGATCCATTATAGCAGAAAACAACACCTGCTTAGAACTAGATTGTATACTATCCTGACTAACTTGATTTTCAATGTCGACACATTTTTGCCAAAAACTAATGGAAGAATATATCGGCCTTTCCAACACCCTGTTGCATCCAAACCTCTCCGAAACCATAAGAGAACAACAATGATTTAACCGTAAGGGCCCAGCAAGCACTACAACTTTCTGCCCGTTTATATTGGAAACTATAGGCTTTCTTCAATATGACATTATTTTCTTGTGTTAATATTCTAAGCCATTTTTTGACTAATGAGATACTTTGACAGATTGTCTAGTCAAGATACATTTGGAGTATTCCTATTTAGTCCCAAAGTTAATTTACAGAATTTAGTATATATCTTTTCAACATCAGGGGATGTATGAAATCCCCAAAATTCAAATCCATAAGTCAAACTTGGTAAATCCAGACCTTAGAGCAACATATTCAATTGACAACCAACCCAGTCTAGAAAATCATAGCAAGTCTAGATTTCTCGGCATCTTTCGGGCTCAATTTATATAACTATTTGAATTGCTTGTAAAAAATTGTCTTTGATAATGAAAATAACGTATTTCTGAGACTAAATGTTAGTCTACTTCTGTCCCCTGTACCCGCCCTTTTCAACGCCTAAATTCTTCTCTTCCCACCACCCTCACTCTGCTGGACTGCTTCCATTACTAACCCCTCTTGCTGCTATATCCCATAAATAACAACCCAGTTTTAATCTTCTGATTAAAGGTCATCCGATCACCTCCAGCCGCTACACATACCCCAATGACTCTCCCCACACCCAGCCCACACCGTCAAGTTTCGTCTCCCCGTCCCTCCTCCGGACTGGCCATTGCATAACACGTTTCCCTTATCACTCCCTGCCCGACCGCCAGGTTTCGCACAACAGCACCTCCCCAGACCCCATCCAGCAATTGATTCATCAGATAGATAACGGAGATTAAAGAAGGAAGCACTGCATGTTACATCACGGTACATGGCGCTGTCAGCTGCATGCTCAAGTCTCAGATTGGACGCTGACTGATGAGGGTGCCTGGACTTTCACTCACTCCCCTTTCCGGCTCGGACAGTCGGACTGACCATCTATCACTGGTCATCCTTACATATCCGTGCAGCAACTAGTCTACATCCATACATGTATGGATACAAACTCCTGGATACATGTATAGCCCCGGGCTGCAGGGTAGCGCTGAGTTGTCTGTCAAACCAGGGACGGATATGTGTTCTATATAAGTCACTGGTCATTTCCTCACTTAACTATTTCGTAGTCATAACTTTTGTGTTCTGGGGAACATTTGGATTGACTGTTAAGTGTCATGGTTTTCACACTTACATATCTCTTGAAAAGGAAGTTGATATTCCAAGATGAAGAGAACATCTACATTTACCAATGTTTGTAACTGTTTGTTCACTTAAATGCATAACTCACACTGCAGGGAAGGGGTAGCCCTGCATCATGACTGTTTATTCCTGACGAGCCTTCTATTAAGTCTAGATATCTACCTGAGCGATTGCAGGGAATGCAAGCCAACACAGATTAAATTAAGACACGCTTTTCATTGCGCTTTGAGCATATAATATTCGAATATCGAAAAGCGCATTACAAATCCCCTACTATTGATAAATGAAAACTGTTTTCTAATGATCTAGGATTTTCGTTTGAGGGAATTCATAATTGACAACCATCCCCCAAATTTTTTTTTAATGATCCATATTTGGAACGCGCTTGTACAACATGCCAAGTTTCGTTGAGTTTGGCATTACCTTTTAAGTTATGTTCTGGAAATGATTTCGGAACGGACAAGTGGACAAATGGGCATACGAAGCCAACTTCAATAAAAAAAAATTACGTTTGGGGGAAACACACTGAATTAACCATACGTCTAACGTTTCTAATATACACTCATTTTGTATCTTATAATCTCACCTTAAAATCGGTATATGATGTCAGATTCAAAAGCACGCATTCGCTTTCCACAGAGGTAACTCCCTTCAAATTTCCGATCGTAAGATCGTAAGAGAATGAAAAGCACTATGCCAAATATTTTAAGCATTCTTGACTGAATACCATACCGTAATTAAACATTTAATTAATTGAACGTGTGAGTATATGTAGTAGATAGCAGCACACGTTATCACGGGAGGTGGGGAGAATATGTGTGCGTGTTCCTGTTACATATCTTTCTATGAAGTTGGTTACATGGTGACAATAGGTTGGGCCAAATCATTTCAGATTTAGATGGATACATTAATTGATAATTGATATACGATATACAGTACAAAGGATAGTATGGATTTGGTCCAAAGTAAGTTAATTTCACGGAGTGTCATGGATTAATCTGATATTTCACTATTAGTAATACCCACGTGTTCTATTCATTAAATAATTTTAAGATTTTTTTTTATCACAAGTTATTTCCTATACAAATTATCCCTCATTTGTTCACATTATTGAAAGTACTTCTTTAAGAGGCATTTAGAAGTTGGTGATATGAAGAATAACGTCGCATATCTTTGCAATAAAGACGTTGTAAATCCATATAATTGTTTATTCTTCTGGTTGAAAGTAGTTCCGGCTACAGGCGAATCGGTAGTTCTCGCAGTGAAGATGTCAGATGTCGTCACGATAACTTCATAGATGGTTTATTTCAATGATAAATCCCAATATTTTATCGCTGATTATCTAATACAAAATAGTAATTATCTAAAGTTTAAATAGTGGAACAAATTTGAATGTGATTGATAAGGAACATGGTGAGCGTTACAAAGAACAGATATTGAAATATCGATAGAATCCTGTCTGATATACTGTCTAATATATAGTCTTAGTCTCTGGAAATATTATAGCACACTACTTCTATAATGGTCGAACTCATAATGCCTCTCCTAGGTTATGAAAGTCCTCAGTATGTATTCTTTTCTACAGTCAAATTGTATAACGATGTAGTGGTCATTATATAAATTACCGTATATACTATTGTATTTCGAATGTAAGTGTATGTAGATGTACTTCTGTATTGTTGGCTGGATGGCCTATTCACGAATAAATAGTGGTTGACTGATTTCCAAGTTTGGAATACACCATAAATACATATAATGGACACAAACAAATTAGGATACTTGTATTTTTAAAAATTACAAATACGGATTTAATTATTCATTGAGCGACTGATGAAATATCAATCGTAAAATATCAAATATTCCTAACTTATTTTATCAGGTACATAAAGGTTTTCCAAGGCAACGGATCCGACCAAGTATGTTATCAAGAATCTGAAACTACATTAAACTACATTGTAAACTACATTACTGAAGTGTAAACTACATTGTAAACTACACTAGTGAATTGTAAACTGCATTGTAAACTACACTAGTGAATTGTAAACTGCATTGTAAACTACACTAGTGAATTGTAAACTACATTGTAAACTACACTAGTGAATTGTAAACTACATTTTAAACTGAATTATGAACTGCATTGCAAACTGCATTGCCGCCCGGTGTAATATATATAGACTGGACCGAAATCTCAGTAGAAGTGTTGGCTTATGTATGTACTATAAGACGGACGGCAAGTATCATCAAGTTTTGGAAAGGAGTCTTTTGAGAAATGAAAATTACTCCTCAATGGATCCAGAAACCATAAATAAGTATTTTGTGGTCTCTGCTGGATCTAACTAGTTTCTCAGGAGAGAGTATCATATTGCAGCTAGAGTTAATGTAGGGACTATAATGAATCTAAGGACTACAAGACAGGCTAGAGCAATAACGGCGTGGATCTGTAACGTTCTGCTCCACAATCATACCGTGGCGTCCGCTGAACGTACTTCCGGATCATATTTCGTTTAAGGTTCAATTCCACCATTACATACATGTCTACCCAGAGGTCAGGTCACGTGTCCTTAATGAAGCTAGCTGCACATATCCATGTTTGGGGCGTCGTGAACTTGTGCCCTGCACATCATTTGGTTAGTGGTAACCGATTTCAAACGCCCCCACCATTACTCAATACTGACCGCAACATCCATACCTGTGTGGAACCAGCTGACTCCTTCCATATGATTTGTGATTATCGTTTTCTTCATTTACTTTACATTGTCTGTAGTTCAGTACCTTCTTTCATTATGTGTTCCTCAAACCTAAACATCATACCCCCAAACTAAGTATATATGCAGAGACCATAAAATGAATTATATTTTATTGTCACTGGTCAATTGGCACATGTTTTGTATTAATAACGCAACTCTTTTCTTAAGTACATTTCATGGTCTTGGAATTTCCATTTGTGTATTCAGTTTTTCAAGTCTAGTTGAATGATAACATAGATGTAATGAAAGACTTGAGGAGAACTTCATCGGAAATTCACATTTCTGAGGCACCTCAACCTTAACCATTAACATCCTTCTCTACAAGGGTATCCGTAATTCAAGTCTACTTCTGGACTAACATGTCAATTATTCTGTACCTTCATCCTTTTGATTTTATTTCTTTAAGCAAGGATTGAGTCCTTAACTCTACATAAATCCCTGCTTAAGCTTCCAGTTCCATGTTTGTCTAGATTTGCTGAATAAAGACATATAGACTGCATTAAAGGCTCTTAGTTATTCTGTCACATTCATTGGGCTGGACTAGGCTACTTCAAGTAACATTGATTGAGCAGGATGATCCATTAATAAAATAAGTGAAAGCCTGGTATTTCATTACCACGTGTATACTAACATGGACTTTACTGTCATTGCGGAAGTTTTACATTACATTTATTAGGCAAATATGTATTTTCACACCATAATTACTCAATGTACATTTATGTCAACAATTGCTTGTTGAAATAAATATTTCAGCAAGTTCATGTATACACGTTTGCGTGATTCATGAAATACAAACACAATGGTGAATGGCCGAGTGACGCAGCGTATGGTATGTTTACAGTCACATATAACAAAGAGGTATTGTTTGTGAGAAACTAAGAAAAATCATGACATAAATCATGACTCAAGGTTGCATGTTTGAAAAATAAATCCTATTGTTGCAATAAGTATATATTGGTGAGCATTATATATCAAATATACTGCAAGGGTTCTGTGTATATATATGTTTCTCATAAATGGAAAATGGAAGTGTGTCATATACTATACGAAACGAGTGTGAATGTTTGTATTGCCCGAGCAACAGCGAGTGTTATACATAAATTTGCAGGAGTTTTGCAAGTCATATCACAGACTTTCTAGTGTTTTAATTTCGGTATAACCCGATCAATACAATTTAAACAGGTAAAGAAATAGTCAGAAAACAACCCACTTCTGACTTGTCTTGCGACAGCCTGCTACAATGGCGTCATGGAAACTATTGAATGATGTCCCTGACGACCAAATCCGGTTACTCGTACCGAAACAGTGCTTGAAAGGAAAACGTAATTTGTGCACATATGGACAAAACTTAATCGATTATGTTCACCATATAAGGTAACTGTATAGAAACCGTACAAGTTGATTTTTAAAATCGGAATATAAAGTTATTTCGGTTAACCGTGGTGCTTTGATATACTATTTTTTATCATTAACTTTCATATGCAATTCCTGGTTGATTTAAAGCGGATTCTTCTAATTAGTAAGAACACTACATCAACATTAACCCTTAAAACGTCATTCCCCCCAAAGCATTTAAAATGCACATGGAAAAGGGTCGCGATGTGTTTATTCCTTTAAAATAAGAGCAATTAGTAATGCATAGTCGTGTTTTTCCCCCATGTTCATGCTTTAACATAAGCAATTTATTTCAAGATTAATTAAGAAGTATTGAAATGTCATCATAATATATATA
Organism: Gibbula magus; assembly: GCA_936450465.1. NCBI lineage: Eukaryota > Metazoa > Mollusca > Gastropoda > Trochida > Trochidae > Gibbula > Gibbula magus. Next base: position 22,916,021 of record OW388289.1, on the reverse strand, counting down.
AAACATTTAAAGGTTTTGAATTGACATATGTGTGTTGCACTTCACTTTCATGTAAGCATAACCACCCTTGAACGATTTGATTCCACCCTGGAACTGCAATAGAACATGTATGTCGATTTATCCACGGGGCTACTGAATAGTGATAAATCGTGTTACTCAATCTACGAAATGCGAGTCTCACAGCATATGCAATTGTAGAAATGATCCTAAATTTGCTTATGAGAAAATAGCATTCATGCCAAGAGAATAGCGTCACCATCGTCTTTCACTCGTTTGCTGGCTGTACAACGTTCAACTATGAAATTAGATCACGTGTTTACTGACTCGTGACGGTTTCATTTGAGTCTACAGATTTGGATGGAGATAATGAAATAATTAGTATATTGATGAAAAATGTTTCCTTCATTTCGGATTCGATTAAATGAACATAAGGAAGTGTAAACATCAACATGGCTTAGCCTTTCAGTAAATGATCGCCATAGTGAGAATTTGTAGCAGGACAGACTCGTGCTCAACAATGTATATTTCAGCGTTGACTTCCTAACCTTAGGATATCATTACATCTTCACATCTTTCTACAAACCTATTTGTATTGCCAAATTGTGAACCTCCTGTCATAAGTTGGCTCAAATACGCTTTGAAATGTTAGTAGACTGATCCAAGTTTCCATTTTCGGTCTTATGGCAGGATCCAAGATGGCGGACAGTGTCTCACCTTCTTTATATGTGATATAGTTTGGTTGGTATACGTATATGTATGTTTAGGATCTTGCGCCGGTGATTTCATATATATTTCCTTTCGAACATGGATTCCACAATAAGGAAAAGGTTTAAAGATGTCATTTGAGAAAAATCGGATCAAAATATAAGACACTTACGGCGTGCAATATACACTCACAATAATAACCTTTTAGTAATATTGAAATAGCATAGTTGCAAGAATCGTTGTCTGCCAGAAACAAACAAAAAGAGAAAGGTACTGGTCAGACATCAGAAGACCTTGAAATGCGCACTAGATATATCACGGGTATTCGAGTACTCGATTCCGATTCGGGTCAAGTATCGGGAATCCCCTTATTTAGCTATAGAGATCCACGCGATATTTATCCCATGGGATAAAAAAAAAACTGGGTTTTTTTTCTAAACTCAAGCTTAAATTTGGAATAAATCTTCGTGTTGACGGTAATGAATGATGATCATGTCCTATACATTCTCTTCCCACAGAGGTTACTCCCTTCAGATTTCCGACTCTAACCTCTGTTATTCTTTGAGATTTTTCTCGGCTTGAAAGGGATTGTCCTGATTTGTTGCATTTGAATCTAGTTGTGCAATCAGCGACGCCGTTGTAAAAGTGACATTTGCCAATGACACGTCATAAATCTATTTTTGAAACAGAAACGTAAGATAAACGTTTTCTCGTTTAGTGTGTCTAAATATGCAATTTGATTTTGAAATACTCATCCACGTAAACATATACGTAACTAATTTGGAATTGTAAAGACTTGGTTCCTCATTAAAGAGTTACAAACAAATAACAAATCTTTCCATATTTATCAAAATATGTTCATTTACGAAATAAAACTCTGGACTAGTTCAACACTATAGAACAGTGATTTTCCGTTTCCAAGCCTGAGGCCGAGATACGGCGATTCCCCGAAGCATTCGAATCCAATTAAATCGAGTAGTCAAACTGTACGGTTTACATGTTATATTCATAGCAATTCATAGCAAATCACATTTACCTCTCAAACTTGATGTATCTGTTCATTGATTAAACTCTAAACATATTTTATGTCATAAATAATTACCAGGTATTATGGCTGTCTCAGTTCTACCCTTCGGACACTCGTGTACTATTATTTTTACTCCTCTAACCCACTCAATTCATTGCAGAACTGTTTCTCGAATTGTATTTAATAATCCGTCAAAAATCATTTGAAAACAAAAATGTTGAAAGAAAATGAGATAATGCTTAATTTTCCAAAAAATAGAGCCATGGGCTCTGTACCTCATCAGGACTTCAGTGATTTATTATCTAAGTTTGAAGATCTAAGCAATCCCAAGTAATACATTGTTAACAATGTTTTTGAAAAATATTTTTAGTTCATTACCCCTGTAACCCACATTTGGGGTCACATGTCACCAAATCTACAATTTAGAATCCTCATAGGCCAATGGGTCTGTAACAACATTTCAGCTATCTAGAGCTTTTCGTACTGGGGAAGAAGATGAACATAATTTCTTTTAAGGTTGTGACCCCTGTGACCCTATTTTGGGTCACGGGGTCACCACAAATCTACAATTGGCCAAGGAGTCTGCACACAACATTTCAATTTTCTAGAGCTTTTGGTACTGGAGAAGAAGAGGAAAATAAGTTTTTTAAGGTCGTGACCCCTGTGACCCTATTTGGGGTCAGGGAGTCACGAAATCTACAATTTAGAATCCCGATTCGCGAAAGAGTGTACATACAACATTTCAGCCTTTTGGTACTGGAGAAGATGAAAATTGTATTTTTAGTTGTCACCCCTGTGACCCTTTTTGAGGTTACTAAATCTACAATATAGGATCTCCATTGGCAAAGGAGTATGCACTTAAAATGTCAGTTATCTAGAGTCATTGGTTCTGGAAAAGAAGTCGAGAAAACGAAAAGTTTACAGACGGACGGATGGACACCGTTTTGTGTTTCGCATTTCAGAACTTCGAAATGAAAAGGTTTTTAGGGTCGTGACCTTATTTGGGGTCACAGGGTCACGAATTTTACAATTGAGAATCCCCATTGGTCAAGGACTCTGCACAAATATTACAGCCGTCTCGAAAAGTTTACAGACGGACGGATGGACGGACGCCGGACAACATGCCATGCCATGAGCCCATCGGGCCTTTCAGGCCAGATGAGCTAAAACGTATGGTTTGAAGGACGTAATTCTTGTAGAGCCAGATTTATTCCATACATTTGAATGTGGAGCCCAGACTGGTATAAAGGCTATCCATTAATTTTCAGAAAGAAACTGGTCTGTTTGTGACTCTGATCAGCACGAAGCTGTCAGTCACTTCTGGTTAAAACATCTATAATCATAACGAGATTTCTGGAAGCAAATACATATACATCCTCGGTTACCCATGGTTTTACATATGCTCGGGGTATATGGGCGAGTAATTTGAGTACAGATTTTTCTGATAAGGTTTCCCATGGGTGATATAGTGGAGAGTAACGGAGCATATGTAAAACCCCCGGTAACCGAGGATGATACATATATAGTAAATTATTACGTTTCGGAGAACATTTCAAAAATTAAATTGGCCTCTGTATTATTTACCAAAAACTAACTAACTGACCTCATATGTATTGTATAGCATATCTAGGTTCTCCTCTTGATGATCACGTTTCCTCACCTTTGTTATATCCCTGAACATACACAAATGAAGAAATATGACATATACTGCTGGTTGTTGAACACAATAGTTGAAGAACTGTAGATTTACAACTTCTTCATCGAATTGACTGCAAAGGTTCGGTATTGATGCTAAAACTGAAAAGTCATAGTGTATTTTCACATTAAAGAAGTTGTTATCCAGAACATCTTCCTGTTCTCATAGCATAATAGTATGTCCTTTTCATATCACCAGCTGCTGTAATAAAGAAGTTGAGATGCAATGTAATCTTATACGATATTAAACTGTAGTATATCCTGACAAATGAACAACACTGCAGTTGATGAACTTCGCTATCTTTTTAAATGCGAAGCTCTTTTTTTGCATAGACAATTATACTTACCTCTGTATATAAATCCACTAAAATTAATGAAAGTAAAAAGACTATTTCCATCTACTCAGATTTGTAACCTAAACACTCTTGCTAAGTTTATTAATGTAATATTTCAATTAACCAAGATGTGATATTCGCAAACTAGACATGTTTATTTAGATATAAATTCAGACTTTGAAATTTAAGCGATATGCTCTCTGCTGATTGGATTTAACAAGGTCATGTGACCGGTATACATTCTTATAAAGACAAGACTGACAGCTGAAAAGGATAACCATCATAACCTGACGTTTACAAAAAATAACCTGCGGTACTACTTTATCACTGTATCATTGCGCAATTATTACACTGCTATTTCATGCTCTTTACTTGATTAAACTTTTTTTAAACTTTACAACGTGAATTCAATTGTAGTTTGATTTGAAAGTTTGATTAAAACAGCATATTAGAACCAAAAATTAAATACTTAAATCATATTTCCTGTGAACTACGTTTTGCGCATGGTGACACATAAGTGATGCGGTATTATTGTGGGCGGAGCTTAGCGCATGATCTAAGACAATACTTAACATTTGTTTTATCATGCACTGTAGAGATGCAGAGATTTTTTATATTCAAAAGTTTATTTACTGATTAGAAATCAGTCGACAAGCTCCGGCATTTATACCAGTTTAACTTGCACCTTTCAAACCGTTTATAAGCCAGTGAACAAACACATTATGAAATCTATTTCTTAAGTATATATATTTGTCTGTATTCTCATGTACCACCGTTGGTGGTTTTACGGGAAATAAACTGAAACTGAAACTGAAACTGAAACAGTTGCTTCAAAATGAACAAAATAGTACAAGTGTACCTTTCATGTCGGGGACATACCTATAATGTGTCCTTTTGATCCCAAAATCGGAGACGAATCATTTTGCAGGTATGTGTTTTTGTTTATTTGTTATTTTACATTACATGTATAAATATGGACGTATGCTGAATTGAAAAAGTTTACTATGATTAAAAAAAGTTAGTTACTTTATCTTCAATACAGAGCGTTCTTCATTCATTTCTGTTTAGGTACGAGTTACCTCACAACGCAGTGCAGTATCAACAATGGTCTTCTAGATACCCCCAGGTTTCACAGCAATTTATTAATTAACTATCAATGTTATGGCATGTATACGGCATTTACTGCCTAGACTATATGATTCGACAACTGGGCCAATACGAGGAAACTGGGCCAATACGGGAAAAACTGGGCCAATACGAGACAAACTGGGCCAATATGAGTCTGAGCATGCGCAGTTGCACATTTGGTGAAAGTCCGAAGCTTTCGCTTCACAACTTTGACCCGTGCTATTTGTTCACCAATCTTGTTTATACTTATTATTTCAATATAAATGAGATGTCTAGTGTTGTGCAACTAGAATGAAAAGAAGTTAATTAATAAAATTGTCATTAATTAAGTATTTCCGTATTGGCCGAGTTACAGGTCCTCGGTCCGTTGTATTGGCCCTCGACTTCGTCTCGGGCCAATACAACAGACCTCGGACCTGTAACTGGGCCAATACGGAAATACTTAATTAATAACATTATAATATAACCTCGCTGGTGTTGCTGGCTTTCTCCCTGGCGTCCTACCAGCTTATGCCATTTGAAGTGCATGTTCAATGTTTAAATCCAAATCTCATCTGTGTTTTCGTTACACTCGTGGATTTTTTAGCATTTTATTTTGGAATATAAACCACATGTTATGAGTCATTCAAACACTTCAGTCAAAGAATTCTAATCCTTTGGGGATTTTTGAAATTCCACTCAAGCAAGGCGAAATGCCCCATAACACTATTTAACAGTAATGTTTTAGCGTTGTGTGCATCGACGTCATTGTGAACGTATGTTATTTGAAGATATACATTTAACCATAAATAAACAGTAAAACCTAAATAAAACTATTTAGACAAAGATCAAAACATACGTTCCAGGTAATTGGAACCTCCTGAAAGAAGTGTCTATTTAAGGATCTAAAGAACATGTACTTAACTCTACGTATAAAGAAGAATGAAAATGATAAACTATGTATTTCCTTTAAACCATTTGTTTCGCGTAACGCAATAACAAACACGTTACACGAGAAACCATTAATAAACTTTCATTTTTTATCTGTGCACATTTCCTGTTTCCAGATGGTTTCATGCTTGAGGGATTATATATATATATATATATATATATATATATATATATATATATATATATATATATATATATATATATATATATATATATATATATATATATACTAATACATGATGTCAGTTACGGGGAAACTTTCTGTTTAAGACCTTTCTTGTGGGGTATCCAAGTAGGACGGGGTCTACATAGGACCCCGTAAATTTCGGCATGCTCACTGTATTCCTGACCCATTAAATGGTAAATACAACATCATTCTTACAAGCTGGTTCTATACAGAGATTCAAAAAGAGTTATCTCCCTTGCATTGTGAGGTTGATTCTATAGTCGACCATCCGGGCTGAAAGGAATCCTGTCACATGATTGGCTAAAATTGACCTCGTTTCTTACAAAACTTATATACCCCATAAGCAATTACTCGATAGCAGAGATCAAAAACAAGCCAGGTTGATAGACATTGGACTACAATGTTTGAAATAAGAATTATAGAAGACATACCAATAATAACAGGTTCAATTTCTATTGTGGTGGGGTGGGGTTTACCAACATAATATATTATACTCCGTCACATTATAGTTTCTATCCATGCTTGTGGGGTCTATAAATGTGTATACAAGACCCCACAAAATACCTGTAAGTTGTGGGTTATTTATATAAAAGAAGTGGGTTTTGCATGTCTGTTGTAAAGGCATGTGGAATTAAATTAATCACAAATGTGTATAAAAGAACCCGCAAATAGAGGTGTAAGTTATGGGGCATTTATATGTAGGAAGCGAGTTTGCAATCCATTTTGTAAAAGGAAAAAAAAGTTGATTTTTATTCAAATATAAACTTTTACATAAACAAAGTTTCCATCCATACTTGTGGGGTCTATAAATGTGTATACAAGACCCCACACAATACCTGTAAGTTGTGGGGCATTTATATAAAAGAAGTGGGTTTTGCATTTCGTGTAAAAGCATGTTGAATTAAATAAAACACAAATGTGTATAAAAGACCCCGCAAATAGAGGTGCAAGTTATGGGGCATTTATATATAGGAAGCGAGTTTGGATTCCATTTTGTAAAAGGAAAAAAAAGTTGATTATTATTCAATTATAAACTTTTACATAAACAAATTGTCCATCCATTCTTGTAGGGGTCTATAAATGTGTATACAAGACCCCACACAATACCTGTAAGTTGTGGGGCATTTATATAAAAGAAGTGGGTTTGTCATTTGTTGTTAAATCAAGTGGAATTAAATTAAACACAGATGTGTATAAAAGACCCCGGAAATAGAGGTGTAAGTTATGGGGCATTTATATATAGGAAGCGAGTTTGCATCAATGATGTAAAAGGAAAAAAAAGTTGATTATTATTCAATTATAAACTTTTACATAAACAAAGTTTCGATCCATACTTGTGGGGTCTATAAATGTGTATACAAGACCCCACAAAATACCTGTAAGTTTGGGGGCATTTATATAAAAGAAGTGGGGTTTGCATTTCTTGTAAAAGCATGTGGAATTAAATTAACCACAAATGTGTATAAAAGACCCCGCAAATAGAGGTGTAAGTTATGGGACACTTATATACAGGAAGTGAGTTTGCATTCCATGATGTAAAAGGAAAAAAAGTTGATTATTATTCAATTATAAACTTTTACATAAACAAATTTTCCATCCATACTTGTGGGGTCTATAAATGTGTATACAAGACCCCACGAAATACCTGTAAGTTGTGAGGCATTTATATAAAAGAAGTGGGTTTACATTTCTTTTCAAAGCATGTGGAATTAAATTAACCACAAATGTGTATAAAAGACCCCGCAAATAGAGGTGTAAGTTATGGGGCATTTATATTTAGGAAGCGAGTTTGGATTCCATGCTGTAGAATAGAAAAAAAGTTGATTATTATTCAATTATAAACTTGTACATAAACAAAGTTTCCATCCATACTTGTGGGGTCTATAAATGTGTATACAAGACCCCACACAATACCTGTAAGTTGTGGGGCATTTATATAAAAGAAGTGGGTTTTGCATTTGTTGTAAAAGCATGTGGAATTAAATTAAACACAAATGTGTATAAAAGACCCCGCAAATAGAGGTGCAAGTTATGGGGCATTAATATATGGGAAGCGAGTTTGCAATCCATTTTGTAAAAGGAAAAAAAGTTGATTATTATCAATTATAAACTTTTACATAAACAAATTGTCCATCCATTCTTTTGGGGTCTATAAATGTGTATACAAGACCCCACAAAATACCTGTAAGTTGTGGGGCATTTATATGAAAGAAGTGGGTTTTGCATTTGTTGTTAAATCATGTGGAATTAAATTAAACACAGATGTGTATAAAAGACCCCGGAAATAGAGGTGTAAGTTATGGGGAATTTATATATAGGAAACGAGTTTGCATCAATGATGAAAAAGGGAAAAAAAGTTGATTATTATTCAATTATAAACTTTAACAAAAACAAAGTTTCGATCCATACTTGTGGGGTCTATAAATGTGTATACAAGACCCCACAAAATACCTGTAAGTTGTGGGGCATTTATATAAAAAGAAGTGGGTTTTGCATTTCTTGTAAAAGCATGTGGAATTAAATTATTCACAAATGTGTATAAAAGACCCCGCAAATAGAGGTGTAAGTTATGGGACATTTATATATAGGAAGTGAGTTTGCATTTCATGATGTAAAAGGAAAAAAAGTTGATTATTATTCAATTATAAAATTTTACACAAACAAAATGTTCAATCCATACTTGTGGGGTCTATAAATGTGTATACAAGACCCCACGAAATACCTGTAAGTTGTGAGGCATTTATATAAAAGAAGTGGGTTTGCATTTCTTTTCAAAGCATGTGGAATTAAATTAAATTAAATTAAATTTAACAATCTTGTATCATAAATATGAACACTTTTAGCAACATTGTTAAGATTCAATCTATATTAATCTCAAGTGACAACACTAAACTGAAGAGACCATGCAAGGACTGTATATATCCTTTTGTAATGGGTTTTCAGTTAGATCAGAATCACCAACCCACAATTCCTAGGTTCCATGGATAAATCAAAGTGAAAAGTGAATTTCCTGCATTTATGATCACATACTTTGGTATATTAGCATTAAATATGACAGAGGAACACCATTTGTTTGTTCACAAAACATGTCTTTACCACCTCTCTTCCAAAATCGATAATCAGGAAGCCATGTTATCTGATTTAGGTCACTTTGGTAATACTTTGTTGTAGAGAAAATTGAAGAAAACAAAAAAATTGATTATTATGCAACTTTTACATAAACTAATTGCTTATCAATGCTTGTGGGGTCTATAAATGTGTATAAAAGACCCCAGAAAATAGAGGTGTAAGATATCGGGCATTTATATATAAGAAGTGAGTTTGCATTTCATGCTGTAATAGGGAAAACAGATTATAATTATTCAAATATAACTTTTACATACACAAAGTTCCTATCCATGCTTGTGGGGTATATAAATGTGTATAAAAGACCCCGCAAATAGAGATGTAAGTAATGGGGCATGTAGATACATGTATAGGAAGTGAGGCTGCATTCCATGCTGTAAAAGGGAAAAAATTTGATTATTATTCAAATATAAATAAACTTTTACATAAACAAAGTTGCTATCCATGCTTGTGGGGTATATAAGTGTGTATAAAAGACCCCGCAAATAGAGGTGTAAGATATCGGGCATTTATATATTAGAAGTGAGTTTGCATTTCATGCTGTAATAGGGAAAACAGATTATTATTACTAAAATATAAACTTTTACATAAACAAAGTTGCTATCCATGCTTGTGGGGTATATAAATGTGTATAAAAGGCCCCGCAAATAGAGGTGTAAGTTATGGGCATTTCGATACATGTATGGGAAGTGAGGTTGCATTCCATGCTGTAAAAGGGAAAAAAGTTGATTATTATTCAAATATAAACTTTTACATAAACAAAGTTCCTATCCATACTTGTGAGGTATATAAGTGTGTATAAAAGACCCCGAAAATAGAGGTGTAAGTTATGGGGCATTTCGATACATGTATAGGAAGTGAGTTTGCATTCCATGCTGTAAAAGGGACAAAAAGTTGATTATTATTCAAATATAAACTTTTACATAAACAAAGTTCCTATCCATGCTTGTGGGGTATATACACGTGTATAAAAGACCCCGCAAATAGAGGTGTAAGTTATGGGGCATTTCGATACATTTATAGGAAGTGAGTTTACATTCCATGCTCCAAAAGGGGAACAAAGTTGATTATTATTCAAATATAAACTTTTACATAAACAAAGTTCCTATCCATACTTGTGGGGTATATAAGTGTGTATAAAAGACCCCGCAAATAGAGGTGTAAGTTATGGGGCATTTCGATACATGTATAGGAAGTGAGTTTGCATTCCATGCTGTAAAAGGGACAAAAAGTTGATTATTATTCAAATATAAACTTTTACATAAACAAAGTTCCTATCCATGCTTGTGGGGTATATACACGTGTATAAAAGACCCCGCAAATAGAGGTGTAAGTTATGGGGCATTTCGATACATTTATAGGAAGTGAGTTTACATTCCATGCTCCAAAAGGGGAACAAAGTTGATTATTATTCAAATATAAACTTTTACATAAACAAAGTTCCTATCCATACTTGTGGGGTATATAAGTGTGTATAAAAGACCCCGCAAATAGAGGTGTAAGTTATGGGGCATTTCGATACATGTATAGGAAGTGAGTTTGCATTCCATGCTGTAAAAGGGACAAAAAGTTGATTATTATTCAAATATAAACTTTTACATAAACAAAGTTCCTATCCATGCTTGTGGGGTATATAAACGTGTATAAAAGACCCCGCAAATAGAGGTGTAAGTTATGGGGCATTTCGATACATTTATAGGAAGTGAGTTTACATTCCATGCTCCAAAAGGGGAACAAAGTTGATTATTATTCAAATATAAACTTTTACATAAACAAAGTTCCTATACATACTTGTGGGGTATATAAGTGTGTATAAAAGACCCCGCAAATAGAGGTGTAAGTTATGGGGCATTTCGATACATGTATAGGGAGTGAGTTTGCATTCCATGCTCCAAAAGGGGAAAAAGTTGATTATTATTCAAATATAGACTTTTACATAAACAAAGTTCCTATCCATGCTTGTGGGGTATATAAGTGTGTATAAAAGACCCCGCAAATAGAGGTGTAAGTTATGGGGCATTTCGATACATGTATAGGAAGTGAGTTTGCATTCCATGCTGTAAAAGGGACAAAAAGTTGATTATTATTCAAATATAAACTTTTACATAAACAAAGTTCCTATCCATGCTTGTGGGGTATATAAGTGTGTATAAAAGACCCCGCAAATAGAGGTGTAAGTTATGGGCATTTCGATACATGTATGGGAAGTTAGGTTGCATTCCATGCTGTAAAAGGGACAAAAGGTTTATTATTATTCAAATATAAACTTTTACATAAACAAAGTTCCTATCCATGCTTGTGGGGTATATAAACGTGTATAAAAGACCCCGCAAATAGAGGTGTAAGTTATGGGGCATTTCGATACATGTATAGGAAGTGAGTTTACATTCCATGCTCCAAAAGGGGAACAAAGTTGATTATTATTCAAATATAAACTTTTACATAAACAAAGTTCCTATCCACGCTTGTGGGGTATATAAGTGTGTATAAAAGACCCCGGAAATAGAGGTGTAAGTTATGGGCATTTCGATACATGTATAGGAAGTGAGTTTGCATTCCATGCTGTAAAAGGGACAAAAAGTTGATTATTATTCAAATATAAACTTTTACATAAACAAAGTTCCTATCCATGCTTGTTGGGTATATAAGTGTGTATAAAAGACCCCGCAAATAGAGGTGTAAGTTATGGGGCATTTCGATACATGTATAGGAAGTGAGTTTACATTCCATGCTCCAAAAGGGGAACAAAGTTGATTATTATTCAAATATAAACTTTTACATAAACAAAGTTCCTATCCATGCTTGTGGGGTATATAAACGTGTATAAAAGACCCCGCAAATAGAGGTGTAAGTTATGGGGCATTTCGATACATGTATAGGAAATGAGTTTACATTCCATGCTCCAAAAGGGGAACAAAGTTGATTATTATTCAAATATAAACTTTTACATAAACAAAGTTCCTATCCATACTTGTGGGGTATATAAGTGTGTATAAAAGACCCCGCAAATAGAGGTGTAAATTATGGGGCATTTCGATACATGTATGGGAAGTGAGGTTGCATTCCATGCTGTAAAAGGGAAAAAAGTTGATTATTATTAAAATATAAACTTTTACATAAACAAAGTTCCTATCCATGCTTGTGAGGTATATAAGTGTGTATAAAAGACCCCGAAAATAGAGGTGTAAGTTATGGGGCATTTCGATACATGTATAGGAAGTGAGGTTGCATTCCATGCTGTAAAAGGGACAAAAAGTTGATTATTATTCAAATATAAACTTTTACATAAACAAAGTTCCTATCCATGCTTGTTGGGTATATAAGTGTGTATAAAAGACCCCGCAAATAGAGGTGTAAGTTATGGGGCATTTCGATACATGTATAGGAAGTGAGGTTGCATTCCATGCTGTAAAAGGGACAAAAAGTTGATTATTATTCAAATATAAACTTTTACATAAACAAAGTTCCTATCCATGCTTGTTGGGTATATAAGTGTGTATAAAAGACCCCGCAAATAGAGGTGTAAGTTATGGGCATTTCGATACATGTATAGGAAGTGAGTTTACATTCCATGCTCCAAAAGGGGAACAAAGTTGATTATTATTCAAATATAAACTTTTACATAAACAAAGTTCCTATCCATGCTTGTGGGGTATATAAGTGTGTATAAAAGACCCCGCAAATAGAGGTGTAAGTTATGGGGCATTTCGATACATGTATGGGAAGTGAGGTTGCATTCCATGCTGTAAAAGGGAAAAAAGTTGATTATTATTCAAATATAAACTTTTACATAAACAAAGTTCCTATCCATGCTTGTGAGGTATATAAGTGTGTATAAAAGACCCCGAAAATAGAGGTGTAAGTTATGGGGCATTTCGATACATGTATGGGAAGTGAGGTTGCATTCCATGCTGTAAAAGGGAAAAAAGTTGATTATTATTCAAATATAAACTTTTACATAAACAAAGTTCCTATCCATGCTTGTGGGGTATATAAGTGTGTATAAAAGACCCCGCAAATAGAGGTGTAAATTATGGGGCATTTCGATACATGTATGGGAAGTGAGGTTGCATTCCATGCTGTAAAAGGGAAAAAAGTTGATTATTATTAAAATATAAACTTTTACATAAACAAAGTTCCTATCCATGCTTGTGGGGTATATAAACGTGTATAAAAGACCCCGCAAATAGAGGTGTAAATTATGGGGCATTTCGATACATGTATGGGAAGTGAGGTTGCATTCCATGCTGTAAAAGGGAAAAAAGTTGATTATTATTCAAATATAAATTTTTACATAAACAAAGTTCCTATCCATGCTTGTGAGGTATATAAGTGTGTATAAAAGACCCCGAAAATAGAGGTGTAAGTTATGGGGCATTTCGATACATGTATAGGAAGTGAGGTTGCATTCCATGCTGTAAAAGGGACAAAAAGTTGATTATTATTCAAATATAAACTTTTACATAAACAAAGTTCCTATCCATGCTTGTTGGGTATATAAGTGTGTATAAAAGACCCCGCAAATAGAGGTGTAAGTTATGGGGCATTTCGATACATGTATAGGAAGTGAGTTTACATTCCATGCTCCAAAAGGGGAACAAAGTTGATTATTATTCAAATATAAACTTTTACATAAACAAAGTTCCTATCCATGCTTGTGGGGTATATAAGTGTGTATAAAAGACCCCGCAAATAGAGGTGTAAGTTATGGGGCATTTCGATACATGTATGGGAAGTGAGGTTGCATTCCATGCTGTAAAAGGGAAAAAAGTTGATTATTATTCAAATATAAACTTTTACATAAACAAAGTTCCTATCCATGCTTGTGAGGTATATAAGTGTGTATAAAAGACCCCGAAAATAGAGGTGTAAGTTATGGGGCATTTCGATACATGTATAGGAAGTGAGGTTGCATTCCATGCTGTAAAAGGGACAAAAAGTTGATTATTATTCAAATATAAACTTTTACATAAACAAAGTTCCTATCCATGCTTGTGGGGTATATAATTATCTTTGTATAAAAGACCCCGCAAATAGAGGTGTAAGTTATTGGGCATTTCGATACATGTATAGGAAGTGAGGTTGCATTCCATGCTGTAAAAGGGAAAACAAGTTGATTATTATTCAAATATAGACTTTTACATAAACAAATTGCTTATCCATGCTTGTAGGGTCTATAAACGTGTATAAAAGACCCCGCAAATAGAGGTGTAACTTATGGGGCATTTATATAAAGGAAATGAGTTTGCATTTCATGCTGTGAAATGGGAAAAAAGTTAATAATTATTCAATTATAAACTTTTACATAAACAAAGTTTTGAAAGATGTCTGATATTTTCGTTTATAAATACATCTCTTGAATCATTCGCAAATATTCCTTAACAAGTTCTTCAACATATAATAAGAAAAGAATTGGTGAAAGTATGCAACCTTGTCTAACGCCGGCAATATGTGTCAAATATATCACTCATTTGGGATCTCACATTGGCGTACATATTCTGTAATAGGCGTTTTGAGTTTGCCATGTTTACCTGAATGTAGGAGGACTTATAACAGTTTGGATCTATTGACGGAATCGAACGCTTTCTTAAAGTCAACAAATATACAGTAAAACGTTCCCCCTTTCTTCCGCAGATACTTATGGATAATGCTATTTAGGGTAAATATATGATCAGTAGTACTGTATTCTTCTCGAAAACTCGTTTGACATTCTGATATAAGTTCTCCAGTTGATACCCAGGCCTCAATACGATTATCTATTAAAGTAGTAAATATTTTGTTAAGTGTATTCAACAATGCAATACCTCTATAATTATTTGGATTGTCCCTAGCACCTGATTTATGAGGAGGAACAATCAATCCAACATTCCAGGAGTCTGGAAAGATACCAGTGTAGAGAACTCAATTAAACAGACTACTCATAAAAGGGAGCAATAATGAGCTGCATTCGACTGGGATCCCATCTGCTCCGAGGGATTTTCTACATGTCAAGCCTTTCACTGCACATAGTATCTCGTCATCAGTTATAAGATTACCCAGAAATTCATCAGAAGTGACACAATCCTCACAATCATTAAAATTGTGATTGCTTATGTAACTATCCACATGCTCCATGAAACGATTATCTGTGCTATTCTTATCTTCTGCGAGAAGGGATTTGAAATAATTAAAACATTATTCCACGGATACATTCTCCGAGGTGTTTTCCCTACAAAAGCAATATATTTTTAAAGATCTCCACTTTTAAAGGATAGATGAAATGATATATGGTCAAAATCGGATTCATTAAAATGGGATGTCAATTTGACAATTGCTCGATTTTAAATTTCTGAAATCGGTCCATAAATAACTTATATACGGCTTTTTAAAAAACCGCCTTATTTAGCCCTGGCGACCAGAATGAAAGTCTGCGGGGGTGTGGCCCCTGAAGGGATGACCTCTGTGACGTATCAGGAGGAATCTGATTTTCGGCGATAGACATAATTCAACGTAATTTCGCAACATTTTGATTTGTTAATTTCACAAAGAAATCTTCAATAAACCAACTTAAATTTCCCATGTATCGAATGTTTAGATATCCAATTAGGTAATTCCGCAGATGACAATTACACAATAATAACATAAACATGTGTTTTTAGTATGTAATACACCTCATTCATTTAACGGCAGTGATAATCATCATTAATTAATTAACGAGACACCGGCAGAGTACCTGTCTAGCCGGCCCGTCTGTCGCTTATCGCAGTCACGCCTCAGTGAGCATTTACAAAATGAATCGCCAGACTGATTGCGCTAGTGTTAAAATGTGTGAATTAAAATCGTTTTAATTATTAATTGCAAGTGTATATTGTCTCGATTTTCTGCTCAATTGATTCCGATGTACAATATACGTAGAGGTAATAATCTGTCATTCTTGAAACAATTGCATTTCATCTATCCTTTAAATATTTTTCTTCTTCGCTGCGTCTACAATTTCAGCTAAAATAAGTTTTTCATGGTTTGATTTCTTCCTATCACAAAGTGATTTTAAGTCTTTCTTTGCTTTTAAATAAAGGTGACAACACGTTGAGATTAGGATTTCCTGAATCTATTCAGTAATGCATACTTATGTAGTTTTGCGTGTTCGCATTCGTGATCGAACCACTGTGGCTGCATTCGAGTGTACTGTGAGTGAGCGTGTGGGGGAGAGCGTGAATGAGAGTGTGATCTCGTGGGTCTGTGTGGATGTTCTCTGAGTGCATGCGTACAAATGTAGCTTTCAATATGAAATCATTCAGATATGCCGATTCCAGATATGCCAATGTCATTCTTACTTTATACATGTAACTTTAGAAATGAGATTTACAACGTCACAGGTCGCGAAACTAAACTTCCTTGGATTTGTTCAAATATTTATGACGTCACAAATATTTTGTTAAGATTGGTGATACAGCGTCACTCAGCTGATTGCGTAAGGTCACCTTTATTGTATATTGTATATAAGAATCTCTCAAAACATTATTATTTTTTTGCAGTGTATCAATTTATTGCAAACTGCTCTTATATGCAAAACTTGCCATTAGCTTGAACATTGTGTTGGGTCTCTCACCCAAAACATTATTAACTTTTGCTGTGTTTCTATGTACTGTAAGAGCCTGTTACAAGATATGCGCCTTTAGATTGAACGTCTTTTTCAGTTCAACAAATGTTATGTTGGATCTCTCGTTTCAGAATAAACGAAATCCGAACCATGCATATGGTTTTTTTTGTACATTTTTGTGTATATGAGAACCACCCAAAAAATTATTATACTTATATTATCTTTTGCTGTGTTTCTATGTACTGTAAGAGCCGTTTACAAGATGTGCACCTTTAGATTGAACGTCTTTTTCAGTTCAACAAAATATTTAATGTTGGATCTCTCGTTTAATAAAAACGAAATCCAAACCATGCATATGGGGTCTATATTGTATATGAGAACCACTCAAAAACACTCAATATGGGTTATATCCGACATACTTTACAAGATATGCACCTTATCATTGACCCTCTTTATCAGTTCAACAAATGTTATGTTGGAGCTCTTGTTTTAGATAACAACGAAATCAGCACTATACAAAGGTGTCTATATTGTATATGACAACCCCTAAAACGTTATTAACTTTTGCTGTGTTTCTTTATACTGTAAGTGCCTGTTATTCGTAATACTTTACAAAGTATGCGCCATTAGACTGAACCTCTTTGTCAATCTAACAAACATTATGATGTAGCTCTCGTTTTAGAAAACGAAATCAACACCATGCATATGAGATCTATACTGTATATATGAACCCCTCAAAACATTTAAAACTTTTGCTGTGTATCTATTTAATGTAAATTACTGTTATCCTACATACTTTAAAAGATATGTATATTCTGTCACTTTATCAGACATTTTATTGGAACTTTTGTTCAGAAAAAAACGAAATCCTTCCCATACTTTTCTTACTCTAAATGTGTTGAAAACAGTCAAATGGGGTCTACATACATCTATATATATAAAAATAACGGGGCATCGAAAATGCCCCACAAGATGGTCTCAGATAAAGGACCCCGCAGGTGACGATATGTGTGTTTATATATATATATATGGCTATTTTAAACCTTTTTGAGGTTAAAATTGGGCTTAAAAAGACTTGTAGTCTTTAAGGGCGTTTGTGGACGTTTTCTATATTTCTTCAAGCAATAACTCTACTTTATAATGTATTGAAGTCCATATATTCTTTGTGTTTGCTTGCGTTGCGTCTTTTCAGTTGTTAAATTGCACACGAAGAGAACAAGCGACATGACGAAGACATATTTTTAAAATAAGGTGTTATGAAATTTGGGTTCCAATTGACTTTCCATTCTTCGTACATAACTACAGCACAGTTCCTCTCATTACACGTGTATAACTCCAGCTGTTACTACAAGAAGAATTTCTGGCGGCGTTAAGTTCGAGCCCAGGTGATGTAACGTAGTGGACACAGAAACACGTTCGTCCATTCCATGTCGTAACACCAACTTTCCCCACCAGTGCCGGGCCAACATCGTCATGGCAACCACACCTTTTGTCCACATCTTACAGCGTACCTACATCTCTGATCTACCGGTCTCAATTACCAACATGGCGGAATTCATTGTCGGAATTTCCACCTTAGAGATCCATGCGTACTCAACAAAGAATAACTCAAAATGTACACTTCCCGATACTAGCATATGAACATGTATCCAGAAATACCACCTACAATTGACACTGGGTCCAATTTAAATACAGATTTCTCTTTGAATAGACGAGATAGAAAGTTGCAAAGTTGCAGGATTCCCCGTGACCCCCCTCCTAGTTGATGGGCTCGTCTGCGCATCCCCCGTTCGAGGTCTTGCCAAACAAGGCAGTAACCCTATAGCGCTAGCGGGTGCCAGAGGAACCAGGCTTGTACTATAATTGCCGCTACACTCTCTGATAGGCTATCTTGTGCATTCCTCCTGTTTTGGCCCACTGTCAAGTCATTCGCCAGAAAGCTCTCCACAGTTCTGAGACCTCTCTTTCGGAGACTAAGTCCAAGCTCCGTCGCTCTCAGTTCAGTTGGTTAGGCACTCTCGTCTGCAGTTGTGAGCGTTCCCTTCTGCTCTGGAATTCCTTTTCTTTTGATTTCACTTCTCTCACACACACAAACACAGCACAGCCATGGATGCCATCAAGAAGAAGATGTTGGCCATGAAGATGGAGAAAGAAAACGCTCTGGATAGAGCAGAGCAGCTGGAGCAGAAACTAAGGGATACGGAAGAGCAGAAGGCAAAGGTACGTGGTCAGAGTTATTCCAGGTCTGTCTACCCCTAGGTTCACCTCTCAGTCTACCCCCGAGTCTATCTCTCAGTGCCTCTCAGTTTGACCTTCCACAATAACCTCCTTCCTTACTTCACATGTGTGCTACAAGTTATAAACTTTCATCCTTAAAATTTGCCAACTCGGCATGTTTACAAGCATTATATTCTTAAGTTATATTCTTTATAATATTGAATGATAACACGTAGAAACAATTTCTGACATTATTCTCCTTATAACAGATTTGTTTTCCAAATTTCCTGCTGTCAGATCGTGGACTGGATGTAGTACCTTCCTGGCCATGGTTTCCGCCATCTTGAAACTTGATCCTTCACCAAGAACATCCTTGCCTGTTGTCTATTTTTGCCCCTCAATCACTGATCCCCTTTCACCCGGCCTAGCGCTTTATTTGGCTAAAGCTATACAACCGTCATTAAGCACTAACGAAGCTTTTGCTTAATTGGACTTGTAATTAACTGTGTAAATATTGATAACACCTGTAACATTACCTGTGATCAAGTAAATTATTATTGTTTCTCTGTTTGATGGTTTATATACTTAGTCATATATTTATGTATATTACAAACAACGTGCACGTTGCATGATATATTGTATCCTACGCTATGTAGTACTGTGTATATTTAATGACGATTGGTTTCATTTTTTTATATATCAGACACAATTGGATATAAAACATAATTAGGTTATGATGAACCTTACAAAGATATAAAACATTTCATATGACTTTTTTTTATCGTTAAAGGTTTCTCGTGTGGTAATCCAATACAACTTACTTTAATCCAAAAAGAATTACCCATTTCAATACAACTTACTCGCAGAGAGAAATATAAGTTTTATGCTTTTGAAATAAAAATACTTAATTTTGTAAGCGATTTATTTATAAAACAATTTGGTATTTTCATCTTTCAACGTCTTATTCGAATGAATCTTTGATATTTTATGTATCACTTGTCGAATTATTCTCATAAAAAAGTGTCACCTGATCCCTCATTAAGCGACATATTTATACGAAATAGTTATTATTAGCAGTATGAGGAACTAAAGACGACCTGGTCACTGATGCTGTCTTGTGTTGTAGATCGAAGAGGACTTGAACAACCTGCAGAAGAAATGTGCAAACTTGGAGAACGACTTCGACAATGTGAACGAACAACTGCAGGATGCCCTCTCCAAGCTGGAGAACTCCGAGAAGCGAGTGACCGAGGTAAGTGTCTGGCTGACTGACCACTGTGTGACCAAGACTTCTTACTGACCTTGCACGACCTCTCAATGACACTCGCTGTCAGGGGAGACAACCCGTGCTCTCTGAATAGCTTCCCGCTGCAAGTGCATAAACATTCATTTTCAGTGTATGAAATAAGCTTCAAATGTTACCTCTCTAAAAATGTATATGAATAAGATACATAAATGGAAAATTTATCAAAAACACAACCAAGTTGCATGTCTTTAGCTAATGTCACCAGATAAGGCAGTCAGGGTGGTCAGGTTTCTTATACTGTCACTCCTACTGTTAAGTGGCATACACTAACAAAATATACATATATAATTGCGGTTCAGAGCTAAGGTGGTTATAGATGTTCATACTGTCCGTGTCGTATTGTTGGCTCTGTTACCTGTCCCGTTGCTTCTAACTCTTGCCTCAGCTCCGCAGTATACTCCGGTCTATCTACTGGGCTAATGTGTCCTATGCTTCTCTTTATGTAGCATTGCTGTTCATGTAATATTGGCTGTCTTGTGATGTAATATCCCGGGTGGAAGCGAGTCCTGGAAGGGTAGAGGCTATTACTTACATCAGTTGACGTATCGGGTTACCTGTGTGTAGTACTAAGTTACCTGTGCCTGTGGTGTAGAACATACTGACTGTACAAGCACTGACCAAATTAGGAGACGTACTGTTACTAAGTGGCTTAGATCTCTAACGACCATGTGGCATTACAGCATGTTAATCTCTCTGTTCACATAGTTATTAAGTATTATAAGTGCTAATCCACGTGATGTGATGACGCCACACAATGATCTTATTATTATATCTCATGCAGATTCAAACTTTCGTCCGGTCACTCAACGACATTTTGTTCTGGTGAATGAACTGCTACTTTGTTAGTGTAGTCGCAAGATTGTCAAATATTTCCTGCTTTGGACCAGTCTTTGGGATAGACCAAATTTTAGAGACAACAGTGTATTCACATTAATATTACGCAGCTTAAGCCACGCCCCCAGTATGGCTGAGGGCTTGTGTTATCAATAGCTCGGGAATACACCCCGGCCAACCTTCCTTCGCCGTGATACAAGCCCGGTGATTCATTCGTCTCTGTGACGTCAACAAGCCTTATATGGAATGCAACGCAAGGAATGTTTGTTGAGGCCGAGCGCTGAGATTGAAGTGGGAAATCGTGGCTGTGCAAGCAGCCGCGCACCACCCCTCGGATTGGAATAGCTATTTTTAGCGAAAGGTTGTTGGCTTGTGTAGTGAAACTAAACACAATATGTGACTGTACACGTGCTTTGTAAACTTTGAGTCAATTACGACTTTGACTTTATGACCCCAATGAAGGAACCTTGGAAACTTTGGCAACTTTTTGGCACCGCGTTACCAGAAGCTACAATATGGGGGAAAGTTTACTGTCGGTGGAGCCGGAGTATAGCGGCTGTGTGGAGCTCTCGCAGGAGTCTCAGATTTCCGCCCAGGACCTTTCACAGGAATCTACTGATATTCCATTGACCGCGGACAGTGCTAAACAAAAAAAGAAAAAGTGTAGCAAGAAAGTTAAAAAGAAGAAAGACAAAGACCGGGACAAGGATAAACCAGCGAAGGAGAAAAGTGGCAAATCCAAATCCGGACGTTCCTCGAGCAGACGACCCGAACCCGAGGGCGGTAACGCTCCGGCTTCCTTCGTGGATGACTATGAGCGCGTTATTTATAGTAACGATCCTCTCTTCTCAGACATCGAGCTAACAGAGGAGGACTATGACAACTTCAGTAGAGAGTGTCGGAAACCACATCGAGTTAACAGACAAGTTCGGGATGGTGCCATCCTCATCCCGTGTACTCAGTTGGGCATCAATTCCAATACAATGATTAAATTTGCAATTATTGGAACCGAATTACAGAATGTGATACACGTATCCCTTAAAAGGGTAGGACTGAAGAGAGTGTGAAGTGATAGATGTAGTAACATGCATGTTGATGTTCATTTAAATAGTTAACTATTATCACACATGTCCACAACTTCAAACATATTCACAGTCCATATTTTTTTTAACTTCCTCCCCACTCTCATACTCCCGGCAATTATTTGCCTGACACACCATTTTGACATCTGCTTTTAATGATATAGGAAGTATTTATGGCATTGACCTTTGATATTAAGTGCAGCAGTTATAGGTTCCATTATCACCAAGAGTTTGTATCTGTTAGCATGACTTGTGCTGGGCCTTGTTTAAGTTAGCGTGACTCGATCGTCTCGGCTTTGTTGGTTGAAATTGATCAGCAGTCGTGCATTTGTTTGAAATAGGGACGGGGCTAGTTGTTTTCCTTGTCTTACCCCAGTGACAATTTGGTTGTGAAAGCTGGTGGGTAATATAGCGATTATTCTTTCATCATTACTTTGTTCATTATAATTTTATTCGAAATTGTTTATTCACAGTATGACAATAATATTCAAATCAACATTTTTGTTATAACTTAGAGTTAATTATAGCGATACGTAGATTCAAGTAACGTTTTAATCATATTATTGTGAAGTGTTTACATATATGATGGCATCTATATATTCATAGTTGGAACATTCCAGGAAGATTGAATATGTCCGTGTAAAATACACAGGTCCACATCAATCACCCGTGTACTCTCTGCTTTACTATCTGTGTGATATAAGGTCATGTTCAGCTAAACCGGTCATGGGTAGGTCTACTTATATACACATTCCAGGCAAATATCAACCACACTCTACGTGGGTTGCAGGTATGTTATTTATCTCTTATAGACGTTCGTTTTTTACATCTCAGTTTGTCGTTATTCATTTGAATCTCTCTCACTCTGATTTATTCACTCAGTACAACATCGTGAACCATATAGTAAAACGTCGATGAATATTTTCTTAAACGGATCAACGTTAATTAGTTAGAAATTAGAAATAGAACTTCGTAGCTAAAATGGTGTCTGATATTGCGGTAAAACGTAAAAAGGTGTTATTCAGATTTAAGTTATATTAGTAATATTCTTGCTACGGTTAATTGGCATGTATACCGACAACCATGTTAATGACAATATGGCTGTTGCTACGAGCTATGACACGAATTTCATCATCGGGGCGAATAGAAAAGTGTCTACTTAATTTATTGATATATTTCTGTTAAAATATCAGGAGGAATATACAAAAAATGCCCCATTTTACTAATTAGTTAACAGCTGTGTTTCAAAACATTATCTCTGATCCCGTCTCGTTCATTTCGCAAAGACAGTGAAGGTATACTTCGATCCCACCTGTTATGTATTTATATGAGGTCCCCCGTTTTCGTTCAGATATCCTAATTTTAAGTCGTTACATTAAAACTCGTAATGGTTTGGTACCAAAGATTTTAATGAATAGTATACTTACGAAACTATTGGGAAATAATAATTGAGACTTTTCAATACTTTCATTATTTCTTTGTATTTTGATACCAAAATATGTGTGTTCATTTTGTATAAAAGTAATGATTACAGATTTGTTATGAAAAAAAGGGTACAAATTAATTGAAATTTTTAATTAAGTTTTTGAACTTGATAGCTAATATTGTATTCAATTTAATATTACGAAAACTCAATGGAACCCAAAGAATATTATGTTTTTCAGGACAATGAATAAACTTCGATAGATTTGAAAATATTACTACCGTGATGAAAGAGTCTCATGTAACTGACATTTTATACCCAAGGAAGTTCTATGTCACTCGCTGTCTGAACTGACATTTTATACCTAAGGAAGTTCTATCATCACTGTCTGAACTGATATTTTATACCTAAGGAAGTTCTATGTCACTCGCTGTCTGAACTGATATGTTATACCTAAGGAAGTTCTATCATCACTGTCTGAACTGATATTTTATACCTAAGCCCGGAAATTCTGTCACTCACTGTCTGAACTGACATTAATTTTGATACCTAAGGGAATTCTATGTCACTCACTATCTGAACTGATATGTTACCTAAGGAAATTCTATGTCACTCGCTGCCGAAGTGTAATGGTTATTTTATAGTTAAGTAAATTCTATCACTCACTTTTGGTGTGTAAATGATATGTTATACGTAAGTAAGTTCTATTATAGTATGACACTCACTGTCGGCGTGTATATCATATTTATACGTAAGTAAGTTCTATCATAGTATGACACTGTCATCAGTCATATACCACTCACTCCCCAGCTAATATGTTCTATGCCGCTGTTCTCTGGTGCGGGCGGGTCTATATCGCGATTATAGATTTATGTACAAAAGATAACACGATCAATATAAATTCATAAGCAGGTGTATCAAGTGTTATTTCTAGAAGCATTTAACTAAACTAAATATATAATGAGTTTGAAGCTGCCTGTAGCTTTCAAATAACTTTTCAAGTCTTTAAGCAGGTTGAATGTTAAGTATCGGAAAATGGTTTCTGTAAAAATAATAGTTGAAATAGTTCTTTTTTCCCTTCTTAAAAACTCAATAGGTTTTTTTCAGAATCTTTATTTTAAATTTTAAATCCGTCATCTCAGACAGTTACAGTAAAAAATGGTTGACTTCACTTGTGTCAGCAGCTGATGCGCTGTTCATCTCTTTTTCTTCTCAACAATAGGTATAATCATTTGCCCATGAGAGGTTGGAGGGGGATTAACAATGAGTAGACCTGTTCTGCGTGTATTGCCTCTAGACATCCAGCTTATCGTCCTTCCCATGAGGCTATCCAACCCGTTTCACATGAAAATACAATGGAATTATATTAAGCAAAAAATTACATCGAGGCTTTCAATAGAATTGAGAGACCAAGTAGCCAGGATAACATTACGTAAAGTCCTTCTCTGATCCTTTATCATCTATAAATTTGAAATACATTGTACGAATTTTAATTTTTAGCGCTGTTTACTATTTATTATTTTGGCTAATATTGGAATAATATCCAAGCTGTTCTCTCGATTATGTTATTAAATATAATGTTTCATGTTTCAAACATTTAAAACTTATAAAATAAACTGTAAAATTTAAAAAGAGTCAAAATATGCGCATGCATTATATATTATTGAAATATCGAATGAGAAAGATATCAAAGTACCGCGCGGATGAATATGTGATGTAACGGGCACCTGTTCCTGGAAGGGAGATAACTCTAACCGCGACTCAAATCCTATGTAGAACAAAATTAATTATTTATTATGAAGTTTTAGGTCGTCGGCAGAATTTTCCAGATATAAACTAGTGGGTTATTGAAGCAGTGACACTCAACACATTAGGTTAAATTTTGCAATTATGAAAATTATACCACTGAAAGAGTAAAACATATGTGTAGTATCGAATTTCGCAACGCACAAATTAATTGAAAGTGAAACCTGATTTCCACATTAAAACATAGTAAAACATACCGGTTTATTAGTTAGGCCAATTTTCCAACCCATGTCTGCAAAACAAAATTATTCGTTACAATATAATAGGCCTATATGTTGATTTATTTTTATTTAAGTATTGTTTATTCAGCCTTTCCCTCGCGGAAAGAAAAATTCTAAAGTTTATACACTTCAAATTTAACAATGTTATTGTAAGATCATTCTTACTTACATGGGACACACTATCAGTGAACATGCCTCTCCCGACATCGTTATGTTAATAGCTGTGAGGATTTCCCTTCATTTGAGGCTGTAAACAAGCGGTTGATTGTATGTTGTGAACTTTCAATTCACACATCTACCGGTTTGGGGTTAGGTCGCGCGAGAATTCCCTTCTATGAAGTTGTACTTGCCTTAAATGGAAGTAATAGTTGTGGAGGGGGTGACACATTTCATTGGAACAGCCAGGTGTCCTTTCCCTGTTGGTCACGTGACTTTATACACCTAAGCAGGGCACTTGGTCTTTCCGGCGAAATTTTGTCCCAGTATTGAAATTGGATGAAGTATTTGTCACTGTCATATCTACCGAGTTAGTCTCAAAGTGAAGGACTATATGACACGTGACCAAATAGATCTGTTCACTTGACAGACTGGACTACAAACCACTGCACATAACGGGACTATATTCGTAGTGCAAGGTTACAAGTTTGGTCGTAGTTCGGTCTCCAACTAGAGTTGATTGTCTAAAGTGGTAGAGTTGCTACTGGACATCGGTCAAAATGAGTCAATCACAGACAAATTCTGGAGGCATTTTATCGGCTCTTAAGAGCAAAATGAACCTTTTGAGAGACGAAAACGACTTTCTAAAGGATGAAAAGGAAGATTTAAAACGTGAAATAGCCAAACGAGACGCCAGAATCACTGAGGTAGGTACCGTACAGTTGACAACCCACTTTTTCGTCGGCGAGTTCACTAATGATCAGTAAAGCACACTGATGTGACGGCGTTATGCATGCTTTAAAAAATGATGTGGCATTGTCATGCACTTGATTTAGTGTCTGATCGACACATCGCCGCGATCTAGATATAAGCCGGTTTGGTGGGCTTTTTCTTGAAGTTATAGTGAAGTAAAATGGCGACTGTAAGTTACATTTCCGGAAAAGGATGAAACATGTGGCCTCTTGTGTATTTTGGTTATGAAAATGTATGTAGATCTATCTTTACACAACTATGTCATCATTAGGCAACATGCCTGAGATATAATCTTCACTATCAAATGTCATTTTAACCACAGTTATGAGGTCATCATGACCTAATTCATAAAAATTAGGTATGGGACCACAACTTTGATGTGCACAATAATTACCTTTAAAAAATATACATTGTTTTCATGACATTTCAAATAATGATGTAGTGCTTATCAACCTTAGCTACAGACAACCAAGAGATGCTTTGATAACTGTATATCGATCTGTACTATAAACGAAATGTAAAGAGAAGAGGAGGTGGAGGGATGTTAGTGATTACTGCTATTGCATATAATCATGTAAGTAAAATGAGTAATTCAACTGTACTAGAACTGAATGTCTCGAATCAGTTAAAGTTGCCTTTTCAATAAATTGCTGACATAATAAATGTCAAACTTTCCCTTAGTATATTATCTGATATGGAAAGGCGTGTCTGGAATGTTTCAACATGAACAATTAAATCACTAAGAGCATTAAACAAGATCATCCTTTTATTGCATTGATCTAAACTAATTAGTATAATTAAGATCGTTATCCCAACAGTGTAAGCATCAATTAAGAATTAAAATTCCTTCTGAAAGTCCTTGTCAAGCTAACTGAAATACAGCGTCACTTTCAAACATGATGACACAAGCTATCCCATGTAGGCCTCCAAAGGTTATGCATGGCCAGGATAGGCAGATAGCTGTTTCCTGTAGATATATAAATGTAGATGAGAGGGCCAATTGTCTAACTGTCCCACCCAACTCAAGCCCCGTTGACTCACAGGAACTTGGTTAAGAGTTCACCACCTTCATCTGTTTACACCCATCTTGGGCAAATTTATGAGCACTACTGACTTTAGTCCACTTACAAGTCCTTGATGAGGGATGTGTTTGTTTAGTGGGGAGCTTGGCTCATGGTTTCACAGCGGTCACATCTCAGGAGTGAAGACCATCTTGGACCAGCGAGGGGACCTAATATATAACTTTTCTTTGCAACTCCTGAGAAATGAATTTGCATGGTAGTGATAAAACTTTAAGAATGAAATTGATCACTGAAGAGTTGCAAGTGAATCTTTATTAATTATTAAGGCAGTGCTGCAGTAGACCTACATCTCTGTGGTATGGTGTACAAACAAAGTTTGTTCATGTGGAGATATGTTTTGTTTCAAGTGAAAACTGAATTGGGGTCAGGTTTACACTGTTTTTAATTATCCATTTCTTATCAACTTTTGAATCCCGCCAGGGGCAGGACAACTTTGTCTGCAGGAGAGAACTGTTCTACACCCAGTAAGGTTTGGGTGCAATGCTACACTGAATTTCAGCGTAGTACCACCCATGGTTCGCTAGTTCCAGTTGATGCTCGCAGGTTTCACCGCAATGCATTGCCACATGGCATTGTAGGCTTTCTCCCTGCTATAATACCAGTAGACGCGATATAAGTGAAATACTCTTGAAAGCAGCGTTAAACCCCAACTCACCTCACCTTGTCAACTTCTTACTTGGTATTTAACATGTAAAGGGTTTGTCAGAAAAAGGCTGATTCACTTTGTGATAATTATGTAGACATAAAAAGTGAGTGTATAGAACCATTATCTGTGTTCACTGTTGATAGGTTAAAGTTGAACACTTATTAGTTCTGGACTTTAACCCAATGAAAGAAAATGGTGTGTTAAGAATGTCAATGCTCCTGTGCTTTGAAGCACAGCATTGCATGGCTGCATTCATGGGGCAGATTAGCGATTGTGTTTCACCTTGAAAGATATGGTTGCTAAATATCCAACAGTTGACTGGCACAAGTGAGATTGTTCTGCTATCGAGTGATGTTATTCGTTCGTCATTGATTCCCAATGTGATGACTCTGAACATTTAGGTAGCTGAACCATTTCAAATGTTTCGTGTCCATTGAGACGTGACTACTCCTTGGTATCCGTGACATCAAGAGAGTTAATAATTTCTAGAATATGAACCCTGGATAGGAATTCTCCAATTCTTATACATATAATTTGGTCATGGGTGCGTGACTTAACATGTACCAATGATAAGTGTGTACATGGTCTTGATAAGCTGGCATATAAAAACCTGTTACAGGTATGACTGGTTGATCACTTGGATATAAATTGCCATATATGCTGTGACGTTCTTTAAAATACACAACATTAGGAAAAAACATTCTCTTTTTAAAACATGTTTTTTCATTCTATTTCACGTTCTTGAAATTTGCACATTGATAGGTGTCAAGTTTCCTAGATGCTTGTGTAGTTGTTGGGTAGCAAGGGTTGGCCAGATAAAATCATTAATACAACCAGCAATGTCATGATCCTGTTGTTGCTGATCCAGATAAAATCATTTATACAACCAGCAATGTCATGATCCTGTTGTCGTTGATCCAGATAAAATCATTTATACAACCAGCAATGTCATGATCCTGTTGTTGCTGATCCAATGGCTGTATCGCCTTTAAAAGTTTTAGGTTTCATATAAATCGTTATATTGTCATTACAGTTTGAAATACCACTGATAGGCGTTGATAAGACCCGTTAAGAACTGGTACATGTATTAGTTAACCCTCTCCCTGCCATAGCTAACATGAGTTGCCCAATAAAAAGTATAGTGCAACATTAAGAAGTGTAAGGTTGCACATGGTAGATACTTGAGCTGGTGTGGCTGTACAAGGAAGTGATTACATCCTGCTGATTAACAGAACCAGCTTCCTCCAGTGGTACAGCCTGAGTTGTCTGACTCCATTTGAATAATGTCAAACTGAACCTAGACTTACAGGGTGGGAGAGAAGAGAAATCAGTCATTGAGAATGAAAAGAGTTAGCAAATGAGTGGGAGAATTCTCTACAGACAAATAGTTTAGAGAAGGAAAGCATGAGTGTTTGTGAGAATGCATGATATTGAGCAAATGCATTAAAGAAAAAATGACATTTTCTAATGGATAAGCATTGCAATTGAATGACATTGAGCAAACACTTGAGAAAAATAAGTCAAAAGAAGTCAGGGTAAGATATGGTTGTGCAATGCACGCATTCGGTCAACTTGACATAAATACTGATTACACTGTTCATTTCAATGTTCAGATTATCGAAATTTGTAAGATTAGACGTTTTGAGTTCAAATTATTATAGATAATGACAAAAAGAAAGCAAGCTAAAACAACCTTGACATTTACATGAATCATGACTTTGCAGTAAGTTTGAACTTTGAAATGTTGAATAAGAAACAGGATGAATGAGTGATTGAATATGAGGATATACAATGACATTGGGTGAGGTTCAGTATGGTATAACAGGAAAGGCTGAGTTAGTGAATAAATGAGTGAAACACTGTTATAGCTCAAAAGAGCAACTAAAGGACTACATGTACGCTACAAGTACATGAAACAAGAAAAAAATATTTAAAATATAATGGTTTCCACTTTCGGATAGTTTAAACTGAAAATAATGTACCATACTTGTGATTTGTCTTTAAGTCATACTTTACATGAAACCAGATTTTTCTTTGCTGAAATATTTACAAATATGTTAAGTTATTTTTCAAAAAGTGGTTGAGAAACCATGTGACATAATGCATGTTAAGAGTAATAATTTGAGTCTATACATCTTGCAAGAGTATCAGAGACGGACTAAGCATTTGAGGGAACATAGTCTAGGTAAGCAGGTAGATGTAACCGTGTAGTTGAAGATTACACATGTACCGGTAAGCGAGTGAGAGACCCCAAGATGAGTCATGTGTGATGCAAGCCAAGTCAGTCCCCCTAACTAACCGCTTCTCTCTCTCTCTCACGCCGTGCACCTGTGAATCAATACTTAATCTTGGCTTTATTCAGGGCAGCTCTCAATGGATACCAGTTGATTCACAAACCCCCCATTGCCTCTAGTTCCTTGTTTCTCTCTTCACTGGCTATGTAGGTCATATGTGTGCGTTTTATTCAGTAAGAAGTTTGAGTGTTTCATAGGGCCATTAATGAGGAAATTTGCTTTTGCAGTTGTGGTTTCTGAATCTTTCTATTGATCAGGTGACAAAGGAGTTATTGTAGTCTGATATGAACATGTGTGCTTGCAGCGGGTAAAACAAGCTCGTAATATATGTATGAAGCGAGCAAATCGATACATCGATCTAATTTTGAACTTGTTTAAAATCACAAGTAGTACATGCTTGTAACATATGTATTACCTACATGAGCTAATTGATGCATTGATCTAATTTTGAAATTGTTTAAAATCATATTGTGACAAGTAGTATGTGGATTTTTAAACAAGCTGATATTAAAATGGCTGATATTAATGAATATTAATTTTAAATCATACTTTCAACATAAGTTTGACATACATTTATTTTGTCTGTGGACAGTAAGCGTGCCACCTTCTTATCAAATCTGCTGTTCATATAACTATCATAGCCAGTGTAAACATTTGGTCTGTGGGTCCACATTAGGATGGATTGAGTAGTCTTCATATGTCACTGTCAGTGTGCTAGCATAATGGTGCACTGCACCTAAACAAATAATGTGCACTGCTACATTAGCACAGGAAAGTTATCAAAATACAGCAAGGCTTAAATTAACCAGTGATTGAGACTGGTGCCAGTTATGGCTTTTATGTAAAATTGCTAAAGTTTTAACCATGTATAACGTTGCGTGTATAGAAATGTTAATGTTTAACGATATGTAACTTTTGTGGAGGTAGCCTATATAGAAATGTTACTGTTTAACCATGTTACTGTTGAATATATTGTGGAGGTATATATAAGTTGCTGTGTGTTGTAGATGGAACAAGAGGTGAGCGGAACCACAAGGAAGATCACACTGCTGGAGGAGGATCTCGAGAGGAACGAGGAGAGGCTGCAGACCGCCACAGAGAGACTCGAGGAAGCCTCCAAAGCTGCAGATGAGAGTGAGAGGTGCGTACGCCGTCCGTCCGTCCGTTCTCCGATCTATCACACGGGCAGATCAAGGATTTTTGTTTGGAGGGGATGCACTCTTTTTCATAACTTGACAACCACATACAAAAATGTTCAAGACGTCAATGATGAAGCATACTTTGTACGTTTGGGTGGGAAGGGCATAGGTGCACTGTTGAGAGGAAAACTATTACCTGAAAAATCATTTGATAACCTGAGTTTGTAATTAACACTTGGCCCAAGACAAGATATATTGATGCTGAGCTGGTAAATGTAAATACTGCATATCCACGTGCTTAGTTCAGATGACAATGTGTTCATAGGGGAATAGTTTTGACTACTACTTTCAGAAATTCGCTATTCTAAGTCTATTGGCTTTTGTTACTGAGAATACATGAACAGTATTCCTAGAAAATTAAATAATGCTCCATTGGCCAAACTTTTAAATGCATAATACAATTATTTATGTATCAATGATAAGTAGTATGCTTATATTGGGTAAACTATTTGTTATTGATGGCAAATTGTTGCTTCTTAAGTGAACTGAAATTTGTATGAGAATATGTAAAAAGTTCTGTTTATGTTTGTAATATTGTTTTCCCAGTTTCTTTCTTCAGATCGGTTACGTATTTGAAATGTCTTTTTATGCTGATTTTCTGTTCTCATTATCTTGTTTGCGTGGATACTGACTGTAATGGTCATAGTACCATAAACATGTTTATCTAAGTGACTTAGAGCCTTTACGGTGTGAAATGTTATCTGCTTGCTACGACACATTAGAGCCAGTTTGAGAAGGGATGAGCGGTGTCCTGGACAAATAGTCCCTGGACGGAGAGGAATGTACAGTGGCTGATCACTAACCGACCTGTGTACACACACAGTGCCCAGGCCAGCTGACCACATCCCCTTGAACCTCTAGGTCCATATCACTAGGTGGGATTTGTGGACGTTGTCCAGATGAAGACGTGTCCTGAATCCCACAACCAAGGCACATTTTCAAAATTTTGGAATTTATAAATCTTTTACAGCTCAATCGTAGCACATTTTCAAAATTTAAGAGTTGGTTAGATTTCATCTGGATATTGTCAACACATTGAAGTGCTCCAAATTTCAGTGCCCAACAACCAAAGCACATTTTCAAACTTATTCGGGCAGTGTCGAAATCTCATTTATAGCACATATTCGAAAATTTTGGAATTTTGTTTATATGTCAATGCTGTATCATAATTTTGACATTTTGAAGGGAAGAATCTAGTTATCTTTGCCAGTAAATTTGCTCATTTCAGCAATTATGGTTTGACCCTTTCTGATGCTACACCCCAGAACCTAGAAACTTGAGATCACTGCATAATATTCATCAGTTCTTTCAAAATTCATGGTGGAGTTCTATTGACCATTACAGCCAGTGGATACCAAAACAAAGTCAGTGCATGTTGTGTGGTTTGTTGATTTGACCGTGATGATAATAAAAGAAGTGATATTCACTGATTATTCATTATAAGAGGTGATGATAATTAGATATAGATTTTTGGGAAGTAACTTGTGGCTATTTGAAGGACGTGTTGAGATAGCATGGGTAAACGATTTATTGTTTACATGCTATGAAAGCATTTGAATGAAAGATCTGTAAACACATGATGGCCAATTTGTCTTTAGACATCATTGTTAACTAGGGGAAAGTCATGGGAACAAAACTGACTTAACGATTTTAGAGATTGAAAAGAAATTTTTATCGAAAAGATCAGTAAAAAGTCTGAGAACTTGCAAACAAATCTTTAACAACTTCTTGACCAAACCATATGATGAAAATTTTGTGGACACCAAAGAAAAAAGGACATTTCAGTACACTGGAGTACACTTGCTGAATAAAATGAATTGAATCATCACCGGATAGATGTTTGAAGGCCCAGTTGCTACGGGTGCAACACTGACAGGAGCATGATATCTGCATGGTGTGTTGTGCTATGTTCTACAGGGCTAGACGCAGTCTCGACAGTAAGCTGTGTGCTACTGAGGAGAGGGTTGAACTATTTGAAGAACAGTTGAGGACAGCTCAGTTGGTAGCTCAAGACGCTGAAAACAAATACGAGGAGGTAGGTGGTTGCACAGAGTACAGTCTCTTCTTTGCTAACTGCTTTCTACTCTTCCAGGTGAGATGCAGATTCCTGGGACTACTTCTCCATTGCAGCAGTTCAGAGCTTTCTCAACCTGGGCTACAGGGCTAGTGCTAATTTTAAGGAAGATCAATCGTGAATTTTGAAACCAAAACAAAATTCATGACGAAAAGAACAATGTGCAATGTATCCCATTGAAGCAGTTTAGAGCATTTCTCTACCTGGGTTACAGGGTGAGTGCGCACTGGCTAATTCAAGGGAGGTCACTCTTGCATTTTGAAACCAAATTGAAATTTCATTACATAGAACATTTTAGATCTGAAATGGGCAATGTATCTCATGGTTGCAAGTTCAACAGGAACTAACTGCGTTTTGTTTCAGCCTAGTTAGTGTTAGAGAGTGTTTATGTACCGGTAGAACTTCTTTAGTGATGGTGTGTGATGGTTTAGTTGCAATGTCTTCCCACAGAGGGCGCAAGGTGCTTGAGAGCAGGAGTCTTGCTGATGACGAGAGGATAGATCAGTTGGAAGCCCAGCTTAAAGAGGCCAAATACATTGCAGAAGATGCTGAGCGCAAATACGATGAGGTGAATCCCGTGTAGAGCTGCAGCCCGATGTCCTCACTGTCACTGACTTACCGCCATGGCATGACCGCTAACATACGCATTAATGCGCTTACTGTCATTGTCACATCAATCGTTGTTAGTCAGCCCCGCGTTCTCAAACCAGAGTCGACACTCTTGGAATGACACTGTTTGAGGACGTGGTCGCTGGTATAGTGTTACTACAATATTAATACTCTTTGTCTTTTGGTCATTTTAACAGCAAGTTGATAAAGTTGTACTAAACTGCTTGTTGTGGAAGCTAACCTGACTCACTCTGTTACACCACTAGAGGGCGTAAGGTACTGGAGAACAGGAGTCAGGGAGATGAGGAACGTATCGAATTCCTGGAGAAACAATTAGAAGAAGCCAAATGGATTGCTGAAGATGCAGATCGTAAATATGATGAGGTGACTGTCGCCTGGTACCAGCTGCGTGACTGACTTGAGCCATGTGTGACTGACGGAGTCAACGTCCAGTATTCTCCCAGTAGCTGGGTTGCCGTAGTTACGCCCATCGCCCGCATGTGTCTGTGTGTCTACCCCACTCAGGCTCTGTGTGGGGCATGAGGTTCCGGGGTGAAGTGTTGCATTGCTCCTTCATCAAGCTTTCAAATGCAGCGCAGCTAATGGCTGTAATATTGCCAAAGTGGCACCATGCAAAAACTAACCAACTCACTCATAAAATTTAACTTTTTGTGTTACCCGTTACTACACATGAAACTTTTTTTCAATGAAAAGCTTGTTGAACATGTTTTCAACTAATCCTGACCTGAATTTCAGTTTAACTGTCAGTCACTCACCTGTCTATCATAGGTCATAAGTGCTCATATTCACTTCCTTCTCGGTCCTCTTATTCTGTAAAACTGAAACTGATAGTCTTCCTGTTCTTGTTATCAAAGTGAATTTTCAACCAATCATTGGCAGAGGGAACTAGATACTGACGCAATGCAATCTTCACAAGAGGATCACTTGTGGCTGAGTGAGGGTGTACTAACAACAAGCATGAGGGCCAATGTCAGACCTCCCCTGTGCGGAGTTCTGGTGTGGCATTCATACCTTTCTTTCAGAGGCATGCTGTGTGCAGAGTTCAGAATCAACTGCAGTTTATTGCTTAATTGATTGATTTGCAAGTACCCAGTTGTGTTTTTATTGAAAATGTTTGTTATTCGAGAGTTGTGTTTACACGAATGTTTAGCTTGTGAAGATTGACCTTTATGTGAACTAGACTGGTGTGTGAGAAATGCGTCATTTAGTTTCTTCATGTCATTTTGACCTACACAAAGTGTTGCTGGTATAAACTGTAATATGAAGCAATTATCAGAAATCTTCATCTGTTCTATATCAAATACTGATACTGCTATGAAGTTGATGATGAAATATCCTCAAATCATATCATGTGCAGTGTAAATGTTTGGATACTTAAAGACTAAGCGAGTGTTTCTCACACCCCCCTGTTTGTTTTATGATGAACCTACTTGTTGGAACATATTAAACAATAAAAAATCTGATTTTTTTTCAAAATAAATCATGATCTGTCAACATAAAAACAATTTTTTTAAAAGAACTCCTCTCGGAAAAATTACAGACTTTAAAACTTTTTATCTGAACTGAAAGCCTTAAAGTGATTGTAAATCTGAATTAATGAAAGATGTGTTCTAGCAAGTAGACAATCAACTGGGTTTGGCATTTTTATTTAAGATCTCTAAACACAAATTTAGTCAAATCCAAACTCAATTTAAGGCACTTGCGGCTATTTAATGCTAATGCTAAAACATGTTTGAAGACCTGGAGCAAGGGTCAAGATTTACGAAGCTCTCTTAGCGTCAATATCAAAAGCTTATGTAGATGTATTATACTTGCAACTATCTTTGTGCTAAAAGAGCTTCGAAAGTACAGGCTCAGGACTTTAAACTTGTGCTTAGCTTATTTGTTAAACTGCCTAGCTGATTGGGTTTGGTTGTTGAGAGCTGTTTCCTGGTATGAAGGAAGCTGCTCCAGCTCAACTCCAGTTGAGTTGAGACTGACTAGCTGTAGTACTGATAGTAGCCTGCATCTTGAGCCTCACTAACCGATCAACGTCCATCGTCAACGTGTCGCGTCCTTCATCTACGTTGCATCTTTGAAATTCCGTCTTAACGGTCCAACATCGCATGAAGCCATTCCATCAGTGTTTATTAACCAAAATACAGAGGTCTTGGGACGTAACTTTTAAAGTAATGTAAATTTCAGTTTAAACTAAAGGATGTGAGGGGTTAAACTTGAATCTTTTCTATCTGATAAAGGATTTTTAATGATATCTTCAAAATTTGGTGTTGACAGTTTCCTTTTTTCCAATAATGTATCTATACCCCGTCACATGGTATCACATTCCATCTTTGAAGGGTAAATGTCACGTAACACTTGTCCCAAGATCAGTCTCTGTAATCTGGACATTTATGGAACTGACCAATGACATGAATCTCGATGCAGGCTGCCCGTAAACTTGCCATCACAGAGGTGGATCTTGAGCGTGCTGAGGCTCGTCTTGAGGCTGCTGAAGCGTGAGTATTTGTTCATCCTGTGTTTTACTGGTAACAATCTTATATCTACAGGTTTCTCGCAAATTGGTCATAACCGAACATGAGGTTGAACGGTTGGAGACAATGAGCGACGACTTCGGGAGGTTTGTGAGAACACTTTAATGGGCGCGGCAATACCTAACTTACTGCAAGCTTTCTGTACATCTCACTTGTCTATATGTCGTCTTTCATAGCTGTATAGCCACTACAATCTCCTCACAACTTTCTTTCATACTCTCTGAAGCAAATATTTTCAGTGTTCTTATTTTGGGTTAGTAAGATTATTTCATTGTAACTGTGAATGAGTAAGTAAGCAGTGCTGTAATAGCTTGCTATAGCTCCTGTGGTGCTTTCGTTCTGTCACTTGTACGTAGACTACTCAGGATTCAGTGTAATCGTGACATTACCTGTGTATTTTGTACAGTCTATCAAAGTTCAGTTTTTGTCAGATTCTGTATTGGGAGACACTAATCAATGTTGAGAAAGAAATAGATGTAGAATCAATGTAGGCGTATTGTCAGGAGTGTGAACTTGTTTCATAACTTGGGTTGGGTTAGCAAGCAAAGGATAGTTGAAATCTACAACGACCGCCAATTTTATCTGCTGTAGAGAACTGTTCTACGAGTATTAAAGTTTCGATACATTGAAATTCAATGCAGTACCATTGGTTCGTTGGCCTATTCCAAACCAGCATCTGCAGGATTCACCAAAATACAGCATTGCAGACCTCCCTGCGATAATAATAGCTGCCATGAAATTCTCTCGAAAGAGGTGTTATTGCAAAAATCGCTTAACCTCATTGTGGCCTTTAACTATATCTGTTAATTTAAGGAATGCTTTTGAATTTTTGGAATGTTGTCCAACTTTTTTCAATCACTCTTAGCAAGCAAGGACTTAATTCAAACTTCAAAACTTGCTGTGAACGATTTGCATTTTGATTATTCTATTCCTTTTATGACTCTATGACTATTCAGATATTATATGTTTTGCAATGTTTAATTTAGTCAATGATTTACTGTAAATAAAGTGCAAGGTTAAAGCATATCGGCCTATCTGAATGTTGGTTCTACTGCTCCTCACTATATTTATATTTATATAGATATATATATACACCATGTTGCATGCGGACCAGACTGTAGACAGAGTAGTCTCCCCTTCCTTCTGCTTCCTCTATCTGTGGCTGAAACTGACACGTCCTTACTTTCCTTCAAGTACACTGCATGCTTTCATTCTGCACCTTCTTCATTCTCTAAATCTTCATCTTTATATTTACTTTGCTTTGGTTGACAGTTTCTATTTCTGTTAGCATGTTTGTTTGATTCAAGTTCTATTTTTTGTTAACCAGGATTTTACTCTTTAAGATCCCTTTTCAACTCCAGTCACTAATATCCAGTAATTGATTTTGCCTTTTAAATGCTTTGTGACAACTAAAACTTCTAATATTTTAAATGGAATGATTTGAAGTAATTAATAAATGATTGTCGTACTATTCGCTGGGCAACAAGTTGAGAGGACAAAATTTAGACCTGTGAAGAAAGATCTGACAGTTGCAAAATTTCAGATGAAATTGTACATTGTAAATTATATCAGATTGTAAACTCTCAGCTTGGTGTACTAGCCAATCCTTGTCATTTTACAGTAATGAATGAAACATCAAAATTTTGATAAAAACAACATTAAAGTTTGTGCAATTTTCTCAATAATAAAAAAAAGTTTGATAGTTAGACTGCATGACTAATCCATGTGTGTGTGTTTGCTGTTTGACTATTTGCAGGAAGTACAAGCATTATGAAGCTGAAGTTTGCTCTCTAACCACAAACCTTAGATCATTTGAAATTAGTGAAGAGCAGGTAAGACTAGCCCAGAGAGGATGGCTTGCACATTGTTTATTCATGATGCATTGGAACCGTGCATCAGTCCCTATATTGCTCATCTTCCGCCTACCATCAGCTGAAGCAGTGCTCTTATAGTGTGTCCCCCTGCTGAATTTCTTTGACATTCTTGTTGGCTTTCAATTTTGGCATGCTAAAAATGAATTGAACCACAAGTTGCGACAGATATTTCAGTATCACCCTTTTCTTAACTATGTTGAACTTCTGCGTTTGTTTATTTTTTGCGTTTTCTTCCTTGAAATTGAACAAATTGCAGCGGCAGCAGTAGTACAAGCCGCTGTGGGTTTGATACTGGAGGTAGTCCAGATTGGAAGGCTAAGTAAGTGCTCCCTGTTCCCTGCTCCCAGCTCCCAGCTACAGTACGTGCTCATCTAGGTATCGGAATACCAGTATAGGGACTGACTGCTCTTGGTGGTGTCGTAACAAACTGCAAACCACCCTAGCTCACATGTTTGTTGGACAAGGCTGGGTTTGAGTGTTGCCCGCTGTGTGACCCATGACTTCGTGATCAGTTGGTCGCATGTTTCTGGTCTTTTGCCCTGTACATGAATCCATACGTGCGTCCCTGTTCCCACTGTCTGCGTCTGCAGTACGTACAGTACACTCACATGTATCTAACACACCCAGTAACAACCCCTTTTTTATCCCATTCCAGCAAAATTTATGAGATTGACGAGGAACTTCACATAGTGGGTTACAATTTCAAAACCGTCCAGGTCCAACTTGATCAGGTAAGCTGGAGCTAGGGTTGGTGCCAGGGAGGCAGTTTGCAAACATTCTCTAATGTCCAACTCTGTATTTCAGGAAGATTCTCGAGCTTGAGGAGGAGTTGAAGGTTGTGGGCAACAATATGAAATCACTGGAAATCAGTGAACAAGAGGTATCACCATAGTTGCATGGTGTCCAAAAGTCCGCCTGCTTGCAGGCATCAACGCATGTCTTTACGTACCAACGAGTGCTAGATATCTGCTAACCGCAGTCAAATCAGCAATTTTGCTCTTCCCTGTACCCTGTAAAGTACTAGGACAGTGGTTTTGGCGCCCTGACTGTCCAGAGTCGTGACTTTCAGTATCCTGTAGCACATACTTGCTCCAAGTTGCCTAGTGTCTGGTGTGGACTGGGTCAGCCTAGATATACTGCATGGATAGAAAGCCTGACCCATGCGTCTTCTCTTACTTCTCTCATAGGGAAACTAATGACTCTTGTATTCAGCCGTGTAAATGTTGCTCTCAATCTGACCCAAGAAGTTGTCCATTTGCCTTTGTTGAAAAGAATGCAGCGGGTAAGAACTTATGTATTGATACTTGCTATGCTGCCCTATGGAAGTCTGGTGTCAGTTCGATGTCGGCTGATGGACTACCCAGAGCGACGGGCTGCCCAGGAAACAGTCAGACACTAGGATCAGCTGAGGAAATCTACACAAAATTCTAGTCTTTGTAGAAGTCAGTGACTGTAAATCTGCAATAATCTTTAGATCTCCTTTCATAATTTGCATGCAAGCTGTGACTATAATTTGTAGCTATACTGAAATATGTGAAGATTACTCAACCAAATGAAAATACTTTTCTGGCCTCAATTAATATTGGTTTTGATTCTCCCGTAATTGCATGTTTGTGTAAAAGACTCCGAAACAGGTAAAGTCCACTTCTCCCTACACAGTAAGTACCAGCGTTAACATAAAGTATCTATTCAGCTATTCCCCAAGTAGATTAACAGTGTGGATTTGGAGATGTTCTTATTAACATGCATGGTGGTGGGATTTACTAACTAGTGGTAGCAACAAGTTAGACAGCTGAACACACGACCCTGTCCATCCATACTTCGTCTATCTGCCTGCCTGTCTGTCTCTCAGGGAGAGTGAGGGGGTGGACAGAAGGACCTGGAGACCTTGGGGCTGGACTCTGGTATCACCCTATAGCTGGGTTGTAGACCACTGGCGATACTGTGTGTTTCTATTAACTGTCCTTGTTGGCTCTCACAGCAGAGTATAGTGTCATCTTCACATATTTCAGACAAGGAAAACAGCTATTTGTCAGTTACATCACTGAAAAATTAATTTTGTTTAGATTTCCTCAGTAATTTGACAATCTCTAATCTTGATGTTGATCACTCCAGTGTTTTCTGGCCCATCTGCACCCCACTGCACTGCACCTCGACTCATCCAAGGTTAACCCTTGTGGCTAAGTGTCTGCTGAGGTCCTTACTGAGACTGGCTACTGCATTGTTTGCAGTCTCTGGGCCTACTCTCTGGGCCTACTCTCTGGGCCTACTCTCTGGGCCTACTCTCTGGGCCCACAGCTGAGGGATGCCCTTTGTCAGTCAGTCGGGCAGCGAGCCTGCAGTGAGGCCAGTTCACCAGCTGTAGTACTGTATGTAATAACGCGAGTAGTTGTGTTGCCTGTATGTGTGCGCATAGGCGAGGTCAGGACGGACACTGACTGTAGTTGGGTGTTTCAGGCATCTCAGAGGGAGGACAGCTACGAGGAGACCATCCGTGACCTGACACAGAGACTCAAGGATGTAAGTAGCCATCACTTCTTCCATCAACTCGTCTTTTATACTTCTCAGCTTAAACATTCTCTTCGTTAGAAATCTGTAATATGATAAACATTTAAGATCAACTAAATGTAACTGTTAAACTGAATTTCAAATATCGTCTCAATTTATTAAATTCTCATGTTTTTACCTCCTATCCCCTGGTGGCAGGTTGTTTGATATTTCCCCATTATCCCAGATTCAAAGTAAGATGGGAGTTGGTCGGCTTGTTAATCTTAATGTCTTGAGCTTAAAGCAATGTCACATGGTGAAGTAGGCACGGGGTATCGTCATGTGTGTACACTATTGAAGCAAGCAATCCCCATTCTCTTCTGCTAGGCTGAGAACCGGGCAACTGAAGCTGAAAGAACTGTATCCAAATTGCAAAAGGAAGTCGACAGACTTGAAGGTATGGCTGGAGCCTTGCATCGGTCCCCTAACAAGGAGAACATTGAACCCTCACTAAACATTTGTTACAGCATGTTGGCCTTGTGTATACAAACATCCATACATACATCATGAACATTGTCACCTCATCCTATAGCCAGCCCTCGTGTAGAGCAGACATGTCCGGCCAAGGGACTGGTCAGTCTCGGACGATGAGAAGTTCTGCTGGTGGCGGTCCACTCAGCATGTTGAGTCGAGCCTGATGTAACTGCCTGCCTGCATCCCTCATACCTCCCCCGTACCTCCCCTCCCTCTAGCTAGCGAGTCGCGCTGCACTCCTACCGGCAGCTTCTCGACGTGTACTCATTTCTTTCCTCGATATGTATTATTTTGCATGTGTTGATGTTATTGTTTTTGGCTGATTGACATAACAGGCTGAAGGAAACTTGGAATTATCAGTTCGAGAGAATGAATCTCTTCGGCATACAGTTGATAAACTGGAAGGTATGTGTCCGTCTCCTCACTGACCAAGCTCTTAACACTTCCTCACCCGTCCGTACTGTGTGCCACTCACTGTCCGTCTGTCTGTGTGCTTACTGAACTGTTTACTTTACTTGCTGATTTGATTAGTGCCACACCATTCTCAAGTAGCTGGAGTTCTGAAACCCTTGTTAACTAAAGGAATAAACCCTACACTTAAAATATTGCTGAATCTGCAGGGTTAAGGTTAATGTTTACAGGGAAGAGAGAAAGCTTTTTACTGTAAAATTTCTTTGATTTAGCACCTACTTCTTGACAAATTGAAAAAATTCTATTCTTGAGTAAAGATAAGTACCAAAATTATTTGGTTGCTTAAAAGCATCCAAGACAAATCTTTGATAAAATTCAAATTCTGAAAAATTTATACCATTTTCTGAAGGCCATGATAATTACAATCTTTTCATGGATTACTGATAGGGACAGTTCACCAAAAGGAAACTCCATTCGTATTGGCTGACCAACAAATGCACATTGCACAGTTTTTAAAATGCTTCTGAAGGCTTGAAGTAGCAGAAATCCATTGAGCTGTTCATGCTCTACTCTCTCCTAGATCTAGTTCACTAGCTGACTGAATATACATGTATGTGTGAATGTCTGTGTGTCAGAGGCTCGCTTCAATATCTTTGTACGCCGCTAATGGCTGCAATACTGCCGAAGCGGCGTTAAGCAATAATTCACTCACTCACTCAATATCTTTGTATCATGTGTCTGGTTAAGACCTGTTCACACTGTATGATTTGTAGTTACAACTTGTTGTATCCACCTGTAGTATCTACCGGTACACGATTTATATGTGCATCTGTCAATCCTTGAATTGTCTAGATGTCCTCAAAATGCAACTACAGTTGAATACGGCAAGTTGTATCTAAATTCAAACTGTAAAACCAGGCCTTACTGGGTGCGTGTGTGTATGTTTGT
This sequence comes from Gibbula magus, assembly GCA_936450465.1. NCBI lineage: Eukaryota > Metazoa > Mollusca > Gastropoda > Trochida > Trochidae > Gibbula > Gibbula magus. The sequence goes on along the minus strand of OW388289.1, from coordinate 22,872,801 downwards.
ATGTATGTATGTATGTTTTTTATGCCCAGCACTCACACATAGACCTTTATCATTTATCTGCTTATTAAAAATGTGTACGTGTGTCTGTATGTCTGTATGCCCAGCACTCTAACCCCGCTCCTCGTTAGTCAGTACTTCCTCCATCTAACCATCTTCATGAACATCATCATCATCTCGTCTTTATTCTTAACTAGCTTGGTAAGAGCTATCGTTTTGTCATTACGTTTACATACTCTCTTTACTTGACTGTAGTTTTAGTTATATTTCTTAAGCATGTTTGTTTGAGGGTTCAAATACATTTTAAAGTAAAGCATGTTTTGTGCTAATTTCAAACGAGATATCTTAAAATGAAGCATGTTTTGTGCAAATTTCATATTAAGTTGTTTTAAAATTAAGCATGCTTGTTTTGAGGTTTTTGCTGTAGTTAAATGATGCTCTTAAGAGTTTCAGATGTAGATATTAATAACTAATTTTTTTTAAAGAAAATCCACAATACCTGGACGTTGTTAAAGCTAATAAAATTTAATTAAAACATCATTGTCAAGCTGTTTTGCCTTCAATAATAATATATTAAATGTTAAGCAATAGCCTCTGGGGATTGTGGATGTATGTAAAGTATTGTTTGATGTTGATACTAATTAGCTGTAGTTGAAATAACGTGACATTCCCTGAAGGGGTGACAGGCCATTATGTGGTACTGATACCCCTCGTGTGAAGTGATGATAACTGATTTTGCAACTGGAGGACTTAATGAAATAAGAATCTTCTAAACTAATGCATATCTAATGCATCATTTGAAACAAACTGCCTATCCATATTTGAAAATGACATAGCAGTATGAATTTTTTACTCTGGATCCCTCCGAAATCATAACTCAAATGGAAGCCCATAGGTGGAAACAAAATTCAAGAATAAAATGAAAAATTTAGAATCGCATAAGTTATATCTTCCAGTTGTTCGCCTCCTGTCTGTCTGTCCGTCTGTATGTCCAACTGGTGGACAGACAGCGAGCTAGCGTGGCGTGCAGTCGGTGTGCGCGCCGGGCCAGCTGAAGGGGTTAAGCATGAGTTTGTGCATGTGTTGTGTGTGTTTGCAGACGAGCTAACCCAGCAGACAGAGAAGTACCAGGCCCTGAAGTGCGAGATGCAGCAGACTCTGGCTGACCTCCAGGACATGTACTGACCCTTTCCTTCCCAAGTACCCTTCGTCAGTCGCACTCTCAAACTCTGACCCTTCTCCTGTTCTTTTCCCCTCAGTGTAGCCAGACTACACGATAGCAGGCGCCACAAATGGCTGCGGCGTTTAACAACTCGCTTACTCACCCATGATAGAAGGAATTCCTTATGAACATTTTACCTCCCTCAAAAAATCTAAAATTGATGCTGGCTGGCAATATAAATTACCCCTATTACTTTAATGACCAAATCAATCCAAATCCAATAAATGTACTATGTCGATTTTAAATCGCAAAATTAAAGAAGAGCATGAACACGTTCCCAGCTAGGACTACTAGTTCCTAGGTTCTGGGCAGTTTGACTTGTCTTATTTCATACCCTACCAAATCAACATCATAGTAAATACCTTCATTTCAGGTCCACACACATCTGCCCCATCCCTAACAGTGTTTGAGATGTCGACTTAATAAATCAATGCTTGTTATTAAAATGATTGATGACATAAATGTGCACCGCATGATTTGAAGTGTGAAAATAGAAAACTAACTTACATTAGTCTAAAACCATGTTTTGATGTTGACGCTACCGTATGTGTAAAGCGTGTTTGAGAACTGCTACTTAAAGAGCCTGCTCACTAACCCTCTGCTGAACTGGACCCCGTCTGACCAGTGTCCATCCTTGTTTCAGATGAGCTGCTTGCCGAGAAGGAGAAATACAAGGCCATTAGTGACGAGCTCGACCAGACTTTCGCAGAGTTGGCTGGTTATTAAAAGTGTTTTCTTCCCTTTATCAACCAGCCATAAAAGATTTTGTAGGCTATTGAAAAATTTATTCAAATTTTGGAATCATGTTGTAAAGTTAAACTCTCGGTGCCTCTTCTCTTCTGCCTGTTATTTTGAGTGCGTGAAGCAAAACATGATGACCAACATAAGACGTGTATACATATTCCTTGCTTTCACTTACACCTATCATGAATTGTACAGAATAAATAGCATACATGTTTTGGCCCTGCCAAAAGTATTGAGGGACATTACTGGAGATGTGAGCTGTTTTGACTGAATACCTCAAGATTCCTGTTTCGAATCGCCCTCCTCCATGCAAGCAAGTTAACAGTCGTACTCATCTGGTGTCCGTGACTGAGCTGCCGCTGCTATACAAGTCACGACACTCCGCAGATGATCCGCAGAAGGGAAGATCCTTGCTCGGTCCGACCGATTGACAGACCGACAAGCCTACTGGCCGCTCTATAAGTGTCCCTATATATTTTTGGCTTGTGTAAGTAGAAGTGGGACAGAACTGAATGGACTTGATATGTTGCCACTGGTTTGGCTCTGAAGGTGATGTGATTGCAGTTTAGGTACAAGTCCAGTGATGTGACTAGTGGCACGTGTCCTGTGACAGTGTATTGTGTCAATACGCCAGCTGCCGAGAGCTGCCTGCCACACGCATTTGTCAAATTGTATTGTACATTGTGAAAAACAACCAAATCCACCATGTTTGATAGACAAATTAGTGTAGAACTTATTGCATGCGATCAAAGATCACGGAAAATTTGTATATGTATTTATTTTGACCCAAACAATTTTTTTATCAAATACTTCTTTGCCCGCAAAGCTCTTCTGTCTTGGCTAGTATTTTCTTGGCTTCTGAAATTCAGATCTGCTGACGATGCGAACTGTTACTTCTGTGCTATATTGTACTGCTACCTTGTATGAAGTAAATTGTGCATTTATAATCCAATAAATGTGTACTTATTGACTGTCATAATGTATAGTTGTAATACTATCATGAAAAGAAAAGAAACTTTTGTACTTTGCTTGTAGTGGACTTCCACATAACACATACAACTACTGTATCAAGTTACACATAGATCCCTAGCCATGGCTTTGCTGCAGCTCCTGGGTATTGCCATTGTTTTTTAACAATAAAAAGTCATCTACTTCCATTCTCTCTCTGTCTTCTTTCAATAGTTAGTTTGCTTACAAGATCCTTAAAGGGACGGTTCTATCCACATTGATTTTTAACACAATCCAGTTACTGAAGGTAATATTTTGGTGATTTGACAGTGCAAATGTATGCAAAAATAAAAACATGAGAAGAAATAAGAACAGGAAGATTTTCTGGATAACTTCTTTAATGTGAAAATACACGACGTTTTGGAGTACATTTGGAGTCAATCACATTCCACCTGATGGAGTGAGTATGTACTCCGAAACGTCGTGTATTTTCACATTAAAGAAGTTTTTATCCAGAAAATCTTCCTGTTCTTATGTATACCACTTCTAAATGCCCTCCTTACTCGCCACTTATGGCTGCAATAATGCCGAAGCGGCGTTAAACAATAACTCGCTCACTTACTCCTCTAAATGCCCTTCAAAGACCTGATGAGAAGAAATATGAATTATGTGTTACTTCGTGGATATTCTGTTTTTATCAAGTACAACATTTCTTCTCATTTCATATAATAAATAAAAAGAAAATGGCGGTCAACCCAATAGAACCCTCCCTTTAACCCTCCGCCTGCTGAGGCTGCAGTGGTCGTTAGACCTTGACCAACGCAACATTATTCCCTCTGGGAACAAGATAAAGTGGACTGCACTTTATTGACATGTCACATAACACTATCAGCAGTAGAAATACACGCCTTCTTGTCTCATTAGATTTAGGTGAAATATAACATCACACTGACTTGAAATACATCACACTCGGAATCACACTATCTGCAATAGTACAGGTTAGTTCCTGGTGATAAGTGGATAAGCCATTTGGATATTCAGTGCTGGTGCCTAAATCGTGCAATGGAGTCTTCCAAAAAAATAAAACCAATGTACTATTTCAGATGTTGTTTAATCTCCACTATAACAATGTTACAAAAGTGAGCAAGGAAATGGTTTCAGGGTAGTTCCTTCAATGCATGCTGCAGTTGCTTTCTATCAAATTATCAGCCGGTATTATCTACAAGTGTACAGAGAAGGATGTACTTCTATAACAATAAATCAAATCATGAGATCAACCGCAGATTTGTGATTGGCACACGTTGATACAAAGATACAGATACAATCATTAAGTTATTGGCATCTCAGTCGGATCAGTTTTTGTGCAGTTTATGTCGTCATCTACAGAGCATTTTTGTTTTGGCTAGAACTTTTTTCTAGAAAGGTTTTAATAACTCGTATACATAACTTCCCACTTAAACCCCTGACATGTTCACATTCAAGTTCAAAGGTCACGTGTTCTGAAATCTCTAACACAAATCCTTGGAAAAGCTGTGGGGCTCTTTTTTTGTGGGCATTATCATATATCTATGAAGTATTACCAAAATTGGAAATGGTTTTCGCTAAAATCTGTCAGCAGTCAAGGTCATAACTTAAGCACGGTTTTGCCAATATGCCTTATTTTAACTAATATTTTGAATCATTACGTGTTTGTAATACACTATGGAAAGTGTTCATTGATTGTGTGATTTGGAAGGTCAAGGTCATGAGATATGGGTTAGGCCACGTTAACTCTTTGATCGAATTTTGAAATCGATATAGGTTTTAGGAACTCATATTAATAATTTGTTGATTATACCCCCTGGAATTATTTTGACATGTTCCCCCTGATAAACAAACTCCAATATCAGAATAGAGTTTGTGTGTCGTCTTCACGGAGGCAAAAGTCAAATACAGCTCCTGTGAATTTCATTAATTTGGTAAAAATACATTACCGGTTATTGTTTTTTGCTCATTCGGTCTTTAAGGCAAACCATAAACTGTTCACATTTTCCTCTTCTCCATAACTGGACTTTCCAGGATGACTGAAGAGTAGAGGCTAAGGATGCGCTAGGGAGTTGGCCTGAAGCCTTAAATGTTTCTTGTTTTGAGTGAATAATGGGGGACACCTTTAAAATATACTTGTTACCTGTTTTATAGAATGCAAAGATCTATGATAAATTAAATTTGTGTTGACTGTTGGCATACCTTGACCAATGTGGATTGTAAATTTTGTGAACGACCGATGCCTTATTAGTCGATATGCTAGTCTTTAGTAACCTTAGAGATAATGAATAATGTACTACCTGATGAGCTGCAGAGCTTTGTTTTGACATGGGTGACATTGTCAACAAGTAACAATATTGTTAATGTGGGTAAACCAATTAGCTTCTCAAACAGCTTTTAGTTTAGCCGAGGGGTTTGACTCCTGCAATTTTGCAAATAAAAAACACATAGAATTGTAAAAAAAGAAATTTACACATTGCTTTATCCATAGAAAGCATATCTTGTTATCACTGTTGACATGCCTATCAAGTTTCAGGATGCTGAGATGTCCATTTTGGGAGATATCCTTTGGACTGACATCCTCAGTATGATAGAAATATTCACTGGTAATGGAATATTTTATGAGTGCTTCAATTACAAGAAAATAAATTTGAAAAACTAAGAACATTCTCAGATTTCATGAGGCATACAAAAAGCAAATCTGCACATCATAGTGATGATATGTGTTAATACAAATTGATCAAATGATAAAAAGCTTGAGTTTATGTGCTGAACAAAAAATATGATGCAGTGACCATTAAAACGGGTAGGATTTTTGTCAGTTGTTTTGGAGTGTGTAGAGCTTGTATCAATGATATCAGTGCTATTCCGGGTTTTCAATACCTGGTTGGCAATATTATTGTTTTAAGGACGGGATAGTGCAGTGCTTAGCACGTTGTCTTTGGATCAAGAGGTCTGTGGTTTAAATTCCATCAGGGGCACGGCAACATTGCTGTAAAGAACTGTTCTACACGCTGTAAGGTTTGGGTGCAGTGCTACCCTGAATTTTGACAGAGTACAACCCATGGTTCGCTTGTTCCAGCCGTTGTTCACAGGTTTCACCGCAATGCATAGCCATGAGGGCTTTCTCCCTGCAATAATACTATCAGCCATGATATAAGTGAAATATACGCTTGAAAGCGGCATTAAACCTCAAATCACCTCACCTCACCATTGTTTTGTTGGCATTCCCTCCGCAACAGTACTAAAAGGTAAAAGCTATCAAGTAAATAAACTAATACTCATAGTAACTAAAATTACCAGTCACCTCACCTGAACACTGGACAAAAGACAAACGGTGAGATACTTCAAATTTTATTTCACAATCAGTGTCACATAAATTAACAGAACAGGGAACTGAGATTCTGCGTAATCTTTTTCCAACTAACAGATATTAAATCATCCTAGATATTTTAACCATCAAATTGATTTTAAAGTATATACAATTTGCAAAAATAACCAGGTTTTGAGTGTCTACAGTGGTTCTACAAGATAAAACAAAAGCAACAATCAACTCTTGCAGACGAAAACAGTAAAGCAGTACTGCATTTCCTGAACTTTGTCAAACTACCGAAGTGTAAATTATATCTGGTAAAATAAAACTTGACATAAATGAATAATAAATTTTTTTTATTCTATTAAAATATCTCATTACATATCGCATAGATAAGTTCCCTGATATTTTATATACAATGAATCAATTAGGAACTTGCATTATCAAAAACATGTACGGTTTGGGATTTGACATTGGAGAGGCTTGATTCATTTGTGCATCTGTGAATTGCAATTTCTACCTCGAACTTACGCCTGTTGTGTTTGGTCTGGAGTAGCGGTGTCCACTAGGATACTGACAAGGAGTGGCATGGTACAGGGATGGGATTAAACTTTGCAGATGAAAGAGTTAAACAAAGCCATTGAGTTGAAAGTCCATGGTTAAGACCTGGTGAAGATACTCCTCAAGAACCAAAAAGAGGTTATTACTGCAAAGGTGACTTTACTAAAAGTAATGTTCAACATTAGACTGTATCGTGTATAGAAATGAAATTCCAGCCCAATGAAAGATACAATATTTTCCTTTCTATTAAATGTTGACAATGAAAATAGTGAGTTTCCCAACTGCCCTTCCCTGTATAGTAGGGACATGCAAGAGAATACCACAATGCCTGTACTGGTCGCGTAGCCTAGCTTTACATGTACATACAGTACGATACAGTTAGTCACCCCACACAATACAGTGCATAATCAGTATCAAGGCAAATAAAGATGAACATACTTCATCACATGTTTATATGGAGTGCTCGCACATGTTGCTCATAAAGATTGCTTCTTTAGTTAAAGGCACAGCGAACATTCAGGCACAATACCCAAAACACTTTTTCAAACATGACTTTAAATGAAAATATGACAATTCTTCACAAGAATGAGAGAAGCATACGGTATATTTCACATCAATTTATTTCAGGCCAAGAATAGCAATTGCATCATCAAAACGGTACATGTTATACATGAACGCAACCACAGGACACGAGGTTAACTACAGCAGACATTGTAGCAGAATGTGTCATTCTTATTTGATACAGAAATCAAAATGCTAGGATGAAACTAATTTTCAGCTTTTAAAGCTTTTTTAATTGTTTGACTTGTACCCAGACGACAGTCCCTATTAAACTTATACTCTGGGTTGTTGACTTTCTGAGGTCTTTCTTCAATGTTTTGCCATTTGAATTGAGTTACACTTTCAGGCTGGCAACTTCTCAAACAGATTTCACACAATATTTTTTAAAACAGTAAGTTGTAATTAGTATTTTTCGAACTTTTAATGCTTTATCCATATGTCAATGAAGTATGCATGTTGTGTTGGTTTTTTTCTAGGGAGATGGAGGTATTCTTTAGAACCTGATGATTGGTAAAATAAATCCCTGTAGTGCAAAAAAAATTAGTTTAAAACATTTTCGTTCTGCTGTGTACAGATTTCAATACTCACTACATATTCTGCTGACTATGATATAAAGAAAATATGAAAAACATACTTTTCTGTTCATATTCTAAATAATTGCAATACAATATCTTGAATAAAAAAAAGCCTTGTTGAAATCAGCAAGTATTGAATCTACTACTGTTATGGCCATGGTTGGGGATACTAACTGACATGTGGGGACATCTGTATAAAATAAATAATAATATCGGGTTGGTTTAAGAATCATGACTATTTACACAGATATGCACACGTTGCTAATACTATGGATGATGAGATGACAGACGAAGGGAACAATTCTGACAAATTATTCACTAAATGAGATCAGATGAATACTGGACTGAGAAATAACTTAAATGATAAATAATTTTCTTAGTATAAGTCTTTGGCAACCAGAGGAATAGAAAACAAACATTACATCTACAGGCAATTATATACAAAAGCTTGAGAAAGCTTGGGTCACACGTAGATTTCAACATGATCGCGGCAACTGTACAGCAGCAATGTGTGCTAGATGATTTTATACATGTGAGGACTTCTGGTCGACATAACAAGCCAATCACAACTTGGAATAGGGGCCAAAGCTAACAAGATAGTAGAAAAAATATCACCAATACATATATAACTATATATAACTATAATAAACTCCAAAATCAACATATCTAACAAAAATACTGTAATAAAATTTGGCAAATAACAATAGCTCTTCTCTCCCTGCCATTGGTTCCGCAGAGTTGCTGTACCCAGAGTGCTACATCTGTGACGAGTCCTGGAGGGTTTCAACCTTCTTCATCTGTACGATACTGGACATTTGTAAGCTTCATATTCACACATTGATTTGTAACAAGGGTTAAATGTAGATCTGACATCACACATGAAGCTTGCAGTGAGAATATAAATGTCTGGACTATCTGCCCGCCTCAGTGGATTATTGCAACATCTTCTAATAATTTAGATTCTTACTACACGAGTGTTCTGCTGCTACTATTCCATGTTCAAGGTGGCAAGGTGTGAGCTACAGAACTGTGAGGAACGTCTCTCTGGAATGTCTGCCTATCCTCTACTAGTTGCTGCTCACGTCAAAGTTCAATACTCTACTGGCTTCAATACAGAGTCACCACTCAAAAAGTCCCTCTACAGATTGATGATGTTATAGGCTTTCAAACTCGACAAGAGAATGTAAATTGTCCACAGTGTGAAGAGGAACGTACTTGTCAACCACTTTATACAACTGTTCTTGCCTCCAAGCTCTCCGCCCAGAAACTGAAAGGTAAGATAAGCATGAAACATGCATACTGTGTTATCACTGTCATTGCTTAGAGTTTCGTGCACATTGGGTAGAAATACATTGCTTACTGTCCTGTTTTTCTCAATTATTAAATTACTGAAAACACAACAATTTTCATGAAGTAATTTTATAAAGTGTTTGACCATTTACTTGTTAATGGGTTAACTGTCTAGGTATACCATAAGGTCCTAGCCAAGCCTGGAATAAATATTTAGTATCATATGTAACAAGGCAATGAGACAAGCTAAGGGGTTGACAAAGTGACTTAGACAGGGGGTTCAGACATGTGATTAGACAAGGGATTGAAACAAGTGACCTTGACAAGGGATTGAAACTAGTTACTTAGACTAGGGGTTACTTAGATAAGTGATTTTGGTAAGTGATTGAAACAAGTGATTCAGACAAGGGATTGAAATAAACAAACTTTGACAAGTTACTTAAACAAATGACTTTGAGAAGGGTTCGAAACAAGTGACTGAGAGAAAGAATTCAAACATTCAACTTGGACAAGGGGTTGAAACATGTAACTTTGACAAGGGTTTGACACACGCTCCTTACACAAGACAATGAAAGTTTAGACAAGGGATTGAAACAAGCAACTAAGACAATGGATTGACACTAGTGACTTAGACAAAGGATTGAGACAAACGACCTAGATAAGGGATTGTGACAGTGACTAAGATGAGAACTGACCTTCCTACGGAAGAGGAGGAGGATGATGCAGATGGTGCCGCACACTCCGAAGATGACAACGCTCTGAGTTAGGTTGTCACTCTTCACCCTGTACGTGGTGTTGGTAGCCAGGGCGTACATGGTGCTCAACACCCAGGGTAGACCCAGTCCCAGGAACACGTTCACGCTGTTACTCCCTGTAACATAGGCAGTGACAGTCTCTCATTCATCTATAGATACTCAGTTACATTCATGATGTCAAAATTTATTCATAGAGAAAATTAGATATGGATATAATAAAACAATAGTTTCCATAATTCCTCTGGTCTGATATATATAGATACATACATACATAGATTTTATATCTTCAAAATTGTAATTTTTAATATTCATAAACAATTTATTAAAGTGAAAGTATTTGTATACAGAAGAAAGCAGGTGTACTGAACTAAAAGCATGCGTAAAACATGAACCGAGTTCAGCCCAGGTCAGCTTCAGTTAAAGCTATCACTCAAAGTTGACTCTTAGTCTCGTTCATTTCCATAAAACACATTTTCAAAATATAAAAACAGTAGATTAAACAGTGTATAAGTTTTCTGTGTACTGCATCCGATTTAAACTCATTTTCATATCATGGCAACAAGATATTGATTTGGGTTTGTATTGCTTTAACCCTAACTGATGGTGCATCTATAGACATTTTCTAGTTACCTCACAAATTCATAAATTTGCCAGTCAGAAGCTTTATTACATGAAGTTCATGCAAGTCTAAAACAATTAGTGGCCAGGTCTTTGAAGAGCATTTATAGACATGTTCTAATAATTGGTTATTTGATATGGATCAATCAAGTTTTTTCAACCCTGTGAATAATCTATTTAATGTAGCAAGGGAGATACTTCATAGTCATCATTATATCATACAATCAAGTGAGACTAACAAATTTGGTCCTGAGAACATCCACCATAAGCTGGCACACCTATCTCTCCTTGCACTTGAAAATTGTATATAGAGTCATGTTGTATATGAAACAGAAGTGATTGTGATATCACCTCCAGTGGGATTCGAACCCAGGACAGAATCCTGCCAAAGGGATATCCCACAAGGCGAAGACACAAAGTGAGTCGTCCTCAAGCCAAACTTTTGCAACTTATGAAGCACCTCATTTCGACATACTCACGGTGTAGTGAGCATTAAGAACTTGCCCAAGTTTAACAGAAGCGGTTTGTGAAATCAACCCCTAAGCGGGAATAGAGCCTGGTGTAAAGTCTGAAAATATACCCCCTTCAAAGTATAGCTCCCAGAATCTACAAAGGTATACTTTTGAAGGGGGGTATAATCTGGAAGCTTACACCGGATGAGAGTCCTGCGAACCAAAGCGACATCCCATTTGCTGAATTCAGTAGGGAGACTTTAATTTCACCTTACCACATACATTTTAGTAAACTCTAGTGCTGATATAGGAGACAGATGTTGCTGCATCTAAGGCGCCCAATCACTCACCTGTCACGTTGCCGATTGCAGCGTCTGCGTGTTCATCCTGCTTGGCAGCTGTGCGACTGGCGAAGGTGTCCGGTATGCTGGTGCCAAGTGCAATAATGGTGATCCCTGTGACACTGTTCTCCAGCTTTATAACACAGCCCAGTAAGTTTCCAAGCTGCAACACAATGCCGACCCAATACTTGTCATTAAACATCTCCACAGGAACATATTGTATATTTGCAAGTATGAGAGGAAGCAGCTGTTTTAATTCTGCACAAATCTTTTAAAGACTTGATCAAGAAATAGAAACAATACAAGTTAACTCTCAGGCACTTTATTAAGAAATTATTGAGGAAACTGTCCCCCTCATCTAAGATGCAACAATGAATATAACACAAGAGATTTTCAAATGATATGCAATGTCCAGCGCTGATAAAATCAATCAAGACACATTTACTAGTTTTTATCATTAGAAGCTGGTTCTTCTTATACTGCATCACTGAGAAGTAAAAAGAATTGTAGTGACCCACAGAATGTGTACTGTCATATGTTTTAAGTAAAGGAATGGTTCCTATGAGAAACCTCACAAACAAGAGTTTTGAAAGTGGTGTCTGTGTGTATTTTCCAAATGTAGGCTGTCATCAAAGTTAAACACATTGAATAAAACGCTTCATGAGATAACTCGGAAAGAAAAGTTTGAAAATTGGTCAAAGAGTCATGGTAGCCTTCAAAATAGCACCCATGGTCACCAACATTTATTTGAGTCTGTAATTTTCCCATATAGGCTGTCACCAAATTTAAAGACATATACTACAATGGTTCTTTAGATTTTGTGTTAAAAGGAGGGTTCTATCGAGGTATTTTTTGTGGAAACGAAATTCGGGAAGAATTTCCTGTTTACACATATATGTTATAAATACATGATTAAAACACAGTGAACTTGAAGGATACTAATGAAGGTAAAATTTTGATGAGTTTATATTTAACATGATAAACACAAGCACACATTTGTTGAGAACTGAAGCCATTCATCGGCGATGTGAGTGGGGAAAACTTCGCTACATCATAACAACAAATTATTTATTAGTTTTAAGATATGTTATGTGTTACTATGTCAATACTCTACCAGTGTATGTCTTTAGTTAATAAAAAGTTGTAAAATTAGGTACAAGATAGCGTGTTTTAATTTCACGTAATGCAAATTATCCAAGATGGCGACAGAACCATCCCTTTAACAAGAGTTTGAAAAGTCAAGAAATAAGGTTAATGTCGACTAGTGTCTGCATAATCCCATAATGTAAGCTATCACACAATTTGAAAACCTTTTGGTGCAATGGTTAATGACATACCATATTAAAAAAGAGTTTGATAAGTATGTCAAAGGTCAATGTCAACCAAGTTGTCTGATGAATGCGGAATCCTATCATGAAAATTGTCACCAAATGTGAAGACAATGGGTGCAACGGTTCAAGAGATATTGTGTTCACAAGAAAGGGGACATACAGAATGAAGCCACTAAATACATAGTCTCTTATTCCAGGTTTCTGTGGGAGTTTAGTCAAGCAACTAAAGTGTCAGTATAGTTACCTGTTCGACAACCAGAGTCAGAAAGAAGATGTAGACCAAGGACAGGACAAACGCTGGCCACGCCCCCAACTTGGATCTATATCAACATATTCAAAATATGATTATTAAATTTCAACTTATTGAATTAACACTATCAAATATTTCATTTTTGAGAATTTGTCAATATAATAAAAATATTGAAATGAACTGACTTAAATCTTACAAAGATTGAACTACTTGTGGCTCAGGATGTCACAGATCTTAAAAAGAAAACAAAGCTAAATTGTTTTCACCACAATTGTTACAAAAAAATGTTTTGATCCTTTAGTGTAAATGTTTGAAATTTATTAGATTATTTCCCTCTCAGAACTCTATGAATACAAGCATTACAAGTCGAACAAACGTCTTACGTTGGTGGAATCATAGCACAGAATATCTTCCAGAAGAACGTGAAGAAATGCATCAAGTAGTCAATGAATGTTGGAGGAACATCATTTCCATCCTCGTCTGTACTACCCCCAACTGTCATCGCACTGAAACATCAGGAATATGTAACTTCTAAATGAAATCATAAAATCTTCAAGAGCACATGCTACTCAGCTGGCTTGATGTCACGAGGTAGGAGACGAGAGTTACCATCAATACGCTTACAAATCATTGCAGTATATATAAATATCCCTCTGTGTTGCCAGTTTGCTGAGTTTCCATTTAACAACAAGAAAATAAGTGAGTGCTCACTCATTACATCCCCGCTTTCACATTGGTCATCATAAATCATGAAATCATAAAGGGGTAAATAGTATATATTGGGACATACTATTAGATTAAAGTGTGCAACAGTTGAATTGATATCAAAGTAAGCGACTGTGACCTACTTAGCGAACTGTCCACCCCATGTTTGTTCCTCATCATCCTGGTCGTCCATGACATCAGCGATACGCTCCACCAGGTCATCTGTGGAACAGTAGTCTCACCATTACTCATTCTTATACACATCCAAATTAAATCGGATCAAATGTAACACTCGTACCTTGCTGTGTTTCTGATCTGGGCACCATTGAAGTAGAACACAGATCAATGAACGAAGTATGAGTGCTACATTCAATCTATGTAAATGAGATTGTATATACATTAAAGTCATTTAGACACCACATAAAGAAATCCCTTATTCGGTAGATCTAAAGGACTTAGAATAAACTAAAAAACAGAATTTTAGACAGGAACATCTGAATTCCAGTGTTTATACCAAAGATACACGTGCACATAAGCTGCTACTCACCTTTATTTATGTGACACACCACTGCACTGCGGACACCAATACGAGCTCCTAAACTTGGATTTCGAAGGGCAATGATGAAGTTTACAGCTTTCTGAAATCGAAATTCTAATTTTATATTCAAACAATATATCATATAATAGAGAGTTGGTTTCTCATGTGAAGAAAAGTTATATTTTGACCAATGTAGAAGTCTTCTCAAGAACGGAGTTCATCATATTAAATTAAAGCAAAGAAGAGAAGTCACAACCACCTGATGTTTAGTCCATTATTTTTCATAATGCTTAATAGAACCATTAACTCTGCAGCTCAACAGCATGATTTATTATCTAAAGTTCTCAAGTAATATTATTAATACAATGACCTCCCCAAGCCCATGTAATATTCCCCCTCACCACTGTAAAATAAAGTTAAAGGGACAGTCTCCAACCCCTCACCCCTTAGCTTCTGATAAATTTAACCAAACTGCCCTTACTGGGCTTTGCGTCTTTGTAGTGCATCTCTTTGGTTGCCACAGCAAACCTAGTGATTCCCTCATCCACACCATTCCCTCCAATACACACTACCCATACATAGCCATAGCCAATATGATTATATTTTATCATAGTAATTAAAGTGGTGCATCGTTTTTAATTGCAACCCTGTCACACCCTTATGATTGGAAATAGGGCAATGAAATTTGCAAATCTTAGTCCTAATCCAACACAGATTAACAGCTTGCTAGCATCACTAGCTCCTTGAGTAGGGATGAACTTTTCTAAAATCTCTGACAGATGGAAAGACCACCTTATGGTGCAGGATAACAACCAATATTGAGAAACAGATCATCAGTATAGTTCCTTAACATATGCAATGGTACTTTGGATTAGTGGGACTAATCTTGCCTTTGAGTCTTTGTTGGTGTCCACTGATATTGTCTTTGTAGTTTCCCCGTGGCTGAAGTTGACCGTTCCATTCGACATGATATAGTCCGCTCCCTGGTCAATTATCTTTCCTCCTGTAGCTGTACCATCACTGTAACATAGCAACATCAATACACATTATTACATGATGTCCCAATTAAAATAATTTCTATGAAATTCCACCTTTGAAGCTTTAACTTTAATTTTAATAACAGATATTTACTTAGTGGTATACCTTCATACTCTTGGTATTTATACGAGCCCTGGGCCAGCCATATAAAATCTACAATTTCAAGTACACACTATCTAAAGTTAATCAAATTGCATGGTGATTATTGTTTTTACCACTTCATATCTATGTAGTGAAATGAATCTTCTTCACAGGTATGTGCACTTACATGGTAGAGTATTCCAGTGTGACTTTTCCATCACAGCCATGTTCGCGGACAATCTTGACGGTCACCTTGCCAGCCTTCATGTCTGCATGATAGTGAGCATCCTCAAACAGAAACTCTCCTGGCTCTGAAACACAATGTCTTCATGTCATCATTCCAGCTTCCTCATTAAAGGTTCTGTAGCATGTTTCTGACATTTTTTATATGTTCAAAATTGCCATTTATAATAAAATGCTAACAGCCATTTTAGTGTGAACACCTTTTAGTACTTGAGTATGGGATATGGATCCGTGTTGCTTTTGATTGGTAACACATCTTTTCCATTTTGTGAGATCTCATTATTTCCTTTAGCTACAGCTCCTTTAATACCATCATAACTTACAAGTGTGTGAAATGACAATTTATAAACAAAGTCTTGTATTTCCATTTCCTAAACTGGTTGTCAATGACCTCATAGCTTTTGGCTGATGAGGGTTGCAGACACAGCGTTGCTTACCATCATCGTCCACGATGGTCACTCTGGCTACACTTGGGTCGCCCAGACCGCTCTGTCCCTTGGGATTCTTCAGGATCACGTAGAAGTCCATATCAGATTCGTACTGGTTGTCGTTCACAATTGGGATGAGGAACGACTTCTTGTAGTCGGTCTCTTTAAACACCTGAACATAGACACAAAAGGAATGAATACATCTTCAAACTTGAAAGATAAATTTACAATATTAATGCCCTTGTCAACTCTCCATTCCTTAAAATAATATTAACTGAACCACATATTGTTAATTAGTGGAGAGCAACAAAGACTATGGGAGTTATAACCCACAGTTCTGAATAACAAAAGTTATAACTCATTAACATGATATACCATGCTGTTCAGCTGAAGGATAAATAAATGGTACCTTTAACATTCCCAAACTCATTTAAATCAGACCGAATATAACTTTTGTCCCTTGCTGCATTCATGATCAGAGTATTGCTAGGAGGGTCATGTCTTAGGAACTTGTCTTTGATCTTTCACCATCCTTAAAGAGCCATCTTTCATAATATTTCATTTGGCTTTTTCATGTGTCGAATCCGAAACCAATACTTTCACCTTTATTACGATAATATTCTGAGTCGACTATCAATAAACCGTTAATTTTCAGCTAAAGTGAGTACTGAGTAACTTCACGAAAAATTACACCCATTTATATGGTTTTTGCAACAACATCCTCAATGGCTCTATCGAATCTGATAGTCTTGTTGCAGATTGGTTGGAGTGGAAGATCAGGAGATATGATCATGCCTCCCAGTACCCAGATCAAGAACACAAAGAGTTACAAGTGCTGCGTTCAATATGATTTTAATGAGACTGAAATATTTCTTGTCCATCAGATAAAGGGTTACCAGACTAACCAATTCCAATTGACACAATTTAACAAGATAGGAACATAGTCAATAATTTCTTTAGGAGTACTTCATGAAAAACTGTCAAACCATATATAAATGACAATACAAATCTCACCTATGTCAAGGTCAATATAGCTTCCAAAGCTTTAAACTCACCAATGTTCCATTTGCAAAATTGAAATCTTTGCCCATCTTGGCAGACCCTTCTCTGGTTTCATAGTCTACAGAGACGACGCCTATATGCATAGAAGACTCAGTGTCCTTGGATGAGGGCGCTCCCTGGCTGGTGGCGCTACCGTTCTTGAACACCACTTTTTCCTACAGGGTAAAGAGTAATGTCAGCTCACTCAAGATGCTTTAGTGTCAAAATTTATTATTGAACACGCAGAATGTAATCATAATATAGCAATCAACATCTTTTCTTTACTTCGTTTCCTATCCAAAAAGTTTTAATTAGGATCAATTTAAACAAATCCCCAAAAAGGACATGACAAACATTATATTATTTGAGGTGTATAAATGGAGGATACTTACAGGTATATCATTCATTCCTCTCACCCTAAAATAAGACATGAAAATCATTATATTAAATGCTTTGCAAAATGTGTAATAAAACAAAAAGACATAGTCATCAACATCCCCCGCCAGACCAAAGAAATCGGAGCAAGGGCAATAATTCAAGAAGAAATAATTGTTTGCTTCTCATTTTCTATGTTCTAAGCACAAACATGTTGAATTTAAAGCCTGTAATTAGAAATGATGTGAAAAATAATAAGGATACATGATAAAAGTGAGCAAAGCTTATATACCCCTCAATCCTATATGCATCCATTTCAGCATTACAGCTTTTAATGGCAGTTCAACTTAAATACAAGCGTAATACTTTTTGCCAAAAATAATTTTTCGGAACTGATTTTTCAAACTCCTTCAAGAGTATCAATTGCAGTTTCACAATGCAAAAATTCCTTTATTTATATGTAATGGTTTCCAAGAAAACATCTTCCCTTTGGAGCATTATAGCTGTAGTTGGAACTAATTTAATAACAGATTCAATTACCTAACTCCATCAAAAATGAATTTTTTTAACTGGTTTGTGAAATCAATCAATAATATTACCGTAATTGAAGTATAAACACCAAAATTTCTTTCACTTAGATGTAAGTTTTCAAGAAAACTTGTTTCCATTCGAGCAGTTTTTTGCACAAAGTTCACGTACAGATTTAAGGGCCGTAACTCTGTAAAAAATACATTGGAACTGCCTTTCTAACTCGATCAAGAGTTATTGTTCATTCCCAAAGAAAGCTGGAAATGAGCCAGAACTGATGAGAAGAAAATGTTTAAGAACTGTACAAAACATTTTTTGCGAATACAAACAGAATGACCACTGTATACCCCAGCCTACACAGTAGCAGAGTATAATTAAGATGAAAGCGTGTTACTTACGGGATCTGTCGGTGGAAGAGTACATCAATCTCCAAGTTGCCGGCACTTTCTAGCACTGCGTATCTGTCCGAGGCAAAAGTGAACTTGCCAGCCAGCTCTCCTACAGATCAGGACAAGATATACATGTACAGAACACTAGATAATCATCCGGTCTGTCGTCAGTCCTTCCAAACTACCAGTGTCCAGTCTACATATACAGATATATGGATATAAAGAGTGGATTTGAAACAAGTAGGGGCTTCATTTCTTTCAAAATGTTTACTTTCCATATGTTTTGTAATCTTATCGATTTTGATAAAGATAATAGAGCCATTGGCTCTGTAGCTCATCCAGTACTAGTATTGCATTATTCATTTTCTCTAAGGTTAAGGTTAACACATAAATAAGACATTTCCAATGTGGGCCTGCCTTTATAATCCCTCACCAAATAAGCTACTTAATGAAACATTTTGTTATTTTATTGTTCTAGACTGGACACAGAACTATGCACCAAGATATTGGTAGAACTGTTTCAGACAAAATAATGCTCATAATGATATCCAGACTTTCTTACAAACTCAGGAACAAGCAATAGAATGTAAGCTACCATGTTTTAAAATATCATGTTTCAAGTTGCTGAACACATGTACAGGCTTGTTGGACACAAACTTCAGAAAACAGGGATAGAGATGTAGAAGGAGACCAGAGAAAGGGAAAGACAGACAGACAGAAAAACTGAGATAGAGAGAGACTGAGAGACAGAGATAGACACAGAGACTGAAAGAGGTGGATGGCGAGTACCTTCTGGAGACTTTCCCTGCTTGACTGCATCGTTGAGAGTCTTCACCTTGGTGACCACGTCCGCAAGTTTGGGATGACGCGACGACTGAATGGGACGTTGTTTCTTCCCCCCCATCATTGCACTGACCGCAGCATGTCGAAACCTGCATGGAACACAGGACAAAATGTTATAGCATACACCAGTGGTTGGGTCATCAACTTTAATTCTGACACAGCAAAAACAGCATGTTTATCAATGAAAGAGTGCTTTACAGACACAGTGTAGGCATATTGAAGGTGTGAAACACAAATTAGTACTTAGGTGTTCTCACTCTCTCTGCTACGGTCGGATTTAAGATTCCAGGTAACAACCCAGGATAAAATGCTGGTGCAATTTTCAATCATCGTATAATTCATCTTACTGATTTAAAGTATATAAGAATGTATAACGACAACATGCTACATCCCTTTGACGCATCACTTGAGTGACAATAGTTATTATAAGATCCCTGAGTTGCAGGTATAGGACGTATTGTATATCTATCTACCAGTATCTACATCAAGTCCAGGCAGCATGCCAAAATACATACATCTCATTCAATCAGTAACTGAATAATGTTAATGTAACAGACATAAGTAGTAAAAGATTTTAATGTGATTGTTTGTCTATGAAACACTACAGAAAACCAACATCATCGAGAGATGATATTAAACAACCTTCTACAAAATCCATCCCTGCATCAGGTCTTGATAAAACAATGATACAACCGAACACATTTCATCAGATACCTTGGTCTCACGCCTCAAAGAGTACAATTATTGTCTGTTGTTTGTCCACTAAATTAATTTGCTAATGATTGGTGTCATGTAAAGTAGAGGTCATTCTAAAGAGTAAGATATCAAGTCAGAATTGAATCATGCATGTAAATTGAACACGACACCCTGGCAACCAAGCACTTATCGCTGTTATTTTACAATAAACATTTGCATTAATATAAGCCCTTAAATGAATGTGAAATACCTCTCAATGCCAGTTAGTGGCCGGATTTCGTCAGTGGTGAAACATGTTTCACAATGTCTGTGGGTTCAAAGCAAATAAAACTGAAAGAGCACACACTCAACACGTGGATCCCTGTGTCACAGACAGACCGACCGAGAGACAGATGGATCTGTGTGGATCTGTGTGGATCTGTGTGGATCATGCTGAAGCTTGAGGTCACACGTACAGTTGTACCACACCAGTCCCAACCTGCATAGCTTACAGCAATCAAACCCATGTAGCACTTTGAGGAAAATCAAGCAGCTTTAAGGAATAGCTTTGAGAAGATCAATGTCAGAATTGAGAAAATGTTCAAGATATGCCCAAGGCGCATGATCAAGGAGATCATTTGGATAGGATGCAGGAACGCTCACACCTCCTATTGCAAGTTCATTCAGATATATAAGGACTTTTAAGTTGATATGTTGTTAAAGTTACTTTTATAAGAAATAATATATGTTCTTGTATGTTTAGCACTTCCCTTTACAATTATCAATGTGAATTACCGTATAGAACTTAACCTGATACGTCTTCCAATAAGATTAAATTTCTTGTAATCAAGAGCCTCTCAACAACATATAATGTATATCCAAACTCCAAATATGAAAGATTACAGTTATGGCTTGTATGTATGATATGAGTATATTGTATTGCAGGAGTCTGTACAAGGTGTACAAGTAGCTGTCTGTGTATGATGCAGCAAGCAGGCAGGAAGGCAGGAGGGGGAGGGAGTTGAAGGGGGGAGAAGGGTCCGGTAACCAGGGGTTGTGGGGAGTCACAGGCACAGTCTGTGAGAGAGAGAATAGCCACATGTCCAGTAAGCCAGACTATATCTCAATATCATATGTACCTGAATCTGCACGCCCAGTGGAGGAGGGAAAAAGAGAGGAGACATTAATATCTTAATACTGGCTTCTCGAACACCAAGTGGCTTGTAAGATATTTGTTGCTAGTCATGAATTAGTCATATAAATTGTTTTGGTGAATTGAATGGGACTCGAGTTTAAACCTATTTCACCATTCCTGTGAAAAAACTCACATCTCCACCCACCGTCGTGCCAAATCTTTATCCAGTTCTCATTCGCTCAAGCTTTGTGATCAAAAGGTTTGCCATCCTCAGTGATAATATATACTAGCTGAACTTATCACTTTTTACTTTACTAACCCTTGTTACTATATGGTTATATTCATCAAGCTTTGCATGAAATTAGCTGGTTGCCAGCTATGAAGTTTACTCTACCCAAGGATCTTCTAAATAAATCTTTTCTCTACCATATAAATGGCAAACAAAATATAAAAAATTTGCCAGTCAAAAGCAAGAAACGGTGAAGCTTTTTGACGTCATTATTAGTCTTCTTTCATACAGTCAGGTTTAAGTCGACGGAAATATAAGACTATATAATCGTGGAAGGAATATGGAGTGGGCCAATCCTATGTTATATGTGCAGCACCTGGCAGCCTTTATGAAGATGTTTACACGTGATCCCAGGTGAATCTAGCACTCGGTCTGAAGTCTCCCTCCGCCGCCAGTAGACATAGCCCACACGCTCACACATCTGGGCCAGGGGGAGTAAACTATATGATGCGTGGGTCGCGGCTGATCAGTGCCGGGATGGAGGAACACATGGCAGTACACATGTTAGGCAATGTGACAGCTAGCTCACCACTGGAGCTTGGGAAGGTGCTAATATGCTGTATACCGACCAGCAATCTTGGGAAATTTATCTGCTATATACATGTGTTGTGGGCGCCTGTAAACCATCAGTTGGAGCAGAATAGCCTCGTCAGTCAGATAATCTAAACATTCCCGCATAACCAGCTCAATATCACACAATGGTCATCAATAGCTCGGATTAGCTCCATAATGATAACAGTTCTGTCAGATAAAACACTGGCACCAGATTCTCACATAGCATTCCTTAAATATGATAGTTCATGTGATTTAGAGATGATTAACGTTCATAAACTGGAATTGGATTATTGAGGTGTCAGTCAAATTATTCACTTTTATTCTGAACTGTCAAATCAATGGAGAAACTTTTACTAAGAATCAAACTGTTGTAAATATTAATATTTAGACACCAAACCCTTGATATACAATCAAATCATCAGTGATCAATATCTTTCAATGATGAAACAACTTATGAAAAGTTTTTAACAATTTGCATTACTCCTTTGGTAACCTACTTCACAAGATGACATCCAGCGTATGAAATAAGCTTGAAAAACTGTCAGAAAGTGTTATTTTGTTGGTTTAAATGGTTACCAGCCCGAACGAAGTGTTCCGGATTGTCCGAACGGTCCTATTTCATACACTGCAAGATGTGATGTACACTTCTCACCAAGGATCAAATCATTGATTCAACACATAACTATGAAAAGAAGTAATAAAATTTCAATGTCAATAGATTCTGGGAGAATGTGTCAAAGGTGTCAGTGTATATCTTGGATCTTATACCTGTATTGACAGGTGTTTGTAACAATTAGCAAATCAATAATCCCATTATTTGAGATAAATGTGACAAAGTGAGTTGCTGAAGAACTGTTTACATCATTGTGTGTCCAGTTATATTACGATACAGCTATCATCTTTATCACTTTTATAAACCATGAATTTTAGGAAATTACGGTGATTATATCAGGTATAGCAGTTCGGTCATGGGTCATGGGTTAGTTGGAAGGCAGGTAGGTATCCAGGTAGATATATAGATAAGGATATAAGTAGGTTGATATTGTATGAGAGAGGAGAATTACTTACCATATTTACCATAAGAGAATATCGTAAACACAACCAGCATCAGAACAACTGTCATGTTACTCCATATATTGACAAACAAATAGAGATAAACAAACTAGTTCATAACCTACTTCTCACTTGGGAAATGTTTGTCAAACGTGTTACTTCTGTTTTCAATAAAGTTTGACACAGAATATGAGATTCTTAGCTCTAAAAGTTAGATTGTGTAAACATAGTTGCAGGTAATACAAGAAACAACAATTATAGATCATCATGCTGTTTTATCTTGGTTAGTTCCTTCTGCTCGTGCTTGAACAATTAATGCAATGCATCAATGGATTCCTTGACATCCTAACTTAAATCATGCAGTTACTTCTGAACTTGCAACGGTATGAACATTACCATTAATCTATGAACATTACCATTAATCTGTTAGGATTAATTCAGTAACTTTCATTATCAGAACAGCTGGTGAAATAAGATTTACTTGTCTATTTCCAAATCGCAAGATTCAAAGATAGGCGATATCTTTGGTCCTGGATACAACTGGCTGTAAAAACATGGACAAGATCTTGCACATCAACATCATACAATGAAAAGAGAACACATCTATAAAGTATTTATCTCATATATTTAAAAAGATGATAAAAAGTTTAACCGAAGAAGGATAGTGTGATGATTTGAGTACAACGGTTACAAGAGTTATTCAAAGCCGACTGCCGCTACTACATACCGAGCACGTGCAAATGCTTGCGGTTCCCGAGACGACTTCCTTACAATCATTCGTTCTCTGCTCGCTGGACGCTCATCATCTTTGTCACTGAAACACAAACATGCATTTGCAAATTAATGCCAATATCTTATATTTCAATAGTATCATAAATTCATCATATTTATCTCAAGAAAGAAATGAAGGATAATGAAGGACAAATAATCTTATCTACATTAAAGGTGACACTTTCTGAAACTGAAAACAAACATAAGAATCCTATATATTTTAGATTTTTTTTTAATATCTTTGTGAGCGAAAATAACACTTGTACAAATTTAAGTGATAATATGAATAGAAACATAACTAAAAACAAGTGGCAATGTCCCCTGCCACAAATAATGAATTATAAATTAAGACATATTTACTAGTTTTTATCATTTGATCAGCAAAGTATAGTCTGTAAAAAAGAGACATTGCGGGAAAACGGTTGATTATTCAATGTAGGTATATCGTAAACTATAGTTTGAAAAGTGACGTGTCATGGTGACTTTGAACATAATATTTAAGTAGAGGTAACCAAAGCGATGATATTTGCGTAATCCCCAAACATAAAATGTCACCAAATTGGAAGACATTTACAGGGTGCAACAATCCGCGAGATACAAACAATATGGCAGACACTGCTGAATACATAGTCCCTATTCCTAGTTGCAGCAGGGAACAAAACCCGAGATAGATTTGTTCATCAGTACCATTCCAATAAATACTTTACATAAAGTCCATCACCATTCAACAGTTGTCTCATACATGCAATTTTCATGCCCAATGTTTTGCCATATTAAATATATGTCAATTTACATTCAGGTTTTCTTGTTCAATTCAAACATGAACGTCTCATAAAAGTCATATATATCAATATCATATTGTATCAGTTCAAACCAGTCAACAGACCCAAAGAGAAAAGAGACACACAGCCTGGTGATCTACCAACTGTCAGGGCAAATATCAAACTTGGACATTAATTTAACAACTTTACCTTATCTAAATGAACATTACACTACTGTTTCAGTCCTTACGTGAAATGTAATCAAAACTAGAGAACAAAATCTTTCAATGGATATCATAAAAAGTATCTTGAATATGTTCAAACATAAGGAAAAACAGTTCTTTCTAGTAGATATTTTAGTAATAAGTAGACATATAGACACTCTTACAGATGAAGCACCTGCACACTGCACAGCGGAAGGAGTTTGATATACCGCATCATTGTATGAAAAGGTTTTGATGAGGTTTCCTTCCGATCATCTGACCAAATTTTAAACATTTCATATCTACAATTCATAATGCATCTGACCAGAACATTTTACAGCAAGATGTGAAAATATGTTTGAGAATACTTTTGTGCAAAAGAGCTTTTCATTTTTCTGAATTTTTGAAACTATATTTATGTCAAACAATTTGATCCAAATTGAATCTGTTTTCCTAGCACCATCAACCTATCAGGACTATGTAGATCTACACACAGAGATCTATGGATGGCATTTAGCTAAAAGTCAGCATGGTTGCTGCAGTCAGTGCTTCTTGAGTCAGTAATCTATCTACATGAATCTGTGTCCAGTGCCAGGTTGGCAGAAGAGATAGGGGGTCGGTTAAAGGGTGTGGGGTAGTCCAACACGCACCTGGCCACACTTACACACATCTGTGTGTGCAGCATCAACTGTTTAGATCATTCCAGTGTTTACCTATACCACAGTCTCTTAGATCTAACCTAAACAATCTCAATTGCAAACTGTTGCAAAGCGGCCAGAGGAATTCTGGAGGTAGAAGTATGTCAGTCATGAAGCTGCTGATGTGATCTAGCTCTCACTGATACATCTGACATATTACACCAGCATGAATATTACATGGCACTATCCTCAACAGGCGAGTAATATTTGAAAGCAAATAATCATCTCATAGACTAAATGACATTTTTTGGATGATTTCTAAATATATTAACCCTTATGTTGTGTATTTTTATTTTAACCATTTTAGCTCCTGTGGCGGAATTTCCAGATCCTCCAACTCGCAGCAGTATTTTGGCTTAGGCACTAATTAGCTCTGCTGGCGGAATTTCCAGGCGGCGATTCTGGTACCGCTTTTACGAAATATATCGCATCTACATCGCGAAAACGGACTATATATACGGGCGTTCAATACAAAGTCGCGGCACCCATACACAAATGGCTCATTCATACCCGCAACTTTTTATTCTATTGTCTTTAACTCGGGCCTCATAATATCATAAATTTATATACGGAATTGAAGACACAATGTCAGGCTTCACAATGATATACAAATTATTAGAATGCGACCTTTGGTTATAATTCTATAGCAATGTAAAGTTTGTCTTTATTTCCACCAATAAAATCGTAAATACTTACAACATGTATGCCGCATTGCAAACGGTCGTTCAACGCACTTTTCCAAGA
Source organism: Gibbula magus (assembly GCA_936450465.1). Lineage (NCBI taxonomy): Eukaryota > Metazoa > Mollusca > Gastropoda > Trochida > Trochidae > Gibbula > Gibbula magus. Next base: position 22,846,726 of record OW388289.1, on the reverse strand, counting down.
AATCATAATCTTGAACCCGTTGACAAATAAGCACATGTCAACCCGAATATGGTCATGTTTTTTGACCTTTCAAATAAATGCTAACCTTGAACCATATCTGATGAAAATATGTTTGGTTTTACTTGCCTCTCAGAAAGGTAAAATTGTACCTTTATTTCTGTGAGTAAATAATTGCATTTTATATAGAATAAAAGATTATTCTTTTCGGTTTATTGTGACATAAAAATTATGAAAATGCATTCAGTAGTTTAGCAATGATAATTTTGGCCAAAAGTTGTGAAAATTGCAGATTGTTTACAAATTTATGAAGTGTAAACATGACCTTTTTCGCAGCGCTTGCTGTGTCTTTATTATTTTTTTGACATTTGCGAATTTTATATGGGATTGTAGGCTATCCTTTCCCCATTATTTTGGCATAAAATATTTTGAAAACAACCAATTGGTTCACATGATATGAAGTGCGCGAGAAAGGCAAGTTACCGATTCCCATCCCACGAGATGCGAGGCAGATAGTATGTACAGGCCTTGTACAGCCGGTGGCAATGCAAACACGTGGCTGATAATTAGCCCCCAGGGAGATTGGCCTTTTGTAAAGCTAATTATCGATGCTTTACGGGTCAACAATGCACACGCAATTTGGTGTGATTTTTGCTGGACATTTTGACCGGATATTGACAAAGACTCGTTATCGTGGCTAACTGCGAGACATAATACAGAGGTTTTTATAGAGCAACTCCCGGAGACAACTCGACTCGCAGATCGTGAACACGGCTTGTTGAGTACTAGCCCAATGGTAGACATCCGAAATAATTCTAAGTTCAGTGTCCGCGACCCGGTATGAGGCCCCTGGGAATTGTTTATAGCCATCCCGGACCAATGCCTGGGTTCGCAAGTTAAGGGTTAATAGCATATTTGCATGTAAATTCCATACCATTATATGTTTTAATTCTAAAATAAGTTTAGTCAGTAGACATATCATGGTTCACATACGACTATTTTGTGCAATAAATTTAAGCCTCCGTAAAACCCCCACTTCCTCCCATTATGTCGTATTAATTTACTCAAACTCTTTCAAGCTCTTAATTCAAGGACGATGCCCCCAGAGGCATGTACATGTACATATATAAATGAAAACATTTCTGTTATTACACCAGGACAAGCTTGTGATTAATTATCACATTATAAATCAATCTCACCTAAAGACATGTCAATTCATCACAATACAATTCCTTGTGTCAAATTAAACACCCATTTATCAATAATTTGTTGAAACAGAATATTTTGTGTGAAAACTTATTAGACACTAATTTGTAAGGATAATTAGCCAAGGAACTGGACACAGATTCCACTAATTAAACTGTACATGTTACCTAACCTCCATTATTTCACTATCACCGTACATTAAATCTAACATAATTCTCCTCTTGGCCGTAGCATGTGCATCAGGATCACAAGAATGACAACGATCACTCTATGACGATCCAATGATGCAAAAGCTTTAACTAAATGGCTTACGTCCATGTTTGACACAAGAGGGGTAGATTGTTAGAGAAAATCTAAGAATGGGGAACATCATTTCAATTTATTTCTTTGACAGTAACAGTTACTATTACACTGTTACACACTGTTAAATAAGAGTCATCAGAAGATGACATATCCCATATCTTTGAAAGATAATTGTATATCTTTCAGTAAGGGTTAATACACATGCAAGGTTTCAGGAAGATATGATGGAGGGTTTTTTAGTTCTACTCCGGAAAAGAACTTTTCCCTTCATTAAATCAAAATCCAACAGGTTTACATGGAAATGAGAAAAAATCTGAAATCTGAAAATATCAAAATGCAGGGTTTCAGGAAGACATGATAAAGGGTTTTCGAGTTCTGCTCCAGAAACGAAAACATTATGGACAGATGGAAAGAACGGACGGACGGACGGACGGATGGATTGACAGACTGATGACAATGATACCAAGCTAAGTAGACATCTCAGTGTAGCAAGGCAAGACACAAGGGGCAGACTTATGGTTGCTCCGTACTATCTTATACTACAGATCATTATTGTTCAGCAAAATAATAAACATTGACAAGCGTGTTCAAAATAGCTCCCTGTCTGTGGGCAAATTGATGATAAATTTGAGATGACTGCCAGATGGAGAACTGGCAGAACGCCCACCAGACTAGTTGGATTTTTTATTAAGTAAATGTCAATACATTGGTGGGTCTGTCAATATAACTAGAAGTGGTAAAACTTTCTAACCACAAACACCACTACCTAAAAAGAAGACTTAACAGATGTTTGGCTTGCAAGTAATATCCAAAGCAGGAGTAAGTGTGAAAATTGATAGACCCCAATATCTACAATTAGAGGGCATACAAAGAAAAATAGTTCCACATTACAGACATCAGCTCAACAACATTCCTGCACAGCATGTATGTCTGACTCTTGGTGATAGTCAATATAACTGCAGTTAAAAACAGAAATCATTAAAAAAATTAAGTTAAAAATTATGTTTCAAAATATTTGTTCACCTTTGGGCCGCAATGTGATATATGTCACAAGAGCAAGTGCATGACTCAAACATTAATACCAAGGTAATAATGAACAGGTTTTGGTTTTGTCATGACTGACCATGAGATCATAGCATATCGATATACAATCAATAGTTCTACAAGGTACCTTAACATCAATCTAAACCATTCAATATAAAATATGGAACCTTTGGCTCTGTAACTCATCAGGTATTACATTCTTCATTATCTCTAGGTAAAGACCAATATATCAAATAACAGTGTTAGCCACTAACATGGCAATGTCCCCCGCCACTAACATTGAGTCAAGTAAAATGCATTACTAGCTTTTATCATTTGGGCAAAAGTTGGTTCTTCATGTATTACATTACTGGTAAAAATGTCATGATGATCACCAACTCTGAAGAAATATAGGATGCTATGATTCATTAGATACAGCATTAACAAGAGTTTGAACAGTTGTAAGAGCGTCGAAATGACTTTCAAAATACTGTCAAGATCACCAAAGTCAACTGTTAATTTTAAAGATATTTGGTGCAAAGGGATATGAGTTATCACGTTAACAAAAATGGGGAGGATGGATTTCACTCATCGGCACTGAATACATGAGTCTCCATTTCCCATTGACAATTTGTGGCGGGGAACATTAAGGTTTTGCCCAGTCACCAAACGTACATTTTATAATCCACAGTGGTCAAGTTATGTCCCACAATAGGATTAAATTATTATAGACCTTCAGATTGTAAGGAAGAAGTAACAAGTGCTTCTTAAAGATGTGACATACTGTACCTCAATCATAACCATTAACCTCTAATTCCAGGCCTGATCATCTAAAAATAACATTACTGTTAGCTTGTAAACAGTAACAGAATATATATATAGACATAGCTCATAAGCATGCAAGGTGTTTCTTTGAGGAGCAGGCATTAATTGATAATACAGAGACCGCAAGTAAACATGCACTAACCCATCTTCACACAATGCCATACCTTGGTTCCATAGTCAGGACTAGTCTGGTCATGCTGAGAACTAGTCGGTCCACAACCTGAAGAGCATGCTTCACACAATTAACCAACTAACTAGTCAACCCAAACATTGTTTTACCTCCTTTCTAGTCTGAAAAATCAAGCCAGACAAGTCGTTAGTTCATAAGAGCAACCAAACGAATAACTAGTCAATCTACACATCAGTTGTAAATCTTACTACTCAATGAAAAGAATTCACATAGGAAGCAGGGGAGTAATTAGTCAAACCACACACCAATTCAAAGTCTATTCAAACCAAACAGAGGCAATCTGACAAATAAATGTTTCCAAACAACTAGTCGACAAATTTGCACATCCAACAAACTGTCAAGAGACGAGCACTAGGGCAATGGAGCAAGCAGCTACCTGGAGCAGCGAGACTCATTGTCAGATTGAGGCCACTCTGGTCTGATACCCGCCCGACTCGCAGCCTCCCAGCGAGACATGTCCATTAGGTCGTCCATCGAGTACGTTGGACACGAGCCAGAACCACTTGAAGAACAGCAAGACACTTTTAAACAACCGAACTCATGAACTACTGAACAACAGTTGTGGACTAACTTAGAGTTATGCAAATATTAGGACATGTTGATGATTCTGAACATGGAGAGGAATAACTATCTAATAACCATTATTAAAAAAATCTTGCACTACAAGTACCTTAAATAAGCTTAAATTTATACCAGGAACGACCAGTAATCAAAGGAATTGTTTTTAATCATTAAGTACAAGTACAAGTACAGGTTGGAATGCTGTGACAATCCTGAAAGTTCTGTGATATATATGACATGTTTGAGCAGTTGCCAGTGATGTGTTCTACAGATAGGATTGTATGGGTGTCTGTATCAATCTCAGACCCAAAAATCAACCCGAGAGCTTTATTGGTCGAGGGATGATACAGGATATACTACGTACACATATATACAAACTATGTTTATCATATATGGCAACCTAAGTAAAAGTGTGATATGGAGTTTTGCCTTTGACGACGGGCTGATACAGGGTGCTTGATCAAGGGTCTTTCATACATGCAAAAACAGTATTTTTTTTGTATTTTTTTTTTTTTATAAGCAAGTATAAGATAAAGTGGCATATTTGATGTCTGATGATATGTTAAGTGGTGTATCAAGCAATGTATCTTATAACTGATGGTATGTCTAGCAGCATATCTAAGTCTGATGGCATATCAAGAGGCAGTATCCAAAGACTGGTGGTATGTCAAGTGGTGTATCAAGCAAGGTATCAGATGACTGATGGTACGTCAAGTGGTGTATTTGGCTGCATCTGAAGATGCCTCCGTGTCAGCTAGGAGTGGGCAAGGTGAGCTGGTAGGAGTGTGAGTATGTATGTACAAAGGTAGGCAGGTTATACCTCTCAGTGTCTGAGAGCCACTCGGTGGGGGGGCGTACAGCAGAGTGATTGCTCTGGTCCCATCCTGTGTAGCCGGCCTGCAGCTCGTTCAGGGAGTACCCGGATCCAGCAGATCCCCTTCAACAACAACAGTCGTCAGCACCTGCACCCCTTTCTTCACACACAACACACACACAACACACACAGAGACTGCAGACCCATTGAAGGTGCTCTTATATTATTCTGTGTTTCTCATCTCCTTAATGTCCATGTTACAGACAGGTGGGCCAGGAAGATACTTGTGTGACAATAAGGCGTCTTATTTCAACCACATGTTCTCTTTAATAACCGTTTACCTCTCATTTGGAAGAATGGTATGAACACAATCTTTGTTTAGTATCCCTATATGATTCTCTATTTCAGATACTTAAGAATGTGATGTAAACTTTTGCAATGACATTTGTAATTGTAATTGAAATCCTTATTTTTTTATATGCTTACTGTACCGGAATAACTTATAGTACGTATTAGACATTTATCAAGTAACTTCTTTTTCAGTTTAGTTTACTCCTCCTTCATAAAATGGGACATGGTTTTACAGACAGTCTTCAGTTGACAATATCTGCATGCAAATCAAGTACTGAGCATAACCTAATCCCCAGGATTTAGCACCTCCAAAAAGGAAATAGGGTTTATTAACCTTGGATGTTGACAAATAAGAGACAAAACATTTTACCCATATGACTGAAGAAACAGAGTTATGAAGTTCTTTCAATATCTTCAAAACTTAAAAGAATTTTTTTTTTTTTACCAAAGTTATTAATAAGCTTGTTCTAAAGAAAATACCTGTAATATTGTGGTGAACTATGAACAATTTCATTGATTTATTTGTCATTAACTCATTGCTCCAGTGCTGACTATGTTACAGGGTAAACATGGAGACATTAAATTCTTAATTTATATCAATTAATGTATGGATGGGAGATAAAATCTTGGACATAAAGAGATGAGAAAAACAAAATCATTAAAAGCATCCCCTTCCAACATTAATAGAAATAGTTGAACATCATAAAATTGACACAACCATTTTATATCAACACAGTCCTTTACATTTTATTCGAACAATTACTTTTACTTTATCATTGAATAATTTCAAGACATGTAAGGATCAAGAAGTGACGAAAGGATGTCAACCCAACTAACAGGACAGAGCTTTTATAAAATATTTCCTTTATTTTTCACTTTTATCCAAAATAAGTGTGTACATAAATAACTGACTTGGCTAAACAGGAACATATTTTTCATAAATACAATATCATTGAAAAAATACTGGTATAAACGTCATCATATTCATGTGTTTACTTTATTGCTAGGTCATGCACATGAAATGCAAGCTTACTGAATCTGCTGGACGTTACATCAAATGTGCTTGTCTACAGTTGATAATATCTGAACAGAGACAAAATTATTTTGATAGTAATACAGGTATCTTTTGAAGCAAGGAAATCCTGTCAAGTTACATAATTTAGTTTATTTGTACAAAAATATATACATATGAAACGTAGAAGCCCTGTTTCAAAAGTTAGGTTGACAGAAATACCAAGAATATTTCATATAGCAACAAAGGTGCATATGCATGCATGAGAGTTCATGTGTAAAAATCCACAACATAGATTTATAAACCAGACAAATCTACGGTAACTATACACAGACCAGAAAGAAACAAAAAGAATGAATCAACTAAACCATGCACAACAAAGAGGTTTAGAACTAGTGACCAGAGAATATATATATATATATATATACACAAAACACCCACTTGCATTCATTCATGGCTATTGTATTAGCTGGATACTGGAAACAGGAAACAACTGACTGCTAACTGGTATCTATATCCTTTATGAGTTGTGTACTATAACTAGAGGTTTAGATGTTCAACTTCAGAGATAGAATATAGCAATTTGTTTTGTCTGATGGTGTGATATAAGTTTGTTCATAATGTGAATGTCACTTTGTCTAACAGGTTCAGCTATAATACTTAGGAACACTGAATAATTAACATGAGAATGAAGTTATACAGTGTGCCTAATACAACCAACTACCTAAATGTTTTAGCAACATGTGGACATGCTCAATATATTAAGTTTGTAAAGTATGGAAAAGGAGGATACATGTATAAAGATGGATGCTGGTGAGATTTTTTTCCTTGACCATTTTCTCGAGGATGTTCTCTTAACAAACAAATGTGTATACAGTGTATGACATAAGCTTGAAGTTTAACCAGTCAGAAAGTTTAATTTTGACAATTTAATGGGTAGAATTAAAGAAAAACCTCCAAAAGTAATAATACCAGCTGAAAGCAAAAGCTGACAGGTTTCAGAATGTCGGACAAGATTTATTTCAAAACACCATGGTATCCATTGCAGTTTATTAAAGACTGCTTCACTGCACTGGCCTTTCATGTACATCCAACTCAGATGGAATACATGACACTGTTCACTGACTGCCAACAGAGAGTGAGACATGGATAATGCCAAGTGTTAGACAACAACCTGTCAGGTATGCCTTCACCCACATCACATCTGTACAAGATAATACATGTTTTCTTAACTGTACACCCATCACCCAGCTTCTCAACAACATGGGGCTTCATCAGAAGGTCATAGAACTTTGGAGAGATACTTGAAAAGGCAAATGTATAAATTGTTGGATAATTCAGTGCTGGTGCTTGGTACCTGACTCTTAGAGGGTGTTGGTTTGAATCCAGTCTCAAAGGAAATAAAAGAATTTGTACTATTGCAGATAGTGTGATCCCAAAAATAACAATCTTTTTATATTAATTGTCTATATATATTCTTTACAACTGTCTTTATTTCCAGTACATGCAACAATCATCATCAATAAAACATGATCCAAAAACACACGAGCAACATTCAAGAAAAATTGTATTCTGTAGACTTTGCCAAAAACGCAATACAGAATCGCTCGAGTTTCAAAGATGCAAATGGCAAATGGGAATAAACTAAAAAGCTAAACTTTTTACAAAGGCTAGTAGTTAAGGTCCATGGTTGACATCACACAGGATCAACCTAAAACAGTTGAAAACAGCTATATCACTGAAGTTTCCCATCCGACACCATGAAAAAAAGATGTACGATCAATGTCTGAAAACTACACTCAGAGCTGAGATTATAAATGATCTGATACAAATACAACTCTTACTTCTGTTTCAGTGGGCTTATATGATATACATTTATTTTCGTTATGCATGAATGCAAACTGTCAAAATGCATCAATTTAGGGTTTTTTTGTGGTTGGATAATACACAAGTCAGCTGTGTGAAACAATCTATTTTTGGAAAAGCAATTAAGTTGCAACAACTTTCAAAAGTTTGTAAGAAATTCAGACCTTACTGACATTTCATCCAATTGAAAATCTCTCATGTATCTTATAACCAATTATCTTACACATCATGTTATGTTCTTATCTATATGACAAAAGCTTTGAAAGGCGGTTCCATGCCATGTAGGAAACACCAGAATTATTGCTCATTAAGTGAAAACATGGAGGCAGAATCCTGGCAGATACTCAGATAGTCAGAAGCATAAGCCCAGCACGGTATAACAACAATCTAATTACATTTAAATCTTATGTCATGTACAAACATTCAACATAAAGATCTATTCCATTTAAATTTGTAGATCTCATGTCATGCAAAAACATTTCACATAAAGATCTATTCCATTTAAATTTGTAGATCTCATGTCATGCAAAAACATTTGACATAAAGATCTACGGTATTCCATTTAAATTTATAGATCTTATGTCATGTAAAAACATTTGACATAAAGATCTATACGCTCCTGTTCTTCTCTTGTGTATCATACAGGTTCTCTTGCGTTGTAAATTTAGCTCAACCTAATTTTTTTATAACAAGTTGTACTAGAATGGGCCATAACGAGATTCCCAGATGGATAGTGTCATTGAAATGAATACAATGATGGAACAGACATTGAAATAAACCAAAATCCCTATTTTCAAAAGAGCAAGGATGTTTTGGGTCAAGCATGAATATTTTTTTAATAAAATACACCCAGGGCATTAAGTGGAAACCAGTGAATCTGTGAAACATTCCCAGCCCGAAATATCTAAATGTCAATACATCTCAAAGATCAAGTCTGTAAATAATATTTTCCCTTGTTGAATGAAGAACATGCTTGACTATACTGATGTTAGTGGCATTTTAAAGTAATCACCATGACAACATTGAATACATCAACTAAATTTCAACATTACTTGGCATAACAAATCTTGGTTAGTAGTAGACAATCTACCTCTAAAGAACATGGCTACCACTATACATACACACACACTGGTATAAATGATCTACTCTTCACATACAGATATAGATGATCTACTTTGTACAGACATGTATATATACATATACAGTATATATACACAAGCAGGCAGGTACACATGTTACCTGATGGGAGGCAGAATAGACGTCTTGTCCCCATTTAGTGTAGCTCGGGACATCCGTCTACTTTCTTCACTTTGAGAAATTCTCCTGAGTAAAACATATTGTTTCCACAGATTTCACAGTTTGTAACATATATCATTTCATTAAACATTTTTAATTGGAAGGTAAGAATATTTAAGGATGATCAACTTCTTTATTTAACAATGGTGAAATTTCAGTATTGATCCTAAAACCGTTCTCTAGCATATTTGAAAAGACGATAACACAGCATTTTTTTCTTAGCTTTTTTGTCACTTTGTGCCTATTTATCAATGATAAAACACTGTATAAATATTAACACTTTCAATATTTCACAAAAGGATTTACAACAAGTATTAGATTTGTCCATTTATTAAATGCATTAGGCGGGGTTTAGACTACGTCCGAATAAATCGCATTGCGTTGACGCATGCGATTTGGGGGTTTACACTACACGCGTTTTGCATGCAATTTTAATGCGAATATCAAAAGTCTGATTGTTCCATATGTTATAATTTATATACATGTATAAGAATGTATATATGTATGTCATTACTGTAGGTGTATGTACAATGGGAGTATGTACAGGTTTTATTATATAATTTGATGTATGTATGTATGTATGTATGTATGTATGTATGTATGTATGTATGTATGTATGTATGTATGTATGTATGTATGTATGTATGTATGTATGTATGTATGTATGTATGTATGTCTGTTGGCAGTATTTTTGTATGAATGCTTTGCCTACACGTGGTGGGAAATACCCCTTCAAATGATGAAAATATGACGTCATATTTGGGAATTCCAATGCGATTGTGAATGCAATGCGAATAAAATAGAACAGGACGTAGTGTATGACAACTAATTGAAAAAACGTGTTGCATTCTTGTGCGATTACTTTTAACACATCGCATTAAAAAAACGGCCGTAGTGTAAACCCCACCTTAGTGTTATAAAATGCATGAAAGGTTGCATCTGCAATTTTTTCTTATCTTAATATCTTTACAAAAACAAAAACAAAAGTTAAAAATAAAAGATCAGGCAAATTGCTACGGAAGCAAAATGGAGTAGAAAGCTTTATATTTCAAACTCACTTTGAATTGGAAAAGAAATTAAAAAATAATCATTGATTGTAAAAAAGAAAAGCCAAAAGTATTATTTGAATTAACACAATAAAACATTCTTTATATAGAACTAAACAAACTATAGACAGTATATTGCATTATAGTCAATTTAACTTTTAGATACACAGTAAGTCTGGAACATACATGAAATTTTGTTATTAGGTCGTAAATAGAATTAACTGCTGTGTAAGTATTTATGATCATGTAAGACATGCAGAGTACTTAAAGTATTCATTGAAAGTGTTTCCTGAATTGCTTCTAAAGCTGTGATTGAACATTATCGAACGATGAAGAGAAATGATTATGTTCATTGCAATTAGTAGTATCATTTGGTTCTATTCTAAGTTTCATTGCAACTACTTTATAAATTTAAAAAATGGTTTCAAAATTTAACATGAAGGAATATGAAATTAGAAAATATTAGGTTTAATTTTTAAAATAATATGATGAAAAAATAACAAAATTAGAATGAAATTAGAATTATTATTGTTTACTTGTGAAAATAAACTCCATAGCATTCATGCTCATTTAACAGACATTTATTTATCAAGACAAGAAATTGCAGCTTATAAAGTTATAAATATTTTACATTCTAAGGAACAAAGATGATAAAATCATCACAACCTCAATTGATTATTTTGAAGACTTTTCTTCATGATTAAAATATCACTTGCAGAGGGGTTAAAGAATCTGTATTCTTTATATATATATAGGTTATTTTAAACAATTAAAAATTAATTTAACTGAGTCATAAGGAGGAACTGAAGTAAGAGCAATGCTGAAGGTAATCCACCAGGAAAATTACCAGGAAGATACATATCAAGGCATCAACTATCATCAATGAAGATGATTTTCTTGCTGCAGTATAAAATACAAATAAAATTCATAGAGTAGCAAAATACAAGATCTAATGCCTTACAGTGGAAGTTTACAACTGCCAAGTGTTTTGACAAACCTCATGCAAGTCAGGCAGATTGATGCTTCTCATCAGTGTCATGTGATACAGCATCACAAAATGTCATTGTGTCATGCAGTTCAGAAGATAAATACTATCCTCATTCATAACAGTTATCCTTGCAAGCAGATAACAAATAAGTTATTAATGGGTGATATTTGTCTCAAATGAAAGTCAAATATCAGAATGAGCATATTCTAACACACCACATTCTGTTATAGAAGACCGATACAAACATGCCTGGGCTCCAGATCAGCTTTCAATTTAGCAAAACGAATGCACAATCAATAAGTTCCTGTATCGAATTGGATTGATTATGCAGTGAGAATGTATAACAAAAATATTGTTGATCTACGGGAATTTGTAAGTGATGAAGACAGGATATCAAAGTGCTCTATATGCATTGCCTTATTCATGCATTTCCATTACTTGTAGTCTAATCTGGGGATATGTCAATAACGCCCTTCATTCAAAATCAAATACCTAATTACTAAATCACTACCGAACTACCTTATGTAAACTACAAAACAAAGCACATACAAATAGTTTTTCAACCTACACAGTTATTAGCAAGTGTTATAAAGCTAATCAAGCATAAAGGAAGTAAACTGAAACTTCTTATCAAACTCTAGGTGCAAACTAGTTACTAGTATAGTCAAGTGAGTTAGCACACAGACTGATTATGTAGTGGTCTTCCTATAGAGACAGACACACTTACCTCCCCTTTGGTAAGGAATTTAGGCTGATAACACTGAAATAAACACACTAATATGACATCAAAGTACACCATGTCATGACTGAAAACATCCATATTGGAGGAGATGGTTAATCTTTTCTCCTTGCCCTGCATGTACAGGGGTTAAAATTAACCTTATCAAGTCACTAACCAATCAGACTAGTTAATTTCCTTAAGTACTTAGTCTAAAGCCATTTCACCCAAGCAAATGCATCTACGGAATTATACCGTCCTAAAATTCACACTAGCCTTTTGGACTACCAGTCAAAACATTTTACTAGTCCAGCAACTTTTTCACTAGCCAGGGCTAACACACTGGTGCTTTTTTTTAATCCTGATGTACAACACTTCTCTTCTGAGTTCTTTCCTCTAACGTCTAAAAATTTAATAATACCTGAAGATAACATGTTTAAAAGCATACATTCAGATTTGGCAAAGACAGGTTTGAATAAGTAAGAAATCTTTGAGAGTCCTTTTCCTTTCAAGTTTCATTCAGTGTTGTTCAGAGGTAAAAGCTGAAGGGTATTGGGCTAATCATGACCCTTCTTAAATAATGATAAAACACATGCACAATCAAGAGAAACCAAACTAGAGCATTAGTTAATGACCCCATGACCTTTTACAGGCACAACACTGCTTCATCACTGGTAACCAATAGCCAATGTAGATGTGCACGCATCCGGTCACAGGTCAACACACAAATAATAACATGCTGTACTAATTTATACGTATGTTCAAATTTTAGAAAATAGTGAAGTCTCAATAGTAGCTCGTTGATACTTTTCCATGAATTCACTGCTCCAAATTCAATCTCCATTACACAGTGAGTCACAGTTTGTTATGTAAAAGTTACTGTTTCTGTGCCCATTTTAGCACTTTTGGTTTACAGTTATCAAATTGAGTAATTAATCAAAACCAACTGGCAACACACAGTACCTCATAGCCCAAACTTCAAAATTATAACAATCGTTAGGAAACATGCGAAGTGAGTATGATTTAGTTCCATGAAAGAACTTTTCACTTTCAGTTATACTGTTTGCAAAAATGTTGACGAACAGAAAATCCAGTAAGTGATAATGACAAATTACTGTATCAAGATAGCATATTGGGAAATAAATGTGAAGGAAGAACAAGAAGAATATCTGCATAATTATTTTAATTTATCAACACAATCTCACATTTTTGTTAAAATCGAACATAAGATAAAACATAAGGCTGCAACGATACACTGAAATATCGATGTATCTCGATGCCACAGTCACGATACGATACACGATACAAATACATTTGAATATCAGATAAAAACGATACACATAGTTATTTCAATCTAAATAAACACTAGATAAATCAAGCACTGTACCAGTGTTAATTCCATTGATATACGACAATAAATTTTTCCCACGTATTAAAATAATCGTTTTTACTCGACTGCTTTCTAGCTTGAAAACGAAACTAACAAGAGTAACTTCCCTTTAGTAATCGATTCACAACCGAAGGATAATTTATTCAAATTTGCGACTGCCCTGATAGCTCATTGGTCCGAGAGATATAGGTCAGTTCTTTCGAGCTATCGCATTGGTTGATTTTTCCGATCTTAATATCTTCGGGTAACTTCGACTTTGCTTGACAACTGCTAAGTTTAATACGCAACCAATCAAATCGTGTGAACAAGTGATAATATTGCATACTTGATGAACATGTGTTCAAGTTGGTTACAGTTGTGTTACTGTTTATATACATTTCCATTCGGTGTTTGCAAACTGACAGCTATTTGTTTACTTGCTAGTCATGCTCCTTGAATTGTTGGAGATAAAAAAATATCATTAATCTTCTTTGCCAGTTTTCTATTCAACCCCTAGACTTTCCCATTTAGCGTATCTAGATACGTATAGTATCGTGAGCTAAGTATCGAGATACTTATCGTATCGTTTGCTTAGTGTATCGTTGCAGCCTTAATAAAACATTACCATCTCCATTGACTTTGGAATTCTAGGTTTAGTTTAGCTGACAAGAGAGTCATGGTGAGTAAGTAATGGTACAACAAAGTATAAGGCAATAGGTAAAGGTAGGGGTGAAACGGTTCACAACTATATTAATTGAACTGCAGTATGTTACTTTCGGTTCAGTGCACTGTGTATCAGAGTTAATTCTGGTTTATACCGCATACCATTTCATCATGTTATCAATTTCTTTAAATTTTATTTATATTTTCAGTTTTTTATCCTATTTACGTTCATTATACAGTATTTCCGAGAAAGTATGTTTTTAAAATACTTTAGTTTGTACATGAAAACCTATCTAATGAAGGTGCTGCACCATCATATGCACTGAATTAAAGCACAAGTGTACCATTTCACCCCTATATATAAGATAATAGGTAAAAGAGATTACTGAACAGTGTCTGTATAAGAGTACAAACAACACAAGGATGTATAAGAGAAGGAAATGTAGTACAACATTTAAAAACTCAAATCTCTACAAGAAAGAACCATTTGATTTTTAGAAATCAAGACGAAAAGAGTTATAGGAGGGTAGCAAAAAGTACAAGAATGTACAACAAGGACACGGATACAAGAGAGTAAAAGACAGTATATACTACAAACTAAATGCAGTCATTACAGGCTAGTAGAAGAGAATTAACGAGAGTTGAAAGAAAGTACAGGACAGTATAAACTACAAACTAAATGCAGTCATTATAGGCTAGTAGAAGAGAATTAAAGAGAGTTGAAAGAAAGTACAGGACAGTATAAACTACAAACTAAATGCAGTCATTATAGGCTAGTAGAAGAGAATTAAAGAGAGTTGAAAGAAAGTACAGGACAGTATAATTTACTATAAACTACAAACTGTACAAGACAGTACTAGAGAAAGGAGTTGCAACCTTGTACAAGAGTACAAGAGATTTGAAAGGAGTACAAGAAAGTACAGGATAGTACATGTATACTTCAAAAGAGAGTGTACATTACAGTACAAGACAATGCTAGACTGTACTAGAGAAAGGAGTTAGAAGAAGTAGAAGCTAGTTGAAGAGAGTACAAGTGATTAAAAGGGTACAAAACAGTACAAGACCATCCACACTGTAGGGAGTAAAATACTCTACGAGTACAAGACAGTAAATACTACAAAAGAGTACACAAGAAATGACAACATAAGAACGTTGACAACAGTACAAGACACAGACACAGAGGTCAGAAGTCATAGTCTAATGGAAGACTACATCAGATAGGAGTTCAGGCTGGCAGAGAGTACAAGAGAGTAAAAGGAAGTACATACAAGTACTAAAGTACTAAGAATTACACGAAAACACATACAACAGTAGAGTAATGACACTACCAGAGAATATACGACAGCACAAGACACAGAGGTCAAAAGTTTGAAGTTCAAATTAATTTGGTTTGTGAATTCTGCGAGGGACTGTGTGCTCACCGCTCAACACGGAACAGTGAACACAGAAGTTATAAGTTAGATGTTAGAGTTTAAAGTACAAGAGAGTAGAAGAACCCACCTCATTCTCTTCTCACGCTGGGCCTCCAGGACATGCAGCTCCTTAGGAACGTGGCCGGTCAGGGACGCTGTCTGTTTGTGCATAACTACACGCACATTCTTCAACAAACAAACAAACAACATACATCAAGCTTGGATCAACGTCAAGCCTGCACAATCTGCACAAACATAATAAGTCTAGATAATGATTCTCTATCATCACCAGGGTTTAAGCTAGACCAACTCACCAGCTGAAATAACATGGGTCTTGATTTGCATTCTTCACACACTCTGGATTTAAGTGTTTTCATTATCTTATTGCATAGTCATCTTATGGACTAGAATCTTTTTTGAATGATTTTGAATCACTTAAATTACACATAATTATTTTTTACTATATCTTTCAATTTTGCACTACCAGTATTAACTTATTATTAGGCTATAAAAGCATGTCATATACAGAAATCCATAAAGTTAAATTACCGTAGTACTTAGACAAACATTAACAAAACATTTATTTTAAGGGTGATGAGAGATAGGGCTGTTCCACGGGTGTTGGTAAGGGGGACTGGGGAGTCTCAAAATTTGTAAAAGGATCCACTAAAGTATACCGGGTTGTAATGAGACATTAAAAGTAGAAGTCTTTACATCTATTCTATGGAAATAACTGCCTGCCCTGGTAAATAAATTCTATTAATCGTCAGTCATGATGGAGAAAAATAAAAATAAAAATTTTAGCAGAAAGGTTTAAGAAACAAAACTTCAACAAAACAAGATGATACACAACATACACACTACAGAATAACAATAGAACCAGGACCCAAATCCCATACATGGATTTGAAAAGGGGGGGGGGGGGGGGGTCCGGACCCCCTGGACCCCCCCCCCCCCCCCCTGATTCGCTAGTGGTAAACTACTTCACACATAACATTGTTGTCCCACAGTTGTCAAACAGAATCAACCGTATTTATAGAAGTTCTAAAGCATGTAAGAATTCTTTCAATTTCTGTTTCCAATGAATCAATATGGAGACACCTTTGGTCAGATACCAGGACAAGATCACCATCATTTAAATAGTAACTTTAAATAAGCTTATTGACCATAAAAATGAAATTAAGTACTGCCTTTGTACTTTGTATACAACAGTTAGATTCACTAGTTGTAAGCTTCTTCCGTGGATAATAAAGGATGATGTACCTCTCTCAGTATCCCTCACCTGTTGGCTCTGGTAACTTTGCTACAGAGATGGTCACATCAGACTATCACTCTCATAAGAAGCATACAATTTATTGTTTCTACCAAAGCATAATTTTCAGAAAATAGCCGCTGAAGTTAACAAACACTGGCTAAGTTGCCCACGTGCAAATTTCATAGATTGTTTGGTTGCCCGACAGAAAATTAACTAAACCCAAAAGCCTAGCAACCATATTTTTTAAACCTGGTTATGTACTCACTGCTTCTTCTTCTTCCTCTTCACCACTCTCAATTCCCTCCACTTTCTTCTTCTTGCACCACCAACCACTGTCCTGACAGTATGCCATGAGAACAAACATGGGGAAGAAGCCAAGGGTGAGCCAGGCCTCCCAGGGGTCAATCACTTCCGGTGTGATGTACGCCACCACCAACAGCATCCACACATACGCCCAAATAGACCATATTGATGTCAACACAAAAACTCCAACCTCCTTTATATGCTTTATCTGTGGACTTGGAACACTCACGATGCAAATAGCTGTGATTATCAACAAGTTGAATGCTGCACTACCTATAATGGTAAACGTCCCAAGTGAATCTTGAATGTCAGTAGAACCTAACCTAAAAGCACTTTCAACCACGGCAAGCATGATCTCTGGAGCACTACTTCCAAGGGCCATCAAAGTTAAATTTGCGACGGTTTCATTCCATATGAGTATATCCCGTTCTACTTTTTCTTGTTTTTCTTCATCCCATCGCACAATGGTCCGTTTCTTGCTGGTGATGACCTCGATGCTGCACATGAAGACATCAGAGGATATTGCAATGCCCATGAAGAAGTAAATCATGGCTAGAATGTACAAGAATCCACGTAGTGCTTGAGGCCACAAGTTTTCGGCTGGGAGTAGCAGCCATGACTCGCATCGATTCGAGCCATTTACCACAAGCTCAACTACCCGACCGTTGCTGTAGGTATCTGTGTATTCCATCCTCAACACATCAGGCTTCAGCTCACATCAACATCACCCACACTGAAACAAGAGAAAACAGAGCTGTTTTAAATAAGCAATTAAGACACAATCACTGAACTCACTCGTAATGGCATTGTTTTAACATTACAGAAACTCCCTTTCATAGAAAAAATCTATATTTCATCAGATTTGAATGGTGTGTAAACATCCCAAGAAGATGCTTATATAAGTTTACTGAATTAATTAACTTAATTTAACTTTATTAACAGATGGTTGTGAAACAGTGAACATTTATAATGATGCCGAGGATAGTGTTTTATTTGTTATATATTTTGGTGTGAATATTGTTGTATCATGATAAAACATGTATCAAATTGGTAAACAATACCATGTTTTCACAAAACATACAGTCATGTACACTCCAATAAACAAACTAGGTAGGCAACAGTATCCAGCCAATTTTAGCAACACAGATTTGCCGACCCATATCTATGAAATGTAGCGAGCAATGACTTACAAGTGGAATAGCAGTGTCTTGATAATATCCTTTTGTTGCCATTCTCCAATGGATACCGATAGCTAGATCATATGAACACGTATACTGGCAGCACACTTGCCAAAATCTGCCAGCTAACTTTAACTCCAATGGGAGGCTGTAAACAGTATGACACAAAGCCAATGTATTGTTCTGAAGCCAGCTTAAAAAGCCTTGTTGCTGGGATTAGGAATAATACTTCTTGCCATAAGCCCTATGCCAATTTCAATTGATCGCTCCCTATATTGATATGTCCACTCAATTATTTGCAATGAATTCGCATGTACAGCTTTGTACATTGCATTATAAAATTCCTGAGGAGTCGCTGGTATTATTTTGAACTGGGCTGGTATTCAGACATGTGCAGCCGTGAAGATCTCTTTGAGTAGAAATAGCATGTATCTACACATGCACACATACCTAGTACGTGTATACATTCACATCATGCCTGTACCTTCAAAATTGCTTGTAAAATGTTATTCTGAGATTTTTACCATATCACAATTTCTGAAAAAATTACTTCAATATAATCAGTAGCAATCCTTGGAAGAAACTTTCTTATATGAGATCATGTGATCACTTACTTATTGGACAGAAAACTAAAAGTGTATAGCATCAAAAAGTACTTTTACAGGTAAATAAGATTTGTTTTACTCTTATGATTCTAGAAAACCTAAAAGAGATTCACTTTCAGTCACTTTTTAAAAAAGCTATAGCTCATTCAAAACAAATCATATAGAGATTATTACCCAGTCATAGGACTTTAACGAAATGACTTAAGATTTTTTTATTGTCAGAGAAAGAGCGATAGTTATTCAGCACACTTTCAAGTGTAATAGTTTCTTTATTACCCACTCTATAACATATGAATCTCATAAAAAATTAACAATTGTTTTATGATGTCAGAGATGAGATAATATGGGAACTCAAGCTAAAACAAATTGGTTGCTAGGTAAACATGACATGTGGTCATTTGCTTTTATCGAAAATAGTAACTACTAACCAGATTATTTTGAACCATATGGGTAATAATAACATATGCCATTGTAAATATTTTGAGCACTAACAATTCCCCTCAAAGTTAGTTTAAGTGATCTGACTTATGTAGCGATACATAAACACTCAGAGTAGAGTTTTAAATATGGTACAATGATGGAATGGTCAACCATCTTGCTGTCTGAACACTCAAAATCGCATGAGATCTACAAATCTTATGAATCTACCCCTCGGACCGAAGATTACCACACAATTGTCACTTTATACATCGTACTATTTCCAATACGGAAACACGTTTTCCATGGATACGGCTTATCGGATCGTGTAATAAGATGTTTTACCCTCTAACCTAACAGTAGATTATATAAACTCAGGGGTCCAGATAAGATGCGTATTTTCATAGAATACGCATGAATAATTCAGATATACGCATGCAAAATGAAATCAATGAGAGAAAGATACGCACGAATCTCTCAGAAAACGAGTCAGATTTTGTTAACATGTGTGAATATGACTGTCAAAATAGTGGTTCAGTCCTTCATGTCCGATCTTTATGTCTCGAATAGCATTGGTTGCCCCTCTATATCAACGAAGATTACCAAGGTTTTCCGCATGATCTTGTTAATATTATAATCCATGTTCAGGGTACACATTCTCAAAAAGCAAGCCCTTATAAAGTGTTACTATTGCCCGAAGTTCGTGTTCTCCGTTAAGCATCTACGTAGAATTTCTCTCAAATAAATGCATGTCATTTATGTTTACAGCCAAATTATAACATTTAATGAAGTAATTGACAAGGTCAGGTGGATATTTTACATACGTTGTGAAAGCTTTGGCAAAGCAGAAAATTATATTGGTCATAATTGGTCATGAAAAATGAGTTGACTGGCAAAATAACCAATGACTAATTGAAAACCTACGAGATGAAGACATGGAATGTTAATAAACTTTGAAAGTATGAAATACTTTTAGCTTTTTGTCATTTAGTAATTTTAATCTCCACGTTTTATTTTGATGAGTGAAATACTCATTGGTGAAAATAATTATCTGGGGCCCTGTAAACTCTAAAAATAAATGGCAAATTTGAGAAAAAAACGTGCTACAGCGCCTTTTCACGTTGCAGGGTATACAGAAAATAACATACTTTGTTAAAGAAATATACACAAGAAAACCTGCTTTTCTCATGAAATAATAGTTATAAATTATTTAAATTATTTATAATTAATTATTTAATTATATTATATGTCTCATTTCATTGCTCTCAATGGAATATATTAACTAAAGGATAAAGCTTAGGCTGTCATTATTAGAATTTTTTTTGAAACCTTGTTATTTATAAATGACATCAATGGGTTGGGGTTTTTTTTCCAGGCCAATAAGGGCGATTAGATTACTATACAAATGCATCTTTTATTGAGCTTTGACTGAAATTCTTTGTATACTTCATCTGTGATGATACAAAGGTGGTGTGCATGTTTAATGTTGCATGATAAATGATTGTTTCTGTGGTTTAAAAATTTATCATTGACCATTTATATAAATACACAAACAACACATACACACAAGCTCAAGATAAAAAAATAGACATTACCTTAAACATTGAGGACTTGCCACAACTAAAACACAATCCTTCAATAGACATAATCTGTAAGCAGCTTTTATTCCCCTAAAGAGGTAAATAAAGAAATCTTGTTGAATGTGCTTATGGCAGAGGAAAGAGGATTGGAGAGCATTATAGCTGGCAGGATATTTCCTCAGTGTTTCACATATACACCAACCCCTGCTGTGTTGCCTTCCCTTCTTCCCCAATGTCTTGTTTCTAAACACATACATCATCGATAATGAGTTGCTCTCCTTCATATGGTTCACTTATTTACAGAAAAGATCTGATGATTTAGTTTTTAAATGAGGCTCTAAAGAAAGTAGAAACTGCTGAAAATATTGTTATTCTCCCATAGAATAAATTATGACTTGTGAATAACCAAAAAAGAATTTAATTCAGTAACATTGATCAAATGATTATGATTTAAAAACGTGGTTACTTTATTTTTCTGAAATCACCATTTTAAATAATATACACTATCAGTGTCAATAGTTCAGACTAAATCTAAAATAATCATTGTTTTCTAATTTTGATAATATCTTATTGCTCTTCCTCAAACTTTTGAAGACTAGCTCAAGTATACTTGCTACAGCTCTGTTCATTGGTCATTAGAATTGTAAAGATACAAAGACAACGTATGTCATTGGCTGAAAGTTGTTTAGAAAATTCCAACTGTAATTATATAGCGTCGAAAATTTACCGATCATAGCTTGTGCGCCCCCCAAGCAATAACTTGTTTAGGTATTTTGGCTGGGGGCAAACTATGTGTACACGTGTGTACAGGAAAGAAAAAATAAGATTTTTTAGGCCTTGGGCTTTGAATGAGAGGCATCGTTATTGCGCAGGGATCAGGAAAGGTAGGGGCCAGTGCCTTTTTGCACATTGGATGAAAAAATGGCCCATTAAAATTTGAAATTTTACAATTGCCACAAAGGAGAATGGCCCATTTAAAATCTAGAAAAAGAGTGCTCTGAGAGCACAAGAACCCCCTGGTTCCTTATCCTCCAAATCAGCAGTTTAATTCTAAGGGTAATTTCATGATCTATCAAAAATAAATCAGCATGTCAAGTATCGAAGGCCTATCACCAATCAATAAAAGATTATGGCCATGGCTAAGTTTCTCACACAAATGGATCGTACATCAAGGTCAAGGTCACATGGTCAAAAGTTATAACTTCAGTGTGTGACATTGGAACCATAACATGTTCAATTGCTGACGAATTAAAAGTTACTGCCAGTGTGACATTGGAAAGCTGAGCGCTCTAAGTCAAGGGCCATAACTCTGAAAACATTAATCCGATCGGTCCCACAAAAGCACATGTGTATCACCAATGTATATTCAAAGCAAATGTAAAGTTTCAGAAAGATTGGTCCAAAACTGTGGGAGGAGTTGATTTCAGAACACAATTACCCTTTTCGGTACGGACGGACAGACGGATGGACAGACAGGCTGCGCCACGACATAAACCCCTTGGGTTTCACCCGGGGATTTAAAAATGACTCAAAGCCCTTGAAATAGACTGTTGTCAAAGGTGTCTTTCAAAATCCCTGATAGCCAAAGTCAATCATTCACTCTTTCAAAGAATTATGTCTGTAATGACTAGTATGCTTTCAGTTTATAAAATAGAAGCAAATACTATACTATACAAAGTTCTATTTCTGATGAAAATAATAAAACATGGTTTTCCTTCATCATCTATTATAAAAAAGTCCTTCTACCCTGGACACTTCTGAAAAATAGGGCCATGGGCTCTGTAGCTCAATGGGATTCATATTGTTTGAAGTTGAAGACTAACATTGTTTGTCAAACAAAGTATAATCCCTTGACATGAGTATGTTAACCTTGAAAAATCCCATGGTCACCAAAATTGTTCATTGTTAGTGCATGAAGAAAACATGACTTGAAACTATGTTTTGAAGAAATTGGTTGTCCAAGTATCACAATTCCTGCAATGGTCTTGAAGAGAAGGTGACTCTCCCAAATAATGATACAAAATAGTAAAATAGGTTGTGAGAAAAATATTATCTTCTAAAGTTACTACACTAAAGGTGTCCTACCTACATAAAGAGAACTAATACACAAAGCCATAACTATATCCTTCTTTTCCTTCTCCAAGTGCAACCTTAACCAAGCCTCCTCCCAAACCAGCCCTGACGGACTCTTTGTAGTTCTGCCACTTGACTGTGTGAAATAAAGAGTCTTTAATACAGTCTAGGTCAACAAGTCTAGAAAAACTGAATACACAACTGAAAGAAACATAATTAAGGTAGAGTAATTGAAAGCTTAAAGAAATGAAATCACATCCATTGCATGGATGAAGGTAGACCCTAGATAGACAGGACGAAATGAACAAACTAAATTGTTGATCTGAAAATTTCAACTTATGTCAACTGGTTTTGGAGAAGATTTCACTAATAATGACTGACACCAATATTTAGGGTGGTGGGGACCAAATGAACAAACACTCTGTGCAAGGTACCTCGTAAAAAAAATTGGGCTTTTGGGGTGCAGAGCTTCTGGAGAAGAATAGGTGAGAATGTTACAGACGATGCCCATCGACAGACTGACGACAGAAAACAGCCCATGCCATAAGCCAATCTTGATGAGCTAAAAATATGAGCATGTGAAATTTTTTTTTTTTTATGCAGCTCATTGTTGTTCCTAGAGGGGGTCCTGGGGGCATTTGCATTTTCATCCCGTTGGATATGGTGATGCCAAGGGAGAGCAATGTTACCGTAACTGTCTGCAGCAGGGAGCAATTTGATTGGGAAACATTTAGGGTTGGGTACCACGAACGCAGAATTTGGGAATCAAACATTATAAAATGTAAATTTTGACATTTGACAGTTATAAAATTAAAAAAACCCACTACCCCTCATTCTTCTGCTGTAAGAAAACCTACGCTCACATTTATGTTTTACGGTATCTAAGTTAGATAAAACACTCTACCTCGGTTATGCTTGGGATTGAAAACCCTCGTTAAGAAAGCTTCGAGGAAGTAAGACCACAAGCTTTGCTTTCGGTCTTACTTCCCGCTCAGCTTTCTTACCTCGGGTTTTACAATCCCAAGCATAACCTCTGTATCGTGTTTCATCTTACACATAAAAATGTGGTATCACTTTTAGTTGATTTCCTTAAATCTTTAGCTATGTCACTTAAAAACCAGTATCAATGACAATTATGTAGAAGCCTAGATATGCTGACTGACCTTTGACATCCTCCCTTTGTGATGTAACTTAACATGATGTCTAAGGCTGGATATTGTGGCAAAATTCATATTGCGATATATTGCGATATACAGCACACATATTGCAATAATACTGCGATATATTGAATGACTTCTACATTGAGCTTTTATACATCGTTATGCGATTTAAACATGAATAATTTGATAAAATGCCTTTCAGATCTTACAAACTATATACAACAAGTTATTAAGGTAAATATGTAAGCAAATTCTAATGATATTTACATAAAAAAATGTCTCCCATCATTTATCCAACACATATTTCTGCACATCAAACATTTTTTGGAGAATCAAACCATGTGTCTGTGCCTTAAAGCAAGATTTTAAACTTAATTTTACTTGAAATGCATTGGTGCGATATATTGCGATATCACAAATCATATTGCAATTATTGCAATACACACTTTGTACCGATATATACCGGTATATCGATAATATTGCACAGCCCTAATGATGTCATTGATGGATGTTATTCTATTCCAGGATGAATACGAACATAACACTTCCATTATAATCAATTCCATAAACGCAAAAAGAGTATTACCGATAATTATTTAATACATCATTTCCTTTGTATGTGTTTGAAATTGTTATGATATTGAATTTGTACAATAAAGACTTCTAAAATTACAATCAGTGCTCCAGATAATTTTTAGACCTATTGGGAATTTACCCCTCGTTTTTGTTACCATTGAGTAAATTTTAATCTGATTGCGTATTCAGTTAAATGGTAATCCTCCGATTTCTGACGATTGGGTAGTTTATATAGTTTTATATGATTAGGTTATTCATACTATTGAACATATCTATCTTACATGCATTGAAGATGTTGAAAGCAATTAATGTACTTCTTCAGTCTGATTAAAATCGACGGTTTTCCGAGGAATAAAAATTGCAAAATAGTGACACTATCGGGATACGAACTCATATCGTTTGGAGGTTTCCTCGCCAAACCGTCTGAAAACAGCCCGTAGACTCCCATGTTCAAACGCAATTCAGTTAACCAATCAGAAGACATCCAACAAATGCTTTCGATGCGAGAAGCGAGAAGCTAGGGGCAGATAACTCCAAACAGCTATCCTTTCGTCTGTTACGAATGCTTTCAAAACGGCGACCATTTAGAAACTATGATGTGATTGGTCAGCTATTTGACTGGGCTTCGGCTGCACAAAACTGGTTCGGACCATGCGCCTATACGGGATGCTCTCAGACCTTGTGGCGAGGAATCTACAGAACCTGTTCGTATCCCGGTAGATGCATTATTTTGCGAATCTTATTCCTCGGAACAAGGTCGATTTTAATCAGACTGTGTACTTCTTCCATTTTTTCAATATTTTTTGTCATGTCATTTATAAAGAGTAAATGAAATAATTGTATCTGTTGTCGTTTCACAGAATAATTAGTCATCTAGACTTATTTTTATTCTTTCACGTTTGGGGGCTGCTGAGGTAAATACAACCCGGGTCTCTATATAGCTATACACTCGTTTTGAGGGGAAATATTGGTGTGACCCAGTGAGATTCAGCATAACATGTCTATGGTAACATATATCCTTCTTGTTCAGTTATTTCTCCTTTTACAATGTTGATAGAAAACATTTCACACTAACTGTATAATGCTGGGATTAATGAGAGTGTGGGGTAAAACCCCGTCCATCTACTATAAACAATGTTTTTTCAAATGAATTTCAGCAGAAATGCCACGAGATATGTAGTACTAGATCACTAATTTTACCTTTCCAATAAGTCACACCAAGAAGATTATAAACGTCAATTCATATCTGAAACATGGATGCCCCCGGATATACCAAAGTTATGGCCAAGGTTAACGTTTTCTAAATATTGTCCACTGCGGCAAGGTCAAGGTCACAAGGTCAAATATGATGACCTCATCTGAAAGGTCTCATCACAAGGTATGCACATTCCAAGTATGAAAGCCCTAGCTCTGAGCAATCTTAAGTTATGGCCAAGGTTAAAGTTTTTGTGGACAAACACACAGACGGACGGACAGACGGACAGGTGAAAAACAATATACCCCCGGAATCTTCGATTCGGGGGCATAAAAATATAACTCGGCCTCCATTACAACACGGGTCTCTAATAGAACCCAGGGGTAAGGAGGTGCTGAATGAAATAGAACCCTTGGGTTGTATTAGAGGAAATAGAGCATTTGTCTTCATTAGTTCATAACAAAGGGTTGGTTTTTAGCAATGTAATATTGTTCATAAATGAACCTTTATAAACTGAGTATTCTCATGTCATAAACAGTAACATGGTATTTCCATACACTTTTCATTATAACAGTTTGATGTTTCCAAGTACAACTTCCTAAACATAGCCTAGACATAGTCTAGTATCATCCAATAATTCAATCAATAGACCTATGAAGATACAGAAGCCCATATTTTGTTTGATGGCTCAACTGCAGTTAGTGATCTCTAACGAAAATCAATGGACAACGCAAACATTTGCAGTCAATAAACACTGCAACAGTGCAGTACTAGATCTTGTCAGATAAAATAATACACCAACGTGTAGACAGAATCTTTATCAGAACGTCTTGTTCAAAGTGTAACATCATAAATCAGCTTCATTTCTACTGTGGAAGAGAGCTCGGTCGTTACGACCAGAAATATCTGGTTCAATGTTATGACTGAACATAAAATATCACGATACATGAAGTTTAGAACTGCCATTGTTTTCAGTGTTACAGTAACTGGTATTCTGAAGAATCAATTTAATCTACAGTAGGCTGTATTTCCCTAACAAACGCTTCCGCTGGCGAAAGGAAGCAAATTGGTCCTACTACAGGTGGCATTTGGGAAGATGCGATCATTATGGAATCGAAATCTGACTTTCA
Source organism: Gibbula magus (assembly GCA_936450465.1). Taxonomy (NCBI): domain Eukaryota; kingdom Metazoa; phylum Mollusca; class Gastropoda; order Trochida; family Trochidae; genus Gibbula; species Gibbula magus. The sequence continues at coordinate 22,819,614 of OW388289.1, read as the reverse complement.
GGAACGCTTCAAAGAAAAGCTAATAACATGATGATCATAAAAGACTTACCTTTTTCAATATTCAGTCGAAACCATAAACAGCTTTAGTAACACTACCTGACATAGACTAGCGTTTAGCAAGGCCATGACACAGTGGAAGATTCTCATCGGCATTCTTCATGTTCTCAAGAAACTTTTCGTCTGCTGACAGACACTGAACTACGGCACCAAGTCAGACATGGTAAATCCTTCAAACAGCGCAGACACTGACACCAACACTTGCCATACAGGCATGATAAGTTGACTGCTTTGAAAACTCAACTATTCTCTATACCAAACAACACGGACTGCGAAGTCAAAAGGCTAACTTCGGCCGCGGGATTTTCACCTCTCGGAAATGTTTCTACGGAATCCTGTCAGCGATACATTCCGACTCTACGGCGCCAGCTCTTTCGGTTGTTGATCTCTGTGTATTTGCTAGCCTACCCTTATAACTCAGCGACTGGCAGCAGCGGTGTGTTTTATGCTTGGAATGCCAGTTTTATATGAATTGTAGACATTTCACTTTCGGGTTTGGCACTTAGTCTTACATTATTTATTCTACCAATTTACCAAGCCCTATCTATAAATCTAAAGGGTTTTGGTGATAGATTTGATTAGAATTGAAAGATCAACAGGAAATCCATTTCGTTATCATTCTTCTTGTAACACCAATCATCATCCACTGGGCACAGCAGAGCATAACTTTCTGCTATAAAAGGTATCTCCTTTCAAGGGCGAGAAACGATTAAGCCTAGATACGCGACGTAAAAACAACCCGAGACGGCACATACGGACCCCCATACTATTCTTCAACTGTGGCGATGACGTCAATCGATCTCGCTACACGAGAGCTCCGTTCGATCCTTCCCAAATCGTGCACCTCGGCTGGGTTTACTTGATTATACTTATCATTGATATCCCGTTGTGGTGCAAGTGGAGAGCGGGACAAACACTAAGGTCAGAGTTCAACCCAGTTGATGAGAAGAGTTGGGCGCTTGCTTACCCTTTTCAGAACATGAGTGGTCATTCTAGATTAGGCTACGTTTATAAGTCTAAGAAGGTTATAATTAAAACAACGATTTCCGATGAAGTAAAGGACAGTCAACTAAATCAAATTTGAGTAAGCAAGGATAATGGAATAACGTCTTTTATATTTAAAAAAAACAACAACAAAACAACATGAATGAATGTAGGCGAATAGCCTAATATTTCATATGTCATAGACCCTTTTAAGCATGAATGTACAGCCTAATATTTTTACACATTTATATAGATCTATATGTCCTAAATGATATAAACATGCAGGTAACGTTCTGATATTTAAGACCTACTGCTCATATATATCGATATACGAATATCTGGCATCTCCTTAAATTCCTAATCGTATTTAGCAGGGATAAATTTACCTGCGAGTCCTGCTTCATTTACTCACACAATTTGAAAAGGACTCATAGAAAATTAAAGGTACATCCATTGTGTTGTTGGGGGTCACATATTTCAAACGTTATAAATGGTGTTACTTTATCGAGAAGTACCGACTGTTGACGTAAACTACTATTTTGATGATAGTAGACTTAGCATATTGACTATATGAAGGTGAAAGTAGTGATTTCTGATCGAAAACCGGACATTGCACAGCGTGTGGCGCGCGTCAATGAGTCAAACGTAATTTTGGAATCTTATTTATAACAGACAAAAAGACACATTTGAGTTGATAATGTTTAATAGGTCACATAACTACTGTGCATGTACATGGGACGTGCAGTTTCGGTTTTTGCACGTGCATACTCAATTTAATTGGAAACTAGTAATTATGATAAATTTGGCGATTGGGGATAAATATGCAAGCTGAGTGAATGTATTTGTATTGTAGACAGCATATGTGGTGAGTTTGAACGTATTAAAGTCAAACAAAACTTTATGAAACACAATGGATGCACCTTTAAACTGCGAGTCCCTGAGTTGCAAGGTTTTTATTTATACTAATAGGATTACTATGGAGGGACTCGCTTATTGCCCCCCGCCGCCGCGAAGCGCGGAGCGGGGGACATAGTAGGCTATTCAGCTCCGTACGTCCGTCCCGCTTCTTGTTAGCGCGATATCTAATGAACCGCTCAACCTAGAATCTTCAAACTTGGTACCAGTCTTCATCTGGGGAATACGCAGATCTGAACAGTTTTCGGTGACCTTGACCTCATTTACAAGGTCAAGGCGAGACTTTGACCAGTATTGAAAATGTTGTTAGCGCGGTATCTAATGAACTGCTCAACCTAGAATCTTCAAACTTGGTACCAATCTTCATCTGGGGAATATGCAGACCTGAAAAGTTTTCGGTGACCTTGACCTCATTTTCAAGGTCACGGCGAGACTTTGACCAGTTTTGAAAATGTTGTTAGCGCGATATCTCATGAACCCTTCGACCTAGAGTCTTCAAACTTGGTACCAGTCTTCATCTGGGGAATACGTAGACCTGAAAAGTTTTCGGTGACCTTGACCTCATTTTCAAGGTCAGGGTGAGACTTTGACCAGTTTTGAAAATGTTGCTAGTGCGATTCCTCATGAACCGCTAGAACTATTGGTTTTAAATTTAGTATCAGTCTTCATTTGGGGAAAATCCAGATACCAGTCGATTTGGTTGACCTTGAAATTATTTTCAAGGTCACTACAAGACTGATTGTCAAATGTTGTTAGCACGATATCTCATGAACTGCTGTACCTAGAGTCTTCAAATTTGGTACCTGTCTTCATTTGGGGAATACGCAGACATCAGTCGATTTGGGTGACCTTGACACCGTTTTCAAGGTCACTACAAGACTTTGACCATTTTAAAATTGTTGCCCTATATAACAATAATTGAATCAAACATGTAAATGCCACTACTCGGTACAAGCTGTGTGTCCATTCTTTTAGCTCATTTCTTAATTGCGGCGGGGGACATGGTCACGTTTGTGACAATTACTTGTATTTTCTGGGACTCATAAAAGTTTGTGATTGTGAGTCCCTGTACTCTAAAAGTCATATTTGTAGATTAATCACTGATTTAGGTAGGCCTTTTCAGAGAGAAATGAGGAATTGTGGCCTACCTAAAGTCAATACCATTACCTTATTCATAATCAGAGATCATTCTATTACCAGACGAATTGGTCAGTGTGACGCTAACCAGCTTGAGCAAAACTTATGTAAAGATTTGGTTTATATTGCCTGTTGGGCTATAGGTTTGAGCTTTCAAAACTTCACATTCACGAACACGAGGAAGACTTTATGTAATGTGTCTAGGGTAAATGTACCCACATCACATAGCCAACTATGAGGTCCATATATATTTTGATTAAAGGTAGATTAGAATAAGTAATAAGCCTAAAAGACAGTCAAGGCGTAACTCGCGCCATGCAGTCTCCACCACTGGCTAGGTTAATAAACAATAAAAGTCTTGCTGTATTTCGTCAACTCACTCGTCGGTGTACTACACCTTGACTTAATAGTACAATCAGAACTCTCTGGCACAGAAAAGGCGACGAAATGCAGCAAAGCTTAAATTAGCCAGTGATAGACTGACGAGAGTTAGGCCTGCATGACGCCTTGCGGGTGAAGTTGGATCACACTTGGGATTCCAACATGGGTTAGAACCAACTCGAATCCTTGAAATTAACACAACTATAACCAACCTTGCAAATATGTTGATAATTTATCCCTATCACATGTCAAGTCTACTGTTGAGTATGGTCGTCATGTAATAACTCCATCTTTCTGCAGCTGGTGCTGAATTACTTTTTTGTTTACAAATATATGGGCGGAGATGAAGTCTTGAGTAAAGGGAGGTCTTAATTAAATCTAGAGTCATATCAAAACTATGAATCTTGGGAAATAATCAGCTTTATTACATACCCGTATAACCATATCAAATATATGATATTTATTCTCCGAAGCAGGGAGGGGATAACAGTTCTACTATACTATGTATACATATATACATTTAAATATAGATGTGGAGCTAATTAAAGAGTTCCGTGACGCCATGACAACACTACACCTGTTCTGATCAATGTTTCATGTGACAGTGTGGCCACAATACCTCCAATGGTCCTTGGTAACACGTCCGTCTACACCCAGTAACACACTAATCAATATCACACCTAAAACTGACAGATCTGTTCCACCAACAGGGGTCACCAAAAAAACCTGTCACACAACGACGTGTACACGTTGACAAAAGTAGTGTATACTCAGTTCATAGTCATAGATTAATAGAACAAAAGTGAAGCAAAACTCTAAAGTCTCAAAATAAAAGATTTTGATCGAAGATAAACCCAAAAACCAAACATCTAAAACTTTCCCGTAAACCGTCAAAACCTGTTAACAGTAAAGCGTTTTCGTTTTTACATCAAGAATGACAAAACCATGTTCCATTAGTAAATGCCCTCCAGAGGTTTGAGCCAACTTTCCAGTATGAACACAGGAATACAAGATCGTTCACACGAACGTCTGCATCTGGAAAGCAAGGTAATGTAGCGTTAAATTTGTTCCAATGTGTTCCAATGATCCGTCGAGCACGTTGGTAGAGGTGTGCACTGTACCCATGTTAATGAGTACGTGGATACTTTATTACAATCTTCAGGAAGTGTAGTACCAACACCGGCGGGTTCTGCCACTAGATTTCGGAATGGAATTCCCATGCGATAAGCCCTGGGAGATGTGTATGGCAGCATGGATGGGCGCTCACCGGTAATTAAGCTAGTCTCCATCAAATCCATCTCTCTGGCTTGGCTCTGGTTTCGCTTCCGTAAACAATCTCGGCGCTGCGATTATACCAGTGGTATTGAGTGAGGCTGTGTAACACGATGGCGGCGAGGATCGACACTCCGCACGCGACCGATAGGTTCGAGATATGTCGACGAAGTTTTGATATAACGATCGTATCTAGATGTAAACGTTAGGAGCAATTCCATGAAAAAAGATGCATGTGCGATTATGTTTCGATTGCTTTAGCCCACGTGTTGCAGCCACGTTACATGCATGGCTACTGGAAGGCAGCAGTGGGTTTTCTTGAAAGAATAATATTTATCTTTTTAAATATTTGACGTCAGAATATTCGTCAGCTTCAGACGTATCATGCATTCATTCATAGTTAACATTGTTTACTTCTATATTGTCTCTAACAAGGGTTATCTCGCTTCTGTACTGATTATAATGGAACTGCACAGCAACACATTTTCATTGACTGAACACACTTAAAGACAATCCATTTTCATCTAATAAACTATATGGTACGTGACTTGAAACATGTTCATTGGAGAAACGGTACACCAAAAGCATGGTCACTGGTGAAATTAGAAAGGAAATTGAAGAAACAACACAGTAACCACATGTTTGTTTCTGTACTATAAAAGAATCCGTCTGGTCTAAATCTTTAATATATATACATTCTGGAGTCTCGGATGAAATAACTTAATAATAATAAACGAGACTGTGACATGCTTTGGTGTTAGCCTCAAAGGTAAAGTACTTAAACTGTCTGAAGTTAAACAGAGAATTCCAGAAAGCATCGTTGTTGAACGACGAAGTCCAGAAATTCAAGCATCTGAGTTATAATGAAACGTTCAGAAACAGTCTAGCAACCATCTGCGATGAAATAGAGAAGAGAGAGCATATGTGTTGAACGATAAACTCCAAGAAATTAAAGCACTTTTGGTTATACAAAGAAATCCAGAAAGCATCTGATGTGAAGAACAAAGTTTTTAAAAAGCCAAATGTTGAACGAAGCCTTCCTAAAAGCATCTGGATTTAACGGAAAAGTCAATTTAGCATATTAGTTTAACGAAAAAGTCCATAAAGTATTTAAGGTTGGATTAACGGAAACGTCCAGAAAACATGAGAAGATGAACAGTAAAGTCCAGAAAAATATTGATTCAAACAGAAAAGTCGAGAACTTCTTACCTACAACCCAGAATCATGCTGTATCTAAGGTTGAACGCAAAAGTTCACGAAATAGTTGTGTTGAACGAAAAATGCAAAGATCATTTGAGTTAGAAGTAGGCCATTTTACCATTTAACGCACATCCTGTGTTATCCATCACTGTTAGTCAGAACTTCATATCCTTTTCATTTTGACTTCCACTCTAAGTAGATTAAGCAGGTAATTACATTCTGGATTATGCATTTAGTACTGGTGATTTTTTTAGCTATTTAGCTACATGTGTATTTTTATTCAGACATGAAATATACAGGTGTGGTTACAGGTGGACACCAGTGTGATGTAATTACGTTAATTACTCAAGAATAGACTCGAATGAGTAGCTGAGAACGAATTCAAGGCAATGTATATACACCCTAACGAGATACACGCATATCTCATAAATCATCAGTGTTTTATCAATTATTATATCACGTATATGGATATACATTTCCCGTTTACCATTGATTTTGACATAACAACTCACAGAAGCAACTTCAAGCACAGCACCATCAGAAAAGAATACAGAAATACCTTCCACTAATACAGCAATATATGTCGATACAGCAATCAGAGCAGAATGCAGCTGAATAATACAGCATCAAATATTGTTGCATCAGACATAAAATCATTATCTGTTATTATCAAACACAAACAAATTAGAAGTATATGCTTACCTTAAAGTGAGAGTTTCCTGTCAATATCTGACCTTAAGTGTTACTTCTATACAAGTAACATTCGAAATGCGGAATATATTTGTGTTTCACTTTACAGCCAGTGTTGCTCTCTCAGACAAGATATATCTCAAAAAGATCTATTATCAACGTGCAATTGATACGTCTTTTGACACATGATAATCACCATTAACACATTATTACGTGATGAGGACCAAGTAAACAACGATAATGTCATAACCACAGACTGGATGTATGGGTCGACTACGTCAAGCTGATAACCTGTCTTCAGCAGGTGCGTGGCGAGAGAATGATTTATGCATATATGTTTACCTACATGAATTTTAGATGCGCAATGACTTCACTGGACACACACAAGTCTAAGAATAGCATATCATATGTGGAGGTGTGTTTATGATACAAAGTACGTGAATGTAGACAGAAGCAGATTTTAACTATGTGTGTATAACTGTTGTTATTCAGTGACCCACTGGCATACCTGACACTGTACATTGATACTGCATAAACATGCAGTAATAAATATAGACAGATAATACATTAATAAACCCTGCGTCATTACTGTGTATGAAAATAGGAGCTTTATATAAAATAAAATCAATATTTCATAAATATATCTGTAAACACATATGAAAGCGAAAGTTATAGCAAGAAATTCCGAAAAGCTCTTAATTGATTCAAAAAAACTCTTTGGCTATTAAAGACTCCCATCTACTCACTTAAACTTTGACGCCGAGGCACACGTCGCCGGAGCGCGGATACGGCCGCTTGTCAGCACTGACGCATGCGTGTAGACTGATATATTTCAATGATAACTGTTATCAGCCGTAGCACATGTCTCCATATCGACGCTCGTACAGACCCCGACTCATATCTACGTTTTACGTCTTGCTTAATTTGACTCATTATTTCCTACAAATTTAATTACACTTCCGCTACATAGCTTTTATAAGGCCGGGTACACATTCCTGACCCCACAAAAAAACAATATCTGAACATTTCTATGGATACTTGTTATCCTCAGTGTTTGGTGTATATAAACAGTATCCCTTAATGTTAAATGATAATAATAACATTTCATAATATTTGGTCAAAACACTATATATAAAATGAACGTCAACATTTCCCAATGTTGATATAACCAAACAATATATTCTTAAATATTTAGTAAATAAAGGCGCTACGGCTGACTATTTTGAAAACAAAACATTTACTAAGCCAAACTAGTACATGTAAATGTTTAAAGCCAAATCAGACATTGTAAGATAAATATATCCCTGACAAGGAAATAGGAAACAATTGCAATTATCAATATTTGGGAACCCAAAACATTTCCTTGTATTTGAATTGCTGTGTAAAAAACAAGGTATGTCAATGTTTGGTTAACGATGGGAAAGCAACGCATCAATACATGTGTGGTTAATAATCACTATCTTTTTGAACTTGACATTTCAATTTTTGGGGACATTTTTTTAGTACACAGTTAGCATGAAGTGTTGTTGCCCTGGCGTTAACCTATAAACAAGAATCACCTCGTGTCAATCATGATGGCCAAGGTATACTTCTTCGAGCGAGAAGCAATGTGTTTGGGGCTGATTCCCGTATAAGGGTAATCTGAACTTTGAGCACCAGCAAACATGCTGACAGATGAGTGAAGCGGAGAACTGTTGGACCCGGGTATCTCTGTACACAACCGTCGACTAGACCGGAACACTCGATTGATAACGCAGGATCGGGAATAGAAACTAATGCTTAATGTACAGTGCACTGGTCACCGATACGTCCTAACAGCAACCACGGCGTCACCAAAGTGAACTTCCCGAAGGAATAGTATGTGAGTGGGAGGAGATGGTCATGAAGGGCCGAGCAGAAGATACACATGGTTAAGGATAAAGCACAACACAGGGAACTCAAGCAATGCCTCAAGCTTCCGGTCTTAAAATCCACAGGCGGAGGGTTTTATCCGACGTAAGCGCCGTCAATAAGTGTACGAGTATCAAAGAACCATAGTACTATTTTATACATGCGTTGCTTAACATACGTCAACTCACTGTTTCACGAATGAAACTGGATTTGTCACGAGAATGATATTGACATAACAGGAAAAGCAGATGCAAACCAGTCAAGGGTTTTACAATTGACAACGGACTTGCAGTCTAACCCGTTATAGCAATGATAATCTTGATGACCTTTACGAATTTTTAGATTGTGTTATTGTGTGTAACATCCTGTTGGTCTGCGTAATGACATTCTGTTTTCTGTTTGTCTCTTGTCTGTTGTTCCGTTTGTGTCTGCGTCTGATGTTTTGTCTGTGTCTGGTGTTCAGTTGGCTCTATGTCTGATGTTTTGTCTGTGTCTGATGTTCAGTTGGCTCTATGTCTGATGTTTTGTCCGTGTCTGATGTTCAGTTGGCTCAATGTCTGATGTTTTGTCTTTGTCTGATGTTCAGTTGGCTCTATGTCTGATGTTTTGTCTGTGTCTGATGTTCAGTTTGGCTCTATGTCTGATGTTTTGTCTTTGTCTGATGTTCAGTTGGCTCTATGTCTGATGTTTTGTCTTTGTCTGATGTTAAGTTTGTTTTTGTGTCGGATATTATGTATATGTTTCACACGATGATCACACTTCTCGTTAACATTATTGGTAAGAGCAACAGTTATTGCAAAGCCTTGCTCAATTCATCCAGGGTGGATGTTGCAACCATGGCTCCACGCATCTAACACCGACAGGCCATGATATGAAGACTGTAGGCCTACGTATGAATATCTTAAGTACGAGTCCATTTCGATACATGACGTACGTAAACGATTTCTATAAAAATACATTTATAATTTGGTTAATAATGCAAGTTACTCTCTAAATCTTAACTATCCAATAGGTCCAATCATCATTGGAGCATAAATGTATTTCAACCTAGCTGAATTGCATGACGTCGACATGTTTTCCCTTTTTAAAAATTAAAACATGTACAAACTCATAAACACTTATTTTCACTGTTCATCAGAGAGGGGACATGGAAGTATAAAGCAAGGTACGGGCTTCTGACACGGAATGACCAACGGACGGTTGTTCTGACAGGTTGACTAGGCCAACTGTCCTACATACCTGGTTCCACCTGGATGGAGTTGATCCACACAATCAGACCAGCAATACCTGTAATCAGTCTATTCATTCGGGGCTTTATAGCAGATAGGTAACACAAACTCGTCCTCAGTCAGTCCTGGTCATTGCAACTCGTTTAGTATTGCTGATAGCCTCGAATGTATTCTTGATATTCCGCGTTATAATTGCCACTATATTAAACACCGTTGCAGCACCACACGATATTGTATTACTATTAACACGACAACAGCATGAAAGGCTCGGAGTAGCTGAAATACGTTCTGTATCGAATCAGGGGTCACAGTTCCCGTAAGTTCATACATACATACATACACCAAGAGGAAGTGGGGTGGCCAGGGGAAAACATGATGCGTGTTTGTGTGTGGAAATGACATGATGTGTGATGTTGTATGCATTGGAGATGGTAATGACACCGGGACATGCACTGTCGAAAACAAAAGACGATATAGTATTAATAATAATAAGAGTACTTTTATAGCGCATCATCCACATTACTTAAAGGAACATCCATTGTGTTGTAGGGGTCACATATTACAAACGTTATAAATGGTGTTACTTTATCGAGAAGAACCGACTGTTACCGAAAACTACCATTTTGATGATAGTAGACTTAGCATATCGACGATATGAAGGTAAAAGTAGTGATTTCTGATCGAAAACCGGACAATGGACAGCGTGTGGCGCATGTCAATGAGTCAAACGTAATTTTGGAATCTAATTTACAACAGACAAAATGACACATTTGGGTTGATCATGTTTAATAGGTCATATAACTACTGTGCATGTAAATGGGACGTGCAGTTTCGGTTTCTGCACATGATGATACTCCACTTTAATTGGAAACTAGTAATTATGATATATTTGGCGATTGGGGATAAATATGCAAGCTGAGTGAATTTATTTGTATTGCAGACAGCACATGTGGTGAGTTGGAACGTATTAAAAGCCAAATACAATTTTATGAAACACAATGGATGCTCTAATAGCTTAATATATATACAGTTTCTTCATTCAGTTACAGGTATTTTTTTAACAGATGCGTCCTAAGTTTTGATTTAAATACTGATGAAGAAGCTTTAAGATCTGATGGTAGTGAGTAATTCCAAATAGTGGCAGCAGCATGCACCAAAGGTTTAAGTTTACGTGAGGGAACTACGAGCAAATGTTGTTTACTGGAGCAGAGAGATCTTTCTGGTTTGTTATTATTCAATTATTATATTATTCAAATTACATACAATCGAAGATCAAGCCCCATGTTACTATATAGAACAAGCCATAATAACAGGGACTTGGTCGTCTTTTGCATATAGTTTCTTGTCCTTTGTTATTTAAACAATACATGTCCCTGTGGGTTATGACGAAATCTTATATTACACATAAACTACGATATATCTACTTCCTTGAGAGGCATGATATGTCACAATACGATATATCTAGGTTTATTGTGCCCAACCAAATACTATCATACAAATAAAATCTTCAACTTAATATATATATATATATATATATATATATATATATATATATATATATATATATATATATATATATATATATATATATATATATATATATACACATATAATATATATATATATCAAAGTCTTTATCAACTCTAATTCCAAATTGAGGATTCAAAATATACTTCATTCTATACAAGTATACGTAGGCCTATGCTATACTCAACAAAAATTCATCATAAATAACTATAGCTTCCTATATAAGATGGACATAGATATCTTAGTACAGTCGGGTGGAAGACAAAGTCATATAACGTGTACATAGGGATGCATCAGACCGCATCCGACATCTAACATGGATATACCCTTTGTATTATTTCCCTTCCAGATAATGACTTGCAATAGCCTTTTGTTGATTGCTTTTGTTTATATGTACGACATAAGGCATATACGTTTCGCCAGATAACATGTAAAGCGACCTATTTACCCGTTCTTTGCCATGCACGCAAATCCGGTAAATAAACTAACAGTACAGTTTGGTGAAACATAGTCCATGTACTGAAACATGTAGTACTGTTTTTATGTATCTTTTCTAGGTTAGTTACAAATGAGATACGTTGGCCTTACCGATAAAATTGTCGATAGTTGTCTCAGACTGTACACATAGTCACTGAAAAATTATTTGATTCTGAAATTAAACCTTTTTACTGCATGAGATGAAACCGTGCGAAATCCAAACTTAGTGATACAAACGTGGTTTTATGAACTTTATCGGACTCTGGGAATCTTAATCAAAATGGAAAATGGACAAATGTTTATTTTTTTACACTTTATCGGGTTCCTGGAATTTTAACCGAGTTGGAATATAGACCAATCACTATGTTCTACACTATGTGGGCTCCATGACACAAGTAATTTTTTTCTATACTTTGATTTGCTCACAGAATCTTACTCAAAAGATAATATATATTAGTCTGTATGTATACCAGACTTTATCGGGAATCGGAATCTAAAACCAAGAGTACGGTAGGCCAGTAACTGGTTTCCAGACTTGATTAACATCCCGAGTAAGGTCTGCTCTGTGAGACAGGCTAACAGTGATCATATAATATTGGTTTTATCAGCGAAACAATCGGAGCATGTAATTCGCATTGTTAACAGGCGTCACCAGTCTGTTGTCTGCAATACATGCTAAACTGTTGCGTGACGTCATAGTGTCATCTTACATCAGCTCTTGAAGTCAAATCGGTGGGTAATGAATTGTTTCGGAGCAGAGATCTAGAGCAGAAAGTTTAGCCAGTGTCGAATTCTTTTGCGGTGACCATCATATAACTATTTGGCAACCAGTGTTTGTCGTGAGAGATGACAATGTACATCAAACTCTCATAATCCCTGTTTATTACATATGGGGGGCAATGGTATCGGGGTTCATATTTATCATACGATGCCCTAGGGGAAAATATCACTATCATGGTGACGTGACGTCATAACAATCTCATGACGTCACGCTTTGTCTATGATGTTGCTTTCTATATGACGGCGGATCGCCAGCCTATGTAGAATTTAATGTATTTTCCTCAATTTAATGACTTCGGTAATAAAAATATTATTTTAGTGTCTATGTCATACTATGTTTCCAACACTCGTGCCTGAATATCGACATATACCTTGCTCTCGCTCGGGAAATAATAATGCCCATGTACTCGTGTCAAAAATAATAGAATAGACACTTTAATAGGTTGGTGGCAAGGGAAGGGTGAACCATTACATTAAAGCATGTCTTCACATATCGAACACAGAAGGTAGGTCTAGATAGATATCGGAGATTTTACTTACCCGAAGCACGTTTAGCTGACCAGTGGGGTGTCAACAGTATATGCGTAAGCGTGGCCTGATAACGTATCTTGCAGGAGCAAAGGGGTGTCTTGTTTATGCAGTCTGGTAGCCAGTGTGTATGATAAAAGCTCGCATACGCTATTTACTCATATAAATTATGGCTCCTCAGGGGGACTAAATATAGCTAAGTTCGGACTGTGTTCTATATAGGGACGTGTGACGTGAGAGAGAATAGCCACTTGGATTTCACGCGTGCTGTCAGAAGCGTCTTCTCTATCTTGGTTGAATGGATAATTATTTTTAATTAAGATATTGGAATAATGAGGTCAGAAAAAGTAAAAGTAACTGCTGGCTTGATTGTATTGAATACCGTTGTAATGAGTCCTTATTAAAAGAGCAGAAATCCTTTCGACCATAACCAGGTCTAGAAATATGTACCAATACACACAGTTTTCATAGTATCTTTCCCAAAATATTTACCTAATAATATTCCAGTGTAAGCTATTTTTTAAACTTTATTTGGTATACATCAAGAGCAACAAGCATTGTGTAGACGAGGTCAAGCCACAGAGACCTGTGTCTATGTCTAATAATATGATATCTATATATATTCGTACGTATATCCATCATACCCTCTGCTCAGTGTCGCTGTATCTGTCCTGGATCAATGATGAGAGTGTTCAATGGGACCTTACAACTAATACTGCCACAAGGCGCACATAGGTAGTCCACAATAGATCAACCATACAAAGTACCATGCACTGACAGTACACACGTTAATTTCAAAGCATTCTCCACATTACTCATGGCGCAATGGGGCTCGTCCGTCATAGCTAACGGTCATACAAATAACAAACACTATACATAATACAACTGAGCTCTATCAATACTACAGCAAAAGACTCAATGAATCGTGAAGAAAGCTGAAAGACTATTAACACTCAATACCCGTTTTAGATAGCCGTCGAGGACAATTGTAAAACCCTAAATAGGGTGTAACTCTTTCATTTTATGAGTTTCAAAATTGAGACACAAAATCTTTGCATGTATTATCAAAATCGATGTTCACACAACCCTGACTCGGCCCACTTCTAAATTTAACGGTTCATTAGTTGGGTACATAATGTTACTCCTTACCGTAACTAATCTGTAAACACGTCGCTTTCAATAGATCCATGTGTTACTATGTTGTCCGGAGTATGTTAGGTAACGTAACTGTAAACACAGCCAGAAGCTTGTGCTTAACGGGTTCATTACTACGAAAACTGCATATTGATATGGCCCTGAGCAATGACTCTGATCTGAGGGTTATATTGCCTCCAATAAGATGGTAATAAAATGACTGGTATTAACCACTCAAATAATAAGGTAATACTGACTCCCCAAAAAATGACAATCACAACTCGAATAAGGTTAATAGTAGCTCGAATACAAGGGAAATGTGACTAGGATTCGATGCAGATAATGAATAGTGATAATGACTAGAATATCGAGGTCATAATCACTGGGGTAAACAAGGATAATGAAGAGTGATAATGACTAGAATAAGGGGATGGATGGTATGCCTGTTTTATATGAGGGTCATATTGAGCAGAATAAAACAATCGAATAATAATAAGAACATGCAGTTTAATATTCAGTCTATAGTACTACACAGTACACATTAAGTACCTACACGATATATAAGTAATACATATTTAGTACCTACATGATATACAAGTTTTACATATCAAGAACCTACATGATATATAAGTACTACCTATTTAGTACATAGGCCTATGTGATGTACAAGTACTTCATATCAAGTACCTACATGATATACATGTACTACATATTTAGTACTTACATGATGTACAAGTACTACATATCAAGTACCTACATGCTATATGAGTACTACATATTTAGTACATAGGTCTATGTGATATACAAGTACTACATATGAAGTACCTACATGATATATGAGTACTACATATGAAGTACCTACATGATATATGAGTACTACATATGAAGTACCTACATGATATATGAGTACTACATATTTAGTACCTACATGATGAACAAGTACTACATATTTAATACCTACATGATATTTGTGCATCATAACTACGGTGATTAATCAATACGACTCAATTGCTACCCCATTTCAGTAAAGTTGGATACCACGAGTTGTTGCAACAAATCATACGATGGTAATGGACCACTAAGGCCACCTGAAGAAGAGGTTTACCTGTTTTAATTAGCGCCGACCACGTGATTGCTGATCTGGGAGATATCACATATGGGTTACCCGATACGACTGGAGATAGACTAATGGTTTAAGTGATGTCGATCTCGCAAACGTCACAGTAGATAGTTCCTAATTATAAATAGATACTACACGCAGTGTTTGCAGTAAAAGGTCGAAACATATACTTGTATATTTATACATCAAAAGGAGCTAATATGAAATACTATCCAATATAACTGGTAGCCAATAAGCCGAAGCCTTAATTCAAATTTACATTTCATGACGGAGACAATTTATTCATACGTACATACATAACTTACTTAGATTCTAATTTCAGCGTTACTTTATATCACTGGGTCAATTACTTATCATGATGTGACGTCAATAACTTAGTCCGCCGCACAGTCCTTTATTTAAAGGCACAGTCATTCAGTTTTTTTACATACATATCTACTTTGAATCGATTAAGGCAAACTCAAACTTTATTCGTTAAGATTGATAAGTATTGATGCTTTATAAACCAAATAATAGGACAAATATCTGCACAATTAGACATTCATTCATGCACAGAATGAGAAATAATAATTACTGAAATCGGTGCTACTGAAAACATCAAACACGATGAAATCGTATAATTGAAATGGTTTGAATCGTTGATACAGTGTCGCTCTCTAGATTTGGTTGAACAGTTTAATATTATGTCAATTTCTTGATTTTGTCGTATTAATGGGGGAAATATTCCAAATGTACAATTTGATAAGTTGATCCAAACCGGGTTAATGTTATACATTTCCACCCCTGTAGACTATTATCTTAATGTGTGACAGGTGTATGAATAACAGTTGCAGCACGTGTTTTGCTTATATTGTTTTTCTCAAATTTGTCATTTTAAAAATGTAAGTTTATGAAATGTATTGATAGGTAAGAGGGTAAAACACCTCATTACACGACCTGATAAGCCGTATCCATAGAAAACGGTTATCCATTTGTAGAAAATGGTGCGACGTATTTTGGTATCGCTACATCAGTGAACTACCTTCGAGCGGTCATTTTAATGTGAACACGTGAAAATGTCCGCTCGATGGAAAATGGACTCGCATGACTTAACCGAACCATGTGCATTCGTTTTAGAACTTTTGTATTGATTCAGGAGTATTATCTAGCCATTGTTAACACTTATTTACCTTTTTGTTAGATCACTTTATTTCAGTAAGAACGGCGTCCTACAGCGACTTTAAGGGGAAAGGGTGTGCATATGTGCCTTATTGTTTCTTAATATTGCCCAAGCATGAACAAATATTAAAAGTCTGAAAATACAGCTCATCATAAATAAACTTATTTCATTTGTAAAATAAGTAATTTTAAGATTTTCAGAGACTTAAGCAAGTCTATCAAATACTGTCAGCTCAGTCAATAGTCCTTTAATTAGTGAAACTATTGATATACATATACATTAAGAAAATTGACTTTTCATTCACTTCTTAGAGAAAACTTTTGATATGTTATCATGGCACATTGATTTAGGATAGCTCATTTGCTTTTCAGCGAATCAATTGTCATGATACAAGCTATTGACATAGGCTATCTTGGTAGATATTGCGTAAAACAGTAGTATGAAGACAAGCTGACAAGTTATTTGGTAAAACTGATTTAAAGTATGTTTACCCAAGCTCATTAATCACAATGACAGATCCTGATGTTTTACCGAGATTCTGAAAAAACTTCTCGTATACTAAGTGTTTGCGTTAATGTTAACCAACAAACGATGTACAATCTTCTTAATGCTTATAATGCTGATGTTATCCAAAATGTTGCCATATTTATAAAACAATTGATGCGCCTTATGCAATCTCATGTAAATCGTCTTTAAAGTCACGTGACCAAAATTTAAAAATGTAAATCCAATTGTGATATGAAAGGTCACTGAATAGACATGTCTGTCTGTTTGTATATGTTAAATCAACTTACCAAAAATGTTATGTTAGCATGACACGATAAATCCTTTATTTGTCATTTTTAAAGACTATCTTAACACATACATACCATATATACAGAGTGTATGTATAAGTTAAATCAAGGCGATATACACTCCCGGGCAAAAGAAAGTATAGGTACAGCAACTTCAGATATTTTAATAAACGAGTGATGAAAATGACTCAAACACGTTTACACCAAGTCACTAAAAAAACTTAATTTGTATTTTTTGAAACATTATCTGTTTATATTTCTGAAAAAGACAAGTCGTCGTTATAGAATCTCCTTAACCAGGCGAGATAGGGGGTGCGTCATCGATTTGAATTTCAAGAAGGTACATGATGTGTTTGAACAGATATACAATACCAAACATCATATACTCTCATGAATGAAATTGTGTATATTTATTAACGAGATATTTCCTCATCACAAACATTGAAAATTGACTTTATCCGGCAGAAATATTTTGTGTTTGACTCTGCTGAGAATAAGCTATAGGCCTACTTTCTTTTTCCCGTCAGTGTATAAAACTTTCAAAACATCTATAGCCGAAACGTGTTGTACTTTTCTTCAATTGAATAGATAAATTACAAGTTGATTTTCAGTTTAACTTCCTTTATAAAGCTTTTCGAGGAAGTAGGTATTGTCAGTTCTTACAGAATAACGGTGGTTTAAAGGAAATCAGCTGTTCAGCACATGCAGATTCAATTGCTTTGCCTCCATTCTTATGACAATTTGTTGACATTTGCATTGTTGAACTACATATACTTGAAAAATAATATATAAAAAAGGGAGCTGGACACAATTATAACTTGTAAAATGTTTATAAACTATATCTTTCATAATTTTAAGTAACGTTCTTATTGGACAAGATATGTACACTTTAGATGTCAATACATAAACTATTAATTCACATAATCAAATTGTTCATGATTCGACAATTACGTTTGGTAAATATATAGTTTCTTATTATGTAACAAGTCTACATGAAAACAGCAAGTCCTTTATAGTAACTTGTAAACTCATTATATTATAATTACGTTTCTTGTAAGGTATCGTATTGATGACAATATTAAAACTTCAATGCACTCTTGCCAAGGTTCTCTTCAGAGTTTATTATAAGTCATACCTAAGTGATGTCAGCCATGGAATCACGTTAAATGTTAAAACCTGTAAGAATGTACTTTTTTAACAATACATTGACAATGATTCCTGTAAATGTCTTTTAAAACTAGGTTCTTTTGTGGATTGGTCCAAGTCCAGGTGATATTAAGCATTAAATCCTGACATCAACAACGGTAAATCCTGACATCAACCATGGTCAATCCTGACATCAACCATAATAAATCCTGACATCAACCATGGTCAATCCTGACATCAACCATGGTAAATCCTGACATCAGCCATAATAAATCCTGACATCAACCATAATAAATCCTGACATCAACCATAATAAATCCTGACATCAACCATAATAAATCCTGACATCAGCCATGTAAAATCTGTGAGAAGGCCGTGTCTTCCTGTCATGGGTATTTAAACATAGGTTCTTGTGTACACAATTTAATCACAGGTATGTACAGAATGGTATCACCTGAAATTTTTTGACAATATTTTGATTTACACCACATTGATATTTTAAAAAGATATTGACAAACTATAATGAAGTTTCGTAAGTTATTGAATATCTTACCTGGTAAATAGTATCCCAAGCGATATAGGCGCTATATGCTGACAGTAGGTCCACCCCGGTGCGTATAGAACATGTAGGACAGATTGAGTGTCGAGGTAGCGGGTCTCCATACACCCGGGGTACTGTCAACCCCTTTGTTGTGTGCCCACAGTCGAGTGCTTTCCAATATAGAGTGTTATATCAACGTGCTTACCTTATAGGTAAGTACACCTGAATTCCTGACACTGAGACACGGAGGAACAATTCCAGCCGCGTTACCCCCGCCGATTCTTTGTCCCTCCCTCCAGCGCGCTGCAGTCCTGTCTTTCAGTCCACCAATATACGATTTGCTCGAGGTTTGGTTCGACGTCATCCGAGTTGGGCAGTTTTAAAGAAGGTCATATCTTGTGGAAGGATCATATTGTAGTTTGGTTCGCATAGTTCCTTGCCCTTAGACATAGTGACGTCATCGCCTCGATGAACAACTACCTCACAATATACTTTTCATCGTCAATGGCAACATGGCGGTATCAACGCAGTGCATGCTAACGAAATGTATGTGGTTCATAAGTACGATGTACATTTATTTATAAGTTTATACCTAGTGCTATGTCTAACAAACAGTTTCATTCATATATATAATAAGTACTCTATTTATTGACACCCACGGTACGCTCTCACGAAGGACGGACAAGGCATAGGCAATGCAAGCTGTATGTGAGATCACTATTTACTCGACACACAGGGTGTGATGGGATATGGGGTGGTACGTACCCATATTATAAATAATCTCTACGCTGGGGATACATATACGTATAAAGCCCATTATAACACATCTCGATATAGTAGACATATCGCACCAGTACAACGCTGCTCCCACAAGTTGATCCACTATTTATTCAATTACTACATCAGAATCAAGAACAATTGTCAATATTAAAACTAGAGCCAATAAAATAAGCAACTCATCAGATGATTTCAGGAATCTATAACTGAGTTTTAGGAGAGCACGGTTTTTCATCCTCGATACTCCAGTGTATAGATTTATCGGAACCTATACTCTGGATTATCGAGGATGCCTTTGGGCTTGGTTCATAGCTTGGGGTCAAAGTGGCGTCAAATATTTAGATAAATAATTTGGGATCCGATTGACGTCAAATATACAGATTAATAATTTTAACTTTGTTGTCTTTCATTTTATAAGAAGGCAGAATAGGCTATAAGGGTATCGCCACTGTAAATGGTATTCAAAGGACTTCACCCTGTATAACCCACCTGACCCTGACTTTCGAGACTTTCGAAATTAAAGGTACATCCATTGTGTTGTTTGGGGTCACATGTGCCAAATGTTATAAATGGTGTTACTTTATCGAGAAGTACCGATTGTTACCGAAAACCACCATTTTAATGATAGTAGACTTAGCATATTGACGATATGAAGGTAAAAGTAGTGATTTCTGATCGAAAACCGGACAATGCACAGCGTGTGGCGCGCGTCAATGAGTCAAACGTAATTTCGGAATCTTATTTATAACAGACAGAGTGACAAATTTGGTGAGATAATGTTTAATGAGTCATATAACTACTGTGCATGTCAATGGGACGTGCAGTTTCGGTTTCTACACATGAATAATGATGTTACTAAATTTTAATTGGAAACTAGTAATTATGATATATTTGGTAATTGGGGATAAATATGCAAGCTGAGTGAATTTATTTGTATTGTAGACAGCACATGTGGTGGGTTGGAGCGTATTAAAGCCAAATACAAATTTATGAAAAACAATGGATGTACCTTTAAACGATGTTGAACTTTTTGGACTGAAGGCGCGGCCTCACTTTTGGTAGTTAACAAACATCTACAATTTATATCCCGAACTGGCCAATACGCCTGTATACGATTTCCACATGAAAATCTAAACCTACAAGAAAAGAGCATGAAAAATGTAGAGGTTATATTTAGGATAACACTACCTTCAAAAGTACAAAGTCTTGTACTTTTTCGAGCCGAGACCCTTGGGGGATTCGAACCCACACCCTCAAAGTAAGTAACTATCGCGTTACCCTATTGCCTCAATTATGGGTCGAAGGGTCATACAAAATCTATAATACGTATTCCCAATTTGCCAGGACACCTGTATCTAAGATTCCATTATTTTAGGGCTCTTAGTTCTTGAAGTGACCCGCGGGTTTGACCTATGTGCTTTTGATGTTACCAATTCTAGAATAATATAAACCTAATTAGTCAATTAAGTTACTGCTAATGGAAAGAATTAGGCGAACACAGGATCAACATACGCAAAGATTGCCATGCTATAACCCCATGGGACCTTTCAAGCCCGATGAACAAACGTGAAAACAACGATAAACACGACTTTATATGAAACGAAAAGTTCATGGACGAAATCAGCGTAAATCGTCTACAGCAAAATATCTCTCCGTTGGGATTAAATAATTACTGAATTAAACAGCTCTGTTTGGTGAAGTCAATTGATTTCTCAAAGGCAAGGTGTTTCTTTTGTATATTTGTTTACACTATCGCTCTACACATAATTATTACTTAATATTTAACGACATGTATACAAATTATTATATCAGTGAGTTATTGACTATGTTGTATCCTAGTTTATAAAAAAAACATATGTATCAAGGGATCTTTCCTTCTTTACCATTCAGGCCGTGAGAAACATCATGATTCGATATATCTGTTCTTTGAATGTGACTCCGGGGTGAAAGTTGAATGGTTGCAGTAGGTACTACAGGCGTATTCACTTGGTCGTCAAGACCACTTTATGTAGTTTCTTTACATGCAGACCGGCATATCAGTTACTAAGACACAAGGTGTACCTCAGAATCAAATATGCCCGCCGTAAAAGTGGTATAAAAGCTTACACACCTTAAATGCGAGTATTCTGTGCCGTTAGCTACTGTTACCTGTGTAGTGTTTGTACATTATATACTTGAACAGTATTACACAAGACTATCTGTGACATTACACCTCATTATCTGCGTGAGTTCCCATGCATTCTCACCTGTACGAATGTTAGGCTTGTCACGACAATCAATGGTTCTGATCAGATTGAAGAGTCCGCTACAGGCAGGTAATGATTGATTGAAAACTGCTTATAACAAGCATATGAAAGGGTATGCGACATCTCCGTAACACTGGTTGCCTGATCAATGATGATTTGTTCAAAACGTAACGTACGTCAGTGCGAATGACTTGCAGAAAGGCTATGAAAACCTAAATTAAAATAATATGAATATAGCAGAATACATACAACAGGATTAAAAGGCCAATCACAAAAGATTTGTGTAAGTAATTGTATATCCCTACATAACACGTAGGAAATTTGCACCAACACCTGTACAATGAGAAATGTCACCTGATATCGCAGGTAGCTCGTCTAATTATCGCTTCGTCTATTGGAGATCAGGAGATCATGCTAGTTATCCAACGTTATAGAACTACTGAATAGTCGTCAGCTCGGCTCACATATAAAACAAGGTACAGAGGTCGACACCGTGACCATTTTAATTGTTCAACATTATTAATAAGCCCCCTCATTGTGGGTGTATTAACTTGTGGTTGGACCAGGTGCGATGATTATGTGATTATGTGTTCCTCGTAAGGATGGGTAAGCCACATTAAATCAGTGCTCCTTGTGGGAACAAGAGTTGTTGTAGATTAACATTTAGTCTCAGAAATAATTTGTTCTTACCAACAACATGTTACAAACAATTCAAATAATTATACAAAATAGAGCCCTATAGAAGCCTTAATTTCTTTCTAGAGCTGAGTAATCTAGAATTGCTTTAATTTTCTGGGTTGACTGGGTTGGTCGTCAATTGAATATTTTGCTCTAGGGTCTGGATGACAGGCTAGAGTTGTTGCAGCAGTTGACAGTGTCAAGAGGTCCGGAGCGAGTATTGGTATTAACTGATTGAGAGAAACTAAGCTTGATGAGAAGATATATATATTAAGTCAGTTATATAGACAATTATAAATGGAGCCTAAATTAAGTCAGTTGTATAAACAATTATAAATGGAGCCTAAATTCAGTCAGTTATGTAGACAATTATAAATGGAGCCTAAATTAAGTCAGTTATGTAGACAATTATAAATGGAGCCTAAATACTAAATAGGGGCATCCATTGTGTTTCATAAAACAAATTATTTGGCTTTAATACGCTCCAACTCACCATATGTGCTGTTTACAATACAAACAAATTCACTCAGCTTGCATATTCTTCCCCAATCGCCTATAATATATCATAATTACCAGTTTACAATTAAAATAGAGTAACATCAATTTACATGTGCAGAAACCGAAACTGCACGTTCCATTTACATGCACAATAGTTATATGACCTATTCAACATTATAAACCCAAATTTGTTATTTTGTCTGTGTTAAATAAGATTCCAAAATTACGCTTGACTCATTGGCGCGCGCCACACGCGTTACATTGTCCTGTTTTCGATCAGAAATCACTACATTTACGTTCATATCGTCAATACACTAAGTCGACTATCATCAAAATGGTAGTTTTCGGTAATAGTCGGTACTTCTTGATAAAGTAACGCCATTTATAACGTTTGGAATATGTGACCCCAAACAACACAATGGATGGACCTTTAAATACATATTGTCACTCTACTCTTCTTGCCCTATGAAATGTGTTGGGCGCTACATAAACAAAATAGTGATCTCTTGTCTTCAGATAAAATGGAACTCGGTTCCAAGAAGTTAGTTTGCTGAACTTACCAGATAACAACGGTCTAGCGGTGAAGAGATATTGTTGAGGCACGAACCCAAGCTCAAAGCTCAACGCAGACTATACATGTATTTCTGTTACACTCAGAGCAAGCATACTTGGCGTTTATTTTACTTTCACAAGGCACTTGAGTGAGGATAGATTGAAGACAAAAATTGTGTTTCACCTTAGGCAAAATACCATTCAGAATTTGGAGGATGGAAGGATTGCACCATTCAACTCTCAACCTTGAACCATGTTACCCGCTTCGTATTGACCGATCTAAATAAATTCAGATCGACTGTTATATGGTAAAAACCTAACTTTATTTAGATTGGTATTGAACCGCACCCATCGTTGCTGAACTTCATTTGTTTAAAAGCGCATAAAACTATGTACAATACCAGATGTCATCACCATACACTAAGAAAGTGGTGACATAAACCAGGGCACAAACCATTCGGAGTAGCCCTTGTAAAATTTGAAGTTTGGTTTCAGATTTCCCAATAACGAAAAGTTTAGGAGTCTCCAAAGGGCTCAGAACTTTCTTCTAAACTGTTAAGTGAACGTTCCCATTACTGGTTGCTGTATGGTGTACATGCCAGACTTGTCAGGGACCAACGATTCCAAGACACCGTTTCCAAGGCATTTAATAATAAGGTTAACTGCGTACTATGATATTAATATCAGACTAATTCAACATTCTTCGATGTCTTGCACACATGGAATCCCGTCACTGAAAAGAAGGGCGAGTTTTCTGGATCTAGAATAACTAAACCCTATTAGAACTAAGATGGACCAAACTACCGTACAATGACCATTGGCCGACACACATCTTAGCACTAAGACAGCGTCGACAATCTAGACCTCGATTTCAACTCCAATATTGTACAGGACAAAGCGTCCAGGTGTATTCGCTCATTCCTTTATCACACTGACATCAGTTTGTCGTTCACACATGTTGAGTGCGGGCTACAAGCATGTTAAATAAGTGTAGATGTGTTACCTGTTCGAATCGTTGGTTTTATTCAGTTGAACCTGTATCGCCCCATATCCACTCCTTACCATTGGGTCTGTGAAGCATCCACCCCTCATCATAGTAGGGTTCAAACCTTGCAGAGAGGTCAAGGTTACAGGTCATGAAGGTTGATTAACTACGGAGATTGTATTGTAGATGAAGGTGGCCAAATCCTGCGCCGTGTTCAAGAGAGGTTTCAAAGAAATCGCTTAATTAGCGATTACTTTTAAACCTCTCTTGAACGCGATTGCTCAATTTAGCGCTACGTAGCAAGGCGAACAAACTTCGAGGAATTTGCACTGTGTCGTTCAAGAGAGAATGAGCGCTACTTGAGCGCTACCTGAGCGCTACATTGAGCGATCAATGAGCAATTTGAGCGCTCGCTGGAACGGAGCCCAGATCTCCTGTAAAGGCCAATGTCTATTTACTTACACAGAGATGCCACTCTACAAGTGGAACCGCACTTGGCTCCCGGTCTCATATTCTGAAGTCGATGGCTTTTGGGTAAAATAAAAGGTTTTAGAAAGTGTTGGCCGTGTGTACATTTTATAGTATACGTACGTTCTCCATAGTAGTAATTGGGTGTCATCGGACTGCGGATGCTAATTATTTCAGTCTGAACTCGACCCAGACAATGTGTCGGATCGATGATATGTCTGTTGGAGAGTAATGGTTCGTGTACTTCAACATTGACTCTGCATGACTTGCTCGTTTAGGCCAAGGCAGTGGGGACTATATATAAGGATAGCCACAGAACTGTTGCTATGTAACCTCTTCCCCCAGTATCATCAGCGTCAGGGTGTCAAAGAGCCTAACTTTGGCGAAGCAATTGAAGCTAATATAAGATACCAAATAAAGGCGACTTTTTCAGTACACCCCCGCCACATATCAAAATTTTAATGTTGGATTCTCTGGTGTTAGATCCCCTCAAAACACTTTAGAATCAAATCTATCAATTGGTTTTGATATATCACACAGAACCCTTGATGAGGTATCTGACGGTCACCCCAATTAATCAGTGTTAGCGGATGACGCACACATGCTTTGATAATTAATTTGAACACAATTTATCATCTGAAGGTCACCTGCTTCAACCGGCGTATTGGAAGCTGCTTTCAATGCATTATATGCGTACAAATAACAGGCATACACATAGATGCTTCAAAACATGGTGGTATTGTGTTTACAAATACTAGGAAATATGCTTAAGACGATGGTGCGTTTAGAAATAGTAGTGCATGAACTTGGGTGCTTCAATATGTGGATGTATTGTGTTTACAAATAGTAGGTCATATATATTGCATGGTTGCTTAAATATATATATTGTACTTCAATATGTGGATGTATTGTGTTTACAAATAGTAGGTCATATATATTGGTTGCTTAAATATATATATTGTACTTCAAAATGTGGATGTATTGTGTTTACAAATAGTAGGTCATATATATCGGTTGCTTAAATATATATATTGTACTTCAATATGTGGATGTATTGTGTTTACAAATAGTAGGTCATATATATTGGTTGCTTAAATATATATCTTGTACTTCAATATGTGGATGCATTGTCTTACAAATAGTAGTTCATATATATTGGACTATTGGTTGCTTAAATATATATATTGTGCTTCAATATGTGGATTTATTGTGTTTACAAGTAGTAGGTCATATATATTGGTTGCTTAAATATATATCTTGTACTTCAATATGTGGATGCATTGTCTTACAAATAGTAGTTCATATATATTGGACTATTGGTTGCTTAAATATATATATTGTGCTTCAATATGTGGATTTATTGTGTTTACAAGTAGTAGGTCATATATATTGGTTGCTTAAATATATATCTTGTACTTCAATATGTGGATGCATTGTCTTACAAATAGTAGTTCATATATATTGGACTATTGGTTGCTTAAATATATATCTTGTGCTTCAATATGTGGATGTATTGTGTTTACAAATAGTAGGTCATATATATTGGTTGCTTAAATATATATCTTGTACTTCAATATGTGGATGCATTGTCTTACAAATAGTAGTTCGTATATATTGGACTATTGGTTGCTTAAATATATATATTGTGCTTCAATATGTGGATTTATTGTGTTTACAAGTAGTAGGTCATATATATTGGTTGCTTAAATATATATCTTGTACTTCAATATGTGGATGCATTGTCTTACAAATAGTAGTTCATATATATTGGACTATTGGTTGCTTACATATATATATTGTGCTTCAATATGTGGATTTATTGTGTTTACAAGTAGTAGGTCATATATATTGGTTGCTTAAATATATATCTTGTACTTCAATATGTGGATGCATTGTCTTACAAATAGTAGTTCATATATATTGGACTATTGGTTGCTTACATATATATATTGTGCTTCAATATGTGGATTTATTGTGTTTACAAGTAGTAGGTCATATATATTGGTTGCTTAAATATATATCTTGTACTTCAATATGTGGATGCATTGTCTTACAAATAGTAGTTCATATATATTGGACTATTGGTTGCTTAAATATATATCTTGTGCTTCAATATGTGGATGTATTGTGTTTACAAATAGTAGGTCATATATATTGGTTGCTTAAATATATATCTTGTACTTCAATATGTGGATGCATTGTGTTTGCAAATAGTAGGTCATATATCTTGGTTGCTTAAATATATATATTGTACTTCAATATGTGGATGCATTGTGTTTACAAATAGTAGATCATATATATTGCATTTTTGCTTAAATATATATCTTGTACTTCAATATGTGGATGTATTGTGTTTACAAGTAGTAGGTCATATATATTGGTTGCTTCAATATATATATTGTGCTTCAATATGTGGTTGTATTGTGTTTACAAGTAGTAGGTCATATATATTGGTTGCTTAAATATATATATATATATATTGACTTCAATATGTGGATGCATTGTGTTTACAAATAGTAGGTCATACATATTGGTTGCTTCAATATATATATTGTGCTTCAATATGTGGATGTATTTTGTTTACAAATAGTAGGTCATATATATTGGTTGCTTCAATATGTGGATGTATAGTGTTTACAAGGAGTAGGTCACATATATTGGTTGCTTAAATATATATATTGTACTTCAATATGTGGATGTATTGTGTTTACAAGTAGTAGGTCATATATATTGGTTGCTTAAATATATATAGTGTACTTCAATATGTGATGGCAGTGTGTTTACAATAGTATGGAATGTAGATGGGACGCTATGGTCGTAGTATATGGAAACTACAAACAGTACCGAAAAATATTGGATGCTACATTATGTCGTTACTGAGTTTACAAATAGTAACGCATATAAATTGTTTGGTATGATGTTTACAAACAGTAACGAGCATAGATCTAACACGTGTTCTGGCAAGGTGCTATTGCGTTTAGAAATAGTACGAAATTCAAGTAGAATGATAAGGGGCTAACATCTGCGGGATTGTGTTGGTGTAATTTGTTCTGGACTTGTAAAATGCCATGTCCTGCGATGATAAAACAAAGGGGGCGCTTTGATGTATGTAGGGGTTATGGCGATACAGTGTTTAAAACGTGTATGGTATGCGTGCGGGTGAGACAACATATGTTCGCGCGTGTATCTCGTGAAATATGTCACGACAAGGATTTAGATATACAAGTCCTTGGTCATACCTTCCTCCCAGATATTTCCTTCACCATTGAATCGGCCATCGTCTCAGTTTGATATGGTAATCGATGACTGAAGTAAACACTTCTCAATTACTAACATGCAAGGTAGGAATAGCAACAAACCAGATCATTGTTGAGGCGAGAATTCTAACGGTAGCCGGGTCAGTCTGGAACCACCGGTCTGTAACCCAACCCGGGGCTGCCAGCTTCTCACGTCAGGTGGCGTGTAGATCATTATTGGCGATTTTACTCAACCAGGACGGAACTTGTACATTACCAGTAAAAACATAGTTAGGTGCAACTTCCTGACCCCGGAAACTTCCTTCCATGATAGTGAAATAATGCTTCAACACAATTATGAGTGATTGAACTGTACGTACTGGTGAACAACACAACGGGCAACATAGCACGCATATAAACGTATTCTCAATTAAGTGGTGTGTTAGATACTGTTTGGAAACTGTAAAACGGAAGCCGAAATATACCTGTTGACAGGTTTAAAACGAAATGTTCAGCTTGGTATGCTTAGCTCGATCACTAGAATCAGTACTAAACTAGTTTAAGGTAGTCCGTGTTCAGAAAGTCTACTGCTCCAGAGATATTCAATTCAACACCTATTCAAGTCACTGAAATGAACCCTGCAAACGTCTGATCAGACGATATATCACGATAAAACAGCCTATGGCTAGCTTGCAAATGAGCCCTTCATGCAGACATTTGTTTAACAAGGTACATAAAATCAATGTCATTGGCATATACTAATATGTATCGGAAAGAAAACAACGAAACATGTAACAACAATATGAATATACTATAGAATATGAATATACTATAGATTAAGATTTACCAGGCATAGCTATTACAACTTCGGAAATATCATTAATGCACAATAATAAAGAACTGGTGATCAAGCTCACTCATATGTCCACTTTCCACGTCAGTAGAAACATCTTCCAAATAGTGAATGTCTCAATGTCTAGTCTGAGTAACCTGTCACTGCAGTTTATGAAAGCAGAGTGTTGAGTTTCAGGGATACACTTCGGGGGCGATGTGACAGTTTGGAATTAAAACACATAAATACTAAAACTAATGCGGTAAGTGAGACTGAAGCCGTTTCATCATAACTGAAAGATCTAATACTGATCAATCAAGTTATGGTTAAAGTATTTCAGTAAAGCTGACAGACGCACAGGTGAAAAGCAATATACCCTCAGAATATCTTATTCGAGGGCAATAAAAAACATCAAAAAAACAAACTTAGTCAGGTAACACGATCCCCTGCTGCAGTTTAAAGATACGTCCATTGTTTCAGAAAATCTTACTTGGTTTTAGTACGTTCCGACAAACCATATGTGATGCTAAGCGAATAAATAATTTCACTCAACTTGCATATTCATCCCCAATCGCCAAAAATATCATAATTATTAGTTTCCAAAAAGAAACGAGCAACATCATTGTGCAGAAATCGAAACTTCACACCCATTTACATGCACAGTAGTCATATCACCTTTTTAACATTATCAACCCCAATTATTTTTTTTTATCTGTTGTAGATACCATTTCAAAATTACGTTTGACTAATTGACGCGCGTCAATCGCGGTGTACTGTCCGGTTTTCGATTAGAAATCACTACTTTCACCTTCATATCGTCAATATACTAAGTTGGCTTTCATCAAAATGTTAGTTTTCGGTAACAGTCAGTACTTCTCGATAAAATAACACCCATTTATAACGTTTTGAATATGTGACCCCCCAAAAAACACATGGATTAACAAAATAAGAGCACTTGGCTCTGTAGCTCATCAGTCAACTATGATTTGTCGACACACATTCATATTAATTATTTGAATTAAAAGTAAGTCTACACCACACAGCTGTCTTCTTTTATTTCTAATACATATACGCTTTTGTAAGTGCACTAATAACTCACGCTCAAACATTTGCTCTCAAATCATTTATTATAAAAAGTTTTCTAAATGTCCTAAACAGCCTGATAAAAGCAAAATATAACCCCATGCAATAACCAAAGATTTGCTACCCCCAACCACCAATGCCAGTTGGAGAGAAGTCGTTTAAAGGTGTCACTAATAATGCCTGCCACACCCATACTTGAGGGGAGGGTGAGGATCAAATGAACAAACTTTGATCCACTTGGTGCAAGGTACCTCCCAACAAATTTTAAGCTTTTGAGGTGTAGTGGTTCTAGAGAAGTTGGAATGTGAAAAGGTTAGGGACGATGCCATTATTGGGGGTCACAAGGTCCCCAAATCTACAATTTATAACCCCCATTGGCTGAAGTGTCTGTACATAAGTTTAGTTTCTAGGGCTTATTGTACTGGTGAAGATGAAAGTTGGGCTTTAAGTTATAATCCCTTGGACCCTTATTTGGGGCTACATGTTCACCAAATCTACAATTTATAATAGCCATTAGCCAATCATTGACATGACCTTGTAATGTCCATGGTCACTAACATTTTCCAGTGTAAGTGCATAACAATTTCTGCATGGATCTTGAAGAGAAGGTGACTCTTCGAATTCAAATAGTGAAGACATAATCCCCTTATCATGACACAAAATGAAAAAGAAATGGGTGATAATATTTCTCTTTTTTTAAATTTTTATTATTTTTATATTCAAAGGTGTTTTGCCAACCTGTAGAGAACAATAACCCAAAACCATTACTATATCCTCGCCTTCCCTCCGAAATTCCTCTGTAAGTCCACCATGTCTCCTCCCAACTCTGACCCCCTGGCCATACTCAGCTGAGCTACCGGTAATTAACCTCTCACTTACTACTGCTTGCTGTTTGCTGCCTGCAACTTGTACTGTGACACAACGGACACCTGATACCTTGGATTTGACCCTCTTGTTAAGATCAATACACATTCAGGCTTGTCTGGGCCAGGCAGCTGTTCACAGTCATTGAGGAACTGAGGAGAGAGAGTAGATTCTTAATTCTGTAAGTTGTGACCCCTGTTACCCGTGTTTGGGTCACTTGCTAAAAAGTCTGCACACAACATTTCAGCTTTCTAGAGCTTTTCATATTGGAAAATAACATAAAAATATATTTTTCGGTTGTGACCCCTGTAACCCTTATTTTGGATCACACTGTCACAAAATCTACAATTTAGAATCTCCTTTAACAGAATTTTTTTTTTAAAGCTTTTCAACCTGGAGATGATGAAGACAGTGTTTTTAGGTTGTGACCCCTGTGACCCACATTTGGGGTCACAGAGTCAACAAATCTACAATTTAAAATTCCCATTTGCCAAAGAGTCTGTACACAACATTTCAGCTTTCTAAGGCTTTATGTACTGGAGAAGAAGATGAAATATTTTGGGTCACAGGGTCACCTAATCTAAAATTTAGAATCCCTATTGACCAAGGAGTCTGTAAACATCATTTCAGCTTTCTAGAGCGTTTCCATCCTCGATAATCCAGATGGACAGACGCCATGCCAAGCGTTCATAAGGCCTTTCAAGTCTGATGAGCAATGTCCGCCACAATTCACATGGACTCTAACAAGGAACATTTACTTATTTTTATCTTTTGTTCAAAAAGTGGTTCTTATTTCATGTGTTATGATGATCAGCAAATTTGAACACATTAGGTGCTAGGGTTCATGAGATATAGCATTTACAGTTTGAAAAGTGGTCATGTGTCGTGGTGACTTTGAAAAAAAAGTCAATGCTCACTGGTGAAGATTATGGGTGCTATGGGTTATGAGATATTGCATTAAAAGCAAAATGACCTTTAAAATAAAGGTTAAGGTCATCAAAGATTACTTGTGTCTGCATAATCCTTCAATATGCGATGACACCAGACATTGGGTGCTATGGTTCATGAGATATTGCGCTAACAAGAACAAGACGTATACACATCGCTGAATACATAGTCCCCAGTTCTGGTAGGGGACAAAAAGAGCATGAGAGTTATGTTAGAAATGTTTGCCAAGTTTGGTGAAGCTACAATGCACAGGGAATTTATAATAGCAATATCCAACAGTAAATATACAATAAAGAAAACAATATCCCCGCCCCTTTATACAGATATTCAGAAGGAATGACAGCAGCCATCTTGGATGTGGTGAGAATAACTGATTGGACTCTGTTCGTGGCCTGTTTCTTAAATCATATGCAACCACATCTGCTATAAATGACTGCAGATCTTTCATTATGTTTTATATGATTTATTACTCAACCGTGGTGAGATCACTCATTCATTAGATAACAATAGGTTGGTTACATACGTGTGATACCACCGCGTGGTGCCGTCACATCATAATCGGCGCGTGACGTCAGTCGTTTTTGGTTGACGTCACAATGTTAGCCACGCGACTGCAATAGCAGGTGGCCTATTTGCAAGTGGGCGTCACTGACAAAGATTTTCTTGCAATTCAGCAGTATTTAAATCATTGAGTTATAAATAAAATACTAAACTCAGTCCCCTTTGATAACATGTTTATGAAACTCGTGAATGGCATCAGTATTTAACTTGCTTTTGCTCGTTAAAATACCAAACCATTCACTCGTTTCATAAACATGATATCAAACGGGACATCGTTTAGTATTCTATATGTACTATTTGATGTCACAATGACAAGACGACATGGCAGTACGACCAGGGACTCTGCAGATAGCATGCTGCTTCGCCTTGATAGTTAAGGCCAAGGAAACATCAGCTGATCTGATCAAATTTCCTATTTTGTATGACTTACAATCGGTAAGCATTAAAAAGTTCATCTTTGTGATTCAACTGAAATTTTAATTAAAAAGCAATTTATTAATTGAAGTAAAGATATTCTGTCAACAATTCAACCTATGTTTTAAAAAACTGTACGGTATATTACTGGGTGCAAGTCGACCCCGCGTATATGTATAAGTAAACCCAATTTCTCATCTACCTGAATCCCAGTCAAAACCCTATATCTCATGTATTAGTCGACCCTACTTTTACCACGCGCTGACTGACAAGTGGACATGGCCAAAAGTCTACACAGCGGTAGATTGGTAAGGTGATGGCGATCGAATTATCATTTGTTTTCACAAAAATATAACTAATTATACCTTCTTTTTCAGGCGTATGTTGTAAACAACCAATAAAAATAAATTACAACTTGCTGGGCTGGCAGATACTCACCTGGCCTCTAGGTTTTTGGGCCTGAAGCATCGATCCCATGTATAAGTCAACCCCCTCTTTGACCCCCTAATTTGTTGTATCAAATTTTCGACTTATACCCGGTAATATATGGTAAGTCCCTAAATCATTTTGTAAGATGCCTGTCCACAAAATGTCAGCTTTAGGGGTGATGCAGTTCTTAAGGAGAAATCGAGTGAGTTGAAGGATGACATCAGTAAGATGATGGGTCATATCAGAAGCTCATCAAGCTAAAAATCAATCGAAAATACTTAAGATGATTTGTTAGCTTTTATTATTTTACATTATAATTTTCAAGGCATGTTGAAGAAATGCAGAATTTAAAGAATTCAAAATCCTGGAACAGTCCTCTTTTTCTTGTCTGGTGATGGATTTGGAGAGTCCATTGTTGAAGGTAGTACGAAGTCTGATTCCTTCAATGTAGCAGAGCCTGGTGTAGAGAACATCTCCAAACTCTCTTGTGTGAAGAAAAGGTCATCCTCATCCTGGTCACTTTGGGCTGAAGCGGGAGTTGATGGAAAGTGGGAGATTCTTGGAGGTGTATTCCCTCTGAAGAGGGAGAGATGGGGAGGGATGTCCTTCATGTGGGGGGCAAAATTTTTGACAGATTTGTCACTACTGTGTGGGGCGGGAGGAGCAAATGCATCCAGTCTATCGAGGGTGACTGGGACAGAAGTGTCCCCTCTGTGGGGGTAGACAGTTGAAGATGTTTCCCTTCTGTGGGGGGTGACAGGAGCAGATGCTTCCCTTCTGTGGGGGGTGACAGGAGAAGATGCCTCCCTTCTGTGGGGGTAGACAGTTGAAGATGTTTCCCCTCTGTTGGGGGTGACAGGGGCAGATGTGTTCTTTCTATGGGGGGTGACTGGGGCAGATGAGTCGCTTCTATGGGGGCTGACAGGGGCAGATCTGTCCATTTCTTCAACGGAGACCGAGGTGTTCTCACTGCAGGAGGAGTGAGTGGAATCTGGATGCAGAACACTCTGAGCTTCGACTTGCATGTCTCCATCACTCTCACTCCAACTGCTACTATCTGCAACGTTCAGTCCTGCTTCAAACACGTCTTCATCAGACGACACATTGCCTTCTCCACTGGAGGACATCTGTACATTACCCAAGCGTTGCTCCAGGTGAGGAAGTGAAGGAGAGTCTTGATGAACAACTCGGTGAGTCCGCTTCTCTGCAAGTATCTCATCCACCACCGAAACTTCCTTCACTCTCTCGGACTTTCTCCTTGCAAGCTTCTCAGCTTTCCGTTGTTTCCTCTTCTCCTGCAGTGCTTGCCGCTCCTTGTTCTGTAACAGTATCACACATGATTATACAAGTCATAAAGTGAATCTTTGAGGGGTAGTTAGAAGTGGAATACATAAGAATTTCTGGATAAAAACTTCTTTAATGTGTTTATACACAATGCTTTGGAGGATATGCTCACTAATGTATTGCATATCCACAACTTCAATAAAGCCTGGTGGCCAGGGTTGTTTTATCAATCAAGTATTTACCCTCTCGCATGTTTGTATTGGAAATGCTCAGTGAACGAGTATAGCCCACTCATGCTTTTAAATCCTCATTGTTGAACTTACACATGAATTTTAATCTCCTTAAACTCAGTTTTCTAACGATTGTCAACATCTGTATAAGTGTATCCTTCCTTATCATACCCCAAAAATTCCACTTATTGCTGATTATTACTGATTATTATTCTATTATTTCATTCATTTTCTTGCAATATTACCACAACACTGAAGCTGGATATTGCAAAACAGTCAGACCTCGTTTACTTGGACCCCATATATCCGGAAACCCGGCCATTCACACAGTAGTATTTAAAATCTTCTCTATTCAAATGATGATTCGCTAAACCGCATGAATCGCTTTCCGGGTCATTTTCAAATGTTGGTGCAATATCCAGCCCTAATAGTGATGATATGTAACATATGTGTCTCCAACACTATAGACTAACCCTGTCCTGTAGAAGTTGATGAATATCTGGCTGTTCCCGCCAGAGACTGGTCAGAAGGCGAGAGTTTGCACTCGATCCATGCATATCAGTCAGCTTGGGTACACTTGCGTCAAACAGGTCCTCATGCACACTGGTATTCTTCTCTACGACAGCCTGAAGTCAGTTAAGGATTTAAATTACCTAATTTGTTCAATTAGACAACCAGGTTTCTATTTTTTGCAGCCACACTGACCCTCAGCAGACTCCTGTCTGGTTATTTTTTGTAGAAACCGAATTTGAGGGGTCATTCCAGTTTATACATATATAAATATGAATGGTCACTTCAACTCCACAGTATCTATTCGCTATTGTAAATATTTAAGACATGAGAAACACATGAAAAGATGGGTGTATAAGATTTCATGCACATGGCAAGTAACTGCAAGGAAAAAGTGTAACTATTTTCGAGTGTTTATACTGAAGATCGGTGAGAATAATTGAAGGAGGACTTGTAGAAACCTTATCTGCATAAATGAGTTGACCAAGCTGGAGAGAGTGTCCGCAGTTGTTACAGGTGGTCAGTCGGTCCTTCTGTGAGAGGGGTGGGACCGGGGCGAGAGTCTGGGGGAGGGGTTGACACAGCATGCACAGCACATGGGGGTGCCGCACCTCTGTAATATAACATTACTCAGAGTTCAAAATACCAACCCGTCCATCACCTGGTTTTTTCCCCGACAGTGCAGTTGCTAAAGTGACCGGCTTGTGTGATTTCCAATACACAATGTGCCAATATACTGCCGGGGCTGTTTCAACTTTCTAGAAGGAATGTTATTTCAAACCACAAGCCCTGATTGCCAATAGACACTTAACGGTATTTCAAACTCTGACATTACTCAACATTGTCAATGTACAGCTAGTGATCAAAATGAAAAATACCTCGAATTTCTCTTGAATAATTTGATTCTAATCTTTGGGTCCTTTTGACACATCATAAAAAATTATATATGCAAATTAAAATTCCACTGATAGAAAGTTTGTGATGAGCAAAATTAGTATATAATTTTATTACATATACGTAGTATTACAATATATGATGTTCCATTTCATAGTTCATATCTTACTCCTCTAAGTGTATCCTACTAAAGACAACAAGACAAAAGTGAGCACAGCTCACATACCCTCGCCTGTAATTTGATCATTTAACTCTTCCTCCCACGTTGGTCAAAGAAGAAACTAACAGCATTAAAACTTTAAAAAAACATAATTCAAATAAACGTGTATACGTATGAAAAGCACATTGAAGTATCATGGCTGAAAAGTCTATCAAGTTAAATAAAGGTAACATCTATATTTAGGGAGATGTGCTCTACAGACAAAATGACTTCCTCATAATTGTTCAAATCAGTTCAAGTTTCTATGGAAAGCACACAAATTAAGAATCCGATATAGGTTTAAATCCCCCACAAAGGGCATGCCTAGAGACCATGGTTAACATGTATAATATCAAATTTCATCAAGACAAGTGTTTGCCACTAACATGGCAATGTCCCCCGCCGGTAACATTGAGTTTAAAGACACATCAATTGGTCAAAATGAGCTACTTTATATATTGCATTACTGGTAAAAAGTGTCATGATGATCAGGAAATTTGTAGACTTTGGGTGCTCGAGTTCATGAGATGTTGCGTTAACGTTGCGAGTTCGAAAAGTGGTCAAAGTGTCATAGTCACCTGTAAAATAAGGTCAAGGTCACCAAAATTGACTGGTGTCAGCGTCATCCCCCAATGTAGGCTGACACTAAATTTGAAGACTTTGGGTCCAACCAGTAATGATATATCGCGTTAAAAAGAGTTAGAAAAGTGGTCAAAGAGTCACAGTAACCTTGAAAATAAGGTCAAGATCACTAAAATCAACTGGGGTCTGCGTCTTCCCCCAATGTAGACTGACATTCAATTTGAAGACATTTGGATGCAACGCTTCATCAAATATCGCGTAAACAAGGGTTCAAAAAGTGGTCAAAATGTCGTGGTGACCTTGAAAATAAGGTCAAGGTCAACAAAATCAACTGGTGTCTGCATCCTACCACAATGTAGGCTGACAACAAATTTGAAGACTTTGGGACCATCCGGTCATGATATATCGCGTTAACAAGAGTTCAAAAAGTGGTCAAAGTGTTGCGGTGACCTTGAAAATAAGGTCACGGTCACCAAAATCAACTGGTGTCTGCGTCTTTCCCCAATGTAGGCTGACACCTAATTTGAAGACTTTGGATGCAACGCTTAATCATATTTCGCGTAAACAAGAGTTCAAAAAGTGATCGAAGTGTCGTGGTGACCTTGAAAATAAGGTCAAGGTCACAAAAATCGACTGGTGTCTTTGTCATCCCACACTATAGGCTGACACCAAATTTGAAGACTTTGGGTCCAACTAGTCATGATATATTGCGTTAACAAACATAAGAAAAGTGGTCAAAGTGTCGCGGTGACCTTGAAAATAAGGTCAAGGTCACTCAAATCAACTGGGGTCTGCGTCTTCCCCCAATGTAAGCTGACACCCAATTTGAAGACTTTGGATGCAACGCTTCATGAGATATCGCGTAAACAAGAGTTTAAAAAGTGGTCAAAGTGCCATGGTGACCTTGAAAATAAGGTCAAGGTCACCAAAATCGACTGGTGTCTGCGTCCTACCACAATGTAGGCTGAGACCAAATTTAAAGACTTTGGATGCAACGCTTCATGAGATATCGCGTAAACAAGAAATGTGACGTACGGACGGACGCCGCTGAATACATAGTCCCACGTTACGCGTTGCGGCGGGGGACAATAACAGGCATGTTTTGGATGGTTATGACTGGTTATGTAATATTTTATGAGCGCTTCAATTACAACGAAATACATTAAACTGTTAAAAATATACGTCAGAAAATTTGCAATGATTATACGGATACTTTACCGAAACATACAAAAGGTATATCTACACATCATACTGATGACATGTGTAGAGTAGCAAGTAGCCTACTGCAGAACAATAACGTAACAGACTGACACACAAATACCCCACGACTGTTTCGTAGCAATGGTGTTTAACAATATTGACAAGATTTCAAAATTAAATTCCCTGGTACTCTTCATATCAAGGAAACTAAACATCAAATATCAAATAGTCTGGTACCTGCCAGTTTGTCATGGACATCTATCGGACTGATGTGTTGGGCTAGAGATGTTTTCTGTACAGACTGGTTGAGTCGAGACAACCAGGTGTCGATCACACGCAGCTCACATTCTGACCGGACATCTCCTCTTCTCTCTGGTTGTCTTCCTCCCTCTCTCTCTTCTCCTGGTGCTGGGGGTGTAGACGGTCGAGTCACGGTCTGGTAGAACACCTCACCATAGCTGCTCAACTGCAACGCACAACTCTTTCAGTGTAAAGTCTTTGAAGGGCATCAAGAAGTGGCATACATAAAAGCAGGAGGATTTTCTGGATAACAACTTCTTGTGTATATACACAATGCTTCAGAGAAAATGTTTACTACTGTATTTCATATCCAAAACTTCAATATAGCCTTATTAATGTGAGAATACATAACATATGACTTCCTACACATTAAAGAAGTTGTTATCCAGAAAATCTTCCTGTTCCTTCAGTGTTATTCCTAGGTTACTAGCTGAGGGTTTCACAGTTGCCAATTCAACACAATGCAACCATTCAGAATGGTTAATACGAGCGATGTCTATCATATAGCGGAGGTGAAATGAGGTGATTTGGGGGTTAACAGTGCTTTCAAGAATATTTCACTTCTATTATGACTATTGTAAGTTTTATTGCAGGGAGAAAGCCCGCAACACCATTGCGGCTATGAAGCGAGCATCGACTGGGACTAGGGAACGATGAGTGGTACTGCGGTGATATTCTGTATAGCATTGCACCGAAATAGTAATATTGCAGGGATGTAAAGATACTGTTGCTATGGATACAAAGAGCAGTTCACTGCAGTAGACAAAGTTGGTGAACTAATGGTGAGATTTGAGCCAATGAACCTCTTGATCCTGAGCAAAGCGTGCTGACCACTTCGCTATAGGTATGAATTAACACACCTGGAAGGCTAGAAGACGTCCATTTAGCTGACAGCCCGACACCCCAACAAGAGATGGGTTCAATCTGTCTTGATGTAAACTCGGTTCCACAAATACACTGCTTGACTTGGCCATATCCCTGGAAAGTTTCAGAAAAATCAGGACTATCATTTTGGCAAAATATTTGATGATAAAAACTAAATATGAAGAAATGATAGTAATGAAAACAATATTATTTTCAAACATATTTACTTAACACTAACATAATATCCATGGTTTATTGCCTAAAAATTGAAATGCACATCCACACTCGGTTAAAATAAGAATGATCAAATGATATGTTAGCTTTAGATCTCTTTAAATCTGTTATTTGTGGGATAACACTAAAATATATTTTTTAGATCAAAGTCCATTTTGGTATAAGAACCCAAATATTGAATATGGAATATCTGGAGATTGAAAGGTAGAAGGATAGAAAGGTCAAACTTGGACCTTGATGACTATCCTTGCTAAAAGAGAGCTTAGAAAACTTAAATCCGAAGGTTTCTAAAAGTGAGTCGCACAAAACGTCTTGAAATTAGTTAATTCAGCAAATAAAGAAGGGGGGACCTACCTGACTGCAGCAAGTCTGAAGGGGGTGCCATGGGAGCGTACTGGGCGGTGAGAGGAGGTGTGTAGAGTGTAGCAGTGAGTCTCAGTGGGGGGTACCTGGGAGGCAAGGAGCACCTGCGTGTACCCCCGGTCTACCGGCACCGGACACAGGTACTGGGGGGCACTGTCGAG
This sequence comes from Gibbula magus, assembly GCA_936450465.1. NCBI lineage: Eukaryota > Metazoa > Mollusca > Gastropoda > Trochida > Trochidae > Gibbula > Gibbula magus. The sequence continues at coordinate 22,779,261 of OW388289.1, read as the reverse complement.
GGTGTGTCGCCACAACATCACCTTCACAGAGATATATAACTTGCTTCTTTACTTCATCAAGTATTTCATTTTCATAAAATATCTCCACTATATCATATATCTCAGCTTTATCACATATCTCAAATGCGCTTTAATTTATGATTTAAGATGCTGTTATCTTAATGCCGTTTAAATTAAACAAAATAGAGCCTGCCATTAGTTAATTACTAGGGCCAGTTGTTCATCTCGTGATGATAATAATCAACATAAAAGATGTCAAATTTTGAGAAGGACTGGCTGAATGTTCAAACCACAATACCAACTGGCAAATGACGACTAGTTATTTTTATTATTACCTACGACAGGGTTAATATTTTTCTTATGACAAAGTTATGATGTTAAGCTTTATCTATGACATTGCGTTCAAAATGAAGCAAAAATGGGTAGCTAAACTCTGTTTGAAAGTAGATTTTAACAAGTTCCTTAATTTCATGAGTTCCGTATTAATAGAATATTATATTTCTGTCTAAGCCAAACCGTTTTTATGATACTCGTGCTGAATATCGATATATACATTGCTCTCGCTTGGAAAATATTAACATTCAGGCTGTAGTGCTCCCTCCCGCTCAAACTAGTATGACAATATGGTATTTTTATCTACTGCCTGTATGCAGTATAGTACCGGGTACTTGGGAAGTCTCTGATCCAGCAACATGAGGGAGAAGTCGGTGGCCAGGAGATGCAGATAGGGCAGCTCAGGGAGGGGGTGTGTCACCATCAATCTCTCTTCCTGGTGCAACATCGCACTCGGCTGGGCAAACAGGTCAACTCCTTCACCATACTTTGTCTGTAGCGACATAGAAGAAATACTGAGTACATAGGGTACACAGTCCACTGCTGTAGGTTCGTCGAGGAGCTGTAAGCCAGCCTTCTCAGAAAATACTACTTATTAGGATGCTAAGAAACACTTCACTATCCAGCAAGTACATTATATAAAAATCAAATGTATATCTTTAAAACCAATGGAAATTGCAAGCCATTTCCAGACAAAAAGTTTGCATAAATTGACATAAACCATTCCAGACAGAAAATAAGAGAAATTTGTATTATAAGTAGGGGATAAATTTGGAATATTTGACTTCACATTAATACGAGTGACTGACACCAAATGCTTATTTAGGATCTTCTATCATTTATCGTGACAGACCTACCCTTGCATCGAAGATCTGGAGACAAGTTCTGTCTGCGAGGAGGAACTGACGAGGATGTGCCCCCCAGTGGACCTGGCGCCACAGGTCTCTCACCTCGAACCTGGGGCCTTCGTCTTGCAGTAACGTCTCAGTACTGAAGTATACACATACCACACAACTCATTCAAATTGTAAGACATTTGAGGTTGGACTACCAGGGGCATTAATAATATCAACAAGTTGGAAGCTTGTTGAGATAACCTCAAGTTGAAAATACTTAGCTCTTGTTTGCCTTGTGGGACTATACAAAGTGATTGTAGAGTTTCCTGTCCGTTGTTGGTTGTCAACTTCACATTTCAGTATTTAAAATAGTGCAACGCAAATATCATGGATGTTAAAATCTTTATTGTATGTCAGAACATATCTAGGCTATTCCTTGCCCCTTATCAGGAGATGTAGTATTAAATATCAGGAGCCTTTTATTCAGGACAAGTTAAAGTTATGACCAGAAGCCTCCTAGCTACCATACTTTTCAAGACAAGTTCTTGGGGTGACTACTGACTCACAAGGACTATTGCAATAGTGATAGTCTATTGTGACTAACTATTGTGATAGTGATAGTGATAGATCTGCTATTGCAATAGCTATTAATATATATATTGCGATAGTTTATCAATAACCAAAATAGTGTATTATTGTTTTTACTTTGAAAGTACTTCTTCCAAATGCTAAAGCAACAAGAATGATAACTCCTGTTGTTATTCATAGAGCTCTCCAAATGATCTGTTTCGGATTGTTCCAGCATTTTTCTAATCTGAAAGTCACATTGGTAAAATTTTTACTTTTAGATTCAAGTAAACAGGATTGAATAAGTTATTGAAATTATCAATTGACACAGCAACTATTGAGATCTATTTCACCCCATAAGTTTGACCCTTGATATCATTCTACACAGTGTGTAGTACACACCTCTGTCAATTTTCAGATCTTGTTTATCGCACGATTACTTAACAAATAAAAATCTTCTGGTAAAGCGGCTAAGCAAATCATTTGCATAGAAATGCATAGAGAAGATTTGAACTACTACCGTGTGGATGACAGGGTCGGGTTAAACGAGGTCTGACTGTACTTATAAATGTCCTATATTACACTACATAGTCAGGTACATGGGAGTTTACCTGTTGTTAGAGTCTGTGAGACGAACACATCCAGTTTCAGTAGCCATGAGCACCTCTCCGTTTATATAAGGACTGAAAGAAAATGGTAAGAATGATACAAGGTGAATAAATATCAGTGGAGATAACAAATGAAAGCAATTTATTTAAGTAGAACTAACAATTAAATGTAGCGACCAAACAAACAGATGGTACGTACCTGGAGGTAATGGATGTGACGGTGTCCTCGCTAGAGTCGTTGGAGTACACACAGACAGGATCCACTATCTCCCCGTCTCTAGCTATCTCGTACAGACTGTAACTCCTCACCGTCCGCACGCAACAGTAACCTGTAACAGTTCATTGCTTCATTAGTTTCTTCTGTCAACATCGCTTCAATCTTTAATTTAATGTAAATGTAAAAACTCAGAATTTAAAGACTACCAATTACAGCTATTTACTGAAACATTGACATATAACACTTGTATCAGACAGTCAATGTCTATAATGAAGGTTTTATCTTGGACTCTAATGAGAAGATAATTACGTATAATGGTCTGGAAGGTTGATGCTAGTCTGACCCTTTAGCTACGGGTACCACAGTATTCCTAGATAGCCGATTTCAGATCTCTACCTTTCTTTACAATGAACTGGCTACTATTTCTAGCCCATCCCCCATCAAGTTATGTTCCTGTAGAGTGGCCACTCGCAATGGTTTGGGACAAACTGATTCAGGAGGTAAAGTATTCAGTGACCAGTGAAAGCTCCACACAGATACGTACCAACATTGTTGACATAGGAAGCATGTATCTGGCGGGCGGGCTCTGGTAGCGACACCTGGTGGAGGAGTTGTCCCTCAAGTAGATACTCCTCCTGACCCTCCTCCTCCTCCTGACCCTCCTCCTCCCTCCACGCTGCTCTCCTCACCTCATGCACACCTCATCAGTTCAGGAATAACACCTATACACTTCACATCAATGTATGAAATAAGCCTGAGAGGTTACTAGTGCGAAAGCAAATTGTGTCAATTGTCATGGTAATACTAAACAAAACCAAAAGTAACCAGGTTATGGGCTGTCTGTCAGACAGGACTTATTTCATACACTGCTTCACATGCTTTCTCATATTCCTTACAGAAAATTAACCAAATTATTAATTTTTCAGGTGCTAATATTCCCAGTTAGTTGTGCTGAAAATTGGCCACTCAGAATGTGTTTTTTGATAAAAGATCTTTATGGCAAAAACACAATGTTTTGGAGCTTCAGATGCAGGAGTGGCCTATATTCTGGAACATCACTTTCAATAAGCTGTTATCTATAGTGGTTGGTCTGTGCAGGATTCTATACACATGTCTATATGAAATAAAGGTTTTAGCTGAGCAACATGATGTAACTTTGAAAAAATAGAGCCATTGGCTCTGAAGCTCATCAGGAATTATGTTATTAATTATCTCTAAGGTAAAGATTAAGATATCACATAATAAGTCATTGCCCAGTCATCAAATTTAAAAGTTATTATCAAAATAAGTTACACATTAATCCACATTCATTATAAATAATGTAGACCTTTGCATTTTGTTTTACTACTTATTTTTATTCTAGAATTATCAACATTTATTACATAATGCAAAAGAGCCCCTATTTGTTTCTAAAAATCCTGTTTCTCATAGGCACATAGTTTCATAGGATCCTTTTCAATATTTAATTAATAAATTCTATTGAGCATCTGAGTATAAGACTAAATCAGTAACACAGCAGAGAAGTAACCTGAAACCTCCATGTATTAGCTAGCTGCTGTTGCATCTCTGCCAGAGAGTGGGCACTCCCCAGGTCAACACCTGCAATTATGCAACATGCAGACTCTGGACTCACAGCCAGTAAATTATATATTTTAAATTTTGTTTTCCCCATCTTTATTTATTTTTCTTTATTGGAAAAGAAGATGTGGTATCACAAACTCATGTAGCTAGTTTTAATAGTCTTATCTTACTTCATCACCAGTCATATTTAGTTCACATATCTAATGTAAAAAAAACATTTCTTAACCCTTTTAAAAAAAATTCCTATGCATCCTGTCACAATATTCAGTTCACAGGCTATTCAATAGTTCTAATTTCACATTGATTACATCAAACATGTCCATAATGTAGTATTACTCTTAAGCTGACATATGAAGTGCACATAAAATCTCATTATCTTCACAGTTCATTAACACAGCTGTTTTAAGTGATTACCCCTGTGATCCATATTTGGGGTCACAAGATCACCAAATCTACAATTCAGAATCCCCATTGGCCAAAGAGTCTGTACATACGACCTTCTAGGTCTTTTCGTTCTGGAGAGGAAGATGAAAATAATCTTATCTTATCATTTCATCACCAGTCATATGCAGTTCACATATCTCATGTAAAATAATAGAATTCTTAACCGTCTTCAATTTAGTCCTTTATGACTTGTCACAATTTTCAGTTCATAGGCTATTCAATAGTTCTCATTTCACATTGATAACATCAATTTGACAAACATGTCCACAATGTAGATTGTTATCTCAAGTCAACATACATTTCAAATAAAGTAATTGAAGTAGTCATAAAATATCAGTTCAAATTCATTTTCAAAGGTTTTTTAGGCTGTGGCCCATATTTGTGGTCACAGGGTCACCAAATTTACAAGTTAGAATCCCCATTGGCTTAAGAGTTTGCATACAATATTACAGCCTTCTAGGTCTTTTTGTTCCGGAGAAAAAGATGAAAACAGGATTTTAGATAATGGCCTGTGAGGCCCTTATTTTGGGACACAGGGTCACCAAATCTACAATTTAGAATCCCCATTAGCCAAGGAATCTGTACATATAATGACAATCTTCTAGATCTTTTCGTTCTGGAGAGGAAGATGAAAATAATCTTATCTTATCATTTCATCACCAGTCATATGCAGTTCATATATCTCATGTAAAATAATAGAATTATTAACTCCTCTTCAATTTAGTCCTTTATGACTTGTCAAAATTTTCAGTTCATAGGCTATTCAATAGTTCTCATTTCACATTGATGACATCAATTTGACAAACATGTCCACAATGTAGATTGTTATCTCAAGTCGACTTATATTTCAAATAAAGTGATTGAAGTAGTCATAAAATATCAGTTCAAACTTCATTTTCAAAGGTTTTTTAGGCTGTGGCCCATATTTGTGGTCACAGGGTCACCAAATTTACAAGTTAGAATCCCCATTTACTAAAGAGTTTGCATAGCATATCACAGCCTTCTAGGTCTTTTTGTTCCGGAGAAAAAGATGAAAACAGGATTTTAGGTAATGGCCTGTGAGGCCCTTATTTGGGGTCACAGGGTCACCAAATCTACAATTTAGAATCCCCATTAGCCAAGGAATCTGTTCATATAATTTCAGCTCTCTGGAGTCATTGGTTCTGGAGAAGAAGATGAAAATAGCTTTTTAGGTTATGACCCCTGGGGCCCTTATTTGGGGTCACAGGGTCACCAAATCTACAATTTAGAATCCCCATTGGCCAAGGAGTCTGTACATAAAATTTCAGATCTCTGGAGTCATTGGTTCTGGAGAAGAAGATGAAAATAGCTTTATAGGTTAAGACCCCTGGGGCCCGTATTTGGGGTCACAGGGTCACCAAATCTACAATTTAGAATCCCCATGGGCCAAGGACTCTGTACATAAAATTTCAGTTCTCTCGATTCATTGGTTCTGGAGAAAAAGTTAAAAGTTTACGGACGGACGGACGGACGACATCCCATGCCATAAGCCCATCGGGCCTTTCAGGCCTGATGAGCTAAAAAGGATAATGCCGCCATCACCACATGAAGATATCCGCAGAAAGACATATTGTGTTACATGTTTCGAAGTTAGACCCCTTTTATCAGACTGACTTTCGGTTTGGTTCCGTTGATGTATCCTTAAGTGGATATGAATGCCGCTTTCCCCACCAAGCTTTCTTCTAAAAATTGTGTAAAGTGCCTCATTGATGTAAATTTGAGTAAAAAAGAGTAAAAAAAAAAAAAGTATACCGTATAGAATGGGATATTTTAAAACTGGTAATGGGATATATTTCCAAATATAAATGAAATAAATGACTTTCAATGTACCTACAAACGAAACAAACTTTAAATTTCCCTTCCAAGTTAATATTTTTCTGAACAAATTGTGAACCAATATTCTTCTAGGCTAATTTCTGTACCAAAGGAATTTTTATCCCATGCACTGGGTTATTTCAATTTTTACATGGTGGATATCTTCAAATCACTGCCATAGCAATCTCTGTATACATGAAATACTGTAGTTTACAGCCAAGTAAAACAGTGCTCAGAAGAAAGCAAGGATACAGAGTTTGTTGCGATGCTGACCGGCTGCGTAGATGAGATAGAAAGAGGATAACACCGCTAGAGTACAAATACATCCACCAGTGTACGCTGAGTTTACTCTCTGCAACATCAAAAGTGTCAAGTACTTATAAAGATACATTCCTCAATATAACAATTTTTCAAGCACATGTAGCTACAGTCCTTACTGAAATACATGTGTATTAATGATGCATCATGTTTTGTTCATAATTTTTATCATACATGTAACAGAGGATGATGTGTAACATTGCCAATCAGAGCAGTTTTCCCCATGTTGTGATTTTTTACACTTTTGGTTTTGTAGCCAAAATATGACTTTCATACAATGATATGTGACAGTCTGATCATAAATGACGGTTTTCCGAGGAATAAACGTTGCAAAATAGTGCATCTACTAGGATAAGAACTCATATCGTTGAGAGGTTTCCTCGCCAAACCGTTTGATAACAGCCCATAGACTCAATGTTCTGATGGTATTCAGGTAGCCAATCAGAGAAGTTTAACAAATCGTTCGGTACGAGAACAGACAAACTTTTGTCGGTTTCCGTAACATGAGCAATGAATGGTTCTGAATGCTTTCAAACCAGGGACCATTTAACGACCATGAAGTGATTGGTCAGCTATGTCATATTGAAACTGGGCTTTTGTCTGCACTCTGCACTAAACTGGTACAGAACACACGCCTATATGGTTGTTCTCAGACCTTGTGAAAAGGAATCTACCGAACTTGTTCATATCCCGGTAGATGCATTATTTTGCACATTTTTATTCCTCAGAACAAGGTTGATCACACTGTGATTTGTGTAAAAATGCTACATTCGTCACCTAATCAGCCACTCCCAAAGAACATTAAAAATATCAGGAAAAAGTGTGCATGGCTAACATATCCCTACCATCCACTATCCGTTCATTTGACCTAAACAAGCTTCATCATTTTGTCAAAAATAGTGTTTGGGAACTTACTCTTCCCGCTTGATTAAGTGGGGAGAACTGTTAAAATAAAAAAATCGAATCAAACTAGTCTAGGTGAATCGTTGCAGCCCTACTCACCAGATACTTGCTGTCATCCTGCAGAGCTGAGTACGCACTGCTACAGGTGTGGAGAGACGAATGACCTCTGACCTCCTGTCTCTCTTCTCCCATGTGACCTCCCACTTCCATTAGGTTGAGATGGTACTGAGTCATCTGCATGAAGAAAGGTTAGCAACATTAGTTTCCTGTTTGTATTGTCGACTCAAGTGGTAGCTAGTTGTCTGCATGAAGAAAGGTTAGCAACATAAGTTTCCTGTTTGTATTGTCGACTCAAGTGGTAGCTAGCTGTCTGAATGAAGAAAGGTTAGCAACATTAGTTTCCTGTTTGTATTGTCGACTCAAGTGGTAGCTACCTGTCTGCATGAAGAAAGGTTAGCAACATTAGTTTCCTGTTTGTATTGTCGACTCAAGTGGTAGCTACCTGTCTGAATGAAGAAAGGTTAGCAACATTAGTTTCTTGTTTGTATTGTCGACTCAAGTGGTAGCTACCTGTCTGCATGAAGAAAGGTTAGCAACATTAGTTTCCTGTTTGTATTGTCGACTCAAGTGGTAGCTACCTGTCTGCATGAAGAAAGGTTAGCAACATTAGTTTCCTGTTTGTATTGTCGACTCAAGTGGTAGCTACCTGTCTGAATGAAGAAAGGTTAGCAACATTAGTTTCCTGTTTGTATTGTCGACTCAAGTGGTAGCTACCTGTCTGCATGAAGAAAGGTTAGCAACATTAGTTTCCTGTTTGTATTGTCGACTCAAGTGGTAGCTACCTGTCTGCATGAAGAAAGGTTAGCAACATTAGTTTCCTGTTTGTATTGTCGACTCAAGTGGTAGCTACCTGTCTGAATGAAGAAAGGTTAGCAACATTAGTTTCCTGTTTGTATTGTCGACTCAAGTGGTAGCTACCTGTCTGCATGAAGAAAGGTTAGCAACATTAGTTTCCTGTTTGTATTGTCGACTCAAGTGGTAGCTACCTGTCTGAATGAAGAAAGGTTAGCAACATTAGTTTCCTGTTTGTATTGTCGACTCAAGTGGTAGCTACCTGTCTGCATGAAGAAAGGTTAGCAACATTAGTTTCCTGTTTGTATTGTCGACTCAAGTGGTAGCTACCTGTCTGCATGAAGAAAGGTTAGCAACATTAGTTTCCTGTTTGTATTGTCGACTCAAGTGGTAGCTACCTGTCTGAATGAAGAAAGGTTAGCAACATTAGTTTCCTGTTTGTATTGTCGACTCAAGTGGTAGCTACCTGTCTGCATGAAGAAAGGTTAGCAACATTAGTTTCCTGTTTGTATTGTCGACTCAAGTGGTAGCTACCTGTCTGCATGAAGAAAGGTTAGCAACATTAGTTTCCTGTTTGTATTGTCGACTCAAGTGGTAGCTACCTGTCTGCATGAAGAAAGGTTAGCAACATTAGTTTCCTGTTTGTATTGTCGACTCAAGTGGTAGCTAGCTGTCTGAATGAAGAAAGGTTAGCAACATTAGTTTCCTGTTTGTATTGTCGACTCAAGTGGTAGCTAGTTGTCTGAATGAAGAAAGGTTAGCAACATAAGTTTCCTGTTTGTATTGTCGACTCAAGTGGTAGCTACCTGTCTGCATGAAGAAAGGTTAGCAACATTAGTTTCCTGTTTGTATTGTCGACTCAAGTGGTAGCTAGCTGTCTGAATGAAGAAAGGTTAGCAACATTAGTTTCCTGTTTGTATTGTCGACTCAAGTGGTAGCTAGTTGTCTGAATGAAGAAAGGTTAGCAACATTAGTTTCCTGTTTGTATTGTCGACTCAAGTGGTAGCTAGCTGTCTGCATGAAGAAAGGTTAGCAACATTAGTTTCTTGTTTGTATTGTCGACTCAAGTGGTAGCTAGCTGTCTGAATGAAGAAAGGTTAGCAACATTAGTTTCTTGTTTGTATTGTCGACTCAAGTGGTAGCTAGCTGTCTGAATGAAGAAAGGTTAGCAACATTAGTTTCCTGTTTGTATTGTCGACTCAAGTGGTAGCTTGCTGTCTGAATGAAAGAAAGTAAAGAGAGGGTTTCACAAAGTTAGATCTTTTCTTGAATACATATTGTTTAAATCATTAACCCTTAACTTGCGAATCCCGGAATTATCCGGGCGGGCTATAAGCGATTCCGAGGTACCTCAATACGGATCCCGGTTCGCTTACTTAGAAGAATTAACGGCTGTCTAAGTACTTTTCTATCCCCCATACCGGGTCCCGAGTCGATTGTTTCCGCGACTCGCTGCATGAGAATGGCTGTATTTATGCCTCGCAGCCCGCAATGAGAATAAAGGTTTGTTCAGTGTCTGGTCAGAACGTCCAGCAAAATTCACACCAATTTGCGTGTGCATTGTTGACCCGTAACGCATCGATAATTAGCTTTACAAAAGGCCAATTATGTCGGGCTTAGCCCCCGAAGTATTAATTCGCTTGAGGCTATTTTCACCCACGTGTTTGTATTGCGTCGGGTTTGCCTCGCCCGAGACTGCTATCTGCCTCGCATCTCGCGAGACGGGGAAAAAAATCGCTAACTCGCCTTACTTCCGCACTTCATATCATGTGAGCGAATTGTTTGTTTTCAAAAAAAAATACGGCAAAATAAAGGGGAAACAATGGACTACATTCCCATATAAAATTAGCAAATGTCAAAAAAATAATAAAGACACAGCAAGCGCCGTGGAAAAGGGCACGTTTACACTGACAATCCCTTTAACAATCGGCGATTTTCACAACTTGTTACACATTTATCACGGCTAAAATACTGAATGCATTTTCATGATTTTTATATCACAATAAACCAAAAAGAATAATCTTTTATTCTATATAAAATGCGCATAATTATTTCACAGAAATAAAGATACAATTTTACCTTTCTGAGAGGCATGTGAAACCAAACGGCACACAAACTAATCAACATATTTTCATCAGTTATGGTTCGAGGTTAGCGTTTATTTGAAAAGTCAAACAACATAACCATATTTGGGTTGACATGTGCTTATTTGTCAACTGGTTCGAGATTATGATTTCTTGGAAAAGTGCGATGAACGACCGTTCGCAATGCCGCATACATGTTGTAAGTATTTACGATTTTATTGGTGGAAATAAAGACAAACTTTACATAGCTATAGAATTATAACCAAAGGTCGCATTCTAATAATTTTTATATCATTGTGAAGCTAGACATATTGTCTTCAATTCCGTATATAAATGGAATTTTTTTCGTTTCGTATTTATGATGTTACGAGGCCCGAATTAAAGACAATCTTTCGAAAGTAATAGAATAAAAACGAAAAAACATAGAAAATTCATTCAAAGTTTCGGGTGTGAATTAGCCATTTGTGTACGGGTGTCGCTACTTGAATTTGTATTGAACGCCCGTATATAGTCCTTATTCGCCATGTAGATGCGGTATATTTTGTAAAAAACGATACCGGAATCGCCGCCTGGATATTCCGCCAGCAGAGCTAGTTAGTGCCAAAGCCCAAACTACTGCTGCGAGCTGCGAGCCTGTAAATTCCGCCACAGGGGCTAAAAATGGTAAAATATATATACGCAACGTAAGGGTTAAGTTGGAAAACTTCTATCCAATACATTGTTTAAAATAAATATCTCTCAAAACAAACAAAGAATCTGAATCAAATGAATAAAATAGTCAGCAATTTATAAGAAACTGCAGTGATGAGTGATATAAAAGCGATAACCTTATTGATAAATTTGTCTGCCTCACTATCACATGTTAATTTTCCCAATTAGATCAAATGCACTGTCCAGATTTGTCAACGAAGAGCATATATATCTCAACCTCAACAATAGAAATACATCTATGCACACAATAATATTATCTCTTTTCCTTGTTGCACCAACATACACAGGTGGGAATCGATATGATTGAACAAAGCAATGGAGTTTGAGTGTCCAATGTGAGACTTTGGGAGGAAAGGGCCCTTTCAATAGTGTGACAGAAAATAGATGACAGAAAAACGCTACCATTGTAAAGACTCACTGAAGCATTCTTCATCCTGCCGGAGTTGAAGCGTACTTTGTTGATGAGAGTGTTAGCCAGGGCTCGTGTCCGCCTCACATTGTTACTGACTCCATCCTCCCAGTCCGGACCAACTGAACACAAACACACACACACACACATCAACTATATTTTGTAAATGTCTTTGTACACTGCCCATAAGGAGTGCTCTCAGTGAAAATAAACTATCTTAACTTATTAAGTCACAAAATTTTGTAAAACACTGAAAAATGAAACTGACGAATAGAGTAAGTTGAAAAAGTGAAAAGTTGCCGGACGCCGGCGTTTCAGGCCAGATGTGCTAAAAAGTTAAAGGCATCCTCCAATCAACAACAGTAAGAAACATTTATAGTAATTAACCTAAGAACTGTTCCGATTGCTTAGATGAAAATATTTGGATACCCTCTGGAGAAACAGTAATAAAAAATGTTGTAATTTTGTTTTGTCTTCACTGTTGTATATCAGGTGGTGGGTTTGCCACATTATCTGTACAGTATTTGATCAAGAATGACTTTAAGTAAAAAATCAATTACTGTAATCGTCAAGTTTGAGGGGTAACAATAGGTCAAATTTGCAGTAGAAGAACCAATTTTTACAGAAAGGACATTTTTTAGATGGATGATGGTAAAGCAAATGACAACTGCTACCAACCATGTTCCGGTGTGAGAGAGAGGGGTAGGCACGGCCCACGTGTACATAGATAATGCTGTGTGACTGGGCACGACTTCTGAGAGACACAGTGCAGCTGTCCGCTACCCACAGTTAACTGCTCATCCACATCCACGTTGATGTAGCCTCCGTAGTGGAACATCTGTCTCCTGGTCCAGGGTCCTCTCGACACGTGGGAGTAGGTGCATGGGAAGTGTGCAGATGGAAAATCCATAACGGGACTGCTGTCAATGCACATATACTGCAATGTACAAATTAGAATTTTTATTAACATTGTCAACATATTTCAGTTTTTAAATTAGATTTGAAATTGAACAAGCATTATGGACTCACATCCCCCATCTGTCAATTTGAACTTATTTAATTATGTTAATTTCTGAAAAATGTTCAACAGTGACGAGACCAGTTCCATCTTTCAGTTTCTACACACGTTTATATAATAAGGTTGGTATTTCCAAGATAAGTGTAGGCTTTCCAGCTTTTCTGCAGAGGGAAAGTTTCTTTGGAAGGCCTAACAAGTCCAGGACATTGAGGAGATGAAATAATATTCAAGTTTCAAGTAATGATCTGGAAACTATACCTACCAGTATAGACTTTTTTTAAAAATATTTCCAAAAAATAGAGCCATGGGCTCTGTAGCTCATCACGGTTTTATTGATTTATTATCAAAGGTTGAATATCTTAGTTATCTCAAGTAATACATTGTTAACAAGCAAAATAATATTGGTTTTAGATCATGACCCCTGTGACCCACATTTGGAGTCACACGGTCACTAATCCAACAATTAAGAATCACCTTTGACCAAAGAATCTCTACACAACATTTCACCTTTCTAGAGCTTTACATATAAACTGGAGAAGAAGATGAAAATAGGTTTTTGGGTCATGACCCGTGACCTAGATTGGGGTCACAGGGTCACAAAATCTACAATTTAGAATCCCCATTGGCCAAAGAGTCTGCACACAACTTTTCAGCTCTCTAGACCTTTTGCAACTGGAGAAGAAGATGAAAATAGGTTTTTAAGGATGTGACCCCTGTGATCCCATTTGGGGTCATGGGGTCAAGAAATCTACAATTTAGAATCCACATTGGCCAAGGAGTCTGCACACAACATTTCAGCTCTCTAGACCTTTTGGAACTTGAGAAGAAGATGAAAATAGGTTTTTAAGGATGTGACCCCTGTGACCCCATTTGGGGTCATGGGGTCACGAAATCTACAATTTAGAATCCCCATTGACCAAGGAGTCTACACACAACATTTCAGCTCTCTAGACCTTTTGGAACTGGAGAAGAAGATGAAAATAGGTTTTTGAGGATGTGACCCCTGTGACCCCAGTTGGGGTCACAGGGTCACGAAATCTACAATTTAGAATCCCCATTAGCCAAGGAGTCTGCACACAACTTTTCAGCTCTCTAGACCTTTTGGAACTGGAGAAGAAGACGAAAATAGGTTTTTAAGGATGTGACCCCTATGACCCCATTTGGGGTCATGGGGTCACGAAATCTACAATTTAGAATCCACATTAGCCAAGGAGTCTGCACACAACTTTTCAGCTCTCTAGACCTTTTGGAACTGGAGAAGAAGATGAAAATAGGTTTATAAGGATGTGACCCCTGTGACCCCATTTGGGGTCACGGGGTCACGAAATCTACAATTTAGAATCCCCATTAGCCAAGGAGTCTGCACACAACTTTTCAGCTCTCTAGACCTTTTGGAACTGGAGAAGAAGATGAAAATAGGTTTTTAAGGATGTGACCCCTGTGACCCCATTTGGGGTCATGGGGTCAAGAAATCTACAATTTAGAATCCCCATTAGCCAAGGAGTCTGCACACAACTTTTCAGCTCTCTAGACCTTTTGGAACTGGAGAAGAAGATGAAAATAGGTTTTTAAGGATGTGACCCCTGTGACCCCATTTGGGGTCATGGGGTCAAGAAATCTACAATTTAGAATCCCCATTAGCCAAGGAGTCTGCACACAACTTTTCAGCTCTCTAGACCTTTTGGAACTGGAGAAGAAGATGAAAATAGGTTTTTAAGGATGTGACCCCTGTGAACCCATTTGGGGTCACGGGGTCACGAAATCTACAATTTAGAATCCCCATTAGCCAAGGAGTCTGCACACAACTTTTCAGCTCTCTAGACCTTTTGGAACTGGAGAAGAAGATGAAAATAGGTTTTTAAGGTTGTGACCCCTGTGACCCCATTTGAGGTCATGGGGTCACGAAATCTACAATTTAGAATCCCCATTAGCCAAGGAGTCTGCACATAAAATTTCAGCTCTGTGGAGTTATTGGCTCTGGAGAAGAAGTCGAAAAAGCGAAAAGTTTACGGAAGGATGGACGGATGGACGGATGGACGGATGGACGGACGGACGGATGGACGGACGCCGGACACCATGCCATGCCATAAGCCCATCGGGCCTTTCAGGCCTGATGAGCTAAAAATTCATTTTTAACTATTGTTGGTGTCTTTTACATTGAATTTCATGTTCGTACATAATAAATACAACTTCAACACAGGTAGCTTGGTATCATTATTTATTTCATAGATTTTATTTAGCCATTGGTTATATCTTCACATGCTTTTGTCAGTCAATCAGGTATGACATTTCTTCTGAAAAAAAAAAAGCTTTAAGTTATTTTTTTCTTTTTGTTCAGAAAAATAAATACATTTAGACTTGTATAAAAATTAACTCAATAGTAAAACAAATATATAAAATTTTAAAAAGCATGCCTTTAATTTTGAAAGAAAAATATGTCATATCAACAGATGATCCACGGTATCATGATTTGTCCATATTATCAACCGTTTTTAAGTGTAAAACAGGCTTTTTAATTGTTATCGCGTTATATTGAGGACCTCTGGTAAATAGAGTCGTTTTAAAATCCTTGTTTGGAAACTGAAAACAGCCTGTTAACAACTGCACTATATAAGTTGCTTTTATACCATAGAATCTCATCTGCCTCCTTGGCGCAGTAGACTAAAGCGCTAGCTTACGTACTACAGGTGATAGTGGATACGGGTTCGAGAGGCACTTTCTTCAAAACATTTTCTGTTCATATTCTGTGGTATATTTAATAACTTTTTCAAAATTAGTCTAAGTTAGTATCTTCAAATCTTTACTTTCAAGCTGTCATCATCATTGTAATTCCTTCTAACAGGGTTTACAACTGTCAATGTAAACCCTCCTGGAGGGGTGAGGTGAGGTGAGTTAGAGTTTATCGCCGCTTTCAAGAGTATTTCACTTATATCGCGGATGCTAGTATAATGGCAGGGAGAAAGCCCACAATGCCATATGGCTATGCACTGCGGTGAAACCTGCGAGCAGCGGCTGGAACTAGCGAACCATGGGTGGTACTGCGCTGAAATTCAGTGTAGCATTGCACCCAAACCTTACTGCGTGTAGAACAGTTCTCTACTGCAGACAAAGTTGCAATACCCCTGGCGGGATTCGAACCCCGGACCTCTTGATCCGAAGCCGAACGTGCTAACCACTGCGCTATCCCGCTCCCCTCCTGGAGGGACTTACAATGTTATTTCCCTTAGCCAGTAGGTTACATTTTAAAACTTTGGGCACTCGAGGATATTATCATGAAACAAGGCAAATACTACCTGAGTAGTACATATATCATATGTGTTTATATCTATATTTTTTTCAATGAAAATAAAATTACTTGTGTTGATTGTTGACTTCAATTTTGATGTTGTGAGTTAACGTTCAAGCAATCTAAATCCTTGGTTCAAGTCTTGTTGTTGTTGCTTTTGATTAGAAACGTCAAAGTGAAAAATGTCGAACTGTCCCATATTATTAAAGTAACAGTTGTAATAATTTCATTCATTGTCATAAAAGGCTTATCTTGACTGCCAATGGGATTCAATGATTGACTGCACTGTTATCTCAGTGTGAGATTTCATTTTGATTAAGGATGTTCGCTCCTCAAATTTATAGTATTAAACTTTTTTTCTAACATCTTTTTTAAAAGATCAAAGTGTATGAATGGAAAATTAGCATTAAAAAATAGGGGGTAGTGGTTTTTTTTGGAGATATGACGCCTGTAAGATAGTGGGTTGAAGTACAATTTTAACAATGGAGTCTATGGGAAAATGAGAAAAAAACTGCTAAAAACTTTAAAATACTACATTTCTAGTATTAACCTTTTTTTTCCTTTTTTGATATGTTACAAAGTTCATGTTACCCTACCGAAATCGATGAAAATATATATATGGTAGTGCGAGTTTTTTTAAGCTTTGACACAAAATGTACCTGAAAACCCCCTTTTTTTAGTCAAATTTAGACCATTTATGCTGTTTAAGCACTTTTTAGAGGTTCTAAAGTTACATTTTCTTTATTTCATTTGTTTTTTTAAAAGAATGTAGATGATGTAGAATATTATGAAGTAAATAAAGACGATAAAAAATCTTTACTTAATCATATTTCATATTTTTTAAGTTCAACAGGTACAGTGCGTAAGGGTATTCCGGATCACTTGGACGTCTATTTAAATCTAGGGAGTGCAAACCTGGATGGATTTCTTCACTCAATGTCTTATTTTAAAGCTGTGTCAATGTTCTTCAAGATGACATAATTTGTTTTACTTCTTGGTAGCCGGGAGTTTACTTGCACGCCCTGTAACGAGCATACCTATCATTGTGGTCAGCTGTCGCTTGCGCATCAGAAATAGGTTACTCATTGAGGACATCCTATTTTAAGAAACAATAAAATCAACTTGCTAAATTTTAATATTTCTTTGCTTACTTTAACACTTCACCTGCAAATTACAATGCAAATGATTTTTATATCTGCCATATATTTTAAGAAATAAACAATTGATCGGACAAGATAATTCGGGTAGTTCCGGATCACCATAATTTAGGGACCGTTATTATAACTTCGAACGGCCGAAAAAATTTAATAATTGTTGAATTGACGAAATATATTAACAATGTTGTATAATTTTTAAATATCTACAAATAATAATGTCTTTCTGGTCTGAGAAGGCCATTTAGGTCTACACGGCAGTAAATGTTAAATGTGTTTACAAGAAAAATACTGTTTTGAATTGCAATGCTTGTTATTCATAATATATTCATCATAATTAATATTTCTTACGCATGTGTGTAATTAAACTAGTGTTTTTATTTGACAATTCCCCCTTTTTGTCCTAACAGGCATAATAGCCGGGCGCGACCTCATGTTGTCAAGTGATCCGGAATACCCTGAAATGATCCGGAACTGCCGTAACGGCGGAGGGTTTTATTTGTCAGTTTTCACTATTAAATCCTGATCGCCTGGGTCTCTTATTTTGATATGAGTTAGATGAAAGATAGCTTATACCGAAATTGTCTTTTGATTTTCTTAAAGTGTCTTTGCGTAAGCGCATGCAGTCGCTCTTTCCTTAGTGATCTGGAATACCCCGACGTACTGTAATAGTCGGGCGCGACCTCATGTTGTCACATGATCCGGAATACCCTGAAATTATCCGGAACTGCCGTAACGGCAGAGGGCTTTATTTGTCAGTTTTCACTATTAAATCCTGATCGCCTGGGTCTCTTATTTTGATATGAGTTAGATGAAAGATAGCTTATACCGAAATTGTCTTTCGATTTTCTTAAAGTGTCTTTGCGTACGCGCATGCAGTCGCTCTTTCCTTAGTGATCCGGAATACCCCGACGTACAGTACTAGTACTGACAGGATGTAGGTTATCTGGTTGGTCTCAGGAATCAGGATATTAGGGCATATTCTTATATAAATCCCATATCTTACCCTATTCTTAAATAACTCCTCATGTGTATGAAAATCTACAAACATCTCACCCTAACACAGTAACATTCATTTCAACAAAACTTTGAGTTTTGAGTACCGTTTTGAGTTCGGTTTCGCGCACATTGCTTATGTGCGCAGCGTATCAAACCAAGAGAACCAGTTGATTATATGGGGAGCGACACTGATAAAAACACTGATATTTTAGACGTCGTTAACACTGCGGGATTTCCGTAAAAAAATCATGTATAATGATAATACTTATGTCTTCCATATTTTATTCTGTTAAATTTTGTTTTTGTTGCTGAAAGCGTCTTTGTGTTATCACAAATAAAACGAAATAACAATTACTCCAAAGGGAGAAATCATTTTACTGCCAATGATTAATATTATATTTGTCTC
The DNA here is from genome assembly GCA_936450465.1 of Gibbula magus. Taxonomy (NCBI): domain Eukaryota; kingdom Metazoa; phylum Mollusca; class Gastropoda; order Trochida; family Trochidae; genus Gibbula; species Gibbula magus. The sequence goes on along the minus strand of OW388289.1, from coordinate 22,760,700 downwards.
TTTTCCGTGCTACGATTTTGATTAAAATATGCTATAACCTCTTCACCTGTTTTAATTCGAAGTGTTTATCTAGTAGCTTAAAAAATAATGTCATCGAATCCATTTTGCACTACATATATATTAACAATAATTAGAATAACACGAGTACTCCCTTACGAAATAAGACGGCGGAGAATTATGAAAGTCAAGATAAAAAGTATGTGGATTGATTTATGTTATTTTGATACTATAATTACCTTGTGTAATTACCTTTTAGCATTTAATGATCATAATCTGTGTTACTAGTAGTCATAAATCGTATCTTGTAGTAAACATATCTTACCTTTGATGAATTGAAACAACATGTCACTCTATTATAAAATTCACAGGAAATTGAGGATACCCAAGATCTCAATGTAAACAATGTAGGCCTATATAAAAGTATCCACGCCACCTCTATGCAAAAGCCTATTGTATAGAGGGGGCGTGGGTACTTTTATATACATCGTTTAGATTGAGATCTTGGGTATCCTCAATTTCCTGGGCGGCGGGATAGCGCAGTTGTCAGCGCGTTCGGCTTCGGATCAAGAGGTCCCGGGTTCGAATCCCGTCAGTGACACGGCAACTTTGTCTGCAGTAGAGAACTGCTCTACACGCAGTAAGGTTTGGGTGCAATGCTACACTGAATTTCAGAGTAGTACCACCCATGGTTCGCTAGTTCCACGGGGTTCGAATCCCGCCAGGGGCACGGCAACTTTGTCTGCAGTAGAGAACTGTTCTACACGCAGTCAGGTTTGGGTGCAATGCTACACTGAATTTCAGTGCAGTACCACCCATGGTTCGCTAGTTCCAGCCGATGTTCGCAGGTTTCACCGCAATGCATAGCCACATGGCGTTGCGGGCTTTCTCCCTGCCATAATACTAGCAGCCGCGATATAAGTGAAATACTCTTGAAAGCGGCGTTAAACCCCAACTCACCTCACCTCACCTCGCTAGTTCCAGCCATTGCTTGCAGGTTTCACCGCAATGCATAGCCACATGGCGTTGTGTGCTTTCTCCCTGCCCTAATACTAGCATCCGCGATATAAGTGAAATACTCTTGAAAGCGGCGTTAAACCACAACTTACCTCACCTCACCTCAATTTCCTGTGTCTAAATTCACACTCACTGTGACTCACAAGCTGTCATAGGAGCAAGCAGCTGGCTTTTTTAGTTTTGACCATTATGCCAACAGATATTTCGTACAGATTTCCAAGACTGATTATAAATTAATGGCATTATATTTAATATTGCAAAAAATAATATGTGTTAAGTAAACTGCGTTTCACAACTTAATTTATAACTCAAAGAAATTCCCAGTCAATCCTTTGCTTAAAATATATGACTAATTTAAGCCTTGCTGCTATGCTATACAATTCTATGCCAGCATAGCAACGTGCTGCACATGGATTTGTTAGTGTAATCATAAATCTCTTGCATAGAAAAGGCGTTGTGCAGCAAGGGTTAAAGTAGCCAGTGACAGACTGGCGCAATTTATGCCTTGCGTGAGAAGTTTGTGCCAATATGGGCTGGCATCAGTCCGTGTGGAGAGAAAACATTCCAGCGATATGTGTTTGTATCGAGGGTAATCCCGGTACATGTCATATTTTGCAACTTTTATTCCACGGAATAAGGCTTTAATTATGAATTAGACTGCAACAAACTGTTTCTGCACTGCATTTCTTCAACAATATTTGTTGGTAATCAGAGTCAGAATAAACCCAGAATCAACATTCACATGCAACTTCTTTGTAACATGAAGACTGAAAATTGTAATTTAGTTTTGATCCCTCCTAAATAACTTTGGTTGCAAATGCTATCACGATCATGGACTTAAATTGTTGTAAATTAAGTCTATGCCACGATTGACAAACTTGCAGTGAGGTTATGTGAACTCTTGAGACAATGTAATGTTACTATAAGTATGTTCATCCAGATTAACTCATATTCAGCAATAGGCCTATTATTAATCGATGTGTGTATTATTTAATTAAATAATTATTCAATATTGTCTTTTTTTCCACTGCCTTTGTTTGGACGTCTCTGTTGGATTACTGAAAGGGTAAGTACCTATAAATATTTCAACAATAAGCTAAACACAAAAAAACCCCCAGATATATATGCATGTTTCCTGAAGGTTGTTTATGAGATATTATGTCAGTTTGAAAAACAATAGGATAAACCGAGTCTTTAATTTCAAAACTTTATCTGCTGAAGTGATTAATTCAAATCATTTTAGTCTTGACAAGAATCAACTTGTTATCAAAAAAATTTCCAGGTTTGGCCAGGGAAAGTGATAAGTATGCAAAGAATATTACTGCATTGGCTAGTAAAATGTGAAATTTCATGATCATGTGCAGAGTGAACTTTCCCTAAGTTTTTTGATAACATAAATTGCAGTCAGTGGTCCACCTAAAGCGGTAGAGCAGCCCTCAGGGTTCAGTAACAGAAATTCTCCAGGATGTTTGCCCCACTCACCAGTGGTGGGTCCAGACGGGCTGTGATCAGGGGGTTCAACTTGTTACTGAATGCATGGAGCATACCATGTCGGTACTCATATATACTGTACTTATAATATGTTCAACACATGCAACATGGATCATTGACACTTTAATGTATGACAGTTGGACTGCAGTAGCAACATGGCGCTGGGTGGCTAATGACGAGAACTGTGGAATATGCAGAATGGCGTTTGATGGATGTTGCCCTGACTGCAAGCTGCCTGGTGATGACTGTCCACTTGGTGAGAGCAATCAGTTAGTTAATTGCTAGTTATCCATCCCCCACCAACTATGTCGTTATCCCCTGCAAACTATGTCAGTTCGTTTGTTTCCTGAATAGAATTAAAAAAACGTAAGGAACTTGGTAAATGGAACAGTCATCATGTGTAGATGTGCCTTTTGGTATTTTTTTGTTGTAAATGTTGTTTGCAGCCTTTTAGCCGTTTCCATTGAAACGCAACATGGACTTTTATTTCTGAGGTTGAGTTTACATAAATTATATTGCTATTGAAAACGAGTTCCTTTGGATTTTAAAATGCATATTTAAAAAGTACCGGTACATATAATTTGGTTGACAATTTGAACTTTTAATGACCTAGGTGCGAATTATTTGAAATTTCTCGTCTTTGTCTACTTAAATTTGCTTGTAAATTCCCTCAAACTAGCACTGTCGGTAAATTGTAGTTGGTCCACCGGTAAACATTGTTTTTAAATTGTGAACCATTTTTATGCTTGTTAATAATCAATTAATAATTTTAATTCATTACTACCGTGTTATGTTTAATAGTATGCAATAAATGAAAAGCCAACAAATAATAATACTTTCTCATACTTCATTCATGAAAAAACGAACTTCCAGGTTCGTTTTTTGGTCAAAGATGAAATATCCAACTCGCAATATTTTGCTCATGGGCTTATGGCATGGCGTCCGACATCCGTCCGTCCGTTAACTTTTCGCATTTTCGACTTCTTCTCCAGAACCAATGACTCTAGAGAGCTGAAGTTTTATGTGCAGGCTAATGGGGATTCTAAATTGTAGATTTCATGACCCCATGACCCCAAATGGGGTCACAGGGGTCACAGCCTTAAAAACTTATTTTCATCTTCTTCTCCAGTTCCAAAAGGTCTAGAGAGCTGAAATGTTGCGTGCAGACTCCTTGGCTAATGGGGATTCTAAATTGTAGATTTCGTGACCCTATGACCCTAAATGGGGTCACAGGGGTCACAACCTTAAAAACTTATATTCATCTTCTTCTCCAGTTTCAAAAGGTCTAGGGAGCTGAAATGTTGTGTGCAGACTCCTTGGCTAATGGGGATTCTAAATTGTAGATTTGGTGACCCTGGGGCCCCAAATAAAGGCCTCAAGGGCCATGACCTAAAAATATATTTCAGTCTTCATCGTTAATCAATATAAACCCTGATGAGATAAAGAGCCCATGGCTTTTTTTTTTATCTGCAACCCTGGTAGTGGTACAATGCTCGCAGGTTTTAACTGCAATAAATAGCCACAATGACGCTACAGGCTTTCTCCTTGCAATAATACTACAGCCGTGATGTAAGTGAAATACTTTTGAAAGCAGCATTAAACACTAATTCACCTTATCTCATCTCACCTCTTTCTCTTTCGCTATCAACAGTCACATGATTTATTGTAGACCTAGTTTTCTTGAAATCTATGACAATTTTTTTTTTTTTTTTTTGTACATTCCAAAATAAAAAAATTCATTTGCGCTATTTTGCTCAAATTTCGAAATTTCTGCTTTGTAACTCAGTTCAGATTCTCTAATCAGACAAACCAATGCAGCATCGTCAGAAAATTTAAATTGCCAGACATGTTTAGAAATGAGATATGCAGTCACTGGTGTGCAGTATAAACAAAATTGGAGAAATCACACGACCCTGGGGCGCACCAGTCGATGTATTTACTATTGAAGAATCCACTTGGTAAAACTGTATACCGACTGTACCTGTCTACTAACCAAGAATGCATTTGTCCATCTAAGGATATTCAAATTCATTTTTGAAAGTTTGTCAATAAGTAGATGCGGCTGAATGTATTGAAAGCTGATGAAATATCACCAAAAATTATCCTAACATATGTACCATAGCTTTCCAAATGCTGATAGATATTGTGTAACAGTGTGATTGTTGCATCTTCTGCCTTACGCCTTGCCCTGTATGCAAAAGATAAAGGATCAATCACATTGCTGACTTCACTAAGCAATAAAATCTTAATTACCGGTATACATTTCATTGTAATAGAGGTCAGAGCCACTGGTCTGTAGTCATTGTTAATGGATGGATTTTTCTTTTGGGCAATGGCATAATCTTAGAAGTTTTTAGAAGAATGGGAATTCATCTATATTTGAAATGTCTTTTGAAAGATAACAGACGGCTACACTCCTTAAGTACAATCCCAAACAAGCTATCACGCCACAGGATTTATGTGGGTTAATCTTAGCAAATGATCGCCGCAAATGGCTGCGATACTGCCGAAGCGCCGTTAAACAACAATTCACTCACTCACTTAGCAAATGAGCTAATCACATCGCTGTCTATATCTGTAACATTTCACCAGGTGGAATCTGTTCCAATACATGTTTCCTTTCATCTGAAAAATTTGTGTTTCCATGGAATTAAGATGTAAAAAAAAATGTCCACAGACCGTGGGATATAGCAGACTGTGTGCTTGTTAATTTCTGATGGGAACCTGCAGAAGTGGTCTGACAAGTGGGCGTGTTGATAAGCTTTGAATGTACAAATTTCAGGGCTTATCAAAGTTGGAATAATTCTAAAATGCTTAACACTCTGTATTTCTAACAGTAAAAGGTCTCAGATAAGAAAGTAGGTCTATGTTTCTGGGAGAAAACATTATGATAATAAATGAATAATTTACATAATATGTTCCTCCAAATGTTTGTGTTTAGTAAATTCATGTGCTATGCCATATGATATTGAAATGGGCTCCATCCGTCCATCATTTCCGAAGCAGAACTAAAAAACCTTTAGGCACAGCCCAAAGAAACTGTGGAACAATAATTATTCATCATGTGTAGATGTGCCTTTAGGTATTTTTCTCATTTGTATTTCCCTCGTTTCCATGGATACACAACTTACATTTTCGTTTCCAAATTAGAACTCAAAAACTGTAAGGCAATACTTAATGAAATTTTGTGTGTGGAACAATTATCTTTTGAAATGTGCCTTTTTGGGTATTTCTTCCATGAGTTTTGTGTTTGTCTGTTTCCATGCAATCAAAAACCGTAAATGTTTTCTCCATTTGAAGAGTGATATAGCCGGCTCTGTCTGATTGTGGTTTTTGAGTTTTGCTCTGGAAACTGGAAAATTTAGGAACATGCAGATGGACAAATGAACGGAGCACATTTCAATATTCCCCATCAACTTCATTGGGCAGAAGATAAACAAAGAATCTAGATAAGATATTCATAGATCATGTAACTGGCCTGAAAAATCAGGGATCTACTAGCAATGATAGGTCTTAGGTTGATTTTATTGGTTATGGTAAATGAAAAATCAAATGATGTTATTCTTGCTTGTAACAGTGAATTAAGTAGGTAACTGCACATAATCAGAGAAATTGTTTAGTAAGCACAATACAATGAGTAACATAATTCAGGATATGAAATTATTTGTTTGTTTTGTTTCAGTGTGGGGTATGTGCTCCCATTGCTTCCATATTCACTGCATCGTCAAGTGGCTCAACTCACAGCAGGTGCAACAACTCTGCCCGATGTGTAGACAGGAGTGGAGGTTCAAGGAGTGACCTGTCCCTTTCCTCCAACTCAATGATAGAATATCAGCAGAAGCTACTCCATCCCATATTTAGACAACAGTGAAGATTAACCCTTTCCCTGTTGAATTCAGAATAATATGCATCAGGTGAAGACTGATTGAGGACAGGAGTGGAGGTTCAAGGAGTGACCTCTCCCTATCCTCCAATCCAATGAAGGACTATCATCAGAAGCTACTCTATCCCATTTTTAGACAACGGTGAAATTAACCCTTTACCTGGTGAATTCAGAATAATATTCATCAGGTGAAGACTGATTGAGGACAGGAGTGAAGGTTCAAGGAGTGACCTCTCCCTATCCTGCCACCCAATAAGGACTATCATCAGATGCTACTCTATCCCATTTTTATACAACAGTGAAGATTAACCCTTTACCTGGTGAATTCAGAATAATGTGCATCAGCAGGTATAGAGTTGAAGAGCGACTGAGGACAGGAGTGGAGGTTCAAGGAGTGACTACTGTTACTCAATGAAAGACTATCAGACTAGCCCATCAACTGTTTTTAAGTCTTTGAAGGGCATTTAGAAGTGGAATACATAAGAAAACAAGATACTCTGGAAAACAACTTTTTTATTGTGAACATACACAATAGGCCTGCTCCTTTCAAAATATCAAACATTGCTCCGAATGTACATACGCGAAGTGAAAGGAGTGACTCCGAACACTGTTCTTGCTGTGCGGCTTGCACCTGATTTTTTTTGGGGAATATGTTTGCACATGTACCGGACATTCGGAACAAGAACCAGGCAGTGAAAGGAGCAGCCCTAACATTTCAAAGTGTATGTTCTCTATTTCATGTATATTCACAATAAAGAAGTTGTTTATGAGAAAACCTTGTTTTCAAACTATTTGTTAATGGAGATTGATGGGACCAGATGTTTGTGAACTGAGTACATTGCACATGTAATCCTTACGACTGAGTTGAAGAAAGCTGGGCTCACCTGCACAAAGCCCCCTCAGATGACAACATCGTGTTATGAACAGATAATTAAAATTTACTGATATAATAGTGATATTATATTTCTTTGATTTCAATGATCTTTGCAGCATGAATTTGAATTTGAATTTTGGTAATGAAATAGAAAATGTATCTACTGACAATTGAGACATAACACATCTTGTAACAAGTTATTTATTCATGGAAATAAAAAGTGTCAACAACAGTAATGGCCAATACACTTAAATCTCATCTACAACTAGGTTTGTCGGATAACTATGCATTTGTTAGCATATTTTGTCATGTGGAAGTCATCAGAGAGAAAAGTTTTTCTTCTGATTGTTCTGCAGTCCTTTTACAACTTGCTAACAAATCTGAAACATAAAGAATAGCATCGAATAATTTTCACCATTCCTGAATTCCTGAATTTAAGGAAGTCATAACTCGTTTACTGTTAACAAAGAAAAGATTGTGTTTGTGAAACACTAATGCCGCAAGATATAAGCATACTATCCGGTTTAGTATTTAAGGTTAACACTAAACTATCAAAAGGTTAAAGCATTCAATGATCTAACTGCAGTTGCTTCGCCAAAATAGGCTCTTTGACACGCTGACATTGCCTCAACAGGGTGATACTGGGGGGAAGAGGTTATATAGCTACAGTTTAGAACACTTTTTGGTGTTGCATTGAGGAAATTTGGTTTTTCACCCAATCGGGAGACATTCCCGCACTTTTCGCAGTCCAGGTAATGCGCTGATTGATTTTTTTCAATCAAGTTACGTAATTTCATCATTTCATATCCAAGTCTTTTCATTTGTTTATGTGTAGGTTAATCACCCTCACAAGGTAGTTGTCAATAACTACCGCAATGAGGGTGATTAAACGACTAACACCACTAAGGCAAGTTATGTCCTGGGCGGTTATACAGTCTGATTAAAATCGACGGTTTTCCGTGGAATAAAAATTGCAAAATAGTGCATCTACCGGGATACGAACTTGTATCGTTCGTGGGTTTCCACGACAAACCGTCTGAAAGCACCCTGTACACTAGCGTGTTCGGGCGCAATTCAGCTAGCCAATCAAAAGATGGCCAACAAATGCTTTCGGTGCGAGAAACTAGGGGCAGATAACTCCAAACAGCTATCTTTTTGTCTGTTCCGAATGCTTTCAAAACAGCAACCGTTTAAATACTATGATGTGATTGGTCAGCTATTTGACTGGGTTTTGGCTGCGCTAAACTGGTTCTGAACACACGCCTATACGGGGTGTTCTCAGACCTTGTGGCGAGGAATCTACAGAACCTGTTCGTATCCCGGCAGATGCAAAATTTTGCAAATTTTATTCCTCGGAACAAGGTTGATTATAATCAGACTGGGCGGTTATATCTTTGCCAAACCATTTCTAAAAACTTGCCCTAGAGGTGTAAGATGACATAACCAGACTAAAAGTTTTCCTGATGAAAATTTCCTAGGGTGATATGTGAAGAACCTTCTTTTGATATTGTATACAAGTCACAGCATGCATCCTGGGGTAGTTCATATCAGGAGCGGTTCCAAGATTGTCGTTTGGGAGGGGTGCAACCGTTGTGCAAACACAATAAACATTGTCCAGGGTCCATAAAGCATACTTGGACCTCTCTTTGGACAGGTGCATACCCCTGCCACAGTGCCACTACTTCATTTTTGTACACCTAAACATTACAAAATACTCCAAAATTGCAAATGTCTACACTTAACGTAACAGGAGGGTAGGCAGTTGCCATGGCAACAGAGATGTGCCTGACCTGTGATCTGCTGCTCTGCATCGCATAGACTGGAAGTTTGGAAGGTGTCGGAGGTCTGCCAGAAGAGGGGGTCGGTCCAGGGGGTCGCCTTGGGTGGTCTCCTTTCTCCCTCCTTCTCACCACCAGCTCCTAGCGGTAGACACAGATTCAGTTCGTTATAGATATAGCTCATCAAGCTTAACCGGAGGCGTGTTCAGGACTGCGATTACTCGCTTGGCGTGTACGCACGTACCTGCGAACTGCTCCTGAACGGAAACCTGAGGTCACGAGTACTTCCTAAGATATTTTCAGAATATCATCACCATTTTAGAAAATATAGGTGCCTTGCACATGCAATTTGACTATATTTCAATTGAGGGAGTAATAAAAGAAAGAAAAATGAGGTACTCAAATTTTGTGACATGCGGCTCCATTTTGGATCTTAAATACTCGCTTGGCAAGACTGCTCAAAAGTGGTCACGCGTGTATTTGAGAGTACGATGAACTTGTTGTTGTTCAAAAGCGGGTTCTCGCAAATACTCGCGGTTCTGAACACGCCTCTAATTTTATTAGATAGGCTTGAAGATTTAGGTTTGAAATAATAGGTTTTGAGGACATTACCCATATGACCTCTATTATTGGTTAGGTTGCCTTTAAATTTACCACTTTTAATCTGCATTGATCATAGAATGTTTACACAATATTTCATCATTCTTGTGCTTTTATTTCTTAAAAAGAAGACAAATGTATTATTTAGAATCAATTTAAAAAAATATTGGCCAAGGAGTTGGTACACCAACAAATTCTTTGGGCTTTTTGCTCTAGAAAAGAAGACATGATACCTAAAGCCCTCTAAAATCTACAATTTATAATCCCAAGGTACAGACTTCATCTCACTGAGAAGCTACTGGTTCTTGAGAAGAAGTTGAAAATGCAAAACATTTATGGATTGATGTCATATGCTGGAAAGCAAATTATCACACAATGTCACAAACCCATATCCACTTGACCGAACTTCTCCACATGACACGTTCCCACCCCAAAGGTCTTTTGAGGTAAAACTTTAAGCTCCACCAGATTTAATTTATATATTTATGTTACAAAAGTCTTATTTGGAGTATTCTCAAACAGAAATTCACAACAAAAAGGGTATAAAGTTTACGCACATCATGCTAAATTTAACTCTCTTGTATATGTGAAAAGTGTTAGGAGTTGCCCACCTGTAGAGAGGATAGAGTCCAGCTGGTGACACAGTTGGGTCAACTCGCTGCCACGCCCCTTTACTCGCTCACCTGAAGCATGACAAGAAGAAATGATGCATGAACAATACACTTGATATATAACAGCAATTGGTTTTGGATGATTTCTAGGAATCTCTACTTGCTAACAAATTATTACTGATTTTAAATACTGCTGGACTGATAAGTGCCATGTGTGTCTTGAAGAATGCAGCTCCATCAGTTTATTTTACCTGCAGTTTTATAAATACCCTGATTGTGTGATATCATTTTGACTCGTAACACTGGCTGGTTACTCTTTGCAATTTATAGCATGTATTTTTCAGCCAATGAAAGCATGATTTGAAAGTTGACAATTGCTAATCTATATGATCATTTGGCCACTTTCAACAGTGCTCCATTTAAAATAATTTGAATGGCTGGTTAATGTTATTTAGAGTGTTACTTGTCCACAATGGATCAGACAATCAGGTATTTGTTGTAGAATTGAGGATGAAAATACCCTGATGCAGCAAGATGGTCTTGAAACAATTCTTTCTTTTTGACATAAGGGTTATTCAAGATTAGCCTAGGACTGAAGAATAACAAATTTATGGTTTTACAACTTCTTTATTGAAATGATATGCAACGTTTCGATGTAGATACTAACACTGTTATCAAGCAAATGATGCAATAAAGAAGTTGTACATCCATTAATTTGTAATTCTTCATATTACCAACTTCTAGCAGCCCTGGACTAATTGTTAGCTATCAGATAATGCAAAGGCAGTTAATTAAAAAAGCTTAAAATTTGCTTGTTTTTTCATTTATATTGAAAGTAAAGAAAGAGCTAAATAAGTTACCAGCCCTGACAAAAAGTTCGGAGAAGCTGTAATGATATCAGCAGGTTAAGGGTCAATAAACGGCCCAATCAATGCAATGGATTAAATAGGCCCGGAATAATGCCTGGAACCTGGCAACTCTTGGTTTTAAATTGACAAATCACCACTTTCGGACTGGGCTACTTTTCAAGCTCATTTCATACACTAATCAATGTGCAGCTGAAGTCTTTTCTGAGAAACCTTGTTATCCTGAAATCTCTAATTGTAGGGCATCTTTTGCGCCTCAAAATAAACACTTCGGCCCAAATAGCTGTCACAATTTTTCTTGAAGTGTAATTTCTATGAGGAATTCTTTAAAGACCTGCCAATATTATATCATTGAATATAGGCAGGTATGGTTTCAATTTGTATAAATGAGTCGAAAGGACCACACAGACTATTGAAGCAAATGTGAGAGACTAAGGGCGCAAGGGGCAACACAATAATCATAGTCACCATCAAGTATAATCAATTGTGGAAACATCCGCTGTATTTCATCAAAATATTGCTTGTGCTGACAAACAGGATTGCTCAATCTGCTTATTTTGTCTTGAAGACGTAGTTCACTCAGTTTGTCAAGGCCGCTAATGCACACTAGTGATTCCAATCTGAAAGAAAGTAATGATATATAAGATAATATATAACATATATTATAAATATAATATATAACATTTTCAGAAAGGTAAAGGATAAACAGAGGAGAGAAAAGAGAGACATGGTTGAGGAAGCCTGAGGAGAGGAAAGGAGAGAGAGTGACAGGGTAGACTGACCGAGGTGAGAAAGAGAGACAGTGTTTGAGGGAGCCTGAGGAGAGGAAAGGAGAGAGACTGACCGGGTAGACTGACAGAGGGGAGAAAGAGAGACAGTGTTTGAGGGAGCCTGAGGAGAGGAAAGGAGAGAGACTGACAGGGTAGACTGACAGAGGGGAGAAAGAGAGACAGTGTTTGAGGGAGCCTGAGGAGAGGAAAGGAGAGAGACTGACAGGGTAGACTGACAGAGGGGAGAAAGAGAGACAGTGTTTGAGGGAGCCTGAGGAGAGGAAAGGAGAGAGACTGACAGGGTAGACTGACAGAGGGGAGAAAGAGAGACAGTGTTTGAGGGAGCCTGAGGAGAGGAAAGGAGAGAGACTGACAGGGTAGACTGACAGAGGGGAGAAAGAGAGACAGTGTTTGAGGGAGCCTGAGGAGAGGAAAGGAGAGAGACTGACAGGGTAGACTGACAGAGGGGAGAAAGAGAGACAGTGTTTGAGGGAGCCTGAGGAGAGGAAAGGAGAGAGACTGACAGGGTAGACTGACAGAGGGGAGAAAGAGAGACAGTGTTTGAGGGAGCCTGAGGAGAGGAAAGGAGAGAGACTGACAGGGTAGACTGACAGAGGGGAGAAAGAGAGACAGTGTTTGAGGGAGCCTGAGGAGAGGAAAGGAGAGAGACTGACAGGATAGACTGACAGAGGGGAGAAAGAGAGACAGTGTTTGAGGGAGCCTGAGGAGAGGAAAGGAGAGAGACTGACAGGATAGACTGACAGAGGGGAGAAAAAGAGACAGTGTTTGAGGGAGCCTGAGGAGAGGAAAGGAGAGAGACTGACAGGGTAGACTGACAGAGGGGAGAAAGAGAGACAGTGTTTGAGGGAGCCTGAGGAGAGGAAAGGAGAGAGACTGACAGGGTAGACTGACAGAGGGGAGAAAGAGAGACAGTGTTTGAGGGAGCCTGAGGAGAGGAAAGGAGAGAGACTGACAGGGTAGACTGACAGAGGGGAGAAAGAGAGACAGTGTTTGAGGGAGCCTGAGGAGAGGAAAGGAGAGAGACTGACAGGATAGACTGACAGAGGGGAGAAAAAGAGACAGTGTTTGAGGGAGCCTGAGGAGAGGAAAGGAGAGAGAGACTGACAGGGTAGACTGACAGAGGGGAGAAAGAGAGACAGTGTTTGAGGGAGCCTGAGGAGAGGAAAGGAGAGAGACTGACAGGGTAGACTGACAGAGGGGAGAGGGGGACAGAGTGGTTGAAGGAGGATGAAGTGAAGGGGAAAGAGGGGTAGACAGATTGAGAGGGTTTGAAACAAAGGGAAGGACAGACAGTAGGGAGAGGAGATAGAGAGAGGGAGAGACGCGAGAAAGAGGTTTGGTCAAAAGTGGGAGAAAGAAAGGAGACAAAGGAAAAGAAGTGGGGAGAGGGAGAATGGGCGGAACCTGACATGAGAGACAGGAAGCTGTCAGGGAGTAAAGATGGGTGAGGTGGAGACAGGAGATAAGAGAGTTAAGGAAATGTGGAGGAGAGATACACATGAGAGGGAGAGTGAAGAGAGACAGGAAATTAGAGGTAAAGCCAGAAAACTAAAGACAGTTGAGTTTGCAGAGATGAAAGACAGATTGAGAAAGGACAAAAGGGAGGGTAGAAGAAGATAAGTAGGACAAAGTGACGATGAGAAGAACGAAAAGATAAGTGAAAAAAGAGGAGAGGAGAGAGAAGGAGAAGGCTAAAGACTTCTATAAGTAGGGACGAAAAGCTTTACTTGCCTGTCAATGAGATTTCCTGCCAAGTTCAGTGTTTGTAAATTTTCAAGAGATTGCAGACCCTCTGTCAATAGCAAAAAGAGACATGAGATTATTAATTAATTATTATGTTTGTAGCTACCACATTTCAGGTCGATAACAAATGCTGGCACCATCTGGGTAAGAAGTGTAATACATCATCAATAGCCTTGGCAAGGCTGGTAATGTTGGCTTAATATTTGGGGCCACAAAGTCAACTGTTTGAGAGGCATTCTAGAAGTTGGTATAATAGAAAGACAGAGATATATTTATGGATGTTCAACTTCTTTATTTCACAATGGCGACGTTTCGGTATATATATCCTTATACAGTTATCAAGCATATGGAGGATATGGTGAAAACAGCAGGTTATATACAGATACATGTTGGTATGATAAAGAAAAATTGTGATCAAGTTTACCTGTGTGCCACAAAGTCATCAAATCTATAATTTATAATCCCCATTGGCAGAGAAGTATGTACAGAACATTTAAGATTTCTAGAGGTGGGTATTGGTATGATTTTTCATATTTGGATATATTGCGATTTTAACTCATGTATTGCGATATGTATTGCACAATATTGCAATATATTTCTTTAAGAATAAATAACTTGGTTTAGTTATTGCCTGATTGAAAGATAATGAAAGTAATATCCTTGGTTAATAAATCTTGAATAAAACCAGAATAGATGATCAATTATTGAAAATAAGCGCGTAATTTTGGATTTGGCATGAATAAAAATGCACTATAGTCTAGTTTCTCTAAAGAAATTATAATCGAGACAAAACTTCATTTTAGTCAACTGGACTGGTCAGTCCAATAGTCCAAATACGGAAATAATTATATAAGAAATAGTATATCATTATGACAAAAACGAGATGTTACCGAGTACATGACCACATATTACAGTGTATATATATTGTTATAAAAAAAATAATTCTGTATGGTTAAGTTACGAATGAGTACGTCAGTATGAATTGAAAGAAAATTTCATTGAGTGTCTATTCATATACTATAGATGTTGGGAACATATGTTACAGGGCTGTACAGTAATTGCATGACACCTGAAGCCAATATTTAATATAATATCATAACGGTTAAGTTATTGTCAAATTTTCATTCGTGTGAATGGAACAAACATTTTATTAAGTAGTTAGTTCTTATACTAAATAGTCTATAGATAGACCTTAGGGTCATATCTTAAATTGATATGACTTTATTAAATGAAACTGGAAGGCATTATAATTTATATAAAATGATCACATGAGTCAGAAAGTCACAGCAACTATTGAGACTCAGAAGTTGTCGTTCACCGTTTCAACAACAACGTAAGTAAACCGCTAAAAAGATATTTTAAATATTGATAACTGTACGTATTACGTATGGTAATTATTTTAAAGTTCTTTATATACCGGTAATGTTTCTGATTATCTGACATTTGTGAGGATAGATTTGATCTCAAATGGACAATTACAGGCCCGATAGTAGAGTAGATAGAAAAAAGCAAGCGGTGAGTTTTTGCTGTAAATTACAGAGCAACATTTAATTTCAAATGACATTATAACTACTTAATAGCCTGTTTGTGATTTGCAATAGATACACGTGTATCTTATATTAAGGAGAAGGTGAATGCGAATATATAAAACCATATGAAATACATAAGAAAACAATGTTTTCGGGATAACAACTCCTTCATCAGGGGAGATGCTATTCCACCTGATGAGGGACTTTGTGAGAACTATTTCCATACAGAAAAACATCAACATGTTAAGCAGACATCATTTTCTAACTTCACAGTAAAAAAACCGCGGCTACCAAGTTATAATCTGTGTAATCATTCATCGTTTACATGACTTAATTAACGTTTATGCAGTCATTACAAAACGTGTATACATGCTTACATCAGTCCCAATCGTACATTTACTTTGACAACTGAAGAATACTGCGACACAATAAGCCTTACTATAGTATATAGCATGCCAGTAAATGTGTATCGTCTACAATCACCATTTTACGAGAAAGCATGATATTCGATGGGGAAAAAGGGAAATATATCAGAAGATTTCCGAATGTTACAATGTGTTCTAAATGTATTGTAAAAACCGGTTTTCATTAAGCATACCGCAATACGTATCGATTTCATCTTTGAACCGGTTAATACCGGTAAACCGGTTATATTGCGCACCTCTACAGATTTCTATGGTTTTTTTTTGTTTTTGAGAAGACAAATTACGTGTGTTTATGTCGTTGCCCCTGGGCATATGCCCAACATATGAGGGGTACGACTCAAGGTACCTCCCCTCAATATTACAGCTTTCGAGGTACGGAGGTTCTGGTGAAGTAAAAAATATCAAAAGTGAAGGCCAACAGTAACTGTTCATGCTGTAAGCCCACCTGGCCTTATTGGCCTGTTGAGCTAAACATGTGAGACATGTGCTTACCAAGGGAAGTTATCTTGTTGGCTGACAGGTTTAGCATGGTGAGTTGGTCGAGCCCAGCCAGGGCTTGAAGGGATGTGACATCATTCTTCGAAAGGTCAAGTCGTTCCAGGCTAGCACACTCTCCCAGACAGGCCAGCTCAGATATAGCTTAACATATCCATCAACAGAATATTATTGAACATGTGTAAGCTTGTCTGTCTTCAAATTCAGAGACCCAGACACAGGACTCTATGTAAAACCACTTAACGGTACAAATGCACATTTTCCGCTTAGGCAACAACTGACTTATCGTTTGTCCAAACTTCCGTAAGTGGAATTTCAGTTTTGTGGTAATTACTTATTTTATGCATGGTTGTCTGGTTGTATCATTGCTACACAGGCAAGCTTAAAGGAGGGTTTTATCGGTATTTTCTGTGGAAAAAAAATTCGAGAGGATATTTCCGTTTACACACATATATACTATTAATACATAATTAAACACAAGTCAAATTGAAAGATATTAATGAAGGTACTATTTGGATAACTTTACATTTCACAACTTGATAAAGACAAGCGCACATTTGTTGATAAACAAGAAAAAAGTGAGCATGGCTCACATACCCCCGTCATCCGCTATCCGTCCATTGAGAATTATAGATGTGAAGGTTACTATGTTTAAAAAAAAGCTTCAAGCATCATAATATTGTCCAAAATAATTTTAGGAACTGACTGTTATTACAAAATTTAATTCACCCAGATGTAATTTTTTTCAGGTAACTTAATTTTTCCCATTAGGGCATCACACCGGTAATTTGTACCAAGTTCAATTACAGATTCAAGGGCTTTGAAATAATATTGCGGAACTGGACTGTGAACTCGATAAAGAGTATCATCTGGACTACCTACATGTAAAATTTCATTCACCTAGATGTAATAGTTTCCGAGAAAACTTGTCCCAATTGGAGCATCACAGCTCTTTTGGTACAAAGTTCAATTTTCATACAAGGGCCATAACTCAGAAAAAAATAATATTTCGGAACTGGTTTTCGAACTCGATGAAGAGTATCATCTGGACTACCTCCATATTAAATTTCATTCACCTAGATGTAATAGTTTCCGAGAAAACTTGTCCCCATTGGAGCATCACAGTTCTTTTGGTTCTAAGTTCAATTTCGGATCCAAGGGCCATAACTCCATAAAAAATAATATTTCGGAACTGGTTTTCGAACTCGATAAAGAGTATCATCTGGACTACCTCCATATTAAATTTCATTCACCTAGATGTAACAGTTTCTGAGAAAACTTGACCCCATTGGAGCATCACAGTTCTTCTGGTACGAAGTTCAATTTCGGTTTCAAGGGCCATAACTCTGTAAAAAATAATATTTCGGAACTGGTTTTCGAACTCGATAAAAAGTATCATCTGGACTACCTCCATATTAAATTTCATTCACCTAGATGTAATAGTTTCCGAGAAAACTTGTCCCCATTGGAGCATCACAGTTCTTTTGGTTCTAAGTTCAATTTCGGTTTCAAGGGCCATAACTCTGTAAAAAATAATATTTCGGAACTGGTTTTCGAACTCGATAAAGAGTATCATCTGGACTACCTCCATATTAAATTTCATTCACCTAGATGTAATAGTTTCCGAGAAAACTTGTCCCCATTGGAGCATCACAGTTCTTTTGGTTCTAAGTTCAATTTCGGTTTCAAGGGCCATAACTCTGTAAAAAATAATATTTCGGAACTGGTTTTCGAACTCGATAAAGAGTATGGTCATGAGTACTCACAACCAAAATTTCATTCACCTAGGTTGAACAGTATCCGAGAAAACTTGTCCCCATTGAACACAATAAAACTAAGTCCAAAAAGTGACGTTTCCATGGAAACGACAAAAAATATGAAAATTGTCTGTGCGCGATCGGAAGAACATGGTTAACATCTGTACAAAGTTTGGTTGATGTAGCTTTGACGGTTTTTGAGAAAATTGACCGGACGGAAGGACGGACGGAATGACCGCTATATACCCCCGCTTACTTCGTAACGGGGGTATAATGAGAACTGATACCATTCATCAGCGCTGCTAGTGGGGAAAACTTTACTACAACCAAACAGCATAATTTTTATTAGTATTACGATACCTTATGTGTTACTATGTGAATTTTCTATCAGTGTATATGTTTTATTTCAAAACAAAATTAAAATTGGGTTAAATATAGCGTGTTTTCATTTCACATATTGCATAGAAACCAAGATGGCAGATACTGCCGATAGATCGGTGATAAAACTTTCCCTTTGAGGGAATTTCACTGCAATTCAAATAATTCACCAACTATCATCCAGAAGATGATGATTTTGTAACTGTAAATTCCAATCATTACAGAGGATATTTTGTGACTTATGCTCATTTCATTTGTGATATCTTATCCTAAAGTCTGTTCTCAGTATACAGGTACTTACAAGCATCTCGAAGGCAAAGTGAATGAATGCTTTCAATATTAAATTCACCACTCCTAGTTTTCAGAAATTGCTTTGTAACTTTTCCATCTGAAATAAAGGATGAAAAGAATTAGATTTTAACTTCCATTGTTGTATTGTGAAATGAAGATCCTCACAAAGATAAGGAGCCGTGCCTGCCACACCCCGTATAATACTTCATTGTTCACTCTTACATACAGCAGGTCACACAGTGTGTCTAAAATATTGCTAATTATTCATCTTATTGATTGACTTAACGACACTTTGATATAAGTTTTAGTGGCTACAGTCAAGTATGAGATCCCGATAATGTTTTGAACCAAGTTTTGCATAAGATACAACAAAAAGATTTTAGAATGAAACTGTCTAAATATTTGTTGTGTTGGTTCAATGCACTGCATCTTACTTGATTTTGGCAGAAGTTTACACAATTTCAGGAGGATTCGTATGTATCCCTGATCCGGTATAACACTTACAGAAACCTAAGTTTAATAAGAAAACCCACTTGAGAAAGTGTAGTACCCATTTTAAGTGAATGCCTGTGATAGTGATTTCGACACACAAACAAAGCATGTCACTTTCCAAATGTTTTTTAAAATTTTTATGATTCATATAAATGTTATAACTTAGTTGGTCACCGATTGTTTTTAGTAATACAGTACGTTGAGATATTCCAGATCACTAACGAAGGAGCGACTGTATGCGTGTACGCAAAGACAGCTTTAGAAAAGCTCAAGAGAATTTCTTTGTAAGTAATCTTTCATCTTCCTCATATCAAAATAAGAGATCCAAGAGATCATGATTTTAAAGTGAAAATTGACAAATAAAATGTACTGCCATTATCGTTTCATTTCAGTGTATTCCGGATCATGTGTCAAAATAAGGTCATGTTCAGTCATTATGGCTGTTAGGACAAAAAAGGGATGTATTAAAGAGAAACACAAGTTAATTACACTAGGGTTGGGTACCACGAACATTTCAGTACCGCGGTATACCTATTTTTTTGCCCAAGTACCACGGTATTTACCACGATATACCGTGCTTGAAATGAATAGGATCAGGTTGTGTATAATATACAGGTAGAATTGTTCCAGATGTCTTTTTATTCAGAACTCAGTATAATAGAAGACCAAAGATGAAAAATTCAAAAGTAGATAAAATCATAACTATCATTTCAAGTTTTTCTTAAGGAATATCAGCATATCAACATGCAACCAATCAGTTAGCAAATTGCAGACACTTTCATTAGAGATGTATTACATTCAAACTACATCAGATAACAACAGTTTAAAGAACCATTTAAAGCATAGTTACTTTTATTAGTAAGATATTAAATTTTCTGACAAATATCATTCTGTAAAAGGTATTTTTTTCTAATGATAAAAACCCCGGTTTTCTCCAACGTACCACGGTACGTACCACTTGATCGAAAAACCACGGTTTTCCGGTATACCGGTAAAACCACCCATCTCTAAATTACACACATGCGTGAGAAATATTATTTATGATGTCTAAATTACAAATAAGAAGCATTGCAATTGATAACAGCATACTTCCTTTGTAAACAAACTATAACATTTACTACTTTGTAGACCTATATAGTTCTGCATGTGAAGTACTGCATGGAAAATAATTTTGAAACAGCTTAACTTGTAAAACTTACTTTATGCACAGAGGTGTGTATCGCTTAGAGGGCCTACCTATATAGACCCTGTCCACATCCTGGTTCCCAGCCTTCGCTCTCGCTAGTCTTTAGGCCCGGGAACCAGGTCGGATATGGGCTACTCCAGGTCAAATTAATGTCAAGGTCATGAATGGCTGACAAGTGCACTGCAACTGCATGACAATGATTTGAGACAAAATACTGTAGTACAGTCGGGGAAATGATATGAAGGCAGTGTTGTAATATTTTTTTACATCTGTAGTTTCACCTTGCGGTTCGAATCTGCCTAGTCATAGGTGCTGTCAACATTGGTTGAAATTTTTAAAAGGTGAGTTTTCCCTGATTTTCGTTAGTGTGGAAATTGGCTGAAAGTTTGGAGGTAGTGATTTCTTGTCGCATACCTTTTGAAATAATGAACAGATTGTGGCCATTTAGGCCTATAGCTCATTTTGTTGGGAAATCATTTAGCTTTCGTATCGTAGGCATCGACAGTGCTATTAAAAATATTTTGATGCGAAATATGTCATTGAATGAGCATGGGTCCCTTTCCTCTTATGTAGTAATAGGGTATAGTGTCTATATAGGTATAGCCTATGTCTTTCAAACACTGTTTCTAAGAGATACACTCCCCTGTGACTTTGTGGGACTTTCATTAATGATGAATCACTTATGTTTTTTTACTGTGAATTAACCTCTTTAACTTTTGCCCACAAACATGGCCGCCATTTCATGACCTAATATAAACAGACATATCCCGTGTTGCTTATTGTGTTTTTCCCCCCGATGATTGAGCCTAAAATATACAGAACAAATTTAACTGGACAAAACGATTTTGTTCAATAGGCCAAAGGCAAAGATAGAACTCAAATCTGGAACCTAAGAAGGTTAGATAAAAGCTACTGGGTAAACGAGAAGAATAGTGTTGAGCAGAGACCGCAGCCCCTGACCTGGGTCAAATTCATTGCGACATGATTTCTGCAGAATAGTCCCTTCAGAACTCATCAAATTTAGCTTGCCTTGACAAACTGCCATTTTCACCAGGTTTCTTGCCTTTCTTCACCATACGATAGTCCCCCTTAACAAATACCCAGATGCTGAAACCATAGTTACGTTTGATTTTGGAGTTATGTCCCTTGAAAGGGGAGTTAATTTGAGGAAATATTCATTGGCTTTCCCAACCTCCAAGTCAGGGCGCTCTCCCTCCGATTGGCTCTACGGTAGTGGCCCTGCCATCTTTCACGGGGGCATTGTTGTCAACCCAGTTGACAACAATTGAATATGACGTCACGTATAGCTAAGAACCAACGGCTTAGTCAACATACCAAGCGATCGGTTCGAGCGTATGTTTTATACGTTAGGCGTAGGAATAAAAGTATTGTTGATGTTTTTGGTTTAAAATATCATGTCTAATGACCTCGGTAATTGAAGGTAAATTTACTTGTATCAATAACGCGATTGAAAACGTAAATGCATTCAAAGTGATAATCGCCCGACGGCCTCTTTCTTGTGTCGATGTACGGAGTTGTATTGCGAATCCTACGAGTTAGAAGTTTGCATTTTGGAACGTGACAGCAGTCATTGGCTGCACGCGCTGTGTTGGAGCTTTCTCTCCCGAACACCTTCTGATGGCAGCGAGTATATTAGTGACGTCACGGAGCGGTTGCTCGCTGTCTGGAGCTAGTGGCTTTCCATCAAGAAAACCTATTGAACGAATACTGGTTCAAATCACTGTTCTTATAATAATGTTTCAACTTTCAAACATTTAAATTCTAGTTTTGCAATCATTCTTCGTTTTTATATCATGAAAAACAAAATTGGCACATTTATTTCGCTAAAACAAGATCGATTTATCTCAACCCATACAATCAAAATATTTATAAAAAAAAAACCTACAAATACTGTACAGTTTATTCGATTCCAAAGCTCTTTCGAATATGCTTTATTCTAACCTAAATATTAAAATATATTATAGAAAACAACTTGCATGATTTCTTAAAATTACATTATATTTAATTAAAAACGTGTATTTCGACTTTATCTATTAAGTTTTATTTTTGCTAAAAAAAAGTATGTAAAAGAACACAAGAAAAGAGCGAAACGTAGCATAATGTTACATAAATTCCATTTAATATCTGGTACGTTTAGAATCACACATTGAATTTATTATTTTCGTATACTTTTGAGGGGAGTAATTAATCTTAACTAGATGACATTTTATCAATGATTTGGTAATTTTGAATTCATTGATTGCAGAATAAGTACATATTTTACAAAGTAAAGAGTTGCAAAATATACAAAAAACTAATGTTAAATAATCATAGAAGTTGGAACATATTTTCTAACAGCAAATCAATTTGCGATATTTAATTTTATGAACGTGTTACATACCTGAATCCAGTAATATATAACGCACTTTTTAAAAATATAGAATAGAATAAGAAGAAACTTAAATGCACCCCTGAGGAACACCGCTAAACGATTCTAAATATCCACGAATGAGAATGTTCAAGTGCAATCCTATTTTGAAAGCTACAACACTAAAAACCTCTGATACCTATAACAAAAATAATGTAATTTTAACTGAATAGAAAACATTTCGAAAAACATAGTCGAATAAAGTTGGCGGTGCGTTTACATTTACGTTTATAAATACAACTCATGTATAAAACATGCAAATAATTATTCAAAATAACATCGTGAGACATTATAAGAATCATTTCTACGTTTTAAAATCAGAAGGCAAACACATACGTATCAGAGTATCATACACATAGTCACAGAGTATCATACACATAGTCATATCAACATGCAATAGTGTTAAACAAGGTTGGAAGAACACATTTGATTCATCTTCTGGTGCAAGAGAAGAGGTGACTCCAATTCAACAAATCTACGAAGAGGAGGTGAGAACCATGAGCGTTGTCGACGCCATCAGAACACCATCCTTTGCTAGCATTGATGCTGGTCTCTACCGACACCGACGTAAAAACTTTCCTCCACCCGGAAGACCCCGATGTCAGAAGCTGATGTCAGCTTAGAAGTCTTGTGGATGGGGTTGACGACTGAATCCCAGTGTCCTGCACAGAGGACATGCTGGAGTGTATACCGAGTGTCGACATCCTATTCATGGACGGCACATTTTAGTCCTGCCCCAGCCTTGGAACCAGCTCAGTGTATTCATGAGGGGCAAGGACAAACAGTTTTTGAATGCTACTGGTCATCTTCTCAGATTGAAATTGTAAAGGACAATGCAATGTTCTGTTGGTGTATTGATATAATGTATGTGTGTAATGTATTTTATGTGATGTAAACAAAAGACGTATACATTATACATGTACAAGTATTGTATATACTGTGATAAAAATGAGATTAATGTGGATGATGAATGTGAAATGTGTTGTGCAAATATTCTATATTTTATATATCAAAATGTATCATGATATATACAACAAATAAAATATAATAAACTCTATATGGTTTTATGTTGTGAGCCATGGTTTAGTTCACTTCTAATATAGGGGTGGCCTGATTTTTCTCGGTCTTTGTACATTTTTATTTTGACTGTACACTCAACAGCAAAATAAACGCCAACTTACAAAATATAAAATTATTTAATCTACGAATGATAAACACCATATCTTCAGAAGCTAACCTAACTAAATTTGAAATTTCAAAACATTAACTGTCCATACTTCTAAGAACACACGTTTGAACAATCATAGTTTTCGAATCTCTTTAACCTGACTAGATAAGAGTGTCAAACGGGCTTTTTGGGCTTTTTTAATGACGACCTAGAGTAAAGGCGTGTAAACAAATTTAAGTCGAAGAAGGTTATTTATGTCGATAACTTCTTTTTCTACATTTTATGATTTTTAAAGTGAAATTCTAAACATGTTGGCCCAGAACCATTTTAAAAGCTATTTCATCACCCGAAGTGTACTTGAAGAGACATAAACATAACAATGATTATACTCGGATGTATGAAATTGCACAAACTTTCTCCAGTATCAATATTTCATGTTTTACTCTGTAGAAATGTGGTGACGTTTTTTTAGGTTGAGTGTAGACAGACTATGAGACGAAGCGTAAACCGTTACCTTCTCCAACTAATGGACTGGTCCAAATTATAGGAGATATCATTTTAATAGAGAATGGCTATAAACCATAGCTGCTATTGTTGTGGCCGTGGTATAACCAACGTGAATTTCAGTTCGACCAAGGCCCCGAAGTCTTTTTATATGCTTCCTATTTGTTTACGTGGTTTCAATATCTCATCAAATATGTGTATTAAAAGAAGATTATAACACAAATAAACTATTTATTACATCAACATTGTGTGTACAGTTTGAACTGCTTGGATAAATCAACAAGTATATATAGTATTGTCAAACGTTAACATTTAGATGGATTTAGGCAGTTCTTCTACGGCATTCGAATTCACTTCTTTTATTACAGATACAGTTGACTAGACATACGTTGCTCCCCAATACTTGTACAAATTAAAAAACAGACCTAGTGAAGTATTTAATATATATATATATATATATATATATATATATATACTATGGTAATAATTGACACCTCTAATAGTTATGGGAATGAAATGTTAAATAGACAACAATACGTGTCAGTTTCGATAAGTTTTTGGGTAAAACATGTTACTACTGGATGTCTTTTTGTGAATAGTGTCCTTAAGCATTTGCTATTTCCCCACTTGTACTTTAAAATACCAAAGAAAGAGGAATATAAGAAACATGAATTTTATTCAAAAGAGTTCAATCCTTGTGTCTTGAGATCTTGGCATTGGTATTGTTACAGTGTTTGAGTGTTCTCATTTTGGTTCTTATAAATAATGAAAAACTGAATTTGAAAAACAAATTCTACTGAACCCAAATATATACAAAATCTGTCATGGAGTCTCATTCGTACAGAATGCATACATAGCAAGTATTATATAGTTTACATCATGTGTTTGTGCCATTTGACTTCGAAAATACCATAATATCGAACAATGTTAATTGTCAATGCATTTAATTTGAATAAATCCATTTTCTGTTTAGTGGTCTCAAACATTTTTACCATGAGTATATATAGTCTGTAGTATAAAAGTCCATATATTTTAATGTCATAACTGCTGTATATGTAAATGGGACGCAAAGAATGGACGAACGTCACACATATCTGGAATTATTACCTTGTAGCATTATGTTAGAATTCTTCATTATCACGTGGCTTTTGTTCTGTCCAACGGATAACTGAACAATGTTTACGAAATGTTCAGGAATGATTAATCTTGGACCGATGTTTTTATTTCAAATACAAAAGGGAATGTCCATGTCACTAACAGTGAAACACGTAAATGCCAATATCACAAACAAATAAGAAATGAATTCAAACCAAAAATATCTATAGGTAGGTGATAATTCCACACTGACATATCTGGTTTAGGCCGTAATGTCCTTGAATTTAGAAATGCAAACCTCAATTACACGTAAACATTTAGACATGACTTCACTCCATAACTGTATGTAGGGGCATACACTTATTCTCCATCGAATGGCATTCTAGCGAAACCGAATAGTTAGTTTTTCCTCTTAAGCAATACAATTTGGCACTGTTCCTTTTTGACAGGGAGAAGTACATGTGCATTTCTGGCATTTTCAGCAAGGGTTTCACAGCAGCTGCCTTAAAACAGTTTGGAAATATTCCTGCCTTCATCCTGGAGTAATGATCGTTCTTTCCACTAGTGGGAAGGACGCCTTTCCACAAGGAAAAGCGACCTTCCCTCTTTCCACCAGTGGAAAGAGGCACCTTTTTTTTTATATCTTTCAAAACACGGAAAGGACGACCTTTCCTAGATCACCTTTGGTAATATCAGTGAAAAGGCGACCTTGCTATGACCTAACCAGCCAGGTAATTAACGAGTTGGTTTCTTTCTGATATCAGCAGCAATCTTTCACGGATTTCACCTATTGTAGCCTCTCGATTTGCGTCAACAGCACATTTATTTCCAAGACGAGAAGACAGAATAATACTACTCGTGTTCTTTAACTCTAATACTAACAAATCCATGTTTTCATGATTAATTTATTGGTATCTGATCAGGAAACATTTTGTTTATATCTGATTTGGTCCTCTTAAAGGTACATCCATTGTGTTGTTGGGGGTCAAATATGCCAAACGTTATAAATGGTCTTATTTTATCGAGAAGTACCAACTGTTACCGAACACTACCATTTTGATGATACTCGACTTAGTATATTGACGATATGAAGGTAAAAGTATCGATTTCTGATCGAAAATCGGACAATGCACCGCGTGTGGCGCGCGCCAATGAGTCAAACGTAATTTTGGACTCTTATTTAAACCACACACAATAACAAATTTGAGTTTATAATGTTTAATAGGTCATATAACAACTGTGCATGTAATTAGGACGTGCACTTTCGGTTTCTGCACATGAATAATGATGTTACTCGATTTTAATTGGAAACTAGTATTTATGATATATTTGGGGATGAATATACAAGCTGAGTGCATTTGTTTGTATTGTAAACATCACATATGGGGTGTTGGAACGTATTAAAACCAAATAAAATTTTATGAAACACAATGGATGTACCTTTAACAAATCCATGTCACTGGTCACGTTTCATTATTAATTTATTGGTATCTGATCAGGAAACATTTGGTTTCTGTTGGGGGGTTAGGGGTTAGGGGTTAAAATCATGGGATGTGGATAACTATTTTACATCTGTTAAAACACATATGGAGTTCTGACATTGCTATTTCAAAGGGGTTTTCTGGACAAATAGTTTGATATTTAAGGTAACATTTTAGAAAATATCGAAATTATGTAAGTATGAGATGATGTCGGCATAATTTACCTTCTTGGACTTAAATTTGTTGACACATCATTACTGTAGGACTTCATTCAACATTTAAAAAGTCATTGTTGACTGTTCTATAAGTTCTGTTGAAGAAATTTAAGATGATTTCTTCTTTAAACGTGTTTTTTTTCAGAAATATGATCAGATCATGTTTTGAAATTTTAAATTTGGTTTAGTTGGCCTCTGAAGACATGATGTAACTCTCTTTCAGTCGTGTGTATCGATCATGGATTGAAATATATTGTATTTTGTATCGCATCGTTTTTGTTTGCACCTGCGCATACTCGTTGAACATATCCAGATATGGTTTGGACACTTGGCTACAATAGAGCTCCGAGGCGGCCAGACTTACACTCTTCCGATGGCAACATATCTTTTGAAATTGAACCGCCCTACTGACTGAACACTGTCTCTCATGACTAGTTATTTTGTATACGTTAATTTGACAGTTACTATCTTTATGGACAGGTATAATTAGACAATAACTAATGAGGGACGGGGAATGCCAGATTTATATTTACCGAGTTATATTAATTGCGTAATTCTCGAGCAAATTGTCCACCCTCCTCAACTCAAGTGGAAACTACCCGCCAACAAGTGAGGTTGACAGTACGACAGACACCGTTACAGGTCAACAATCAAAACAGGAAGCACCATTTTCAAAACCAAATTAATTCGCCAAGAAACGTTTCACTTCTGGCACACAGTAAGTTTTATGCCGAAGCTGTTGGCTTTATCAAAGGATTTGAAGCATTGCTGTTGAAACAGAATGTGTCTGCAATGTACACGCATGCATGTATGCGTTGTTCTTCCTTGCCAGACTCTGTCATGGTTTAATGAGGCCAGAGAAATTAACCATGTCTCAGATGTGCCGTGCTGGTTGCAGCATTCACTCATATATATATATATATATATATATATATATATATATATATATATATATATATATATATATGCAAGCAAATTAAATGATGTCACTAAAGCCTCGTGACGTTCTAGGACGATCGGGACGGAGTAAGTGTATAGCGTCTTCTCAGGGACAGATGAGTCATGTATCCCCAATATCTTACTTCAGAGATGATGTCATCCTCGGTTACCCAGGGTTTTATATATGCCCCGTTACTCCGTTATATAGTGGAGAGTAACGGAGCAATATCAGACAACCAAGGCCCCTGCAGGTCCAACTACCCTATTTTACCTACCTGTTCAGGTGTGCCAGTCCAAAGACGTCATACAAAACTTCGTGTAAATGTTATGTGCATATACAGAACACCCCTTCTTAAAATAACAAACTCACTTGCTCCGAATCTTTTAAAGAATTTGAAAAACTGGTTGAATCAAACAGTAAGTCTACTATATTTGGGTGATTTAAATTTTTACTTTAACAATCAGCATTGTTCGAAAATTGCTTAACTTGCACAATCTTGTTCAACTGGTACTACCCAGTACAGGCCATACACTAGAATGGATTGTTACCTCTGATAAAATGTCTCTGGTTACTGAGGTCGCAGTAATTGATAAGCATATGTTTGATCATAGTTCGTGAACATAACATGGAATATGAGCAAACCTACAACTAAACCTGTGCAATTTAAATTTCTGAATATCAAAAACATTGATAAGGAGGATTTTAAGAAGGATATTCTTAACTCACCATTGCTTGCATTGGTCAATCGTCGACGAATTCAAACGTGTTGGCTGATACATCACCGATGAATCGTTTTGATGTGCACAATACAACACTGATGAATCGTTTTGATGAGCACGCCCCAGTTCAGATTAAAGGTGCATCCATTGTGTTTCATAAAGTTTTGTTTGACTTTAATACGTTCAAACTCACCACATATGCTGTCTACAATACAAATACATTCACTCAGCTTGCATATTTATCCCCAATCGCCAAATTTATCATAATTACTAGTTTCCAATTAAATTGAGTATGCACGTGCAAAAACCGAAACTGCACGTCCCATGTACATGCACAGTAGTTATGTGACCTATTAAACATTATCAACTCAAATGTGTCTTTTTGTCTGTTATAAATAAGATTCCAAAATTACGTTTGACTCATTGACGCGCGCCACACGCTGTGCAATGTCCGGTTTTCGATCAGAAATCACTACTTTCACCTTCATATAGTCAATATGCTAAGTCTACTATCATCAAAATAGTAGTTTACGTCAACAGTCGGTACTTCTCGATAAAGTAACACCATTTATAACGTTTGAAATATGTGACCCCCAACAACACAATGGATGTACCTTTAAGATTGACCAAATTCTTCCTGGTTCAATGATCAAGTCCTTCAAGCCACGGGAGAGTGTAGAGTGCCAGAACGCCAATGGCGAAAATCTCGAATTCAGATACCTTGGTAGATATATCGGCAAAGAAAACATGAAATTAAAGCCAAAGCTGACTACCATAAAATATCAGAACGAAAGGTAGCTCCCCACCCTTTTAATTTATGCATGTTAATTTGGATCTCAAGGTTACCCTCTCCCTTGTTAAAATTAAACTATTAAACTATTAAGTCTTTTCAATTAGGATAGTTTCATTTGCTGTCAGATAAACAAGGTTGTGGGGTCAACGAAATGTTATTTCCATTGACATTATGAAGGTTAAATTCTACCTGATTGAAGATTTAGTCGGCCAAGCAGTGATCACATGATCGTAGCATAAATTATTTTAAAACAAGTTTTTTGCAAAATTTATTTTTTCAAATTTCCCATTTATAATGATAGTTTATGTCATTTAAATTAACTTTAGAGGGTAAAACATCTTATTACACAAACCAATTATCTGTAGTTGTAAAAAGTATGTTGCGTATAAAGCAAAAAATGCATGGCGGCCATTTTATTGTGAACACAATTTATTATTTTGTGTTATAAAAACGATTCCCATGGCTTTACCGAAACATGTACACTCATTTTAGACTTTATTTTCCGAAGAGAGAAGGATCTTTTACTATTGGTGAAATTATTTTTCAAATGCATTTCATCAACTTATTTCAGCGAAAAAACGTGCTACTGTCCCTTTAAAGTAACTTAACAGAAATTGAGAATATGCTCAAATAAAACATATCAGGCAGCATGCACTTCATGTTCTAGTCCAATTTGTTCATGTTTCATGCTGTTCTACTTTAATTTATGTCACGTTTCCGACCTGGTGTAGGCAACTTTTAATCTTTTTAAAATCTCATCTGACAGGTGTAAACTGGTGTAAGGAATATTTCTTTGAAAATAGATTAAAATAGTAGCATTTATGTGTCTTAATTTTCAGTGTTGCTGAATTTTTACATTTTGACTATTATTTACAAGAATAGCCGATTTGGTGCAAATTTAATGTTTTACTTTTATATACCCGACCAACGGTACGGAGGTTTATAGAAATACCAACGATTCCTTCAAAGGACATTTTATTGTCCGACCCATTACCAAAAAACTAATTCTCCGATTCTTTTCGAACTTGCTACAAATAATATACACTACATGGACAGGTGTATAATCAAATTACAAACGATTTTGGGAATTCTTTTGTTTTTGTTTTTCTAAATTCTGTATTTAGTACTTAGATATAGTTGCAGATTCTAACTCAAAACTATTCAGTCAATTCTATTCAAGTTCTGCATAAGTCTTCTACTATGATAATTAGGAGATAAACCTACTGTGTTTTTAACTTTTTGTGGGTCTAACGTAGATTCGATACCGATTTTATCACTCGGAACCTCTACAGTTCTCTGTTTAAAACATCGGTCCAACTTAGAATAACTTTCCAAAACAGATACACAGATTAAATTGCGTAGAAGGAACACATGATGGAAACCGTAAAGTGAAGATCATTGATTTACGCATGTTTATTTCAATGACATAGCTTGGCTTAGAATCTTACGTCACTATGTATCCAAACGCGGTTAATCGCCGTTCACAAAAATCGTGTTCGAACCTCCGTTCGACCATAAAATAAACCAATCAAAAACAAGGATTTTTAAATGTCATGGTAGAATACTATGAGGTGCATTGCAATATATTACAGAATATTGAATTTGACCAACTTTTTTCATAAAAAATGCACTGCACCTACATGTAAATAAGTAGAAAATGAAGCAAAACGGCATAGAAAACCACCAATCAGCACAAGGACGTCATCAACACATTTGGCCTAACATCATGTGGGCAGCTGAAGTACAGTTACCAGGTCTGTTTGGGAAATCG
Source organism: Gibbula magus (assembly GCA_936450465.1). Classification (NCBI taxonomy): domain Eukaryota; kingdom Metazoa; phylum Mollusca; class Gastropoda; order Trochida; family Trochidae; genus Gibbula; species Gibbula magus. The sequence goes on along the minus strand of OW388289.1, from coordinate 22,729,382 downwards.
GCGTTCAATGCCACCGGCCGTTTTGCAGGATGACGCCCTTAATGTAACCCCCATACAACCAGGATCACAAGAGACTTCATTTCTGTGAATAGTGTCATTATCTTGTAAGATTTTCCGACTTATCGCCCTTCGAGCACCTGTTGAACCATCTGCGTTGACGCATAAGGATTAAACATCCACACTAAAACAATGTTGGTTCAGTTTCATTTGTGTTATTAATACCCTATTCGCGAAATGCTCTGTTATTGGATAAAATAGAATTTAAAAAACAATTCCCAATAAGCCAGAAGATAATATTTCACAATGCATGTCAGTCACCAGTGGTTTATAGAGCATAAAACCAATGTCAAAATTTCTTTCTTGGCGTTGACAAATTGTATTGTATCTGACGTAGGCCTAGTTAATAAATTAACAAATTATCTCCCATTGAAATATCTGAACATATTATTTTTGTTATTTAGTAACTTACGCCCTTCAATTTTATCTTAACATTTGGGCTTAAGTGCTGTTATACCAAGAACAATTATTGGTTTGATGTTATTAAGCATGATATTCCAGCCCATCCTTTATAATTTATTAACAAATTAAAATACACCGCATTACACTTTAGACGTTTGAAATCATTCTGCATTGTTTGATGATGAAACATTTAGACTTACAAGTATAGCACCAGAGGAACACTGGTGGTCACTTATGTTAGACACATTTTACTATACCCTGGAAACTGAGTATGTGAAAAGAGGAAGGAGTATGTGCAACCCATCAATATGAATATTGCCATTTGTATCACACTTGCAAAAGGGTCAATAGTTTTCTGTTTCAGGTGTATTAAATGGCAGTAACATTAAAGGGAGCATTTTATATGGGTATGTTTGTGCAAAAACGAAACCTGGAAAGATTTGCCTCGACGTCACAAGCCAATAAGTGATCAGTCAAAGTTAATTGTTTCTTTGTGGATATTTTATCAATATGTTTTATTATCAACAAGTTGTGAACTTAGTAAAATACAATAGTGTAACAATATTTGTAACCGTTTATATTGCACACCTTTGTACCATGAAGGACATATGTGTATTTATAAACGAAATGCAATTATATAAAAAATAAAATAAATATACAGTACTAGTGTTCTTCTCATTTCACGTTATGCACAAAAACATAAGGGCGATTATTTCCAATAAAAAACTTTCTGCAACTGTGTTTGAAAAGAGTTTTTTTACTGCGATTTTAAAAATCATAATTCCAGAAAAAATTATGTTTTGTCATTTCAAATAGATATTTTTGATGATAAAACATCACCTGACCAAATTTGGCTAAAAGGAGAATGTGGTAATGTTTGTTCAAGTCGACGTTCAATAACATGTAAAATTAATGCTTAAACTTATACAATTCTCCTCCTAAGGGAGTGATTACAAACAAACTTACTGTAATTTGTAGTATCTTTTCAGAGAAAAATATCATTTAATTTAGAACTCGTTATCTCTAGTTGAATGTAAAGGCATAGTTGCTGATTACAAGTAAACGTGCAGTCTGTCATCCAGGGTACCGTTCCACTAACCGATCTTAGTCCTAAGATCAATCCTAGCCAATGTTAAAAGATGGGCTTACGATTGATCTTAGTTCCAGGATCAGTTAGTGGAACGGCCCGCTGGGCATTCTTTAAAAAGCTTACTTAGTATAATGTTAAAAAAATGGGAGTTAATATTAACCTTACTAAAGGTTGATTTGTGAAAGGATCCCCAGACCTCTTAATTTTTAAAGAGCTCAGGCAAGTCTACAACCAGATGACATAACTCATCACATCTCAGAGGTTTATTTTCAATTTGTTTAAATTTTGAAAATTTTCAAAAACTTTAATTTCAGAGTCGACATGTTATAATGGTAAATGTGTTATCTGAACACTCCTATACTAGAGCCATGTGTTGGCGAACACCTGTTGTCTAGGCTTGATTCCATTAATTTAAAAAAAATTTATGTTGGTTAAAGACAGTTATGTACAACATTTGTGCACGCTTTTTTTTCGCTTAAATAAGTCGATGAAAAGTATTTGAAAAAAATTTGTCACCAATAGTGAAACACCTTTCTCTCTTCGGGAAATCAAGTTAAAACATGAGTGTACATGGTTCTGTAAAGCCACGGGAATCGTATTTGTAACTCGAAATAATGGTGTTCACATCAAAATGGCCACCATGCAAGTTTTGCTTTATACGCAAGACCGTTATTACCACTACGGATAATTGGTTTGTGTAATAGGATGTTTTACCCTCTTAAGTAAATATAAATGACATAAACTATAATTATAAATGGGAAATTTGAAAAAATAAAAATTGCCAAAAAAACTGCTACAGTCCCTTTAACTGACTACATAACATTGATGCACGTTGTATCGTAATGGTGAAGGTTAATCTTCGTCACAGTTGTGTATGTTGCGTTGTAATAGCCTAAGCAAATCCTTCTAACAATGCATGGTGCACGCTGCATTGTAATGGTCAACAGTTGTGCATTTGTTGCACTTTAATGTCTAAGTTAATCCTCCTTACAGTTGTTCGTGTGGTACATTGTACGGTAACATTACTTAAAAACGCTTAAAACAGTAAAAGTTTAAGATCAGGCAGTAAAAAGTTCTGACAAGACACTATTTCTTCAAATATTTGAGTCCAATGTCTTCTCTTGGGGTAAATTGGTTTTCCATTGCACTCATATTATGCTGGACAGTAATGTCGCCACTTGACCATTCTGGAATTACTGAAGTAGTGTAAATATAGTCCTAGTGACTCGGGTATATAATTGTGTTTATATGCACAAAATAGATGCCAGGAGCAATTGTACAAACTGGAGTATTAATACATTCGTATGTATACGGCTGCATGTAACACCGTCCTCCTATTATTCAGATTACTTTTTATACAAAATGGACAGAAAAAAAACCATAATGAGGGTAACAGTGAAACAATTGAAATAATTAGACGAAAATTTATTATTGACAAATTTAGGTTTGGAAATCGCAATCTAACTAAACTATCGAATTGGTCAATATACATTATGCTATACAATGGCCTATCTTTGATGGATTCTATAAAATTACTTACTGCCTGTCTTTAATAAAAGGCCCTGGGCTATCGAAGATGCATGAGAAAAAGAGAATCTCATCGAACTGTTTTCTTATATCAAATGATTCAGCAAGAGCTAGATGTTTCAAATATCCTCTTAGCATGCCAAGGGCAATGTTCCACTAATGTGCACAAAATGCATTCAAATATATTATTCTTGAAAGTATAAAGAGTGTAGACTTATGTAAGATAAGAGAGTCGAAAGCTCACGTGACTTATATCATCGTTACGCTTATCAATAGGCGCGGGCACCTGTTTAACTCAAACCAACATCTCTCACTGTGTCGTCGAGTGTGGTAAGTTCTCTCCAAACGTCTCACTGAGTTACCAAGAGTGAACTATAATCAATTGTGTCAGTCACTATTACAAATGGTATTTTGTCCTCCTCAAAATACCACACTATTTGAGCTCTAGTCTCCATAGTTTTTAATCTGTGGCGTCATTACAAATTGAACGCAATTCATGTAACTTAGATAATCCCTCATTTTCAAATCCGTATGATATACTCGCTCGTGTTATAATCTCTGAATATCATAATGACATCAATGCAATAGAACACAATTTCTTTTTAAGCCCTCGCTACACAATATTTTCATATGAAAGCACTTTTTTAAATAGAAAATTGGTGATAAAATGTTACTTTAAGAGGGACAGGTTTAGTTCAGCAAATTTCACTTGACGATATAGTTTTAGTGTATTGTATACGAATAACAATATGTGTTTTTCATTGTTTTCAATAGTTCGTCCGTGATAATGGAATGATTGTATATGTTTTTTTATCACTTTTTGTCTTTCGCTGTTTGTCATTGAAACTTATTATTCTCCTTGGCAGTTAAGAAATCATACATGCAAATCAGATGCAAAGCAGGGACGGCGTCTGTTTAAAGTTCCTTAACAAATGTTGCGATCTGATTAGCTATTATGAATTTGTATTGTTCTTGGCTTTTGTAAATGTATTATTTATTGTAAATCCACCTTGACATATGGTCATTCTTCCGTATTCTGTAGCGGTATTCAGATAAGCTAGTGCAGCTTGTGAAACAATCCCATGTTTAATGAAACATGTGTAATTTTAAATATTTTTATCAAATATTGCTTTAACCTCAATAAAAGGCTTGAGGATTTGCTCTCGGAGCTGTTTGATTAAGTGGAACTTTGTTCTATAAATTACACATATAAGCCCAAATAGCACGCATGTCTTGCTGTTTAAAACAACCTAATTATCACCGTTTGTCTTTCAAACTGTTTCGCATTTCACCTTTGAATGAAGAGTAGCAACTTTTTTTCGTTCATGCTATTCAAACTCAGTATGCCCTTTGATAAATTAGGAATGTTTGATGCATTTCTGTAGCTTATTAAAACATGTACTTCATTTTCAAATATTTTATAATATATTTATCTTAGCACCAATACAAGCCTGAGGACTGCACTCGGAGCAGTGTGATAAGGTGGAAGACTCCCCCTCCCCTAAGAATAAATACACTCAGAACAATAGGGACCTGCCCTGGAATCAAAACTGTGTAAAGCCTTTAACTATTTATTATAAATCAACCCCAAAAACCACGTAGGTTTCATTGTTTACAGCTTATAATTCTCTTAGCAAAAGAAGGAATCAATTATGCATTTCTGTAAGCTGTTTAAGACATTACAGTAGTGTGAAGTTTTCAAATATTAAGCAAAACTTATTAATTAATCGTATTAAATAATCTTACTAATTATTCACCTATCAAAGCCCGATGATTCGATATCAGAGCTGTCAGAAGCCAGAAGACTTCCTCCATAGAATATACTAGCGGCCAAAAGAAACGCTACCAACAAAAATCATGATAGTTTAATCCATAAATAATACATACGACTGAAACATAGTTACATGTTGTGTAAAGAAGCTAACTAACCTTACTTTTCCATTTTGAAACATTACCTTATCGTGTTTATGAAAAACATGCTTGTCATTTTAGAATCGCCTTAATCAGGCGAAAAATAAGAGTAGAAGAAAAGTATTTTCTGCTTATGTCGTCCTACAGTAACGATGTCAACGAATTAAAGACCAATAAGGTGCATTGTCGTGAACATCTTTTATTAATTTAATTTCTATATTTTATAAATGTAAAACGCTTTGTCCAATGAAACCCTCCTATAGTGATTTTAGCATCTATCGCTGCTTGAACAGGCTTACAAATAAAAGTATCATACCATGATACCATGAAATGTTCAATACTTCTTTATGAAACATATGCTGATTAAATACATTCAAGATTGACTTTGTAGGATAGCAGTTTTTTGTTTTTGACTTTGAATATTGTAACGTTTCTTTTGGCCGCTAGTTTACATGCACTGTGAACAACTAGGACCTAACATTGTTTATAAAAGCTTTAATCACTTTCTATAAATCACACTTAAAAACCCAAATAACACTTACGTTTCATTGTTTGGAACAACGAATATATAAAGTTATCAATATTTGCCCTGAAAACTGCCTGTCCGCTTTTAAATGTGTAATAGCAAATTTTTGGTTTTTCGTCTTTCGCTGTTCGTCATTCGCTTTAAGGAAATAAGGAATAAATAAGGAATGTTCTATGCGTTCTATGACGTTCAGCATATTAATGGTCACCGTGCCTCGAATGTATTCTCAATAACGCTATGAAAAATCTATAGTTATAATGAACAATATGCATCTATTATGAACACTCTATATTCATTAACAATAAATCATGAAATATCTATATATATCTTGCCCACTATACATTTATCATAAACACTGTATATTAATATATTTACACTTTATTTATCATCAACATGATATATTCATGAACATGATATATTCATGAAGACTATACATTTATCAAGAAAACTATACATTTATCATGAACACTATATTTATCATTAACACTCCATATTCATGAACAGTATAGTTATAATGAACAATTGAACACTAATTTATCACGACACTCTTTATTCATAAACTATATATTCATTATGAGCACGATACATTAATAACGAACACCATATATTCTTAAACACTTTTTATTTATTTATCACGAACAGTATATCTAACAGCCACACTGTAAATTTGCAATGAACACTTTCAATTTGCAATGGACACTTTACATTACACTTTAATTTTACCAGAACATGAACAGTTTAGTTATTTATCATTAAGTTTGAACACTATATATTGCAACGAAAATTCTACATTTATCATGAACAGTATGGTTATTATGGTCATTTATCATCAACATTTCACAATGCATATCTATGAACACTATATATTTGTCCTGAACGCCTATACATTTGTCAGAAACACTTTGTATATATGAACACTCTATAGTTATCATGATAATACATCTATTATGAACATTCTTTATTCATCATGAGAAGTTGAGTTATTACAATATATTATAATATCATGAACGCTATACATTTATCATGGATACTCTATCTGTATGAACAGTATATTTATCGTGAACAGTTTATTCATCGTGAACAGTATATTTATCGTGAACAGTTTATTTATCGTGAACAGTATATTTATCGTGAACACTATATTTATCATGCACGCTCTTTATTTATCCTGTCCACGGCCTAACAGTAATGAAGGGTCCGGAAGACAGGGGTCCAAATCGAGTCGTAAATGCAACCAATTAGACAAATGAAGGTTATGTTCAGTTAATCAAAACGCTGAGGAAGTTGGCGTTTATATGTGCGAGATATACCAATACTTTTCCGACTGTATTGAATGATACCCTACAGTTTTTCTCGTGGGTTTTTTCCGAGGTGCAATTATGGCTATATCTGTCTTATACTCCACTTACGATCGAGTATACACGGATACTAGTTCATAATATTACTAAACAAATACAGTTGTAAACAATCTGGTGTAAGAAACGAACAACCCAGATTGGGCCTCAGCTGTGACAACCCCCGGGCAAGCTCAGCCCGTGCTGCATTGTATGGTTATCCATGTTTGGGGCTCGAAATCTAATTGATATGGCCAAATGATGGTATTGTCAACGCAGACAAGTTCATTGAACCGTCAGCTAGTTGTTAAATACATGGACCGATCGTGCTGCACGTGCATCTCGCTAAAATGAACAATCTACATCGCTAATGTCAATATGGCCAAAGTTGAAAGATGAAAAACGGTACAAGGTGTCAGCTGGCCTCGTGGTCTGGATAGAAAGAAACAGGACACAACTTTGACCTCAGGTTGAAACATTTGTAAATGTGTTATATGTTCATATATAGTCGGACATTTTATAAAGTATCATCACTAAGATTTGGAAATTAAAAAAAATTCTTGGTATGTTAGAAAAGAGTAGGTATATCAGAAAAAGTGTAGGTATAACTGAAAACGTGTATGTGTGTCGGGTAATACCTACACTTGTATTAAAAGAAACCATAGCTATATGAACCTTCAATAATATTTGGTTGGGAAATAAATGGATGGAAACCTTCATCAAATTCGAGGTTTAAGAGAGTTTGTACAACCAAATAATTTGGCCGCGTTATTCATCATTCTAAAGGCCTTGGCATAAATTTGGTTTTAGAGAAATGAAATACAAATTGATTAGAGTACAGTCAAATGCTTTTAGTCCAGCAGATATGTGGGAAAATTGTGCTATTTGTGATACAAGCATGAAATTTGGTACAGTGATAGATCATGCTACAAGGAATGTTTTTGGATATAGGGACATTCAAAAAAATTCCTAGGGCCGAAATGGCGGCCATTTTGAAAATGGCCGTTTTCGGGCAGTAATTGACGCAGCATCCATGTCTTTATAACTCGATTTACTTATTAAAGAAGGACACCTATTTGTGATACAAGCATGAACTTTGATACAGTGATAGTTCATGCTGCTAGGAATGTTTTTGGATATAGGGACATTCAAAACAATTCATGGGACCGAAATGGCGGCCATTTTGAAAATGGCCGTTTTGGGCAGTAATTGAGGCAGCATCCATGTCTTTATAACTCAATTTACTTATCAAAAAAGAACACCTATTTGTGATACAAGCATTCAATTTGATACAGTGATAGTTCATGCTGCTAGGAATGTTTTTGGATATAGGGACATTCAAAACAATTCATGGGACCGAAATGGCGGCCATTTTGAAAATGGCCGTTTTCGGGCAGTAATCGAAGCAGCATCCATGTCTTTATAACTCGATTTACTTATAAAAAAAGAACACCTTTTTGTGATACAAGCATTCAATTTGCTACAGTGATAGATCATGCTGCTAGGAATGTTTTTGGATATAGGGACATTCAAAACAATTCCTAGGGCCGAAATGGCGGCCATTTTGAAAATGGCCTTTTTAATGCAGTAATCGACGCACCATTCTTTCTATATAACTCGATTTACTTATCAAAGAAGGACACCTATTTGTGATACAAGCATGACATTTGGTACAGTGATAGATCATGCTACTAGGAATGTTTTTGGATATAGGGACATTAAAAAAAATGTCAAGGTCGAAATGGCGGCCATTTTGAAAATGTCCGTTTTTGCTAACCATCGCAGCATTCATGTCTATATAACTCGATTTATTTAACTTATAAAAGAAGAACACCTATTTGTGATACAAGCATGACATTTGGCCCACTGATAGATCATGCTACTAGGAATGTGTTTTTTATAGGGACATTCAAAATGGCCGTTTACGGGCAGTAACCAACACAGCATCTATGTCTATATAACTCGATTTACTTATTAAAGAAGAACACCAATGATGTCTTGTTGGGTAAGATGTTAATTAAATGTCCGAAAAGCACAGAACAATTAGTTTTCCTTTATTCTTCACAACAACAAAACATTTCTAAGAAGAAACGTAATGGACATAAGCGGAAAATGTCACATCAACGCCGCACAGAGGTGAGCACTGGAGAGCGGCCTTAACACACTTGCATTGTCTTCTTCAACCCTTCTTGCACCCGCATCTAATCAGCTGCCGGCATGCCTCAGTTGCCTCTGGGAAGTTGTCCAATATATTTCCCAGCCATGGTCATTCTAAACCTAACCTCATTCACTTGGCGATGGGATCTCTGTTGTGCAAATCATTATCCGACCCCAACAGACGCCGGCTTGGCAGGTGTTGTCTAAGGGCTTCTCGAGTTGGTGGCATAGCTTCTATGAATCTGCAACTATGGGTGAAAAGGTGCTTGTGAGTCTTGTTGACATGTTCCTGGCTGCTGGTTTAATTTTAGCAGGACTTCAAAACGTTCCAGTGGATCCATGTAGTCATCTGCAGTTGAAATGGTTGGCGTGGCAGCCAATGCGCTGAAAGCTGTAGTGATCTCACCAAAGGCTTTCGATGTTCCCATGCTTGTCTGGTCCCAGTGCTGCAGCCATCTCGTGAGCTGATAAGTTCCTGAAATGTCCAGACATTTTGCTGCTGCCACTGCACGGATCACAACGTCTGTGTCCACCATGCGGATTGACACCTTAGTACCTGTCTGACTGCATCTTGGAAATGGGGGTAGTATCCTTGTATCCGCCTTCTCGTGGCTACAGGGGGTGAGACCAGCAACATATCTGGTCTGAGTACAAAGAACTTATTTGTGGTGTGTGCTGATGATTTGCTTCTCTGTCTCCATTATTGCTATCCTTGTTGCTAGGAAGGCAAACAGCTCCACATTGTTCTCATCTATGTGGAGAGAGGCCAACCAATTTTGAGGGATGGAACTAGATGGCTGAACTAGTCTCCTGGTGCCTGGTGTCTGCCTTCAAACTGTCTGGGAAGTATTCATGCCAGACAATATCCAACCTGCTAAATAACTGGGATGTGATGTATTGCAATAAAATTACTGATTCATATTCAGAGAAGGTCTTCGAATTGCCAGGTGTCAGCCTGTTGACGATAGCTGCTTCATCCAGGATCATGACTTCGACAGTTGGACCGACAACATCATTTTCTCTTCAGATCTTTTAAGCATCCAATCAGATGAGACTTTGTTTCAAGTCTGATTTAGCCCATTTATGACAATGCTGGGGACAAGCCTGGTTCTCGTGTGCGAAGAATTCACCAATATCCCCATCTCGGGTCTGGGACGCAATAAACAACCTGGAGAACTCTGTTCTTGATTTCTCTTTGACTGGTGGTCAGCTGAAGAGAGGGAGATTGTTTCTCTTTATTGGGTCGGTGATGGGCTTTGTCTGGTGAACAAGTCTCTCATTGGCATATGTATCATACTGTTCTTGTCCAAGCTTCAAAATCTGGTAAAAAGAATTGATGACTGCTGGGTCTGTCAGGTCTCTGCTGTCTAACACCAGGAGATCTTGGCAAAATGGGTTCCCAATATCTCCCATGACATGGCCGAGTGCAGTCACATCTCGGGCAAAGGCTACTTGTGTGTGTTTTGTCGGCTCATGGTGTTTTAGTTCAGTTTTCATCCTTCTTTTCTCTGTTGTGGCCTCAAACTCAGAGATCAATTTGGCCATCCCTGGACCGGATATTATCCAGTCCCTTCATCACCTTTCACCAATCACCAATGCATTATTCTGCTGGTATGCCTGGTAATAGGCTGTGGCAGAGAATGCATGTTTGGTATTCTTCACAGTGAAGTTTCCTGCCAGAAACTGTGCATATACACTTGGATGCTTGGTTACCAATGTCAAGGAAATGAACTGAGATCCACCTGGCGTAGTTGATATGTTCCAAGGCGAAAAACCATGGTACAAGCTTGCTCAGAGAATCGGTGTACAGCAGGAAGTTTCTTTCCTTCACGGACAGATCTCACATAGACGATGACTACCAGTTCTAGCTGCAGAATGTCCCTCAGGAACCAGAACTTGTAGACTGGCACTGGCTTGTTCAGCACACCAGTCATCCATTGTTGCGTTGGATCCTGTCCCTCATCTAGTGCACTGGTGTGTACTGGCTGTAGGATTCCTTCAGAAGAAGCAGACAAAGACCTGGTGTGCTCGTCATGTGCGTGTCACATGTGACACTTTCAGGAAGGAATCAGATATACCACTTGTAGCAACCCCTGCAAGTACCAGAACTCCCGTCAACCCATGCCACTGCTATCCAGAAGGTCACAGAGAATGTTCGATGCTGCCTTCTCAATATGGAGTCCATCAAAGATGATGACGAAGTGATCTTATCCATGTGTTTCAGTCCATCTACATTGGATCTGTTTGACAAGTGTACACATCAAGAGTGATCATATCCACACCTCTCTTGATGACATCCATGGCATGACGAATCAGCTCTCGCTGGTTTGTCACAAAAGAAAAACTTTTCAGGCTGTGGTTATGTGTGTTCTACATCTACTCTTTGTCGGGTTACTTTCTTGAGACACAGCTGGCGGTTACATCACTAAATGTTTCTCTTTTCTGCACCCTATGCAGTTTTGTTATACTTCAGTCTGCATGAATCATGCCATTTATCCATGTGGCTTTGAAAGGTTGACTGAGGCGGGACATGTCTAGAGATTATGGAAGGCATCCCATCTGACTGAAGGTGCAGAGATAGTCTGCAAGAGTTTGATATCTACATATTCTGTGTTTCGTTTGGAATCAGCTGGACAGGAAAGGGTCTCATCAGTGTCCTCCTGACATAGCGCACACTTCTTCCAATCTGTCAGATAAGGCAAGCTTGTTCCAGATGTACTTGCATCTTTGGGATGTATTAGCTTGAAATGCTTATTGGCCATTGTCGTTCAGACAATAAGCACCAACATCAATCATTCAATATACATATAGGGAACCAACTATACTTCATGATCGAAGTTCACCTAAAGGCCTCGAACATTAAGTGTTGCTGTCAGAATCCATGAATTTTAGGAATATAAACTGTAATGAAAAACAATAAACACATATTGTATGAACAGCTAGGAATTTGAAACTCTCAAATTTACAATTACACAATTTGTTTGAGAATTTCCCATTTTAAGCCATTTCTAATTATTTCTAAAAAAATACTTTAAAAAAATTAAAATAATGAATGCTCCCTTAATGTGAATATTTTGAATTACCTCCCTTTTTAGCTTTTTAACTTTCATTATACTACCTTTTGAGTTTATATTCCATTATCATTAAACTCATAAGTCCAAAATCTTTCTCTGATACATATTACATAAATCCATCAAGTGTTGAAGCTTAGACAGTCCAGACCAAGTAGCGACCATTGAAAGGGACCAGTCATTGTATCAAATTGAAAATTTCGGAACCTTGGTAAAAAAAATATTTTAAATTGAGAACAATGATGTATTATAAGTATTTGGAAAAGATTACATTTAAAATATGTTCATGTTAGTATATATACAGTACATATAGTAATTGAGCTAATTTTGATATAAATATTGACCTAAAAGAATATTTTTTTCATTTTCGGTAATTTTTTAACTCAGTTTTTGAGCCCAGAATGCAGTTATGACATAGTATGTGCATAACAATTATTCATAATGTCACTGCCCTGTATTTCACAATCGGCACACATGACGTAGATAAAGTAGTAGGTAAAACATATAACTCACATCCGCCATTTTGTAAAATGGCCGCCATTTTAGCCATTTGAGGAATCTGAAATGTCCCTATATCCAAATTTCACTATAAGGGTATGCCCTAACTGTGTGCCAAATTTCATGCTTGTATCATCAAAGGCACAATTCTACCATAATTCTTCACATATCTGCTGGGCTATTTCGTCCAATCATATGAATGTACTGTGCTCACGTGGAGTACAATTCACAGACCTTTATTAGATGAGAAACAATGCCAATTGATTGTTTTATTTGTGTGGATAATACAAACATAAACAGTTATGAGATTGGAAATTGAATTGTGGTGTTCCCTTCCGAAAAGAAATAGTCGCCGCCGTCGATAAGGGGTCTTCTATATTCAGGAGCTCAAGCCTCCTAAAAGAAGAATATAAGCATGTAATTTAAGCAAGTGATGTGAGGTCAATTGGGATTTTTCATTTATATCACGAAGTTAAGTGAAACAGTGACACGCATCAAGCCGTGTTCTTAATGTTTGAAAATATAATAAGTTATTTAAATTTTCCCTTCACGATATCATAAAATAGTATTCAGAAGCCATAAAGAACGACAAAAATAAATAAATGGGAAGAAAATGACATTAAATTATGTATCTTTTTGGGGTGTTTGAAACCTTTGTATTGCAGCATAACGTCGGAGATATATCCAGTACGATGTTACATAGTAAATACTTTTGAGAACAACATCGTTGCTGCAGTAACCTGAAATAATTCATATGCAATATAGACGTGATGCACATTAGCATATGCAACAATAGATATTACAACTCGTAAATTGGTAAACACAGCTCAACTTGTCGCTTAACATGATGGAACATTATTTAAATACAAAAACGGTTATTAAATCAACCAATTTGATGAAAATTAGAATTGACTTTTTAAAATACACTTGTAAAAAGTAGGGAGTGAAAAAGAATATGATAAAACCATTGTATGAACTGATTCATTTTAAAAACCACTCAGTCTTGAATGAAATGTATGAGTGCTCAATATTTCTGAACAAAAACGTGTCATGTATGTTCGTGATTCAAGTAGGAGGCTTATGCTGTAGCACGACTGGTACATTTTATATAAAATGTACGCCTCATGCACCTCGGACAAATTAGGAAATTCAGTGCTTACAGTGCAGATGATGTTTCAAACATTTGCATATGAAAATAAGAAATGTCAATGTTTTACATGTTGAGTTCGAGGGTATGTTTCCCCAAATTATATTATCAATATTATATATATATCTAATAGTAAGACATCAAGCATTTGACTGTGCTCTAAGATAGATAGAGAACTCGTAGCAGTACATTATCGGGATATAAATATACGTTTAGGAAGATATTTTTAAAAATATTTTTGGGGATAGATAAATATTGTATATATATTTTCATATCATCAACATGCTTGTTGAAACGATTCTACGGCAAAATGGCGACCGCGGCCGTGTCCACTTTGATCATGTATATAGTTGTGTTTTAGCTGAACTAAACTATTCAGTAATTTGTTTAATTTTTTTAGAAATGGTTTAAAACACCTGAAATATAATAACTTTCATTAATAAACAGAACATGATGATCAATTGTCAAATTACCTTTTCGCTTGTTCTCTGATTAGAAGGGATTCCAGATAAGGGATGTTTACATTTGTTATCTTGACCTTCGATTGGCTGATGCAATACGATTCTTATGACTGAATTGTCATTGGTTGTCTGTTCTTCAAAAGTTTTCCGCATTTAAAGTTTTCTCTTGACTTTGATTGGTGTTGAGTATACCTCTCTAAATGGATTAAGAAATGCTGCATCGGTATTTACAAGGTAATTTAGATTGTGTGAAGAAAACATGCCTATGTAACTTTCAGAATATTCCAAGCAGAGTTTTGTCTTTGAAAAACCACAAACTGCATGATAACAGCTTAGACTCTTCTCATTGTTCAAAATGTAATTTGCCTGTGAAAAGTGACAAATTAATGGAATTTCTTTATGACAAACAGGAAGACATTGCAAATGAGTTGATGGACACTGAATAGACATATTTTATCAGAGTTTGGGGCAATTCCCACAGAAGAAACATTTTGAAGAACATTGTATATTTCAAGAATGTGTTCATGATCAGTCATCAGATGTATAAATGTTGCTCTAATGACATTGACACTGAAGAGCTTCTGAAGCTTATTCTCAACGGAGCTATAGAGAAATAATGTGAAACCTTCATATCATTCCAAATGAATTGTGCTCTTATTGTTGAAAGTAAAAATCCTCCTGAAAGATCTCATAGCCTAACTGCAGTCAAAAGCAGATGGGAAACCTACCAAATTAGGGAGAATTAGTCAACTTACGTTTTGGTGGAGCCACACAAGTCAATCTACTCTTGCCTACCTTCAAGATGAGAAGTACGATACAGTTCAGAGAGTGTTTCTTTCCATTTACCAGAATGTGTCTTAATTTACAAAGCCTTCAGAAAATAGTGTGTGACACCGATTCCTGTTCATGTTTTGGTAATATGTACACCCATTATTCCTTTTTCATTATTCGTCAGATTTCAAAGGGGTACGTCATGGATGGATTAGCATTTTTCGAGTATTCTTTGTCATGAAAACTTGTCCCTCAGCTATAGTTGTTGGTAAGCTGTTAAGTTTTAGAAAGGTTTTAAGGGAAGGCATTTTTTTATATCAAAATGCTTGTAACAATATTTAAAGTTTCATTACATGAGGAACGAGCATCTTCTTTAAAGTGATAAACTGTGATAATTGTGGTAGAAATGTATTGTAGATAAAGCCAAGAGTGATGAGTACTTTTAATTGTTCAACTTGTAGGAGGAAAATGTCAATCAGTGAATATTTTGGTTCGGTCAGTTACTCCCCTTCAAACTGTATATCATGACTATGTTAGCATTCCAGCTGGAGCTGCCTGCTGTGCCAGGTGGTGACATTTCCCAAAAAACATTATTGTCATGTTAACTTGTAGCCAAAAACTGTTATCGAGGTACAAAGTTAACAACGTAAAACTTGGAGTCCCTTTTAAATTAGTAAACATTTATGAGTCTCTTTGGGGGAGAAAAAAAAAGTACACCCTTGGCAATTAAAAATGTAAGTTGACCCTGGGCATTTGGGATGTCAGACCGTTCCTCATAAAAGGTGGCCATATTCACGGTTTAACTTTGCACAGCAGTGACTGGCGTGCTATCGCCATTTGACCCATCTAGGGTATGATAATATAACTGTTACACATGTAGATCACATTGTAGACCCTGTCATTGGTGTTCACACAAATGGAAATGGGGGCTTTGGGGACAATTCAAAACAGAACCTTAAGCACATGTATGTATGTATCAAAGGTCTATTGCATGCTCATTTAGATAAGATAACATTTTGGTAGAACCACAAAGGTATGTATTCTCAAAAAGAAATAAAGTGATAAAAAAAGAAAAAAGTGTTGTATATTTAGATAGTTCTGGTTGATGGCATTTGTCAGTTATACATAGAATTTTTACTTTATAAAGATGACAGTAACAGTACCACAAATAATTTTAAAAAGAGGATTGTTTGTAGCATCTACAATATTTGACAGTAACATTGTGCCAATGCTGCAGAAAGATGGGGTTGTACATATCGTGAAAATATTGAAAAATACAGAGTATATAAGGTATCTTTGTGTCAGTAAAAATGCATCTTCAGATGTTGTATTTGGAAAAACTGGGAGAAGCCACCAATGTGTACATTATTTTCCCCGTTGTATTAAGTATTGGTGTAGACTACTTCATATGGAAGGTTGCCGCTATCCGAAATGTTAAAGTCATATGAAGACAATGGTACTTGGGTATTTCATGTCCGGTTACTTTTCTTTCCTCAGGATGAATTTACGTATGTATATCACAAGAGTGTGGGGATGTTTCATAAGTGCTTTTAAACTAAGATGTAAGGATATAGATATCCAAAATTGGTTCCAAAAATATCTTCTTCCTTCTTACAAATCTATACTTGAGCCGGGAAATATATTTTAGAGCCATGACAAAGATCCTTTTCGCGTGTTATTCAAGTTCTTTTGTATGAGTCACAAATTTAAAGAGCAACTCCCGGATGAATTTGCTCCAATTTCTTTCAAGTAGGTGCCTATGGTTTACATGCACATTGCAAAGACATGGAAATTATGTGAATCGGTTTATAAACAACAAATTTTCGCATCCCATTACCATTGAAATTATGTGTGACTTTAGCAAATCGTAAAAAAAGTCAGAAAACGCTCTGTTTACGTCGCTTTTTGACGTGTCGGCAATCTTGTTTTACGGAAAACACCGGAAAAATCTCGATTTTCACCGAAGGAATGTATGACGTCAACTGTTGAAAACAAAGCCTTGAAATGGCGGCCGCCGTATCAATAACACTATCAGACTAGTAAACTGCGCGGGCAATAGGAATCATACCAGTCGACCATTTAATGTCAAAACTTGCAAGATATTTGAATATGACAACTTGAATAGAAATAGAAAAGGAATATACTCAATATCAGCGATAAAGTTTTAAAAATGGTTCTTACTAAACCCGGAAGTAAATTCCCAAATAATTAACCGAACAGCTGATATCATACGTGTTTCAGTGCTGACATATCTGACAAACTTACGTATTTTAGATACATCATTAATAGTGTATGCATGTAGTTAAATATTTTGTAATTTGGTGACTATAATATAAAGGTTATTTCATTTTTGGCGAAATAACTTTACCGTACCTGCATGGTCACGTGATGTCTTCTCGGGATGCAGTGAACTCCTATGCATATCCACACGTTTCGCTGAACTCGTAACCAATTTTGTTTTAGGATGAATAGTGTATATTGCAATAGAAATAATTTAATTATGGTGATATTGTTTCATAAATTTTGAAAGAATGAAAATATTGCATCTAACTGATCTGTATTTTAGTGGATAAAATAAGTAAGAATAATGGAATTTTTGGTGATTGATATGTTATTTTAATAACAAGATAATTATTATTCATTTCACAGTTTACATAATATTTTCCTGACTATATTTTGTCAAGTATATATATATCTGATCAAAGGGAAAATTCAGACATTTATTAATAAAATCTGCAATTTTAACTAACCTGTATTTTCAGTTACAGATATATATAAAAAAAAACCCCAAATACTTCATCACAATGCAAATGATTAATTTTGTAAATAGAATTATCCAAAGGGACAAAGAGATTTATTTCTATAAAATAGATGTGTAACAGTGTGTAAATACCTATGTAAGCATGACTGTGTTTTTTACATTTGCCTACACCTACCTGCATATCAAACAAATTTACCTTGAAACAGACCTAAGAATTCTGAAAAATAATTATGTTCAAGTTTTCTATTTTTATTGTGACATTAAAGTCACTTAAGATGCAAATTGCATTTCCACGTTTAATCATGAATAAAACAACCAACAATTATAAGAACCAAATTTATTCAACTGAGTATACATGTATTGAACATTATTTTGTGTAAGTGTTTGAATTTTGGGAATTACATAGGAACAGTGCACATGAAATTAATTTTTATCATAAAATTTATTTTTAAATAATTTGGGAAATATTTGATTTTATTAACTCTCATAATTAAATTGAATATTAATTTGATTTACTATTTCACTGTTTTGTGTAGTCTTTCTCTGAGGCAGCCCAAGTTTGCTGCAAAGTTGAATACAATATTTCTAAAACATTGGCACATTCTCATATCCAAGAGAAGAGAAGGATTTGGATATCAGTTCACAATTTCAGCATATATCACTTCTTATGATAATGTTTATATATACCATTTGCTGAAATCAAAGGATCACACCTTCAGCACGATTTACTGCACATACAGTCCATTCCTAATTGTTTTTTGTGTGTGTTGTGTTCTCTTGTATTAGGGACTCCCATCACCTGTAACAACAATAATAAATCTTTCTTGATGCTGCATATGTTTACACATGATTAATTCATAACATTTTTTGTTTGTTTTTGGTATAGGACCTTTGATATTTTTATGTCAGCCAAGTGAAATAATTCTAAACATCTACAACCTCAGTCTAATTTCATCACAAACAAATAAATTGTTATCAAACAAAATATTGAAATCCTTTATGGAAAGCCATTTCTTTGAAAATTTAAATATGCATATACATTCATGATCACTAACTCATGGCTTCTAAGTTGTATTTTTTAAAATACCAGTAGTAATTTCTACTACATTGACA
This sequence comes from Gibbula magus, assembly GCA_936450465.1. Taxonomy (NCBI): domain Eukaryota; kingdom Metazoa; phylum Mollusca; class Gastropoda; order Trochida; family Trochidae; genus Gibbula; species Gibbula magus. Next base: position 22,710,556 of record OW388289.1, on the reverse strand, counting down.
GACAGACAGACATATTTATTCAATATTTTAAGACCAACGGCCCATAATACAGTATGTTTGTACAATTTGTTTGATGCGCAATTTGATATTACATATTTATGATTTCATTTTTTTTCTAATTTTATATACATGGTGCAAGAAATTACAGACATTTTTTATGGTTTCATGGTTATTGCTATTTATAATATTCACAAAAGTGTGTAAATTGATAATATTTGACAATAATGGGGTAATAAACTTAGTTCTGGCATCCTTATATAATTTACAATAAAAAAGAATATGCATTTCATTCTCTATACAATTAATGTTATTTGCTTTACAGTACTCGCACAGTCTATCAGCCATTTGTGTATTATTGTACATTCCTACCTCTATACCTAGACCAAATTTGCTACACCTAAACTTTGCTAATAGAGATTTCAAAAATGGAGAAATGGCATAGAAAGATAGCCTTCAACATTAAGCAGTGACTTAAAACCCTTATAAGCAAAAGAATCTGACAAGTTTTGTATAGAAGTAGACCATGATTGTTTAAGATTATCAGAAAGTCTTAGTTTAAAATGCTCCATGAATACCTTACTATCTCCAACATCCTGTGAAACCCATACAAATCCATAACCAAATCTAAATAATATATTTTTTACATGTGTAGCCCAGGTAATCCTCTCTGAATCATCAAGTGATTTCATCATACTATAACTCTGGAAGGGTAATCTATGTGAACCTAACTGGATTAACCTACACCAATATTTGATAGCTTTAGACATATAGTTAAACTGCAATGGAAGCCTACCACATTCACCTAAAACCATACTACTACTTACATTTCTGCCAACCCTAAGAAACCGCCTACAAATTTTGATCTGGAGGCTTTCAATAATATTACAATATGATAATCCCCAAACTTCTGACCCATAACACAGAATAGGTAAAATGATAGCATCAAATAATTTGAAAAGATCCTGCGCTGACAAAGTACCAAAATTTCTTTGAAAAGAATAAACAGACATGAGTGCTTTATTACCCTGTGAGAGTAGACAATGTTGAGCCTTAGTCCAGGATAGTCTAGGGGTGAAAACAATGCCAAGATATCTATAAAATGAAACAACCTCAATTTGTTTACCCTCGAAGAACCATTTCTCATAATGCCTCAAGTATCCTGAATTTCGAAACACTATAACCTTTGTTTTATCCATATTTACCTTCATTCCAGTATGTTTACAAAATATCTCTAGTGCATTTAGCCTCTTCTGTAACTGCAAAGCAGTATCTGCCACCCCTGCAAATCATCAGCAAACATTAAAGCATATAAATTATCAACATTGACATTAATATTTACACCTTTTCCTCCAAATTTTTCCAACACTGCAAATAGCCTGTTTATAAATATAATAAATAGTTGGGGACTTAAGCTACAACCTTGCCGGGTACCCTGATTACACATAAAGATATCACTGAGACCATTTGGGGTCCTAACACAAGCTGCCAACTTTAAGTACATGGACATTAAGATATCATAATATTTACCAGTTATTCCCACATCTTTAAGACAATCCAATAGGACCTTGTGATTAATAGTATCAAAAGCTTTATCAAAATCTATGAAAACACAATAAAATCTACCCTTTTTCTTATGAGCATACTTTTGAACAATAGCATTTAAACAAAAAATATGATCAACAGTACTATACTCAGCTCTAAAACCAGCCTGACACTCACTAATAACACCATTATTTTCACACCACCGCTGTAACCTGGAGGTTAAAATACAAGTAAATAATTTGCAAAAAGAGTCTATCAAAGAAATGCCTCTATAATTGTTGGGGTCTTTCCTTATACCTGATTTGAAAAGTGGACATATTATACTTGTGCCCCACACAGAAGGGAAATTACCTGTACAAAATATTTGGTTAAAAAGAAGTGTGACATGTTTTAATGAGTAAGGTTTTGATGCTTTAATAAATTCAGCAGCAAGTCCATCAGGTCCAGGAGATTTATTGTTTTTTAGTTTGTCAATGCTGATGCTGACCTCTTGTTCAGTAATAATATCATTTAGAACATCTTCACACACTGGGTTACACACATCACCGGGAATGTCACAAGGTGGCACCTGTAAGTTCTCATCACCAATGAGCAGAGAGGAAAAATGTCTAACCCAGTCCTGCGGATCAATATCCACAGTCATATTTGGTGGTTTTCTGCAACATTTTAATAATTTCCAGAACATTTTAGGGTCTTTTCTGGATTCAACAAGTTTAACATGTTTCTGTTCATAAAAAAGTTTCTTTTTCTTCTTAAATAGACATTTCATTGTTGATCGCAGTGATTTAAAAACAGAGAAATCTACACCGTATACTCTGTGCGCTCTAAGAGCAGCATATTTCTTTTGTTTAAGTTCATCTAGTTCTTGGTCCCACCATGGAGGCTGCATTTGGGTCACTGTAGACTTAGGCTCATAAAGTTTCTTTGTAAAATCTGCTGCTTGATGGAAAATGTATATGAGACTACATATTGCAGAGTCAATGTTTGTTAATTTTATCATAAAGCGTTTCAGTCTCAGCTTCTATTAGATTTTTAATGTTGTAAATGAAATTATCAGAAGAATCTTGATTCCACACATATTTAACCCAGTCCCGAGAAGTGTGTTCATGAACAGTGTCATCAGTTGATGAGTTGGTAACTGTTTCAGCATTATCATTGTTTTTATTGTAGTCACATGATAATGTACAGCAGTCGGTGCAGCCGGTGCCCAATGAACAAGATATTGGGAAATGATTTGATTTATCCCAATCTTCAACTTTAAAATCAATTATATGTGGAAAAAGTTTTGACGAAGCTATCATATAGTCCACTACACTTGAACCATTATATGTGTAACAAGTGAATTCTCCATGCTTATCTGCAAACATTCTACCATTCAATATGTGTATACCAAACACTCTACATAGTTCAACAAGTTTCTTTCCATAATTGTTCAAGTATGTGTCTTTATTGGATCTTGAGATATCAAAATCATCTGCTGGGTAGTCATCAATGTCATGTTGTATGAAATCAATATTGTCATTCGGAATATAATCAAGTAGATCATTTGTTCTTGCATTTAGGTCACCAGCTAAAAATATATCTTTATCTGGGTGGTCTGATGAAATAATATTTAAGTTTTCTTCAAGCTGATCAATACCATCACAGTCATTATCTTTGTACATTATCTACTACATTGTTATATGACGAAAGCCTACAAGGGCCAAACTCATTTACAACATTTTTTTAAAAGTTGTAATTACAAGTTAAAAAGTTGTATATTCAAGTTTTAAAGTTGTATATTCAAATCAATTATAAATGCACACATTCACATTTTACCAAAGAAATAGTGCAACTTAATTATAAGTTCTCATAATTGACATGTTAATGAATCTCAGGGCTAAAATTAACACCAGTCATTCAGCCCGAGGCTAGTAAAAATTACCATGGTTATCAAAATTTGGATACTGCCATCCCTGTGGGCCAGACAAATTTCTTAATCACTTTGGAAGATTGTGAGCGCGGATCGAAAAATGGATCTGCAAAACACACTCGACGAGAGCCACGGTTTGAGAGACTGATAATGTTGTTTTCCTCGACTCAGATTGAAAATTCAAGTAATATTTATATTTTCGAAAGAACATGTCCATACACATAACGAATTATGCATCGTTCGAAGAAAGAAATCAAAGACCCACTTAACGACAGGAGACAAGGACTCCTACACAGAATTTGACATGTCCTTTCGGATCATAAATTCTTCTCATAATAATGTACCTAAAGAAAGATTTAGCTTTTTCCTCGTTACCATTATACTTTCATACAGCAGATATTCGAATTTCACTCTCAGTTTAACTTTATTTGTGACCGAAATCGTCAAAAAGCGATCACCGAAGTGAAGCGCTGTGTTGTTTTGTGTAATTGTCATCTGCGGAATTACCTAGTTGGATATCTAAACATTCGATATATGGGAAACTTAAGTTGGTTTATTGAAGATTTCTTTGTGAAATTTACAATCAAAATGTTGCGAAATTACGTTGAATTATGACTATCGCCGAAAATCAGATTCCTCCAGATACGTCACAGAAGTCATCCCTTCACAGACCACACCACCGCAGACTTTCATTCTGGTCGCCGGGGCTAAATCAGGCGGTTTTTTAAAAAGCCGTATATAAGTAATTCAGGGACCGATTTCAGAAATTTAAAATCGAGCAATTGTCAAATTGACATCCCATTTTAATGAATCCGATTTGGACCATATGTCATTGCATCTATCCTTTAAAACGTGATTGATTTGACTTTTGCGTACACATTTTCAATTACAATTTTCAGATTGTTTTGCCTTTCTTTTTTAAGAGTATATGATAAGATTAGCGTTGTAATAGTGGTGAATTCACAACCAACCTACAGCCAAAATAGAAAAGATTTTTGGCTTCTGCAACCAAATAAATATTGAGCCCAAACACTGATTTCCAATTTTGTCAAAGACAATCATCTACCGATATCATTTGGTTTTAACCATTTCCGGTTGCATTTATGAATAGATTAGTACCCCTGTCATCAATTATTCGGCCATGTGCCTTATTTATACTCACCTTTGATAACTCACCATAGTCAATTGGGTCCCTCTCAATTAATCACTCCACCAGATATAACACTGAAGAATAAAGAGAGTTACCTCCCCCACCCTAGCTCCCCGCGAGGTGGCTTACCCAATGACGTCATTCCTTCCTCCTGGACCCTGGCAGCAGACATACTCAAGTTGATAACTCACCATATCCAGCATGCCACTGAAAGCGCCGGTCTGCAAGGCAACCCAAGAGCAGAAGAGGTAACTCGCAGGCGGGTTGGCGACTGGAAGGACCGAATAGGTCCGCAAGTTAATATATACGTATACATATATACGTAAGTTCAGAGGCAAGGAGGCTGACATTAACCTTTAGGGTCCACCAACTGTCACCCCTCTGGAGCCGGCGCCAAGAGACCATAGGGGTCACCAACTAATGAACCAAAAAACACAAAAACAAGCAAATAAACAGTGCAATGCAAAGTTTATTGATTGAAGCGCACATCAAAAAGGGTAACAACCCCTTAACATTACGTCGGGAAACCCATGGACGGGTGCCCCGAGTAGATCCACTCCTGGGCGAAAACCTGAGGCCCCAATCTCGCAATGGCTTCCAGATCTTCGCGATCAGTAGACACGACGCGTAAGTAATGGTTAGCGAACACCATGTCGTACTTCCAAAAACAGCTAGCCATGATGTCCACCACAGGTATGTAACTGTGAAGGGCCATAGTTGATGAGACCGCTCTGATCTCGTGAGGGTTAGAGCGAGCAGGAGGAGGGACGTCTTCCGCCTTGAAGGTGTCCACGACTGCCGACCTTAGATACACCCCCAACTGTCTCTTCTCTATCTCCTAAGAAGAGTCTGCCGCTACCATGTCGTAGGATGCGAGTTCGCTCAAAATAGATGCAAAGAGCATGAACCGGACATAGGAGGCGATTGTCCTCATCTGAGGGGTCAATCGTGGAGGAGATAGACCGGATGTTGAACGTCCTGCCGCACATGTCGGAAACCTGGTTCTTAAATAAAAAATCCGGAGCTTTTGTTTGGCAGGAAAGTTAGTGACACGCCTATTTCGTACATATTTTGAGCTCATATCTTTGGAACCCAGATTGATACCCTGAGGTGTCAAACAAAACCGTCCTCTGTCCTAGTAACTCTGACGTAGCACATCCTAAAATAGCAACCTGCGGCTGTTTCAAACTCTGGACACCACCCTCCACAAGACAAGTGTGTTTACATCAAATTTCATATGATGGTTATATAGACAGATTTTTTATTCCGTTTTCAAATTTAGAATCCTATTAGGTACAAACACAAAATCTAGATTGGCAAAAGATGAGTTTGCTAGTTTGCTTGGTTTTGAAGTTATTGTACGAAATAGGGGTGTCACTTACTTTCCTGCCAAACTATAAGCCCAACGTGGCAACCACCCCGTTCCTCACCTCAAAGCGGAGCAAGTCCGCCTGCAAAGCGTGCTCTCCGAAATCCTGGCAGCCGAAGCCATGGCTACCAGAAACGCTGTCTTCACCGAGAAGCGAAGAATGTTTGTCTAAGCCAACAATAATAAACAATAAAACAATAAAACAATAAAAATCCAACTTAAGGTCCCACTTGGGAGGTCTGGATTCTGGCTATCAGTCGGCGGAGAGCGAACAGGCAAGAATTATTGCTGCAAGGCCTGGAGAACCCAGAGTAGGGTGAAGCCATAGTAGACGAGACTTGATGTCAAGTCAACCAAGAGATGAAGACGTAAGTCAAACGATGTAACAACACAGCAGGCCAGATGACGGCCCCTGTCAACAATGAGGGAACAACAGTCCGCAGTCAGCAGATGACCCCGGAGCAACGAAGCTCTAGCCCAGACGATGTCTGAACGAGGTTGTTGCCAAGAGTACAACAACAGACCGCTAAGTTGAGTAGCCGATGGCTGAAGCACGATTTCCAACAACGCACCTGTCCACCCAGGGGATGAAAGCCTAACACCAATCAGACGGCGCTGTCTCGAGAAGGGGATGTTTCGAAACGGCGTTGGAGGAGGGCGAATGACGGACAGACAACGGAGTGTCTGACAGGCAAAGGAGAGCCAGTGAGATGACACTCCAAATGAAACGACCCTACCAGCGGGTAGCGCCCGCCCTCCAAGACAAAAACAGCATCCTACGCACGAGTGAGCACGTGCAGCACGGCCTGAAAATGACACGGTCCCAATGAACACAGCTGCAGTGAAGCTACTACAGTGCAGGAGGAAAGTCTTAAAGACGGCGGTAGAGAGAAGCTCCACAAGAGTAAAACACTTAAAAATAGAATATATAAACCCCGGTCGAGGGTACTCTTTAATTAGTTTACAAAGTTAACAAACTCCGAGAGCTGTATAAACTACATCCAATCGGTAGGTCGAAAGAGGAAGGAATAACTCACTTGGTAAGCCACCTAGCCGGGCGCTAGGGTGGGGGAGGTAACTCTCTATTTTCTTCAGTGTTATATCTGGTCAAGTGATTAATTAAGAGGGACTCAATTGGCTGCGATGGGTATCAACTAGAGTATGTAAATAGTATATTCATGGATACTCTATATTTAATAGCATGAACTATCTATTTTTATCAAGGACACTTTAAGTTTATATATTTAACATGAACATTATAATGCAAACACTATGTTATCAACTAATCTTAAACATGTTTAGTACCAGTTGCAAGACCCCGTTTTGTTTCCCTTTCCAGAGTTGAACATGTTGAAGGTTGCCATCATTGCTTCCGCCCTCGTGGCTCTGTGCCACAGCGTGTTCGTCCTCAATCCTCTAGACTACCTCAGACTGCCAGGCAAAAACAACGCTTATGGTATCAACCTTAATTCCGCTAAGGAAAGTGCCTTTGATGAATTACAGAAAATACTTTACGTCGTAGGTAAGTACTCCTATATTTACAGTTTATGTTTGCAACTTTTACCTGAAAAACCATAATAACACCACATTATAATAATATAATATATATATATATATATATATATATATATATATATATATATATATATATATATCCGCACGCACACTATTATATGTAATATTTACGTTTTCGACGTCAATTGCGTTCAATTGCGTAACACATGTTCAATTGTAATATGTATGTATATGTGGAGGTAACTATAATGGTTGCAAGTAGCTGTGTTTTTGTATATGTCTAAATGTACTTGCATAAAGAGAGATATAGTTTCATGCTATTCGTTTTAAACATGTAAACAGTTAACCAGATAAAACGTGTTTAGCATTTTCCCCAAACCTTTTCAATGCTAATTTCAATAAAAAGAGAGTTAATATTTCAAAGTAATTGCTTGAGTGAGGATTTTAGGTTAGTTCCCTGAGTCATGGGTCTGTTACTAAATCCGGAACAAACTGGTAATCCACGGAGTGGTACAAATCACTCAGTCTTAAACTTGAGCTTGAAACGCAATTAAACTCTGCACTTACAGGCAAAGACTCGGAATTGCTACATGTGATTGACGCGTTCAACCCAAGCAGCGCTCAGCTCATAGATTCGTTCGCCTTTGAAGCAGCTACTGACGGGAACCCGCTAGATGTGGAGGTGTGTCGGGGAGGCGGCTTCAACATTATGGCGATATCCTTCGACAGTCAGATCAGTTCCACTAACGATGGTCACGTTGTTCTTTACAACTTGTTTGACCGCAGTACTGGTGAAACACTTACCAAGGTCAACCCTCAGGATCCCAACATATTAGGTGAGGTCGTCTCAATCTCAATAAATAGATACTTCTACCTAAATCTTCTTCCTCAATGTATTAAAATATCACTCCTCGACAGTGTCCTTTCGCTCCAGCCAATCACAAACACCGCAATGATCTGTTTTCTCGCATGTTCTGACGCATTTCTTTCGTTGCAAGAAGCTAGGGTCAAGTAACTCCAAACAGCCATACTTTCGCCTATTTCCGTAACATTCTGAACGTTAAAAACTGTGATGCGATTTGCCAGTTAATAACTCTGTTTTGCCTGCACTATGCATATAACCACTTCGTATCCAGGCAGCTAGCTGTAGACTGTTAATTACTTGATTGTATGGAAGGTGAAGGTCACAGAATGGAGACCAGACATGATCCGTGACAAGCACTGAGTTAATTTTATAGAGGGTGTGTCATTAAATATGTTAAGCTTGAAATATTCTAAACAAAATTATGTTATGTGTTACTAAAATTCTGTAAAATTTCGTAAAGTATATGTTTATAATTATTTAGCGATAAATGACCAGTTTAACAATGTTAGGATCTAATTATAAGGAGTTTCTTAGTCGATCCGTTACTAAAATTAATAGAAGGGACTGTTGTATTAAAATCGCGATATTTACAAGTCAGTACATGTATGAAATGTGTGTCATTTGCGTGATGATGCAGGGAGGCAGGTCCAACGAAAGTGAATAGGGCTACATTTTGGAATTCAGTATTTGAAGTTATGTATTAACATTAACATTTTCGATTATCAACAATATGTTAGGGGAAATATTTGAGTTGGTGATGAAAAATGTGCCATGTTAACACGCCAAACTCTCTGTAACTCAATTTCAATTTTTATGCCACCTTGTACAGACAGATTAAAATAATGTAATATATGTTGGATGTGATATATGATAAAAAATATAATATATGACGTTATTAGATGTGAACTGATATGATCGATATTATATGTAACATTAATAGATGTGAAATGATATATAGAGATTATTACCCGAGGAAGTGTGTCATATGACTTTTACGAAACGAGTGTGAATTTTTGTATTGCCCGAGCGAGAGCGAGGGTTATACATAAATTTGCACGAGTTTCGTAAAAGTCATATGACACAATTTCGAGTGTAATAATTTCTTTATTACCCATTTTATTCCATTTGATTCGCGTTAAAATAGTCAGGAAACGGCCCACTTCCCTTGCGACGGCAAGCTAGAGTGACGTCACGAACAATCATTTTATGACGTCACAGGCGACGTAATACGGGAAGCCGCGGTGAAACAATCGTTGCTAGGCAAACGTGATATGTGCACATGTGCTCATATCAAAAATATTAACTCGGTTATTTTCAACCATATGGGTAATAAGCCAGTTATATGTGACGTGATGTGTTACACTGTTACATGTATTGTACAAATGTGTAAATATTGTTTTCACTAAATGTACTCTAGACCTGTGGCCTTAAAGTATTGAATACATATTCCATATGTATTCCTGTAAAACTTTGAAAATAATCATATCAATGATCAATCCGAATCCTTATGTTATATCAATTTTTAAATTTACAGTTGATAAGTGCTTCCCCGCGGTCCTAATTTCTGTTTTTTTCTGAGTCACTTAAATAGTCGAAATGTTATAAACATTGCACATATACTTTGAATGCCATGCATTGTATTGGCATGAGCAATATAAATCCTTTCAAACAGTTCCAACACGATCTATCAGCATGTTGAATGAGACAAATACATTAATGAACGATTAAAAAGGAAAACCCTTGTGACTGTCGAATGCATGGCCTAGAAACAATAAAAGAAGGCTTCATTTTAGAACTGAGGATACCTCAATGATAACACTCCGTTAAATGAAAGATGGTATCAGATGATTGACCGTACTGTCTTAAAATTATTTAATATTTGTAAACAGTAGGCAATACAAAAGCTTGGAATATGTTAGGATCGCTCCCCATGAAAGTTGAAGGACATGTGACAACTGATAATTGCAGTATGGTTTGAAGTCAAATTTAAGTCAATGTTTATTCTACAGGTGTTCATTTTGCAGTAGATATTGGCTCACCAATACAAGACTCCTGACTTCATTAACATTTATAGTAACTCCTTGTAGTATAGTTATTTACAATAATAACAATAATGTCTAAAAATGTTATTCGTTATTTTCAAAACTGGCTTGATAATCACACACAACCTTACAAACTTTAATCTCTCATGCAATTTGACAACTTTTTCAAGTATCATTATACCTTGCGGTATCTTCCCATAAGACAGAATTGCCACCAGTTTATATATTTGGCTACCATATGTTCTATTAACAACAACAACAAATTTTGAGGTCAAAATTTACTCGTCGAGGGAGAATATATCACAGTGCTAACACATGTATAAATGTATTATTTGTAATTTGATATTTTCCTATGTATTTTGTTTATCATATGTTCAAGTTACTTAGTTTAATTCTCATATGGCACTGTCCATTGGTTTCTTGTAGTTATCATCTGGGACTATCCCCAATCTGCAGGTTTAATGGTTTATGCTTCAGTGATTATCTATTCTTTATTGTAGATCACTTTAGGCATTGTAAATACAGCAATTGTTTTATTTAGAAATAGGGAAGTATCTTGTCAATCAGACCCTATGGTGACATTCTATTTGCTTTAGGGATCTATAGTCATTGGTCCTATGAATCCCTTAAATAGAGACCAGTCTCAGTGACAAGAGGTAGATAGAGAGAGAGAGGCAGATAGAGAGAGATAGAGAGGAAGATAGAACGAGATAGGAAGGGAGAAAAGGATATAGAACAGAAGACCAGCGGAGATTAGACCCCAGGGAAGACTTACAAAGCTTCCTTGGTGGTCATTATGTCTCTGCTGCCATCACCATCATCAGCTGTATATGTATTTATGTAACAACCATCATGAAGCAACATCCAAATAAACTTCTCCATGACGTCATCATCTTATGTGTCTCTCATCATGTGCTCTCCAAAGAACTTCCGAGGTTGGCTCCCATAGCATCAAGCTAATTCCCTGGGATAAACGACGCAGGCGGGCGTTGGCTCGCAAGATGGTAACGCCTATTGTCTTGCGGGCCGGCGCCGACTCTGTGTTAGTTGTGTGAGGAGGCTTCCTCAGCTTTCTGCAAATGACACATTTGTTTACTATATTCTTCACCACATTCCTACCTCGGATGACCCAGAATCAGAGTCGACTCTCGCTCAATGTTCGATCTGCTCCGGCATGGAGTTCGTTCTCATGCGTCTCCATCAGGATAAGTCTTGTGATCTGACTCGATGATGGCAACAACATGGGATGTCGCTCGTCATATGAAAGAGGGGTGTAATGCAGTCTTCCCCCGACTCGTAGAATTCCGTCGTTGTTAAAGGGAGTTAACTCAGGACATGTCTCTGTCACATTCATGATATCCATCTGTGCAGAATGTACCAAGTAGTACTCTGCTCTCTGTGTTTCTATTGGCTGAAGAACCTCTTTATTGGTCTCTGGTATGGGTAGTCCCTTTACCTTGTTCTTCAGAGCCTCTAAAAATCTCAGAAGTTTTCGCCATGAGGAGTATCTTTCACTGTCTTTCACAATAGATCCTCCCTCTACTTTCTTCTGAGTCTGCATTCCGAGACATCTCGGCCATAGTTTCCTGTCTTCTTTCTCATTCTAATTTGGTCTTTTCTCCATACACTCCTGATCTGGCCATTGTTCCCTTGACATTCTGAGAAACTCGGGTCCATGGAACCATCGATGTGCAATATCCTGTACCCTGATTCCCCTGTCCAGCTTGCATGAGAACTGTAAACCCTCTCTGATCTCTTGCTCGGCGTGTATGTGACTGTACTGCACTCCAAGTATCATGTCTACAGCTCCATATCTCTGCTGAAAGGATATATCAACATATATGTCTGAATGACTTCAGCCAAGTCCTATCCAACGGCAGGAAATCAAGAACTGTTTTCTCGATTTCATTCGCCTCTATCTCATACTCTTCACCTCCATGTATTGGTGAAATCCAAAACTTCAATCTTCTGCTATTGGGCTCTCTGTGGCTATCTCCTCCAACCACTGGCAAGTCTTGTCATGATCTTTTGTCCTGTAGTCCTAAGGCACTAGCAAACTCTGAGCGGATAAACGTAGTTCCTGCTCCACTGTCTAACAAGACATTACCATCCTTGATTCTCCCATTGGGGGCTCTAAATTTCAAGTTGATCACTGGTAGGATACTGGCCTTGTCCAAGACTGACTGCGCTCCACCTGCACTCAGTAGCGTGCTGTGTAATAGACGGTGATGTGTCCTCTTATAGCCATTTTCACCACAGGCTGTCCTTGATCTGCAGTCTGTTGTCCTTTGACCTCTCAACAAACAAGAATAACACATGCTGATATCTCTACTAATGCTACCTTTTCATTAACACTGTATGACAGTCTGTAATCTTGTGAGCTTCCATGCACACGTAACACCTTGGTTGTATCTGCATCTGCTGTGCAGCGTGAATTCCCCTTCTGCTCTGTGTGGGTTTTACACTATCTTTATTCCTAGGAGTTGACCTTTCAATGTCTCCAAAATCTGGGTCGAAATCTGCTCGCACTCTCTTCCGCAGGAAGTCACTGATGTGTTCAAGGGTAGGAGATTGCCCCTTCTCCCGGTTGGTTGACGCTACATTCCTCCTCTTGAGTATCATGTCGTCCGGTAGTCTTCTGATGATCATTGTGAGTGACTCCGAGGCATTGACATATGACACGTGGTTCAGTCTCTATAATGTCGCAAGACAGTTGATGACGTCAGTGGAAAATCTTCTCAAGCTTTCCCTGTCATTACTTCTGATCACTTCGCCTTAAGTGACTCTGTTGATGAATGCCCTCGTTATCACACTTGGTTGCCCTAACTGCTGTTTCAATGTCTTCAGTGCAGTTGCGTACATGCCACCACTTAATCCAAATCCAGACACTGCTCTATTCGCTTGTCCAGTTAACAACATCTTCAACTGTGCCATTCTCAAATTATCAGAGATGTTTGCCTTTTCATGTATATGGACATAAACACTTTCAACAAATTCCTCATATTGTAGTGGGCTTCCATCAAACTCATCAGCATCAGCATCAGCATCAGCATCAGTAATGGACATGTCCTTCAAAGGAATCTCTGGAAGTTTGGTTTCCTGGAATTCAACAAGGTTATCAATCCAAATGTCAAAATTTTCATGTATATTTTCAGCACTATGACTTCCACTTATGTTCACTGAGTTCATGCCAGCGTAAAGTTTTGGTATCTCACTCTTGGCATTCTCATTTTTGTTGTTTCCTCTTTCACTGATGATGCTTTCTTCAGAGTCACTGGGTGGGTCTTCATTTTCAAGCACCTCGATTGCGTGTTGTTTGACGGATCTTCTTGTTCGAACCTTGTCAGCCGAAGTCATCTCTCCAAGTGTTGACAAATAGTCTTCAGTTCTCTCCTCTATGGAATAAACATCATTTGTGACTTCACTTTCCCACTTATCAAGGGGACCATAATTTGTATCTTCGAAATTATACAGTTCAGCATGTAATTCTAGTACCACAACAAGATCCTTCCTAAGGTTAACTTTAATTTTCACAGCTCTTCTTTCTGTCAACTCTTTCTCTTTTATACTCTCTTATTCTTTTTATAGTTCTTGTTATTCTACCTCTGACTTGCTTTCTCCTAGATTTGAACTGCTTTGGTCTCTCACTTACACCTTCAGTTGAGGGAGTGTTCATATTAGTGGAAGGGTTTTCCTTTTACATTACATCTTCACTCTTGCCATGTACATGGACTTCTACTTAAATTTGACTCCCTTTCTCTCAGTTTGCCATCTCCAGTTGAATGTTCGTTACCAGGCACTTTTACAATATTGTTGATGATAGTAAAAAATATGCTACATATTTTCAGGAACTTTCATCGAACACTTCACTCAGATCCTCACAGTTTATTATCAGGAATTTTGGTCAGCAATCACTTCAGAAACTTTGTATATATATATAAATACATATATAAATATATATACATATATATATATATATATATATATATATAATATTCAAATTCAAATTCAAATTCAAAACGCCGATTTAATCCTACATGTTCAGACACTTCAGAAACTGCTGCGTCAATTGTGTGTTTACTATGATGACGTCATATCCATGGCAACGTCATTCGAAAGAAGCACAAGGGACGGAAGCCTGAATGGTTTTTTTAAAAATTTTCTGTTCCTTGTAATGAAATTATTCTAAAGCAACTTTTAAATATGTGAACACACTAGATAATAATGTAGAACATCATATTTGTGCATTTTGATTGTAAGGAACTCGAAGCAGTCATGGATTGCAGGGACCGGGATCCATCAATGAAAATAAACCGTGTTATCAGTCACTAGTGAAAATAGCAATGGAACTTGTGACTGATATAACAATGACCTAACGTCATAAAACAATCTCCGACGTCATGACACGTTCATGACGTCACATTATTGCTGAGGCAACAGGCTCATTCTGGAGCGGACTTAACGTAAATGCAAGTCTATTTCGGTGAATATGCAAGGATCTGGTCATATAATAAATAGAAGATTTGTCTTTTCTTGACAAATACCATGTTTATCTCATCTCGTGTGGTAGAAACTTTAAATATTTTCACTCGTGGCTGCGCCACTCGTGATAATATAAACTTTCATGGTATTTTTCAAGAAAAGCCAAATCTCCTCTATATATTTATCAGTGAAATAAACCGTCTATCAAGCTACAGTGAAAATAACTTTATTTTCACTGTGACCAGTGACTGATAACATTCGACGTCATAAAACATTGGTCTGACGTAACGAATTCCCTTATGACGTCACATTGTTACTGTGGTGACGGGATGTTCCTAGCGGCCGCTCATCATGGCTGCGCCACTCATGAAAATATAAACTTTCTACCTCACTCGATGAAATGAACATGGTATTAGTCAAGAAATGACAGATATCCTCTATATATTTTAACTTGTTTATATTCCACTGCTGTTATAAAATGGTGTGATATGTGTGCATATATATATATATATATATATATATATATATATATATGCACACATATGCACACACACACACACACACACACACATATATATATATATATATATATATATATATATATATATTAACTTGGTAAAATCATATTGCTGTTATGAAAAGGTGAGATATCGGGTGTAAACATGCCAATTGGCAGAAAAGACACTGAATTTCTGAATGCATTATTGTATAATGTTTTAGTTGGACCACACCCGGACAACATTAAGTTTACAAGTGACTGCGGCAAACTCATCGTGGCCAATGAAGGAGAACCTAGAGTGACCGGAGGACAGTTTGTCGACCCTCCCGGTTCAGTAACCGTCATAACCCTCCCTGCTGACCTCACGTCTTCACCGAGTAGAGAACCGATTGATTTCGAGGCTTTTAATACCAATGACAAAGTAAAGTAAGTGAAGTATTATGTTTTTCATTTGGGCTTTCGATGATCATCTGAAAGTTAAAGGAGTCGTACATCTAAGTTGAAGTCTGACTGTGGTTCTATTAGCTAATCTACGTGAAGGAGGGGTTTAACACTCCACACACTCCACTGTTTAGGAACTGGTGGGTTTTCTTGGAAAACAGTGTTAAAGGTGCATCCATTGTGTTTCATAAAATTGTATTTGCATATTTATCCCCAATCGCCAAATATATCATAATTACTAGTTTCCAATTAAATTGAATAACATCATTATGCACGTGCAGAAACCGAAACTGCACGTCCCATGAACATGCACAGTAGTTATGTGACATATTAAACATTAGTAACTCAAATGTGTCTTTTCCGGGACGATTTATCTGCCTCTATGATTTTTTAACAGCTGTGTGGGGGATTGTAAGCCAAATGCTTATTATCTTTCACCAGAACACGATTTCTTTACAATAGTGTTACGAAACCTCGAGTTTGTACCTACCATATATTGAATATAAGCTGTTGCGTTGTCTGAGAGCACATGAACATGTCATTGAACGCGTATGTTTAAGAGAGCTTGATTGGTGAGCCAATTGAATAGCTTCAAGTTCGAAAATATATGTAATAACCTTTCTCTTCCTCGGACCGCTTTTCGCCAATGCTAGATCCAAAATATGTCCCCAATATGATCGGTTGTCAATACAAAATCAGCTTTCAGAAAGGGACGTACTCCATTTACTGAAGTTTATATGGAGTGCACTCAAGAAACCTGTATTATCAAGACCCGCTGAGGAAACCTCGGTTTAAAGGGGCAGTAGCACGTTTTTTCGCTGAAATAAGTTGATGAAATGTTTTTGAAAAATAATGTCACTAATGGTAAAACACCCTTCCCTCTTCGGAAAATCAAGTTAAAAAATGAGTGTACATGGTTCCATAAAGCCATGGGAATCGTTGTTGTCATACAAAATAATAAATTGTGTTCACAATAAAATGGCCGCCATGCAATTTTTGCTTTATACGCAATACCGTTATTACCACTACCTCGTATCATTATAAATGGGAAATTTGAACAAATAAAATTTGCCAAAAACGTGCTACAGCGCCTTTAAAGAGTCATTTAATTTAGCTGTTGACTTATAGATAAAGGAATATCGATTTTACTAGAAGATATATACTCTGAGTTTCAGTTAACATGTGTCTCTATTATCGCAGCAGGGTGATCCATCCACTGGAAATTTATAATCCCCAGTATTTTGAAATTATAATACAATGTAGATAAAACATTATCCCCGCCCCTCCAACAGTCAGGAAGAGTGACATCGGCCATCTTTGATACGTTGTCGAAGTCCAATCTAATTAATTGCAGTCTTAGATGGAGTCTCAAATATAAGCAATGCCATCTGCAATACATGTCCACCTATTCTTTTTAACTTTGCATGCTGATATACTGAAACATTTTGAAAACATACTTACTTTTCGTCAATGTACAATATTCTACCTGAAATTGACATTATCATTCGGGTAGACGGAGGTGGTCCCCAATTGACCAAATTCAAATCAAGAATCCCCCCAAAAATGCATATAACAAAAAGAGAATGTACATTAAAATGAGAATAATGAATTTGGGCGTCATGTGTTATCCAATAAATCTATTCCTATAATCTATATCTATGAGTTAAATGAATGCAATCAACTCTCAAAAATTTAGGCGTCATGTGTTATCCAATAAATCTATTCCTATAATCTATATCTATGAGTAAAATGAATGCAATCAACTCTCAATGATTTCAAATTTTGATGACGGCATAAGTATGTCTTGCCGTGATTGTTTGTTCCAATCGATGTATTTGGGCAAAAGTATACAGATGGAAATCAATTAGGCGACACCTGCCACGTGTTGTAGTGATGATGTACATTTGAAATATTCTTTTGTGTTTATGGAGTGCATATTTTAAATAGTGTGTCCGTTACAGGGCTTTCCATTTCCTAGTTCATCAAATTGCGAAAACACAACAGGAATACAATCAAATGCATGATAGCCACGGATTATTGAAATATCTCTTTCAATCGTAGGAGTAAAATGCAAATTTCTTGACAGCAGTGTTTACTAATCTCCATAAAATAGCCTATTTGGATTGAGGTTTGGTCAGTGGAATTTGACGTCATGGAGAAAGGTACATTGGTCGTGTTTGGTGGACCAACAAATACTCCATATGTGGCAAGAAACATCCAGACTTCAATTCATCACGGTGATGATGGTAAGGGATGGGGTCAGGTATGGTCTGGGGAGGCTTTTTCCTTGATTGAAAGCTGGGTCTTGTTTGCCGTACAGGAAGATCTCAATGGCTAACTATACGCCAGGAACATCTTTGCCCCATCCTGAAACCTCATTTGGACAATCATGCTTTTGCATCTCGTACTTTTCCCATGGAGGACCATATTCAGCCTCGTCGTTCCTGCATGTGCTATGAAGGTATGTTCAGAACAAGACCATCTTCCAAATATGTCCAGATTTGGACGTTGCATTACATAGTGAGTGGCAGCAGCTGCCCAGGGAAAGAGTTCTTAGACTCCCTGAAAGCAAGGGTCGAGTGGGAGTGTGGTTCGACTAGTTGGGCTGATCTAACTTGTCAGTTGGCCAGGAAGCAATATTAGGGCAAACTGACCAAGGTTCGGACAGTGTTCCGATTCAAATATTATGAAAGACTGTGAAATAAATGATTATCTGTAAAATGTCAATTTCAGAAAATCAAAATATCAAATATAAAGACTTAAGTATTTTACTCGATTTCGACATAAATATGCTGAATTGCTTTATATTAAGCGAAAGGTTCGGACTGTTTTGACCTAACTTCGGTCAGTACCACCGTAATGTTCCATCATGCGTAAATGGTTTAAACTATTTATCAAAATGATTCCTAATGTCCAAAAACATATGATGAATGGTCCTTGAACAATAATATATCCGTAGTTAAACTACTTGAAGTAATATCCACTAATATCGAGCATGCTTTCCGATGATAATTTCTGAGCAACTGCCTCACGCGTCGTTAGAATATATGACGCCACAATCAAATTCACAGGCATTGACGCAAAAAAGATTTTGAGCGCTAAACTTCTCATTTTCTAACTTAATTTTGTTGTCATATGTGAAACTGTAATGTTTCTACATATTTTCTAGTTTTCCCCTGTCATTTAAAACGATGCAATGGTTTACAAAGAAAATATAAAAGTGTCCGAACCATGGTCAGAACTGTCCGAACCAAGGTCATTTTACATATTATCAAAATCTCAATATTTAACCCCAGAATCGCATTGAATGTACCAATATTTTAAGTCATTGAATCAATTATTGTTTCTTTTTCTATATTCATTCAATTTGATATGTTCTGGAGCGTCCTAGATGTTCTGAACTGTCCGCCAACATTTACATTAAAACACATATTTTGCAATTTTTTTTCACAAAACCGTTAATTGAACGTCACGCAAAAGTTGATACTTTAAAAAATCCCAACTAACAAGTATTTCTCAAAAGAACTAACAAATAGGACATCTCGAAAAGGAACAGTTTGAAATAAACATATAACAGTTATTGCAGTTATTATTGAGTCCGCTCCATGTGAACAGTGTCCGAAGTTCCGGCGACTTCGGGTGGTGTCCGAGCTTCGGTCAGTTTGCCCATACCAATAAATCGTGTACATTAAAGTTCTTTTTGAGCAATTAAGTTAATCTTTTCAGCAAATAACTAATAAAGAGTGCTATCAAGAAAATAGGGAACACTTTCCACTACAATGTCTTAGGAGTTGCACAGTTGGGAAAATGCACATACAAAACACACAGGAAAAGCCAGGGAAATGAAAACACGATAAACCAACGTCAGAAAAAGAAGAATGAAAACAACTAAAAATCAAACAAGCAAGGGGCTAGTTTAACATGACTGTTACTTTACATGATGATATGTTACCTCGTATTATACAAATAATTATGTACATATATTTTGAGCCGGTCGCCTGTTACTGAATAAAATGTATGTCATTTTTTTCATTCAGACTTAGTAGACATCGATAAACCAAATTGTTTTGTTAGATTTTGTTTAGCTCATCAGGCCTATGAGGCCAGTAGCTTATGAAATGTACCATTGTCCCGTGTTGATAAACTTTTCACATTTTCGACTTCTCCTCCAGAACTATTGCACCCCCAAAGCTGAAATAATGTGGTGGGCTACCTTGCAGTGTCAAATTGTTTACATTTTGTTCTGACACCTCTCGACCACATAATCTTTGTTAAATTTGTAAATTCCATTGCCCTACTTTGTTAAAATTGTTAATAAAATCATATTGGTGTTGCACAATAAATGTGAGAAATATATGCACTTACATCTCACTTATTCCGAGTGAAATAACATGAACAATGAACAGTAAATACTGTGAACTACCATAACCTTTTTGTGGCCCCTTGTTCAGTTTATGGATAAAGTGCGTAGTACTACGGATATTCAGCCTGACCGATTTTGGCGCA
This sequence comes from Gibbula magus, assembly GCA_936450465.1. Taxonomy (NCBI): domain Eukaryota; kingdom Metazoa; phylum Mollusca; class Gastropoda; order Trochida; family Trochidae; genus Gibbula; species Gibbula magus. The sequence continues at coordinate 22,690,233 of OW388289.1, read as the reverse complement.
CGAACTAAATGTTCAAAGATCATGCAGGTTCGTACAATTTATGCACATATGGGTAATTTGCGACGAAATTTCACAGTTTGTCAATTTCTAGATCGTTTTTGAAGAATTTCGGGCGGTTTATTAGCGTGGCTCTGCGACAGTGGAAATTGAAGATGGCTTCTAAATCGGGTTCTATAGGATAGGAAATCGGTTGAATTTTCAATATTTAGGTAACTTGAACATTCTTATACATTGTTTATTTTGTATAGTTCCTTAATTGTATATTATTTTCTATGCTTCAAACTACTTTATTTATCATTTCTGACATAACTTTCTAAACATTACGGTTGTTGTGAATTTGTGTTAGAAAATATATCAAAGTCATGTTTATGTGTTGTATTCTTTTGGCAGAAGTCAATCAATTGATTCAAGTATTTTAGTCCCAACCGTATTGAGTATTACATCAAATAAATTCGTGTGATATTCATTATATGGTACTGTTACTAGTATCCCTATTGCAGGTCTTTGCAATATCTGAAACTGAAGTACTTGCCTCTAGGATAGAAGCAGCAGTTTCAAATGACTGACTGTCCTAATGTGCAGATCATACACAAGCAAATCATTGTCAGATTCATCACAAGGGGTACATGTACAGTGTCAACCAACAAGATATGTAACTTTGCAATATGGCTGCACTGCAGTAATACTTTAGCAATAGATCAGGGAACTCACCACTATGAGGTGGACTGTGGACTTGTCAACATTCATGTCTCTTGCTTTTTGAAGAAGCTTATTCCACAAGCTTTTGTCACGGGTACATTTGCTAAACGTGGTACTCTCCGTTGAGTATAATACATAGCCATTTCAACGTACCTGAGTGATGTTATAATGCGGTATGGCACAATGTTCATCGGCTTGTCTTGTTATGCCAGGTTTGGGACATTTTGGAATCAAAAGACTACCTCACAGTTAACCCGACTCCAGTCTCCAGTTATGGCTGCTGTGGAATCACCCATGAAAGACGTTCCCTGATGGCTGTTTTGTAAAAAATGATTGCAAGAGTCACTTTACTTGTTTTCCAATCATCATCAACTTGTTTCAGTACAGTGTTTAGGACAAACTCTTTTCAGAACAAGTTCTCTAGGTTCTTACACTCGCATACTTAAATGATGATGAGCAAAATATTTTTGATGTGACTGCTGTTTTGTATGTCTTTTTTTCCATTAACGCCAAGTAACTGTACTATTACAATCAACTGGCATCAACTCAAAGAATGATGAGACTTTCTCCCGCAGTTGTGGTTCAACTTTAAATTCACAAATTGTTCATCGTCAAGAGTTCCTAGTCAAGGCCAGTTTCTTACCATTAATGGAACTCTTTACATCTTTTCCTGTTCTTTGTAGATACCATGGTACGAACACCTCAATATTTCTGGTTCCTTAGCATCAGTTGTAAAATTTGCAGATTGATCAAATATTGGGATGAAATTTAGTTTTCATTCCTCAGTTTGGACATGAGTCCCTTGATCCTGGGACTTATAACCTCTAGATAGGTTAACTCCTTTACCACCTTCTTTGTTGACAAAAAGTGCAGAGATTTGAATTTCTCATTATCAAGAAGTTGTCAAATTTCAAGCAGAAAGAAAAATGAAATATTGGGAGTACCATCATCGACTGTCTTCGGTGTTCTAAAGACGTCTTAAATCTTCCTGAGGTTTCAAGTTTTTCGATCATCAATAGAATCAGATTGTACATTTCAGAATATGCTGTTTCAGTTTTTACACTACTACCGAGTTGCTGTTCATTTTACTTGATTTACAAATTGACAAAAGAAGCGGAGCATCCGGTAGACGTTTGATGTGATCACAGAGTTCATGAAGATGCATTGATAGTCTACGATGCATTGAGATACGATGCGTTGAAGCGTTGATGCATTTAGATGAGGCGTTCACATGATGCGGATAAAAACATGTAAATAAAACATTGTATAACATTTGCATGTTTATATCCATAAAACTGGTATTCATTAGCATTAATATATACCTGAAGCAAAAACATTACCTTTATGTGGAATCTATACTAAGAATTAGCACGCAAAATTTACAAATACATTCTGTTACTGTAGAACATTATAGACGTTCAAAATACATTTGCATATACATTATGAAAACGATACAGTTACCTGGATTGTTAGGGTAGAATTGATTAGAAGACCACAGCCTTTACCACAGGACCATTTGGTTAGCATCCGGTGTTTATTGTATTAAAGATCGTGATGCATCAAGTTACTTATATCCTATTCAAGTTTGTATATGGGCCTACGAAGCTCAGCATCTATAATCTTCACTGTGACAGATCTTATTACTAAGGATTTAGCAATTTTGCTGAATACTTATTGTTATTGGTGTCTTTATCATTTCTTGAATTTTGTGGACAAAATTCAGCCGAAGGAAATGCAAGCAAATTGACATGATGTTGCCCTTAGAATAGAATTGCAAAGCTTTTGGGCCCAATCGGCCCAGGGATTTTAGGTCTAGTTCGAATCTAAATGTCAATTCTTAACATAAGACAACATTTAAAATCCCACTTTGAATTTTGAAACTTTTTTAAAAGATGCGCAAAAGAAGCAAAAAAGTAACCATGGTCACGTGGTTTAAACGCCATTTTGATATTTTTTAAAACCTTTCCACCAAATGTACCTTTGGCAATCTTTTTCTCTTTAGATATTCGCATCGCAATGCTGAAACTTCCATATTTCTACAGCCGGAGCATATGTGAATAATGGTGTTATTTTTCATAAGTGAACTACCAATATCTTTTTCACTACGGCCTTTTAAAATCATATGACTAATTACATGATACCTATTTAAAGGGGACATAACTCCAAAACTCTAAGAGCTCAAACTTGCATACTAGTATTTGTGAAGCTAATGGATTGGTGATTAAACGATAGTCCAAAGCATTAGCGAACTCCTAATACTTTTTTACAGTGACCTTTCAAAGTCTGGCAATGTTTGAAAATCGCAAACTTCAAAGGGAGATAATTCAAAAACCTACCCACCGAATTGAAAGATTTTTTCAGGAGAGTAAGACAGGACTATTGTCTTTATGAATCAATAATAAAATCCCTCGCGTACTGTCATTTCCGGTCATAATAAAGAAAAACTTTAACATGGGAAAATTTGTCAAAATCGACATACAGACCAATTCTTTGATTTGACATGTACATATTGGGTATCAATAATCCCAGGGACATGTTATAACATTGCAACTTGCATTAAACAATGCGCAATAACAATGGAAATATGTCTTAATTCATTACATTTAAAATAATTAAACCATTCTGCGCTGAATCCTTTTATCGTCACTTGTGACTATATTTCCATTTATGCCTGCTTCAGTGCCAGTGATTCGACCCATTGACCGGGCACTTCCTGGGAAGAAAATCATTGTTCAGCAACACTACATCATACTGATAGTTACGTTTAAGATGAGTCCATGCCAGTTTTTGTCGCTGTTGCATATTTACAAGATAACCCAACCCAATGGGATTCAGAATGCTTCTGACTGATCTCACAATGTTTCTCATGCCGCCTATGTAACTTGCAGACTGGGGTCAAATATCCATGTAATATCTTGCAAATGCGAAGACAGTTTGGATTGAGCTATATCATATTTACCCTGTTTTACTTATCTAGCAACATTAGTGAAAACTATCTTTGACGAGTCCTCTAAGAAACCAAAACTAAGCAAAACGTTGGTAAAAGGACCCGAGTCAAGAGAGTTAGCAGTTTCAGTGAATAGCTCTGCTAATAAGACATCGAAAGAGGGCACCAAACACATGTCCTGCCGGCTTTAACAATATAAGGCCCGAAGAAATCAACTTCAGTGTCAAACTCCTCACAGTGCTGCTACGACTCTCCTGCGTTAAGCCTTTATCAACACTGCATTCGGACCTCGAACTAGCTCAAGTTGACCCAGCTTTACCATTGACGCTTTCGCATTATTTTTACAGAAAATCATAACTATACTTATCCTAGTACGTAAACATATCATTTTCAAAGTTTAATTATGGACGTTTTATATGCAAATGATAAATAAAGACGTTTGAACAAATCACGTTTCATGCAGTGATTTTCCTTTTTGACTTCCGTCTACTCACAGTGTCGTTACGGTGAAATATAGTTCAGGATCATTTTGGCTATTTTTATGAATGTTAACCAGTTTTCTATAAACTTAATATCATTTACATTTAGTCACAATAGCGTTTTCATAACATTAATAACATGTTACAACTTCTTCAAAGTGGTAACTTTTGATGGCCAGGAATCCTGACCAAGATCGTCCGTGAACCTAGGGATGATAGTTGATCAGCCCTGGGGACGAGGTTGCTCCAGTGTAGGTAAAATTAGGTGCTGGTTTATCCTTTTGAAGGCCAATCTGACACTGCTGTACACTAGCAAGCACCTTATACACGTGTCGTACTTGTCCAAGATACGTTTGACAGAAGGGTTTGCACTTTTAATCAAGGACCGTTCTCTCAGGGATGACAGGGCGTGGTTGCGCCCTGCATGACCTGATCTGTGATGGATATCCTGGATTATCCAAGAAGATACATGGCAATTACTGGACGTGACTAAGGCGTGGGTGCTTCATGTCGTCTGTGATGTCAGCTTTTATGGAAACATGGACATTTTAAAAAAATACCCCAAAAGGCACTTCTTCATTTTCTGATTGTTTCACACACCAGGTTTTGTTGAACTATGCCTTATGTTGTTATAGTTCTGCTTCGAAAATGGAAGTCCAATGGAAAAGAATGTGAAGAAGCTGAAATACCAAAAGACACATCTACACATGATGACTGTTCCACAGACCAACTTTCGTTGATCAACGGCTTACTGTTTTTTAGATCTGCTCCGGAAACGAAAGTTCAAGTTGTGTTTCCATGAAAACGGCTAAATGGCTTGAAGTTGAAAACACTAAAAGGCACATCTACATTTGATGATTGTTACACATACCAAGTTTCGTTGTTTTATGCTATATGGTTTTTTAGATCTGCTCCGGGAACGAAAGCCCATGTTGCGTTTCCATGGAAACGGCTAAAAGGCTAAAAATTTAATTCTGAAGAAGTTAAAAAATACTAAAATGCACATCTACACTTGATGATTGTTACACATACTAAGTTTCGTTCAGTTACGTCTTACAACGAAGTCGGCGGGAGATAATAAACCCTGATAATTGATAATACTGCTCTCGGGTTCATGCAATTCATACAATGCCATCGGTTTACCTGAGACATTTGCTTTGCTGATGAGACTTGAACTTGGTCTGTAGAAGCAAGAACCTGAATTGCCACTGCTCTCTTCGAAAGGTGCCAGGAAAGATAGTAGTCGGTTAGACGTTTAGCAGAGTGGTTTCCTGGTACATCAATGACTTCCAGATAAACGTTTAATACATAGACAGTAACTGATTCTCAACCATCGCGACGGTAGTGGGTCCCGTGGTCACAAGCAACATCGGCTTGTGGTACATACAGGTGATACATGGGATGAAAGAAGATATTTTGAGTGATAAAAATGTAAACAAATAACGGCTAGATAAGATCATTATGTTTTGATGGGACGTGGGTGAAGAGCCAGAGCAAAATGTGACATGCCAAAAAAGATAAAATTCTAGATAGACGTTTAATACGCATTCAATAACTGTTCCATGTGAGTGTTCGCCTACGATTTAAAGGAATTCGAAGTGACACACTTAACTATCGCAACTGTAGTGGATCCATGGTCACAAAAAACTGCGGTCTGCTCTTTTGCACACAGGTACATCAATAAAAAACAAGATTTATAAGCGATAAGATAAGATACATTTAGAATTTGTCAATACGATATACGGGAAAATTTTCTTTGTAACTTCTTAACGCCATTTGTTGTTTCAAAAACTGCGGGTATTGGAAAAATTATAAGTTACATGCACATCGTCGTTCTGTTTTCTGTTTCAATTCTGTTTCTTATATAAGTGTGAAATAAAGTATTGAAACCAATCATGTTTCATCCTAGGTAAGGTATAAAGGATAGTTTGCTGATTATTATTTGTTCCTTTACGTTCAGCATTGTTTAGATATAACACTTCATATTTCAAAGGATACATTTTTTTCGTATACAAAATTACCTTTTTAACAAACTAAAACTTATGAAAATGTTCAATAATTTGTCATCCAGTAATTTTCCTATTCTAATGAAAGTGTTTTTATTGGCTCTATAAACTCGGGCCAGTGAGACTATAACTTGCGGGGGAACTTGTTTGGTTCTCTAAAAACTGATTGAAAAAAATGATAATAAGCATTGATGTAAACCCTCTAAGTGATCAGAATTGTCCTACACGACATAACATGTACATTTTTTCATTGTTTCCATACCATAGCACTATCATTTTGTTGTGTTTTTTGGTGAAGTTCTGTATCCTCGGATAACATATATAATGAACGAGAGGGACGAGCATAGGTTCTCACCATGTCAAAAACGTATCCAACAGAGAACACATGTTTAATATATGTTGAATATCTGACTTTATTTCTTGGTACACATCGAAATTTCGTTCATAATAAAGAAAAACTTTAACATGGGAAAATTTGTCAAAATCGACATACAGACCAATTCTTTGATTTGACAAATTCCTAGCTTTACCATTGACGCTTTCGCATTATTTTTACAGAAAATCATAACTATACTTATCCTAGTACGTAAACATATCATTTTCAAAGTTTAATTATGGACGTTTTATATGCAAATGATAAATAAAGACGTTTGAACACATCACGTTTCACGCAGTGATTTTCCTTTTTGACTTCCGTCTACTCACAGTGTCGTTATGGTGAAATATAGTTCAGGATCATTTTGGCTATTTTTATGAATGTTAACCAGTTTTCTATAAACTTAATATCATTAACATTTAGTCACAAGAGCGTTCTCATAACATTAATAACATGTTACAACTTCTTCAAAGTGGTAACTTTTGATGGCAAGGAATCCTGACCAAGATCGTCCGTGAACCTAGGGATGATAGTTGATCAGCCCTGGGGACGAGGTTGCTCCAGTGTAGGTAAAATTAGGTGCTGGTTTATCCTTTTGAAGGCCAATCTGACACTGCTGTACACTAGCAAGCACCTTATACACGTGTCGTACTTGTCCAATATACGTTTGACAGTAGGGTTTGCACTTTTAATCAAGGACCGTTCTCTCAGGGATGACAGGGCGTGGTTGCGCCCTGCATGACCTGATCTGTGATGGATATCCTGGATTATCCAAGAAGATACATGGCAATTACTGGACGTGACTAAGGCGTGGGTGCTTCATGTCGTCTGTGATGTCAGCTTTTATGGAAACATGGACATTTTAAAAAAATACCCCAAAAGGCACTTCTTCATTTTCTGATTGTTTCACACACCAGGTTTTGTTGAACTATGCCTTATGTTGTTATAGTTCTGCTTCGAAAATGGAAGTCCAATGGAAAAGAATGTGAAGAAGCTGAAATACCAAAAGACACATCTACACATGATGACTGTTCCACAGACCAACTTTCGTTGATCAACGGCTTACTGTTTTTTTAGATCTGCTCCGGAAACGAAAGTTCAAGTTGTGTTTCCATGAAAACGGCTAAATGGCTTGAAGTTGAAAACACTAAAAGGCACATCTACATTTGATGATTGTTACACATACCAAGTTTCGTTGTTTTATGCTATATGGTTTTTTAGATCTGCTCCGGGAACGAAAGCCCATGTTGCGTTTCCATGGAAACGGCTAAAAGGCTAAAAATTTAATTCTGAAGAAGTTAAAAAATACTAAAATGCACATCTACACTTGATGATTGTTACACATACTAAGTTTCGTTCAGTTACGTCTTACAACGAAGTCGGCGGGAGATAATAAACCCTGATAATTGATAATACTGCTCTCGGGTTCATGCAATTCATACAATGCCATCGGTTTACCTGAGACATTTGCTTTGCTGATGAGACTTGAACTTGGTCTGTAGAAGCAAGAACCTGAATTGCCACTGCTCTCTTCGAAAGGTGCCAGGAAAGATAGTAGTCGGTTAGACGTTTAGCAGAGTGGTTTCCTGGTACATCAATGACTTCCAGATAAACGTTTAATACATAGACAGTAACTGATTCTCAACCATCGCGACGGTAGTGGGTCCCGTGGTCACAAGCAACATCGGCTTGTGGTACATACAGGTGATACATGGGATGAAAGAAGATATTTTGAGTGATAAAAATGTAAACAAATAACGGCTAGATAAGATCATTATGTTTTGATGGGACGTGGGTGAAGAGCCAGAGCAAAATGTGACATGCCAAAAGAGATAAAATTCTAGATAGACGTTTAATACACATTCAATAACTGTTCCATGTGAGTGTTCGCGTACGATTTAAAGGAATTCGAAGTGACACACTTAACTATCGCAACTGTAGTGGATCCATGGTCACAAAAAACTGCGGTCTGCTCTTTTGCACACAGGTACATCAATAAAAAACAAGATTTATAAGCGATAAGATAAGATACATTTAGAATTTGTCAATACGATATACGGGAAAATTTTCTTTGTAACTTCTTAACGCCATTTGTTGTTTCAAAAACTGCGGGTATTGGAAAAATTATAAGTTACATGCACATCGTCGTTCTGTTTTCTGTTTCAATTCTGTTTCTTATATAAGTGTGAAATAAAGTATTGAAACCAATCATGTTTCATCCTAGGTAAGGTATAAAGGATAGTTTACTTATTATTATTTGTTCCTTTACGTTCAGCATTGTTTAGATATAACACTTCATATTTCAAAGGATACATTTTTTTCGTATACAAAATTACCTTTTTAACAAACTAAAACTTATGAAAATGTTCAATAATTTGTCATCCAGTAATTTTCCTATTCTTATGAAAGTGTTTTTATTGGCTCTATAAACTCGGGCCAGTGAGACTATAACTTGCGGGGGAACTTGTTTGGTTCTCTAAAAACTGATTTGAAAAAAATGATAATAAGCATTGATGTAAACCCTCTAAGTGATCAGAATTGTCCTACACGACATAACATGTACATTTTTTCATTGTTTCCATACAATAGCACTATCATTTTGTTGTGTTTTTTGGTGAAGTTCTGTATCCTCGGATAACATATATAATGAACGAGAGGGACGAGCATAGGTTCTCACCATGTCAAAAACGTATCCAACAGAGAACACATGTTTAATATATGTTGAATATCTGACTTTATTTCTTGGTACACATCGAAATTTCGTTTCCTTCATTTATCTTTCAAGTTATTTCTCAATGAACGAACGTTCAGTGGACACTCCAACATATTACAGAAGCCTGAAAAGTTACCAGTTTTGTAAATTTTCATGATCAGATTCAATTTAAAAACCTATAAAATTAACCACCCCGGACCAAAAGATACACGGTTACGGGTTGTGGGACAGGTCTTATGTGCCAATATGTGGTATGCTGCAAAGAAGAAATCGATAAGCACTATTTTATTTCCAGTGAGCTGGTGGCAAAAGGTGTGCGCTTTTGGATGAGGCGTGACCCCATAGACGATTCAATCAAACCTTTTTCTGAAAACGTCGAACCAGAGTACGTGGCCATTAGTCCAAACAATGGGTTTGCATACATTACTTTACAGGTATGACTTCCTTGCATTTAAATATGATAGTTGCAAAATGTTTAAATAATTAATTTTCTGAACAATGCGTTTGCATACATTACTTTACAGGTCAACTTCCCAATGCAAGGCATAACTCTTGCCAGTCTCCATTACTGGCTGATTTAGGCCTTGCAGTATTTCCTTAAGAAATCTGTGTTTAGAAATCCAGGTCCGCTATGCATTTCCAGTGCAGCGATTCACTGCCTCGACACAAGAAAGCTAGGGAAATACCGCAAGGGTTAAATCAGCCAGTAATGCAGACTGGCAAGAGTTATGCCTTGCGTTTGGAAGTTGTTTACAGGTATGACTTGTGTGACGTTAGAATATGCCAGTTGCAAAATGTTTAATAATTCATTGTATGAACAATGCGATTGCATACATTACTTTACAGGTATGACTTCCTTCCATGTAAATATGCTAGTTGCAAAATTTTAAATAATTTATTGTCTGAACAGTGGGTTTGCCTACGTTACTTTACAGGTGTGACTTGTGTTACGTTAAAATATGCTAGTTGCAAAATTTTTAAATAATTCACTTGCGTTACATTAGAATATGCTAGTTGCAAAATGTTTAAATAAGTTATTGTCTGAACAATGCGTTTGCATACATTACTTTACAGGTGTGACTTGCGTTACGTTAAAATATGCTAGTTGCAAAATGTTAAAATAATTCACTTGCGTTACGTTAGAATATGCTAGTTGCAAAATGTTTAAATAATTCATTGTCTGAACAATGCGTTTGCATACATTACTTTACACGTGTGACTTGCATTACGTTAAAATATGCTAGTTGCAAAATGTTAAAATAATTCACTTGCGTTACGTTAAAATATGCTAGTTGCAAAATGTTTAAATAATTCATTGTCTGAACAATGCGTTTGCATACATTACTTTACAGGTGTGACTTGCATTACGTTAAAATATGCTAGTTGCAAAATGTTAAAATAATTCACTTGCGTTACGTTAGAATATGCTAGTTGCAAAATGTTTAAATAATTCACTTGCATAACGTAAAAATATGCTAGTTGCAAAATGTTAAAATAAATCACTTGCGTTACATTAGAATATGCTAGTTGCAAAATGTTTAAATAATTCATTGTCTGAACAATGCGTTTGCATACATTACTTTACAGGTGTGACTTGCATTACGTTAAAATATGCTAGTTGCAAAATGTTAAAATAATTCACTTGCGTTACGTTAGAATATGCTAGTTGCAAAATGTTAAAATAATTCACTTGCGTTACGTTAGAATATGCTAGTTGCAAACTGTTTAAATAAGTCATTGTCTGAACAACGGGTTTGCCTACATTACATTACAGGTATGATTTGCGTTACGTTTGAATATGACTGCTGCAAAATGTTTAAGTAATTCATGTCTGAAAAGCATATGGGGCATGTAGGATGGGTATGCCGCCATCCACAGTTAACACTTCATTTATACCCAATTCAAATCGGATATAATTATAATGTTTAAGGAAAACTGTTAATCATTGTGAAAGTTATACATTGTCTCATAGCCAGGTAATTAATCAATCATCTATAAATTGCACAAAGCGTTTAAACAAACCCTGTGAATCACTATCACATACAAAGAATAGATTCATCATTTGGATATTGACTTTATTAATTCGTTTGTAACTTCACGGACACAACTACTAAACTGTTTGCAATTTAAACATGAACTAATTCTGTTTATATGGTATGGAATTGTTTTGCTTTTAGGAAAACAATGCTATTGCCAAAATCAACTTGGATAGTGATACAGTGGATGACATTATTCCAATGGGGAGCAAGTCATTTGAATTTAACAGTATTGACGCAAATGATCTAGACGGTAAGTGATTTTTATTATCAATTATAATAAGGTTCCTCTTGCAGATGTTAAACATTAGAAATTCAAGTCGTGCTACTCTCCTTGTTCGCGCTTATAAGCACGGATTGATCATGAATATAAATCTAGGTCCGATTTCTCATATTATTGTTTTGTAGCTAGGCCACTTCTGTTCTTGGAATAACCTCTTATTAGGGTTTCTTCAGAGAATAACCCTTTATGAGGACTTCCGTTAGAAAGTTTTGCTTTTGGAGGGTAAGACCCGAAAAGAGACTTAGATTTGTAAGATCAACGAATCAACAGCTCCTCTAATCAAAACAATCCATAAGTGTACACAGTTTTTACAATTGAGATGGCAGATTTGAATTTGTAGCCTCCACTCGTTAAAATCAAAGTTGAACATATAGACTTGAAATAACTCTATTCATAACCATATCTTCTTAGAATATATAGTATCAGTAAGGAAGACATACTTTTTAAAAATAAGGTTTTAGAAATCAGTATTTATCAAATGAAAATATAGACGTTTGACAGTTTATTAATTGGATAAACACTATCCCTCGATCTTCTGCTCTAAAGAAACCGCAAAGTCCGAATAATCCCTTAGAGTGTAATGCTTCCCTTTAGACTTTTCTTAAACAGAAGAATCCCTTTTTAATATGTGAAAATTCCTGGATTCGCCAATGTTTCCTGTAAGTAACTGCTGAGTGCCGACTGTAACTGTTCCTGATGTTTAGGTGCTACCCTGAAAACTAGACGGGTGACGAGCCTGTATCAACCTGGCAAGATGACTTTCTTCGAGTATCAAGGTGTCAATTTCCTACTGACGGCAGATGAGGGTAGGCCCACCAGTATTCCTTCAACCACCTTCACCGATCACGGACGAGCCAGTGCGCTCGGAAGTAAGTATTTAAATGTCGAATTTTATCGCCGATGTAATGAAACATAACCAGATTAATATATATTTCATTTGTACACATGTGTATTTATAATCAATATTTACTAGAAACAAATCAAGACACATTGTCCATGACAATGATGCATGAATACGTATGACAACATTTTCCGAATAAACATGATTCAAGGAATGGGTTATAGTGAAGTAAATGCACCCGAAAGAGGGTCATATCACTTTAACAAATTCATGTAATGCTGTATATAACTCTAGCTATTAAAACAAAACTTCATCTTTGTATAACATTCAAATATGTATTACTTTCTTTGATAGTGACCTAAAATAACAAGTAATAAAGTAACACGTTCGTCATTTATTCTATTCGATTTATTTGACAAGCAATGCCAATGATGAGGTATATTCTGCAGACCTATTCATCAATACTTTTCGTCCTCTTAATCTAAGTTATTCCATGGTCTTATTTGGTCACAAAATATGGATGTTTTGAAATTTTAATTTTACGTCTTTCTTCTTTTTTGGACATTTAACCCTAATAAATGCTATTATTTTCGATGCATTTATGTACTATCATTGTCTTTTACCGAACCAAACTCCTTGTACTCCTTTAATCATAGCATCCAATTCAATGCTTTTACCTATTAAACCTCACAAACCTTCACGATAAACGTTGCTTACAAGCCATGGTATCCTTAGATATCAAATTAAAGTACATAGTTTAAATTTAACAATGTTTTCTGACTTGAGAGTTCGTGTTTAATTGACAAATTCAATCACCTGCGGCAGTGAAGAGATTCTGAAGCATTCTCATGTATTGAAAAACGTGTAACCCTTTGTTTATTCTATTTTAATCAATTTATTCACACAAACAATACTTTCAACTGTAAATACGGGTCCTCTCATGAACGAGATATTAATTTGCGTAAATATTGGACTGCTGAAGACCTCAACCGTAAACAGTTTCTTAATCGGGTGCACGGGGTTGGCTCTACTGCGCATGCCCGAGGTAGATTGTGACGTCATAGATAGAATAAAACTATTAACAACTACGACTGCCGCGGTAGTACTTAGGTTGACTTTGAGGACTTGTGCTTGACCTTGAACTCCAGGTTTTACTTCAACCTTTAATAAATCAGCTTCTCTGCTTTAAAATGAGCTGTCAATCATGTCTCTATCTGTAGTAATTTTTTAACAAAATTATCCAAAGAAAATACCCCTCTGAAAATGAATGAACCCCTACATTTCTCATGATTAAGATAAAACGGTTAATATTTTCAGATTAAGGTGTAAAATCTAAAATGTTGTGCTTTAATTTCCACTTAAGTATATGTAATCATTATTTAGATTGCATACATAATTCATGCGTTATGTTCTTCTGAATATTCCAAAATTACACAACAATGATCCTTTGAACTTTTATGACAATGACAATTTCGAAAAATGACAATTGTTGTTCTATGACTGGTGACACGTAAACTATGACAGATACATGCTTGAATGTTATTGTCATATTAAATGACGTTTCAACTTCACACCGAGCTAATAAATGTGTAGCTATCTTCAGTGGCACTTGATAGAAATTCTGCCAAAAATATACCCCGCGAAAACCCACAAAATGTTACTGTTTAGGGAAAATGTTTTAATTGTGCCCAAACTATAAATTGTTACATGATAATGTTCTGTAATGGAATTATTAACCTCAATACATAGAATAAATTGAAACTAACAGGATTTGTATCGGAGTTTTCCTAACTGAGTTGTCTAAAATACCCTAAAAAATCTATTTTCAAAAAGTTCAATTGTTTGAAGGGGCGGGCGGTTCATTTAACCTTCATTAAAAACAACGGAACGAGTTCAGGTCCGGGCTACCATCCCTATTCGTGGATAAATGTTCAGCGGTTACTTCAGAACGCGAGGTAAACAATGTCCAAAGAATAATATAAAAAAAACAGGATGAAAACAATAGGTCTTCTAAACGCACGTGCTGCAGCTGAAGACCTTATAAGGAAAATCACGTAAACAGCAATAGCTCTTCCTGACATTCGTCTTGAAGACCAAACTAGTGATAATACCGGGTCACATTCCTCAAGCGAAGGGCTCATTCGTTCTACAAACGTTTCCTCATATTGAAGGGTGTCTTTCGGCAGCTCTCTCTAACAAAGTTGGCAATCGTTGATTATACCATTACGTAATGTTTAAAGACGGGTAATGAGGTCAGGTGACACAAACTGGGTACAGGGCCACGTGGCGAAGGCCAGTCTGATTAAAACCGACGGTATTCCGCGGAAAAATGTTCAAAATAGTGCATTTACCGGGATACGAACTCATATCGTTCGGAGGTTTCCACGCCAAACCGTCTGGTAACAGCCCGTAGACTCCCATGTTCTGACGCAATTCAGTGAACCAATCAAAAGACGTGAATGTAGAAAACTGAAATCTGAACGATGCAAATCACTAAATAAGTTTAGAAAACGTAAAGATAAATTCTCATTGGAACAATATAATTTATCAAGAAACAAATACAATGCCTATTGTAAGCAAAAACGCACCGAGTTGTACAAAGAGAAACAGACTAAAATAGAAAATAATGTTAATGACTCCAAAAGATTTTGGCATGAATTGAAAGCTTTAAATAGAAAGAAAGTTTCAAATAATACTATCCCAACACAAGAGTGGTTTAACCACTTTAGAACACTGTTTTCAAGTGATAATGTAGACTGTGAAAGAAATACTCAAACTGATGAAGATGATTCCATTTTGAATAGGAACTCAAACAATGATCTTACAAGTGAAATTCTTGATTCCCCAATATCCAGAGAAGAGATCTTAGACAGTATCAACAACCTTAAATTCAATAAATCTCCTGAAATAGATGAAGTTATTCCAGAATTTTTCAAATATTCAGCTGATCTTTTACTACCATATTTTGAGTTAGTTTTTAATCTGATATTAGAACGAGGGACATTTCCGACCTCCTGGTCTCTAGGGATAATTGTTCCCTTACACAAACAGGGAAAACTTAATAATGTTGATAACTACAGAGGAATCACACTATTAAGTATATTTAGTAAAGTTTTCACATCAATTATCAATAAACGATTAACTTTTTGGGGAGAAACAATGAATAAGATAAATGAATCTCAGGAAGGATTTAGACATGGTTATACGACAATTGATAACATGTTCATTTTACAAAGTGTGATACAAAGATACTTGAATAATCAAAGTGGGAAGTTATATGCATTGTTTGTGGATTTTTCAAAGTCGTTTGACTCTGTTCGAAGGCATAAGCTATGGGGATTGTGTAACACAATGGACTTAGCCATAAAATGACAAATCTATTAAGTAACATGTATAACAATGTTAAAGCTTGTGTTAGGAATAACACGGTACTCTCTGAAAGTTTTGATGTACATATTGGAGTACGACAAGGTTGTGTACTCAGTCCTTTCTTATTTTCCTTCTTTATAAATGAACTAGCATTACAGATTGAACAAAACTGCTCACATGGTATTCAGTTACATCCCGATATGTTTAAACTTTTTCTTTTATTGTTTGCAGATGACATTGTTCTCATCTCAAGTACTATTAACGTTCTTCAGAAGCAAATAAATGAATTAGAAAATTATTGTAACAATGTCTGCTTCGCTGTAAATATGGATAAAACAAAAGTAATTGTTTTTAAAAAAGGTGGGAAATTATCAAAAAAGGAAAGATGGTAGTACAAAGGCAATAGCATAGAGACTACTACTTCATATAAATACCTATGTGTATAATTTACTAATAATCTTTCATGGTCAGTACATGCAAAATATGCAGCTGTTCAATCACGAAAGGTATTAATAAGCATAATGAGAAATATAAAGATTCTTGGGGATCTCAGTTTAACGTCTTTTTTCAGAATATTTGATGTTAAAATAAACCCTATTTTACTATATTGTGCTGAGATTTGGGGGGTAAAATACTATGACTGTATAGAAAAGGTACATTTATTTGCTTGCAAAAAATTTCTTGGGGTAAAGATGAACACATCAAATGTTATGGTGTATGGGGAATGTGGCCGATACCCTCTCATTGTATCGTCACAAATCAGAATGATTAAATATTGGTTAAGGCTATTAATATGCCATCCTATCGTTTGCCAAAAATGTGCTATAAAATGATGCTACTTTATGACAAAGAAGGTAAAAGGAGTTGGGTATCAGATGTTAAACACCTACTGTCTTCAACTGGATTTAATCATATATGGGATGAACAAAAGGTGGAATTCTCGTCATGGTTTCTGAACACGTTTACTTGAAGATTAAAAGATATTTATCAACAAAACTGGTTTGAAAAAATGTCATTATCTACAAAATGTAATTATTACTCTATCATCAAAACGCATATTTATACAGAACGTTATTTATCATGTGTCAAAGTTAAGAAATTTAGAGTATGTTTAGCTCGTTTCCGTTGTTCATCACATGATCTGTTAATCGAAAAAGGTAGATTTGTTTATATCAAGAGAGAAAATAGAATATGTAGAAGCTGTAATTATAATAGTATTGAAGATGAATATCATTTTCTTCTTGTATGTCCAGCTTATGATAATATACGTAAAAAATATATTAAAGAATTCTATTTTGTCCATCCATCAATTGATAAATTTTCTTCTTTATTGAATTGTTCAAATGAAAATGTAATTAAAAATGTTGCAGTTTTTCTCCACAAAGCTCTAATGTTACGCAGTGCATACATGTGAAATGTACTATAGGCCTGTGGCCTTCTAAGTACCGAAATAAAGATTGATTGATTGAAGACGTCCAACAAAAGCTTTCGGTGCGAGAAGCTAGGGGCAGATAACTCAAAACAGTTATCCTTTTGTCTGTTCCGAATGCTATCAAAACAGCGACCGTTTAAAAACTATGATGAGATTGGTCAGCTATTTGACTGGGCTTTGGCTGCGCTAAACTTGTTCGGAACACACGCCTATACGGGATGTTCTCTGACCTTGTGGCGAGTAATCTACAGAACTTGTTCGTATCCCGGTAGATATATTATTTTGCAAATTTTATTCCTCGGAACAAGGTCGATTTTAATCAGACTGGGCGAAGGCTGACAGGAAATTCGTTTTCAATCTAAAGTTCGTAATCAAAACAAACTCGTACCAAACATTGTTTGCAACGGGTCTGTGAAGTTAGCGAATTATTACCATTTCCTTAATCCTTGTACACAATGTGAAGTTAGCAAATTTTAAACAGTTCCTTATTCCTTATTTATTTCATTAGTAACTAATACTTGTTCTTAGCTCATTATTCAATATTTAAGACTGTAAATAACAATAACGTTCTTCTCTTGTGTACCGGTACTTGTATTCATAACGCAGAAAGCCCACAGCCTTGTAGCTGAACCGAGCGCTTGACGAGCTATACATAGCATGTACAGCAAATGGGCGATTTAAAATGGCTTCGTTTCAATCTGTTGCTGTGCAAGCAAATCAAAGATAGCTTCTGTGTCAGCACATAGAGCTTTGAATAAAATTAAATAAATGTAAAGTTTAACTAAACAGTTCATGTGAGCCAGGACGTGCTCCGCGAATCGCGCTATATATAGGTCAATCTGAATCCGTCGCTGAGAGTGTGAAGTTAATTATTCGATATTGGCGAATGATGCACAGAAGACGTCGCTGGCACCCGTTTCAGAATCTATAGGTTTATATATGAATCAGCACATGTTAGCCCTGTATCAGGCGTACATCTCAGCTGTCACAATGTTTAATGTATGGTTGCGAACGTGCATTGTGAACTCTCATCGGTCAATCTGAATCCGTTGCTGAGAGTGTGGAGTTAGTTACTTATTCGATATTGGCGAATTATACACAGAAGTCGTCGCTGGCACCCATTTCAGAATATATAGGTTTATATATGAATCAGCAAATCATAGGTCTCTCTCTGGGGGTACATCTCAGCTGTAATAATGTTTAATGTACGGCCACAAACGTGCATTGTCAGTTAGTTCTAGGTCAATCAGAACCCGTTGCTGAGAGTGTGAAGTTAGTAACTTATTCGATATTGGCCATTTATGCATAGAAAACGTCGCTGCCACTCGGTTCAGAATATATAAATTTATATATTAATAGGTCTGTCTCTAGGGTACATCTCAGCTATGATAAAGTCTACTCATGGCCGCGAACGTGCATAGTGTGACGTTAGCTACTTATTTGATATTGGCCATTTCTTCCCTGAATTCCTCACTGGCCCCCGTTTAAGAATACATTGGTTTATATATGTTAGCTTAACTTAGCTATGTCTCTGGGGTACATATAACCTATATCAAGTTTTAATGTACGGCCGCGAACGTGCATTTTGGGCTCGCTATAGGTCAACCTGAGTTAATCTAAGTTAGCTACTTATTCGATATTGGCCATTTCTGGCCTGAATTGGTCATTCAAACTACTGCAGATATGTAATCGTGACACAATCAAATGTATCATATTTCATTTCAAATATTGAATAAATCGAAACCAACTGAGGTGTGTACTTTCTTCTGTATTTCAGTTTATGTCATTCGAGTTTACCCTGTTTATATGTTTATCAGAAACAAAACGTCTCTAAACATTTAGATAACGATACCTATGTTTGCTTTGAGTTAGTATTTATGTATTTATCCTATTGATATTTGTTTAAACCAGTTTGTATTTCAAAATGAATAAGTTTGTGGGAAAATAAATCGTATTGCAATTTGCCTTTACCCCGTTTTAATTATTTGATATGAAATTAGCTCCACTATATTCCAATTTTGAATAATCGTAGAAGCCACCGTAGTACGTAGTTAAGTTACCAGTATTTACCTTGAAAATGGCAAGTGTTAAGGTGTAACGGCTAACACTTTTCTTTTATGTTAATGGATGCTTTATTCTTTTCTTTGTTTCAGTATTGATATAACTTAATAATAGTTGTGACAGACACAATCAATGAAAATACGCGACCCCTTTGAATCAATGATGTAAACAATAACACTAGCGAGACGCTCGCTTGGATTGCCCAGGTGTGTAGAGCGTGGAAAGTCGTGATTGGCTTATTTAAACTTTTGCTGCCTGTTTTAGGGAGGTATATGTTTAAAGCGGTCTTTTCACTGTTTTCGATTTAATTTGAATAAAATGAAGGGGTAATGTTATTTTCGAAAGCCATGATCATTTCTGCAAAACGTTCCCCATCGGGGTTAGTGTTACTTTAACATAGAGTCTCAGAGGAATAGTAAAGATAACAGCGATTGAGGTTGTTTTCAAGTGAGTGTATATTGCACCATGATCACTTGTTATCGCGTTAAACATTGTGTTTCAGATTGGAACGTTGATCCAACTCTGCTAGCTGAACTGACTTCAAACTCGGAACTAGGTAAGCTTTAACCATGAAGAACGATTCGATATTTGTACAATTGTCGAAAATGGACTGCATACAATGTTTGTCGATGTTTTTTGTTCTCAGATTCCTTCCATAACAATCAAAGGAGCAAAGTAGTTTTTGGTAACAGTGATCATCGTGAAGGAGCAAAGTAGTTCTTGGTAACAGTGATCATCTTGAAGGAGCAAAGTAGTTCTTGGAAACAGTGATCATCTTGAAGGAGCAAAGTAGTTCTTGGTAACAGTGATCATCTTGAAGGAGCAAAGTAGTTCTTGGTAACAGTGATCATCTTGAAGGAGCAAAGTAGTTCTTGGTAACAGTGATCATCTTGAAGGAGCAAAGTAGTTCTTGGTAACAGTGATCATCATGAAGGAGCAAAGTAGTTCTTGGTAACAGTGATCATCATGAAGGAGCAAAATAGTTCTTGGTAACAGTGATCATCATGAAGGAGCAAAGTAGTTCTTGGTTACAGTGATCATCTTGAAGGAGCAAAGTAGTTCTTGGTTACAGTAATCATCTTGAAGGAGCAAAGTAGTTCTTGGTAACAGTGATCATCTTGAAGGAGCAAAGTAGTTCTTGGTAACAGTGATCATCTTGAAGGAGCAAAGTAGTTCTTGGTAACAGTGATCATCATGAAGGAGCAAAGTAGTTCTTGGTAACAGTGATCATCATGAAGGAGCAAATTAGTTCTTGGTAACAATGATCATCATGAAGGAGCAAAGTAGTTCTTGGTAACAGTGATCATCTTGAAGGAGCAAAGTAGTTCTTGGTTACAGTGATCATCTTGAAGGAGCAAAGTAGCTAGTTCTTGGTAACAGTGATCATCATGAAGGAGCAAAGTAGTTCTTGGTAACAGTGATCATCATGAAGGAGCAAAGTAGTTCTTGGTAACAGTGATCATCATGAAGAAGCAAAGTAGTTCTTGGTAACAGTGATCGTCTTGAAGGAGCAAAGTAGTTCTTGGTAACAGTGATCATCATGAAGGAGCAAAGTAGTTCTTGGTAACAGTGATCATCTTGAAGGAGCAAAGTAGTTCTTGGTAACAGTGATCATCTTGAAGGAGCAAAGTAGTTCTTGGTAACATGAATAATCATGAAATAGCAGCGAAGATCTAGGTTACAGTGGTCATCTTGAAGGAGCAGCGCAGTTCTAGATTACAGTGATCATGTTGTAGGAGCAAAGTCGTTCATATCAAAGTAGCAACGTAGTTCGTGGTAACAGTGATCATCTTGAAGGTGCAACGTAGTTCTAGGTAACTGTGATCATCTAGAAATTCGTATTGACGTTTATTTAATTGCAAAATGATGTTTATTAAATCCATTTCTCTTAAATAAAAATGAAAGGGTTTATTTTGAATAACGTTTCAAATGATTGTTTTATAAATTGTATTATTTTTATTATTATTATTATAATTATACCCCCGACCTAAAAAGGTCGGGGGTATATAGTAATACCAATGATTCCGTCCGTCCGTCCTTCTGTTCGTCCGTCCGTCTGTCCTTCCGTCCGTCCGTCCTTCCGTCCTTCCGTCCGAAGAACATTTTTGTCCGATCGATTACAGAAAAACTGTTCATCTCATCCTTTTCAAATTTGGTACATGTCTT
Organism: Gibbula magus; assembly: GCA_936450465.1. Taxonomy (NCBI): domain Eukaryota; kingdom Metazoa; phylum Mollusca; class Gastropoda; order Trochida; family Trochidae; genus Gibbula; species Gibbula magus. The sequence continues at coordinate 22,668,825 of OW388289.1, read as the reverse complement.
GTCCACCACTAGGAGAGGTGCAGTGCGAAGTTAAAACCAAATTGGTGATTTTTTGAATTTTTGGCGAATTTGTTTATTTTTTAACTTAGTCAAATTCTGAGCATTTTTTGTCCGATCGATTACAGAAAAACTATTCATCTCATCCTTTTCAAATTTGGTACATGTCTTGTCCACCACTAGGAGAGGTGCAGTGCGAAGTTAAAACCAAATTGGTGATGTTTTGAATTTTTTGCGAATTTTTTTATTTTTTAACTTAGTCAAATTCTGAGCATTTTTTGTCCGATCGATTACAGAAAAACTATTCATCTCATCCTTTTCAAATTTGGTACATATCTTTTTTAGCACTAGGAGAGGTGCAGTGCAAAGTTTAAATCAAATTGGTGAATTTTAAAATTTTTGGTGAATTTTTTAATTTTTTAACTTGGTCATATTATGAGCATTTGTTGTCCAATCGATTACAGAAAAACTATTCATCTCATCCTTTTCAAATTTGGCACATGTATGTCTTCTTCACCACTAGGAGATTTGGTGAATTTTGAATTTTTGGCGATTTTTATAATTTTTTTACTTCATCATATTCGGAGCTAGAATGAATGAAGCTACTTCTGTGTTGTGATTTGTGGTCAGTGATCAGTGGTAATAGCAGTAGTGTATTATGTTACCCATACCTTTTCAAGTTACTATTATTCCTATTTTTACGTAAACCATCTTTTTTACATGAAGATCGACACTTGTCCTACCCTTTTCACAAACAGTTTAATCTTAGCAATTACATTTCATAGCTTATCAATCCTTAGGTGTGCAGACACCTCTCTCTTTAAGTAAAATAATGACGTCAAACCTTAACAGTCGGGGGTATTAGTGAGCCAAGCTCACTTTTTTGCTTGTTAACTTATGTTTTTTTTCTGGTTTTTAAATTTAATGAAATACTTTTAAAATGAATTAAAACGATGTTACATGTAAAATTATCAAGATTATTCTACTCGAACATGATTCTGTTGATTTTTATGAAACCATGACCTTTAACTTTTCTCGTTTCTTTTCATTTGTATTGATATGTTGCAGCGTCAGGTCACCTGAGTTACGATTGCTTGTTTTATTAAGGGTTTGTAATATGTTTCCAGGTCGTGCCTACATGAGCAATATTGATGGCATTGATAATGGACAACGGGTAGTGCCAGTTATGTTCGGGGGTCGAGGTTTCTCTATTTTGAGTTTGAATAATTATACTCACGAATACGAGAGTGCTGATGAACTGGAAAGACAGAGTAGGACACACTACCCACAGACATTCAATGGTGACTGTTGCATTGCCTCTCAAACTCCAAACCAACAGTTTGATAAACGGTCAACCTGGATGGTAAGATAACTTTACACTATTAATGACATGGTTCGGTTTTGAGTAAGAAGATTAAAAAGGCCGAATATTAACTGCAATAATAATAGTAGTATGTTGACACGCCTGCAGGTCCCCAATTTCAATAAACATATAGGGATGTTTTTTTTCAAATCAACCAACGAGAACACATATGCATTCATGACACAAGTTATATCATCACTTTAATTAATGTACATGGTCTTTATCCTGCCTCATATACAACTGTTGATCTCTGAGTCGGCCAGGTGGCTCTGTTTAAAGTGGGAACGTCAACAGCTCTGTAAATCACACACTTCTGGACATGGTCGTATCATAGCTGAGATAACAGTCCCTTTATGTTCAGCTGAGAAAACAATCCCTGGATATTCAGCTCTGAAAATAGTCGAGCTTCGATCCCTTAAATGGTTAATTGAGATTAGCACTGTCGCGTACCCGGTAGGGAGGGGACATCCAAGATTTCGGCCGGAACAGATAGACAAAGGTAGGTTTCTGCTTCTAATGTCCTCTTCTCATAATTGTCGAGGTTTTGTTGGTTACATTTTACTATGGATAATTGTGAAATAACCCTGAAATACCATAGTGTAGAATGTTGGTGTTCAAACTGTGATTTCTAGTTGAAGTTTATCACATTTTTGTTTTCGAAGCGGTGATGATTCATTTAAATATGTTGTTTCCTATCCTTATCGACCTTGTTTGTGATAAATATCGTCACACATTTTGAAAGTCGGTTGTGATGAAGATTTCTGTACAATATAACTGATTTGGTTCATTAATCCATTCGATATCGACAAATTAACAAAACAACATGGCAGCGGAGAGGACATGCCAGTACACCCATGGAGGGAACCCAGAAATAAGGCCTTTTCGGATAGGCAGTGGACATAATCACTGACACACGATAAGCAGGTCCAAATGGTGTCCAGTTATCATATGTAAGAAAACAACTTGTTTTTCGTGATGATTTGTGTTGTAAATAAAGATTTTGATATAAGCAGCCTGTGTCAACAAATTCAACTTCATAAGTTCAATAGTCATTCTGAAATAAATCTTTGAGTGTATGAAAATTAAGTGTATGTTACTGTCCCAAACTGAAAGTAGACCTATTTGAGCATTGCCTGCTCTTATTCATTGAAACTACATTTAAAGTTTAGTTTGCTATTTTCCCTACTTAGCATCATTTACACGTCATATGCAAGCACCTGTTTAAATTATTAATTAATTTCTTCCGGAGTTATTCTTGAGTTGCTCTATGTCCCAAACTGTGTAGATATTATTATGTACGTTACCCACACTTTGTGATGCCCATATATCCGTATTAGAGACCTGTCAAAACATCCTATCTAAAATATGTAGATACAAGTTAACTCTTTTAGAATTTTTACAAATTATAATATCTTTCTGCATATATCCTGTATATATTCCAACCCTCACTGGTTCAATTTGCTCAGAACTCATTAAAGGTGCATCCATTCTGTTTCATAAAATTCCAATTCACCATATGTGCTGTTTACAGTGCAAATAAATTCACTCGGCTTGCATATTCATCCCGAATCACCAAATAGATCATAATTACTAGTTTCCAATTAAAATAGAGTAACATCATTGTGCATGTGCAGAAACCGTAACTACACATCTCATTTACGTGCACAGTAGTTATATGACCTATTAAACATGATCAACCCAAATTAATCAGTTTGTCTGTTATAAATAAGATTCCAAAATTACGTTTGACTCATTGGCGCGCGCAACACGGGTCACATTGTCCGGTTTTCGATCAGAAATGACTACTTTCGACAAAGATCAAAATGGCAATATTTGGCAACAGTCAGTACTTCCCGATAACATAACACTATTTATAACGTTTAGCATATGTGACCCCAAACAACACAATGGATGTTCCTTTAAGGTCGCCATTGGTCAGTCCACCTTAAACATAGTTCTATCTGGTGTCAATCCACATTAAGAATTATGGTTCGCCACTAAGTTTAATATCCACTTGTATCAGTTTCGGATGACTGGATTACATAATCTATCCAGCAAGGTCGTCTAAATCTACTCATCCACAATCCAATAATTTAATTTGTGGCATGACTGTCTTCAAAATGATCATGATCAACTCTGTAGAGGTCGGGTGATGGCTTATCTGAAGCTGTTACGGAATTCTGATAGATAAGTTATCCATCATCATTCCAGTAATGTACCAATAGTACACGACTAGAAGCAATGTTACCTCAATTTTATAAAAGTACGCACTTTTGATTTCTTCAACCGCAACAATTGTCAGCAAACCCATGGACTACGACGGATCTGTGATCTATGAGGTTCTCTTTCAATTTATTCCGTTAGCCAAACCCCGATTTTTATGTTGGAAAGTACGTCCATAGAAAATTTTTGTACATATTTGTATAATATTTGTTTGGATATTGAACCTTGTGGGTATATACTAAAGGAAACTGAATTATGACACGTTGTTATTATTAAGAATTTTGATAAAATGATGAGGAAATAGTGAGAAAATGGTGATATTCAACGATTTCATGTTTTTTTTTAATAACACATTTTACCAAATGTATTTCATGTTGGGAAGAATGTTTTATTCACCAAGCATCACATTTATAACAAAGAGTCAATTTGCACAAGAACAAAAACACGATTCGAACACGAAATGGGCACTGAAATTAGGTAATTTGTAAGTTATTGGTTGACATTTCAAGATAAGTCTCCCTTGAAGAAATAGCTAGAATATTTCTTTAACTTTAAGTATAACTGTAATGACCTGAAAAATGACATATTGAAACCCTTATTTAGTCCCGAGCAGATTACACTGATGGTGTAGACAAGACGTCGCAACACATTTTTGAATTGGAAACATCAAACACCTTGTTATGTCATAGCTCATGTCTATCTGTTTATACATCAAAACATCAAAGACAAAGATATCTTAAACGATAACAATAAATAAAAATAGTTGTTTGGCGTTTCCAAAGTTATTGCACAGTTGCATGGCCACTAATGTGTTTCATATTAAAGACCACTGTCTTTTCTGTGGCACCAACGGAGCATTGGGTGATTTATGTTGCTTCAGATGCAAGGTATCGCGTTGATTGCAAGTATAAATTAATGTCAAAAAGGTCCATTTTTGCAGCACGGTTGACAAAAGATGATGAGTCACTGTTGTGGGACTTGCCGTCTTTACCTAAAAGGCCGGTCACACAGCCCAAAACTTGCGCAACATACGAATCACGCACAACGTGCCTGTCCGTCGAGAATTTGACCATTTTCACTGATTTATGCGATTAAAAATCACAGATGAATTGCGCAAGAACTACGGAAAGAGCACTCACAAATCACTAACAAACCACGCACTTCAGCGCATGGACACGCAAACAGGGCGAATACGTGGCTGTGAGCGACGAAAGGTCCGCTGAAAAACCACGCAAAATCTTCTCACTTGCACTAATGAACTGCGCACTTGTGCGAACCATGCGTCTTATGTCTGCTAATCGTCGAAAAACGCGATAGCGGCAACATGTTCGCGAACGATCACTGACATTCCACGCATATTTCGAGCACTGTCCATGTAAGAACTGTAAGCTGCTCAAAACTCGAAATCGCGTATAGCGTCGATCCGGCGAACATCGACGGACACCTACGAAGGTTCCACATCAGGCAAACTGATGAAATGCGCAAATCATGCATGTATCGCGTAAGACTCGAATCGTGTGCGTGATTCATTTGTTTATGCAACATTTGGGCTGTGTTACCGGCCCTTAAGCGTGCATGGACTGAAAGGGTTCTGAAAGAAGCAAATCTCACACCCACCATGGTCAGCTTCGATGCCGTCGACCTTTTCACCAACACCTCTCCACAGGAAACCCAAGAAGTTCTCCGAACCAAGCTCCACACCCGCATTGACCATGTCAACGCCAGGTTCACCATCAACAACATCACCAACCACGTTTTCAGCTGCTTCGAAATTTTGTCTTCACTGACAAGATCCACGGGCACACAACTATCTTCCCTAAATAACAGAGATGTCATGACGCCCTTCGGAGAACCTCCCTTTCAGTCACTTTGCTGGTTCCACAAGGTTGATGAAATCTTCACCACCATAGCCATCACATTGACCCCAACCATCTCCTACAACATATCAACGCCCAGCATCCAAGAATCAGGATCACCATGAAAACGGAAACTGATTTCTCAGATGTCTCCTTGCAAGCTACAGGGCATGGACTGAGACCAGCTGTCTACCGCCTGAAAACACACACCGACCAGGACATACCAAATTTCCTGTCGTCACCCACTAATCAAGCATAGCCACACTCGCAATACGTGCTAAATCCATCCGTCAACCTGATGCCCTCAATAAATAACTAAAACATCTTAAGGACACATGTACCTCACTCAATGGATATCCTGCAGGCCTAGTCATTTAGTCTATCAACAAAACACTCACCATCAAAGATACCACCCACAAGCCTTAACCGTTGCAAATACATGACACAATTCCCTAAATGCATATCAGCTATCTCAGCCACAAGATCGCCACCTCATCAAGAACAAAGCGGCAGTGATGTTACATTTTCCAGTGACAAGACCCTCAAGCAATTACTCAAAGCCAACAGCGGAGGAACCAGCATAACAAGCTCCAATCGAAGAGGTTTTATCTACAAATCTCATGCCACTGTGGAGAAGAGTACATCAGGGAAATGCTGCAGCCTATCAACACAAGGACCAAGGAAAACATAGCGTCTGCTAACACACTTGACCAGAAATCCACCCTATCTGAGCATACTCTGAACAAGGATCACACCATCAATTGGGAGGCTACCAAAGTCTGTCAACAAAAACAACTTGCGCCAAAGACAACCCAAACAAGCGATTGACATTCGAATGGAACAACCTGCAATAAACTGCAATCAAAGCATATTCCTACCATGTACCACTGTAATCGCTCATCTTAAACATCTACCTTCTGTCGGAGGAAAATCCTAGGAGCACCAAACCAAATCCTAGGAGCACCAAACCAAATCCTAGGAGCACCGACCCAGCCATCCATTCACTCTTATCCGAGGAATCTACAGCTATCAGAACCATTCACTATCCAACCATTTCAAAGCCCCAGGTCCAAATCACTGGCCTCTCCTTATATCCTCAATCACCATGACTTCTTAATTTCACATCCAATCAACTGTAATTCTTGTATCTGCAAAATAAACCAACACAATTGGCCTTCTTCCTTTTTATCCCACTGGTATTTAATACCGTGGGATATAATCGTCGCCCTCTCCGTCTGTCCGTCCGTCCGTCCGTCCGTAATCATTTCGTTTCCGGAGCAGAACTCGAAAACAGTTCATGATATCTGGTTGAAACTTTCCATGTGTATTACCCACCAACTGAAGTGGTGCATTTTCATATTTTGAGGTTTCTGAAAATTTTAATTTTTTTCGTTTTCATAGAAACATATTTGATTTGGACTTTGTTCAGAGATGGGTTCGTTTCCGGAGCACAGCTCCAAAACTATTCATCATATCTTCCTGAAACTTTGCATGTGTTGTACCCACCAACTGAAGTGGTGCCTTTTGATATTTTTAGATTTCTAAATATTGTTTTTCTTTCGTTCGAAACACATTGGATTTGGACTTTGTTCAGGGATAGGTCTGCTTCTGTAGTAGAACTCCAAAACCCTTTATCATGCCTCGAACTCAGCATGTGTATTAATTTATCCCCTAACTGAAGTAATTGATATACAATTATCTGTCAAAGATGTGTTTTATAAATTATGTGGGACCGGTGGGATATGTCATCTTCTGATGACTCTTGTACCAATGTGTATTACTTACGTCCAATCAGTACTTCAATAAAGCCTGTATGCAAATTCTCACTGTATACCAATCTCATACCCTCTCTGAGTTTCCTCGCCATTGGTTGGTTTGCTATAAACATGTATCCAATGTTGTTATTTCTTACATTCAAGCTGATGATGGAGTAAGTATATATTCCGAAACGTCATGTATTTTCACATTAAAGAAGTTGTTATCCACAAAATCTCCCCTCCCATATCAAGTGATCATATCTGTTTTTATGCCCCCGAATCGGAGATTCCGGGGGTATATTGTTTTTCACCTGTCTGTCCGTCTGTCTGTCCGTGTGTTTGTCCACAAAAACTTTAACCTTGGCCATAACTTGGATTGCTCAGAGCTAGGGCTTTCATACTTGGCATGTGCATACGTTGTGATAGCTGATAGCACATATCCGGGGGCATCTTGTTTTCAGTACGCAATTATCAAGAATTGGCATGTGGTTACATAAAGTCCTATTTCAGAATTGGTCAAAGATAAACAAATATAAATACAAACTGAAACTTTAGCACTATTTATTTTAATTGTTAGTCCATAAACGTAAATATAATCAAAAGAAAAATAATTCATCATGAAATCAAATTTTACTGTTAGAAAATCAAATTTGCTAAGAAGCCTCGTTTATCCAGACACCTTATCAACATTTTGGCCTTTCGTTATTTGTTTCCACAAAAAATGTACTTAATTTTCATATTCCAATTTACAACAAATGATATGTAACTGCCTTTATTTTATTTCATTTTTGTGAACACAAAAGTATAATTACTTGATGTGTCCGGATAACTGAAATCACGAGTGGACCGTATCAAAATGCTCAATTATGACAAAGTGTCATCATTCAGTTTCCTCGAGTATATACCCAAAGGGTTAACCATGCACTTTTCCGGTCTTTAGGGCTGACTGCTGGGCAAATTCTATGATATCTGAATACTTGGAACACGATTGACATGCTCTTTAAACGGTCCGACTTGTATTCTGATCTTTCAATTAATGTCACATTTTGTATTTCAACCAGTCCTATTTCAGTCCGTCTATTCCTTTTTATTATTTAAAAACAACGAATGAAATGTACGTTATCATTTCATTGGAATATTCGTCAGCTATTTCCTTTTGATCCAGTGACTTTGTATCTAACAATATAAAATCTAGATCTTTGTTATATAACATGTCAATCTTGCGATACATATAGAATACTAAACGAATGGTAATGGGGGGTGGGGGGGGGGGGGGGGGGGGGGGGGGGGGGCATTGTATGTATGAGTTGTTATCATCAGAATTTTCTCTCACAAAATGTCTTTCAGGTTGAAAAACACTTTGGAATAGAGAGCCAAAAAAAAAAAAATTCTCCCTAAAATTTGTGGAGGGGCTGAGCCCCCCCTAGCCCCCTGTGTTGCTACGGGCCTGTAATGTGATAGCAAATTGTATTCAGTCGTTGCAGAAGAGATAAGAAGTCTGCATGATGATTGTTGACGCCGGCAATATGTTTGCAATTTAGCGACAGTCGCTTATGTGTGGCCGTGGCCCATATACCTTTGGCTATTTGTGTCAAAGCCTGTGAGGGGCCGCCTTTGTTGTTCACATAAGCTAAAGCAGTACTGTTGTCGGTGAGGATCTGCACACTTAACCCGCGCAAATAAGGACCAAATTCTATCAGGGATAACACTATCGCCATCAATTCTCTGTAGTTGGATGATGTTTTGGAAATGTTTGTATTCCAATTGCCTGATGCTTCTGCTGTCTCTGACATTTGCAGAACTCCACCCCAACCTATTCTTGAGGCGTCCATTATTATCTGAGCATTGACGGATTTGTGACATAGTTCTCTGCAATTGGAATTATCAACACAAGAACCCCTCCCCCCCCCCCCCCCCCCCACAAAAAAAAAAAAAAACCCGCTAATATAAGATGAGTACTTTCACTTAAATCTACTTCTAATTGAGAATGCAAAAATTGACAGTTGCCATTTTGAAACATTGTAAACAAGTCACGTGATTGGACGATGTCATGTACCGTTCGAAAGTTGTCGCGTTTGCACGAGATGTTATCGCAGATGTGTATAACCAACTCATTGTTATCTAATGAGTGATTTCACCACGGTTGAGTAATACACATTTTTAAAAGCATAACCTATAACTATACATATTTGGAAATCAAAAATTCTAAATTACTGTATATCAGGTGTTTATATGTACATTATTGAATTGTAAATGCATCACAGTTTTCTCGTTTCCATATTGAACGTAGATTTCTGACAAAATATGTTAGTGTTAACACAAAACTGGGAATGGTATTTGTAACTTGTGTGAGGAACAGGTAACATCTGGTGCTTTACCAGCGGTAACGTACATTGTATATCAATTTGCAAATGCTTGCGATGCTTGAAATTGAAGTACGTGTGGACTATCTAACAATTACATACATTTTTATATTAAAAATATCTATATTTATTATTTGTGCAATACCAAAGAGTATTCTTAGGTAGCTTTGTCAACTCCCCGAAGTCGGAGATACAAAAGGATGATACTGAATATGATGTAAGCCCTGTGCAGATGACAGCAAGCTATATATATATATATATATATATAATTTTAAAAAAATAGTTCAGTTCCTAAAATAGAGGTAAATATTTTATAAATACTTAAATGCAATAGTTGTCTTTACCTCCCAAACGTATACCCCTGTCAAACTGCATGCGCGTTCTCACGGCGAATGCTTTGCGTTTTTATAATTAAAAATGACATAATTCAATCAAAACACCGCGTGAACACCGGAAAAGATATTTGCATCGCAATAAGTAGCTTTCAGCTAGTTTAAGTTACCTTCTCCAACCAACTACACTCGCGTACATGTATACCAACGAAAGATATACTGATGGAAATGAAAAGGGAACTCATAGTTACTATTACCTAATGTCTGGCATGTTCCGTTTGTTGGAGGCTGCATGTAACCATTGTAAACTTAAAATGTTGAAGCTTACAATAACTGAACAAGAGTCATCAGAAGATGACATATCCCACCGGTTCCACAAAATTTATAAAACACATCTTTGACAGATACTTGTGTATCTACTACCGTACTTCAGTTAGTGGGTATTACAGATGCTGAGTTTCAGGTATGTTAAGGGTTTTAGACTTCTGCTCCAGAAGCAGTCAAAATCAACAACAACCAACATCCCTCTCACGTTTCTATGGAAACAGAAAAAAATTAATTTTTCAGAAAAAATCTGAAAAAATATCAAAAGGCACCACTTCAGTTAGTGGGTAATATGATATGATGAACGGTTTTGGAGATGTGCTCCGGAAAAAACCTGTCTCTGAACAAAGTCCAAATTGAACAAGTTTCTATGGAAACGAAAAAAATATTTTTTTTCCAGAAATCTGAAAATATCAAAAGGCACCACTACAGTTAGTGGGTAATACACATGCAAAGTTTCAGGAAGATATGATGAATGGTTTTGGAGCTGTGCTCCGGAAACGACCCTGTCTCTGAACAAAGTCCAAATTCAACAAGTTTCTATGGAAACGAAAACAAATAAAATTTTCAGAAATCTGAAAATATCAAAAGGCACCACTTCAGTTGGTGGGTAATACACATGGAAAGTTTCAGAAAGATATCATGAACGGTTTTCGAGTTCTGCTCCGGAAACGAAATGATTACGGACGGACGGACAGACGGACGGGGTGATGACTATATCCCACGGTGGGATAAAAAGGTACTTATTGCACGTGAAAATTTATTTCTATGAACTCAAACAGTCGACGATTGTCAGTATACCCTTTAATACCTTGAGAATCATGCCAAGACATCTTTCTGAAAATGAGAAATGGCAGGCTATTAAATTCATTAACAGCGGCCAATCAACATGCCAGACAGCCAGACAAGTTATCAAGTCAAAAAGTGTAATTTCACGTCTGTGGAACCGGTACCGCCAGACAAGGAGCGTCAAGATTAGATCAGGCTGTGCTCCCAAACGTAAAACAACGGCCCGTAACGATCGTCAGCTGCTGTTGCTTTCCCTACGTAACATATTCAAATCAGCATAAAAAAAATAAACTCTGAGTTCAGGCAGTAACAAAACTAAGAATGTGTGACCATACTGTCAGAAACAGACTAAAAGCAGCGGGCTTAAACCATGTCGTTCAGTTGTTGCGAGTTAGATGACTGCTGAGCACTGATGTCTCAGAAGAGCATGGGCGACACAACATCAAGACAACTTCGACATTGGCGCAATACCATGTTCAGCGAGGAAACGAAATTCAATTTTGATTTCGCAGATGGTCGGATCCGCGTTTGGCGACGCCTTCGTGAATGTCATCATCAGTGCACCATTAAACAACATATTTCCTATGGTGGTTGATCTGTGATGGTATGGGGCGTAGAATCAACGTTGTTCGACTTGATGAAACGATGATTGGTGTTCGTAACAGAGACGAAGTGTTGCAATCTGTTGTTCTTCCTTTCCGCCGTAGAGTGGGTGTAAATTTGGAGTTTCAACATGACAATGCTTGGCCCCACACGACTCACGTCAGCAGTGATTTCCTCACGCAGAACAACATCAGAGTGTTGCCATGACCGTCTAAAAGTCCAGACCTTAATCCCATTGTACACCTCTTGGACGTTCATTGGATCGTGATGCCCCACCCAGACATTTGATGCCATGTTCTATGCTCCCCAACTAGATTGGCGCGCAATTCCTCGAGCTATCATCCGAAACTTGATCCAAAGTGTTCCACGACAGTGTGAGGAAGTGGTCAGGAAGCAGAGTGGACACATCAGATTTTACCTGTGATGCACATACTTTATGAAATATACTTGATCAAAATCCCATGACAATAAATCAAGTTTCATCATAAATCCATGCGTTCCTGCATTCATTTCCATCAGTGTATATTAATCAACAATGGATGAACACGACTGAAACCTACTTACACAAGTTTATTAAAAGGCAACTGAACTTAAATTGCAATTTTTGAGACATTATCCCTTCATATTTCTTAAAAACACGGCTTTTAAAAAAATCGTTGTTTTAAAATCTCCTTAGACTGGGCGCACACTACATCCGATTTTTGCGATCGATCATGCATTGCGTTGTGTTTTTCCCAACACACTAAAAGAGTACATGCGTTAAGAAAATGCATAACATATCGCGTTTTATTAAAAGTTCATATAGGTGCTATATATCTCTAGTGTATTGTAGTCTGCAGATATGGGTGTCAACATAGCTATGCTCTTATTGGAAGAGGAAGAGGAAGAAATGGTGATCAATTTCTCTGTAATCAGCGTCTTTTTTTGTACATGTATATGTCGGCAAAAATAATATCAAATATTGTTTTCAAAACTATATAAAAAGCGGGATTTTTAATTATGGATCAAGACATAATAATACCACGCATGGTACATTGGCCTACCCACTTTCCTTCATGTGATGGGGAAACCCCCTCCAGAGGGTAAAATTTGACTTAAGATAGGGAATCCCCCATGCGATTTCGTTTGCGATGGGATAAAATAGGTGCAGCACCTATTTCCATCGCATCGGATCGCATCGCATTGACGCATCGGACGTAGTGTGCGTAGCCAATGAAAAATACTCTGTGTGCGGCTTTTTTACGCATCGCAAGAAAAATCGGACGTAGTGTGCGAGACGAAACATTAAACTAAAATTGTATCAACACTGTACTTATAGTTTTTAAAAGTGAGGTATTCTGATGACGTGTAAGCATCAAGCCCACTGTCAAGATATTTTGTAATAATGTTATATACCCCGTGGTTTTACCAGGGTCCAGAGATCAGCGCTATTGCTGTGGGCACCGTCGATAGCCAAACGCTGATAGTAGCTGGTAGTGGACGAAACGGCGTGTTGTATGTGTTTAGGCTTCTGGGCGCGACCCCATCTGTTGACTTCCAGAGTGTGTACAGGGCAGGTGCAATCGACGGAACATGGCAACAACTATATGATCGTGTAGAAATTGGAGATGCGAGAATCAGTGACATCAAGTAAGCAAACAGGGCTATAAGGTTCAACATTTAGAGGATGGAAAAGGTGAAAAGTTGCACCATTCCTGATCACAGAAACTTTCTAACTCATAAGGTAAATGTAAGGAAAAGAAAATTGTATTACAAATAAGTGGCATTTTCAGATAGTGAACAAATGTAACATTGTTTTTGTTTGAAGGCTCTTTTACACTTATCTTTTCAGGTTTGTCAACGATCTGGTTATGGTCACGTCTCAGGCCAGTAGTAGCGTCTCCTTCTACAGAGTAGTAAATGAGTAATGGCCGTAAACACCGACTGCTTCAGACACAAATATGATACAAGAATAAAGTTTATCTGTACACGGTACGGTATCATTAAGAATTTTAATTTCTGAAAGTTTCCTTCACTTCAAGCTGCATCTTGAGCTGTGTCACATGACAAACTTGATCGATATGGTGGAAGAACACAATGTCATTTCATTTAATTTTAGCAGAACAAAGGGGCGCCACTCTATTGTGTTATATAACTGTGGATTTATTAAAATAACTCAGTTCTCATTGACTCCCAGTCAAGAGGGGTGTCAGGTTTTGAAACTTTCAGTTATAATTTGCTTTCTTGAGTACATCTTTCAAGAACGGTGCATTGTTTCTCAATATATATATATGGATAGGATCTTATAATATCTCCGATAACACAGACTGGAACACGCAACTTTATCTTGTCAGATCAGCGCTTTCACTGTACATCTATTCATTTTGAAATTCATTAAGCAACACCCGATTTTTGTAGCAGCAACATCGTTCCCATTTGAAAGAAGACAATATGTCAGGAGAATAGTTAGTGATTTTAGGACGAACAGTTATAGAGCAGTGTTGAAACGAGAGGTCAGTCATGATCAAATAACGGTTCACTGTTTTTTGCATTACGGCTTTTACAATAATTTGGTATTTTGGTGTCAAAATCCAATTTCCATTAAAGTGGAAAAGGAAAGTCAATATTTATTGCTGTAATGAGATTAGTGTTATTCTTTCAAGTGAAGTTATTAGACTTTACTAAAGTTAAAGCAGTTTGCTCCTTCAAACTCCTCACACAATCATGAAACTGTCAATTTCAATAAACTTGTCTTAATAAACAAATACGGTCACTACTTACAGTATGGCTTATCTAAAGCGAGAAGAAGTGTTTAATAAACAGATTGAACTCAAATAATGGAGAAAAAAAATGGAGAAAATTTCATAAATTATGCGCGATCTGATGCACCAAATACTTGGCTTTGTAAATTGGTAACTATTAGCTGACAGGATATTATAAAGTATTTTGTAAAAAAAATTTCAAGCGAATATTTTTTCATTTTGCCGGGCTAGGCAAATGGCTCACATGAGCAATGTGCTAATATTTTTGGCTTTGAAAAATCATATCCTTGTTATTATCCGTTCGATTTTTACGTTGTATTGGCTTTGACATGGTATATAACATTGAATGATAAGATGATGAAAACATTCTGAAATTTAATTTCAAACGGACATGGGGTGTTGACCGCGTTACATGCCTTTACTTTTTTTTATAGTATATGGGGCTGGATCGTCGACTTCATATTCGTTTTAATCGCTAGTTTCGACAATACAAGCCCCTGTGGTTAATTTGCAATCAGTATTGATGTTAAAAAATCAACACACAAAAAGCAGAGGAAAGAACATGTTCGTATGTTTGTCATATTTGAAGTAATTTGAACTAAAATTGCCTATTCGAAAAATATTTAAAAAATGAGCAACGACATCCTCGGTTACCCATGGTTGTATATATGCTCCGTAACTCTCCACTATATCACCCATGGGACACCTGATCAGGAGAATCTGTACTCAAATTATCCGCCCTTGGCCAGCGTGACTAAGTCAGTAACCAAAGAAAATGCTCAATGAGATAAGACGGAAATGGTCAAGGGAGATAACCGGTGACGGATGGCTAACACAATGACCTCGCTTGCTTTGAAACGAAGTGATATGAATTGTCATTGGCTCGCAGGTCCAAGCTGCGTAGCAGTTTGATTGGCTCACGCCGGCCAAGGGCGGGTAATTTGAGTACAGATTCTCCTGATAAGGTTTCTAATGGGTGATATAGTGTAGAGTAACGGAGCATATATAAAACCATGGGTAACCGAGGATGTTCCCTCGAAGACCATACTACTTTCGACACTATTGGGTTATATCTGCAGATTCTCACTTCGGCATCATCGGAAAAATTCATTCATCAACAACATTAAAATCAAGACATCTGGTGAATGTATGACATTTTTATCTTGTAGAATACATGTGTAACCCTACTGTATCTCTATTGTATCCTATGTAAAAGTACGTATTGTTACTTGATTGATTTTGTGTTTTTATATTTTATATACTTATATACTTATGGTCATAATGGTTGTTACCCCTAGGTCTGAGATATTGTTCAAGAAATCCCAAAGTAAAAATGTGTTAAAGGTCACAGTTAGGCATTTTACTTTAAAACAGGCTTAAAAAAAACAACAAATACCACCTCTTTAAAAAAGTTATCTTCAGTTGTAAGTTACGAAAACCTTAAAATACTCCAATGAAATTTCAGAAGTTACCTTAATGCCAGACAATAACTGTAAGGGCTCATTTCCTCACAAACTATAACTCCGGACTTGATATCACTTCAAGAAACTAAACTTAAAGCAAGCCACAAGTTGGACTTAGTAATAGTTAGAACCTATGAAGAGAAATCTTCGTGATTAAGAAGGGGCGGAGCGAGCGTAGCGAGCGTGCCCCTTCTTAATCACGAAGATTTCTCTTCATAGGTTCTAACTGACTTAGAACTCAACCTACTTTCTCAGCCAATCAGACGGTCGTATTTTCCTGACAAAATAGACTCTTAATGATTAAGAACTCGACGCTAAAACGCTCTTCATGACACGCCCTCTCTGTGCCTGATTGGTCAAAAACAAATGACAACAATGTTTAACAACTTTTTATTGACATGTGCCCCACGTGACTCGAAGTAAACACGACCTCGACATTATGCTACACAGGCGGTATAAAGATACTGGCAAAAGAGTTTCGAAATATTTTGCATGCAGCAAGCAATTGTTAGCTAGCATAATTAGTGTACACTTTGTTTCAGCCTTATTTACAAACACAAACGTTCAGTCTTTTAACGAACTAATACCAAAAAAGCCGACTTTAATTTTATTATAAAATTATTATTAATTATATTCTATTTTTCTGTAATCTAAACACAAAGTACTAATAACTAAATAGATATTTACTTCCATTTGCATTTAATTATGAAACAACAATTACACAATTTGATTGAGACAACGGTTTCTACATGGTTTAAAATAACCTATTTCCGAATACAATGAACAGAGAAAACTGAGCTCACCTCAAAAACAGACGGAAGATTATCTCTAGTTTTAACATAACAAATGTTACGATCAAATACGGTTTTCGAAAAGTGAGAGTTCATAAAAACACGTCCATACAGCTTGGCGACATCGCGTCATATGAAACGATTACGTAGAAAATCACGGAAAGGGTGACGTCATTGAACCTGTCAATCAAAAGTAGGTGGAGTTCTAAGTCAGTTAGAACCTATGAAGAGAAATCTTCGTGATTAAGAAGGGGCACGCTCGCTACGCTCGCTCCGCCCCTTCGATAGCTTTTGGATATTGGTGTTGATATTGTGCATTTTGGCGTCCTAGTTGAGAATATTGGTGTCCCAGTTTAGATAATGGGCGTTCTCGTTTAGATATTGGTGCCCCAAATCGTTACAGCACACGATAGGTCACAAGCTTACAGCACTTGTTTCTTAACGTAATGAAAAACCAAAATCAGTCCATTACAGTTTTATTACATTTGAATTATATTTGGAAATGCAGCTTACAGGGATAATTATTTAATGTTATAAGCACATTTTGAATGTGATTCGGGCACCATTTTAGTCCACAACAAGTTTCATGCCGGAGTGTTTGTCTGACGACGCGGTGCACATAGGAATTTCTAGCATGGGTTGTGTGTCTGGGTTTGCTGCCGTGCATGTTGCTGCTGTTGCATCATTCCTTCTCTGTACTGCGTCGTCCACGAGCTTCAACATGTCAGAACTGGCCCTCTTATACCTGGAATGTAAAATCACACAATCAGTTTAATCATGTAAATCGTGAGAATCGTGTATTTTCACATTAAAAAAGTTGTTATTCATATCATCTTTCTTTTCTTATGTATACCACTTCTAAATGCCTTTAAAAGACTCATAGAAATGCTGCATCTGGAACATTTTGAAGACAGCAGTTATTTAAATGAAACGTATTGTATAAGTTAATGACACGTTATAAATATGTACATATGGAAAAAAAAGTTAAGCACCCCCAATATTAAAACCTGAAATGTGATGCTTTTTGAGCGTTACGATAATTTGAGTGAATTAATCACTCTCGACATGAGAACATTAGATTTTGTGATAGATTGTGAAAATGACTCATGTTGACAATTTAAACAATTAGGACTGAAATTATAATGGTACTGATTTTTTACCAACACATAACACTTATTCTTGTTCCTAAATTACGTAATACAAATAATGTTTAAGTTATCAAATCATCATTTTTGTTACCAAGTTGACTTTCACACATCAAAACATCTTTTATCTTGCAAAATAAAGAAGTTACTCATTGGTGAAATGTCGTCCTTTTTTTTAACAATTATTGACAACTATTGTTAAAAATGCATTCGATTTGTTAATGCTTTTAAAAGAAAATCTAGTTCCAAACGTTTATTAAACTCTTTTCTTTGTTTTAGAGAGGTTATTGCAGTTAACAATGACAAGGTTTTGTCAGTCGGCAACATTTACTGAAATTGTCTTTTTCAAAATATTTGATTTTGAAGGTTCATAGTGCTGTTACTAGTGACTTTGACTAAAAGGCAGATAGTAAAGTTTGACCAGTGGAATGGAATTACTCACATTACAGCAACCAATATTCAGTTCATTTCTCAGTATAACATAACATGTTTTTCGAGACCAAAATTTTACAAATGCAAATATCCAAAAGAAGCGAAACGTTGTCTGAATTAATTTTTCTTTCTAAAACGGCTAGATTATGATTCTCTTTTGTTTCATATGGTTACTTTTACTGACACATAATCATCCCCCTTATCAGACAACCTTTGCTGGCGAAAATACTTGGAGGTACTTAACCCTTTTTCACTTTATAACGCTGTTCAGTATAATGTAATCTTAGAAAAGCTTCAAATCATATCTCAATATCGTTTTAAACAAAACTAAGTGTCAAAACAAATAAAACCATATTAAATACTAAATTGATTAAACGTTGCTGTTATAACATTGTTGTAAGAATCAGTCTACCTGGTAACAATAGTATCGAAGATTTAATTACTTTTCTGTTAGACTCGTGATGTAAGATGCTCTTGTTAGACACAATGTCGTATTTCTTAAAGAGGTTAAGGATCTAGTTGTGTTATTCTAGACTGATAAATGTATCATAACCTGAGAGGCATGTATTTGATGTGTATACGCACAGGGCATCTGGTTGGATTTCCATGTTACAGCTGACAGTGACGACTTGGGGATTGTATTCTATTTTCTAACTAGCCGCACATAGATCATCATCAGAAAGATTAGTTCCAAATTAATCTGTGTTCCCACTTCTTGTGAAGCGACAATAAATCATCATGAGACAATATGTTGCCTACATTCTATGATGGAGAGTCATGGTTTAACCAAATATCAAATTTAATGTCACTATTAAGAAAATTCTAAAAATCCGAAGAAATGTATTTTTCAATAAATGTATTTTGGGTAATAAAAATGACACCGTCTTCTTGAGTTGCATCCGTCATGATCAAAGCTGTATGACTGAGTGACAGGAATATCAGTGAAATGCGATATTTTATACCTCTCCAATACTCACACAAATCATGCATATCGTGAGTTGTAAACAGGACGCAAATATCAAAGGCATGCAAGCGCACAACTTGTCCTTGCACGGACATTGAAATGCATGCGCAATATGTAGGACGCCAATATCAACCCCTCAGTTGCATAACAAACTAGCACGCCAATACTTAACGAATTTAGGTTTAAGTGGAATAAACTCTTCAAACTCGCCAATATTTGCGGGTCGGGTATCATCGTCGGCCTAACGGCCTCCGACGACACCCGACCCGCAAATATCGGCGAGTTTTCGGAGTTTATTCCGTACATAATGTTAAACATCACCACTTTGACACAATAGTATTTCCTATATAATCACTATAAATAACTTGGATATTGGCAATATTTATATCAGACCAAATGCACATGTGAGATAGAATAATTCACAAATCTAAGAACTTAATGATACGTTCTACCTTTCGACCTTGAGCCCTAAGTGTGATGATATAAAGAAAGTGTACGCGATATATCTAGTCGCGTTATTATGCTTCAACGACGATAGGCCAAGATTGGCAGCTAAGGATAGAAATATCGCAATTGTGCGTCCAGAAGCTGGGGAGTCAGTTGTACCCGTTGCCCGTCACTTCCATGTCAACATTACCATTTACCGACTTGCTACCAACAATTGGGATCCACGGGCCCTTAAACGAAAAAAGGAAATGCTAGCATGAATTCTGCAATAGAATATTCATTCAAAATGACAATGGGGTTAAGCAGCAGTCTGTTGTCCTTATTCCAACTACCAAGCCTACCAAGTATATCTATGAAGGCTTACTATGAAGACATACATAGTCTGCTTTCATAATACTGCTAGCGCTGTGGTCTGTTCATACAAAAGACTAAACATTGATGTCCTTTTGCTATTTTGAAATTAATGTTCTTTGACCAATGTAAAAGCGGGGGTATATGAGTGACGTTTGCTTGCTATTTCCCTTGTGACACCGTTTTACCCTAAGTACACCTGTTCAAATACTTCATGATCACCGTGCATGTTTCGTGAGATTTATCTTGTAGGGTTCTATTTATACCTTATCTTAACTCGTAGGTTGGTAAAACGAGGGAGAAAATCATTCCATGAGTGAGTGAGTGAGTGAACGAACGAACGAACCCCATTTGAGCAATATCGGCCATTAGTGGTCACTGCCTCATTGTTACATCAGTAGATTGCTGTAAGGCCAATGCCATGCTATGCTGTAAATGATTTGCCAATGCCCAGAAGATTCGTAAAACTTGAGACATAAGGGATATTTTATTCAATGTTTGAATTGTAGGCTCTGATTAATTATATTAGCATTACCGTATGCTTTAGATTTGGCGTATGTTACAATAAACTAATAGGATGAGTTGATTTGTGTGAAGAATGTATGTAATGATATACACATATCATGTAACCAATATGAATGTTTAGTATTTAGTATCAAAATTAATCCAACATTCTATAACTTAAGGATGAAAAGGGGAAAATGATCATTTCTCGAAAAAGCATTTGGCATTCAAAGGAAACATTAATGTTATCAAGAACTCAAAAAAGTCCATAACTTTATCCTAGGAACTTGTATCTCTTCACTTGAAAATGTGTTCTTCAAATTTGTTGGGATTCACATCAGTGATAAGATTGATGGGAACCCCAAAACGGATGATTGATATACAAAACAACATACTGTTATTGAAGCGCTAAATATATCCACTTTGAGATTATATTGCAGAAAAGACGCTAAAATAACCCATATAATATGCCCTTCAATATATATCTTCAAATTTGGGGTTAATGTTTCGTATGGGTTTTTATACCAAGCACCATTATTGGTGTGATGTTCTGAAGGCATGCTATTCCAGCCCATTATGGTTTATTCACAAATTAAAATACACTCACCACTAAATATAACATTGGGCTTCTAACGGAATGTTAAATATTAAAGACATAAGAGATCATTCTACATGGTTTAGTGATGGAACATTTAGACTTACATTAGAGCACAAGAGAAACAGTGTTGGCCAATTATGTTACACGCATTTTACTATACCCTGGAAACTTAGTATGTAAAAAGAGGAAGGAGTATGTGCTATCGATCAATAACATTGCCATCTGTGCCCAAAATATCTTACAAAGGGGTCAATATGCCGGGCAAAAGTTATTTAATTTATAACTCGTTATCTCGATAGTATTTCAGGAGAGTTGATTGTAAAGGCATAGTTTGCTGATTGTAGGTAAATGTGTTATCTGAACACTCCTATATTGGACCCGTGTCTTTGCAAGCACCTGTTGTCTTGGCTAGATTACAGTCATTTAGATATTACTCTATTGCTCGTGTTATATGTTGGTTGCAGACAGATTGACATTCGCATATTGTTATTTTGTCCCATAGCATTGTGGCTGAGAATGAGGACGATCTCAACCTGTTACTTTCCACTTAAGATGAGTGTACATATAAACCAGGATAAATCCAATGTTGTCCACTTCCGAGGCCCCTCAGTATCAAGACCAGGCACTGTATTTCCGCGTGGAGATAATACCCTGGAAGTTGACGACTGTTACCAACACTTTGGAGTGCAAGAACATTTCAGCTACCATCTCTTGGCAAAGGCAGCAGCTTAATCCGTCAGTAAAGTTCTAGGTGTGGTGATTTCCAAATCAAAAACTTTTCTTGGGGTGCCTATTAACATTTTTACTAACTTATATGACACAATGGTATGACCAGTTATCGAGTACAGTTCATCCATATGGGGCACGTCTACTTTTTAGCTCATCAGGCCTGAAAGGCTCGATGGGCTTATGGCATGGCATGGTGTCCGGCGTCCGTCCGTCCAACCGTCCGTCTGTAAACTTTTCGCTTTTTCACCTTCTTCTCCGGAACCACTTGGTCAAGGGAGCCGAAATTTTGTGTGCAGGCTCCTTTGCTAATGTGGATTCTAAATTGTAGATTTGATGACCCCGTGACCGCAAATGGGGTCACAGGGGTCACAACCCTTAAAACCTATTTTCATCTTCTTCTCCATTTCCAAATGTTCTAGAGAGCTGAAACGTTGTGTGCAGACTCCTTGGCTAATGGGAATTCTAAATGGTAGATTTGGTGACCCCCATGACCCCAAATGGGGTCACTTGGGTCACAACCTTAAAACCTATTTTCATCTTCTTCTCAAGTTCCAAAAGGTCTAGAGAACTGAAAAGTTTTGTGCAGACTCCTTGGTCAATGGGGATTCTAAATTGTAGATTTGGTGACCCCGTGACCTCAATTGGGGTCACAGGGGTCACAACCTTAAAAACCAATTTTCATCTTCTTCTCCAGTTCCAATAGGTCTAGAGAGCTGAAAATTGAGTGCAGACTCCTTGGTAAATGAGGATTCTAAATTGTAGATTTCATGATCCTGCTACCCCAAATATAGGTCACAGACATTATAACTTGAAAAGCTCTTTCATCTAAAGATTTTATGTGCTCTTTAAAGGGAGGTAATTTAAAGGAAACAACAGTAATGAATTAAATCTTCAAGTGTGACTTTATTTGTAGGGGATTTTATCTCTGGCCTCAAAGATAGATCAGAGGGGTAAGGACCTTAAGACCTATTTCATCTTCTCCATTTAAAGTGCTTCCTCTGTGTTATACCTCTCACCTAGAAGTTGAAATTTTGAATTAGTTAATGTATATAAAGCCTAATGAGCTACAGAGCCCATGGCTCTATTTTTCATGTATTGACGCAGAACACCATCGAGGTATACAGCTGCATACCGAAAGTTTTAGTCTAAAAAACGTGACCCCTGGTCACTTCAAAGAGCTGCCAAAACCGTAACTGTTGAAAATGCAAAAAAACAAAGTGATCCGTCTAGTTTTCGCATTGATACGATGCTTCGAAGACATACCAAATTGCATATATTTGCACTGAAATACACAAGTAGGTGAACAAAATCTCGGTATGCAGCTGTACGTTTTAATATTGGTGTACACACCCATCTTAGTTGTAAACGGAGAGTCACGATGGCTTCCTATAGTCAGACAGTGCTGTGCTGTGCCGAGACTCAAGAAAATGCGACAGACAAGAACAAACCAGAAGACGATTATGTGGTCTAATAACAGCAGGGGGAAACTGGGCCCACAGAATATGGTCCTTCCTTGAGGATAATAATTTCTTGAAACTAACTACAGCTCAGCACTTTTAATTTCGGTTTCTAGTAAGAAATGGAAAGCAACTGGATCTTAATAAGTACAAGTCCACCTGGAGACAGGGCATGTACAACATGAAGAAACAAGAAAGGGAAGAAATAAGCTGCGAACTACTGGCATTTTAAACTTGATTTCTGTACAGAGTTATATCTACAAACCCCAATAGCTAAAGCACAGAAGCGCGTTTGCGAAGTTCCGCTTTGGTGTTGCACCTCTGAGAATTCAGACGGGAAGGTATAACCTGATGAACGACTGGTTTTAACTGTAATGAAATAGAGGATGAATTTCACACAATGCTTAATTGTCCAATATATGAAGAGGAGAAAAGTTAACTTTTTAGTAAAAGTGCTCAGGTATTTCACGATATTACAAATCTTCCAGACCGTTTAAAATGTTACATACCATTTACTGATTGTGATATCGTCTTACATATTGCCAGAACCTGCAATCTTATTTTAACCAAATGACCTCACATCTTTTATATTCGAAAAGACAATGCTTTACTTTTACGCTATTGACAGCATTACATCTTTTCACGGCGTCTGCGTGTATGAATATAAACTGACGTGCAAAAGAAAGTATAACACTTTAAATAATCATATTTAAATTAAAATATAAGTCTCCAATTACGTCATTCAAACTACGACCGAAAGGTGTTATTGTTTCGTGCCATAATCAAATGCATCTCATTTCTTTAAAATATTGAATTAATCGAAAACAAGTGAGTGTTATACTTTCCTTTGCCCGTTAGTTTATATGTGTGAACATATATTTATATTTCTGTCGTGCAATGTAGATATTTGGCTTTTAGTCTCTCATAATTCACTAAGTGATTAGTTTTGTACCTTTAAAGTGTTAACTATTATTTTAAACTACGTATCAATCAACTGTACATGTATCTACACACGTGAGACTGTAATAACACGAGTGTCTGTCTGGGTATCCTCTCGATCTGCCTACAGCTCATTCTGCCTACAGCTTAAAACAACACATATCAAGGTCGGTTGGTCACAGGAGTGTAGGCACAGTGAGAAATTTGGGTGTTTTCTTGCTACGCCAACATTTGGGAAAATCCTGTTCTTGGAACGCCAACAAAATTTTAACAAAAGAAATTGTTAATCTTATTCAACCAATTAAGCATGGCTTAAGCTTCACCCTTGAGTGGTTTTGTACATGACCCTTAACCCAACTTACCTATGAGAAAAAATGGAACAACTTTTTTTGAGACTGTAATTATCTATTGATGAGTCCACCAAATCACAACAGTATGCTTTATTGTTAGGTTGTTAACTTGGTTTATTTTTTAAAACTGGTTGCTTGAGTTAAGCTAAGTGATGAGTCCAAAAAATCTTCTCTTTTGATTATCTATCAAACAGCATGAGAAGGTTACTTACTCGTTAGGTTTTTAACTTGTTAAAAAAAACTGGTGGTGTCAGTTGGGTGCACGTATCACATTCTCGTACTTTATTGATGGAGACTGGTTTTTTCATATGTGTGGATCTCCAAGACTCTGGTGACATATCATGTTTTATCCAATGTTTAAACTAAGATGTAAAGATATTCAGCATCAAATATGGCAAAGCAAATTCAATTCATCATCTTATCTTCAAACTAATTGTCATTTCAGGAGTATTCTTGAATCAGAGCTTTACATTTTGGAACTTATTCCGAATGAGACCTTGTACGTACTATTTGTAAATTTAGATGTATGAGCAATAAACGTATTATCAAACTGTATTGATACGATACAAATGTAAATACTGATCTACTGAAATGTAATAATGATGTCATTGAAGATGAATATCACTTTTTATAAGTCTGTCCATATAATAACGAAATAATAAAAAGGAGACATCGTTAAAAAATTAAATGTATTTAATAATATGGTTAATAAATTAAATTTATTTAATTTTATACCTAATATATCGGACGCATGTCGATATAACTTGAGAAACAATTCCGAGTTACAAAGCATACAGTGTAACACCAGTAATTATTCTAGATCTTTCCTTTCAGACACAGTTAATATTTGCAATTGTACAATACTGTACTTTTGGCCATGAGGCCCTGAATATGAATAAACTTTCTTGTTCTTAATTTAATCTATGCGAGCACCTGGACTTGGCAAAACCAGCCACAAAATCAGCAAACAGAGCACTGGGACCTTTTAATATCCATGTTTAATGTAATCATTTTTTTTATGGGATGTAAACAATTATTACATATACATGTATGGTCTATAATGTGATAACAATGAAATGAATGTGAATGACATAAAAATGTGATGTCTGGTATGTAAATATTCTATACTTTATATATCAAAATATATCATGTTATCTACAACAAATAAAATGATTAAATCTATGCTATTGTCAGATATGGTCAAGTTCAATTCTAATATAGGGGTGACCTGTTTTTCCTCGGTCTGCCTACACTTATATTTTGACTGCAGGCAGATCGAGACGGAGGCAGATCGAGAGTAAACCTGTCTTGATACGTATACTAATCAATATATGCAAATTGGCTTAAATGATTAAATGTCGCGTCTCGCACTGACTATCAATATTCTTACAACGGTGGAACCCCAATAACCAGACGCCCCATTAGGCCCAAAATATTTAAAAACGTTTCTGGTCTTTACAGGCTGACAAAAATGATGCGATGACGGATTTTTTAAATTTTATTTACGACATTTTTTTTCGAATGAAGAGATAAAATCCATTTTATACAAACTTCTCATCGGTTAAAGACAAAATTTACACAATTATTTGTATAAATAAAGCACAAACCCTCTTAAATATGTTACCATTTCAAGTGGTCAATAATCTCATCCCCAATGTCCAATGTTTTGAGGCTAAAGAATTAGAGTTATGGAGTGAACAAATAGCACACACTTGTTAACCATTAGGAAAATGAAACAGTCTAATTATTACCCCAGTTGTTAGACAAAAATGACAAAGATCAGATTCGATTTCGAGCAGTTTTAATCATTGCACAGCACAGCACATACATAAATACTTGAAAATACCTCGTTCTGTTTTTAAAAATGTCCAATTACGCTTTCTTAAATATTTATCGTCGCTACGCAAAGGTACACCTAACTATATGGTCTATATAGAGTTAAAGAGTTACATGATTTGTTAGATTCCCACTTGCAAATGTTATTAAACGTAGAATAGTATATTCATATAGTATATACATAGTTTATAACCGGTAAATCATCAAAATTGATTTATAGATTGATATTCAACGATTTTAGCTTTAGAAAATTTGCAATAAATGGGTAAGGTATCTCGAAAGAACTTTTGACGAACTTGGACTGAATTTTAATTGGAAATCTCAATATTTACTGATCAGCTAATTAAAAGATTGTTTTCAGCAAAATTCGATGTCAACAATTGAAAATTCGACCAAAGCCAATATTTGTACTATCATTAAAAATGCATCTGTCACATTTGTTCAATACTATGATATCATAGATAATTCTGTCTTTGTAAGTAATATGATCAAGGGGAATAATGTCATTGTTTATTTATATCCATATTAGAATCAGAAAGAGAAAAATATATTCACCAATAATATATAATTTTATTTTATACTATTAAGTCAGAAACTTTAAGAAAACTAAACTGTCACTTGGCTGTAAAAGTATTACATATTGTCTTTCATTAACGTAGCTGCACTGATTTCAAATATGCAAAAACGTAGATTATTCACTCTTGTCTCCATTGCTATTTTATGTGATATTTTATGTGATATTTTAAGATGACGTGCGTATATCTAGTTGTCTTAGGCACACTTTATTTTACCACTTAAAATGCTTTTATTACATATTGTAACAAGAAAATTAGTAAGCAAAGCTCACTCATATAGCCCCGTTTTAAACATTGGTCAAAGAGAATATGTTTCAAAATAGCAAAAGGACATCAATGTGTAGTCTTTTGTATGAATACACAGCAGTATTATGAAAGCAGAGTATGTATGCCTTCATAGCTTCACTTGTAAGAGTGCCTGAGAAGTAAAAGTCGAAAAAATTTGAAAATTTGCATTTTACAAATATGCAAATGATGGTATGAAACATACAAAAGGCAGATGTACACATCATGGTGATTGTACATATCAAGTTTCGTAAAATTTTAACAACTGGTGTCAGGGTTAAGATTGGAACGAAAAGTGTGAATGTTGAAGTCGAAAACCGGACGGACGCACGGACCGCTATATACCCCCGACTTCTTTGTAGCGGGGGTATAATAATCAATGATTTTAAGGTCTAATAGGCCAAAGTTGGCGGGGCGATTGTATCTTGAATACATGTGTGTTTATAAACTCCGTATCGTATGCGTGATCAATGTTTATATATAATACCGTGGTCTTCGTTGCTTTTTTGTTTGAAGATGGAGAAATTCACATTCTGCAATACAATAGCTTTTATCTTTGGATTCTATATAATTACAAACAAACTTTTTAAAAATTAAAATGCCCTGGGCTATCGGAAATGCATGAGACAAAGAGAATCTCATCCAACTGTCTTATCAAATGTATATATCCACAAGAGTTAAAGGTGCATCCATTGTGTTGTTTGGGGTCAAATATACCTAACTTTATAAATGGTGTTATTTTATTGAGGAGTACTGACTGTTGCCGAAAATTACCATTTTGGTGACAGTCGACTGAGTGATGATATAAAGGTAAAAGTAGTGATAACTGGTCGAACAATGGACAAGTAGTCAAACATTATTTTGGAAGCTGATAAATAATAAACAACATTGTTTACATTGGGTTGATAATGTTTTATTACCTCGTTGCCCGTAGCAACCATTCATAAAAGTGTCCTGTTCATTATTGATATCAGGACTGTTTCGTCCACAGTCCTGGTATCTGATACACGAACACTTTCAAAACCCCTTTTAAACAAGACTAGTTACAGTTTATCAACGACAATGACATAAACGTTAAGCTAAACGTTTGATTGAATAAGATCAAGACGTAAGAAAACGAATTTTATCTTATACTCAATACGGGTCTAATATAATTGAATCATTTTATTGACTTCTGCAACAAAATGAACAAGAAAGAATAGACCCAACAAATAAACGTGACTTTGATACATGTATAATGCTCTACCACAAATTCACAACAGCCGTAATGTTCAGAAAGTTATTTTAGAAATGATGAATAAAGTTGTTTGAAGCATAGAAAATAATAAACAATAAAGGAAATATACAAAATAAACAATTTATAAGAATGTTGAAGTTACCTAAATATTGAAAATCCAACCGATTTTAATCCTATTTAGAAGCCTACTTCAATGTCCATTGTCACAGAGCCACGCTAATATGGGGACCGCATTCTTCCAAAGCAATCTAGCAATTCGTCGCAATTACCCGTATGTTCGTAAATTGCACGAACCTGGATGAACATTTAGTTCGTGCGCCAAAGGCCTCGGACCGCTCTTGGAGAAACTGTCCTGCCATTTCCCGATTCAACTCGGAAACTATAGTAACTATTAATTGGTCATATAACTATTCTGCATTTAAATGTGACGTGTAGTTTCGGTTTCTGCACATATTTTATTTTGATGGAAAAGTAGTAATTATGATGTATTTGGAGATTGGGGATGAATATTTAAGTCTCACCTCATTACATCATTAAAAGATAAACATAAATATACAACATAAACAGGAACGTTAAACTATGTAATGAACCACTCTTAATAGAGTCACGAATAAAAATTATATATTCTACATGAAAGTGCGATATTAAGATACAAACACATTACATTGCTATAAAAAGCAGTAAACAAAAGTTTATAAAAGTGAATACAAACGAAAAGATTATGATAATAATAATTTGTAGATAAAGCCTATAAACAAAGTTACTGATCATATAAACAGTTCTTTCTCGCAACGAGTATACAATAGCAGGTCTGGGCAGATAAATAGCATAAAAAGTGGGTTGACTGACTGATAAAATCTAATATACTGGTATCACAAAAAGACGTGAAATCGGTTTTTGCCTGTTAAAAGCTGAGATCTCTCCTTTGCATATACTGGACACTTCAGTAAAACTTGGCACCCATCTCCCATTTGATCAGGGCAAGCCCTTTCTTCGGGTGTTAGATTTGCATATCGCCCAGTTTGTGTTTTGGCGCAACTCCACATCTGAACTTTGCAAGGACACTTCTAAATGAGGAGGCATATTTGACACTACGTATGATTCTGTTTCATAGGACTGTTAAAATCTGCGCAGCTTATTACCCGCAGTACCTGGAGCTCTACTTCCATATGGACTTGCTAACTCACCCTTCCATTTTTCAGTTAAACCCTTGTACATTTTCTCGGATACTTCACGGAGGCAAGTTGAGTGAACTTATTTGAACTTAAATCAGCACATTTGGTATGTTGACGCGTGTAAAAACTAAATAAAATTTATGAAACACAATGTATGTATCTTTTAATGTTTCAAATCCTTTGTGCTTGCCAAAGGTAAAGTTCCACGAATGTACAGAAAATGTATTCTAATCTATTATTTCCGAAAGTATAAAACATTGTTTTAGAAGACTTGTATAAGATAGGAGGGTCGAAAGTTCACGTGACTTCCAATATCACCACTACGTCAGCAATCTACTTATCAATAAAGGAACGAGCACCTGTTTTTGCCATTTCTCTCTCTCTCTCTCTCACTGTGTCGTCGAGTGTGGTAAGTTCTTTCCAAACGTCTCACTAAGCTACAAAGAGCAAACTTTAACCAATTGTGTTATGTCCACTACAAAATACCATACTGAGCTCTAGAGTCTCCAAAGTTCATAATCCGTGGCGTTGTTTGAAAATTGAACGCAGTTCGGGAAACATATATTCCCTCATTTTCAAATTCGTATGACATACTCGCTCGTGTTATAATATCTATGTATCATAATGACATCATTGGAACATAAGCTTGGGATTCACCCTTAAATAGAAGGAGCGTTCTATCGGAGTATTTTTGTGGAATCGAAATTCGAGAGGTTATTCCCGTTTACACATATATCCTGTTAATGCTTGATTAAAACAGTCAATTTGAAATATATTAATGAAGTTAATATTTTGATAACTTTATATTTCACAACTTGATAACGACACATTTAAAAAAAACAAAAAACATTGACAATTGAAGCCATTTATCGGCGCTGCGAGTGGGGAAAACTTCGCTACGACCTAAGATATTGCTGTTTATTAGTTTTATGATAAGTTGTGTGGTACTATGTGAATATTCTATCAGTGTGTATGGTGTATTATTTAAAAATTTCACGTAATGCCAAGAAACCAAATGGCAGATGCTGCTGATAGATAGATGATAGAACTTTACCTTTAAGTGATTTTATCCATGCTACTTACCCGACCACTGAACACAGTTCACCACCAGATCATACCAACATGTTTCACTATATGCTAGGTTGATTTCACATTTACCAAGGTTGTTTTCCAATCTATCAGCTTTTATCACATTTAGATAAAAATATTGTTATGTATGAACAACCGCCTTACTTAAAGTGCATCATATAAAAGAAAAGAATAAATCATTGGTAATTAAATGGCAAACGATTTTGTTAACATATCTTTAGTTACGAATCATCTCGGAAATCCAAGTGTTGTACATAATGGCCATAGATTTAATCATTGCAAGATAACTTGCTGGACATATATTATACGAGATTGCCTTGTAAGAATCAATACATTGCCTTGTAAGAATCAATACATTGGACCTATCAAAGGGGCTGAAAACCATACTCATATCCGCGACCCGAGTCAGTTTAAAGTTGACTGAAGCTTTGTGGGTTTATGAAGATGCGCTGGGTAAAGAACTTGAACCGATTCCAAGTTTATATGACAAGGAAATTAGGAAACCGACATTGGGACAATACTCCTCGCCTTGTTGAACAAATCGAAACATTTCAGTCTTGTAAAGGTAGACTTAATATATATCATAAGTTGTGCAGACAATAGTTGTTCGTCGTATTTATAACCAGGATCATAGGCGTCCATGTGGTGATAAAACATTTTTATTTCAATGAAAGGAAAACGGGATTGTCAAACAAGCAAACACTGCTTATGCGAATACCACATCAGGTCATGCACTGACAGTTTCTGTACAAAGTTTAGAAAAAATGGCATTATGGTTTGGAAAAGTTATGTAAAGTGAGTGGCTACAATAACACTAGTGAGTCTTCACTTTTGAAAGGAAATATACATTAGTGATTTTCACAAGTTGTCAAAGAATAGCGAACATCTGGGGAAAAAACGAAAATGAAAAGTGAAGCCATTGTGTATACCGCATTGTTAACGGTTACCGGAAGACACTGCTGATCAGTGTAATTAACAATAAATGTGTCAATCTGTGGATATTCACAATAAAAAAATGTTATTACTAATTTGTAAAAGTCGTAAAATACAACCTTTTACCAACATTTCACGCAATGCACAAACTATTGAACCGTCCCTTTAACACGCCTACCGCTGAATATGTATCAATAAAACTGAATGTTTATTAACCGTTCATGATGAACACTCGATATCCATCATGAACACTCGATATTCATCACGAACACTCGATATTCATCACGAACACTCGATATTCATCATGAAGACTCGATATTCATCATGAAGACTCGATATTCATCACGAACACTCGATATTCATCACGAACACTCGATATTCATCACGAACACTCGATATTCATCACGAACACTCGATATTCATCACGAACACTCGATATTCATCATGAAGACGCGATATTCATCATGAAGACTCGATATTCATCACGAACACTCGATATTCATCACGAACACTCGATATTCATCACGAACACTCGATATTCATCACGAACACTCGATATTCATCATGAAGACTCGATATTCATCATGAAGACTCGATATTCATCATGAAGACTCGATATTCATCATGAAGACTCGATACTCATCACGAACACTCGATATTCATCACGAACACTCGATATCCATCACGAACACTCGGTATTCATCATGAAGACTCGATATCCATCATGAGCACTCGGTATTCATCATGAAGACTCGATATTCATCACGAACACTCGATATTCATAATTTATAATCGATATTGATCCCGAACTTACATTAGTCATCATGTTCACATTTAAATTCCTCATTAACATTTGATAAGCACCATGAACACCTAGTATTAATAATACACACTCGATGTTTATCATGAAAACTCTGTACTCGTCATGTAAAATCGGAGAAATCGCTCACTAATCACTACATTGCTCATCCTCCTGAACAAAACAAAATAATGCTGCCTATAATACTGTTGACTTTGGTAGGTAAATTGCCAGGCAAATAAAGTACTCACCTCAGTTGATATTCAATTGCAAATATCTCAATGTCATAATCTAAAACTGAAAAGTACAGGTGTTTAGCCAGAAGTCAAAGAATACTTCTACATGTTTTTATCCCCCGTTTTCAACGTCTTCGAGGTATTTTTTGGACCGTTTTCATGGAAAAGTAACTTAGAATTTCGTTTCCGGAGCACATGTACAACTCAAAAACTATAAGACATATCTCAACGAAACTTGGTGTGTGGAATAATCATCATGTGTAGATGTGCCTTTTGGGGTTTTCAACTTCTTCGGGTTATATTTTTGGACCGTTTCCATGGAAACGTAACTTAGAATTTCGTTTCCGGAGCACAACTCGAAAAATATAAAACATATCTCAACGAAACTTGATGTGTGGAACAATCATCATGTGTAGATGTGCCTTTTGGGGTTTTGTTTTGATATGTTACAAACCTTACAGGGAGTGGCATCCCTGTCCCGCTGAGCCAACAAATGAAACCTGTCATCATCCATCCTGCTACATCAGGCTATAAGGAGAAGGTTCATATATAGTCACTGTTATTCAACTATTCTTCAAAAAATTTCCCAAAGGCGGGGGATATGGCCGACTCTGTCTGCTTGTTTTTAATGTTTCCAAAAATATTTTTGATGATACACAACTGTTCAACGACATATAAGAGACATTCTATGTGAAAATTAAGTATATGTGTTATATGAAAACTTAATTATAGAAATGCATTTGCCATTTTCACATCAAATCATGTTAAAGAGTTATATGAAAGTGTGTTGAATTGAGTCTCAATGTGCCAGTCATAAAGATAACCCCTATAAGCTTGTGTTTGCTTCTTCCGGTGCAGGGAAGAAAGTAGAATGCTGATATCTTTTGTAGACCTACCCCGACAAGCAGAATACAATATTGATGAAGATTCATTGCACATTATAAACCTACTGTTTCATAACAAGTAAGTCTTTTGCAAACCTTGTAATGTCACACAAAGACTGTCAAGCTTACGGCTCTATTCCTATGCATCTTCAAACACACCTGGCTCCCCTCCATTCTCCGCCAGGAATCAACTGGGGGAAACTAAGGCGAGCTGCACGTGCATTTTGCTTGAGGCGCTCTGCTCGAGACACGTGGCTTTTGCAAAGAAAAACACAACCACGAAAATACATTCTTTATTCAAAATCTTACGTGTAGTCAGCTCGCACTTTATAGCCATAAGTGATAGCCATGGATGATCTGCGGTTAATTTTGTTAAAATTCGCCATTTAAACACTGGCTAAAATCATCATGATCAACAGTTGTGCACATCAAAGATTTGTTAGGCTGTCATGCGTATATTTATATCAAAAAAATTTTGTAAGCCTTCCAAAGTTAAACTGTGTTGCACAGAAGCCATTATTCTCGATTACAGCAGAATTACGTAGAGGGTAATGTCCGAGTAACTCTCCATTCCTTAAAAATAATGGAGCCGAGGCCCCGAAGGGGCCGAGGCACATTATTTTTAAGGAATGGAGAGTTACGAGGATATTACCCTACTTAAATTACACTCAAAGTATTGCTCTTTTATAAAAAAAAATACTTTAGAAAGTTAAAGAAATTAAATTTCTAGTTAAAAAATATGATGTGAAGTGTAACTCTCCATTACTGAAAAATAATGGAGTGAAAGAACAATAGGATGACGTCACAAGTGTAATTTAACATGCGGTAAATATCGTAGCACGTATGCTATCCCTACTTTCTATTCAATAAAATCACGCCTTACATTGACTACATTATCGTGTTACTTAAAAGGTCATATAGCCTTCGACTCATGCCTTTTCAACGCACGTGTAGTCTGTGGCAAAACAGCTGGCGATATATCATACAGACACAAAAACAGACAGAAAAATATGCAAATCAGCTGAATAAAATAACAAAATAAACTAAAACTGCAAAATAATCACATACACGCATACATGTATGTTTCGTGTTGTCACACAGTTAATCCATTCTGAGCAGTGGATTTATCAAAATGATGAACGTGTCTCGTATGCATTCTCTATTATGCCATGAACACTCTTTATATTAGTTATCATGAACACTCTGTATTTATTATGACCAACTGTATATTCATAACACTCGATATTCATGAAAACTATACACTTATCATGAACACGTTATATTTATCCAGAACACTCTACATTAAAATGAATAGCATATATTTATCATTAGCACTCTATCTTGATCATGAACACTATATATAAATTCTTTACATTTGTCACGAACAGTATATTTATCATGAACAGTATAATTATCATGAACAGTATATTTATCATGAACACTCTATATTCATGAATACTCTAGATTTATCATGAAAAGTTTGTTTATCATAAACACTATATTCATAAACACTTCATATTTATCATGAACATTATACTTATCATGAATAAATCATATATTCATGAACACTATACATTTATCATGAAAACTATAGTTATCATGAACAGTATATTTATCATGAATACTCTAAATTCATGAACACTATACATCTAATTTGCAATTACACTGTGTTTATCATGAACTCTATATATTTATCGTGAACAATCTATATTTGTCGGGGGCGGGATAGCGCAGTGGTTAGCGCGTTCGGCTTCGGATCAAGAGGTCCGGGGTTCGAAAACCGCCAGGGGCACGGCAACTTTGTCTGCAGTAGAGAACTGTTCTACACCAGTCAGGTTTCGGTGCAATGCTACACTGAATTCCAGCGTAGTACCACCCATGGTTCGCTAGTTCCAGCCGCTGCTCGCAGGTTTCACCGCAGTGCATAGCCACATGGCGTTGCGGGCTTTCTCCCTGCCATAATACTAGCAGCCGCGATATAAGTGAAATACTCTTGAAAGCGGCGTTAAACCCCAACTCACTCACTCACTCACTCTATATTTGTCATGAACACTATACATATCGTGAACACTATACAATTGTCACGATCACTCTATAGGTAACATTAACACAATGCATATCTTTGAACACTTTATTTTTTTCAAAAACACTCTCTATTTATAAACACTCTATATTTATCAAGGAACACTATATATACTAAAAGGCAAAAGAAACGTCGTTAAGAACTGTGATAACAACTGGTTTTAATATTAAACGTTATAGTACACAAAAGCAATGATGTATTGAGAACATCACAATCTCTGTATGGTTTTAACACTTCATGACCATGTTACTGGACATTGTTATTGCTCATCTGCGGCGCCACTTTACGGGTCAAATTTCAAAAGCACGCGTCACCACCAGTTTCACCGATAACTTAGACGCATCTCCTGGTCATCGAGTGTATGAGCCGATTCACAAAGGCCAAAAGAATTTGAGCCCATACACTTAGGAACGCTGTACGAGGTTGGTCTGCAGTTTGCGGCCTTGGAGTGAGGTTGTGAGGCGTCTTTAGATATGGCGTAGATTTGATAGAAATATGCACGACCCTGGGACTGCACATTTTGAATGGAAGGAGCGAAAGCGACCCACATGGTGATTTCACATGCTACGTTGGAGGTGGAGCAAGTCTGGTAGATTACTGTTTATGTTCATCTTCCATCTTTGATTTAGATATTGACTTCGCGATTGTATCAAGATGTGAATCGGATTACTTACCGGTACAACTGACAATGAGAACACACAATTTAAACTCGCATCCTGTTATAGAAACTCAAGTAAATGAACTTACAAGATATAGATGGAACATTCATAAATCTGTAGCATACAATAACCAGGTGTCCATGAAATTGAGTGACTACACATTACAGCAGTTCAAGGATGATATTACTAATGACATCGATGACGCAGTTGAGACACTGACATCAATTATGACATCACCAGCATCAGAATGTAAAATGGAGATACGAACCCATTGTGTCAGGACATATCAAAGTGAGAAGTGGTATGACTCGGAATGTGCGCTCTTAAAAGAAAAGAAATACCAAGCTTTGAATAAGTTCAGAACTACTGGGACACATGTGTTCTTTTGTGAATTTAGATATTTACGGAATTGTTATCGACAGAAATGCCGGGAAAAGAAGAAAAAGCATGATCAACAACAGATTGAGGACCTTATCACATCATCGAACAACTCAAAAGCTTTTTGGAATAAAGTCAAGAAATTGAACAAGAAACAAGAAATTAAACCAAGAATAACCATTGAGGACTGGACAACATACTTTGAGAAGATTCTGAATCTAACAGATATTGAAATAGACCAGGAAAATCTACGTTTCTGTGAACAATTTATCCATAACCATGAAGAATTAAATTGTACGACATGTGGAGAGGATGATATAAATAACATACTTAATAAGGATATTACAGAGACAGAGGTTTTAAACGCATTAAACCATCTTAGAGACGGCAAGGCAGCTGGTTTAGATGGAATTCTACCCGTGATGTTAAAAGTGTGTCAGGACATTCTTTTAAAATATATTACAGAATTATTTAATTCCATTTTTCAGTCTGGTGTTTATCCAAAATCGTGGTCGTCAGGATTTATCAAGCCATTACATAAGAAAGGAGACGTTAATAATGTGAACAATTACAGAGGAATCACATTGATAGACATATTCGGAAAACTATTCACCTATATCTTAAACTTTCGCCTGCAACACTATTGTGAGGTAATCAAAGAGCTTCCGGAATCACAAGCTGGATTTAGGTCCGGATATTCAACCATAGACAATATATTCACGCTGCAAGGACTTGCACAGAAATACTTATAAAAACGGAATGGAAGATTCTATTGTTTGTTCGTGGACTTCAAAAAGGCATTTGATAGTATAAATCGCACTTTACTCTGGTACATGATGATGAAAAAAAACATTCATGGTAAATTTTTGAAAATAGTACAAGGAATTTATTCAAACGTCAGAGCTGCCGTCAAGATATCCAACACATCATTTTCTGATTTCTTTGACACGAACACTGGTGTGCGACAGGGATGTCCACTCAGCCCTTTACTTTTCTAATTATTTATAGTGGATCTTGAGGACATGATACAACAACCTCATTATAGAGGAATTTTTGTCGGACAAGAGTTTCTGGATATTCTCCTGCTCCTGTACGCAGATGATCTGTGCTTATTCGACGACAGTGTTATTGGCCTTCAGAGAAAGATCAACTTGCTTCAAGAGTTCTGTGTCAAATGGGGACTTGAGGTTAATCTCGACAAGACAGAAATAATTGTTTTTAGAAGAGGGGGCATTATCAAACAAATAGAACAATGGAAGTATGGGAATACAAAAATAAGAATTACAACTTATTACAATTATTTAGGAATAATATTCTCTTCACGGCTATCATGGAGTAAAGCAGTCAGCACTCACCACTAAAGCAAACAAGGCTCTTTTTAATCTAAAGTCTCTCCAACAGCGATTGAGAAATATATCACCTCACTTATTATTTAAGCTGTTTGATAGTCAAATTAAACCAATTCTTCTCTATGGAGCCGAAATTTGGTGGTTCGAAAGAAGAGCTACAGTTGAACAATTCCATGCCAAGTTATGCAAATTTACCCTGGGAGTAGGAAGACATGTTTCGAGGGCAGCAGCTCTTGGAGACTGTGGACGTTACGACATTGCTATAGATTACCATTCAAGAAGCATCAAGTTCTGGCTAAAATTGATATCAATGTCTCGTCACAGATATCCTAAACAGGTATATCTCCATCTCAAAACACTAGACGAACAGAATAGACAAACCTGGGCGACAGATACTCGAGAACTCCTATTCATGAACGGATTTGGTTTGGTCTATCTCCATCAGGAGGTTGGCGATATCAATCACTTTTTGGACGTTTTCAAACAGAGACTCAGAGACTGTAACCTACAGAATTGGCACTCACGGATCACAGAGTCAAGGAAACTGCAACAATATCTACATTTTAAATCTCTACTGAACATAGAATTTTACTTGTCAACTTTACACAAAAGAGAACACCGACGTCTGCTTTTTCTACTACGATCATCAGAATTACCTTTAAGAATTAACACTGGGTGATGGAAAGGGATACCATACGAAGAAAGAATATGTCAAGTCTGTGATTGTAACGCCATTGAAGACGAATATCAATTTAGTCTTATGTTTATCATCTTATTTGTCCAGCTTATAATACTTTAAGAACATCATATCTACCTAACCAATATCTCACGAGTGTTAACATGTATGTTTATTATGAATTACTATCATGTGAAAATAATTCAGTTCTTTATAACTTAGCGCAATTCGTAAAAGCGTCACTAATAAAAAGAAAGACAATTCTTTATGTTAATGTCGCCAAATTATGTATTTTGACATGTACATGGGCCGATGGCCTTTATACTGGAATAAACAATTGGTTTCTGTCGCCCTAGTGAAGAACTTCTGACGGAAGGTGTGTCGACCCTGACGATGTGTGCCCACTGTACTGTTTGTAGGGTGGAAATGTACGTTATATCGTTTTAACGAATCAACGAAACTCGTTAGCAATGACAGAAGCATGTTGGCCGTATTCTTATACAAGTTCTTATTAATCATTGTTATTATAAGGCTAACACGACTATCAAAAATAAGTAGTCGACTAGTCGGTAGCAGTAGTCGATTAGTAGTCGACTAGTTGCCATGTGGTTTGTAAATGCTTGATTGACTTAGTGCACAATAAAATCAATTTTTTTATGTCACTGTTTCAAATAAAATGAATAAAGATTATATCAAATAAACTTTGAAAATATTTCTGCATTGAATTTCTAAAACCGAAAGTACAACGGAAGATTGCACCGACGATCGTAAACAATTATAACATATCAACATGTTTCTGTCAGCAACTGTATCTGTACCAGCCAGTAGAAATTAACCTTTTTTGCAATGATTTGAACTATTTAAAATATGTTGATATTAAACCTTTAAAAGAATTCAGTTAGCAAATATTATGATAACAAAGACAAAGTTAGTTTACCTTCAGTAATGATTTTGCTATAATTAGTGCCAGGGCACAGTTTCATTGTTCTGAATAATACAGGGATCAAAAGTTGAAGCTGTCACATACATATACAATTGAAAAGGGAAGTAACTGCTGTGCTATATGAATATAACAAACACCTGTCGTAAATAACTTCAGACATCAAATACAAGTTTTAATTTCAATAAATTTATTAAATTCATTCAATGTCAGTTTAAATTTTTTTTATTTTGATTATCAATGCAATGCAGAAATTAATAAACAAATGCAGAAAATAACCATTCAGGTGGGAAATGATCAGTCAAATGATCCAAGTGTTTGGGGGGACTTGAAACAGTCGAAGTTTTGACCTAGTTCCATGAAATGATCAGTCAAATGACCCAAATGTTTGCTGGGGGGACTTGAGACAGTGGAAGTTTTGACCTAGTTCCATGAAGAGTCCGTGCACAGTGGAATGGTCTATTTATGAGCAGGGGTGACAGTGTTTTGCCTTGTACATTCTAATTTTGATGAGAGTCAGTTTACTTGATTAAAGATTAATTATTTTGGGAATATTATGGTAGATGTTAGCTTTTACTTACAGAAATGTTTCAGTAAAAAAAAAACACATCGCAATTTATAAATAATCAAATTGGTTAAAAGTTTTGTGGCTGGTTAATCCCTACATAAATATGGACTCAACCTAACTGAGAAAGATTTCAGAAGGTGATTGATGTTTTCTACTGTCGTAGATTATGACAATCAACTTACCGGTAATATTATCATTTTTGATATTATTAATTTTGCAAACATGTGACATTTCAAAATTAATATAATTATTCAGCTGTCAGTGTCAGTGTTTATGTTTGTAAAGATCTTGCAATGGAAACAAAAAATAACCTTGTTGATATTATGCTTGAATATCTCGATGCCGGTTCGGAAAACAAAATTGATAGATAATCTTAGCATCCGAATTTGACATTTACAGTAATATACATTGGTTTGTATCATAATTTAATCCATATAAGTTTCACATAGTAGTGCTACTCTTAATTAATGCAATAATAGCTAGGACTGATGTATTGCTGAAATCATCGGTACCTCGACTGGAATCAGTCGACTAGTCGACTACAGGAATGTCAAGTCGACAGTCGGCAGATTCAACTAATCGTCGACCAGTCGACTAGTTCTGTTAGCCTTAATTGTTAACATTGTTTATTATCAAGGGCGATAGATACCGATTTAAAAGCTGTTCTCACAAAGTTCAGACTAATTTATCATAACTTGAAGATTCAGATACAACATTATAAGGCAACTGACCTATCTGCCTTAATATGTGAGAAGTGTGACAATATGACTGTCGAAAATGCATTTCTCTTCATTTTACATTGCCCATACTATACTACTAGCAGAGATAAATTCATTCTAAAATATGTTCAAGCACAATCATTAACAAATATCAATGTAAACTATTGAAAAGACTGGCACCGTTTTTGAAAATGTAAATGATTTAAATATAAACATATTTTTACATGTGTTGTACGATATACATATCATTAAAATAGTAAAACTATATGTAAGAAATCCGCACATACAATTTGTATTCAACTCTGAGCCACAAGTCCTCAAATACTGAATAAAGACTTTAGCTTTAACTTTAACTAATACTTATCATAAACATATTCATTGATACTCTATATCAAATTTTAGTAGCATGACTAAACTATATTATTTTATATATACAACCCTGGGGAATAAGATAATCCATCCTCGATAATCCAGCGCTATTGTTCCGATAAATCTACACACAAGCGCTGGAAAACAGTAAGGGTATTTATCCCTAACTGTTTTCCAGCGCTTGTGTGTAGATTTATCGGAACAATAGCGCTGGATTATCGAGGATGAAGAGAATCATAATCTGGCAGTTTAAGAAAGACAAATTCATTCAGATAAAGTTTCATTTCTATCTGATAATGCATTTCTACAGTTTTGTTATTTTGGTCTCCAAAACATGTTTCGTTATACTGAGAAATGAAAGCAAATTTTGGTTTCTGAAATTTAATTCCATTCGTGCAAGTCAACTGGTCAAACTTTAGTATCTGCCTTTTAGTCAAAATTCACTAGTAACAGCACTTTAAACCTTTAAAATCACAAATTTTGAACAAAGACAATTTCAATAAAAGTGGCCTACTGGCGAAATCTGGTCAGTGTTTACTGCAACTACCCCTCTAAAACAAAGAGAAGAGTTTAATTAACGGTCTGACTTGGAAAGAAACCAAGATAAATTCACAAATCGATTGGTTACCAATAGTTGTCAGTAATTACTAAGCCTTCATCATTTTGCAACATAAAAGAATGCTTCGATGTTTAAAACTCAACTTTGTAACAAAAGGATGTTTTGAACATGTTAAACCCAAATGGACCATAATCAGTACCAACGTTACAATTTCTGTCCTTATTTCTTAAAATGTCTTCTTAAATATTTTTTCATGGAAGAAATCTGTTACAAGATCTGTTGTCTCATGTCGAGAGTGATTAATTCAGTCAAATTATCGTAACACTCTCACAGCATCACAATTCAGTTTTGAATAATTGGGGTGCTGAACTTGTGTCCATATGTATATTCAACATGAACATTGTAATGCGAACACTGTGTTAATCATCTAGTCCTGAACATGTTTAGTAGCAGTTGCAAGGCGGCTAGTTTGGCAGACAAAGTCTAAGAAGTGTTTTCCCTTTTCAGAGTTGAACATGTTGAAGGTTGCCATCATTGCTTCCGCCCTCGTGGCTCTGTGTCACAGCGTGATCGTCCTCAAACCACTGGACTACCTCAGACTGCCAGGCAAAAACAACGCTTATGGTATCAACCTTAATTCCGCTAAGGAAAGTGCTTTTGATGAATTACAGAAAATACTCTACGTCGTAGGTAAGTACTACTCCTTTATTTACAGTTTCTGTTTGCAACTTTACCTGAAAAAACATAATAACACCACATTATATATATATTGCGAATTGCGAAACACATGTTCAATTGTAATATGTATGTATATGTGGAGGTAACTATAATGGTTGCAACTAGCTGTGTTTTTGTATATGTCTAAATGTACTTGCATTAAGAGAGTTATAGTTTCATGCTATTCGTTTTAAACATGTTAACAGTTAACCAGATAAAACGTGTTTAGCATTATTCCCAAACTTTTTCAATGCTAATTTCAATAAAAAGAGAGTTCAGTAATTGTTTGAGTGAGGATTTTATAATATTAAAGGTTAGTTCCCTGAGTCATGGG
Source organism: Gibbula magus (assembly GCA_936450465.1). Lineage (NCBI taxonomy): Eukaryota > Metazoa > Mollusca > Gastropoda > Trochida > Trochidae > Gibbula > Gibbula magus. The sequence continues at coordinate 22,625,907 of OW388289.1, read as the reverse complement.
TCTGTTACTAAATCCGGAACAAACTGGTAATCCACGGAGTGGCACAAGTCACTCAGTCTTAAACTTGAGCTTGAAACGCAATTAAACTCTACACTTACAGGCAAAGACACGGAATTGCTACATGTGATTGACGTGTTCTACCCAGACAACACTGTGGTCTTGGGGTCGTTCGCCTTTGAGGCAGCTACTGACGGGAACCCGCTAGATGTGGAGGTGTGTCGGGGAGGCGGTTTCAACATAATGGCGATATCCTTCGACAGTCAGATCAGTTCCACTAACGATGGTCACGTTGTTCTTTACAACTTGTTTGACCGCACTAATGGTGAAACACTTACCAAGGTCAACCCTCAGGATCCAAACATATTAGGTAAGGTCGTCTCAATCTCAATAAAATCAGATATTTCAACCTAATATTCAACTTCTATGTATTAAAATTTCCCTACTCGGCAGTGTCCTTTCGCTCCAACCAATCATTAACGACACTAGAAGATGACGGCTCGTTTTCTCGCATGAATTTCAGTTAGCCAATCACAAATCTTCCAATAAAAGCCTTCGATACAAGTAGCTAGGTTCAAATTACCTCAAACAGCCATAATTTCGTCTATTTTCGTAACGTGTTAACCAGGCCCCCCTAAGTAATTGAAGGAAGTGCGTCAATTTTGAAGAAAATCCATCCAAACTTGAAAGAAAAGCGCCCAATACGTAAGAAAATGCTTCTTTTCTCGAAACAAACGCAGCAATATCGGTGAATCCACGGTAATTACTGAAACAATCATTCCAATTTCGGAAGGAAGAACGTCTCTATCGGAGACGACTTCGTCCTTTTCCGTGAATTCTCGGGCTATGCCGGAAATTCACACATAACAAAATAGCGTCCGAAGAAGGTTCTCCTGTTTCGGTGAGTAATGTTTTTACTGTTTACAGCCCGTACTTTACATGAATCGAAGTTAAAATACTTTTGTTGAATGCGGCTTGTAATAAAGAATCGACAAGACTATTCATGGTTCCCTCTATCCGGGCTAAGCCCCGCCCCCTTGGTTACTGTTGCTATTTCCCACACGCTTTCGCACAAAATGGCCGCCGCGATTGACAGCCTTGTCACCAAGTCTTATATCTTGCATTCCTGAAAGCTTTTATGTGTCCTTTTTACTAAACTCTGATCAATATCAACCAAGGGTTTGGACAAAAGGACTCAATTACTACCAACAAGGTTACATTCATGATGTACTATTACATTTCCCAACCGTATCTGTCCCCAATGGCATCGGCATCGCTCCAAAAAACGATCCTCATTTGTTATCACTTGAATCATCGAATCCAAGAACCCCTCCGTTTATTGTTCATTCAAAGCGGGGTAAGCCACACACACAAAAAAAGAATAATACCTTTGTGAATTTTATATAATATGATGTTACGGGAATTCTTGAGGCCGAAATTTGAGGATAATTTAGGCCCAAGGCTTCCCATTGATTCGATGTTTGGGTCCTCAACCCAATTTAAAAAATAACCCTGTGGTTTTTTTTATTTTTCTGGTGTTATTGAGGTGTACCTAATTTAAAATTAAAGGTATTTCAAATTTAAGTTTAGATTTACAGCACGGTGCTAAAAGTGTTGCAAGAATCGCCGTTTTCCCATAAGGTCCTATTTGTTATTTCAGTGTACATAGCATAAATAATTTTCATGATCGTGACAGTGAACGAAAACTTACAAAATTCAACATCACTGTAATCTAACATCTTGAGATTTTGTTTATAATATTCAAATTCATTAATTTTGAGCATGGTTTTGGAAAAAGGCAAAATATTGACTGGGTATTTTTACAGTAACGTCACTTCCCCATTGCCACCATAATATAAGCAGACCTAAGGGCTGAAAATGGACATATCTCAGTAATAAATTAGCCTTTAGTAAAATAATGTTGTATCCAAAATGAAATTTTTTTGTACGTGTTGCGGAGTAGATTTCCTGTTTCCATGTAAATTTTCAGTGAAATATTTTGAAAATTGAGATAATTAAAATTATCTTTGCTACACTGAAATAACATGGGACCTTATTGGAAAACGGTGATCCTTGCAACACTTTGAATACAGGATTTTGAAATTTGATCATGTTGGGTCGACTTTTACCATTTTGAGAACAAACTTGGGATACACTTATAAAAAGGATAATTGAAGAATTGATTTATGATACTTTTTTTTATAGTTTGTATGAGCACAGTAACTATCAAACTACAAACAACTACTAATATAAACTGAAATAATAATTATTTTGTATTGGTTTTCAGTTTCCAAAACTCCCAGGTGTATGTGAAAAAACGAACGAACAACACACAAAATTGAAATCTACCCATAAACGAATAAACAAGTTGTATGTAATATTTTAAATGAAAAACAGGCCTGTTAATTTCATTTAATTTTTTTCATTTTTATCTTGGTTGTCATGAGTCGAAATGTCAAACACTAGGCCTACATCTATACTCACAACAGAGACCTAACACAGTTGAATAGATATCTCAATTACATCAATATTATTCTTCCAGATCTGAAACATGACATAATTTTGTAAGGATCATTATTACTTACAATTTTCAACCTTTTATTGAATTTTATTTGTAAATATGTTTATGTTGTAAATTAAATTGAACAATGTTTATGTCCTTACTCTAACAGTGTTATATATATATTAGACCTATTTTTGTTATAAATAGACAGACATTTTATTCAGTAGCCTACATGACCACTGACTAAAATACATACATTAGCAGATAAATATTGCATCAGTTTTTAAAAAATATTTTCTGGCATGAGCCGGGGGGATATCTACCCTGAGATATACTTCAACATTGAATGCGGCCTTGAAAAATAAATAGGACCTAATTAGAACTTTAGGTTTTTATGGAGAGATAATAAAAGTCTTGGGAGAGGTTATCAGACACTTGCACTATCAACTGGGAAAACACTAAATGTAGAAAGTCAAGGATTTCAATTTTCTTTATAGAGTTAATGTGTTTTTAGTGTTTATCTGGATAGATTGCGTTGTTCACGACGACGACCACTTGCTTTTATCCAGCGCTTGCATTTTTCTACATTTTTCTTTGTAATACAGCAGGAAAATTTAATTAGGAATGTTCCTTCCAGTCTTTCAGGATAACACTGGTCGACATTACATGTTCCCCACGCGCACCATAATACCATTTTTGTTTTTCGACAAAACCGTAACTAAGAGCAGTCGGGAATAGCTTGTGGGGAAAAACATGGCGGCAGAATGAAAGTTTTTTTTCTCATTGGCTGATCGGTCACTGCGCAGGGATCCGTGAATAGGTTATTGTCATGAAAATGAGCAGTTACAGTGCTTATGTTGAAACAGTTCACGATTCGCCGATTGTTTACATCGAAGACAGGTGAAGCCGTATCACTAACAGAAGCATAGACTATCTCGGAAGCGTGTCAGACGTTTCAGGGTTATTTCATATTAAGTAATTTTCATTTATTCATTTAGTTTCGTCACCTTATATGCGAATCAATCCATGTCAATGGGATTGCTTATTGGATTATTTATTTCGGGTTTTCTCCACCGAGTGCAAAAATCGAAATGATTTGTCGATTCATGTAAAGTACGGACTGTAAACAGTAAAAACATTACTCACCGAAACAGGAGAACCTTCTTCGGACGCCATTTTGTGATGTGTGGACGAAGTCGTCTCCGATAGTGACGCTCTTCCTTCCAAAATCGGAATGATTGTTTCAGTAATTAACGTGGATTCACCGATATTGCTGCGTTTGTTTCGAGAAAAGAAGCATTTTCTTACGTATTGGGCGCTTTTCTTTCAAGTTTGGATGGATTTTCTTCAAAATTGACCCATTACCTTCAATTACACTTTCCCTGTTAAGAAGTACAATTACACATCCTAATCAATCACGCTATAATCAAGACGTAATTCTACAACCACATCACGGAAACATGACCATAAATTATCCCCAAAAATGTAGCAAATCAAAATAAATTCAAAGAGAAAATTGTACTTATGTCCAAACGACCAAATGCAACGTAAATCGCTGTGCATTGGATCAACTCTAACTATAATTTTGAAAGAGCCATCTAGGATGTTGAACATATCGGAAAATTGCCAAACATAATAATTTGCTGGTCTTATCCCAATACAAAGTATATTAAACAGGCAATAATTTGTATATTCTCAGGACATTTAGAAACATTGTTTATATAAAACAATCGTCACATTCAGTAATGTGTGACAAGGGTAATTATCCTCCGCCACGCCAAGCGTTTAGTATTCGGCTGTGTACGTCCGTACGCCCATACGAAATGGTATAACTCAAATACTATTCGCTGGATTGTTTTCATCATGGGGAGAGTAATGTTCCTACAGAGTTTAATGACCTTGACCTTCATTTCAAGGTCACAACTAAAACTTTATCATTTTACCCTTTTCAGCGGGATATCTCTAGAACCCATCCTCGGTTACATTATGTATACAGTCAGAATGAAACAATATAATACAAAAGTAACAGCAAATAAAGAGAAAGACAACAAACTAAAGCATTGTACTTAAGAGGCACACTTAAATCGCTTTGTTTCTTGAATATACGCATATACATGTTTTATTATAGTTCCATTTCCACAAAGTGATAAATCTGCATTGGCATTAAGGAACATTTGAAAACACTAACACCCTTGATGACTCTTTAAAGCCTACTCTTCACACACAATTTCGCCGCTAATGGCTGCAATACTGCCGAAGCGGCGTTAAACAATAACTCACTCACTCACTCACTCACACGCAATTTTCGCCCAGCGGCCGACGATCACACACAACCGTTCCCCAGCTCTCGCCTGGACTATCGGGTTTACGAAACTTCCCCCTACCTCCCTCCCCCCCTCAAGGTTACAGAGTGAGAGTACATTCTGTCCGTCTGTCTGTCTGTCTGTCTGTCCGTCCCTCCCTCTACCTGTCCGTCCGTCCGTCCGTCACAAAACATTGTACAGAGCATATTTCTCAAACTATACATGCTATTTCGGAATTTTATTTTTGCGGTTTCGATGGAAACATGACCAAAACAGTGACTCATAATAATAATTAGGATTGACACGTCAATACTTTGGTCTTCAAGACTTCTGCTTGAACTTGAACTCCATGTTTGACTCTCGGATTTTCATTAGTTTTGCTTTAAAATGAGCTATCAAATATTTCTCTATCTTCAGCAGTTTTTTTCACAAATATTCTCATGGAAAAATCACCCCTACAAAGTGTTTCTCATGATTAAGACAACGTGGTTAAATATCATACTAAGGTATACATAGAACATCTTAAAGCTTGTGCTTTAACTTCCACTTAAGTAGAAAACTAGATGTCATCATTATTTAGATTGTATACACAATTAATGAGTTGTGCTCTTCTGAATATTCAAGACAATACTCAAAAATGCTTAAATTCGAACCCCTTGACGACCTTTGCCATGTTTGAAGCTTAACTTTAAAATTTTGATGAAAATGTTCAAATATAAACTTGTTGTGCTTGAAATTGTGCATGGGAATACAATTTCAATAGCTTAATTATTAAAGCGGTTATGATCCTTTGAACTTGAAAATGGCAATTTTCGAAAAATGACAATCTTCTATGACTTTTCACATGTAAACTATGAGGGTATATGTTGACATTAATTGTCTGTAATAAACGACGTTTCCACTTCAAAATGAACTGTTAAACGTGTTTCTATCTTCAGTAGTTGACGATCGATAATCCTTCAAAGGACATACCCCTCGAAAATGCTCAAAAAATCACAAAATTTCAATTATTTTCGCAAATGTCCAAATTGTGCCTAAACTATAAATGTTTATATGATAAAGATATGTTATGTTATGTTATCAGAAAGAGATGGCAATAATTAACTGTGATATAAGATCATTCCTTACAGAGTTATGTCCCTTTAAATGCGAACCATACAATTTTATTTTTAAAAAATTACTTTTTGCAGCATTCTCTTAGCTTTCCAATGAGCTACAGCATGATGCTGTATGTATTGCCGTTATTTAGAAGAAGATTTTTGAAGACGCGTACCCCACAGGGGGTAAGCCCTGTCCATGGTTAACCGGAAGTTGGCAGCCGTCAACAACCATTTTCTCGACAGACAGTAGTTTTTCAACTGAGGTAGGTCCCGAAATTGGTTAGGTTTGAACATTTTCCATTAAACGATGTTAACAATATCAACTTGTTTCAGCTCTTGAATATCGATAGTTTATAATCGCTACATCTGTTGAACATGACATATGATAAATAATTTAGAATTTTAACATTTCGGAAAGAATCAATCGTCGTAAGAGAGAAAATCCGCGAAAAAGAGACTTTCTACATTTACACAGGAAATCTACATGGATGTAGCCGATATTTTGTGTAGTTTTAAGTTGAATATGATAATCTAGGACTTGTATCAAAGTTATAGTATTCACAGATTAATCGAAGCCGAGATATTAGTAAAATTAAAAACTGTACACATTGATGGTAGTTGCTCGTGTTGACAAACACACTGTCCAGGTTGTTGAAAATGAACTGTACAGGTAGTTGGTCTGATAGCTGTTAGCAGGTTACAAAAAAACCGTAATGCAGAATGAAAATGATAGTCATCAGTTACTTTATTTATCAATCCTAATGAAGTAGACCTTATGTAGGAAGTTATGACTTAAGTAATGTTTCTTGAGAATGCCATTAAATCTGACTTTTTATGATTCTCTTAAGCTTGACCTATCTTATGGAAACAGTAGGCCTATCACCAATATTTCCTCCGAAACAGTATATATAATCGTATTTCAACACTTTGCATGTGTATTTTTGGTGAAACTTTTTCCCTTTTATCATTATGAAAGAATGACGGGCTTACAAATGATTGTCTTTATCAATATTTTTAGTCAAATCGTTCTGTTCCCACAGAGGTTACTCCCTTCAGATTTTCGATCCTAAACTCTGTTCTTTATCTCTTGAAATGGCGAGCAGAAATGGAGTGTCCTGATTGGTTGCAATTGAATCTATAGTTTTCAGCGACGACCTTGTAAAATGACACGTCGTTTTCTCGTTTAATATGCTAGTTGATTTTGTGAAAAGTATTGATCATAAACATGCTTATAAATAAAGAAGAACAAATCAGAGACGAATACCAAAAATAGTTCATTTATGTTATCTACATCAGGCATATTCGAAAGACATGTGCTAATGAGCAAGACCCTTAAATTACAGTCAAATGCCTAGATCTTTGAAGTTACTTGGTCGACAGGGCCGCTGAAAGGTGAGTTTTCATTGGTTTAGTAGCAGGGATACAGTATGAAGTTCCAATTTACCCCGGTAGGGAATTTTGATGGAGTCCTCGATTTCAAGCGATATATATATATATATAGAACAGAGGTTAAGATCGGAAATATGAAGGGAGTGACCTCAGTGGGAAGGAGAATGGAGTCAAATGCGCTCATAGAAACTTCTTCTTTAACAGTATGATTCAGCAGTCGTTCCTCCCTGAGTAATATTCCCTATGTAAGTAAATATTAACGCATATAACACATTACCATTACAGTAAAACAATTACGACAAATATGTGATTCCATGCATCATTAATTAGTTTAAAGGTGTCTGTCTTCGTTTGTGAATTTTTAAATATACATATTTGCAAATACAATGTACTCTCTCGAAGACATGATGGTAGTATGACGGTGAATCATTAATAAAATTCAGGCATTTACAATCACCCAGCAACATTACATGACCTTTCAGATTGAAACTTCGGTGAACCGGTTTGATGGATTGCTTGGTCCTCTCAATCTATTCGAAATGAAAAGCTACATGACCAGGATTTCAAAAAAGCTTAATGCGTCTTAAAATATATTTTAAAATTTGTCATTTGTGGGTGATTTCACAACTTAGGTCACGTCCCAATAATTTACAAGGCATATTGTTTAGTAAACTGTGATTGCAGAAACCTAATTTAGTGTTCATATCAATCAGTAACATCTACTAAAGCTATGCGAAAATATTTACAAACATATATGGTCTTAACATATTGATGACATGTTGCTCGAAAGGATATGCTCATCAAGTTCCTCGTGTCCTTTGAATTTTAATAACAAGTGAATTATATAATGCAGACCTTTAAATATAGATGGTGAAAACAACAGGTTCAATATATCCATAACATATTTTCCCCCGATAATTTAAATTTTGAAAATAACTGTTCAGATTCATTCTTCAATGTCAATACCATCATACTCTCTTATATTGCTGATAACAGTCAAAGGGGATATACTTCCTGGACTAATGGATGACCAGACTGGAGCTGAAGATGGCATCCATTACATCGTGATTTTGATAAATCATTGATAGGGATAGTAATAAATTATTATTTCATTATTATTCTAGATAACAATATTTCAAAGTGTAAGAATGACACACATGACAATATTATGCAAATAGCTTGTAGTTAAAACATATAGCCGATGGATTTATATGTTAAACTTGTATTCTTTTTTTTTCGACATTTACGCAAAACTTCATTTTAGTGTGTACATTAGTTTACAATTAAATTGTTAATAAAATTGTATGAAAAGCAAAAGCTAAAATCAATTCACGTTGAACCTTTACATGTACTATTAACCCCTACAATGTAAAAGAAAGGTTTCCTTCATAGCAACTACCATGGACAGTTATTTTTTCAACAACCGGGACAGTGATGGAGCAACTACCATCAATGCGTACAGTTTTTATTTTTTCGAATATCTCGGTTTCGATCAATCTGTGAAAGCTGTAACTTTGATGCAAGTCCTAAATCATCACATTCGACTTAAAATTACAAAAAATATGGGCTTGATCCATGTAGATTTAATGTATTAATGTAGAAAGTCGCCTTTTCGCAGATTTTCTTCCTGACGACGATTGCCTTGCTCCAAAATGTTAAAATTGTAAACTATATATTACATGTCATGTTCCACAGATGTAGCGATTATAAACTATGGCCTTTCAAGAGTTGAAACAAGTTGATATTGTTAACATCATTCAATGGAAAATATACAAAAGTGACCAATTTCGGGACCCACCCTATTTGAAAAACTACTGTCTGTCGAGAAAATGGTTGTTGACGACTGCCAACTTCCGGTTTAGCATGGACAGGGCTTACCCCCTGTGAACCCTCTAAATCGCGTAAGTGCTATAGGCCTTATCGATGAGGAATGTTGTTGCTCACATTTTGGTGACGGTTTTGTGAAATTATCCTGATTAGTTTTAGAGCTGTTGAGGTTTGAAGTTTTAGCAACAACTCTCGTCTTTAATACCTAATAATAATTCATTTATATAGCGCCTAGTATCCATCTATCTAGTTGATTACTTGGGCATATGAGGGTGGCAGTTTGAGAGTAAGTTGTATATGCAGTGTTGAACAGGAGAGTTATATCCCACTGCTGTTATCAAATGTAGTAATATCTGGTGTATGTATAGTTTAACTCGGTTTTATCCCACTGCTGATATCAAATGGTGTAATAACTGGTGTAACCATCGCTCTTGGTAGAACAGATTCTGATTTAAAACCTCCTGAATGTATCATTGTCTAATGTTGTAGTTGGACCACACCCGGACAATATTAAGTTTACAAGTGACTGCGGCAAACTCATCGTGGCCAATGAAGGCGAACCAAGAGTAAATGCCGGACAGTTTGTGGATCCTTCTGGATCATTGACGATCATAACAGTCCCTGCCGACCTCACCAATTCGCCAAGTACAGCTGTGGCTAACTTCGACGCTTATAACCCATCCGCTGCAGTAGAGTAAGTGAAGTGTTATGATTTTTATTTGGGCTTTCACTGATCATCCGAAACTTAAACGAGCTGTACCTCTAACTTGAAGTTTGAGTGTGGTTCTATCACCTAATCTACGTGAAGGAGGGGTTTAACGCTCCACACCTTCAAATATTTAGAAACTCGTTGATTTTCTTTGAAAACAGCTTTTAGAAACAGATATCATTGGATGACGACCGCGTGGTTGATCAATGATCCATACAATAGTAGGTAGGCAGTGAGTACAAAGATGTAACTCAAGCCAGGACTAACGTTAGTAACACACCCGCTAGAGATGGCATACTACAATCAACTTTTCTCCATCTTGTGAGGTAATGCAAACTCCTTGTATGTTCCTTTCCTCCATGATGTGATGAGAAACTCACTGAATCTCCTGTCTCTGTGAAGCACTACCGGACAACTTACCGAAAGCAAGGACCCAGTTCCAGTCTCCTGGCGATAAGGTGCGGGAGGCCCTTAAAGTAACAAAATAAAGAAGCATTAGAAGTTCCATCGGTACAAACATTGGATAGTTTTATTATAACCCAGTCGAACGGTAAAGACAAGTCAGAAACTTAATAAGGACAACGAACAACTAGATTGTAAACATGGCAACGCTGGGCGAACAAGTCACCAGTTTTGAAGATTTTACAAATTTTATGAAAGAAATGTTGGCCGTAAATTTGAAGATATTTTAAAAACTATCCAGTTCAACGAAATCGGGACCAGGGACATCAGGATGACGGAAAACAGAAGTGAAATTGGAAAAAAGAAGAACCATTTGGATGTTTACTTTCACTGAGAAAAGTCCTTAATTTATACATTGAAAATTTCGGAAATGTGGTTCAAGGAGAACCGATATTCAACATTTCTGACCCTTTAAAAATGATTTTCACTGAGAAGACTGTTTATTTGCTATGTTGAACATTTTCATGAATGTGCTTTTGTTTCAATTGAACCAAAGAGAGCTGATATTTTACTTTTTGCTTTTTTAAAAATGATTTACGCTGAGAAGACATTTTCCCAATTGACCTGACCCTAGCTGTGTCCGTGAGTTCACAACGATCAAATACAGATGTGTATTGAGATGAAAAGTGAACAACTATATAATCATATATGTTTAACTTTATGATTTTGTATTAACAGAAAAACTAGCGTCTGTTCAAACGGTTTGAAATTGTTTTGTATCTTGAAGAGAAAATGTGTTAATGCTTCAAATCACAACACAATTAAGCTATTATTATTATTATTTTTTATGGTTGTACATTGGGATTATTTTATAAATTATGTTATAATTAAATATGGATCATGCTGTGGTTTTTCCTTTTTGTTTTATTCTTCTATTCTTAATTGGTTACAAGATATCCACTTGCCTAAAGATAGCAGCGAAATGAGAAATAAATGTGGTCAACAATCTATTATAGAACCTTTCCGATATAATGCCAGAGGAGTAGCAATACTTTTTTATACCCCCGACCAACAAAGGAAAGGCGACTTTTACACAGTCTAAAGTACGTGGCGCGGAAGTGATCTGCGTGACATTTTTGTCTCAGTTGTACTAAAATGTATAAGTAAAATATAAATAGTGACGAAATCGTAAGACTTACGAAATCGTCATGATTGACATTTTTGTTTGTAGTGTTCTTGTCTATCATTTCTAAGTGCATTTTGAAAATTTTCTAAAGTTAAAATTGTCAATGTTATCTGTATTTTTGTACTGTCTTACTCTCCTGAAATTGTTTTATAATTCGCTGGTTAGGATTTTGAGTTATGTCCCCTTGAAGTTTTTAATTTTTGAAAAACCATCTAACTTTAAGAGCTCCCTATGCAAAGTTTCAGAGTGTTTCGCGATGTATCAGGATGCTTCAGAGTGTTTCGCGGTGTATCTGGATGCTTAAGGGTGTTTCGCGATGTATTTGGATGCTTCAGGGTGTTTCGCGATGTATCTGGATGCTTCAGGGTGTTTCGCGATGTATCTGGATGCTTCAGGGTGTTTCGCGATGTATCTGGATGCTTCAGGGTGTTTCGCGATGTATCTGGATGCTTCAGGGTGTTTCGCGATGTATCTGGATGCTTCAGGGTGTTTCGCGGTGTATCTGGATGCTTCAGGGTGTTTCGCGGTGTATCTGGATGCTTCAGGGTGTTTCGCGGTGTATCTGGATGCTTCAGAGTGTTTCGCGGTGTATCTGGATGCTTCAGGGTGTTTCGCGGTGTATCTGGATGCTTCAGGGTGTTTCTCGGTGTATCTGAATGCTTCAGAGTGTTTCGCGGTGTATCTGGATGCTTCAGAGTGTTTCGCGGTGTATCTGGATGCTTCAGAGTGTTTCGCGGTGCGTTCGAGCATTCTGCTCTGTGGGATATTGGTTGATGCTTTCATTATTCATGTTTTGGATATACAGTACGATGTGCCCTTATGTTTTACTCACCTTATGTCTCATCACATCACTCATGGAAGAGCTAAATCATTTAGCAAGTTACCTAAAATGTAGTACGGTTAAAAGCATGTCAACATGTTAAAAAGTTAATGAAGTGTTAAAAGAAAACAAAAAGTATGAATGAACACTCCGGCATCATTCAATGAAATGAATATGTCTACTTCTGATACTGATGATTTCAATTTAATAGAGATGTCTTGCGAAATTTCATTAATGACATTAAATTGTACTGATAACAATCAATGACATTTCCAATTCATAAAAATGTATTGTAACAAGGAATAACCATGTTTGATGTAAACAGGTAAAGAGATACTCACTCATATTGAAGACCATACAATTCTGGAATATCTAGTGAATATCTATGGCAAATAGTGTAATACTCAAATAACACACTAATACCCCACTCTTCACATTCTCTTACACTCTATGCAACATATATATTGAATATGTATGTTAAGATTACACCTTGGCATCAAAATCAATTTCTTAACAAAATCATATTTTGCATCAAAATCATTTCTTTCATCAAAGTCAATTTATTCCTCAAAGTCTTTCCTTTCAATAAAGTAATACTTTTATCAAAATAATTGTTGTCATTGTTTCATTTTTCATCTAAGTAAGTTTCTGATCAAAATAATATGTTCCATCAAATTCCTTTTTTCATCTAAGTCTTTAATTCGTCAAAGTCAATTTTTTTCAATTTCGTAATTTATGGCATCAAAGTCACTTTTTTAAAATTGTTATCAAAGTCCTTTGTTAGCTCATCAGGCCTGAAAGGCCTGAAAGGTCCGTCCATCCGTCCGTAAACTTTTCGCTTTTTCGACTTCTTTTCCAGAACCAGCAATATTGTGTGCAGACTCTTTAGCCAATGGGGATTCCAAATTGTAGATTTGGTGACCCTGGGGCCCCAAATAAGGGCCTAACAAGCCATGACTTAAAATCCTATTTTCATCGTTTTCTCCGGAACAAATATACCTAGAAGGTTGTAATGTTGTTTGCAGACTCTTTAGCCAATGGGGATTCTAAATTGTAGATTTTGTGACCCTGATGCCCAAAATAAAAGGCCTCACAGGCCATGACCTAAATTCCTATTTTCATCTTCTTCTCCAGAACAAAAGGACCTAGAATAGAAGGCTGTAATATTTTGTGCAGACTCTTTAGCCAATGGGGATTCTAAATTGTAGATTTGGTAAGGCACTTCATCCACATTGCACTCAGTCCAGCATATAAATGTTTAAATGTTTAAATGGGTACCTGAACACAGGGAAGTATGGACCTATATGGTCGCGCGGAGCGCTAATCAACAGCACCGAAGATAATCAGCAGCAAAAGAAGATAATTTGTATGATGAAAGCAACAGCAAAATCTTGTGACATGATGAAAAGATAAAATAGTAGTTAAACGTTTAATACATATACAGTTACTGATCTATGTGAGTGTTCACCTTCAATATTAAGGAAGTTACAAACTTAATTACTGCAACAGCAGTTGGTCCCATAGTCACAAGTAACATCGGTTTGTGGTATACACAGGTACATCAATTAAAAGAAAACAAGATTTAAGCGTTAAGGTTAATGACAAGTTGGCAATAATTTCATAACTTTAGAATGTCTTTGTATTCGATAATCTCCGGATATGCGGGAAAAAATTCTTTGTAACGACTATAGGTCCTAACCATGTCAAATACGTATCCAACAGAGAAAACAAGTTTAATGTATGCTGAATATATGACTATTTCTTGGTACACATCAAAATTTCGTTTTCGTCATTTACCTTATCTCATTTATTCAGTGTATGAATACACAGTGGTGTTGTGGTTAGCATGCTTGCCTCTCACCCCAAAGGCACGGGTTTGAATCCCAGTGGAGACACCAAACATTTGTGACCTGGGCCTCAAACTGTTTTGTCTCCCTGGCCAAGGCACTTCATCCACATTGTACTCAGTCCAGCATATAAATGTTTAAATGTTTAAATGTGCACCTGAACACAGTGAAGTATGGACCTATATGGTCGCGCGGAGCGATGATCAGCAGCACCGAAGGTACAATACCTTCAGGGTAATATTACAAATTGTGCGCTTTGAGCATCCTCGAACATGGAAAAGCTATACAAATGTGCTATTATTATTATTATTATTATTATTATTATTATTATTATTATTATGAAGTAGGAACTGTTACCAGTTATGTCAAATTTAAAAAAAAAAATGAAAAGTAACAACCCAGACTAAAATATTTAGGTTACGGACTGGTGGGCAGGTCTTATTTAATATAAAGACAGGATCAATAAGCACTGATGTCTATTTTGCTTCCAGTGCGCTGTTGGCGAAAGGTGTGCGCTTTTGGATGAGGCGTGACCCCATTGACAATTCAGTGTTCACGTCGTTTTCCCAGAACACCGAACCAGAGTATGTGGCGATTAGTCCTAACAATGGGTTTGCCTACGTTACTTTACAGGTATGATTCGCATGACGTTAGAATATGATTGTCGCAAAATGTGTAAATAATTCATTGTCTGAATAATGGGTTTGCATACTTTACTTACACATGTTACTTCCGTGACGTTAGAATATGATTGTTGCAAAATGTCTAGGTAATTCATGTCTAAAAAACATATGGGGGATGTGGTTTGGGTATGTCTGTTTCATATTCTGTTTATAACTGTCTTGTTTTCAGGAAAACAATGCTATTGCCAAAGTCAACTTGGAAAGTAATATGGTGGTGGATATTGTTGCGATGGGAAACAAGTCATTTGAATTTAATAATATCGACGCAAATGATCAAAACGGTTCGTAAGTTTTATTATCAATTACAATAAGGTTCCTTTTGCAAATATAAACATTAGACATTCAAGCCATGTTGCTTTCCTTGTACCCGCTGAAATTCTAGGCCAGGTCTAGGTCTAGGTTTTCTAGGCCATTTCTGTTCTTTGAATAACCTCTTATTAGGGTTTTCTTCCGGGAATTTCCGTTTGAAAATGAGACCTTGTAAGGTATGATTTTGTATGATTTGTATGATAAATGAACCAGTTTTTATTGCCCCTCTAATCACAACAATTATTATCGAAAAGTATAAAAAGTTTGTTCACAGTTGAGATGGCAGAACTTGAAACTTCAAACTTGAAACCCTTGCTCTTTAGTCCGAACGCTCTACACGAGTTGAAAGTGATTGCTTGAATTATTCTATTCAAAGACATATTTTCATTCCCTCATTGTAGTATTTGTGAGGGAGACATACTCTTTATAACTCAGCTTTTAGAAATAAAAATCTATCAATTGAAATATTCACATTTGACAGTTTGTTAATTGGATAAAGCACTACTCCTCCGTTCTCTGCCGTAAAGAAACATAAAAGTCTGGATTTAATCCGTTCAGACTAGTCTTAGATATACTTGAAATATATACACTAAATGTACATACAACTCCTAGATAATCCTTATTCAATATTTGAATCCGCCTATGTTTCCTGTAAGTAATTGCTGCTTGTATTATCACTAACTGTAACTGTTCCTGATGTTTAGGTGTTGTCCTTAAAACTAGACGGGTGGTGAGCCTGTATCAACCTGACAAGGTGACTTTCCTCCAGTGGAACGGTGTCGATTACCTACTGACGGCAGATGAGGGTAGGCCCAGCAGTATTCCTTCAACCACCTTCACCGATCATGGACGGGCCAGTGCTCTCGGAGGTAAGTTATCTTATGTCGAATCTTATTACGTAATTACGTCTTATGAAACGTAACCAGATTAATAGTTATTACACATTTCAAATAGTGATGACAGGATTCGAACTTTAAACCTTCCGCACTCAACACCGGCGCTCTACCACTGTGCTACAAAACAGATGGAAGAGCTTGTGCAAATTACTCTATTTGTATGGTCGCTTCTTGCCGCCTAATTATAACGCGAATGAGTGGGACATTACTCTTTTTAACGCAGGATTTGGAAATCAATCATTATAAAATGTAAATTTTGACATTTGACAGTTAAGGATTTATGAAAAACACTCCTCCTCAGTGTTCTGTTCTAAGGAAATCCTCAAGGGCGCGCTAATTGGCTATATTATATGTTCACTTAAATTTCGCTCTTTTACTTATTATGTTCATCAAGTATTGGCGCTGTTTCAGTTTATAAGACATAAAACACATTTTCAGTTTTTGGTTGAAAACTGAAACCCTCCTAGTATGCTTCGCCTCTAAGGCTGTCAGTAGATACTTTCTGGGGTTCTCCCCACCTCCTCATCTATCATATAGGCACCTCCTAGAAGATAATAAGCACCTCCTCAGATATATTATTAATTAACTATCAATGTTATGGTACTTATATGGCATTTACGGCTTAGACCATATAATTCGACAACTGGGCCAACACGGGGAAACTACGGGAAAAAAACAGGCCAATAGGAGACAAGCTGGGCAAATATGAGTTTGAGCATGCGCAATTGCACATTTGGTGAAAGCCCACAATTTTGACCCGTGCTATTTGTTAACCAATCTTGTTTATAATTATTATTTCAATATAAATGAGAGGTTTAGTGTTGTGCAAATAGAATGAAAAGAAGTTAATTAATAGAATTCCGAGTTACAGGTCCTCGGTCCGTTGTATTGGCCCTCGACTTCGTCTCGGACCAATACAACGGACCTCGGACCTGTAACTGGGCCAATACGGAAATACTTAATTAATAACATTATATTATATAGACACCTCCTAGAAGATAATAAGCACATCCTCAGATATATTATATAGGCACCTCCCATACGATTAAAAGCACCCCCTCAAATATAGTATATACACACCCTTCATAGGATAATAAATGCATTATGGTAAAAAGTTATAAATGTAATGATTTTAAAAAAAAAGATTGACAATGCGTGAATTGAACTGTATACGTGAAATACTACAGCTGTTACCTCCTAGGCGGGTTTCTATAATTTTAAACCAAAACCTGAAAAAGTGTTTAATCCTTTACTTAATGTCATAATCTATAAAAAAAAAAATTAATTATCATTGTGGTTTGTATTGTTGTTAAGTTTTCATATTAACAAACAATATTTACCAAAATCAAACTGCTTATATTCGTAAAATTGTAGCAGCTAATCCAATGCTTCAACTGTTAAACCTAAAAAACCTTCACGATAAACGATAAACGTTGCTTTCAATGCAAGCCATACTATCCTTCATTGGTACCAAATTAAAGTACACAGATTTTAAATTTCAAATCTTTTCGGACTTGTGGGTTTGTGTTTAATTGGCATATATAAAGAGGAAGTGTAGAGATACCGTAGCATGTTCAAGCATTGACATATAGTCTCAGAGGAATGGTTGAGATATTTTCAAGTGAGTGTATATTGCACCATGGTCAATTGTTATGGCGTTTAAACATGTTGTTTCAGATTGGAACGTTGATGCAAGTCTGGAAGGTAATCTGACTTCAAATAGTGAGCTAGGTAAGCATTTACCTGAAAACCAATTAGCCTTTTGTAAATTGTCGAAAATGACTTTCATACAGTGTTTGTAGATGTATTTGTTTATATGATAAGCAACTCCGATTCCTTTCACAACAATCATACTGAATAAGCAAAGTAGTTATTCGTAACGGCGATTCTTTTGAAGGAGCACCGTATTTTCCGGTTACAGTCATCATGTTGATGGAGAAGCGTATTTCTAGGTAACAGTCATCATGTTGATGGAGAAGCGTATTTCTAGGTAACAATGATCATATTGTAGGGGCAGCGTTGTTCTAAGTTCCAGTGATCATATTGTTGTAGCAAATTTGTTCTAGGTGACAGTAATTATGTTGTAGAAGCAACGTACAATGTAACTCTAGGTAACAGAGATCACGTTGTAGGAGCAATGTAGTTCTAGATGAAGGCGATTCTCTTGAAGGAGCAGCGTTGTTCTAAGTAACGGTGGTCGTCTTGAAGGAGCAGTGTATTTCTAAGTAACAGTGGTCGTCTTGAAGGAGCAGCATAGTTCTAAGTAACAGTGATTCTCTTGTAGGAGCAGCGTAGTTCTAAGTAACGGTGATTCTCTTGTAGGAGCAGCGTAGTTCTAAGTAACGGTGATCATATTGAAGGAGCAGCGTAGTTCTAAGTAACAGTGGTCGTCTTGAAGGAGCAGCATAGTTCTAAGTAACAGTGATTCTCTTGTAGGAGCAGCGTAGTTCTAGGTAACAGTGGTCGTCTTGAAGGAGCAGCATAGTTCTAAGTAACAGTGATTCTCTTGTAGGAGCAGCGTTTTTCTAAGTAACGGTGATCATCTTGAAGGAGCAGCGTAGTTCTAAGTAACAGTGATTCTCTTGTAGGAGCAGCGTTGTTCTCAGTAACGGTGATCATATTGAAGGAGCAGCATAGTTCTAAGTAACAGTGATTCTCTTGTAGGAGCAGCGTTGTTCTAAGTAACGGTGATCATCTTGAAGGAGCAGCATAGTTCTAAGTAACGGTGATTCTCTTGTAGGAGCAGCATTGTTCTAAGTAACAGTGATCATCTTGAAGGATCAGCGTAGTTCTAAGTAACAGTGGTCGTCTTGAAGGAGCAGCATAGTTCTAAGTAACAGTGATTCTCGTGAAGGAGCAGCATAGTTCTAAGTAACAGTGGTCATCTTGTAGGAGCAGCGTAGTTCTAAGTAACAGTGGTCATCTTGAAGGAGAAGCGTAGTTCTAAGTAACAGTGATTCTCTTGTAGGAGCAGCGTAGTTCTAAGTAACGGTGGTCATCTTGAAGGAGAAGCGTAGTTCTAAGTAACGGTGGTCATCTTGAAGGAGCAGCTTAGTTCTAAGTAACGGTGGTCATCTTGAAGGGTAAGCGTAGTTCTAAGTAACGGTGGTCATCTTGAAGGAGCAGCGTAGTTCTAAGTAACAGTGGTCATCTTGAAGGAGAAGCGTAGTTCTAAGTAACAGTGATTTTCTTGAAGGAGCAATGTAGTTCTAAGTAACAGTGGTCATCTTGAAGGAGAAGCGTAGTTCTAAGTAACAGTGGTCATCTTGAAGGAGCAGCGTAGTTCTAGGTAACAGTGATCATCTTGAAGGAGCAGCGTTGTTCTAAGTAATAGTGATCATCTTGAAGGAGCAGCGTAGTTCTAAGTAACAGTGGTCATCTTGAAGGAGAAGCGTAGTTCTAAGTAACAGTGATTTTCTTGAAGGAGCAATGTAGTTCTAAGTAACAGTGGTTTTCTTGAAGGAGCAACGTAGTTCTAAGTAACAGTGATTCTCTTGTAGGAGCAGCGTAGTTCTAAGTAACAGTGATCATCTTGTAGGAGCAGTGTAGTTCTAAGTAACAGTGATTCTATTGTAGGAGCAGCATAGTTCTAAGTAACGGTGATTCTCTTGAAGGAGCAGTGTAATTTTAAGTAACAGTGATTCTCTTGTAGGAACAGTATAATTCTAAGTAACAGTGGTCATCTTGAAAGAGAAGCGTAGTTCTAAGTAACAGTGATTCTCTTGTAGGAGCAGTGTAATTCTAAGTAACAGTGGTCATCTTGAAGGAGCAGCGTAGTTCTAGGTAACAGTGGTCATCTTGAAGGAGCAGTGTAGTTCTAAGTAACAGTGATTCTATTGTAAGAGCAGCATAGTTCTAAGTAACGGTGATTCTCTTGAAGGAGCAGTGTAATTTTAAGTAACAGTGATTCTCTTGTAGGAACAGTATAATTCTAAGTAACAGTGGTCATCTTGAAGGAGAAGCGTAGTTCTAAGTAACAGTGGTCATCTTGAAGGAGCAACGTAGTTCTAGGTAACGGTGATCATCTTGAAGGAGAAGCGTAGTTCTAAGTAACAGTGATCATCTTGTAGGAGCAGCGTAGTTCTAAGTAACAGTGGTCATCTTGAAGGAGCAGCGTAGTTCTAGGTAACAGTGGTCATCTTGAAGGAGCAGTGTAGTTCTAAGTAACAGTGATCATCTTGAAGGAGCAGCGTAGTTCTAGGTAACAGTGGTCATCTTGAAGGAGCAGTGTAGTTCTAAGTAACAGTGGTCATCTTGTAGGAGCAGCGTAGTTCTAAGTAACAGTGATTCTCTTGAAGGAGTAGTGTCATTTTAAGTAACAGTGATTCTCTTGAAGGAGCAGTGTTATTCTAAGTAACAGTGGTCATCTTGAAGGAGCGGCATAGTTCGGAGTAACGGTGATTCTCTTGAAGGAGCAGCGTAGTTTTAAGTAACAGTGGTCGTCTTGAAGGAGCAGTGTAGTTCTAAGTAACAGTGATCATATTGTAGGAGCAGCGTAGTTCTAAGTAACAGTGGTCATCTTGAAGGAGCAGCGTAGTTCTAGGTAACAGTGGTCATCTTGAAGGAGCAGTGTAGTTCTAAGTAACAGTGATCATCTTGAAGGAGCAGCGTAGTTCTAAGTAACAGTGATCATCTTGAAGGAGCAGCGTAGTTCTAGGTAACAGTGGTCATCTTGAAGGAGCAGTGTAGTTCTAAGTAACAGTGATCATCTTGTAGGAGCAGCGTAGTTCTAAGTAACAG
This sequence comes from Gibbula magus, assembly GCA_936450465.1. NCBI lineage: Eukaryota > Metazoa > Mollusca > Gastropoda > Trochida > Trochidae > Gibbula > Gibbula magus. The sequence goes on along the minus strand of OW388289.1, from coordinate 22,605,196 downwards.
TGGTCATCTTGAAGGAGCAGCGTAGTTCTAGGTAACAGTGGTAATCTTGAAGGAGCAGCGTAGCTAAGTAACAGACTCAGTGGTCATCATGAAGGAGCAAAATGTTCCTATGTAACAGTGACCATCTTGAATGAGCAGAGTATTCCTAGGTAACAGTGACCATCTTGAATGAGCAGAGTATTCCTAGGTAACAGTGGTCATCTTTAAGGAGCAGAGTATTCCGAGGTAACAGTGACCATGTTGAGGAAGCAACGTAGTTCTAGGTAACAGTTATCATATTGTAAGACCAACTTTGTACTTGGGAACAGTGCTAGGAACAAAGACAATTTCGAGAACGGTGATGACACATTTGCATATAATTGATTTAACTCTTTTGAAGGTCTAATAAATCCTTCTTTTTAGAAAATCGTATCCAGGTGGATTTGATTGCTTATGCCATCTATCGTCTAAAATAGATTGCAATTGTTTAGAATGAATAACGTTTTAGTTGATTGTTTTTATTTTTTGTGTGTGTTTTTTTTTCGTTTTAGGGGGCTTATCATTATTAAATGAAATAATTTTAGAATGAATTCAAAACGATGTTGCAATTTGCTTTAGAAGCAACACTAAAACTTAATATCAAGATTATTCAACTCGAGCATGATTCTGTTGATCGTAATGAAACCATGACCTTTACTTTACTCCGTTCTCTTAAAGTGTAAATTGATATATTGATGTGGGGAATCATATCAGCTGAGTGATGGTTGCTTGTTGCATTAAGGTTTGGTAATTTATTTCAAGGTCGCGCCTACATGAGCCGTATTGATGGCCTTAATGGTGGACAACGTGTGGTGCCAGTTATGTTCGGAGGGCGAGGCTTCTCTATCTTAAACGCGAACACTTTCGCTCGCGTATACGACAGTGCTGATGAACTGGAAAGGCAGAGCGCGATTCATTACCCACAGACATTCAATGGTGACTGTTGCATTGCCTCTCAAACTCCAAACCAACAGTCTGATACACGGTCAACCTGGATGGTAAGATAACTTCACACTATTCATGACATGGTTCCGTTGTGTGTAAGAAGTTTAAAAAGGTCGAATGTTAACTGCAATAATAATAGTAGAATCTTAATACGTTTGCAGGATCCAAATCATAATACAATAAAATTCAATTACAAAAATTCATATCAACCAATGAGAACGCAAAGTCATAGTATCGCTGTAAGTAATGTACATGTCTTTATCCTGCCTCATATACAACTGTGGGTCTCTGAGTCAGCCAGGTTGCTCTGTTTAAAGTGGGAACGTCAACAGCTCTGTGAATCACACATTCAGTTTCATTTCTGGACATGGTCGTTCCATAGAGATAATAGTCAATTGATATTCAACTGAGGAAATGGTTCCGTGAAGTCCCGTGAGAAACAATCCCTTGATATTCAGCTCTGAAAATAGTCGTTTGAGATTCGATCCCTGAAATAGTTGCTTTAGATCATGTTCTGGAAATAATTGCTTAAAATTCAGTTCGTTAAATAATTACTTTCTTTGTAGTCATAAAGGTCATAAGTCGGTTGGAAGTTGTATAAGTTATGAATAAAAATAAATACAGATATTTTACATAATATAATAAACAAACTATGCTCGGAATAAAACAATCGTATTTTGAATGAGATATAAAATAAAGGACACAGGAATCAGGTATTGAGATTATGATTCAGTTGTAATAATCGGTGTGAATAACTTTAAGTAATCAGGATGCCAAAACGATGTATTGTGGTTACAGAAGGCGCCAATGAGAGGAATAAACAAACGGTAAAACACCCTTCGCACTTCTGAAAACTAAACGAGTGTTCATATTTTGGTTAAGCAAATGGAATCTTTTTTTGTCTTTCGAAACAAAACAATAAATTTCACATTAAAATGGCCACCATGCAGTGCCTATTACGTGACAACCTACGCCTACTCATTTATTGTCTGAGACGTGTAAACACATTAATTGACAGTCGTCGCCATTGTTCCTCCAAAGCTGCACCAAATTCCTGCAAATTCTGGGGGTGGTTTCTGACAGATTTAAGATGCCTGCCAAGAGCATCCCAGATGTGCTCTATGGGATTTAGATCTGGTGACATTAAGGGCCGGTTAGGAACTTTGATTCCTGCGTGTTGCAGTTCTTGGTCAAAACGGCAATGTCAAGTTGGAATTGCAGATCCGGATCACGTGCCGTCATGAACGGAATAAGGACAGGAGCGAGCACGTGATCGCCATAACCTGCTGCTCTAAGGCCCCAATTCCATCGAACCCATATGCGACAGTGCGCGATTTCTGCGATAAAGCAGGTCGCCCAGACATTTTTCAAAACTTTTGAGTTTGTGGTTCCACCAAGCCCGGTGTACGATCCCACTGCGACCAAAATGTGATCACATTTGTCCTTTTTGCGAGCACTTTGAGACCGAATTGAGACTGATAATATCAGTCGCATCGATCGCAAGTAGGTCTCAACAGGGTCGTACTTTAGTACGACGGAATTGGCGATTTCACATGCGAGTGGATGGGAGCATGCTGAGACCAACTGTTTCTGCGATTGACATGCCACCGATTTGCGCCCTGTGAGACAGTTTGTGCAATCGAGTCCGACCACGTTACGACAGGTGCGATTTTTGTACGACTCCAATACGACCACATCGACTTTTCACAAAACCGCATTGAGACAAATGAGACCTCATCACAACTGTTTTGCACGACCGGTGGAGTCCAAAGTAAAAATATTACCACGACCACGGCATTCATTTCATTTTCATAAGTCTCATAAGTATACAGATAGTACCTATTTCAGATGGGAAATGATATGGCCCTGGTCTTTTCTTTGCTTTGTGAAATCCAACTAACAAGAACTGCAGAATATCGGTGACTGCACCTCAGTTACGATGAAACACCGACAATGAAGTAGAAGGCGTCGACAGTTTGCAATGTGGGTACCAGAGTGGCTCATCTTTTTTAAGATACAAGAACACAGTACTCAGTACTACCATAATCTTCATGAAAAGGTAGGACGCCCATATAGTTGGTGATTGCAGCAACTAGCACCTTCAGAGTTTCTTCAGAGATTGGATAGAGGGTTGAAAGTCAAGTATTACCCACGGGGTCATCGGGAAATCAGTTCAGTGGAAGATACCCCTATCGTCTGCAAAGGTATATTGATGCCTACAAATACAAGGTATTCAAGACGTTTACTACAGACGAAAAGTGGAAGCAAATAGCCAAACAGTTCTAAGAACGATGGCAAGTACATCATGCCCTAGGTGTTCTCGATGGGAAACACATGATGACTGCATCTCATTGTCCTTTCAACGGTAGCTGTTGACGTTGCTGCCTCCAGCATGCAAATGGCATATTCACGCTGCACATTCGTCGCGTTAGCACTGGCTTTTCAGAATTATGTGTTAACATGTTTGTTTCACTTTATACAGTTGACATGTGCGATCGAATGAACGTGCAATGACAAGGTTACGTAACCATCAGCAAGTGAAAAACACGTTTTAACACGGATTGACTTAAATGTGATATACTGATTTTTTCATTAGCCCCTAGTTCCGGGAACAATGTTTTGATACCCCAAAACTGTCTATTATTAGCAGTTATAATTAAGGATTCAGCACTAAAGTGCCGAATCCTTATTGAGATTGGCGTGTTTTATTATGTCAAGAAATTTCTGCTCGCGATTAGCAAAAACGGCTTAAGCAAATACTACCAAATCTTGTAGTCTGGAAGCCCTTGTCCTGGAATAGAGTAAATAAGCTTTTGGGCCCAATTGGCCCAGCCATTAAATGTCCAGTTCGAATCTAACTTCGATTTTAAACATGGGATCTCTTTTGAAAAGATGCGCAATGACAATGCGAGCAAAAAAAACTAAATCATTGCGAAATCGTAAGTCACGTGTTTTAGTCGCCATATTGATTTTCCGCACTTTTGAAAATGTCCCGACCCCATGCATCTTTGACAATCTTCTCTTCTGAAGATACAAGGATAAGAGAGCTGATATTTGCACATGATGTAGCTGAAGCATTGTGTATATTGGCTTCTCACAAATGCTAATTCGCAATACTTCTGGCACAGTGAGTACTTGAAATCTGGCAGTTTTGCAAAAAGTGCAAATTTCAAACCTCAATAGCTCAAGTACTAAATAAGATTATTTCACAAAACCTTCATAAAACAGTAGACAACAACATTCCCCTTAACTTTCGTGTTTTTAAGGGTATGTATCTTCAAAAATGTTCTTCTAAATCACGGCAACGCATACAGCTATGTGATAGCTCATCTAAAAACTGAATAAATGGTTAACAAAGGATTTTCATAACATATTGAATTTCATGTTATAGAACTAAAAGTATCTGACCTTGAAAATGGTCTTTTTTAAATGTTCACTTTTCGCCTTCATGTTCAAAGGGGTATAACTCTGTAACAAATTGGCTTATGTCAAAGTCCCAGAATGCAATCTCTTCTTATAACAAGCTTAACAAATACTTAATTACAAGTTGATAGTTTCGGCAAAGGAACAAATAATTGAAATTGTGTGATTTTGAGAATTTTCGAGGGTTACCTTCTTTAGAGAATTTTCGAGCGTACACTACCGAAGATATCGTTATGTTTCATAGCTCATTTGGAAGTAATGATGTCATTTATTGAGAACAATAAATTTCAAACATGTATCTCTCATACTTTACGAACATTGTCATTTTTTCGAAAATCGCCATTTTCAGCGAATTTCAAAGGAGCGTAACTGCTTAACTAACTCCGATATTGATAGTTTATGGGTACCTATGTATACACAATTTCAAGAACAATAACTTTTATGTTGAACTCTTTCGTCAAAAAATTAATAGTTAAGCTTCAAACATCGCACACGTGGTCTAGGGGTCCAAAATAAGTTTTTTCCTGAATATATTATGTATGCAATCTAAATGATGATAACATCTACTTAAGTGGAAAATAAGGCACAACAGTTTCTATTTTACACCTTAGTATGAAAATATTAACCGTTTTATCTTAATCGATTCATGAGAAACATAATGTAGGGGTCCATTAATATGTGATGTTTCCATTTTCACATAAAGACTTGCAGTGCATGCAGTCCCGGAGGCGAAATCTCGGCCACACATAGACTGTGTATTTTCTGTTATTCTCCTATTATATTTTGCAATGGGTTTCAGACAAAACTACGAGAGTTAACATTCTGAAAATACAGGTACTGATAGCCCTCACTATGAAGTCATGGTGTGGACATTTTGGACCCAATCGGTCCAGTCATTATAGGTCCAGTTCGAATCTTAATGTCCATATTTAACATGGGGAACAACTTCAAAATGCAGATAGACACTCGAAACCTTTTTTAAAAGATGTGCAATAACCATGCAAGGAATAAAGTAAATCATGGCCACCATTTTGATTTTCTTTAAAATTATGCCATCTTGTCATGGAAAATTTTGGTCCTGATAACTCTGCAGATATGTTAGAGACTTGCAACTTGCTTCAAAAAATGCGCAATTACAATAGAGGAATGATATGGCTTCATTCATGACATTTGATTTATTTATGAGCAGAATCCTTAAGGCACAACATGTGATAATATTTCTCTTTAATATCATATTTTGACTCACTTTAGTTCAGTTCCTGAAACATCTTGTTCTCGGGTACCTCGTGTACATCCCATGTCACACTGCATTTGCGTTCTCACGGCGATTGCTCTGCATTTTTTTAAATGACAAAAGTCAATCAAAACGCCTCGTGAACCCCGAAAAAGGTTGACTAATGGCAACACTTAGCTTTAAACTCGTTTTAGCTACGTTCTTGGCTCAACAAATACGCTCTCAATACGATGACGTGCACGTGCGTTCCTTGTGGGTTTTTCCTATGCATTCGTACTACGTTGCTATTGCGTTGTGTGTGTTTCCAACTCGTCCACCAATTCCTACTTTGTTCTTACTACGTTTATGATACGCTCACAAATATACCAGTGCGCGTTGCTGAACACTCAAGAAGAAGCTAGTCGAGTACTTGAGTGTTGGATAAACAATGGCCTGTAGGCTTTATTGAAGATGTAAACAAACACAAATAATAAAACGAGGGAGGCCAATTGGCTTTATTGAAATTGTAAAACAAACAATAATTACAGTTGATTGGAGGAGAGGCCAATGGTTGATGCGGATGGCTTTGAAGTTGTTGGATGGTGATTAGAGCTGATAGGTGTTGATTAGAAGAGACTCCTAAGACAATTTGCTCCGACAGGAGTGGATGGATGGTAGAGATAATTGGATTGGTTTGGTGCTCCTCGGGTATTTCCTCCGACAGGAGATAAAAGTTCTAGATAAGTGAATCCTAAGCACATGGTAGGAAGATGCCTTGATCGCGGTTTATTGCAGGTTGTCCCTTCGAATGTCAATCGCTTCTAGGAGTTTTTTGGGCGCCAGTTGTTTTTGTTGGTAGACAGGACTTTGGTAGCTTCTTGTGATCCTTGTTTTTCAGGGTATGCTCAGATATGACGATTTCTGGTCAAGTTTGTTGACAGACGCTTGATCTTCCTTGATCCTTATGTTGAACGGTCGTAGCATTTCTCCGATGAACTCTTGTCCACAATGACATGGAATTTTGTAGATGCATCCGCTTGGGTTTGGGCTTGCAGTGCTGGTTCCTCTGCCATTGGCTTTGGGCAGTTGTTGGTGAATGTTACATCTATGCTTGCTCTGTTCTTGATGAGGCAGGCAATATAGTGGCTGAGGGTGCTGATGTAGGGAATTGTGACCCGGATTGGCGATTGTTCAGGCCTGTAGGTGATGTCTCTGATGGTGAGTGCTTTGTTGATAGTCTTGGTGACTAAAGCTGCAGGATATCCATTGAGTGAATTGAATGTGTTATTCAGATGTCGTAGTTCTTGAGGGCGTCGGGATGACAAATGAATTTGGCAGGAAGTGTAGTGGATGTACTGGTCGGTGTGTGTTGGTTTGTGGTAGACAGTTGTTCTAAGTCCATGCTCTGTGGCTTGCAAGGAGACATCTAAGAAGGGGAGATGGTGGTCGGTTTCTGTTTCCATGGTGAACTGGATTCTTTGATGCAGGGTGTTCAGATGTTGTAGGAGATAGTTTGGATCATCATGTTGGGCTATGGTGGTGTAGGTGTCATCTACCTTGCGGAACCAGCATAGGGGCTGAAATGGAGCATTGGAGAGCGCCGATTGTTCGAAGGATGTCATGAAGATATCTGTTATGAGAGGGGATAACGGTGAACCAATTGAAAGTCCTAGGATTTGCTTGTAGAACTTGTCACTGAAGGTAAAGTAGGAAGTTTCGAAGCAGCTGGTTGCAAGGTTGATGATGCTGTTGATGGTTAACTTTGTGTTAAGCTGGTCAATGCAGGTGTGGGGATTGGATCGGAGTACTCCTAAGGCTTCTTTTAGACAGATGTTGGTGAAGACGTCGATAACATCGTAACTGACCATGGTTCCTGTGAGATTTGCTTCCTTGAGCTTGTTGACGAAAGATGAAGTGTCGCTGATGTAGGACTTACCTTCTTTACCTAAGGGTGCTAAGAGGCGGGAAAGAAACTGGGCGATGTTGTAGAATACTGATCCTCTGGAGCAAACTAGGACCCTGGTCTTTGGTGGGTTTTGTGGAATTTGATTATGGCTCTGGTATATGGGGCTTGGGAATTGATGGGGTTGAGCTGGTTCAATATGATGTCATTGATCTCATCGTTGTTAAGGAGTTCTTTGAGGGTTTTCTTTCGAGACGAGCCGTTGGATCCTTGTTGGTTGTTTGGTAGGTGGGAGTTTCGGTGAGAGTCTTGTTGATTAGTTGATTGAAGTCGGATGTATCCAAGACGACTACTGCTTTACCCTTGTCAGCTTCTGTTATAGTGATGGTGGTATCAGCCATGGCGTTCTCTCTTCTTTGGTGAGATTGCTACTTGGCTTTGGAGATTTCTTGATGATGTCGACAATCTGGTGGCGCAGGTAGTCCACATTACCATTTGGGGCTTGTTGTTTGAGTCGACTTTCGATGCTAGTGATGAAGGCATCCGTTTTTTGCGTCGTCGGGTACATACTTGAGGCCTTTGTTGAGGATGGAGGTCTGTGCTGGGTTGAGAGCTTTGCTGCTGAGGTTGACAACGGTTTTGTTTTTGGCTGATGTTACTTGAAACATAAACTTTAAGAAGCTAAATTTGAACATGTTCAAAAGTTGAATCATGTTCTTCTCACGTCTATGTCTACGTTTAGAACATGAATACTGTTTATCCGTAGTAAGCCGTCATAAACCGTATTGGGACTTAATGAACTGAGATGAACTAGAGTAGATTGTTATAGACTGGCGCAAACTTGAGGGAACTGGATAGAATTTGAAAGAACCCGAGAGAATGTAATGACATCAGTGGTTGACCTAACCCACCTCTTACCGTAGTGGTCCTTAGCTCGAATTAAGGTAAAGGCGCTCAAGTCGCACAAGTTCTATCACGGTCATTGTAATAATTTGTAACACAGCATATCCCAACTTAACAAAACTTGAATCGAACGAAAACACAAACAATAATTAAGCATTCCAGAACGGTTTAGACAAACGTGGCTAACGTGTGGACCGTGAGCATAGTGTAAGCCAAGCATAATGGTATGAAATCTAGGAGAAAGCACAAATTGAACGTATTGCAAACTTGTTGCAAAGCATTAACAACATCTTGAACGTATTGGCAGCCACTTGAACTCGCAATGTACACGTGGAATGAGCGACATCATATAGATAAGAAGTGATAAGAAGTATAACACTAACGTAATAATAACCCAACAAACGCTCAACAGTATCCAGAAACAAAAAGTTTCTTCTACATTTGCAATCCGTTTTAGGAGTTTGTGTTGCGTTGCCACGGCAGCTGCACTGGATTCCCCCGTCGCTCTCGTCAGAACCAAGAACATCTGTGTTTGTTTCAAACATGTTCAAACGCAGAATTTCGGGACTCAAGGTCGTTCTTGGAGTGCAAGTGTGTCCAATATCTTACTTCGCTTATCTCACGCTTTGCTTATTTTAGAATTCATTGGAAACGCCGGGAGAACACATTCTAGTGTGACTTAAATTGTATCAACATTGTATAGTTTTTATAACTGAGGTATTCTGTATGACGCGTACGCATCAATTCCACTGTTAATGATTTTATAATTATATATCCTATGGTTTTACCAGGGTCCAGAAATCAGCGCTATTGCTGTAGGCACCTTCAACGACCAAACGGTGATAGTAGCTGGAAGTGGACGAAACGGCGTGCTGTATGTGTTTAGGATTCTGCCAGGCGCGAACCCATCTCCTGACTTCCAGAGTGTGTATAGGGCAGGTGCAATCGACGGAACGTGGCAACAGCTATATGATCGTGTAGAAATGGGAGATGCTAAAATCAGTGACATCAAGTAAGCAAATAGGACTAATAGGTTAAATTTTCATATAATTGAGAAGGTCAAAGGTTACACCTGCTCCTGGTCTCAGAAACTCTGTAACTCAAGCGGTAACTGTCAGCAAAAGACAACTTTTGTATTATTAGAATTATAAGTGTCATTAGTCATAAGTGCCATAAGTGCGGCCTTTATATAAGCTCTTCGGAGCTTGTTGGCCAATCCATTCATGTATACATTTCATGAATAAAATATGTTTAAATCAAATCAAGTGCCATAAGTGAACAAATGTAACATTGTTTTTGTTTGAATGCTAGTTTTACACTTATCTTTACAGGTTTACGAGTGTTCCCAACCCTCTGTTTATGGTCACGTCTGAGGCCAGTAGTAGCGTCGCCTTCTATGGACTAGCGGATGAGCAATGGCCATAAACGTCGACTGTATCACATGATGATGAATGAGATTAAAATAAAAATCTGATTTTCAAATCACGTATTTCATTTAGCACTTTTGACACAAAAATGGTTGCCAAGGTAAAATTGTATGGTTAGAATGACGATATCGCATTTACACCCCCAGATGATTACCTCACAATGCCTCATCATCACAGAGATTAGGAAGGTGTATGAACTCGTTTCCTTCGCAGACACAACCGCATTTTTGTTTGGCTATAACCTTTATTCCAATAAGGTTTTAAGAACTCATATACATATCTTCCTACTTATACACCTGGGAAAATGTTTTGACAGGTTTACATTCAAGCTCAAAGGTCAATATATCACGAAAATCACTAAAAACAACATATCCTTGTAAACACGATAACGTGAAATGTTTTTGTACTTTGAGGTTCGTATTTGGTAAAAATCAACTATGGCTCAAGTAGGGTCATAGGAGTCACAACCTAAAAATACTGTTTTCCTACTTTTATCAAGTACTTCAAATATGTTATACCTCTGATAAATTCTCCTGGAAAATTTACATTTTGAATTTATTTATTTTTATTGTTTAAAGCCTGGTGAGCTACAGAGCCAATGGCTCTATTTTTGGTGTCTCTTGTACAGCTATTATTAGTTACTCAAAATGTGGAAAACATTCAAATTGCAATATATACATGTTACCTTGTCAGAAATATCGCCGCATACCAATAATCGCCAACACATAGCTACATAGCTAAATACTTAAGTTGAATTGAACTTTTGTTGGTTATCAGTTTGGTGATATCTTAATGTGTGAAATAATAGGGAACCATAGGATAAAGTTGTCTGCGCAAGCGCTGTAGCAATGTGTTGGCGATAATTGGTATGCGGCGATAATTGGTCGCGAGTACAGTTTTGACGAGTCAATCCTTGAATCATAAAACATGGAGAGAAATCGATACATTTTCACCTTGCCCTGGGAAGATGGACATATGCATCCATTTTGTGAGACCTTTCAGCTGAGGTCCTAATTTTGAAAATGTATGAGATTGACCTTGATGACCTTACGACCTTCACCTTGGCGCAGGAACCATTTTTAACCCACGGGTGAAACCCAAAGGGGTTATTGTCGTGGCGCAGCTCGTCAGTCGGTCCGTCCGTCCCGAAAACGATACTTGTGTTCTGAAATTAACTCCTCCCACAGTTTTTGACCAGTCATTCTGAAACTTTACACATGCTATGGATGTAGGACGGTGATACGCTTGTGCTTTCTTGGAACCGATCTAAATAATATTTACAGAGTTATGACCCTTAGCTTAGGGCTTTCCAATTTCAGACTGACGGTATATTCTGTGTGTTATGAAATCAACTTCTATCACAGTTTTAGACCAATCTTTCTGAAACTTTTCAAATGCATTGGATATACATCGGTGATACTCATGTGCCTTTTTGGAACCAATCGAATTAATATTTTCAGAGTTATGGTATTTGACTTAGAGCGTTCAGTTTTGCCGATCTCTGACTGGCAGTAACTTTTGATTCGTCAGCTTTTGAAAATGTTTCCAATAACTCAGATGAAACCAAGATTGTACATTCCAGGCGGATTAACAGTCACCGATAGATCGTAGTACCAAAAATACCAGTTTTTCTATACCACCCCACACCGCTTCCAACCACCCCTCTACCGCCTGATCCTTTACAATGATTATAAGCTGAACAAAAGCATTTACACCCTGACATCAGGTCGCACTGATCATTACATAACATGGAACTCTCTTATTACAAACAAGTAGTTTCACAGCCACGGTGCAGTGCCTAATATTTTAATTTAATTATTTCTTCAGAGATTAATGTAGAAATAGGTTGTTTGAAAGCTGATTTGATTTAGACTAATAGTATTACATTGGAGATCTGATCACCATCATTACAGAGGTCCAACATTCCAGTTTGGAAATTTGAGTTGCATAAGAGTCACGACCAATTGAACACACTTGTGTCTCTATGCAATTAAACTGTAAACTGAAAATGTCAGCTTCCAATGTTGGTGAGGACCAAATTAACAAACGTTGATCCCCAAGGTGCAAGGTAAATCCCATAAAATTTCAGCTTTTGAGTGCAGCGGTTCTTGAGGAGAAGTCGGAAATGTTTAGGTTTACTTACAACCGACAACGGACGCTGGACTATATAAACATGCTTTAGAACATCCCCCAGGAAGGGAGTGGACTAGAGCCCCGCGCATGCGCACACACAAACCCTGACAAGATATACTCACTGGAGTTTCGCGTTTAATTGCTACAAACATACTATACATACGAGGGGCGTTCAATAAGTGTTGCAACTTCAATATAAAACCAACTCGCGTAGTCAATTTTTTACTTTTATTTTTCAATATAGTTACCCTTCACCTCAATACACTTATTCCATTTCTCTTTCAGACTTTTGATGCCGATTTTGTAGAAGTCTTCCGTTTGCCCCCCTAACCACGCCTCTGTGGCAGCTTTGACGTCTTCGTCATCCCGGAAGTGCCTTCCACGTAGGGCGGATTTCAGGTTTCTGAACAGGAAGTAGTCACTGGGGGCTAGGTCTGGGCTGCAGGGTGGGTGGTTAAGCTGTTCGAATCCACAATCACGTATAGCGGCCTGTGCAACTCTTGACTTGTGGACTTGAGCGTTGTCATGCAAAATCAGAACACCACGTGTCAACATTCCACGGCGTTTCTGTCGAATTGTCTTTCGCAATTCTTGCATTAGGTTGGCATAATATTGACTATTCATTGTAGTTTTGGTTGGCAAGTAATCAATTAATAATATGCCTTTTGCATCCCAAAAGATTGTCGCCATAACCTTGCCAGCTGATGGTTGAGTGCGAAACTTCAGGGGAGGCGGTGAACTCGGGTGCTTCCATTGCTTGGATTCCAGTTTAGTTTCCGGATCCCAGTGGTGGATCCAGGTTTCGTCACCTGTCACCAGACGAGACAAAAACCTGGCTTCATCCGCATTAAACCGACCCAGGAGCTCCATGCAATTTTCGGTTTCTTTTCTGGCGATCTTGTGCTGTGAGGTTTCTGGGTACCCATCTTGCAGATACCTTGGACATACCAAGATGGTCATGAATTATTTTTTCAACACTTCCAACTGATATCTAGAATTCCAAAACAAGTTCAGAAACTTTAACACGGCGGTCAGCTAAAATTCGTCTTTCGATAGCGGCAATAACTTCCGGTCGGGTGACTTCAGATGGCCTGCCTGACCGTGGGTCATCGTCTAAGGACTCCCTGCCCCGCTTGAACTGAAGAGACCAGCGACAAACTGTTGAAAAGTTAGGAGCATCCTTACCCATCACATTACACATACGATTATGTATTTCTGTAGCTTTGCATCCCTCTTTAGTAAGGAACTTGATCACAGCGCTTGTTCATGTTTGAGAGAATCCATGATTATGGAGACCCCTAGGTCAACGCAGCTATTATATCTAAATAATTGTTATGTCTAGAAATTGTTTTGACATGTGTCAATGTTATGTTTTAACTATAGTAACACCTGCTATAAGCTGACACTGTTTATGTAAACACCAATGCCCCGCTTGCAACACTTATTGAACGCCCCTCTTAAGCGCAGGCCCCAGTCGTTGTAAACATATGAAATCGCTAGTTCAATAGTTAAGTAATCCGTTTATCGAAAATTTGGGTTGTTTTGAAGTTTTCTGTCTTATATGAACAGTTTAAAAGTTGGGAAAACGCGTTAAATTAAGATTAGCGGCCATAGTGACACTCCTCCACGTACGTCACAGTACAATACGCTTCAGTGATCACCACCCGCCCACTTTCATTCTGGTCGCCGGGGCTTAATAGGCACTTTTTAAAAAAGCCGTATATAAGTAATTTATGGGTCGATTTCAGAAATTTAAAATCGAGCAATTGTCAAATTGAAACCCCTTTTCAAAGAATCCGAATGTGACCATATGCCATTTCATCTAACCTTTAAGATAGCCGACTCAATGTATAGTTTCAGAGTGCTGATATGTTTCCATACAGTCGGAGGGCAGCATTTTTTTTTTTTCGGTAAAACTTCTTGAACAGCATTGGGTCTCTATAGCATAGCACCAAATTGTATGTTCTTAAAGTAGAAAACTCTGTTCTGCTGGGAGACAATGGTTTTGATGCGGTTAAGTCTCTTTAAAACAGGCCTCTTCAAGGAGGTATATGTGCCCTGACCATGTTAGTGTAGGGTTGAATGTGAGACCAACAATTTTGGGATGTTTGTTATACTTTACTTCTTGTCCTAGTTCGATGCCCATGAAGTTGTTGCACAGAACAAACTTAACACTAAGATTTACCTTAGTGCCATATTTTACCATTGCACTAAACCTACCATAGTCATTTAAGATCAATTAATGAGTTTTGTGCAATTAACCCTGATTAGCAAGGGGAAGTACAAATGTAGGTGTTTACGCCCTCGAACAATGTGTATTCCATCTTCTGCCTTGATACTTTGAGGTGTCACTCCTGCTGTCAACAGCTTCCATACAACAGCTGAGAAAGCTCACAATCATTGCGAGTCTCAACGATTGACGATCATCGGCACAGGTTTACCTGTAGACAGGGGCCGGTGTAGCAGCTTGAAATTGAATTTGAATATGCAACCTGGGCTTTTGTGCATCTTTCATCTAGGAAGCTTCTAATGATCTTAACCATGTGTCCGGAGATACCTTTTGTTGCCCCCTATGTGGAGTTCTGAAGTTGTGAAGGTGGGTCACAATCATCTATTTCACATTCAGAAAAAATAAAAATATACATTACATTGGATTTTAACTTTTATTTAAGGGCAACAATAGTCATTACAAGATGACAAGTTTGATGAAGGGAAATCCGGAGCAGATAGGATGCAGGAGTCCAAATAACATTTACTTCCAAAGAAAACAATTCTTTTGAAATTCCATAATTGAACAAGGTCAAGGTCTAAATCCATATTACATACCTTGTATATTTAGATATATGCTCTGGTAGAACACATTTAATTAACTAGACAGACAGATAAATGTAAGGATGAGTCAAAGGAGGATGCCATATTAATCAGAATCATAATGGGATATGCAGAATACTTAACACTGTCCCATTTAATACCATGTTTATTAACCAAGTAAATGGTAAATTAACATTTTCAACGAGTGACTAACAAATAAACCATTGATGAATATGTAGGAAAAAGGTTTTGACAGCTGATGCAGTATAAAAATAGATTCAATCCCTTATTGCAATAGGAAAATGCTTTTTAAAAATTCATCAAGCACTAATATTTTCAGGAAACATGTTGAAAAATACAGAAGTAACGATAACTAAATGATTGTCAAGATGGACAGATTCTGATGACATTCATAGTATGGGGACCTATTTGAGAGCTTCTCTTAGTCAGTGGTCCCCACTGTATTAACCAGATAGTTTTTCTCTGCGTCGGAGGAATTTGCGCAAGTTCCACTGGGTGTGATTCATCATGCTGGGTCCACTGTAGATACACAGCACCGTCATATTGTCTGCATACTCCAGATCTGGGAGGAGCTGAAGAAACAAACAAAACACAGTACTGTTAGACTTTTACAGGAAGCAGTCTATGAAATAAACTTGAAAAGTAGCCAGCCAAAAAATTTCATTTTGTCCATTTAAATTGCAAATTTTTTATGAAAAAATCAAAAAGGTACCAGCTCATACCAAGAGATAACAGGTTACAGGTTGTTGGACATGACCTTTTTCCAACACTGCCTGAGCCATGAAGAGCATTTACATTTATTGGCTGTGACTCCAACTTATATCAGGGTCAACTGTTTGAAGTGCATTTTTTGGAGAACAACTTCATTATTGTGAACATACACTATGTCACTCATATTTTTAGAAATATAACCCGAAATGTGTAGTTCCACAATTACCAAGTTGTTATCTAGATTATTTGGTTTTGTAATACCAGGGCACCGATTTCTGAGGGGTACAGCTGGAATGAGTTCCTATGATTGGAGTGATCATTTGGCAATGTAGGACATAATTTGGTAAGTTGATTTTGGGTTTCATATTTTTAAGATAATTTTACTTTTAAAATGTCATTTTGTATTACTGCAGAGATAAAGCCTGTAACCTTTTGTATGGCTTTTTTAAAGAGCATTTTTAATATTTTACCAGAAACTATAGAGTACAAGGTACTGCCTACGTTTAAGAAAAAAACTGTTTCCGACCCTAATATAAAGAGGCATACCCTACCTTTGGTGTGAGTAGAAAATACTGTGACGTTGATTTTTTGCAAACTGTCTGCACAACAAGCTCAAATACTTTGCGTTCATTGACAGGATCCATCCCCTGAAACAAGAAAACTTCAATCAAAGAATGTTTGGACAATTTTACTCAAGATATGGAAAAACAATGAAGGTATTTACCCAATCAAATTCTTTGTCAACATAAAACAAATTCTTTAAACAAGAGAATTAGGGAGCACAGCTCACTCATATACCACCGCTTATAACATTGGTCAAAGAGAAAAGCTTCAAAGTAGCAAAAGGACATAAATGTTTATTCCTTTGTACACTTGAAAGAGTGCCTTAGAAGAAACTGAGAATATTTGCATAAAATATGCAAATGAGGGTATGAAATATACGCAAGGTAGGTGTACACTTGAACATTTAGTGTCTGAGTTATGAGTGGAACAAAAAGTATGAAAGATGAAGTCGAAAAACTGAGTAAATTTGCATCAATTATGCAAATGAGGGCATGAAACATAAAAACAAAAGTGTAGTAGATTACTATTTGAGTAATGCTCCTACCCGCCTTGTACTCGGTTACCCGTTTCAGCCCTAGAGACAACAAGAGAATTAGTGAGCACAGCTCACTCATGATACCCCCGCTTTTAACATTGGTAAAAAAGAAATGTTTGAAAATAGCAAAAGGGCATCAATGTTTAAACTTTTGTATGAACAGACCATTATATATAAGTATTATTAAAGCAGAGTAAGTATTACACTTGTAAGCATGTTTTAGAAGTAAAAGTCGAAAAATTTGAAAAATGTCATTAAATATGCAAATGAGGGTATGAAACATACAAATATGCAAATGAGGGTATGAAATATAAAATGACAGATGTACACATCAGTGGTTTCGTAACATTTGAACAATTAGTGTCTGAGTTATGAGTGGAACAAAAAGTGTGAATGGCGAGGATGAAAAACGGAGAAAATTTGCATAAATTATGCAAATGAGGGTATGAAATATACAAAAGGCAGATGTACACATCATGGTGATTGTTCATATCAAGTTTCTTAACATTTGGACAACTGCTTTCAGAGTTATGAGTGGAACAAAAAGTGTGAATGGTTAAGTCGAAAACGGAGAATATTTGCATAAATTATGCAAATGAGGGTATGAAACATACAAAAGGCAGATGTACACATCGTGATGATTATATGTATCAAGTTACAAGACATTTGAACGATTACTATTTGAGTTATGAGTGGAACAAAACCTGAATGGCAAAGTCGAAAAACGGAGAAAATTTGCATAAATTATGCAAATGAGGGTACGAAACATACAAAAGGCAGATGTACACATCATGGTGATTGTACATATCAAGTTTCGTAAAATTTGAGCAACTGGTTTCAGAGTTATGAGCGGAACAAAAAGTGTGAATGGTTATAAGTCGAAAACGGAGAATATTTGCATAAATTATGCAAATGAGGGTATGAAACATACAAAAGGCAGATGTATACATCGTGATGATTATATGTATGAAGTTACAAGACATTTGAACAATTAGTACTTGAGTTATGAGTGGAACAAAAACTGTGAATGGCAAAGTCGAAAAACGGAGAAAATTTGAACAAATTATGCAAATGAGGGTACGAAACATACAAAAGGCAGATGTACACATCATGGTGATTGTACATATCAAGTTTCGTAAAATTTAAGCAAATGGTTTCAGAATTATGAGCGGAACAAAAACCGGACGGACGCACGGACGGCCGGACGGACGGACACACGGACGGACGGACGGACGTGCTGACCGCTATATACCCCCGACTACTTTGTAGCGGGGGTATAAAAAGATATACAGAGAGACAAGCAGAAACATAGAGGGAGACAGTCAGATATACAGAGAGAAATCGGTTTAAATAGAGACAATCAGATATACAGAGAGAAACCGGTATAAATAGAGACAATCAGATATACAGAGAGAAACCGGTATAAATAGAGACAATCAGATATACAGAGAGAAACCGGTATAAATAGAGACAATCAGATAAACAGAGAGAAACCGGTATAAATAGAGACAATCAGATATACAGAGAGAAACCGGTATAAATAGAGACAATAAGATATACAGAGAGAAACCAGTACAAATAGAGACAATCAGATATACAGAGAGAAAACGGTACAAATAGAGACAATCAGATATACAGAGAGAAACCAGTACAAATAGAGACAATCAGATATACAGAGAGAAACCAGTACAAATAGAGATATCGGTAATCAGATATACAGAGAGATAATCAGATATACAGAGATATATACTGTTGCACCTTTCAAACTGTTTACAAGCCAGTGAACAAACATATTATGAGATTTATTTAGGAGATAAACCTACTAAACCTAACTTTCTGTGAGTCTAACATAGATTCGATACCAATTTTTATCATTCAGACCTGAACGCGTCTACCATGACTAGTTATCAGAGTATTTTAAACGTGTTTCTTTGACACTACTTGTGATGTGGTAATCGGTTGCCCCCATTTTTCTTCAGGTATAAGGTATCACATTCCATTTTTTTCGATGCAGTAGAAATTGAATCAATAGTTGAATTAAAAATTCATTCATTTTCAAATATGATGATTAAGTGATACAATAGATTATAATCAAATAGAACCTATAGGTTGGGAAATTTCAACGTTTCAACGCCTTGAAATTCATTCCTCTTAGTCTACCACTTATCAAACTTGACACGACCATTCCCTGTGATGTCATAACTGATGTTTATGACATCATTGTATTCGAATGTAAACCGGTTCGCTCTCGGCTTATCGCGGTCGTGAAGTTTAGGCCTATGAGATAGTGTGCCGCTTGAACAAGGATAATTACCGTATATTACTGTGTATAAGGCGACCCTGTGTATAAGACGACCCCCTTTCTCAGATCCCTAAAATCAGGTAAAAACCATGTATCTCATGTATAAGGCGACCCCCTTCTAGCAATCGTGGAAACAGGTCGACATGCCATGATGGGAAAACACGTTGGTAAGATTTGGTAACGGTAAGTTGATACGGTAATTTTTTAAGTAACATGACATAAATGTTTTGTTATAATCGTTTGTTTTTTAAATAAATTGTTTTAAATGTACCAAAATAAAAAATACATACGTTTTCTTACAGTGTTTGTTCTTATTT
This sequence comes from Gibbula magus, assembly GCA_936450465.1. Classification (NCBI taxonomy): domain Eukaryota; kingdom Metazoa; phylum Mollusca; class Gastropoda; order Trochida; family Trochidae; genus Gibbula; species Gibbula magus. Next base: position 22,585,970 of record OW388289.1, on the reverse strand, counting down.
TTTAATGATATGTCATTTTCTTGCCAGTTCAAGCGAGATTAGCAACACTACAGTCAACAATCTATCGTAAATATTCGCCATGTTATAACAACTAAACAAAGCCGATACTCCATACACCGATTTAGAAGTCGCTTCAGTGTTTATAAGATTAAAATGGTGTGAAGAGCTTTGATAACCAAGCTTGATTGCGCATGCCCGAAGCCAAGCAAGATTTAATGTCTAGATTTCTATCGTAGTGTTGTAAATATTTGTCCCTTCTTATAAACAAAGTTGAACTAGTTGTATTTAATACTGCAGAATGCTTTTGAAAGGTTGGTAATGTTTGATAGCTGAAGTCAGGCCATTATTTTTCATTCCAACTCTGGTTCGCTTTACCGCTGATTCTCTATTACGAGGCTGTCAGTATTTGGCTCCCAACGTGTGTTATAGCGAGGGGCCACTCAATGCAGCAAACTTCTCAAGCTAAAGACGTGTTTATTTAATGTTGACCATGTAAACTACCACTTCAATCCAGAGAAGGATACACAGAACAAATAATGATAAGAACACAACAAAGCTAAGATAATTACCGGATACGTTAATGAATAACTGCCCTGATTGGAATTAACATTACGTCAATGACACGTGTTTATCGAGATAAGCTTGTCAAGTTTTATGAATGAATAGGTTAGTTGTAGAATTTCATTGGTCCATGTCATGAATGAATGGATAAGTTGTAGAATTTCATTGGTCCACGTCACTGAATTTATCGATCGTTTGCTTGACTGCTGGTACCACTTTTGGTCCGTCAACCTATTATGTTTAAATGAATTATCAAATATATTTAAAGTATTTAACCACATATAGTAATAAAAAAAAACATAATAAAACATAATAATTATAAAAGTATAGTTTATTTCCATTTTGTAAGCATGAGTTGACTTCAATATTCTGTATTGCTGTTTCCGGTTTCAACATCGTGAGTTCGTCAATGAAGTTTCAAACTTTCTTCTTCTGAAACATAGCCCTTGTATATAAGACGACCCCCTTCTTTGACCCCCTATTTTCTGGTATAAAAAAAGTCGTCTTATACACAGTAATATACGGTAGGATGCGATCAGGTCACTTGAATAAGTACAAGAGCATAATAAAAGCATGGTGAAGCAATTAGGTCATTAGAGAATTGATGATCTACTCGTAAATAGGCCAAACTGTTTGAAGCACCCAAAACTTAGTAGACTACGTTGACTCCTGTCATGAGCTGCTACTGCAGTACATAGGTTCGCTATTTAAAATACCGGTCCAAATTAAAATTATTTCCTGAACAGATACACAGATTAAATTGTGTAAATGTAGAAGGAAAACATGATGGAAACCACAAAGCGAAGATTTACGCATGCTTATTTCAATGACATAGTTTGGCCAAGAATGTTACGTCATCATGTATCCAAACACGGTAAATCGCCTATCACAAAAATCGTGTTCGAACCTCCGTTCGACAATAAAATAATATGGAGCAGACCTGGTTGATTTCATCCACACAACGGAAGGGAGCCTTAGCTAGCTCCTGGAGTGCCATCATGTAGAGGACTGTGGCCACGCTCCTCTCCCCGCCACTCTGATGGTGGGCCGTCAACTCCCTCAGCAGTTCTCCATCCCGGTACTTCACCTTGATACGCACCCCGTACTTCTCATAGTCGTCCTGTAGCACGTTAGTTGTATACACCCATTGCACAAATGTCACATGTTTAAATTGGAATCACACTTTCTTAGTTTAGTTAAAACAAGCAGTTGTCACTAAGGTGACATGAACCCCCGCTACAAATTAATACAAATTAATACAAAATTGAAAAATAATGTCAAGGTCAGCAAAATCAACTGGCCCCTAAATCCTCACTAACAGAACCATTAGTGTAAGATAATATTGAGAATCCAATGAACAGTTCTTGTGATATCCCCCGGACAAACTTGACATTTCATGTGACCTTGAGAATAACGTCATGGTCACAAAAATCTAATCAGCCCTTTGTCTTTCCAAGGAGAAACTTAATGTAAGATATTAAGACAATCTAGTCAAGGTTCTTGAGATATCCTGTTGAAAAGGGTGAAATTACAAAGTCTTGTGACCTTGAAATGAAGGTATGTACAGATGGACATATGTATTGATGGACAGACACAGCCGATTATTATATCCCAGCTTCGCGATAAAAATGTGGCGGGGGGATAATAAAGCTTTACTTCTAAAGAGATATAGATAAAACCTTGGCATAAATGGATAAAATTTCCTTGAAGTACAGGGAATCTTCATTTTAATTATTCTGAGAAAGAGAAAACACTTACAGGATTTTCAGGAATCTTGAGGTCCACTTCTCCCGTACATTTCATACATGTGAAGAAATAACCGAAGTTGTCATTGATGTTATTGATCAACGCTTGCAGATCGGGCAGCCAGCTTTTCTTATTATCCTCAATTTCCTTTTGATGAAAATCACGCTCGTTAGTTCGCTTCTCAACTTCACTTTGTAGTCGGTTTATTTCCTTCTTACGTTGTTGGAATTCTTTTACAACCTGCAAGAAGAATTATCAACAACCTTTATACTCTGAACCAACAAGGATTAAACGTTATTGTGCTTTTGTTTACTTTTCAGTCTCTTAGTCAAGGGTAGAAAAATGAACCACTAGCCTTAACGTCTACTACGCAAGTATTAACATATGAACAAATTTAAGCGTGAACTACAGGTACTAGTCAAAATGGCCATACGAAAAAATTGCCACGCAATGCGCAGGTCATAATGGCCTTTTTAAAAGTCAAAATAGCCAAAGACCCCTAGTCAAAATGGTCATACATAAAAAGTTAAAATAGCCATAGAAAAATTCATAATGGCCATACAGTGAAAACAAAGCTGGATACCTCTTAATCATAACTATCAAAAATTCTAACAATAAAAATAGAGTCAATAGCTCTGTAGCTCATCAGGCTTTAAGCAATAACCTAAATATGCATTATTTTCGCAACAGAGAATAGGATGAAAATATGTTTTCAGCTCGTGACCACTGTGACCCATATTTGGTGCCACGGGATCACCAAATACACAATTTAGAATCTACAATTATGTTTTCCCTCGAGCCATTGAAAGATATGCTTTGCAAAGGCAGCAAAATGCATGGAAGTCATCAATTCAATAAGGTACTAATTAAGAAAACAACCTTTAATGTTGTAGTTCATTTCAAATTATATATTATAAAATCAAGAGCCATCAGAAGAGACGGCTTATCCCCACGGCCCAACATAAGTTGAATAATCAGTTTTAGCAGTATATAATTAAAACTATAAGGTGTTTCTGCTCGTAAAAACAGATGTCTCCTCCTTCCCCAAATTCACTTCAACCTTTCTAAAAGACAAATGAACAAAATGTTGCCATGGAAACAGAATTTTAAAAAAAAAGTTCAATACCCCAAAGGCACATCTACATGATATGAGGAGGTAGTATATAAAATTTGGTGAGGAAAGGTCTATCAATTTTAAAAATCTGCTCCATAAGAAAACTCTACCCTTCCAAAAAACAGAAACAGAAACAAATATTTTAAAAAACACTTAAAACCCCCAAAGGCACATCTACATGATATGGGGAGGCTGTATACCAAATTTGGTGAAGATTGGCCCAGTAGTTCTCGAATACCGCTCCGGAAACGATGTGATCACAGACAGACAGACAGACACACAAACGGAGCCAACGACTATATCCCCCGCATTATATACCAGGGGGATAATAATCTTTTTAAAATATTTGTTTTCCTGTATGGCCATTTTTATTTTCTCCTGGTCATTTTAACTTTTTTGTATGGCCATTTCGACTAGGGGCTGTGGCCATTTTAACTTTTTTTGTATGGCAATTTTGACTAGTGAGTGGTGCCATTTTAACTTTTTTGCATGGCCATTTCGATTCGGGGTTGTGGCCATATTCACATTTTGACCGAGGTCAGTGTGGCCAATTTTGCATATGACCATTTGACCTGTTCCTGTGTACTACAAACAAAAAATATCCAACTATAAGCTGTTTCTGGTAAAGGAAGGTACTTAGACTACTGTTAAGAGCATTCAATACAGTAATTCAGGAACTTCACATGTCCATGTATGATGCAAAATGTCAGTAGTATTGAACTTCTGTTAGCTGAAGGTTATCTTTACTTGCCTTGAGCTGCAAGACATTGGTAGACATGTGTTAAATGTGTTAATTTCTAGCATTGTAAGCAATATAGATTTCTGTCTTACATCGGCAACATATTAACACTGAACAGGTCTTACAGATCAACTCACAAACTATTCTAATGAAGCCCCAAAGAAATGCTTATGACATAGAGCATGTCATGATAAATTTTACATAGGTCTAGATTTTCAAAGCTCTCTCTCTGTCTTTGCGCTAAGATAACAAGAAAAAAGTGAGCATGGCTCACATACCCCCGCCATCCGCTATCACCATTGAGAATTATAGATGTGAAGGTTACTACCGGTATGTTTAAAAAACAGCTTCAAGCATCATAATATTGTCCAAAATAATTTTAGGAACTGACTGTTGTTACAAAATTTCATTCACCCAGATGTTTTTGTACTAATTTCAATTACAGATTCAAGGGCTTCATAACTCCGTAAAAAATAATATTTCGGAACTGGACTGTGAACTCGAACTAGATGAAATAATTGCCGAGAAAACTTGTCCCCATTGGAGCATCACAGCTCTTTTTGTACAAAGTTCAATTTTGGATTAAAGGGCCATAACTCCGTAAATAATAATATTTCGGAACTGGTTTTCTAACTCGATGAAGGGTATCATCTGGACTACCTCCATATTAAATTTCATTCACCTAGATGTAATAGTTTCCGAGAAAACGTGTCCCCATTGGAGCATCACAATTCTTTTGGTACTAAGTTAAATTTCGGATTCAAGGGCCATAACTCCGTAAAAAATAATATTTCGGAACTGGTTTTCAAACTCGATAAAGAGTATGGTCATGAGTACTCACAACCAAAATTTCATTCACCTAGGTTGAACAGTATCCGAGAAAACTTGTCCCAATTGAACACAATAAAACTAAGTCCAAAAAGTGACGTTTCCATGGAAACGACAACGGACGAAATGACTGCTATATACCCACGCTTACTTCGTAGCAGGGGTATAATGAAGTGGATGCTAATGTAGAGTATTAACAATTATCTTGGCCAAAAGCCAGATTTGAAATTCTATCTATTGACCATGCATTCTTGTGGAAGTGGCTTCAGAAGGAAATACTCATACATGGGAACGTTGCTCATCCTTGCTGGTCTCGTTTCAGTGTAACCCCTGACCTGTGTCAGGTGGGGTTGATATGCAGCCAGTTTGGCCTGTTGAATTTTGATAAACTGTATGTGAATAGTAATTATTAGTATGAAGGGTTTGGTATGTGTTAAATGTGGTCTGATTTAATAAAACGTGTGTGTGGTTCAAAGTTGGTTATGTGCAAATGTGTGAATGGCTATATATGGTGCATGTGTAACTTGGTATGTGAGGAGACTGGCCATGGTGGTATTTGTTATGTCTTTTAGTGGTAAGCTTGGTACTTGGGTGAAACACAAACCCTCAGACTTACAAGTACAATCTACTCATGTAAGAAACTATGTGTAGGCGTTGGGTGTGTGCGTGTGTGTAAGAATACAAACTTGTCTTCGAGCTGAAAGGTACAGTCTGCTCATGTGTAAGGTATGTGTAATGTGTGGTATGTGATGTGTGAGAAATCATGTGAAGGGGTTGGGTACGTGAGTGTAAGAATACCCACCCTCTCCTCCACTTGAAAGGTACAGTCTGCCCGTGCCTGCTGCTCGTGAATCTGCAGATCTATTTCCTCAACACTGGATGGACACTGCTCAAAAGCCTAACAGAGGAAAATATAATAAACATTATAATGATTTCTTATCTCATCTGATGCAATTTAATCTTTTTTTATTTATTTTACTGCTGTTTACAAGTAATTTAAAACAGAATAACCATGTGTATGCAATTCTAAGGACATGGGCATTTTGAACAATTTGCTGTGTAATTACACACATTCAATCAAGCAGAAATTGTAATATAAATCAAAAGTTATAGATTAAAGTTGCCAACAAACAACCAAGAAATATATAAATTCATAAGAAAGGATGTTGACATACTCCTTAGAAGAGTGTACAATCATTGAAATGATGATCTAAATAAACTAAACTATCAATTCACAAACCTTCTTTAGATCTGGCGACAACTCTTCATTCGGGCCAGTCCCTGTTCCAATTTTAGCTTTCTCCAACATACTCTTTGCAACGGCTCTTGTATTTTTCAATCCGTCCTTAAGTTCTTGCACATGTCTCTAAATGAATTGAAACAGTTTGTTTTCTTTTGAAAATATCAAAATAAATATTAACTTCTTTATTGAAAGGATATTTCTTTATCAGCCGGAGAATAAAAATATCAATATATTTCTACATTGCTTAATGATCATTTCAATTTGTACAGAACCCTTGGAAAATGACTTCTTATTGCTTGAATCTACCCAAAGTTATTCACATCATTATTTTGTTCTTTTTTCCTTTTTTGTCTTGTTAATTTTGTAGGTTAAAGTGACTGTTTAAATAGCATCAGAATAAGAAGTAAACACGTATACCTCCAGGGACTGCAGCGACTGGTTCCGATCTCGCATGTCAGACTCGAGGCAAATGAAGCGTCGAATGGACAGAGAGTGCTCCAGACTCAACTTCACTTTTACTTGACTCAGTTCAAGGCATTTCTGAATGTAAAAGTAATGTAAGCCCTCAGAAACAAGAACAGTTTAAACAGAAATGTCATAGTTTAACCCTTTCCCTTTATATCATGTTCAGATGACCAATATTGCTATAATTAATCTATAACCAAACCCAATTATACCCTTTGACATAAGTTCCAATTCCTGTAATTAAGTTCCTCAGATATGTTTTGGCATGAGAAGAGTTAACAACTTCTGATGCTTTTAACTCAGCTTCTTAGGTTTGGTAGGAAGAGTGTTAACAACACCAGATGCTTTTAATTAACTCAGGTTTATCAGGAATGGGTTGGCAGTTAAAGAGTTAACAACATCTGATACTTTTAACTCAGTTTCTTAGGAATGTGTTGGCAGGAAAAGGGTTAACAACATCTGATGCTTGAAACTCAAGTTTATCAGGAATGGCTTGGCAAGAGGAGGTTTAAGAACATCTGATGCCTGTAACTCAGTTGATTAGGAATGTGTTGGCAGGAAAAGATCGAGCCTACCTTTGTGTTGGTGCAGAGTTGGCGAAGGAGCTCACACTTGCGTGCGGTGATGGAACTGATGGTTTTCTTCGCATTGCTCGTCTCCTGCTGCATGTCCGCAGCCTCTGCTTCCACCCGGTTGATACTGCGCATACACACTCATCTCAATTACAATGGAAAAGAACTATTTCTCAGTAATTTGGAAAAGTAAGGTACCAGCTCAGCTTTCGATAAATCAATATATACCCTGTTCTGGATACAATATGGTTACAGGCTAACAGACATTATTACAATTAAGGTAACATGAACCTTACTGCATGTAGATCAGTTCTCTACCTCAGATAAAGTTGTTAGCCAATGGAGGGATTCTAACCACGCACCTCTTCATCCGAAGCCAAAAGCTCTACCCCCCGATAATTACAATTGATACATTTTGAATACATAATTGTGATAAATAGAAAATCTGACCAATTGTCTTTTGACATCTATCTATATCGACGTGAGTTGATAAAAGTTTCAAATATCCAAAATATATTTTCAAATTGATTTATCTTAAGTAGATATTGTTCATTATTATGTGAGCATATTTTTCCAGCGATCTGATTGGTCGAGAGTCCATCACGTGACCGTCGACAGAAAAGCATATTGATTCCAGCCCGAGTCCGACCAAAAGCAATATTGACTTGAGTGACGTCAAACGATTGTTGCATGACGTCAAACGATTGTTGTATGACGTCATGTTATTGTAACCATGACGTCATCTGACCGTAGTTCCAGCTGTTCAAACCAAATTGCATTTTTGACTGTATTTCATTGTTTTCTTTTCGTTCCTGTGTCAAATACATAATAAAACAATTATGGACTGGTGATTCGGTCAATACCTGTTATTATGGACCCGAGAAAACAATATTGACCGCGGACTTCGTCCTTGGTCAATATTGTTTTCTCGTGTCCATAAAAACAGGTATTGACCTCATCACAAGTCTATAATTGTATAATCTCACATAAGAAATATCCCCCGTGGAATAATCTTAGAGAAGAAATGGATATAGAAACTATATATCTATAAATAAGAAATATATGGACAACATATGATCATGAATATTGGTGTTTCTCCCTACCTGGCTTTCTTTGAGGTTATTTGATACTGCAACCGTTTTTTCTGATCCTTTTGTTTACTCAAATTCCGCTGCAATGGAAAAATTTAAATGATTCATAACACATTTCATTTCCAGAGTTAGAGAGTTCAGCAGGTTGTCTAGAATTTTCTTCCAACTAGTGCACAAACTCAATACATAGAGAATCTCACCCAAGTGTCTGATATCAAATATATCAACACAAGCTGATAACAGTTACAAATGCCCAAGGCCCGAGGATACTTTCACTTTTATCAAAGAGTGTGTTGATATATTTGATATCAGTAGACAGAAGGTGAGATTATATTTTTCATCCAAAATCATTCTTCATTACATTTCAATGTAAATTGTATGTCTCTGAGCACAGCACTGCCGTTTGACTTCCAGTGTGGTGACGCCATACCATTGTGACGTCATCATATTTAGGACTTCATAGAAATGTGATGTCATTACTCGGTGATGTAAATACATTGTGATGTCATGTTGATGATGATGGCAGGGCATTGTGCAAAATCTACTGTCAAAACAACATCTCCTAGGAGATATTATTTGATCTCACACAAGCGATGTCTCCTGTGAAACACAGTTTTGGATGATAAATAACCTTTACTTTCATTATATAAAGAGACAATTAGTTTGCTATCAATATTGCAAAAACATTGCTTCTCAATAAAAAAAGGTACTGTGAAATATACATCCAGCGACACTACGCAAATGAGACACCTATGATTAAATCAAAGTTATCTTCCATTAACACAAACTTTAGAAGGAAATCTGTCATTTTGACAAGGAGCACTCCAGACTCAAAAGGGAAATAAGATGTGTTTGTTAAACACGGATGCCCCCGGATATACCAAAGTTATGGCCAAGGTTAAAGTTTTCTGAATATTGTCCACTGACATAGGTCAAGGTCACAGGTCAAATATGATGACCTCATCTGAAAGGTCTCATCACAAGGTATGCACATGCTAAGTATGAAAGCCGAACCTCTGAGCAATCCAAAGTTATGGCCAAGGTTAAAATTTTCTGAAGATGTCCACTGCGGCAAGGTCAAGGTCACAAGGTCAAATATGATGACCTCATCTGAAGGTCTCATCATAAGGTATGCACATGCCAAGTATGAAAGCCGTAGGTCTGAGCAATCTAAAGTTATGGCCAAGATTAAAGTTTTCTGAATATTGTCCACTGACATAGGTCAACGTCACAAGGTCAAATATGATGACCTCATCTGAAAGGTCTCATCACAAGGTATGCACATGCCAATTATGAAAGCCGAACCTCTGAGCAATCCAAAGTTATGGCCAAGATTAAAGTATTCTGAAAATGTTCACTGCGGCAAGGTCAAGGTCATAAGGTCAAATATGATGACCTCATCTGAAGGTCTCATCATAAGGTACGCACATGCCAAGTATGAAGGCCGTAGCTCTGAGCAATCCAAAGTTATTAACCAAGGTTAACGTTTTCTAAATATTGTCCACTGCGGCAAGGTCAAGGTCATAAGGTCAAATATGATGACCTCATCTGAAAGGTCTCATCACAAGGTATGCACATGCCAAGTATGAAAGCCCTAGCTCTGAGCAATCTAAAGTTATGGCCAAGGTTAAAGTTTTCTGAAGATGTCCACTGCGGCAAGGTCAAGTCAAGGTCACAAGGTCAAATATGATGACCTCATCTGAAGGTCTCATCACAAGGTATGCACATGCAAAGTATGAAAGCCCTAGCTCTGAGCAATCAAAAGTTATTGGCAAGGTTAAAGTTTTTTGAAAATTTTCATTGCGGCAAGGTCAAGGTCACAAGGTCAAATATGATGAACTCATCTGAAAGGTCTCATCACAAGGTATGCACATGCCAAGTATGAAAGCCCTAGCTCTGAGCAATCTAAAGTTATGGCCAAGGTTAAAGTTTTTTGAAAATTTTCATTGCGGCAAGGTCAAGGTCACAAGGTCAAATATGATGACCTCATCTGAAAGGTCTCATCACAAGGTATGCACATGCCAAGTATGAAAGCCGTAGCTCTGAGCAATCCAAAGTTATGGCCAAGGTTAAAGTTTTTGTGGACAAACACACAGACGGACAGACGGACGGACGGACAGACAGACGGACAGGTGAAATACAATATACCCCCGGAATCTCCGATTCGGGGGCATAAAAAACAGGGATCAATAACCCAAATTGGTATACAATGGCTTGCCTGTGGTGCAAGTGGAAAACAGAAGTTAGTCCTGGCTTGATTAAGATGTGTCCAAGAAAGGAATGATGACCAACAGATGGGTAGATTATACTCATGCTATTGTTAAATAAATCTTACAGAAATATTCAGAGCAAGTAATTTAATCAGTACTGTAGGTTTTAAAGTTATTACCAAAATAAATATACAGTAATGTATGGAGCTGTGCAGACCTTTGTAACGCATATAAATATACAGTGATGAAGAGCTGTGTGCAGACCTTTGTAACGCATATAAATATACAGTGATGAAGAGCTGTGCACAGACCTTTGTTTCTCGGAGTTCGTTCATCTTCTTCTCAAGACTAGCGGATCGTCCCTGCAGATCACGGAACTGCCGCTCATGGTTCAGTAGTTTGTCCTGCTGCACCTGTATACAGATTGCGCACACATGTATCTCGCCTTCCACACATTCAATGGTCAAATCTGTCACAGGGCATAGGTTATTTGTCTATACTTCTGGGTCAAGTGTTTCCCTTGTAACAATGTAGCAAGAGTTACCTCCTTTGTATTTATCGTATGCTAAACAAAGGTAAATCTAGCTTGCAGTATTTTCATACGCTGTACATTATATTTTTTTTATATTAATTATGTAAAATACCAGATATATCCCATTAAAATTACTGTTACGAGAGAAGAAGTGAGCACATCCTACACATTTTTGTTACTCACTTGCTGAAGATATCATTTTTAATCAAATCTACAATGTTATTACACATTATTGAATGATGTCACACAGGGATAGAAATTAGCATGAGCCTGCTAGCGCATGGCTAATGAAAAAGAAGCTGGGCTAGTAGAGTGTAAAAACTGGTAGCCCGAAAGACTAGTTAAAATTTGAAGTGAAATGATCATGGAGATGTATTTGGCTAGCTGGAATAAGTCTGGACTAGTACTTTTAGAAATGTTTCTGCATTTAAAAGGTTAATTTTGACCCGTCGGTCCCTCTTTGAAAATTCTAGTCAATACTAGCAAATGGGAATATAATAATGTTGAAGTGAAAAGAGATAATAATTTGAAATTAAAGGAGTTTTCTGAATTAGCAATAAAGCAAATCATTCATTAATCATCTGTTTTCTATGTCTCATGTCTGTTTATTACTGGGCTAGAAGACTGTTGGCTGGGCTAGTAAGATCTGAAAGCTACTAGCCCAAAAGGCTAGTGACCATTTCAGGTTAGTTTCTACCCCTGATGTGACATCAGACTGTACACATTTGTATCACATAGATTGTACACATTTGTATCACATAGATTGTACACATTTGTATCACATAGATTGTTCCATGACATTTGAATCACATAAATTTTTCTACATTTATGAACATTTCACTAGAAAATATTCCATTGGAGATAAAAGTTAAAGAGACGAGTGTGAAGAGTTTTTACAGAATTTTAGAGAAAAAAACCCAGAAACTTGTCTTGAATATTTTGTAATCTAAACATTCACTGCACCTGAATCTCCTTCTTCAATTCAGTTTGTTTCTGGACATTCACAGACATTGCCAACAAAACAGGTTCCCTGAAACAAGAGATAAACAGAGATTATTTTGCATTTTCGTGTAATGTCACTTTTCACTTACCTCTCCAAAAAGATGTTTTATAGCATGCAATAAATGGTCAGTGTCTGGTCCAATTAACCGTAAACTATACTTACTTGAGCTTTGTATTTCTGGCTGAAATCTCTTTTGATCCATATTTTGACCGTTTGATGTTGTACTGAAATGAAGTCAAATAAATATATATTATATCACATAAAACAACATATAACCTCTCATGGAGATGAGTATTCAGCTGTTCTTTAAAAGTTAATCTGAATTTCACTGTATGAAGCTGAACAATTAGTAGATTACCTTCTCTCAATAAAACATCTGCAGCTGCGATTGTGACAAAAACCCTACTTCACTGCAGGTATACCAAGTCGATTAATTCAACTAACAAATCTTCTAAGGTCAAAACCAATCAGCTTTGTACAAATATATAATTAATACATGATTAAAGCACGGTCCAGTGAACATCTTACGTTCATGGCTTTATGTTGATGATTTGAAATGATCAGTTAACTTCTTACATAGGTTGATATTCTAATAATTATATTTACACATTTTATTACTGATTTAAAATTGTTTAAATTTCATGAGTTACCTCCCCTGGCAAAAGGGCAATACCCCAGACGTACCATTCCTTTAATGCAAACAAATTTTGAGTGGCTGTCTTAAAAATGTTCAAATTTCATGAGTTCCCTCCCCTGACAAAATAGCAATACCCCACACATACCATTTCTTTAATGTAAAATCATTTTGAGTGGCTGTCTTTCAGGATGTATTCTCTCAGGATAATAAGAGACTGGCCTTAAAGATACAAAGACTCACTACAAAGCAGTCAAAGGTCAACAAATGAAAATACTAACAGAGCCAAGTATCTAGTAAAAGTGATGCTTGAATACCTGGGTATCCTTTGTGTAAAAGACATGGAGTTCTGGATTGTTCTGGATGACCTTGTCCACGTTAGCTTTGACGCGGTCATCCCCGACCGGGATTCTGTGGACCTGGTACTGCATACAGAGAAACCTCATCACTGCGTCCGGACACTCCAGCAGATCCTTTAGGTAACTTGTGAACCCGTACTTGCTGTAACACATAGATTGATCATATATGGGTCCATTCAAAGGGTCTTGACCAAATAACATAGACTATCATTGTTTTATTGTTTATTTACTGCAAAATGAACATCAGACAAGAAATGTATATTGCAGGGATGGCATGGAAGTTTTGTAAAACAGCTCATACGCATGGAATTAAGGTTCCAGGGTGGTAATCTATGAATAAAAGATGAAAATTGCCAGCCTTCATATTGGTTTTATTTTTATTTTATTTTATTTTATTTTATTTTTATAGAACTACTAGCAAGTGATGTATGAGAACAATCACATGATGTCATAAAGAAAAGTTTGACATCATCATGCTATATTATACTTTAGTTCTTCAGAAAATACATTGTACCTCATGAAGAAGTGAACATATGCTCAGAAATGTGATTCTACACAATATGAAAGTTACTTTCAAGAAAATATTGGTTTCTTAGTCAATAACACTTTTTTTTATATTCTTTCTCTGTTCAGAGTCAATAAGATATCTATCAACAGTCAAATAACAACCTTAGGACTAAAAAAAAGTAATCAATGTTTATTTCATTGTTGAAATCATACTAGCCATTTTTCAGTTTCAGGGAGGGAAATGAAGTTTCACATAAAAGAAAATTGCAGTGAGCATGAAGGTTGATTTTGGAGGTAAAGTTTTAATGGAGATAAACCATCCTGAGGTAAATTATGAGATGGGTTGGGAATCATTTCACAAAAGACTAAATTGATGGAAAGTCACTTAGGTAACCTTAGCATAGTGTTTAGTTTACACTCAATAGAATTTGACTTGTGAAAGGAGCTTCATATCTATGAAAACCTCACAAACCATTGTATTTGCAAAACATTCTGCTTTCAAATTCGGGAAAAAATACTTTCAAGTCAAAATTCTTATTACTTTGAAATATGAATCATTAAAGATAAAGAAGATAAAGAGTTTTGTGTTACAAACATACTTGTAGCTTGTTATCGGTTGTGACGGGCGGAAACTTTCCACGTTCTCAGAAGGCATTTTCACAATGTTTACTTTGAGTTTCTGTTCATCCCTCATTGTGGACATGAAGAGTTCCAGATCATCGGCATCTTCACAGATAAAGGCCCTCATATCGTTGAAACTTATGTGACTCTCCACATACTTTGCATCACTTGATGTCTTCATATTGAGCTGAAACATAACAACAAAACGTAGCAATACTTAAATTGATGCAACCATATTACTCGCATATTACAAAGAGTATTTGAAGGGTATATAAAAGTGGAACAAGCAGACAGAGTCGGCCATATCCCCCGCCATGTAGGAATTTTGAATATATAATGCATTTACTTTCTTGAAAATTGTTATAACTCATAATTCATAAGGGATAGTTCTAACCTGAACACGTTGATAAATGTATATGTATTGTATCGCAACTGCTCTGTATCGTTACACCTGTAAACGTCGCTCAGGAAGAATATTGAATAGTTTTGAAGTTTGAGGCCGGAATATAGAACCAAGAAGAGGGAAAACTAAGTCCAGACTGTTGCATTCGTAAACAAAACAAAAAAATTCTCAAATTTCTATATAGCAAAAGGCACATCTAGACTACTTGGTTGATACCTGGACAAAGTTTCAGCAAAATATATTGAATAGTTTTGAAGTTTGAGGCCGGAATATAGTTTTCCCTCTTCTTGGTTCTAAGTCCAGACTGTTTGCATTCGTTAAAAAAAAAAAAAGTATTCTCAAATTTCTATATAGCAAAAGGCACATCTAGACTACTTGGTTGATACCTGGACAAAGTTTCAGCAAAATATATTGAATAGTTTTGAAGTTTGAGGCCGGAATATAGTTTTCCCTCTTCTTGGCTCTAAGTCCAGACTGTTTGTATTCGTAAAAAAAAGGAGAAATATTCTCAAATTTCTATATAGCAAAAGGCACATCTAGACTACTTGGTTGATACCTGGACAAAGTTTCAGCAAAATATATTGAATAGTTTTGAAGTTTGAGGCCGGAATATAGTTTTCCCTCTTCTTGGTTCTAAGTCCAGACTGTTTGTATTCGTAAAAAAAAAAAAAATATTCTCAAATTTCTATATAGCAAAAGGCACATCTAGACTACTTGGTTGATACCTGTACAAAGTTTCAGCAAAATATATTGAATAGTTTTGAAGGATGAGGCCGGAATGGAAAAGCCCGGACGCACGGACGGACAGACGCACAGACGGACGGAGCTCATTTCTATATCCCCCGCCAACTTCGTTGTGGCGGGGGATAATATAAAGAAGAAGAAACAATTCTGGATAACAACTTTTTATTATGAACATTCCTTGTTAGGTTGTTATCCAGAAAATATTGTTTTCTTAAAAATATATTCTTTCATTTTTTTTTGTCAGATCGGAAACCTTGAAGAAAAGAAAGATTTCTGGGTAATAAATTTTCACAATGTTTCGTAGTGCATTTTTACTACTTCATTTAGGGAGAAAATAAAAACCCTAAAGAGTTGTTTATGATGGGAGGTATTAGCATATTCTTCATGTAATAAAATAAAGAAGTTGTAAATATAAATATATAAAGAAGTGGTTATCAAGATATCTAGCTCAACTTAATGTATATTCCACCTCATCATGCTCTTAAAAGAGCAGAAAGATTACCAGTTATTCATTGGAAAAGACTAAAATGTTATCATTTACTCACACACAAAATCATTGGCTCGTATATTTTCTTGGCAAATCTGTGTTGATTTTCCCGTAGCCACATAACTGCATCATATGTATGACGATGCCGATGTCGCAGAGTTTCAAGTCTGTGTTTGCTGACATCCTGGATATTGTTTAGCTCCTGCTGAAAACCTGCAATATAGTCCTGTATGTAAACAATCATTCTTCAGTAAACTCCTTTCCATTGATCAAACCATTTGAACTCTATCTTGGAAAAAACTCCTTAAAACTGATTCAAGAGTCAGTGTTAATAGTCACTGACTCAAAGCAGCTAATGCACAAAGTAACAAGAGCTCAGTATGTAAGTCTAATTTCTTTGATAGTTAATTGTTTTGGTTGGTGCAATTATATATTCCATTTCAAGTCAAAAGTCAATACATTTTGGTAAGTCAATGACTTGACTTGAAGGTTTTAGTACTAGCTATTATCCATCCAAAGGTATAAATAAGCCTTTCGAGTAGTTATGAAATACACGATTAATATACTGACAGAGTCATGAATCAAGAATAAGTGCAAATACAACTTCCCCTATGTCATAACTCATGCCAACCTCAAACACTATAAAGTTTAGGTGCAGTGTGCTGCTAAGCTAGCACAGAAAAGTCAACAAAATGCAGCAAAGCTTAAATCAGTTAGTGATGCAGAATGGCGGGAGTTATGACTTGCAGGGTAAGTTGTGTCTGCATTTGCTTTTCAATTCATAGGCTTAAAGGTGCATCCATTGTGTTTCATAAAATTTGATTTGGCTTTAATACGTTCGAACACACCATATGTGCTGTTTACAATACAAACAAATTCACTATGCTTGCATATTCATCCTCAATCGCCAAATTTATCATAATTACTAGTTTCAAATTAAAACCGAGTAACATCATTATGCATGTGCAGAAACCGAAAGTGCATGTCCTATTTACACACACAGTAGTTATATGACCTATTAAACATTATCAACCCAAATGTTTTATTTTATCTGGTTTAAATAAGATTCCAAAATTACGTTTGACTCATTGGTGCGCGCCACACGCTGTGTATTGTCCGGTTTTCGATCAGAAATCGACACTTTTACCTTCATATCGTCAATATACTAAGTCGAGTATCATCAAAATGGTAGTTTTCGGTAACAGTTGGTACTTCTCGATAAAGTAAGACCATTTATAACGTTTGGCATATTTGACCCCCAACAACACAATGGATGTACCTTTAAGTGGGACACAGAGAAAGAGGGACTTATAACGGCAGAGAGACAGATATTGAAACAGACCCCTGACGTCCTTTTGAATGCGGTCTATCTCAAATCGTGTGTGATCATGTGTCTGTTGGACTTGGTTCATCTCTTGGTTTACTTCTCGCATCTTGTGACTTAAACTCTCAACTTCCTCCTATAAACAAACACAAAAGTTATACAAACACAAACCGAAATATAAATACTATTGACACTGTTTCTAAAAGTACTCAGATTTGTTTCTAGATAGTATTCCTGCAATGTTTCAATTATTTATACTTCATCTCATCTCTCTAGTATGTTGCATGGTATTTAAGGTCATTTTCCCATATAAAAGTAAACTGCAATCATAAACGACTATATTCCACCAAAAATAGTCCAATAGAGATATGTCAACAGACCTGATAGTTTTTGTTTTCCTCCACTTGCATCAGTTCATCCTCAAGTGCCTGAAGCTGATTACGCAGTTCAAAAACTCTGTAACAAACAAAAAGCAAGAAGATTACACGCTATCACTCGTACACTTCCATTCTCTGGCTCTCCCCGTCCAACTGTTCCAGGAGGGAGATCTCCCTGACATGAGGAAGTAAGGGCTCACCAACAGCATATCAAACATACCTATATAATAATTATTTTGACTCAGGGGTATTTCTCTCATCCAGTTATAAATTGAGTAAAATAACGAAAAAGAATGAGGAGTATTTTCTGTCACAGATGACAGCGCATAAATGTTTGCTACGCTAATTTAGGGTTATGAACTTATAACGTAACTTAATGGTGTCCTAGACCTGCTTTATTAATTATATGATCAGCAGAATGTCATGATAGTAATGTTGTTTAAGGGCTTGTTGTAAAAGAAAGTGTCCCCTGAGCATGGTTATTAACGATAGCTCATACGGGAAGAGTCTAAAATCTCCTCTTGAATTCAGATAGCTAATGCTATTTGAGATGTAAAGATCGGCTATGTAGAACTGAAACAATATTTGACAATTAAGTTTACGCATGTAAATAAAAACTGACTCGTATTCTGATTTAAATTTTTAGGCGTATATCTGAATTATCCATGCATATTTTAAGCAGACATGTATACGTCAAGGTCATCAAATTCTATGGGAATCTTTCAGCCACTATGGTGAACCTAGAGGGATGATAACAATCATACAAACTTTTGTTTCCTGGTGTCTTCCTCTTGTTGTTTGTATTCCAGATCCTTCTGAACGTCTGAAATCTAAACAGGATTTCAGTAGGAATAACCAACAATCTTTGTGTAACAAGATACAATTTGGTTGCAATATGTCTAATTAAAGAATACTTGTCATTAGTTTTACAGACAGACATACAGTGGTCCCTCGCCATAACGCAAGGTTTGGGAGCCAAATACTGACACCCGCGGTATAGGTAGTCAGCAGTAAAGCGAACCAGAGTGAGAAGGAAACATATAATGGCTTGATTTCAGCTAACAAACATGACTAACCTTTCTCATGCATTCTGTAGTATTAAATAAGTTAATGTATGTGTTGTTTTCAAATAAATATATGAGCCAACAGTAACTTTCTATTTTTCACTCATGCAGTGAACAGCTTAATGTCGTAATTTCAAGAGCAGATAGATGAAGCTTTCCACCATTATAAATGGTTCGTTAATGGTGTTTTTCTGTGGCTATATTCACAAAAATGTTATTTATATTGTTAACAACTAGTTTAACTTTGTTTATATGAAGGGGGAAATATTTACATTTAAATTCCACACTACAATTTCAGACAAGAAATCTCGCTTGGCTTGGGCATGCGCAATAAACCTTGGTTATCCAAGCTCCTCACACCATTTTAATCATATAATCACTGAAGCGAATTCTAAATCTGTGTAAGGAGTATCAGCTTTGTTTAGATTTTACAACATGGCGAGTGCAATTTTACAATAGATCAGTTTATCAAAGTGGTCATAGTTTATAAACACTGGGATTCTCTCTCTTTTGAACTCTATGTTTATATTTTAGAGGCCATATGGCTACCACATGTCAACAATCAGCATCTGAAAAGTGAGTCGTATATGTGACAAACTTGAACGCTGAATGAAAACAAACAAAACATGTTTATCAATGACAATATCAAATTCAGCTGAATAAAAATTAGTTTAAACAAACGTTCAGTCATGTTCAAATAAAGCTTAAATGGTAAGATTTTTCATTTTGTTCACCAGTTAAAACACAAGATCTTCGATTTGATTATAAGTCATACAGTATTGAATATAATTATTGGGAGTTCATGGATGACCCCGCGTTACAAACGATTCCGCGGTACATTGAAGCGTGTTAGAGCGAGGGACCACTGTATCAAAATATCCATATCAAACTTCCCAACGCAAGACATAACTTGTGCCAGTCTCCAAACCGGGCTGATATGAGCCTTGCCACATTTGCTTAAGGTTTCCGTGCTAACAAGTTAAAGTGCACTATATATTTCAGGTTCAGCATTCCACTATCATGGCACAGAAAAGTGAGGGAAATACTGCAAGGCTTTAATCAGCCAGTGGTGGTGAATGGTTCAAGTTATGCCATTCGTTGGGACGCTGCTCCATATCTCACCACAGGATAAAGATAGATACATCAACTATGTAGCTAATCAAGACTTATTTATACATTATATATAAAATTTTAAGATGTTATTAGAGGGTTAACAAAACTACAATTTATAAAACCATTGGCCAGGAGTCATTACACAAGATTTTAACTCTTTGAAGCCTGTGGTTCTTGTGTAGAAGTTGAAAATGCAAAAAGTTTAGGCGACAGGACGGTTGAGTGACACCATACCATGCCGTAAGCTCATCAGACAGAAGATCGGCTTACCTTGTCCGTCATATCTTCCAGCATCTGACTGCTGTCTCGCACTTTGTTGGCACAATCCTTTATAGCAGCAGACTGCAAACACAAGTACATCAATCAATACTGTCAGTCATTAATATCTGAGCTCATGGAAAATAGGTACAACTGTTTCCTCAAGTTTATGCAGGTCGGTGTGGACATATAGAAGTGATATTTGTCTAAACACTCTCTTGAAATCATACGGAAATGATTTATGATTCGTTTTTTATCACTGTATAAAGCATGTAAATATTTTGTATGAGAATGATTACCTAACCATCCATTACATTAAGACATTTCATAACATTTACACCCAGTTCAAACATATTAGATCACCGTTAATGGCTGTGATATTGCCCAAGGGGTGTTAAACAATAACTCATTCAGGCACTCCAAACATATCGGCCCACTACATGACACACCATTATGTTTTTCTCAAAATCTAAAAGTATGTAATTTCTTGATACAATAATCAGATTTATCATTTAGCATTTAATTTTACAAGTCTCTATTAACGAGGACAATAATTATCAATGAAGAATGGAGATGTCTTTCCAAAATAAAATTCTTGCAAGGGTTCAGACGGTTGTGATAACATTTATGTAATACATGACCAATACTAATACTCGTCTGCAAGTTTGTTAATTATGGGAGGTACATCCAGGAATAAGAATAATTTGTATAACAACACGAGTTTAATCATTATGCAGAAAAATTGCAGGAATTACCAGTAGGTGAGAAAGTATATTGCTGACTACATGACAAAGCAGTGACTGAGAAAGCTGAACAAACAGTGGCTGCATGAGATATGACCAACAAATTTCTCATAAACAAATTTGTTATTCAAAAAACCTTATCTGAAGTCACAACTAGAGTAGACCCTATATTTAAAATATAATATGAATATCAAGATGATGAAACCAGTCATAAAATGTTTAATTTTGTGTAAGGTTAGTCATGTTAATTATAGAAGAAGAGCTCTTCAAAAGACACAAGACTATCAAGTGAATGCTTTCTAATGGAGCAAGGGACATATCATTTCACCTTTTTCTTCATCTGGGCATCGAAGTGATCCTTGGCGCTACGAGCCTGATCAAGCTGCTGCTGCATGGGGTTGAACTCTTGACGCGCCTTCTTCAATTGCTCGTCTGCCGCGTCACGCGCCGCCTTCTCTTGCAGGAACTGCTTCCTCTTGTCTTCGTACTCCTGCACAACAAGGTATGTGGGAAATATTGAATTATCTCTAGTGTTTCAGTTAATGACAATTTAAAAACACACAGTTACTGAAAAACAATGACTGGTAGTCAAAAGGGCTTATTCAAAGATTATCTGATCGTGTATATTATATATTTAGTGAGTTGGAATGGGCCAAGGGCTTCATATAGGTACAATTCAACACCTGAAAGGTGTTGCAGTATTCAATTTGAAGGACTTCAATTCTACTAAAAATTGTGCCAAAGTATGCTGTCAAATTCATTCGTCAAATTCAATTTATCAACAGGTGCATTAATTGCAAAACTGACTAGACTATGAATTACTGTTTCATGGTCATGGATGAAAACAACTTAAATCTCAAGCTTGGTGACAAAACATAAGTCCTCCAAGATTGACACTTCGTCTCAGAAACTTATATACAGTCAACCCGCGATAATCCGAATCTCGCAGTTTCCGACGGTAGGAAGATGTAACCAAACTAATCGCTATAGTAGTCCTCAGTACTCAGTAGTCCGAACATTTCACTATCCGAACGTTTTTGATGAAAAACGGAAGCATTCGGATGTATATAACTTTTAATTATATATGATTATATCTATTCCTTAAAGATTACCATTTTATTAAATATTGCAAAGAAATGGGAATTTCAGTGTCACTGTATGGTAGATCAAAATCTAGCCTTGGTTCTCAAGAGTGGATCATGGTCGAGCTGGGTGAAGTAGAGGTTAAGATATTATGAATTACTGTCTTTGAGTAATAGTCCAGTCAATTTAAGTTTTAACCTTGAACTCTCTGCAAAAGAAAAGATTTTAGTTGAAACATAACACTAATGTATCCCTAAACAACATACAAAAAGTCTAGAAAAATCTAAGTGGGGGAAATATGTAAATTTTGACTTTAGAAATATAAATATTTTTTAATTCGGCCTTCGTTATTGGGCCTCCATAGTGCGAAAGGGAGATAACTCGGGACGTTTACGGCGACTTTCACGTAGCTGAACGTAACATATCTGACGTTGTGATTGTGAATGAATCATCAATATTCGGTAAGTATTTATAATTTCCAATCTAAAACGTTTCACAAACATGAACTAAGTCGACAGGGATATTATATACTGCACCATATATTGTCAAATAAACCTGTTTCTCTTCAATGATCACGTCACTACACAACGGCAATCTGTTGATATGATGGAGTTAATTTTGTTGTTTATAAACACGATTTTGAATAGAAATAGTTAACTATGAGTATTATACGATATTTGATTCCTATAATATGTAAATTGGTCGATATCTGATTTAAATACGCACATATATTGGGGGTGATTATGTTCAATAAAAAAATCTATGGAAGCCCATTTCCGCCAAAATGCATGTACATGTTAACTATCAATTTCAGTTTGGTAAAAGTAACCCTTTTCATAGAATTTCACAGAAATAGTGAAATAAAACATAGAATAAAGTATAGATTCATTTAAGAAACATATTTCATGACAATATAATGCAATTATTTCTCTTATTTTTCAGTGGCTGCTTGTCATTTTGAATGACTTATCTCAGAAGAAGAAGAGGTTAATGACGTCACTTAAATTGATGCTTGTTGCAACGGTAGGGGAATTTTAAGGATATATCCAATTAAAAATCCTGTTTCATTGATACACATATGTTTAAAACAAATACAAATTAATTGTATAATTATCATACTATTAATGTATATAATAGTTACACGCTTTATATATTGAATTCATTTTACTTTCAGACATGTTCAAGAAACAATGGAGCCATGCGCCATATGCAAACTTGACATTGATGGAAAACCTATGGTTGTTTTGAGGAACAAAGGCTGCAATGGAATAAATAAAGCAAGCTTTGCTCGTCGTGATTCACTGCACGTTCAGGCTGGACAAGTGGTACACCAAGACTGTAGAAAGACATATACCAATCCGAATGTGATCCGACAGAGTCTTTGTCAACAATCTAGTGGAACAGATTCAGCTGAAAGATTAACGCGATCGAAAATATCAAGCTTTGGTTTTTCTGAACATTGTTTGTTTTGTGGACATTCTGCGCATCTTTCAGGAAGGAAGAGGTCCTGCGACGTCCATCCTGTCAGGACTTTGGAATTCAAAACCACCATCCAGAAGATATGCCAGGAACGTGGAGATGAATGGGCGCAAGATGTTCAAGGAAGACTTGAGTCAGTCAACGATCTTCCTGCTGCAGATGCACTGTACCATCAGACATGTAATGTCAACTTTCGCACTGGACGCCAAGTACCAAAGCATTGGAGTATGGGCACAGACAAGAGGCAGAAAGTCTCCCCAGTAACACCAGGAAACTCCATTCGCCATGAGACCTTCATCAAAGTCACAGAATATGTGAAAGACAATGAAAGTGAACAGATCACAGTCGGTCACCTTGTTAACTACATGGAGCAGTTAATTGGGGATGGAGCATATTGTCATAACTATATGAAACACAAACTACAGGAACACTTTGGGGATTCTATCATCATAACAGAAATGAATGGCAAATCAAACGTGGTCACTTTCAGAACAACAGCAGAAACAATTCTCCAGGATTACTATAGAGAACCACGTGAAAATGACACTACTACAGAAAAGCTTAAGTTAATCAAGACAGCAGCCAAGCTTATATTGACTGACATCAAGGATATGAACACCTCAAAAGAATGTTATCCATCATCAGAGGAGATGTCATCCATTCAACAAAATGTCGACTTCATTCCAAACTCATTGAAAACTCTCCTAGTGTCCATGATATCAGAGAAGGATGCTGCAGCAAAGATTGCTTCCATTGGTCAGGCTATAATTCAAGCATCGAGACCAAGACTCATATTGACTCCACTCCAGATTGGACTCGGTGTACAGCTCCATCATCACTTCATGTCAAAGTTCCTCATTGATACTTTACATGCCCTTGGCTTTTGTTCCTCCTACAGTGAAGTTCAGCGTTTTGAAACCAGTGCTGCTGCTCATCAAGGAACTGCTATTCCACAATTCCAGCAAGGGAGCTTCCTCCAATATGTAGCAGATAATGTAGATCATAACGTCCGAACATTGGATGGCCACAGCACGTTTCACGGAATGGGAATAATTGCATGTACAACTCCAGCAGATGTCTCTTCGACCAAGGTACCCCAGATCAGGGCAACATCTGAAGATCTTTGTGTGCTGGGACGCATAAACATCAAGTACTACAAGTTACAGGATAACTTTCTGTCAGCACTTAAATTCAATCAGTTGTGCGATGTTCAAGCAGAAGATTCATACTCGGTTGTTGACTTACTCTCAACAATAACATGGAAGCCACAGAATTTGATTCCAGGTTGGTCAGGAATGATGCAGATGATTCAACACGGTTCTCATCAAGGGAAGTCGTCTATCACATTCCTCCCAATGATTGACATGAATCCCAGTGACCTAAGCTGCATTTACTCTACGCTGACATTCATCTCTGAACAAGCATCTCACTATGGTTCTAAACCTGTCATCACATTTGACCAGCCTCTGTACTGGAAGGCCCTTACAATCATCAGCAATGAACCTCATCAAAGTTACCTGAAGAAGATAATTCTTCGACTGGGAGGATTCCATACAGAAATGAGTTTTCTGGGATGCATTGGCTACGTAATGGGTGGGACAGGGTTACAAGAGACACTCGAAACCGTGTATGCTTCAAACGCTACTGTTCATATGCTCAGTGGAAAGGCAGTTGCACGTGCAGTTCGGGGACACTTCCTTGTCAACAGAGTTCTCAATTACCTTCTTGTCAACAAGGCTGCAGACTCTGGTTCGCCAGCTGAAAGTGAAGTACTTGATGGATCTTCCACAAGCACAACCACATTGTCTGAAGATCTCCGTGATGCTACCTCCTTATTTGAAAGTATCCTAACTGAAGACATATCTCCCACAGACATCGAAGACAGTCCATCTTTGACTCACATACGGGAACAGCTTTGCAAGACTAAGCAGTCACTTCTTCATTCTCGGACAGCAGCGCTTTGGCTCCTTTATATGGACATGGTTGACATTTTGAAGAAGTTCTTGACAGGAGAACGTACCGGCAATTGGAATCTTCATCTACAAGCAGTTATGGAAATGTTGCCATTTTTTGCTGCATGTGGCCATAACATGTATGCCAAGTCTGCCTATATATATTTGCAAACAATGCAGCGACTCCACCAGGATCATCCAGATGTTTACCATGCTTTCATGTCAGGACATCATGTCATCCGCAGAAGCGACAGGTACTGGGCTGGTTTATCTTCTGACTTAATCATTGAACAGGTTCTGATGAGGAGTTTGAAGTCCACTGGAGGTATGACAAGAGAGCACGGTATGGGGGAATCACAGAGATCTCAATGGTTGCTGTCTAGACCAGCATGTGTTGATGTCAATAATGCAATGCAGTCTCTCACTCACATTGGATACCACACAAGTGACCAACACAAAGACACGACCCAGTCTAGGAAAGCCAGAGATGATAAAGACTCCTCTACCATCCTCTCCTTCCTTGAGGAAAGATCACCCTTTAATGATGATCCATCTTTACGCAACATTGCAACAGGTGTTACAGCTGACGACTCTGTCAACATTGAGCATTCACAAGAAATAGGAAAGAAGATTGTGCAGTCCATGTGTGGTGAACATGTTGGGAACTACAGTTTCAAGAAACTCAACCGGGCAGTCTCAATGAATACAAAGGTAGCAGTGAAAGCAGATACAGATGTACACATTGACCACCAGCTACTTTTCCAGCGTCTCATAACAGCAGCAGATACATTCTCTGACAACGTTTCAGACCTCTTCAGCTACGAGTTATCAAGCTTCCCTTCCTCTCTCTTTGACACATCTGGATTAATGCGAGAAGCTCAGAAATCTGTAATGGCTGAAGCAATATGGAAGAAACACTGCAAAGATTCTCCACAACAGAACACTGAAGATGACTCTTATCACTATGTCTTGGATGGAGGTAGTCTTCTTCAACGCATTCCATGGACCACTGGCTCAACATTCTCATCACTTTGCGAGATCTACATAGAATACGTCATGAGAAAATACACAGATGCTACCATAGTATTTGATGGGTACATGTCAGGACCTTCCACAAAAGACACTGCACACTTACGACGGACTAAAGGTATCTGTGGTCCGAAAGTAAATTTTACTGAAGACATGGTGTTGACATCGAAGAAAGAACAGTTTCTCTCAAACAACGAGAACAAACAATCATTTATTGATCTACTGAGTTCAAAGTTTGTGAAAACTGGCTACAAGGTTGTCAAGGCGTGTGATGATGCCGATCTTCTGATTGTACAAACTGCAGTGCAGAGCGCCATAATCAAACCAACAATCCTAATAGGGGAAGATACAGATCTCCTAGTTCTACTCCTTTTTCACGCTGATCCTAAAGCTTCTACTCTGATCTTCAAATCTGAGAAAACAAAGAAAGTGTCAAGGGTATGGAACATCAACAGCCTCAAGGAAAGTATCGGAATCAACATCTGTCAAATATTGCCGGCAATTCATGCTTTGACAGGATGTGATGCTACCTCTAGACTGTTTGGAATAGGTAAAGCTGTTGGACTGCAGAAAATATCTTCTTCACAATTGACTATCAAGTATGCACAGACATTTTGTTGCAAGTCCACTCGAGAGAACATTATCAACGCAGCTGAAAGACTTGTTGTCAATCTCTATGGTGGCACTGAGAATGAGAGTCTTGATGAACTGAGGTTTAGAAAATTTTGTGAGAAGGCTACCACATCTATTGTTCCTGTAAATGTGCATTCTCTCCCGCCTACATCAGATGCTGCGTCGTACCACGCCCTACGAGTCCACTATCAAGTGTGTCAGTGGACAGCAACAGATACTGACATGCATCCTCATCAATGGGGCTGGATTACAGAGAAAGGTAGACTGATGCCTGTGAGAAGCAGTAAACCACCAGCTCCAGAACAACTTCTTCGTGTCATCAGATGTAGCTGTAAACGAGACTGTGAATCCAAACGCTGTTCTTGTAGGAAACACGGACTAAAGTGTTCAGTTGCATGTGGAGAGTGCCGTGGACTGAGTTGCAGCAATTCATCTGGAATCTCCTCAGATGACTTGGATGACGATTTGCAATGAGAGAAAGCAATGGTATTATTTGAACTCAACTGTTACCATAGATATGCAACGTACTCAAATAGTCCGATTACATTCATTAATCGTTATCAGAACATTGTTTTAAAAAGACAAATACTGACTTTTGTGTAAGGAAAAGTACAAAGGTGGCAACGCAGTGCTTTCTACTGGACACTATGGAATTGCGTTGCGTAACTTTATGCCATCAGTATACTTACAAAATTATCATTACAAATACAGACCCAAATGAATTTAATGTTTCTGAGAGACAAATAACGTAATTATGAATGATCTATTGTAAAAAAAAATATCAAACCAACGGACATGTTTATTTGACAAATGAAAAATATTTTGATGGGCACATTTTGGGGGGTCAATTTGAAATAATAAAAAACACATGTTCCCAACCTTAGATTTTTCTAGACTTTTTTTTCTTCAAAGATACATACTTATACTTTAAAAAAAAACACAAATCATTTCTTTTGCAAGGAGTTCATGGTTGACCTTATATTTTGGTTAAATTGACTGGACTATAAGACTAGAGTCTTCCTTCA
The DNA here is from genome assembly GCA_936450465.1 of Gibbula magus. NCBI lineage: Eukaryota > Metazoa > Mollusca > Gastropoda > Trochida > Trochidae > Gibbula > Gibbula magus. The sequence goes on along the minus strand of OW388289.1, from coordinate 22,558,031 downwards.
ATATCTAAATGTGTTTTTTTCTTTCTTCTTGTTGTTAAATCACTGCATATGTCCTCACAAGCAAATTTACAGAAACGAACAGAAAATAGGGGCTTTGGTTCGGTTCGTATTGCGGTACAGGACCAAAACCAATATATGAACTGAAACCATAACAAATCACATGTTTTTCTTGAAAATAACTTTGTAGGGTGTGGACATCATTTGATTTTAAAATTGTACAACTGAAAATATAATTACATCTGAGTTAATAATACATAACTGTTTAAGTTAAGTTATATATTCGGTATATACCGAAAAATAACGTTGATGTATCGTGCACCGAACCGAAAGCAAAATACTGCGGTTCAACTACTGTACTTGTGAACCGTTTCACCCCTAACAGAAAACCAATCATCCATCCAAAATCATCCAGTGCAAGTGATGACAAAACTTTATACTTACAACCCAAGGTCTCTTCATTTTTAAAACGCGTACTTTCTCAAGATGTATTTGTCTTTCTTCAAAATTTTTAACATCTTGCTCAAGTCGAGAATTCTTCTGTTGTTCTTGCTGCAGACGCATTGCCACACTTTCATGGTTCTGTTCCAGCTGACGACTTTCCTTTCTCGCCTCCTTCAACTTCTGATGTTTTTCATAGAGATTTTCACACACCTACAACACAAACATGTGAACAAAACTTACTCATACAGAAACAAAGTGGTTCAAAAACCTAATTGCCTGATGCCCAAGTGTTAACCCTACATGATTACAATGTTAACCCTTCTTTAAACTTATTCTTTACACATACTGAGCAGGGTTGTTCCTAGTTACGAACATTTTGAGACCTTTTGTAATCACGGGAAAATCATTCAGCATGAGAAACATCCACCTGGGTAAGAAGTACTAAAAATAACAGACCCAAGCTATTGACAAACAGATTGAGTTATAAAAATAGATGATATCTGTAATCCTATATCTCACTGAGAGAGGTAGAAAGGTAGATGTTCACAAGGTGAGATAAACATGGTATCAGAAATAGGAATAAATATTTCTTTTATTAAATAATCATTTCTGTATTTTAAGTTGAAATAGACTGTACAATTTCAAGAGTAAATATACAGCCATGGTTGACCAACCGTCACCATGATGTCATAACATCATGCTTTAACTTTATTTCCACTCAGAAAAGAGACGTTAAAAGTTACCATCAAGGTAGCTAGCCTGATAGAGGTTTATTTTACTGATAGAACAGAATATCTCACTCTTAACCCTTTCACCCCTGCAGGCCTCTATAGAGGCCAGAAAACGTATTAGCATTCTGTTTTTTTAGTGGTGAAAGCGTTAAGTATGTAAGTTATTAACGAAGGCCCATCTTTATGTATGTTTGTTTATTCAACTCACAGCTTTCTCTGTGTTCTCGAGCAGTTCTTGAGGAGACATCTTGGCAAACTCTGCGACTCTGTCCTGGGGCAGAAACTGACAGAGGTTGCCGATCTGGATGTTCAGGTTGGTGACCAAATGCTCCACCTGCCAGACATGCAACACACTCATCAACACTAAGAATCACTCGTTGGAACAAAACCAGTTCAACAATGTTTCAGATGCTTGGCATCCTGTTGAAAGGCGCAGTAATAGATATGGAAGCATGTGGATCAAGTTAAGAGGCTCCCTGCTGTAGGACAGAGTGACTGAGTCATTGGAAGTAAGGTAAAATTAGGAAGAGGATAAAGCTGCCATTAACATAAGGAGTCATCCGTTATCTCATTTCAATAAAATCAAATAACAGACCCTTTGAATCCCCTGAAAATTTTCTGATAGTTTGTTTCTATCATTACCATGTGGCTTCTTTTGAGAGTTAGGTATACTTACACTTTTTATGTTTGCTTTGCGTCCATTTACAGTCCACAGGGACTTATCTTTGTGGATCTCTCTACGAATGATGTGGTTTTCTGCATTGCGTTTGTATCTGTAAAGGATTTGACAAGTTAAATAATAAAGTAGCAAAAAATTTTAATCTTATGAATATGCTTCTTGATAGTAGCAAGCACATATGGCATTAACAACTTACAATTCAAGTTCGATCAATCCCTTGTCACACCCATACTTGATGAACTCTGATGGCTGACTCGCTCGTCCGAGCCACACCGGTTTTCCAGCAAGTCCCAAGCATATTGCACACACAATCGTTGACTTTCCAGTTCCATTAGGACCAATCACCACATTCAAAGATGGTCCCGTGTTAAATTCCACAGAATCATATGTCCTGAAACAATAAATCATCATTTGAACTAGTCTTTGAAGGGCATTTCGAAGTGGAATTTATAAGATAAATTTTAATTTGGACAGACTGGCGAAATCAAAATAAAGCCTAAGATCACCTACTTATACGAATCTACCATAAAATAACAAATATAGAAAAAATAGCCCTGTAGGTTTTAAACAATAAACTAAATAAATGTTTTCAATGAATTTGAGAAGATGACCCATTTTTGGGGTCACAGGTCAGCAATCTACAAATTAGAATCCCCATTGGCCAAGGAGTATGTACACAACATTTCAGCTTTCTAGAGCTTTTCGTAGTGAAGAAGAGAATGAAAATAGGTTTTAAAGAACGTGACCCCTATGACTCTATTTGGCGTCTCGGGTTCACCAAATCTACAAATAAGAATCCCCATTTGCCAAGGAGTCTGTACATACAATTTCAGCTTTCTGGAACTTTTGGTACTGGAGAAGAAGATGAAAATAGGTTTTTAAAAGGAGGGTTCTATCGGGTCATTTTTGTGGAAACGAAAATTGAGAGGATATTCCTGTTTACACGTATATGTTATTAATACATGATTTAAACACAGTCAATTTTAAAGACACTAATGAAGGTAATATTTTGATGACTTTATGTTTCACAAATTGATAAACACAAGCGCACATTTGTTAAAAAATAAAAACAATGAGAATTGAAGCCATTCATTGGCGCTGCAGTGGGGAATACTTCGCTACAGCATAACTGCAAATTGTTTTTTTAAGTTATATGACATGTTATGTGTTACTATGTGAATACTCCATCAGTGTATGCCTTTTTTTATTAAAAGGTTGTAAAATTAAGTACAATAAAGCGTGTTTTCATTTCACGTAATGCAAAAAATCCAAGATGGCGACAGAACCCTCCCTTTAAGGTTGTGACCCCTGTGACCCTATTTGGGTTCTGGAGAAGATAAAAAAATAGAGCTACTGGCTCTGAAGCTCAACAGGAATCATGTTATTAATTATCCCTAAGGAAAAGGTTAAGATATCACATAATAAGTCATTGCTCAGTCATCAAATTTATTATCAAAATTGGTTACACATTAATCCATATTCATTATAAATAATGTAGACCTTTGCAGTTTATTATGTTTTACTTCCTATTTTTATCCTGGAATTATCAACATTTATTGCATAATGAAAAAGAGCCCCTATTTGTTTCTAAAAATCCTGTTTCTCATAGGCTCATAGTTTCATAGGATCCTTTTCAATATTTAATTAATAAATTCTATTGAGCATCTGAGTGTAAGACTAAATCAGTAACACAGCAGAGAAGTAACCTGAAACCTCCGTGTATTAGCAAGCTGCTGTTTGCATCTCTGCCAGGGAGTGGTCACTCCCCAGGTCAACACCTGCAATTATGCAACATGCAGACCCTGGACTCGCAGCCAGTAAATTATATATTTTAAATTTTGTTTTCCCCATCTTTATTTATTTTTCTTTATTGGAAAAGAAGATGTGGTATCACAAACTCATGTAGCTAGTTTTAATAGTCTTATCTTACTTCATCACCAGTCATATTTAGTTCACATATCTAATGTAAAATAAAACATTTGTTAACCCTTTTTAAATGTTTTCCTATGCATCCTGTCACAATATTCAGTTCACAGGTTATTCAATAGTTCTTATTTCACATTGATTACATCAAACATGTCCATAATGTAGTATTACTCTTAAGCTGACATATGAAGTGCACATAAAATCTCATTATCTTCACAGTTCATTAAAACAGCTGTCTTAAGTGATTACCCCTGTGATCCATATTTGGGGTCACAAGATCACCAAATCTACAATTTAGAATCCCCATTGGCCAAAGAGTCTGTACATAACATTTCAGCTTTCTAGAGCTTTTGGGACTGGAGAAAAAGATGAAAAATGATTTTAAGGTTGTGACCCCTGTGGCCCTTATTTGGGGTCACAGGGTCACCAAATCTACAATTTAGAATCCCCATTGGCCAAGGAGTCTGTACATAAAATTTCAGATCTCTGGAGTCATTGGTTCTGGAGAAGAAGATGAAAATAGCTTTTAAGGTTATGACCCCTTGGGCCCTTATTTGGGGTCACAGGGTCACCAAATCTACAATTTAGAATCCCCATTGGCCAAGGAGTCTGTACATAAAATTTCAGATCTCTGGAGTCATTGGTTCTGGAGAAGAAGATGAAAATAGCTTTTAAGGTTATGACCCCTTGGGCCCTTATTTGGGGTCACAGGGTCACCAAATCTACAATTTAGAATCCCCATTGGCCAAGGAGTCTGTACATAAAATTTCAGCTCTCTAGAGTCATTGGTTCTGGAGAAGAAGTCGAAAAAGTGAAAAGTTTACGGACGGACGGACGACATCCCATGCCATAAGCCCATCGGGCCTTTCAGGCCTGATGAGCTAAAAATGAAGAGTTCACAGACAGGCAGACGCCATGCCATAAGCTCATCGGTCTTTCAAGCACAATGAGCTAAAAATTAATCATTGATATTGCCAGTTTCATAACATGTTTGCCAAAGGAGTTCTCAGTCAATCAATTAGTAGAAATAGGAGACTTTATTTCAAATAGGGAAAGCCTCCGATACTTATGATAGTCTGCATATATTTCATTGTGTGTACAGCCTTTTTAACTATTTTCTCTTTCTGACATGAAGTTGTCATTGAGTTTTCCCTGGAAACTTTGAAAAGAAGCAAGTTATATCAGTTGAAGTTCAATATGAAACAAACAAACATAAGGCAGGGATTTATTGCAATGAGGAATGAGTGAAGTCTATAATTCAGATAATCTAAACGTCGGTTTATGTGCGATGATATCTAGCATGCTGGACTAGAGTATGAAATGGTGTGCGTTACCAAAATGGCACAATCGCTTTCTAGTATTCTTTATAAATTCATCACTTGATAAATCATAATATCTAACACATCCTAGAACGAATGAAAATAACTTGAAGCACAAATGTGGATTACTTTTCATCAAATTGCAGTTTTTAAACTATAATGTGGCTAGCATAGACCCTTGTTTATCTCTTAAAGGGAAAGTTCTATCATGGATTTATAGGCAGCAACCGCCATCTTGGCATTTCGTGAAATGAAAACACGCTATATTTAACCCAATTTTAATTTTTTTTGTAATAATAAAACATATACACTCAAGGCTAGAAATTATTACACTAGTCCTTCAACCAGAGGCTAGTAAAAATGGCACCAGGCTAGTAAATGTTAGCTTCTACTAGCCCTGTGGGCCTTTAAACATTTCTGAATCATTATGAAATACTCAAAGTATGAGCAGAGATTCTTGTTTTCATCAGCAAAATGGTATCATACGTGAATGATTGAAGTGGGGAAAATACATGCCATTATCTAGTTCAAACATAATATTTTATGATTGTTAGATATCTAGGATGTACGGGCTAGTGATACTTGTATTGGGCTAGTAGAAATCAAAACGACTTGCCCTGCAGGCTCACCATATGTTTGAAGTTAGTTTCTACCCTTGACACTGATAGAATATTCACATAACTTATCATAAACTAAAAAACAATATGCTATTAGGCCGTAGCAGACTTTTCCCCACTCACAGCGCCGATGAATGGCTTCAATTCTCATTGGTTTTTTTTTATTTTTCAACAAATGTTCGCTTTTCTTTATCAAGTTGTGAAATGTTAAGTCATCAAAGTATTAACTTCATTCATATATTTCAATTTGACTGTGTTTTAATCATGTATATTAAAAGCATATGTGTAAACTGGAATATCCTCTTAAAATATCCCGATAGAACCCTCCTTTTAAGTGCTTGCATTAACCTCCATTCAACCGCTGTAGTGAAGCACATAATGAGACAACACTCACGAGTGACTCAGCCAGTTTCTGAGACTGAATTCTGATTATAGAATTGGTTCGCCACCAATTAGAGTTTAGGGTTAGGGTAAGTATTAGGGTTTAGGGTTAGGGTTAGTATTAGGGTTTAGGGTTAGGGTTAGGGTTAGTATTGGGGTTAAGGGTTAGTATTAGGGTTAGGGGTAGTGTTAGTTTAGGGTTAGGGTTAATCTTTAGAATGTATTCAAGGTGGCGAACCAATTCTATAGTTGCTCCGATAATTATTTTGACACTGTCATCCAGTCACTTCACACTTACAGAATATTTACGAGCTGGATTCGGACAATTGCTCCTTCTTCGTATTCAACCATTTTGCCTTCTCCTTCTTTTTAGGGGAGATGTTTACGACAATGTGACCTATTTCATTGCAAACTTTCCCAAGGCTTTAAACCGAGAAGAACTTCCTCAGCTGTGTTATGTTTACCGCTACATTTGTCAATTCTCGTTCGGAAATCTCGTGAGGCTTTACAACGAGCATCTTGTTGCTGTTGCGCTGCGCAACTGGTGAACAAAATCTCTAGCTGAACCACGTAATTTAAGTCCGTGGCTGAACAAAACAAAATTATATGGCCTGTTAACACTAGTAAACTTGTCTATTACGAAAAATGGAATTCGTCGTCATAGCTATGATATCAAATAATATCACTGTCATGTTCATTAGTGTCTGAAGAGACCATAAAATATTCATAGTCTTGCATAAAATATATAGGCCTATATAGGCCTATAAGGCCAGAGAACATAATATTATGTCTATGCTTGGGTAAATAATCTGATCATGTTTTTTTTCAAGATTATTTTAATCTAGCAAAACGCAATCCACAAAACTTGAAAGTTGATTAAATACATCACGCCAGTTTTTGGTGTTTGTGATATTTAGGAAAGGTGCATCCAATGTGTTTCATAACATGTGCTGTTTACATTAAAAATAAATTCACTCAGTCTGCATATTCATCCCCAATCGCCAAATATATCACAATTACTAGTTTTCAATTAAAATCAAATAAACATCAGTTTGCATGCGTAGAAACCGAAATTGCACGACCCATTTACATGCACAGTAGTAATATGACCTATTTAACATTATAAACCCAAATTTATTATTTTGTCTGTTATAAATAAGATTCCAAAATTACGTTTGACTCGCGATGCATTGTCGGTTTTAGATCAGAAATCACTACTTTTACTTCCATATCGTCAAAATACTGAGTCGACTATCATCAAAATGGTAGTTTTTGGTAATAGTCGCGGGTACTTTTCTAGGCTATTCAAATACAACTGTAGGCTACCTATTACCAGGGACTCTAGTTCTAATTAGATAGAGTCCCTATAGCTGCTGCTACCACTAAATGTGGTTGTGTTCGCTTGTGAATAAACTGTCCTACTATTGTGTTTTACATTTAGGCAGGAATACTCCGAAACTTGCCTAAAAGAGTTTGAGACAGAATGATACGAGCCGTTAAAGTGTTTGCTGAATACGATTTAATGCAGTTGGGTGTAAATAATCGGAAAATAAAATAAAACCATATATTTTATGGAAATCTGTGAAAGGTAAGAACAACCGCACATTGTTTGGCAAATTAGTTCATAATAAACACAATGAAAAGAAGTGGACACAATACTGAACCGTGTAGTACGCCTAGCTGTTATACAGCACGTACATTGGGAGGGAAAAGCTAGACTTGCTTTGATTGGTTACATACACGTGCAATCTACTCCTCTAAATGCAAATCATGACAGAAAGCTGTATAATAATTCTTGTTTTAACGGTGTATGAGATCTTTGTAATCTTAGTTGTTGAAATGTTATCATTATTTCTTAAGAACGCATTGATGTCAATTAATCTCTTCAGTGTTCTATACTCTGTATCCAAGGGATAACCCTAGCTAGCTACTTATACAATTCTGACATCGCCACATACAACAGAAGGCCAATGACGACTGAAGAAGCGTTTTAATTAGCACTGCTTATTTTTAAAATAACAAACGAAATGAATAAACTTTGGTGACACTTATAGAATCAATATTTTCCACACTATGATGATTTGTTTCTTCAAAACGAGGGCTAAATAAAACGTTATACGTCAAGTTAGTACGATTTTATTATTTAATTTCCTCACATGATCACACTTGATCGTATACACGTCTCATATCTATGTTTCAGTTCGTGTGTAGAACTATTATAGGGCCACTCTCATTCACAGCAACGTTCGGTCAGGTCTTCGTCATTAACATGATATTACGTTTTCAAGTGAAATGGAACAGATCTGGAGTCACTTTGGTCAAGGCCAGGCAAGTATTGAGGACGAGGACGAGGACGACTCGGGACGAGGACGATCTTCCAGCTCCCTCTCACGTGCAGCAGGCCTTGTATAGTCTAACATTTAGCCTCTGAAATGCATTTTTCTTTTAAATTAAAAATTAAAATTTAAAATTAAAATTTTAATAAATTTAAAATTTTAATAAATTTAAAATTTTAATAAATTTAAAATTTTAATAAATTTAAAATTTTAATAAATTTAAAATTTAATATTTAAAATTTAAAATTTAAAATTTAAATTTAAAATTTAAATTAAAAAAAACCATAAAATAAAAAGGAGCCTCTGATATGTGTTCATTTTCAGAAAGGATATTCATTTAAACTGAGCTTTGTAGTATTGCCCCGGCTCTTTATAATTTAAGGGGTCTGGGTGACAGACTGTATACAGCCCTTGTCAATAAGGACTTTATGCTTTGTTTCATAACATAAATGATGCGTCAACGAATTAACGCCCAAGAAGATCATCATCATGTCGGTATCTTTTCAGTTTATATATCTATTAGATGTTTAACTTTAATGCCAAATATTCTCGCCAAAAGATATTTTGAAAAAAATGTACATTAGTCTTGATTATTAATCGTATTTTCCTGGGCCAATGTATTGTTGTGCCTATCCATATTTATGTAAACTTTTTCACGAATAAAACATGTTTAAGTCATATTCGATTATACGTAATAAAACGTTACCATCTCATCAACGTAAAACGTACGTACACTTTCTTGGAACGGCAGCCTAAACTTTTTACACTTAGACAGGGTGGCCTCGGATATCACCAGTCTCTATCCCAGAGGGCCCTGGTTCGAATCCTCGAGAACCAAAGGGAATTCATTACCATGTCAGTACAGGACAAGTGGGTGCTCATCTATATATGCGACGTAGCTATTGGACTAAGGGCACCTTAAGCAGTAATTGGGCTTTGTACATACATGTTTTTTTTTTTAAATTGTATTTAATATTGATTTTACTTTTGGTATACATTCCTATCTTCTTCTTCTTCTTCTGTCAAGAAATTCCTCCTTTGAATAGGAGCACCTCTCGTACTGAAGTCACTGTATCAATATTTTACTAAGTTATATCTCTTATAACTACACAAAACGATGAATTGCTATCTAAGTTAACTAAATTAATGGACTCCGTAAATCCCTAAGCGGTCTTATAAATACGCTTCAATTATAAACTTTACGACCACTGGATTATAAACCTTATCGCTAAATATTTTGTTTTGTAAATTTTTCTACTTTCTACTTTCTACAATTCTGAATGCTTATGACATCACGGAGTTAAAGGCTACTCTTTCAGTGCGACTTGCGGTAACACAAAATGGCTGCAGTGTGTAAATTATCTGGTAGTGTGTCTGGAAACGAAAGTCGAGAGGATATTTCAGTTTACATATACATGTATATAGAAATTACATATACAGATATACAAATTAACAGGCTTTGTACGATATTGATTAATTTGATATATGTGCATCAATGTAATAAATATATTTCGATATTTATAAATGCACGTATCTGTTTGAGATTTACAAAAACTCTTAAGATATAATGACACTGATTTCTCGTGACATTTTTGTTGTATGGCAAAGTGGGAACATAGCAAAGGTTATGGGGAGATAAAATGAACTACAGGCCAGCATCAAATCTACACTTCATCTCGAAAGTGCTGGAGCGTGTTGTCTCATTCAAACTGAAGGAACATCTTGCCCACTGTCAACATGTTGAGGTACTACAGTCCGCTTACAGCACTGAGACGGCACTTCTTCGAGTACAGAATGACCTACTTGGAGCAGTGGATAGCAAAGGAGCTGCAGTTTTGATATTAGTGGACTTATCGGCGGAATTTGATACGATTGACCACGGTATCCTGCTCAACCGACTTCAACACAGATTTGGAATATCTGGCAACGTTTTGGAGTGGATAAAGTCATGTCTCACAGTTAGATCAGTTCTTGTTAATGGAGAAACATCGGTAAGGACGTTATTGAAATATGGAGTGCCACAAGGATCGGTCTTAGGTCCAATTTTGTTCTCACTATACGCCTCACCTATAGGTGACATCATCGGGGATCACGGATTGGAATATCATCTGTACTATGCAGATGATACACAACTTTATCTTGCCTTCAAACCCAATAGTGGAACTTCATTTCACCAAACAATGTTGGCAATAACTGACTGTGTCTCACACATTAGTTCATGGATGACCAACAATTATCTGAAACTGAATGAGGACAAAACAGAGTTTCTTGTGATAGCATCAAAATATGTACCGGTATATTCAACTCTTTCACTTCCACGACTACTTTTAGGCACTAGTCCCATTCAGCCAGCTAGTGAAACAAGGAACCTTGAAGTCTTAAGTCTAGAAACACAAGTCAGTAATACTCAGAAATAGCAGCATGATACGCCATCTCATCAACAAAGAGACAGCCGCTACACTTGTTCAAGCACATGTTATATCTCATCTGGATTACTGCAACTCTCCATTCTGTGGACTGCCTAAAACCTTCATGACAAAGCTCCAGAGAGTACATCACGCAGCTGCAAGAGTTGTCAGTAGTACAGTGAAATATGACCATATTACCTCAACATTTAAGGAGCTTCACTGGTTGCCGATGTGCTTTCGAGTTCATTTTAAAGTTTCGATTTTGATCTTCAAGGCAACACATGGTCAAGTACAACCGTGCCCATGTGATCTAGTTAAAGATCACATTCCACCTCGATGTTTACGTGTTGGTTTGCAGAATCTATTGTCATTTTAAAAAACACGCACCAGTTAGTATGGTCCCGTACTATCCCAGACAACACTCGGACACTCTTGTCTTGACACTAAATATAAAGAAAATCGATCACATGGCTGTGTAATTATCACAATTCCTGCAATGATCTTGAAGAAAAAAATGCCCACAGTAATCGAATCCAATCGAATGTAACTGGTATAGGCAAATGCCAAAATCATGAGACAAAACAGTACACAATTAGAAGATGTTTATTACTTAAACGTTTCCTGTTTATAAAAGCTGGAGAAAACACAAAGTAAACCGCCACCAACCCTCCCTTCTCTCCTTCCACTCCCCCGACCCCACCCCACTGGTAACCCGATGCTCTCTACTGACCACAATGACTGGTTGACAGCGTGAACTATCTTTTTACTCAACCATTGATTAATTTGACTCACTGGCCAATATAATAAGCCCAGCAAAAGCTGATAATTGGTATTGTAATATTTTAAATCTTTATTTGTGTATGCTGCAGACTTAAAATTGGTGCGTTGGAAAGAGTTTTAGCTTTACGATGAAAGTTAACAGTTTAACATATTCCTCATTCTCCAAAAGTTCCAATCCTAACCTCTGTTCTGATAGATCTGAATTTCACGGCTCCAGCAAAATATCCTAGCAGGGAAAAGGGGAACCTCATACTGTATCCCTGCGTCTTAACCAATGAAAACTCATCTTTCATCGGCTAGTCGACCGAGTGCCTTCAAAGATCTTAGTATGTGACTCTAAAGGGTCTTGCTAATTAGCATAATGTCCTTCGAACACGCCTGATGTAAATAACACAAATGAACTGTTTCGGTATTTGCCTCTGATTTGATCTTCTTTATTTATCAGCATGTTAAGGATCACTTGTTTTCACAAAATCAAATAGCACTTTCGAGGAAAACACATTAAACGGGAAACGTTTATCTTACTACTATTTTAGCATTATGACGTGTCGTTGGCAAATGTCACTTTTTCAACTTTTTCAACTTTTTCAACGGCGTCGCTGATTGCACAGCTAGATTAAAATGCAACTAATCAGATTCTCCCTTTTCTGTCGGCGAATTCAAGCCTATTAGAACATAGGTTAGGATCGGAAATCTGAAGGGAGAAACCTCTTTTGGAAGAGAATGCATATTTCTTAAATGGGGAAAATTCACGAAGATGCATAAGGATCTTCCCCTTATTTATGAGAGTAGGGCAATGCAATTTATAAGTCTCAGTCTCCATCTATCAAAGATCAGCTTTCAAGCATTACTGGTTCTTGCGGAGAAGTCGTTATAAGATTATAAGTTATAAGGACCCTTTGTCACACCCATATTTGAGGGCCAGAAGTCGAAAATGTGAAAAGTTTACGGACGACACCCGAGGTGAGGGGAGGTGAGTTGGGGTTTAACGCCGCTTTCAAGAGTATTTCACTTATATCGCCGCTGCTAGTATTATAGCAGAGAGAAAGCCCGCAACGCAATGTGGCTAGACGACATCCAACGAACGTACGCCGGACGACGGCCCATGCAATAAGTCTGGCCTTCCGATGAGCTAAGGAAAACTATAAATTTTGAACGTCACGGTGCAAATTATCTTCCACAAAAATTCAACCTTTACTTCATTAGCACAGTAGTTCCGGCGGAGAAGTCGAACGTGTTCGACGTTAAGTGATGCCGGACGACGGCCCGTTGTGCCACCTTCACCGGTTTTTCAGGCAAATACATGAACATGGTAATTTGATCTCGGGTCAATAAATCATTTCAATTATGTTTTCGATCATATGTTTTACCCAAATTTCCTGTTCATCAATTTACATGAGTAAAAACCTGTCTGAATATCAAATTGCTGTCATCATAAGACATCAACTGGAGTCGTCGTTATTTCGCGATAAATAGCAATATTTATCAGTTTGATGTGTCTGGCTGGAAAGGACACCGTCGATATGGGCTGCGTTTGACGACCAACTGTGAAAGCGACAGACTGCTGCAGTCACTGACAGCTGGTTATCAGTATCGATTTGCTCTTAACGCGTCCTTCTCACACTGACACTACACGCGAAAACGCTCGCATACCTGAAGACACACACGTGTAAAGGCACCTGCATTCACACACGCGCGCGCACTCACCTGTAGATTCTCACACATGTACATATGCACATCAACATACGTTCATAAACTCACACATACACACACACACACACACACACGCGCACATAAACATAAAGACGCTGAGCTCCGGTAGGATTCAGAAAAGAGTCGTTTACACTCTACGTGTTTCTACATTTTATTAATGTCTTCTGCTTATGAAATGGTAACTTCAACGGTAACGTTTATTTAGTTCTACGAATTTACTTAATTTCAGCGGACATATTTGATCACTGTCTAAATGGAGCAGGTATCCGTGAGATACGACCTTAGGATCGTGAGTCCGCACCACACCATTAGAGCCTCCGTCGATCACTGAAGCTGATTATTTTTGCAAACAGCTTCAATTGGCTCTAAACTCAATTCGTACAAGGCAGCGGCAGATGTACGTGAGGACAGCTGCACTTTGCCGTCACGGACTTGCTTCAAGGATAACGGCTTACCATTTGGGCACTCTGTTCACAAATGCAGAAAGGGGTTCGTTTTAATGAGGGCCAGTTGTTATACCTGGCCAGTAAAGCGCGCAATGAAAGTACCATGAGTGGATTTTTATCAAAGAAAAGTTCGGACACTGGGAAATGGCAACTGCGGTATTTTGTCCTGTATCAAAATATGCTTTTCTACTTCGAGAACGACACAAGTAGTCGACCGTCTGGCGTGGCGCTCATGGAGGGGAGTTACTGTGAACGCGTGATCACCCCCGTCTTAGTGCACAAAGGCAAGGACAGCGAGAAACAGGTAGGCTAATCGAACCCAAGCAATCACCAAGCACTGCACTCTCACGCTCTCTCTCTTTTCACGGGGGAGCGTTCTGAAGTCTACTTGTAGTAAATGTTCAACCATGATAACAGCTTCTCGTTCGTTTTTCCTAATTACTTACACCTTTAATGTTGAACATAGAATCGGTCAATGTATGGCAACCATTCTCCAATGATAATGTCACATGATTTAGAGAATGATGCACGGCGCGGAAGACAATACTGGCCATCGGATGCTTTTGTATTAGTATCCAGTTTCCCCAAACATCAACATGAACCACAGCACAACTGTCGAGTATTAAGTTGACACACCATAGTTTTTTTTCCCATCAATATGTTGAACTAATAACTATGTTTATCTGGATGATTTTAGTAAATATATATGGTTGTATATGGTCGGTTCGCACGTAGCTGAATGTAGCCGAGCAACACTTATTGCCATATCGCGAAGGAACATGGTCATCTATTGCCCTACTTTTCTATGGAACATTCCTGCAATGTTTCAACCCTAAATGTTTGACTTTTCAATAATAGATTTATACTGTAATCCTATATTGATTTAATGTATTTATTGATTCAATATTGCGACACGTTGAGTGACAAAACAGGTCCAAGCATATATATACAAGATGAAATGAAACATGATAGAGAAAAACCTATGTGTGTGCGGTTCGATCATACACATAAACTCACTCTTAAACACATACTAGCACGTGTTTTCCTATACACATATTAACACACATATTAACTCATAGTCATAAGTACATAATACTCACATATTATATCAATAATAACGACAGACAAACAAACAAACATACATACAAACAAACATACATACATACATACAGACAGACAGACAGACATACATAGTATACAGACAGACATACATACATACATACATACATACATAGTATACAGACAGACAGACATAAAAACAAACATTCTTGCACCCACACATCTATTCAAACATACATATGCACCCAGTCACTCACATATTCAGACATGCACTATATATATATATTTATATAAAGTGAGATATATACACCCGCTCAAATATTCAGACACACTTACTCTCACTAACACATATATTCAGACGGAATCTAACATTCACTCACACATAAATTCAGACGCAATCTAACATTCACTCTCACATATATTCACACGCAATGTAACATTCACTCTCACATATATTCAGACACAATCTAGCATTCACTCACACGTATATTCACACGCAATCTTACATTCACTCACACATATATTCACACGCAATCTAACAGTCACTCACACATAAATTCAGACGGAATCTAACATTCACTCCCACATATATTCAGACGGAATCTAACATTCACTCACACATATATTCAGACGCAATCTAACATTCACTCACACATATATTCAGACGCAATCTAACACTCACTCACACATATATTCAGACGCAATCTAGCATTCACTCACACATATATTCAGACGCAATCTAACACTCACTCACACATATATTCAGACGCAATCTAATATTCACTCACACATATATTCAGACGCAATCTAGCATTCACTTACACATATGTTCAGACGCAATCAAACATTCACTCACACATATATTCAGACGCAATCAAACATTCACTTACACATATGTTCAGACGCAGTCTAACATTCACTCACACATATATTCAGACGCAATCTAGAATTCACTCACACATATATTCAGACGCAATCAAACACTCACTCACACATATATTCAGACGCAATCTAATATTCACTCACACATATATTCAGACGCAATCTTACATTCACTCACACATATATTCAGACGCAATCTAACACTCACTCACACATACATTCAGATGCAATCTAAAATTCACTCACACATATATTCAGACGCAATCAGACATTCACTCACACATATATTCAGACGCAATCTAACACTCACTCACACATACATTCAGATGCAATCTAACACTCACTCACACATACATTCAGACGCAATCTAACATTCACTTACACATATATTCAGACGCAATCAGACATTCACTCACACATATATACAGACGCAATCTAACATTCATATGTTTAGGTACACACTTACACACACTCGCTCACACATCCAAGCATACATACGCACACACACATGGATATTCAGACATACACACACGTCCACTGAAATGCATATTCAGACACACACAAGCACTCACACATATATTCAGACTAAAATTAGCACTAACTCATAAATACATTCAGAAACAAATAAAACTCACTCTAATACATACTCATACACCAGCTCTCATTCACAACTATGTTCGAACAGAAACTATATCTAACATATCATGAGCTCAGTCACATCTATCTATAAACCATATATCGATCACAGGAACAGAGAGTCGGACAGATGTACCTGACAAATTGTAAACGTAATCGACATCGACAATCTGAAGTTAAAGTGAGGAAGGAACAGAAACATTTTAATTGGAATCAGAAGTTCACAAAACGGTTAGAGGCAGAATAATTTCCATCTGTATCACCAGGCAAAATGCAGGTTCCCGTTGACTCATGCATAAGAAATAAGCAAAGTTACGATCATTTTAATATTTAAGATTCAGGGTTTAGGTTTGGTAGATAGACACAAAAGCATTCAGAGAACTTGCAGAACTCATTTATAAACTTGAGTTTGTAAAGTACAATGGAAAATGATCAGACATCATATAAGGAATAGAGCAGGATCATACGGCGTTGTAGAATCACACTGAGTTTGACTGATTGTCTGAAGAATGTCGACCTGCATAGGTTATCTAGGGCTCTATCCTACACAGCGAGTTGCATACGGACCAATAGGGTTGCAGGTAGAACCGTTCGATTTTCTTTGGAGCATATACGCGCTTCACCTTTGGAAATTGAAATGAACCGGAGACAGAAAAAGTCTTGTAAATGAAAAATAGGCATAGCTCAAAATAGCTTAACCAAGTCAGACGCCGAGCTTATGTTCATGTGTATTGCCTTGAGGTCATAATCTTCTACTTAAAATTATCCACTAAACTTATCTGTTTCTAACGGCAGTTATTTCTTGATAAAATATCATGCATACACCCATCACTATTTTTTGCACATGCAAACGTAAATATGCTACTTGTGTGAGAAATCAACTTATTGGAAAGTAATCATTCAATATATTCAAGTTCAATATTAGGACTGCCGGTGTACAAAGCAGACATGATTAAGATGATTCTAAACAATTGATGTACAAACCTCACGATTTTCAAGGGATCACTTAAGTGATGGAACAAATAATTGTCGCTAAGATGACACGCTGCTAGTATCAAAGAAAGTATTAAAATTAAAGAGAAACAAGTATAGTTTAAATAGAAATTCGATGTTCACAGAAAAATGATACATTTTCATTCTCTTTCATAAGTTTTACTCCATTTCTTTTCCAAACTTCACTGTGAATGTCAAATTCGTGCTGATAGGCTCAATATTATTCTGCGGAGAAATAAAGAAAAAGGAGATCAATACCAAATAAACAAATTCGTCTCCATGTAACAAGGATTTTATTCTTTAAAATTTAGTTTCTATGAATACGGATTTCTGAGATGAAGTCGTTTAAAAGTTTTAGGGTACAGACACCAGACTATACGACCCGTTCCTTTCGCCTATCCTGTGTTATATCCTGGTGATACTTTTATATGTATATACTCTAATCTTAGTATATAGGGCTTTTATATAGATTTTACACAGTAAGATATTGGGTATTTTCGGACAAGCTTTGTGTAAAACACGAAGAGAAGTCAGAGAACCTTTCTGAAGATGTTACGCTGAGAAACCATGAAGAACATGAATAATCCCATGTTAAAATGTCGATACTGGCTGTGACCTTGAAAATAGTTCAAGGGTGCAAAAACCTAATTAGCCATGTGTCCTACTTTAGAGAACATTTGTGTGAGATATGAAGAGAATCCAGAAAACAAGATGATCTGTCGACATTTATGTTTTAGCTCATTAGGTCTGTAGGGCATCGCATGTCAAGGCATGGCGTTCGGCGTCAGTCCGTCCATCTTTCCGTAAACTTTTCTCGCCAAGAACCTCTGACCCTAGGGAGCTGAACTATTGTGTCAAATGACCAACTCTTTGGTCAAATGAGATTATAAATTGTAGAGTTGGTGGCTGATCGTTAATAATGGTCTCAGAGACCATGCCCTATGTTCGTCTTCTACGCTTGGACTCTGTGGTCCCTATCGTAAGGATCTCAGGGCCAAACCCTAAGACCTCTTTTCGGTGTGTAAAAACTCCTTTGACACGTGCGGATGTTTTGGCCAAAATGGAATATAAACTATAGATTTGGTTAATCTGTGACGCCAAACAAGGGCCACAGGAACCATGTCCTGTAACAAAATGTTGCCCACATCTTAAGAACTCAAAAGATTACTAAGCTGTCATCTTGTTCCAGACTCAATGGGGATTATAAGTTGTAGGTTTGGCGAATATATGGCCCCTCAAAAAGGCAACAGAGACGATTTCCACTTATTTTCATAGTAAATGGTGAATTATTTAAAGACTGATGATCTTTAATAATGATCAAATGGCTCTGACTAAGTTATTTCTGGATTGATGTTTCATTACTTAGTTGATACTGATGTTTCAGTTATAATAATCAAACATTCTTCCTTTGAAAGTAAACGACTAACAATTATAAATAGTGTAGCGAATTTTCACCTGGCCGTCTACATTAACAACCAAGAAAAGTAGAATTCATTCAATTGATCTATTGATCTACTATGTTTGGGAGAGGCATATGGTTTCTGTTTAATGTTAAAAATGTTTAAATCAAATCATTCAGAATTCATTTAACTGCACATATGGCGTCATTTGACACTGCGTTAACATATATCTTTATTTAAAAGAAAATGCAAATGGAATATATTTTGGTTCAAACAATTTATATATAATAAGATTTGTCAATTAAGATGTTATTAAGATGTCAAGTTCATGCCGTAGACTGTGACGTGTCTGTTAAGTTGGTGCATACGTCAATAATTTAGATAATACGCTTTGTCGAGTCAGAAACGTGTCCTTTAAATCATGGGAATTTGCAAATTTCCAAATCAAATGTGTATTTAGAATAAGAGTCGATGTACACCTTACACACTATACGTATGTACAACGTTACACGCGTGTGCAATATCATTAATGTGGAAATTTAACATGTATAGAATTACATGAATTAGAAAATTTGCTATTACCTTACTACACCATATAAAAATAGTATGATGTCTCTATAATCGAAAAAAAATAATATGGAAATATATTCAAAGCTATGAAGACAAATTGCCTAAACTCAATAGCTGGAATAGGGATAATGGTAATAGATCCACATAACCGACTTGGAGATTATCTGGGTGGTAGTTGTCTACTTCTGTATGACCGTCACCACGTGTTTGAGATGTTAACATTGGATGACCAGGCCACATTGACGATGTAAGATTCGAAAATTCAGAGATTTTTCACTTTGCATAAGGTAACAAGTTATCCTCAGAGAGCGAGTCTTTATACAAGGTCGTAATAAAGCGACCGCGACTTATAACACTGTCCTTTTCCCAATCTCTTCTAATTCCTTCTTGACAGTTGTCCCCCAGGGGTGTCTGCACAGTGTCTCTTGCCTGGTGGTGCCCAGTACAGCACGTCCTCTTTGAATTCTCTCTGGTTTGGGTGTTCACAGAAGGTTTGCAGTTGAAATATTGTTGGGCCTGAACTTGTACTATGGATCTTTCTTGGTTGGTATTATGAAATACTGCAGGTCGCTCTACTCCATCATTCTGAGCAATACAGCAATGCAGATTTTGTTATGTTCCTGTTGTATAACCTTAACTTGATTTTAATACTTTAGTATTCGTTCGTGTACTTTCAATTCTTGATTGGTTTGTCTTATATTGCTCCATTGTCACTGCCACTACCCTGCCAAGGTAGATGAAATCCTCTATAGATTCTATTGATTTGTACGAGCGTAATTGATGATGATTGAGTTTGATTGTCGGGCGAGTTTGCTGTTGCTGACCATCATGACTTTAGTCTTGATGACATTCATATTTGGTGCAGTTTTCTGAGCATAGTTGTTCAAGATGGGTGTTTTCTGTTGTAGTTGTTTGTTGCTTGTAGATATTTTTGCAAGATCATCAGCAAAATCGAGGTCTTTCAGCTGATTGAACACTATGCACTGGAAGGCATTCTATCACCAGGAATAGTATAGGCGAAAGAATACACCAACTCTCACTTCAAAGACCTCTGACGTTCCTGCGATGAGATTACCACTCTGGAATTGGATATTGTAGGCTTGTCGCATTATTCACATCGTGTCTCTGTGTATATAGGAAGGAACTCAAGCAAGGATGTGTCTTTCACAGACAGAGGCATACGTCTCCTAACTGTAAGTTTCGGAGATGGGGTTTATCCTCTGATCCTATCCTATCCTATCCTCTTAAGCACATCGAGAATATAAGTGTCCAAATGAAAATTGTTTACCTGTAGTTGAAATCATGTTGAAATGACCATCGAACGCGCTTGTTGTTTACTGCAAAGGCGCCGCAGGCGTTTGCAGAAACGACTGGACGTTGAAATTGATTCAGATTGTGTATGTGCATGTACTATAATTGCATCCTTAGTGATACTCCACAATTTATATGAGGTTAACAGTCAAAGCTGTGATGAATCTTTGGCAGCTGATAGCGTCGATGGCACAATGATGGAATTGTCAACCGTCTTGCTCTCTGAACTCAGACTGAACTAAGACCAACAAATCTACCTCTCATACCGATGAGTTCCACACAATTGTCGCTATATACGTCGCACCATTTTCTACCAATACTGATTACCGTTTTCTACGGATACGTCATATCTGGACGTGTAAAGAGATGTTTTACCCAGTATTTTCAACCATATCCGAAATATTCCCATTCTTATTCCATAGTTTGGAATTGGCGAAAAGGCCATGGGGCCTATTTTAACGCCGCTCCAAAATTGTATCTAGCTATACCCAAATACCTGCAACTATACACACACATATATATATATACCCTGAGTACGTTTGCATATATGAGTAAGAGTACATTTACTATGCGTTTACTTGAGGAAATCAAATAGAGGCGTGCGCGTTATTGATTTGGAAACCGTTGCTATTCATATTTAACGCATGCAACAATGAACGACTCTAATAGCAACAAAGCGAAGAAGAGACATTCACTTTTAGCTCATCAAGCCTGGAAAGTCCAATGAGGTATGGCTTGCCATGGTAAGCCTTTCGCTTTCCAGTTTCTTATCATGAACCACTGTGTCACTTCCTAACAATCAATATGCGTCTTCTTCTCAAAACTAAAAATGCACTAGCCACTAGAAAGCTGAACTCGTGTGTACACCTTGACAGTTGTGGTCAACGACACTACACCCATGACACATATTTTTCTTTTCATCACAAATAGTGTGGATTGTATATTGTTTATTTGTTAACCATCTGACAACTACTTCTGGAAAATTACAATTTTCAACCTTATTTTATTAATCGTTTAAAGTTTGACGAGGAACAGAGCCGATGACTTGTTATGAGTGCAGGAATATTTCTGTCACCCTCAACAGAAAGACGATTGTTGAAAAAGATGTGTATTTTCAGGGAAGCGAAAACAACACACACATACTCAGAATATGCGTAAATGCATATATGCAAATATATTCTTACATGACATCAAATACTCCTAGTTTGAATTTGCTCACGTCCTAATGGCGTTTATATGCGCAAAATACATGATACCAGAAGCAGATATTAATTCATGCATACATGTATACGGCTTGCAAACGGGATATTTTTTAGGTTGATATACATATGTGTCTGTCTTTGCTTGGTGCTTGGTTGGTGGCCTTTCAGTAAAAGAGACTTTTACTCCATATTACAGTACTGCTTCACCATCACATACCGTAGTGAGGGACAGAGACAGTACGATCTGCGCAGCGAGTCGGAGTCTGAGTGTAAAGCCTGGATCGACGTTCTACAACGAGTCAGGTATGAACAGTCCATGTGTTGCTGTGTAATTAATGTACATGCGTGTAAAACGTTCGGCTATTTGTATCAAGTAAAGGGAAGGATGTGAACAGTTCATGTGTTGATATCAAGTGTTCATGTATTAGTATAAATAAGTTCGTGTATTGGTGTATTTTGTTCATTTAAAGTCGTGAATAATTTTGTTTATATTGATGTCATTAGTGCATGTATTAGTATAGAATAGTCCATATATTGGTATAGAATGGTCCATATATTAGTATATTAGTGTTCACATACTAGTTTATTGTTAATATTTCCTTATAAATTACACATATTTTGTTATACTTTACACATATTTGCTTATAGTTTTCACATATGTACGCGTTTATTGTTTCCACAAATGTGTTTATAGTTAACACATATTTGTTTATTGTTCACACATATTTTCTTATAGTTAAACACTGTTTATAGTCTACATATATCTGTTGTTGTTTACACACATTTGTTTATAGTTCTCTCTTATTCATTTATTATTTACACATATTAATGTACACATATGCATAGTGATGTTCACGCATTGGTTTATACTGTACACATTTGTTTTAACAGTTCACAAATCGCCATATATTGTTCATATATTTGTTTTCATCAAAAATTATTTTCATTTATTTTCAAAAGATTCGTTATATATATAATTAAGAAATAGATTTCATAATGTGTTTGTTCACTGGCTTATAAACGGTTTGAAAGATGCAAGTTAAACTGGTATAAATGTCGGAGCTTGTCGACGGCATTTATACTACCGTTTAACTTGAACTTTGTGTTGTGTGTTTATGAGAATGTATACCGGTCACATGACCTTGTTTAATCCAATCAGCAGAGAGCATATCGCTTAAATTTCAAGTCTGAATTTATGTAAAAATAATTCATCTATATAAATTGTACACATATTGATGAGAATAGTCCATGTGTCGTCCCGTATTAGTGACACCAACTCACCTATTAGTGACACCAACTCACCTATTAGTGACACCAACTCACCTATTAGTGACACCAACTCACCTATTAGTATGTATAGTGCACATATATTGGTGAGGAATACTTTTAAAAAAAGGGTTTCAACTATAGCCGTATCGGTTTGAACAGTTCATGTTATGAGTTCAAGTATACCCATATTGGTTTGAATAGTTTATTTAATGGTATATAAAGTAGCATATGTTTGTGAATAGTACATCTGTTAGTAATTAGTTTACACATATTGATGACAGCATTTCATGTTTTTGTACATAATGCCAAGGTAGTTCTCTCTACGTTCTACTCCGTCCAAAAATATTGTAAAACGATCTCGAACGGGACAGAAACGTTTGTGTATAACTTTCCATATTACAATCCAAGCACGTTTACAGTCAGTTCTCATAAAGTTCATCCAGTTTTACCCCGTCCTCTGACAATTGGTACCACATTTAGATGGGACCATAATATTGCCCGTTCATTACGTTTTCAATCAGTTGAATCCCGTTATCAGTCAGGTTATATCAGTTCTCTCTTAATACGCACGATACCGTTCTTACCCTTTTGTCTTCAACTCGTTTTCAGACAGTTCTTCTCGTTTATGCTACGTTCTCATTTCGTTCTTAGTACGCTGCAACTGTTATTGTACCGCAAAAAAAAATCCTGGCCCAATTTCTGTAAATATCCAGCACGTTCTTGCCCGTTCTTATTCCCGTTCTCAGTTTCAATGTGAACAAGTTAAAACTTCAATGGAATAGTGTGGACAAAAAAGATTGGCCGCCATATGGAATTCATTTCTTTTCCCAAAAAGTTCCTGTTATCGTCTTTCCCTAGGAGAGGAAATCTTAAGGTAGATAATGTGTCCCCCAAAATGTATCATCATGAATGAAATGTATTTAAACCAAACAACCCTTTTTCATGTAGCCCGACTACCATCCAAAAGTAGAAGAAAACCAACATTCAACATGTTAACAGCTGCAAGTCGTTTTAGTTTTACTTGTTGAACTATGTATCCCAAATGATGAACGTATCAAAACGCATTTATTCATACCCGTCTATTCTTATCGTACTGCCAAAGGAGTAGAAACTGGGTGAGAATTTCTCAAACGTACTAAGAACGAGTAGAACGTAACGAGGACATATTGTGAACTTTTAGAACTTGTAGGAACGTAGTAGTAACTTCTTCTATTACTTTTATTTTGAACAAATTTACATGAAATAGCAATTGAAATGGGCGTACTGTGGTCGAGTTTCATCTGTCTGTGGACGGGGTGGCACGGTGGATATACTGTACACGAACATATTAACAATTCATGTTCCGACTGCACAACGTTCTCACTCATCCTTAGTAAGATCGAAGTACGGTAATGCCGTTCGAAGTACGACAGCTCCGTTCGAGGTACGACAATCCCGTTTTTAGTCGTTTGTACTCCATCCAATTTCAGAAGAGGGAGAACGTTTGACATGTCCAACGTTCTGGAGCACCATTCCGTTTTTAGTACGTCCGATACATTTCATAAAGTTCGCAAACAGTTGCTACAACGTCCATTCCGTTCTCGGACAGTTCGAGCCCGTTCTAAAAATACGAACGTAGTGAGATTGGTTTGGTGTAAAGGGGTATATTATTGAATGTATTGATGGGAATATTTATTGTATGTAAATATAGTACAATGTATATACTTTTTGGTGGGAATATTTTTATTTATCAGCTCATAATAGTATAACACATTAAGAAATATAGTAAATGTATTGGTATTTCCGCAGGGATTTTAAGGTGAGACATTATTTATTATAATGATAAGGCTACATATGCAAATTCAGGGGAATATATTTCATCAACAAAAGATTGTAATAAATCAATTAAATAGATAAATACACGTATGTAGCTGACAGCCAACATAGAAAAATAAGTGCCCCCCTTGTGTTCTACAGCTACAGTAAAGTTCAAGAATTAAAAGAAGAACTGGAGCAAAAACACCTACATCTCCTGCAGATACTGGACAGCGAACGGAAGGCGAAATGGCAGTATGTACAGCAGACAGAGGAACTAGCAACGGAAGTGAAGAAACTCAAAGCAGAGGTTGGTATTCCGGGAAACTGGCTTGAGGCCAATTGTTTCAGCTTTCGTATTGTTAGCAAAGGAAGTTGTTATAAATGTTTCAGAAAGGGTCATAATGATGAGAAAGATAATGATGGTAATGATGAATTGTTTTTAATTTCCTCACCAAATGAGATTGGCATATGAGCTTCGTTTCTGTCTTTCTTCGTAATGTTAATATATCTGGTTTGTTGTCCTACTTACGTATTCTCTTCATTTATTTATCTGTGTTCTGGAGCGGTATTCAGATAGGCTATTACTTGATTTACCAATTAAATTATATGATGGAAATACATATGTTTCAATATAGTATGTAATGAAGGAATAATAGAAATTTCAGAGTCAACGAAAATAAACCCTGAAAGGCTCTATATTTAATAAAACATTTTAAAGAATATTTCAGAATCAAAACGTTAGTATTTTGCTTCCATTGAACTGCTGATTACAGTGGTACTATGGCTGTAGCATAAATCTGTCAACTTTCATTCAGGTATACAGGTGTGCGTAAGTACAACAATGCGTTGATTAAATAGAATGATGTCATTCAAAACCTACTTTACAATAGTCATACTTATCATTGACAAATACCATGTTTATCTCGTCGAGCGATGTACAATGTATGTTGATAGTTCACGAGTTGTGCAGACCTGGGTTACATATCTCAATGTAAGTGAGTGCAATCCACTGAACTGGACCTTAGAGATGATTTATCGTTTAACTGCAATACTTTCATTTTCAGCTCCAAACAAACCAAAAAGAAAATGTGCCAACCGATCTAGTGACTGACGAAACTGACGAGATAAAGAAAATTAAAAAAGTAATTATTACTCTCTTATCAAAGCAACGTCCCAATGCGAGGCATAACTCGCGTCACTCCCCATCACTGGCTAATTTAATCCTTGCAGTATTTCCTGTGCTAACATAGCGGAGCGCTGCAAATGAAATGCGACGAGCTTTAACCTAGCCAGTGATGGAGATTGGTGCGAGACATGCCTTGTGGAGGGAAGTTGATATAGAAGAGAGAGAGAGAGAGAGAGAGAGAGAGAGAGAGAGAGAGAGAGAGAGAGAGAGAGAGAGAGAGAGAGAGAGAGAGAGAGAGAGAGAGAGAGAGAGAGAGAGAGAGAGAGAGAGAGAGAGATCAAACGAAGAAGCTTAACTCTATTTACTTTAGCATTAGAGTTATATTTGTGGTTGTTGTAAGTGGTTGTCTCATTTTGGCACTGCAATTTGTAATGTTTCAAACAAGATCAAGTGTTACGAAATAAGTGTAAAATATATTCTATACATATTTCTTGTACGATAAATGGCCAGTTTTACAACATTATCAAGGATCCGTTTTCCCAGTCAAAATATAGAACATACCGTTTATTTCAAATCGCGATACTGACAAAATGGAACCTGCACCGTCCGATGTTACGATCATTGAATCTACCATCATATTAACTGCTTTCTCTTCCATATGTAAAAGTCATAACAAGCTGACGTTCTCTATTTTCATTGCGTGTTTGCAGGAGGAATTCCATATGTGCTTTACGTCACACATGTTGCAAAATGAGGCGGGGAGGCAGGTCGAACGAAAGTGGATAGGGGTACTGTTCTTTAATTCAATATTCGGGTTCATGCAACGTCAAAAATTATGAAGATATTGCAAAAGTTAGAGGAAAGAGGGTGTGTTTGTGTTAAAATATTTGCCTGACAAAAAATATTTGCCTTGCCAACATGAGACAATCACTTTTAAAAACGTTTTCGGTTATAAGTTCTGGTTAGCTGTTCTTGAAGCAATCGCAGCCCAAATATTAGGCACACTCAAAGCCAAGTGCATGTTCAAGGCCCTGCTCGAATTATAACTTTGGTGTAAAAACTAATTATCTCATTTTATTCTCACTTCCCTTTGGAGAATATAACTTAGTAAACAATTAAGCCATTTGGGAATTATCTCCAAACGCTTTTACTTCCAAAACACGCATCAATGGGGAAGGACACTTCCTTCTTGTTTACTCTATTTTTGATACTTGGGCTGCGGTAAAGTTAGGAATTCTTAAGACTTTGAACGTCCATTAGATGTTTCCGACAATACGTTTATGATAAGATTTTATTCTGCTGAAAGGTGCAGAGTTTCTTCCGGGGATGGTTGTGTCGGAGACGCTGGAAACAGATCGTGGAACTCTACATCCGCAGTCCTCACGCAGAGAGCATGCGCAAGCGGAACAGCATCGTGTTCAACATGGTGGAGTGCGAGGAAGAGTACAACAGACAGCTGTCCTGCCTTGTGACGTACTACCTGAGACCTCTGAGGATGGCAGCCAGCTCCAAGAAACCTCCCATCTCGCACGAAGACGTCAACTCCATTTTCCTAAACAGGTACATTTCAGAAGGAGATTAAACTTACCCCTGCAAGGCGTAACTCTCACCGATCTCCTTGCCGCATTTGTTTAACATTCCCGTGTTAGTGTAGCGGCGCGCTGTACCTTAAATTTATAGGGCGCTCTACTGTACTAGAACAGGACGGTTGACTGGCTTGAGTTAGCCAGTAATGGAGAATTTCGCGAGTTATGCCTTGCCGACGAATTTGAATGAAAATATATGGAACCCCAGTTATCCATGTTTTAAGTCATCCTAATTACGTCTAGCGCCTTTCGAGATCACTGGTTTAATTTCCGCTTCTTTGTTTTTCTCAACAACTCTTCGAGCCTTCAGAACAGTTGACTACTACAGAAAATGATAGTCCAATCAATGTTAGTTGTACAGACCCACATTTTGATTGATATAGCTGTGTAGTAATGAAGGGCTGACAGAAACGAAGATATGGCCAAAAAGGTTCAGAACTGAGGATGAGGCCTGGTAACACTACTGCGGAGTTTTAAACACAAATTTAATATTTTAAATTGGTTGATCCCATTATTCATAAGATAAATCATAGAAGTTCAAACGTATCAGGGGAAGCATAAAAAGCGAAACTCGCTGCATTTGTATTGGTTATTTTATCAATTTAAAAACGATACTAAATCATCATTGTCCATGTACCAATCTAGCAATGGAGAAACGCAGTCAACAATCTCGACTTAGCACTCACAATTGTTCATCCTTTTACTGGATAGCAAGATACCTGTGGGATGTTTGTCGTGGACACGCAATGAAACAAGTTCAAGTTTAAAGTGACACCGCGTCGAGGATAAAAATGAGATCACTTTTATCTACTTCTGCTGATTAACATGTCTGCTAACGAGTTACGCTTCGCCTCACTGTCTACATGCAGTAGTTTTTATTACTTATAACTTCAATTGTCTGAAATTGTGGATCTGTAATTCGTTACCAGACACGTTATTCAGCACAGGTAGATAAATATGATCTCATATTTATCATCGACGCGGTGTCCCTTTAAGAAACAGGTAAATAAAGTTAAATAAAATTGAATTGCGAATCCGCATAGTCCTCTTTGGACGTCTCAGTATTGTATTTAACGTAATGTGTGTTAAACGGTCAAACTTTGAAAGTTTATATATGTATAATTATGGATATGTATACGGTTATGAATATGGATATGTATATGGATATGGATGTGTATGTGGATATGGACATAGACATGGATATGTATATGTATGTGGATGTGGATATGTATATGGATGTGGTTGTGGATGTGTATATGGATATGGATATGTATGTGGATATGGATGTGGATATGGATATGGATGTTGATGTGGATGTTGATGTTGATATGGGTGTGGATATGGATGTGGATATGGATATGTATATGTATGTGGATATGGATATGTATGTGGATATGGATGTGGATGTAGATATGTATGTGGATATGGATATGTATATGTATGTGGATATGGATGTGGATGTGGATATGTATGTGGATATGGATATGTATATGTATGTGGATATGGATGTGGATGTGGATGTGGATATGTATGTGGATATGGATGTGGGTATGGATATGTATATGTATGTGGATATGGATGTGGATGTGGATATGTATGTGGATATGGATGTGGATATGGATATGTATGTGGATATGGATGTGGATGTGGATATGTATGTGGATATGGATATGTATGTGGATATGGATATGTATATGTATGTGGATATGGATATGGATGTGGATGTGGATGTGGATGTGGATATGTATGTGGATATGGATATGGATATGTATGTGGATATGGATGTGGATATGTATATGTATGTGGATGTGGATATGGATATGTATGTGGATATGGATGTGGATGTGGATATGTATGTGGATATGGATATGGATATGTATGTGGATATGGATGTGGATATGTATATGGACATGTATGTGGATATGGATATGTATGTGGATATGGATATGTATGTGGATATGGATGTGGATGTTGATATGTATGTGGATATGGATATGGAGATGTATATCTATATGGATATGGATATGTATGTGGATATGGATATGTATGTGAATATGGATATGTATGTGGATATGTATATGTATATGTATGTGGATATGGATATGTATGTGGATATGGATGTGGATATGTATATGTATGTGGATATGGATATGTATGTGGATATGGATGTGGATATGGATATGGATATGTATGTGGATATGGATATGTATGTGGATATGGATGTGGATATGTATATCTATATGAATATGGATATGTATGTGGATATGGATATGTATGTGGATATGGATATGTATGTGGATATGGATATGGATGTGGATATGTATATGGATATGGATATGG
Source organism: Gibbula magus (assembly GCA_936450465.1). Taxonomy (NCBI): domain Eukaryota; kingdom Metazoa; phylum Mollusca; class Gastropoda; order Trochida; family Trochidae; genus Gibbula; species Gibbula magus. The sequence continues at coordinate 22,528,083 of OW388289.1, read as the reverse complement.
ATATGGATGAAAACAAGGTACCTCAACAATGCAAAATCAGTATTAGGGAACCTTCCTATAGGAGATACATATACAATCAGTGTACAGTTGTACCTCTCATACAAAACCGTCAGCAATTTTCATTTAGTGTCGATTTCATTGTGAAGTCGAGTAAAACCACAGATGCGTTGTGGAGATCTACACAGTTTAACGGAATAACTGACGCAATCTGATATAACGTTAAACACATTAAAATGTGTAAGGATGGTTATACAAATATTTTGTCTTATTTACCCATAAAACAATATTCAGGAAATGAATAACGTTAACATGTCAATCTGAGTGATTGTTTTGAAGATTACTATTTTTTGTTTTAACCAACCGTGGTTCACATAATGTAAACATGACACGGTCCAAATGACGTTTTCGTTAGATGTTCAATCTACCATAGAAAATATACATTGACCGTTTATTAGATTTACCTGACAAATGCAGTGGCTGCAATTTGGTGTATCAGAATAAGAGGCAAATAAGTAACACATGGCTGTAGAATGTAAATGAGTTTCGGGAAGGAATATTCAACTCCGAATGTTCCATACATTTGTGTCTTATTATGCATACTTCTATCCTATTGGTTTCAGCGAAACTCTTCTTTTTCTGCACCAAATATTCCTGAAAGGATTGACAGCGCGACTTGAAAATTGGCCAACACTCGTCCTCGGTGAGTATTTAGTTTACATCATTGTATGCAGAAGGCTATTTGTGCCTTTTTAATATTTAAAATGTTTACACTATTAGAAAAGAAATATTTAGATAATGAACAAGTAACTAAATGATAATGTATTTATAATAAAATGCGTTCAGCATTGGGAGCTTTGTCACTTCATATCCATCAGACGAGTACTGCATGTAAACTAGCTAAAAGGGGCATCAGCACTTTTTTCAAATTTTATTTTTTAAATTTCCCAAGTATAATGATAGTTATATCATTTATATTAAATTTAGAGGGTAAAACATATTATTACACAAACCAATTATCCGCATTAACCACATTATGATTGTAAACTTCTCAATAATTCAGCAAAGTTTATTTATCTTACAGTTAATAAACAGGTTTTAAGATTATTAACTATGTACTATGTACAGTTTGTAATGTATAATGTAACAACCTACACATGTATGCAGGTATGGGCCGATCATCTGCAATTCAGTTATAAAGAATTGTTTTGACTCCTAGTGTGACATTGACACCCCGGGTTCTATCTGCAGGTGACTTGTTCGACATGCTGCTGCCGATGCTGAACATCTACCAGGAGTACGTGAGGAACCATCATTACAGTCTGCAGGTGCGCTGTATACCTAACTTTGCCTCGTCACATTATGTCGAGTCACATGATTTAACATACACATGTACATATAACACATACAATAGGCAAATGTAAATTAGGTCCATCAATAATTCATTAAGTTTGAAAAAGAAATTATGCAGATGTTTCTGCTGAATTTTGCAAATATATGCGTTATCAGTACATATGTTGCAATGCTTATATTATATGCTACATCGTCGACGATTGATACACTATTACACTATAACATGCTAGACGATTGATACACTATTACACTATAACATGCTAGACGATTGATACACTATTACACTATAACATGCTAGACGATTGATACACTATAACACTATAACATGCTAGACGATTGATACACTATAACACTATAACATGCTAGACGATTGATACACTATTACACTATAACATGCTGGACGATTGATACACTATAACACTATAACATGCTAGACGATTGATACACTATTACACTATAACATGCTAGACGATTGATACACTATAACACTATAACATGCTCGACGATTGATACACTATAACACTATAACATGCTAGACGATTGATACACTATTACACTATAACATGCTAGACGATTGATACACTATTACACTATAACATGCTAGACGATTGATACACTAGTACACTATAACATGCTAGACGATTGATACACTATAACACTATAACATGCTAGACGATTGATACACTATTACACTATAACATGCTAGACGATTGATACACTATAACACTATAACATGCTAGACGATTGATACACTATTACACTATAACATGCTAGACGATTGATACACTATAACACTATAACATGCTAGACGATTGATACACTATTACACTATAACATGCTAGACGATTGATACACTATTACACTATAACATGCTAGACGATTGATACACTAGTACACTATAACATGCTAGACGATTGATACACTATAACACTATAACATGCTAGACGATTGATACACTATTACACTATAACATGCTAGACGATTGATACACTATTACACTATAACATGCTAGACGATTGATACACTATTACACTATAACATGCTAGACGATTGATATACTATTACACTATAACATGCTAGACGATTGATACACTATTACACTATAACATGCTAGACGATTGATACACTATTACACTATAACATGCTAGACGATTGATACACTATAACACTATAACATGCTAGACGATTGATACACTATTACACTATAACATGCTAGACGATTGATACACTATAACACTATAACATGCTAGACGATTGATACACTATAACACTATAACATGCTAGACGATTGATACACTATTACACTATAACATGCTAGACGATTGATATACTATTACACTGTAACATGCTAGACGATTGATACACTATTACACTATAACATGCTAGACGATTGATACACTATTACACTATAACATGCTAGACGATTGATACACTATAACACTATAACATGCTAGGCGATTGATACACTATAACACTATAACATGCTAGACGATTGATACACTATTACACTATAACATGCTAGACGATTGATACACTATAACACTATAACATGCTAGACGATTGATACACTATAACACTATAACATACTATACGATTGATACACTATAACACTATAACATGCTAGACGATTGATGCACTATAACACTATAACATGCTAGACGATTGATACACTATAACACTATAACATGCTAGACGATTGATACACTATAACAATATAACATGCTAGACGATTGATACACTATTACACTATAACATGCTATATGATATCACGAGATCACATCCGACGATAGATCTGTCTTTGTTGTACTGCACAGTACTTACTCTTCTATGGTTGGATGTTCCAATGAATAGTTTACAGTGCTTAAATGATTTTTTGGAAATAAAATAAAGTATTATCAGTCTTCTCAGTCATATTGTCGAAGTTCAAAATATTTTGTTTTTTTAAAAAAATACATGGTGGTTGAGAAAATAAACTGTATACGAGCAATAGATATATATAGCAATGATTTGTATGTTTATATATTATAGTATCTGATATATAACGGACCAGTGGCATTTTTTTTATTGAATAGATATTGAATATATATATGAATATATTATGAAAATATCTTTTTGGGCAATCATTATATCTGACTTGAAATAAGTTGAAAAGTCCAAAAGTGCAAATATAACGTGTTATTTTCTCAATTTAAATGGCAAACTTAAAAAAAATGACCAGCCCGACCAAACGTTACTATGTCACGGTCTGTTGGATAGGCCTTATTTCCTACACTGGTGTTGAACATTACAGGTGCTATCAGAATACAAACAGAGGCTGGAGTTCAGTAGTCTCCTCCGGCGGTATGAGGAGAAGCCGGCGTGTGAAGGACGGACCCTGGAGACCTTCCTCACGTACCCCATGCATCAGGTTGTGGAGTCCTTCCTTACTCTCCTCCACGTCTTTCATGTTTCGATACCTTGTCCTTTACTCTCCTTGATGATTTAAATAAGGAAAATGTCGATTTTTTATACATAAAATATAACCAAAGAAGATACCTCATATCTCCCCGTCATTCGCCAACTGAATGTGTTGTCTAGTCTTGTTGTAAGGATTATTTGACTGTTATCTCATGTACGCCGGGTTTGAACAATTAACTTATCGGTCCACTTAACTACATTGCCACAAGGGCAGGCGTAACATGCAATACAGTTGTTATACTATAGCATTGTAATAGGGAAAATTGGCACCTATAATAGCTCTTTTAAATCAGTCACTACCTTTGATCGACACTGAAGTTCGAGTCGATCAGATGTACAGTGAAATGGAATATATGTACACAATCTGAATATGGCATACTGCTGAGAAAAAAGCAATACTGGTGATAAATGTACTTGTGCAAACCGGAAGTTGAAGAGTTAATGAAACACCCTTGCCATAGTTGGTCATCCCCAAATCAACGTTTTCTATGTGTACTCTTGTGGGATGGCCCTAAAACTGAAACAAACTTCAGCTCATTTGTTCCTCTTCTTGTGTAAAAATGCGTTTGTCATCTGTTTAGATACCTCGCTATATCATTACGCTACATGAACTCCTCGCCCATACGCCACATGAGCACGTGGAACGCCGAAGTTTAGAATTCGCCAAAAGCCAACTGGAGGAGCTATCAAAGGCATGGCTAAGTCAAATGAAGACTTTATACTTTGTCTTAAAGTCAACATCACCTATATGAATTCAATTATCTGATGTTAACATCAAAACACGTTTGTAGGATTTAAACTTGTTCGAAGGCTTTCAAAATAAAATAAAAAAACTATACTTTATGCCGTTTTAATAACGATTCTCAAGCTATTGAAATTCGCATTTCTTATTAAGTGTTTTGCCACTTGAACGCATAACTGTAGAAAAATAATGATAAAAATGCAACTTTTCTACACATTCGAATTTGAATCAATGATTATTTAGTTCATTATTTAAACAAATTCTGTTTTAGGTTATGCACGATGAAGTTAGTGAAACTGAAAATATTCGAAAGAATTTGTCTATTGAAAGGATGATCGTTGAGGGGTGTGATATTCTCTTGGACGTGAACCAAACTTTCATCAGACAAGGTAAGAATGAACAACAATTGTAACTATCCATCGGTAATAAAAATAATGTTATGTTGGCATCTTATATAAATAGTTTATAAAATTTTGACAATTATTAAAATCATTTTTTGCACAGCATGTTGGTTTTTTATTTTAGAAAATAAGAATATTTTCAAAACGAGAAGGAAGTTGGGAAGAAATTTAGATTTTCTTAACGCCTATGGGCAATAACTTTTTTTTACAATTATATCTATACACGGCGGTTCAAACACACACACATTTGGACAGCATGTTATTATTTTTTTTGTGAAGATAAAAAAGTTTCAAATTTTAAAAAAAACGTATTACTGATTTGAGATGAACAGTTGAAGACTTTCTTTAAATAATGTCTTACGTTGATTTGAACCTCGTTCTGCAGGCCCACTCCTGCAGGTGATACTAGAGCGAGGCAAGTCGGCCAGAGGAAGACTGGGATCCTTCAACACTTCCTTCAAGGAGTCCAGGAAGGAGGCGGTGAGACAAGTCTTCCTCTTCACCAACCACATCCTGCTCACTGCCAGGGCCTCTAATGGCCGACTGCATCTTGTCAAGGTAAATATCCATTGCAATTGACACTTGAAGTGACGTTGAGTATTTGTTGGAGTCATATATGTTATCAATGGTGTTATTGTATCGATGACTAATGACTGTAGCTAAATGTTGCCATGTAATGCTAATCAGTTCAGCAAAGTGATAATACAAGGGTGTACTAGTCATTCTTTATCGAAAAAGCTCGATAATTTCAGGTTCGCGTCATATTAGTCAAACAAAAGTTCGTATATTATTTTATCTATAGCAGACACATTTAACATATCATGGCTGGCAGTGTTTAATAGGGTAGGCAATTTGTTAACGTAAATGAATGTAAAATGAATGTGTGAAGTTAAGTGGATTATCTCCCCGTTCATTGGCCTCTAACAATGCTATTGACCAATGTCCGGTTGTCCTTCAGACGTGCGGCAAGATCCCTCTCACCGACTGTACCCTCATTGAAGACCCTGCCTCCGATGTCTTCTTCTTCGACGAGGAAAGTAGGTTGCATTTAGTTACTGTATGTGTCTTTATGTATTCCTGGAGAAACAATCCAGCAGCCTAAAGGTTAAAACGAGTGTGTATCTATTCTTGTCTAAAACTATTTACCACAATGACCCTGAGTCGTGAGATAATAAACGAAATTGAGATTGTATGTTCTGCTCTTGTTTAGGATTACCTTCCTTAACTTTACGTAGTTTGAAAGCGACCTCAGATGAATAACAAAGTTAACGTCGTTGTTTTCCAGCTTCGTCTTTAGACTCCAATCTCAGTTTAGGGAGTCATTCTTCAGCGTCAAACCTTCCATGTCAATCAACGTTTGAACAAGGCAAGATGAACGACTACAACGGCTTTGACTTTCGCTTGATTGTTGATTCCAAGAGTGGTCCTCCAACGTCTATTTACTTGGTAGCTTCAACACTACACGAAAAGTCAGCATGGTGCAGTGACATTGGCCAGGTATGAATATCGTGAACAGGTGAATAGTGGATGACTAACTCATTGGCGAATGCATTGTGTTTCTATTTAAATGATGCGGCAGAAAATAGTATACATATATAACCACTACTTCACGAGATGAAGTAGACATGTAAGTTGACGTATATATCAATCTGTAAAAATGATTGTGCTTCTAAAAAGATACAATTCCAGGTGGTGAATGGAGAACATCTCCTTTTGACACGGATAAATTTGACGTCATTTGACTTGTATCATAAATGTTAATTTTACCGACATGAGGGATATGATATGACACTGAGTAAAAAATAACATTTCATAAAGTGAAATTTAACTCGTAAAGGTCATATTTCTTGCTGCAGTGTATCGAGAATCTACTGTACAGCGACCTCCTCAACAGCTCCACCAGCGAGTCCTCCTCCGTCACCATGCCCCAGTCAGTCAGGTAACTGCTCGAGCTTCAGTCTTAATGGTGTTAGACGTGGTATTGGTCTACAGTGCTCAGTCATAATGGTGTTAGACGTGGTATTGGTCTACATTGCTCAGTCATAATTGTGTTAGACGTGGTATTAGTCTACAGTGCTCAGTCATAATGGTGTTAGACGTGGTATTGGTCTACAGTGCTCAGTCATAATGGTGTTAGACGTGGTATTGGTCTACAGTACTCAGTCATAATGGTGTTAGACGTGGTATTGGTCTACAGTGCTCAGTCATAATGGTGTTAGACGTGGTATATTTTGGTCTACAGTACTCAGTCATAATGGTGTTAGACGTGGTATTGGTCTACAGTGCTCAGTCATAATGGTGTTAGACGTGGTATTGGTCTACAGTGCTCAGTCATAATGGTGTAAGACGTGGTATTGGTCTACAGTACTCAGTCATAACGGTGTTAGTATGGTATTGGTCTACAGTGCTCAGTCATAATGGTGTTAGACGTGGTATTGGTCTACAGTGCTCAGTCATAATGGTGTTAGACGTGGTATTGGTCTACAATACTCAGTCATAATTGTGTTAGACGTGGTATTGGTCTACAGTGCTCAGTCATAATGGTGTTAGACGTGGTATTGGTCTACAGTACTCAGTCATAATGGTGTTAGACGTGGTATTGGTCTACAGTGCTCAGTCATAATGGTGTTAGACGTGGTATTGGTCTACAGTACTCAGTCATAATGGTGTTAGACGTGGTATTGGTCTACAGTGCTCAGTCATAATGGTGTTAGACGTGGTATTGATCTACAGTGCTCAGTCATAATGGTGTTAGACGTGGTATTGGTCTACAGTGCTCAGTCATAATGGTGTTAGACGTGGTATTGATCTACAGTGCTCAGTCATAATGGTGTTAGACGTGGTATTGATCTACAGTGCTCAGTCATAATGGTGTAAGACGTGGTATTGGTCTACAGTGCTCAGTCATAATGGTGTTAGACGTGGTATTGGTCTACAGTGCTCAGTCATAATGGTGTTAGACGTGGTATTGGTCTACAGTGCTCAGTCATAATGGTGTTAGACGTGGTATTGGTCTACAGTACTCAGTCATAATGGTGTTAGACGTGGTATTGGTCTACAGTGCTCAGTCATAATGGTGTTAGACGTGGTATTGGTCTACAGTGCTCAGTCACAATGGTGTTAGACGTGGTATTGATCTACAGTGCTCAGTCATAATGGTGTTAGACGTGGTATTGATCTACAGTGCTCAGTCATAATGGTGTTAGACGTGGTATTGGTCTACAGTGCTCAGTCATAATGGTGTTAGACGTGGTATTGATGTACAGTGCTCAGCCATAATGGTGTTAGACGTGGCTTGGTGTACAGTGCTCTACAATATTGTGCTGTGACTAGGAATATGACAGGGTGTTACAGGTGTGAATGTTTCTTTCCAGAGTAAGTCTAATCTTAGTGGTATTAGTATCCACAGTGATCCTTCAATCCCCTAGTTGTCTTCGCAAAGTTTGTATCCTACCACAAGAGTCTGATTAATAATTGCTATATTTAGCTTACACATTGTCTGCAAGGCAGAAGGAATCATTCTTATATCTAAGCCCGTGTAATAAATATTCCTCGCAATTGCAAATGACTGTAGGTAACTGCGTAACTATACCACATATTTGAAGTACATACCACGAAAGGAATAAGAACTTCTTCGCCAGCGATGAAACATACTCGCGAATTTGCATGGTCTTGACTCGTTTCTTTGTTTGAGCGTTATATTAAGATTTAAAAGAAGTTTTTACGAAATTTCAAGTAAACTCTTTCCATCCATTACATCTTGAGATTACTTTCTCTCGGAGCATACGACTCCATGCCATATCGTGTAGGCAGCTGATGATCCAGGTTGATACCAAGAAATATTTCACCCATTTGGATTGTAGTTGATTGAACGTTTTTTCCTTATTCTGTTTGAATAAACAAGATATTAGGTTTATAATTAAATAAGACGTGCTTAACCCATGTACACATAATCTTATTATTTCTTAAAATTTGTTTCCAGAACAGATCCAAAGTTGTTTAGGGATGACGTGGACATCAAATTCAGTAGAACTTTGAACTCATGCAAAGTGCCTCAGGTAGGTTGACCGTCAGGTCACAGTAGGACCTCGCATCCTTTATAATGGGTGATGTCACCACATCTTCAATTCTCCCTCTTCCCACATTAGTTTTTCTCATTTGTTTTATCCCCGTTCACATGGTCATCCTTTACATATATAAGTATATTCACACCTGTTGTATTCTTACTCTAATTAGCATATAAGTATTTTTACATTTGCGTTCGAATATTCCGAATAAAGTTGTTTTTTTTAAATTGATCTAGTGGCATGTTTTACCCTTTAAATACAAACGTTTTAAAACATGTTGTTGGTTTATTTTTCACGATACTCCCGTATCGATACCAAAGAAGTTTATGGTTGAATGAGCAAGTCGAAGTTTAAATCACACGACAGAATACCAATAAGATAGTTATTGTCCCCCGCCGCAACGCGGAACGGGGGACTATGTATTCAGCGGCGTCCGTACGTACGTACGTTCGTACGTCACATTTCTTGTTTACGCGATATCTTATGAAGCGTTGCATCCAAAGTCTTCAAATTTGATGTCTGCCTACATTTTGGGAAGACGCAGACACCAGTCAATTTTGGTGACCTTGGCCTTATTTTCAAGATCACCACGACACTTTGACCACTTTTTGAACTCTTGTTTACGCGATATCTCATGAAGCGTTGCATCCAAAGTCTTCAAATTTGGTGTCTGCCTACATTGTTGGAAGACGCAGACACCAGTCACCTTTGGTGACCTTGGCCTTATTTTCAAGGTCACCACGACACTTTGACCACTCTTTTAACTCTTGTTAAGGTGATATCTCATGAAACATTGCATCCAAAGTCTTCAAATTAGTTGTCAGCCTACATTGGGGAAAGACACAGACACCAGTTTATTTTGGTGACCTTGACTTTATTTTGAAGGTCACCACGACACTTTGACCACTTTTCTAACTCTTGTTAACGTGATATATCTTGACCGGTTGGACTCAAAGTCTTCAAATTTGGTGTCAGTCTACATTGGGGGATGACGCAGACACCAGGGGATTTTGGTGACCTTGACCTTATTTTCAAAGACACTTCAACACTTTGACCACTTTTCGAACTCTTGTTATCACCATTTATTATGACCTGTTGGACCCAATGTTTTCAAATTAGGTGTCAGCCTACATTGGGCGAAAGACGCAGACACCAGTCGATTTTGGTGACCTTGACCTTTTTCAAGGTCACCGCGACACTTTGACCACTGTTCAAACTCTGGCTTACGCGATATATCATGACCGGTTGGACCAAATGTTTTCAAATTTGGTGTCAGTCTACATTGGAGGATGACGCAGACGCCAGTCGATTTGGTGACCTTGACCATATTTTCAAGGTCACCTCTACACTTTGACCACTTTCTGAACTCATGTTAACGCGATATCTCATCAGGGACCTTATATAGAGGGACTAGCAACTAAGCAAATAGCTCGCGGAGCTCACCTCGTCATGGTCCAACGCACATCTTGACTTGGCGCCTGCATTGCGCTAATAACTGGCGTAGCACACTAGTATATCCAGTTAATCACTATATAAACAATAGTGACAGTTTTAGTTCAAGACAAGCGGAATCCAAAACTTGTACTTTTACCTAAGACAATAAATTCTAAAATATTAAATTAGCGAAAGATGAAAAGTTTTCGGATGTAACTGCGTCAAGCTGGTATTTTAGGGGAAAGAAGCCAGCATGTAATACGCTCGTACTTTGCAGTAAAAATAGCGAGTGAGTCCGCCATCTTGTCTGTAAGGAGCGTCAATGATATTGGTAATGGTTCGAGGGGAGTCCAAAACTTTTACTTTTACCTAAGACAATAAATTCTGAAATATTAAGTTAGCGAAAGATGAATAGTTTTCGGATGTATCTGCGTCAAGCTGGTATTTTAGGGGAAAGAAGCCAGCATGTAATACGCTCGTACTTTGCAGTTTAAAATAGCGAGTCAGTCCGCCATCTCGTCTGTAAGGAGCGTCAATGATATGTGTAATGGTTCGAGGGGAGTCCAAAACTTTTACTTTTACCTAAGACAATAAATTCTAAAATATTAAGCTAGCGAAAGATGAATAGTTTTCTGATGTATCTGCGTCAAGCTGGTATTTTAGGGGAAAGAAGCCAGCATGTAATACGCTCGTACTTTGCAGTTAAAATGGCGAGTCAGTCCGCCATCTTGTCTGAACAGATGAGATATGATATTTAGAATGGTTCGAGGAAAAATGAAAACTTTTACTTTTACCTAAGGGGATAAATTCTAAAATATCAATTTTGCGAAAGATGAATGGGTTTTTTATGCGTTTGTGTCAAACTGTTATTTTAGGGGAAAGTAGTCAGCATGTAATACGCTCGTACTTTGTAGTTACAATAGCGAGTCAGTTCGGCATCTTGTCTGCACAGAACATGGAGGATATGTTTCTGTTCCCCTTGTACTGTCTTTCCTACATTCATGTAGAATGTACCGGTTCGAAGGGGAAAATAAATTTGAAACGAACTCCTTGATGAATGGCCTTTCTGTCATGTTGTAGCATCAGCATAAATAATAAATAATTACTTTTTTTTTTGTATATAAGTTCATGTTTTATTTAATTTTTTCTTAAGATCAATAAACAGTAATCAACTTCAAAAATAATAGAATAATACATGTGTATAACATCAAGTATTCCAAAGCACTAGGTAACCTAACATTGTATATATATTCTATGTCATATCACATTTACAAAATAAATGTGCATTTTCGTAATTTTGTAACAATCATATATAGCACACCTTTGAGTATAATAATTTCTTTATTACCAATTCTATTTCATTTGATTCACGTAATCATTCATCTGCTTGGAGATAGACACTTCCGATGTTGTTACAGTTTCAAAGGGAGTTACTTTTATGTTTCTTGACTTTACGAAGATTGCCGATTGACGCACGGACGAGTCGGCAAGACTCGGAAACACCAACTGGTTACAACAATACAGTGCGATAACAAACAAGCGCTAACGCAAGCAACAAGTCGCTTGTGCGTTGAAGCGCGACGAGGAGAGGTCTAATTGGATCGCTGATCATGTAACGAGCAGAAGTTGCTAGTCCCTGTATATAATGTCCCTGATCCCATGAAGCGTTGCATCCAAAGTCTTCAAATTAGTTGTCAGCCTACATTGGGGAAAGACACAGACACCAGTTTATTTTGGTGACTTTGACCTTATTTTCAAGGTCACCACGACACTTTGACCACTTTTCTAACTCTTATTAACACGATATATCATGAACCCAAGCATCCAAAGTCTTAAAATATGCTGATCATCATGGCACTTTTTACCAGTAATCCAATATATAAAGTAGCTCCAATGATGTGTCTTACTAACTCAATGTTACTGGCGGGGGACATTGCCATGTTAGTGGCAAACACTTGTTGTCATATGTATGCTGCGATATTATATAGGCGAGTAAGGTAAAGACTAACAAGGGTCTAAATAAACTGAATGTTATAACGTATTTATCTTACCGCATGTCTCAAAATATAATAAAAAAACAAAGAAACATTTTGACAGAAAACAGCTGATCCATCGACAAACTACGACCTTTAACTTGTGTCACGTGACATGGAATGATTGACGTGGATGCATGCTTTATTCCTACATTTTTCACCCTCAGCAAGATTTTTCAACCCGTATGACGGTGTTTATTGATCTTTGTTAATGGTCACGTGGACCAATCAGGGATCGACATTCTTACATGAGGTAGGATACAAAAAAAACCAATATATCCTGACAAATAAATACTCAGAAAAAATGGTATTTTCTTCGTCTAAGTTCATGTCCGTGGGTAAACTCAGAAACCTGTCAGAAATCAGTCAACATTGCAGCATGGACGACAGTCTATAATAGTATTCGTAGAAATTGGAGTAGTGACATGTACATTATCATCTTGATCATCATCATGATCATCATCATGATCATCATCATGATCATCATCATCATCACCATCATCATCATCACCACCGTCGTCGTCTTCTTCAGTTGTAGCAGCTGTAATAACAGAAAAAAACATAAGTAGTAGCAGCAGTAGTAGTAACTCGTATGTCGCAGTCGTAAAAGGGGAACGTGAGCATGAATTTGAATTTTGAGCGTTATGACAACCATCCATTGTTGGGGGCCAAACGTTATAAATGGTCTTAACATATTTAAAAGTAATGACTGTTGCCGACTATTACCATTTCGATTATAGTCGGTTCACTATAGTGGCGATATAAAGATAATGGCGGTGATTTTTAATCGGACCCCGGACAATGCACCGCGATTAACGCGCGTCAATTAGTCAAATGTCATTAACTTGTTTACAACAGAAAAAAGGAAAAATTTGGATTGATATTTTTTTTATAACTACTGTACATTTAAACAGAACTTGAAGTTTCGGTTTCTGCACATGTATAATGAAGTTGCTTGGTTTTAATTGGAAACTAGTAATTATGATATACTGGCGATTCGGGATGAATATGCTAGTTGAGTAAAAATATGTTGGCACGTATATTAAAATATTATCATTAATTATCATAAATATTATGAAACACAATGAATGCATCTTTAAGGTTTATTTCGGTCAAACTGAAAGCTTTGAATTGTTATGTTATCATGAAAATCGCGATTTTGGTGAGTTTATGTTAAACTTAAAAAAGTGAATATACTAAAATAATTAATATTTGAATAACATACCCAATATTTGAACTGTTGTTTATTCAAGGATCAAAATTCTCGCTTCTCTCATTTTCAACATACTAGGACAAGCAGATGTCTGGATAGAATTTTGTGTAATATACATGACGTGTTTGGGAGTATATGCTACTCCTTCACCGGGTGTTTGCAGGAGTAAGGAGGGTTCTGGTGCAGGGGGAATATATGTTGTTCACAATAAAAGCGTGATTTTAGAGATATATCTTGCCTTTTCGATGCATGTCTCTTCTAAATGCCCATAAAACAGACCTATTCGGCATTAAACGGTGATAATACATATGACTAATGCTTTTCATGTGAACATAGGTTTAGTTGAATTCATACATAATTAGTTTTTGATAATATTTAAGGTATATTGACTTTGTAGATGACGATACTTTCTACTTCAGTGTTTGCTTCCTACATATTGTGAAAACTTTTCTAAAATTCCCTTAACCCACTTTATATTAGAAAATAAGTAAAGTTGCGTACCATTGTATCCATACACAGAGGAGACAACCGTGTATACTAAATTTATGATATATAAAAATGTCAAAGTCAATGTCAAGGTTTTTTGAAAATCGAGATTTTTCCGGTGTTCTCCGTAAAACAAGATGGCCGACACGTCAAAAAGCGACGTAAACAGACAGTTTTCTGACTTTTTTTACGATTTGCTAAAGTCACACATTATTTCAATGGTAATGGGATGCGAGAATTTGTTGTTTATAAACCGATTCACATAATTTCCATGTCTTTGCAATGTGCATGTACACCATAGGCAGTTACTTGAAAGAAATTGGAGCAAAATCATCCGGGAGTTGCTCTTTAAGTGGTTGAAAAACGTCATCGAATGATGTCACTTCGGTCAATCTCAACGTTTTCATAGTGGGTTCTTAGTCCTACTTGTTTTAAGGTGTTGTTAACACAGAAAAATGAAAACTGACAAGATACATTTCAAACACTTAATGCGTAAGGAGCATTATTATGGGTTATTTGGACTTGTTTAATGAATCAAACTGAAGACACTGTGACATGATCTGTAAAGTTTGAAGAAGTGGATTCACCAGCCAAATGTCTTCGTGTAAGATTGTTGTTTTCAGTATTTAAGCTCTTGTTCAAATAAATCAGAACAACAGCATAACGTTTGCCTTTGTGTTTCCTCTATTGAAAAGTAAATCTTTATCAAAGCTTGGTCATGTGTCGAATAGTGCCTAAAAGAGCTGTTGACGAGTTTTACTTTTTCCTTGACAAACGGACTGAGCTTGCTTTTACTAATTTAAATTTTGAATTTCAAGAAAGCATAGCGTTTCAAAAGTCACTTCTTCAATATTTAGTCAAAGATAATACACATGGTTTGTGTAAGAAATATACAAGACATGGAGTTGATATTCTCCTTGGGTTTCGAACCCGTGCTTAATTCCTTGTGGATCCGTATAAATCCCAACTTATTAGCAGAAACAGAATTATAAACCATTACAGACGGACACTTACAAATCACATGTACTTTCCTTCTGTTTTCTCTTTTTAACACATTTATACAAATTCGTATGAAGTAAATATGCTTAGTATCAATATGATTTTACTAGTTCATTGGAGTAGCTACATAGAAATATAGTTGTTGCAATGTTAGATTCCTATCTATTACAGAATATTGGTGACAGTGAGCCAGATCAAATGTAGAAGTCAAGGGCGATAACTCCTCTCAAATGTGATTTCCTATCTTGATGAAGGTAGTAAACAAGTAAATCCTTGATGCCTAGTTTTTTTGTATTCGAACAGCCCCAAACTCTTGAACGGACGACGCACAGACGGACGCTACCCAATCCCATATCCCTCCCTACTCTATAGTACTCCCTCGTATATTAGCACTGTAGTACTCAGGATATTGAGAATATCTAGTATCTTCATGTATACCAATGGGCAAAAGGAGTGACAGAGGCCATCTAAGATACGTTGTCAAAACGCGGATCTAATTCCATTGAGGCTTATGTCTCAAACCAACACGGTGAAAATTACAACACCTAACCGCCAATTCTTTCTTAGGTTTTACACTAATCGGGAAAAAATATTCGATAACGTACTTACTTTTTTGTCAAAATTACGCCGATACATCGAGTGGAATCTAATGATTAAGATATTATGTATTCTCAATAACCTGTGTAGTAGTATAAGTATCATTAGTAGTACTTAGTGGTAGTAGTAGCAGCAACAGCGGCAGTAGCAGTAGTAGCATGAGAAGACGCAAAAACGTAATATATACTTGTAGATTTGTAAGATATGTTGTTATAAATAAGCCGACGTTCTTACTAAACGCACACTTCCTATAAAGCGACATTTGCCAATTCTCATGCGATGTCTAAGTATAGATAAAATGCACTTAAAATACAGTATGACGCTAAAGAGAAATCTCTCCACTTAGAATGCACACAAGGTTATTTCATAGGAAAGTGTACACCTTAGTCTAAGCATGCATCACATGTCACAGCTTCCCATATATATATATATATATATATATATATATATATATATATATATATATATATATATATATATATATATATATATATGGGAAGCTATATACTACATATATTATATATATACTACATATTTTAACCTTTTGATCATAAACTTTTGCTACTGATAAATAAATAAAACATGTTAAAGCGTAACTTTAAATAATATCTTGGAAATAGTGCCAACATGGAAATAAGGATAAGATATGTTCAACATGTGCTACGCAACATGTGGACAACTGCTGACATTTTTAATAATTAAAGGTGATCTTCTACCTATGTTATATACGAGACTGATCTTCTTGTTGCAGATCCGCCATGCAAGTGTTGAGAGGTTGTTGGAGCGCTTGACAGATCTTCGATTTTTGAGCATCGACTTTTTAAACACTTTCTTATTGACATACCGTGTCTTCACAACTGGTTCTGCTATTCTTGAGTCACTGAGAAACGTCTACAAAAACACAGAAACTACGGACTCACCACCGTAAGAAGGACATGTATTCATCATTAATCATTTCTCATTAGAACAATAAGCGTTATTTTAGGTACAAATCTAATATTTAATAAAAGCAGATAAAATGTTTAATAAAAAACCGTGGCTTTGCAGGTCGACACGGTATTTATTCGTGAAGTAGATGAAAAACCTATACATGGTAGTCGATAAGAAATCCCCAAAATTGTTTTCTTTATAATTCCAAAAAATAATGCAATGTTCGTAAATGACGTCAGAACGTAGAATCCAGATCACCCCCCTGATCAGGATTATGTTATTGCGTCATTATATTGATACATGACGTCATATTTGATGTCATACTGGTTGAAGGTGATATTTCAGTGGGAAGAATAACAGGTTACTTCACTCAATGAAATATGAGATTTACTTCCGAATTTTATTCTTGATAATATAAAAAAGATTACTATTCCATATAACAGAAGGCAAAGGGCCCCGAATCAGGCCATGTAGAAAGGCAACCGACGTTGTCATATTCTGCAGAACATGGATATATAACTCATTCTGTATCCGTGACAAATGATAAAACATCAAACATATTTCAAAGTTTGTTCTTGTGAACTAACTCCCTTTTGACTAACGATGACGTATTGCGCATATTGATAGCTTCAATTACATGAACGTAACTCAAATCAGATCAAATTACAAAGCTTTTCATAAACAACAGAGCGATGTTGTCACCAATTACCACTTATGTAGAAATGTGACATTTTGAATTAAACTTCGTTGATATGATATCCTGTACCTTTCTATTGAAGTATTTGTGCACATTGCAGATATTTTGAGGACAATTCCTCGAGCCCTCCGACCACGGAGTTCACCAATGTGCCCCCGGATGCAACTCAAGTTGTTAAGCCTCAAGCAGAGAAGACCCAGGCTGAACGACGAATGAGCAAGTGTGGTGTAAACGAGGTACTGCCCGAGGTGCTGAAGTTCAAGGACCCTGTGGGAAACATCACGGGCTACATGGCGCACGCTGAGGCCGACCGTGTGTCCCCAGTAGCCATCTCCTTCAGATGTAAGTTCAACCTCTTCAAGATGAATCAAAACAATATAGAGATCATTGAACGACCAAGAGTGTCAGACTTATCTAGGCGAGGAGTGTAATGGCAGTAAAGTCAGATCGTCGATAACCCCTTAAATGTAGTGATTAGTGCGATCTAAATCGATGACATTACATAAAATTTCCATGTGTTATGATTTTCTTATGATTTGAGGTGATGCCAAATGATATTACAAATTGTAATAAAAAGGTCGTTAATGTTCATTGTATATAATCGAGGCCACATTTTCCCAGCCAAGGTTCATATAAACACATGTGACTACTTGCTACTTTGTTGCAGATGAAAGGACAGAGTCCATGGAGAGTGATGACAGTAGACCAGAACTCGCTAATTACCTCTCAGCCACAAAACACAAACTTGCGCCTATTGCGTCCTTCGATACCCTATGTGACGTGGACACAATAGTTGTTCCTGCAATAACAACTGATGATTCCTTTTCCTCAGGAAAGACATTTTCACGTGTTCACCAAGGAAGTTTACAAGATATCTGTGATGATGACCTTGACAGCAAACTGGTCCCACCTATTAATTCCTTTGGTTTGGGTTTATCAGACTCCTCTCTACCAGTTCGCATCACCAGCCCAAACACAGTCAGTTCAGCAGCTAGTTCAGACACACTCACTCCAGGAACTCCTAGGCTGAGTCCAATACCATTTCTCAACGGAAGTCAGAGGAAGATGTACCAGGAGTGCAGCATCAAGGTGGAAGAACACGACAACGGGATGTTTCACTCTTACAAAGGACGGGAGAGGCAGCGTTCACTGAACATCGATGCCCTGGCTCTGTCCTCGAGCATCAGTGTGCTGCATCCCCGACCAGCCTCCTCCTCCCCGGTCAGAGCGCACTCCCCCTTCGAACTGATGCTTCACAAACACGCCAAGAGTCACTCTCAGGGTCCGTCTAGGAGTCTATCGCCTACAGTCAGCCCCAAACTCAGGAGGGCGCCTTCTCCAATTAGTTTCAGCTACTCAACGCCAAACATCGTCACGCCACAAATCAAGGTTCGTCCATGTGAGTATTACATAACCTGTACATCATGTTTAAATACATGGTGACACATGTCAAGTGCACAGCTCAGTTGACCACTGACCGCTATCAATGAAGTTCAGTTACAACTGGACGACAGGCCTATATGACTGTAAGATCTAAGATATGGAATATCCCCCCCCCCCCCCCCCCACCCAGGGTAACCGTGTATTAGCTTACTTAAAGATCCAGTGAGCACCTTATCATTATATAAGTGTCATATCAAGGCGAATTATATTTTAGCATTTGTTCAATTGGATAATTAAGAACCACTTGTTCAACTTGTAAGTTTCAGGAAAGGCTGGAGGCGCGGAGGCCGAGTCCGTTGCCATGTCAACCCCAAGAGGAAGCCTGATTCAGATAGATGGTTCGCCACCCCAAGCGAAGCCCGGAACTGTCGTGACGTCATCAAGGGCATCGAAACGAAGGTATGGCACAAATTTGTCGGATGAATAGCATGTGCAGGATGGAATGTCAGTTGAATAGATTCCTAATATTATCCAAAACCAAACAAAAATACACCATATTTACATTAACACGTTATCTAATATGTTCAAATAATTTCCGGTGTAACGTACAGTGTACACATCGTCATGGCATATTGTCTGAAGTTCATGTTCAACAGAAGGGTGTCTATTTTGCTTTTCAACCATATTAGTTATTCTTTGATTCAAGGAAGCAAAAAACTCATAACTGTCGAAAAGGGAGCTGTTTTCGAGCCATGAGATAGCTAAGTGTTTCAAAATGTTGTAGATCAAGTTCATCTGCAGCAACAACAGCTTTTGCAGCAGCTACAGCTGGAGCTGGCCTTCCTAGTTGCCCTGACGAAAGCCTGTTGGAAGACCCCGGGACCTCCTCCAGACTCCTCTTCGTCTCCTCAGGTGGGAGGGATAAGAGTCCTGCTGATGTGTTGTTTATGAATAGTGATAGTTACCGTGAAGTAATTGCTGTGTTGAGCATTAAATGAATCATACTTTCAATAGTGTTGTATACAAAGGAGAGGTAGCTTCCGGAAATACACTCATCGATATTCTGCCTTCTTTCATATTATTGAATTAATATGTCATGTTACTTTACAATCATTTTTCTTTAACTGATATTTGATGCACGTCTTGGTAAACGACTGATCGAAGAAGGTCGAAATATTTGTTTGCATCTGTTGGCAATTTGTATTTTATGATAGAAATCTAACATCTCTTGAACTTCAAATAATTTCATAATGAATTCATAATGTTTTTATTCACGGTTTTATAAACATCATACATGTGTATGAATACAATATGCACTAAGTTTCTTCGAGACCTATCTTGCTATGTTTATGGAGTGTTAATAAAAAAATAATGTTTGCCATGACAGATATGCACAGTCCTCAGAAGCGAGATTCCGTGATATTTACAGCAGCTACGATGCGAGTCCTCAACGTGATAAAGCACTGGGTTTCCAAACATCAACTCGTGAGTGATGAGAATAACGTTTACGTTGAATAGTACTAAGATATCATCGTCTTTGTGTCAGTGTGATTGTGAGATGAAAAAAGGACTCTGCATGTAAAATAACCGTATTCAGTATTGAAACACATTTTTAAATTGAAAAGTATCAAAATATAAACGTTCTCCTCGCTGTGCGTCATTCTCCTCAGATTACTTCTCTCAGTCTTTCGATCCAAAGTTTGAGTGGAGTAACCTCTGTGGGGAGAGAATGACTGTGGAGTGCACTGTCTAAATTGCGAAAGGGCTGAGAATGCTGAGTTTTGAAAAAATGTTGAAATGTTGATAGTGTTATTGTATTTTGTTTCAAGTTAAACCTCAGAATGAACGTATAAGGTATAACTGGACTAAATAAGAAGGTAAGAGGCGATTATCTAAGAACTAAGCCACACCCAACTCTTAAAACGCAAAGTCATCAAATGTCCTTGACACTTTGATACGTCCTCAACACGCTTAATACTGAAATCAGAGAAACACTGAAAACTTTCTCATCCCTGTTTCTATTTACATGTCAGGTTTTTTTCACACAAAATGCTTATTTTCAAGGATTTCGAATCGGACTCCAAACTGAAAGAGTCAGTGATTACGACCCTGGAGGAGATGCAGAACGACACGAACCTTCTCCCCTCAGAACACAAGGCCGCCTCCTCCATACTGCGCACAATCAACAAGGAGACGTCCACCATGTCTCTGGAGGAACTCACGCACCTGCTGTCTCCTCCAAAGGTCTCATGTCGTGCTTTTCTGTGATAGCTTTATTTCTATCCACACCGTTCACGAGTTTCATAAATATTTTATTAAACGGGGCCGAGGTTAGTGTTTATTTATCGATTGCTGATTTAAAGTCCCACTTTATTGCAAGAACTCGTGGATAAATGGGAGACATGATTGTGAGTCATATTTTAACCATAATGACGTCACGTCAATACAACGTGTATTAGCAATATACGCTTTATTGCAAAAATCACTGCGCCAGTCGTGAAAATATAACCTTTCTACCTCACTCGATGAGATAAACATGGTATTAGTCAAGAAAAGACAGATATCCTCTATATATATAAGAGTTTGTACAGTGCGGGGATGATTATTCAAATAGCTCATAATGCCATAAATTTGAAGAAAAACCCACTGCACAGTAAATATGAGCACTTTGTGCTTGTTGTAGGTTTCCTCAAAGGATAACTTTGATACTCTGTCGGCACTGGACATCGCAGAACAACTGACCTTCCTCGACCATAAGATCTTCATGTCCATCAGTAGTGAGTGAGTATTATATTCGTAGATCGTACACAGTCTCACATGGTTACGTTAATTTATCCATTTTATCTATAACAGATACTGAAAAATTACATCCTTGAATGCGATTATGTTTTTGACAAAAATTAACTGGATAATCTGCAGCCAACGATTTCATTTCGTAGTTTGCTTCACCTTGACATACATAAATACTAGCTAGCATTGTTGGAATATATGAATAAATAATGAAATAAATATGATATCACGCAATACTAGATTGGTAGGATGGTAAGGATATAATGCTATCAGGTAATGCAAAATGCATGAAAAGTACTTATTAACACTGAATAAAACGCTGAATATTCTTAACACCATAATTGAATTGCCTTCTTCAATACCAGTGCGGTTGTGTATACTATCAAATCTTTATACTTGATAAGCTACCAAACATATCACTAAAACGCTTGTCCCTCCTTAAGAAACATGCTTATCAGATAAATATAACATACATAGAAATATGTTATGGTTACAGATACGATTTTAGACATTGATTGAATTATGAGAAATGTAGTTTCTTACCAAGACACTTAACTGTAACTCTGGTGTACAGGGAGTTACTGAGCCAATCCTGGATGAAGCCGGACAAGAGCAATAAGGCTGTACACGTGCTTCTTGTCAGCAAGAGGTTTAATGAGGTAAATATGGACTTCAATTTATCAAAATTTAAACTTTTCAATTTCATGCAAATGTATTTGAGGAGATGCTTCAGGTTTTTGAAAAGGAGGGTTTTACAACGCACTACAACGGGTCAGGGTCAGTTGAGGGGGTGTCATGCTTTGCAAAGCGACCCTGCTTTTGTGGAATTTATTCTTGAAATGATACTTATAAGTTTTCTCTTGAAAGCAGCAGTTATCCTTAACTTTTCTCACCACGCTTCCTTTTCATATAAGGCTTTCTTGGATGTGTGTTGGTGGGTGTGTTCTGGAAGATTGTGTTGGTTGATGTATTTCGTAAGATGTTTGTTGGTGGGCGTTCTTTTAATGGATATGTATTTCGTTACTGTAAAGTAGACAATATTAACTATATATATTATAGATGAAATTCACATTCTTTTTTATTGTAAACTGTATGAAGTTGCTAGAAATAAGTTTATTGCTCCATTGTTGTACAATACATCAAACACACATAATTTAATCTACATTCTTAGCAGTAAAGATAAGAATATTATCATGAATGTTGTTAACTTTCTTAAATGTATATGTAAGACTAGAGCTGCAATTTTAAATTCATAAACCTGTTATCTTTTATGTGCGCTTGTTTCAAATTTGTAATGTAATTGTATGTTTGGCCTTTGGCCTTTATACTGAATAGAAATACTGTCTTTATTTCTTTAACTGCTGTACATAAATGGCAACATGACGTCTATCACCAGGTCAGTAGGCTCGTGGTGTCCGAGGTGGTACGTCGACCAGTCCTCCAGGATCGAGTTACCTGTATCGAGAAGTGGGCGGCCATTGCTGATATATGCAGGTGTATGCACAACTACAACGGCGTGTTGCAGATATGTGCAGCGTTTGTCAACAGTTCTGTATATAGACTTAAGAAGACATGGGAGAAAATACCAAAGCAGGTAAGAGTTGGAGACAGTGCAGTCCAATAAAGCCTAAACCATTATTTATTTATTTATTTATTTATTTATTTATTTATTTATTTATTTATTTATTTATTTATTTATTTATTTATTTATTTATTTATTTATTTATTTATTTATTGATTTATTTATGTATTTATTTATATGGTACAGATATATATTACTAACCTGTGTCCTTCCTTTCAGACAAAGCACATGATTGACAAACTTCAGATTCTCGTTTCATCGGAAGGACGGTTCAAAAACATGCGGGAAGCACTTCACCGGTATACTGTTTCAGATTTTTCACAAAACTGCTAAATTTACAGGAACTGCTTTATATGAAGCAATGCATACTGTGCATAGTACAATGCATAGTACTCATATCGTACTAACATGTCGTATCTCTTTATGTAGTAGTCATCCTGAATGGAGGAAAGAAGAATTTATAATACTTCTAATTCATGAAAAGTCCCAAATAGTAGGCTTATCGTATCAGGTGCCATTTAAGTGCTTCATACATCATATAATACACAAAAAGATACTTTTCTGTATGACCATATATCATATTATACACAAAAATATACTTTTCTTTATTAGCATATATCATATTATACACAAAAAGATACTTTTCTTTATTATCATATATCATATTATACACAAAAAAGAAACTTTTCTTTATTACCATATACCATTTCATATACAAACATGTACCTTTCTTTATTAAAATCAGGTATTATTAGTGTAAATAGTAAGAAGGTATTTCTGAGTACTGATCTATGAGGATACCCACACATCTGTCATCGCTCATATTGCTCTTCTGCTTGCATGATATATGATATACTTCGTTGAAATAAACCAATGTTCCATTCATTTTTATACGATAAATATTTTAGCAGCGAAATACTATTACTAGTTAATTAATAACGGAATTTATGTCTATACTTCAGGTGTGACCCACCCTGTATTCCATACCTAGGGATGTATCTCACTGACCTGTCATTCATTGAAGAAGGCACCCCCAACTTTACTGATGACGGTCTGGTTAACTTCTCCAAGATGCGAATGGTAGGAAAAACTTCAGCATAAATGTATTTATATATACTTCTTAAAACGAGTAAAATGATGGGACACCATCTTTCATAAAAATATATATATATTTGTATGAACGTGGGATTGTTCAGTTGGTTCCATATCAATAAATTCTTTATTTCTGTTTGAGTGAAGCCAAAAGTATGCCACGTGTAACATTAATATACACGTGGATAGTGGCTTCTGGTTCGTCTGTGTCATCTGCTGTTGAATACATTCATAATAATTCAAAAATAAAAGATACATAAATAGTAATATTACTTATTAGTTGTTTGCATACCAATTGTACTAGCTGGAGACCAGCTTGGTGTTATAGTTTTGTTATTAATTATACACTGAATTTTGAAATGTTTTGTATTTGGTTCGTAGACAGATTAGTATGTTACTAATTGCCTTGTTTTCAGATTGCACACGTGATTCGCGAAATACAACTCTTCCAACATACTTGGTACAAGATAGAACACCACCCCAGGGTAAATATGCTATCCAGTTTCTATTAATGTTACATACAATATTGTATGCGCTTGGGTTCTACCTGTTTATGGGGTGAATCTTTGAAAGTGTTCTTGCTGGGTCCAAAAACGTTTTTAATTCAAATAAACTTTTCGCTTTTTTCACCTTTTTAAATAAGCAATGTACGTTCATGACAAACATTACGAGCGTGTCAGCCTTGTCTTACAGGCAGTTCGATAAATGTCTTGATGTACCCTGGGAGACAATGCTTTCTGAACAAAACACGTTCTAGATTACGTTTCGACGTAAAAGTAATCGAAAGTTTTACTTTCTTGAACAATTATTAAACATAAAAGAATTAAAGGGACACTGCGTCGAGGATAAAAATGAGACTCAGATTTGTCTACCTATACTGATTAACGTGTCTGATAACGAGTCACAGACTCCCAATGTCATACAATTGAGGTAATTGTTATAAAACAATTCCATGTATATAGTTATGTAAAGCGTAATTCGTTAGCAGACACGCTAATCAGCATACGTGGGTAGATAAATCTGAGTCCCATTTTATGCTCGACGCGGTGTCCTTTAACAATATTAGTCATTTATATCAAGTATGTTTCGTTCTGCTACAGGTGACGGCATATCTCCTGGACCCCGCCAATCTGCTAGACGAAGAACGAACCTACAGAGCTTCTTTGGACATGGAACCCAAACATTCTCGTCTCTCAGTGGTATCTGCACCTCCGTGATTCCGGCAGAGTTAACTTATGCATACTTACAGGGACACGATTCCAGCTATCGACCCACCTAGAGGAGTGTGTTGTTGATGTGGGACCAAGGTCCAACTCAAGGGGGATTCTGCATATGTGATCTTCAGCGCTGACGTGACTGTCTACTTGCAGACATTTTATGCATTTCTTGTGACTTTTCTACATTTTATATCTCTTGCTACTTTGGATAACTAGCCAATGTTGCTGATCTCGTGAAACATGCTTGTTATGAATTCTCACCTCAGTCATGTATATGAGAATACGTCGTATTTCAAATAACGAATTCTATTACCTAATTATGTCATTCACTAAGATTAAACCTACAGCAAATTTTGTCTGTTGTTTTGAAATTTGAAGATAATGATTTGTCATGCATAATAAGAGCAATTTTACTTGGACACTTTGGGAAACAAAACTCCAAGACTCTTGGTTTTCGAACAGATTTGCTACTGTTGCAAGACTAAAGTACTTACCTTCGAATGGAATTACACAGGGAATCGCTTGTTTCTTTAATGCAGTCTGCGATATTACGCGAGCAGCGTTAAACAGCAACCCATTCACCCACTCTTTGATGCAGATAAAATAGAGCTGTATAAGTTATTTCATAGGCGAGAACGTGTCGATCTATCCCTGTAAGACCTCGGTTAATGGGTTCAGTTTAAACATCGTGCTTAGTATCTGCACTGAAGTTTTACATTTACCAGTAACAAGCCTTATCCGGTAGTCTCTGTTGATTTGTCCATGTCTTTTTTCACCTATGGAGGTTTGAAACACAAGCACGCGTGAGGTGAACATTTGAAAATACCTGTAAATGAAACAGGTCGCAAATGATCCAGGAATCGAAGCAGGTGCTTGTTGGAAGACGCATAACTGCTTTTTCGGTTGTATCCTCCCAGAACAGGCAGTGAGATTTGTGTTTCAGTCATAGACCTCTGACCCAAGATACATATACATAAATTGATAAATAATATATGATTTAGATTTGTGTTTCAGTCATAGACCTCTGACCCAAGGTACATATACATAAATTGATAAATAATATATGATATAGATTTGTGTTTCAGTCATAGACCTCTGACCCAAGATACATATACATAAATTGATAAATAATATATGATATAGATTTGTGTTTCAGTCATAGACCTCTGACCCAAGATACATATACATAAATTGATAAATAATATATGATATAGATTTGTGTTTCAGTCATAGACCTCTGACCCAAGATACATATACATAAATTGATAAATAATATATGATATAGATTTGTGTTTCAGTCATAGACCTCTGACCCAAGATACATATACATAAATTGATAAATAATATATGATATAGATTTGTGTTTAATCAGCATAGTGTCACATTAGACATACTTCCTTTATAACATTAACAGTATTATACTCATTAGGATAGCAACCATCCACTCGATATCAATCTAGCATCACTAATATTTGTAAGCATGTTTATATCTTCATTTTACCATGATGATTTCAATATGAATTCCTTCCCTTGGAAAATGCACTTAGTAAAGAGTTCTGACTTCCGGAAATATAGCCTCGAGCTCGTTCTTGTTGACCAATGGCAGTCTGCATTTATCTATACACAGTTTGGGTATATCTATCTTAAGCCGTGAAGAAATGCCAGATCATTTCTTGACAGAAAAAGTTAAAATTGCAGCAACATGATGTCCATATAAGCATCGTATGGAAATAAATTATATGGTATCCTGTTGTATTGTATAATAACAACCTTGTCATATTTTACAATGAAGCAGTTGTGTATAAACCAATTTATATCAGTTGATTAAACTTTAAATCTAGGTTAAAGCTTCGAGTATTCTAAAAAATGCTTAAAAACTGCCTTCAAAGGGTTTACCCGATAAAAAGATATATTTCCTCAACAATCTTGACGTCACAAGAGTTATAAAATCACGGATTAACCCAATTAATCCTCGCCATTGATGGCCACACGAGTGACCAGTCATTTCGTCCCGGAAGTTGATCAAGAGAATTTCTCAGCGGAAAAGTCACGGTATGACAGATATTCTCTCAAATAAAGTTCATTTTACTGTACGAGTCCTAGATTGCTTCAAATTGGTGTCGTCAGCAATTTCACACACGGTCACGTAACTCACAATCAACCACGGTTAGTGAGCACGTGAGAAGAGAGAAGACCATTAATCAGGACCTTCATGTTGAATCAAGTTTTATTAACATAATCTTAACGTATAGTTTCTGTGGTAAACTCAGTTTGATTGAAATCGACCGTTTTCCAAGGAATAAATAGTGCATCTATTTCCATCTAAACAATATTTAAAAAATCAGGGCCGCGTTCAAGAGAGGTTTCAAAGTAATCGCTCAATTAGCGATTACTTTTAAACCTCTCTTGAACGCGATTGCTCAATGTAGCGCTACGTAGCAAAGCGAGCGAACATTGAGGTTTTGCACCGTGTCGTTCAGGAGAGAATGAGCGCTACATTGAGCAATCAATGAGCGATTATAAGCGCTCGCTGTTATGGAACGGAACCCAGATATCTTCTGACTCTGGATACCATCAAACGTAATGTGCAAACTCTCATAATCAGTCGTCTCGACTACTGCAACTCCCTTCTCGTCAACCTTCCTCGAAAGATGCTATCACGCTTGCAAAGAGTACAGAATTCTGCAGCCAGATTAATCAGACGCAAGCGACGAACAGATCACATCACTCCAGTTCTGCAGTTGGCTACCACATCGCATCACATTCAAAATTCTCCTGTTGAATCATCGGGCCCTCTACAACGAAAATAGCCCTCTCTATCTCAGACAGCTCACCGACCTCTATAAACCATCATGAACTATCCGTTCCTCTGAACAGTTCCTCCTGTGTCAACCAGCGTCTGAACTGACAACCATCACTTATGAAACAACCTTCAAAGGCTATATTAAAAATCTCCTATTCACATCTGTATATGACATCTAAATTGTTTCTCCCAAACGTTTGACTTTAAACTGACTCATGCATATGTGCCAGTGAGCTACTATAACGATGGATACAAGGCGCTGTACAAATGAATTATTATATATTATATCTATCGGATACGAACTCATATCGTTCGTTCGGAGGTTTCCTCGCTAAACCGTCTGATGACAGCACGTATGCTAGCACATTCTGACGCAATTCAGTTGACAAATCACAGGACCTCCAATAAAAGCTTTCGGTGCGAAAGCTCGGGGCAGATAACTCCAAACAGCTACCCTTTCGTCTGTTCAGAATGCTTTTAAAACGTTCAAGATGACTATCAAAGTTCACATGTATCCTTGAAATAAACTCCAACAGCTTTACGTACTGCTTTGCCATTTACGAAACGTTAACAAGAAATGTATACAGAGATACTAAACATTATAATAAGTTAACACAATGCATTCACAACATTTGATTGCTAACAAAGGTAGTGCAGCATGTCGTTAATTAATTATTAATTAAGGTTAATGTTTATGTGTAGAATTTAATTTCTTTAACACTGGAACAATCGGTGATGTTTACAAGACTATCACAATCAGAGTGTAACCGGGAACACGTTACAGACTAAAGTCTTTCACGTGATGAGCCTTTTGAAATTCTGAAGCGGAATTTAGAAGTACGTGTTAACACCCGCAGTTCTAAGACACCTGGCCGAATCCAGAAACGTCACGAGAGAAGGAGGAGGAGAGGGAGTTAGACCTAGTTAACCCAGACACTTAGTACAACAAACAAGAAAGGGGCATTAGTCTAGAAACGTCGTAAGGAACAAGAACAATACCAAGATCGGCATGACAAACACACAATAAAAGTAGCAAGGAATAGCTCAGAAACGCTGTAAACAAACACGGAAGTTGTACGGAATAAGTTGCAGAAACACGTTAAACAAATATGAAAGGACAAAAAATAGCCCATTCTGTTCCCAAAGAGGTTATTCTCTTTAGATTTCTTATCCTAACCTCTGTTCTAATTGTCCTGAATTCGCCGGCAGAAAAGGGAAAATCTGATTGGTTGGATTTGAAAGTTGTGCAATCTGCGACAACGTTGTAAAGGTGACATTTGCCAATGGCACGTCATTATGTTAGAATAAACGTTTTCTCGTTTAATGTGTTTTCCTCGAAATATGCCATTTGATTTTGTGAGAACAATTGATCATAATCATGCTGATACCCAATACCAATAATAGTTCATTTGTGTTATTTACATTAGACATAGCCGAAGGACATATTTGAATTAGCAAGACCATTAAGAGTAAAATACCTAGATCTTTGAAGTCACTCGGTCGACAGGGCCGCTGAAAAATGAGTTTTAAGTGGTTGAGAAGCAGGGATACAGGGTGAGGTTCCTCGTTTCCCCGCTAGGGAATTTTTCTGGAGCTATGAACTCCAGCCCTTTTAGAACAGAGTTTAGGATCGGAAATCTGAAGGGAAAACCCTCTGTAGAAAGAGAATGAAAGTATCCATAAAACAAATTAAATAATGACAAAGGGAAGGCTGGAACCTTTTAAAACATGGGTTTTGGCAAGCAGTAGTCCAGAACGTCGTAAAATAATAGTGTCATGGGCTCTGCAGCTCATCAGGTACTAAAGCTACTATACATTTATAAACACAATATTTGGATTGAACAAATTTACAAAGTTCAACAGGGTTTGCTTTCAATACAGGTTTCCTTATAACTTTTATTTAAAAAATCAGTGGAGCAACCGAAAAATATATTTAATATATATTTTGGAGCAATATACCTTTAAAATAAGATTAATTCAACTTTAAACACTCTTTGTTGTATTTTCACATCATTATTTTGAATTTGTAGTCTGTGTTTATATCCCAAGTTGTGGAAAGTGCTCAAGGGTGCCAGAGTGGCATCCGGTGGTTTCTTCATAAGAAGGGTCTAGGGAAGGTAAAACAAGTGAGAACGACTGTGAGAGTTTTTTTGCAAGGTATTTTCAACATTCTGCTGGACTAAACTTGTTGTTATACAAATATAATATAGGCATATATATGCGTACTTTAAAATACTGTTGAAAAAAATCTTATTAATCGTTACGACTTCCCTGAAATTAAATTTAAAACAGATGAGAAATAACTGCAGTGATACCACAAAAAACGGTACACCGTGACACTCATTCACGCAAACAAATTAGGAAGAGCATTAAAAACGTCGCAAATGGTTTGACTGTATTCATGCAATAGAGTTGAGCTGCTGCAGAATACGGGTCAGAATATGCGAGTTAAGGCAGAAAGGGGGAGGGTGTAACCTTGTCTACAACCTCGTGTAATTTGAAAGAATTAGGATGAAGATCTGTTGAAACGCTGAAATATTGTCTCCATGTACACTGTCCACTCAATTGTATTATATTGTATGCTTGATGACGATTCACTGCATCCAAAATAACTTGTGTTTGATATGTAAGTACTCAGTAAATAACCTTATTATGTCCCCCGAAAAATTTTCGGGAGACATAATGTTTTCGCCTCCGTCCGTTATTCCGTCATTCCGTTATTCCGAAATGCTTTCTTTTCCGGGCCATATCTCAAAAACCGTTCAATATTTTTTCACGAAACTTGGTATGTGGTTAGACCTAGTGGTGGAGTAGTGCCTTTTGCTATTTTGGTTATTCTGAATTTTTGTTTCTGGTTTCCATGGAAACAATTTGAACTTAGTGCAAATTGGGGGTAGGGACCTCTTCCGGCCTCTATTTCAAAATCTATTTAGTATTTATTTACGAAACTTGGTATGTGGTTACACCTAGTGGTGGAGTGGTGCCTTTTTCTATTTTGGTTATTCTGAATTTTTAAATTTTTTCTGGTTTCCATGGAAACAATTTGAACTTAGTGCATATTTAGGGTAGGGACCTTTTCCGGCCTTTATCTCCAAAACCATTCAATATTTGTTCACCAAACTTTGTATTTGCTTAGACCTAGTGATAGAGTGGTGCCTTTTGCTACTTAGGCTATTCTGAATTTTGTATTTCTCGTTATTAATGCAGTATTGAACTTAGTGCTTAGCATAAGTGAAAAATAAGGGTTGGATTGAAAGTTAGAGCGGGGGACATCACAGTGCATCACATGCACATATTTCTAGTTGGATAATGTAAAACAACAAGTTTCTATGGAAACGAAAAAAAATAAAATTTTCAGAAATCTGAAAATATCAGAAGGCACCGCTTCAGTTAGTGGGTAATACACATGCAAAGTTTCAGGAAGATATGATGAACGGTTTTGGAGCAGTGCTCCGGAAACGAACCTGTCTCTGAACAAAGTCCAAATTCAACAAGCTTCTATGGAAACGAAAAAAAATAAAATGTTCAGAAATCTGAAAATATCAAAAGGCACCACTTCAGTTAGTGGGTACTACACATGCAAAGTTTCAGGAAGATATGATGAACGGTTTTGGAGCTGTGCTCCGGAAACGAACCTGTCTCTGAACAAAGTCCAAATTCAACAAGCTTCTATGGAAACGAACAAAAATGAAATGTTCAGAAATCTGAAAATATCAAAAGGCTCCACTTCAGTTAGTGGGTAATACACATGCAAAGTTTCAGGAAGATATATGATGAACGGTTTTCGAGCTGTGCTCCGGAAACGAAACTGTCTCTGACAAAGTCCAAATTCAACAAGTTTCTATGGAAACGGAAAAAATAAAATAGAGCCATGGGCTCTGAAGCTCATCTGTCTTTATATCCATTAACTAATTCAAAATGTCAACTTCTACATGAGAGGTATAACACATAGGAAGCACGTTATAATGGAGAAGATGAAATCGATCTTAAGGTCCTTACCCCTCTGATCTATCTTTGAGGTCAGAGATAAAATCCCCATCAAATAAAGTCTCACTTGAAGATTTAATTCATTTCTGGTGTTTCCTTTAAATTACCTCCCTTTAAAGAGCACATAAAATCTCTAGATGAAATAGCTTTTCAGGTCATGACGTCTGTGACCTATATTTTGGGTCGCAAGATCACGAAATCTACAATTTAGAATCCTCAATGGCCAAGGAGTCGGCACACAACTTTTTAGCTCTCTAGACCTTTTGGAACTGGAGAAGAAGATTAAAATTGGTTTTTAAGGTTGTGACCCCTGTGACCCCAATTGAGCTCACAGGGTCACCGAACCTACAATTTAAAATCCTCATTAGCCAAGGAGTCTGTACAAAACTTTTCAGCTCTCTTGACCTTTTGGTACTTGAGATGAAGATGAAAATAGGTTTTTAAGGTGTGACCCCTGTGACCCCATTTGGGGTCATGGGGTCACGAAATCTACAATTTAGAATTCCCATTAGCCAAGGAGTCTACACACAACTGTTCAGCTCTCTTGACCCTTTGGAACTTGAGAAGAATATTAAAATAGGTTTTTAAGGTTGTGACCCCTGTGTGGTCACCAAATCTACAATTTAGAATTCCCATTAGCCAAGGAGTCTGCACACAACTTTTTAGCTCTCTAGACCTTTTGGAACTTGAAAAGAAGATGAAAATAGGTTTTTAAGGATGTGACCCCGGTGACCCCATTTGAGGTCACAGGGTCACGAAATCTACAATTTAGAATCCCCATTGGCCAAGGAGCTTGCACACAACTTTTCAGCTCTCTAGACCATTTGGAACTTGAGAAGAAGATGAAAATAGCTTTTTAAGGATGTGACCCCTGTGACCCCATTTGGGGTCATGGGGTCACGAAATCTACAATTTAGAATCCCCATTGGCCAAGGAGTCTACACACATCTTTTCAGCTCTCTGGACCTGTTGGAACTGGAGAAGAAGATGAAAATAGGTTTTTAAACATGTGACCCCTGTGACCCCATTTGGGGTCACGGGGTCACTAAATCTACAATTTAGAATCCCCATTGGTCAAGGAGTCTGCACACAATTTTTCAGCTCTCTAGACCTGTTGGAACTGGAGAAGAAGATGAAAATAGGTTTTTAAGGATGTGACCCCTGTGACCCCATTTGGGGTCACGGGGTTACGAAATCTACAATTTAGAATCCCCATGGGCCAAGGAGTCTGCACACAACTTTTCAGCTCTCTAGATCATTTGGAACTGGAGAAGAAGATGAAAATAGGTTTTTAAGGATGTGACCCCGGTCACCCCATTTGAGGTCACAGGGTCACGAAATCTACAATCTAGAATCCCCATTAGCCAAGGAGTCTGCACATAAAATTTCAGCTCTCTAGAGTCATTGGTTCTGGAGAAGAAGTGGAAAATGCAAAAAGTTTACGGACGGATGGACGGACGGATGGACGGACGGACGCCTGACGCCATGCCATGCCATAAGTCCATCGGGCCTTTCAGGCCTGATGAGCTAAAAATTAAAAACATGAAAATATGAAAAGGCACCACTGCAGTAAATGTGTAATACATATGTGAAGTTTCAGAAAGATATGATAAATTGTTTTCGAGTTCTGCTCCAGAAGCGAAATGATTACGGACGGACAGACGGAAGGACAGACGGACAGGGCGTTGACTGTATAACACGGTATTACATACTGGTGGGATAAAAAGTATACCAAAACTACATATTTGAAGAATGAAGGACAATTTTATGGATACACAACTTCTTTATTCTGTGTAGGCGTGACTTTTTCGACATAGAAACTAATGTCGTTGTCAAGCAGGTGGTGACATGTGTATCCATAAAATTGTTCTTCAAAAACAAGATAGATTCTGAGGTTTGGTCATATCTAAAACCATTGTCTTTTTATCTCAGAACATAACTTTGCCTTCCAGTGCACCGATGTCATAGCACCCTTAAGACATCATGCTTGTAACATAGCACTGGATGTAACTTACATCCAATGCTATGTGCAAAAGATACTTACTAAGTATCGTTTGACATGGTAACATTGTATGCAATGTACTTGATATAAAGGCATTTTAATGTTATGTCCTTGATTTCAGTGCATTCTGTAAAATCTACTCAAATCCAATCAATTTTATATTAACTAGGATATTACTTGATCTCACACATGCATAAGTTGCAGTTTGGGCTCATAAATGCCTTAATAGTAAATTTTTCTTTGGAGTGTTTAGAATTAAATTGGACACAAGTTAAAACTAATGTCCATTATCCAAAATATATCTAAAATTGACATAATCTGTCTGAGATGTTTACAAGATCAATAGGGTTACACTGTCCATTTTATCATATTCATTACACGGGTACTTAAGAATTGAATGTCAGTTTGTGTGTTTGCACTGGAAAATGAACGATGTCAAAGCGGGATTCAAACCTCTGTGAACGGCGAGCTTGCGAGCTTACGTTATTTTTCGTGATTACCTGTTTGATGAAACCTGCGGCACTCATCATGCTGAGTGAAGCGTAATAAAATATAATCTTTCAGGGACACGAGATGAGAGTTATCCGTCCTTTGAATGACGTCATGGCATGGAGGTCGCCATTTGCTGTTGTCACCTCGTCAATGTTATGTAAACAACAGTCGGAAAAGCAATATTTCATTACCGCGACTGCTCAAATCCTAATCCCGTTAGTTCATTATGATTAGATTGTAAGTATTTACTTATAGATTGCATAATTTGTATTCAGCCAGCAACCGTGATATACTGAATGTCTTTCGCAGTTCGGTTCTAGAAATAGGCCTTGTGACTCGCTTAGCTCAACATCAAACAGTTACGCGGGATCTTTTATTGAAATGTTTCATTATTTTAACAATTGAGAAGGTAGTATGATATTGAGTTTATGTCATTCAATCAAATAAGTCGGTAAATGCATGGTAACCGTTGGAAATTTGCTAACAAAATCACGCTCAATCAGGAAAGAACGCTACAGTACCGTCGAACGTTCACACGACATGAAAGCGTTCACACGAGTATGAACGATTTTCCAAGAGTTCATGGACAATGAATCTCGAAATTCTGATCACCTGACCGCGCTCTCAACCAACCAAAGTTCGGGATTCCGTGTAAACTTCAAAGTAGGAAATTATATAACTATAAATTGCAATCATGCCATGCCCTTCATCCAACTAAGATGGTATTCTCCAAATCTGTCCTGACAAAATGAACAAACTCTAAGGCAAGGTACAAGGTAGCTCCTCACAAAATATCAGCATTTGGGTCGCAATGGCTCTGGAGGAAAATGTGAAAAGGTTATGGACAGCGGACAGTGGTTTACAGACATATTTGATGACGGTCTATGCCATAAGCCCATCTGGCCTTATATCCAACATAGATTATAGTATAAGTGGAACCTGTAAACTTTTCTGGATATTAGATAAACACAGACACAGGTTGTTTTTTGCAATATGGTCAGCTAGTTTATTCACTGAAGAACATACTATATAGAGACCATGAAATAATATCAACAACAATTGACTCAATCACAGATTGACCTTAGGTAATAATAATATATATACAAAACATAATGATGATAAAATTAATATATTAATACTATAGACACTGGACTATTACATCTCACACACAGACAAGTACACATTGTGACAGCAAATACCAAATCACATACACAACATAACAGAATCCATGACAAATACATAGAATATATTTTACACCAACAAATGCAAAATGAACAATAATAGTCAAAGATACATACATGTTGAAGTATTCAAGGAATTCCAAACAGTGTTTGGTCCTCACCCCAAGTGGAGAACTATCATTCTTACTATCTTTCACAAATGTGATTAGAAACGGTTTTTACCAACACTTGTGAGTATGTTATCTAAAACAGCCTTTATAAGTTGACATGGTACAGTTTATACAGGGCGTCAGGACATCAAGGAATTAATGCATTTAATGAACAGCACTGAAAGTCGTATTATTGTGGGGAGAAAGCCTGAATTATCACCTTGGCTAAATATCGTGGTGAAACCTTGAGTATCTAACGGAAGTAGCGAACAATAGGTGGTACTGCACTGAATATTCAAGTAAACATGCAAAACAGTTAAAGTTGTAAGAATACAAGTTATGTTAAACAGGCTTTAAATTCAAATTGTGACCTTAAAAATTACCCGAAGGTTTTCTTTTTATACCTATTTAAACTTCTGAAAGCAATCACTCTGAATTTTTTTTTTGATAAACATCATGTAGGATTTTGGAGTTAAATTACACTTGTGACATCAATCTACTGTTCTCTGGATTCATTATTTTTCAAAAATAGACATTTGCACACTAACTTGTTGTAGCTGAAAATTTAATTTTTTATTTTTAAAAGTAAATTTGTTAAATAAGGAATACTTGGAGCATAATTTAAGTAGGTAAAATGTCCCTTGGCTCCATTATTTTTAAGGAATGGAGATAAACAAGTACATTATCCCATATTTAAAGCCAAAACATAATCTAGATTTATAGGACTCCTATTATTTATAACACTATCTAAACATGTAGAAATAGTGTACTTCTTTGTTCGAGGTGTTATATTGCATTGTCAAATTTTTTAAAACCACCATTAAATCCTGATGAAGACCTAGAATCAGTTGAATGTGAAGAGTGCATTCATTATTGATGTCAAATCATTCATTAAAAGCATACAACAAACAGGAATGTCTTTACATAGATAAATGTTTCCACATCGAAAGATGATACATGATTATAGTACCATATAATAAAGACAAGTAATTTGAATTTTGATGTTTCAACATGATAGATACAATTTGTACATTTTATAAATTTTACAATTTTTCTAATTACAAATGGAATGTTATCATTTTATCCCTATTACTGTACTTCACGTGTTATTGGATATCTAGATTTATTGAAAGGTGAATATTCCCAATATCTTCCCAAACTATGTGATCAGGACAATCCTTGTGCAGAATTAGCAATAAATCAACAAACAACATCATGGCAAGCCATGATGCACAAAACAAGGAAACACAAAGAAGTGTCACTGAATCACAAGTTAAGTGTTTTCAGCAAAATAAAAAATACATTTTGTCAACTGTAGATTTCTTTAACAATTTATCACAATGATGTTGATATTCAATGACTCAAAACCAATATAGATATTTGTTACTTCTGGTATGGACAATAAGTGATATTTCTAGCATGACTGGACTGGATGCACACTTCTGATTGGTTAAATTG
The DNA here is from genome assembly GCA_936450465.1 of Gibbula magus. Taxonomy (NCBI): domain Eukaryota; kingdom Metazoa; phylum Mollusca; class Gastropoda; order Trochida; family Trochidae; genus Gibbula; species Gibbula magus. Next base: position 22,490,541 of record OW388289.1, on the reverse strand, counting down.
TCAGATTAACAAGTTCAATTTCAATTTAAGATTTACTAACAAGCCATCTACGTAGATTAACAGTGATTTTCAAACAAACTAAGTTAATCTCATAAGCGTAGCTAAATTTTTCAACACATCCTTTCAAGAGGAATATATTGACAGGCGAAAACCATACCCCCTCCCCTACTCTGTAAGAATATCAGAAATATTATATCATCAAGAAAGTAACATCAATTCTAAAGCATGTCAAGTTTCCAATATATTTTCAAAATCAATACAATATTTTAAATATTATGTCTCCATCTGTTTACCCAAATATTCACTATGTTTTTTCAATGAAAAGAAAGTACATACATAAAACAGTCCAGCAATATGCTTGTAAAACTATTGACAATAGAATCTCATTAATCACATTGTCCTACAATGAATATCTTCGTCAAACACATAACTTTGCATTGTGATAATTGATGAAAATCCTTCAGTCCAAAGCAGCTGGTAGAATCACACCACCTGACAAAGCTTCCTTCTCCAGGCTGGCAAGCTGTCTGTCAACACAAGAGAATGGCTTTTCACATCATTTTCTAAAATAACGATATTCACGACTACGAACAGAAAAAATAACCTCGACTTGACTTTCATGCATCTGTCTGTTCTATTCTCAATTTTCTGAACTAACTAGTGCCAAAACATTCTAGTGAACAATTTACCGGAACAACAACTACTATCAGAATATTGGCCACTGGCTATCTATTAGGGGTGACTATTGATCCACAAGGACTATTGCGATAGTGAAACACTATTATGACTAACTACTGCGATAGTGATAATCTATTGCAATAACTATTGCGATAGCTTATCAATAAACAAAAGAGAACACATTGTACAATAAACAGTTTTAATTGTCTTTTCTTTGAACTTTCTTCTTCAAAAGTGACAGAATTTAGTGCAAAAGCAACAAGACTGATAACTCTTAGATCTTCCTGTTGTTATTTTTAGCTGTCCATGATCTGTTTGAAGTGTTCGAAATCTAAAAGCAGCATTTGTGTGCAAATCTACTTTTAGGTTCACGTAAACAACTGGATTGAATAAATTATTGAAACTATCAATAGCTAGCCATGCCATTGATGCTATTGAACGTTCGTTAAAGTTAATACTATGGATAAAGTACTATTGACACAGTAACTATTGCGATGAATCGATAGTTTGATCTATTGTTACATCCCTACTACCTATATGCTATCCCGGGGACCCACAGGTCAGGGTTCAAGTGCACAACAACAATAATAGGAGTCAAGGGCCATAACCCTGGAAATATTCACTATACCGATATGAGCTTGCTAACGCTAATAGCAGAATAAGGCATCATGCTAAATTCAGAATTTCTAGTTAGAAATCTTCTATGGAAATAGAATTTCGGATAATAATCTTATCAAGAATATTGTATGCAAATATGTATAAAGGAATTAGATATGGATATACATACCTCCTTAGCTTTGTCACTTTTGATCGCAGTTCCTTATCATATTCTCGTATTTTTGTGATCTCAGCCCACGCTTCATCGTCAGGTCTCTGGTTCACTTGGCACCGCAGGTACAGACCACTCCATAATGACTAGAGAACAGACACACATGTGACGACGTAACTTAAAGGGACACCACATCGAGGGTAATAATGAGATCTACCTATGCTAACGAGTGACAGACCCTAAATTAAGACAGTAATTAGTAATAAAAAAACTCCATGTATACAGTGAAGCTAAGTGTGACTCATTAGCAAACAAGATAATCAGCATAGTAAGATAAATCTGATCTCATAATTATCCTCTTTTTAATAGCATTGCATTACAGAGCTACTAATAAAGATAGGGTAGCCTCAAATATCATGCGTTTTGCTCTGAACTATCATAGTTAAGAAGGCGAAGTGGTTTCATCCTTGTGATAGTTGATATTCTTCAAAGGCATTTAGAAGTTGGTGTGATAATACAAGACAGTATAATGGATTACAACTTCTTAATATGTTTCTCACGTTTCTGGTCCAATAAGAAGTAACCAGAAAAGTTGCAAGAAAATAAAGAATTTGTAATCCATAATATTGTCTTGTATTCATAACAGTTCAGGGCAAAACACTACTTCGCTCTCAGCTAAATTATTTGTTACACATTTTTGTTGTATTGAGTTTCGGTTACAATGTTTTGTTAGGGTGTAGAAGACGGTAAAATTTTCTATAATATCCTCAAAATCACTGGGTACCTAGTAAATTACCCGTTTTCTTTAAATTTTCCTAATTCAAAGCCAATTAAAAACATGTGTTTCTGAAACCCATTATGCTTAATGACTTTTGTAAGTTTGAGCTTACCAAACTTTGCGGTGCTACAGACGGCCAGATGACAGCTGGGTTAGGGTCATACATGGGATTCAGGTACAGCTGGAGAACCTCAGGTCGGTTTATATACGACCTGAAACAAACAGTCATAAGGCATCTAGATACGATCTTGGCCGCTTTTGTCTTGCATTTATGGATAACAGGGTGACATACCCTCTGATAAGCTCAAAAAGATTCCTTGTCCAGGACTAATCCACATTTATTGTATTCACTGACCATGAACAAATCCATAATATTTGTTATATTGTTTGTGAAAACATCATGTAATAAATGTGAACCATGCATGTATTGTGGAGCAGCATTTGCATAAGCCATCTAGGCTTGTTTGCCAATCCATTCCTACTTATTTTCCTGAAAAAAATATGTTATTATTTTTACAGGAAGAAAGCCCCAACATCATGGTGGCTATGCATTTCAGTGAATCCTGCAAGTATCGGCTGAAACCAGCGAATCCATTGTGGTTCTACCGCTAAAATTAAGTGAAGCATTGCACCCAAGTTCTCTATTGCAGACAAAGTTGCCATGCTAAACACTGCGCTTCCCATATAATATGGATATTTTCCACCCACTAGTACATGCTCAAGGTGCTACATAAAAGTATGGAAATAAAAAAAATAGAGCCATGGGCTCTGTAGCTCATCAGGGTTTATATTGTTTAATGATGAAGACAGAAATAGATTTTAAGGTCATGGCTTGAGTCCCTTATTTGAGGCACCACAGGGTCTCCAAATCTAAAATTTAGAATCCCCATTGACAGAGTCTGCACACAATATTACAGCCTTTGAGGTACATTTGTTCTGGAGTAGATGAAAATAGGTTTTTAAGGATGTGATCCCTGTGACCCCATTTGGGGTGACAGGGTCACGAAATCTACAATTTAGAATCCCCATTGGCCAAGGAGTCTGCACACAACTTTTCAGCTCTCTAGACCTTTTGGAACTGGAGAAGAAGATGAAAATAGGTTCTTCAGGATGTGACCCCGGTGACCCCATTTGGGGTCACGGGGTCACAAAATCTACAATTCAGAATCCCCATTGGCCAAGCAGTCTGCACACAACTTTTCAGCTCTCTAGACCTTTTGGAACTGGAGAAGAAGATGAAAATAGGTTTTTAAGGATGTGACCCCGGTGACCCCATTTGGGGTCACGGGGTCACGAAATCTACAATTTATAATCCCCATTGGCCAAGGAGTCTGCACACAACTTTTCAGCTCTCTAGACCTTTTGGAACTGGAGAAGAAGATGAAAATAGGTTTTTAAGGATGTGACCCCGGTGACCCCATTTGGGGTGACAGGGTCACGAAATCTACAATTTAGAATCCCCATTGGCCAAGGAGTCTGCACACAACTTTTCAGCTCTCTAGACCTTTTGGAACTGGAGAAGAAGATGAAAATAGGTTTTAAAACATGTGACCCCTGTGACCCCATTTGGGGTCATGGGGTCACGAAATCTACAATTTAGAATCCCCATTGGGCAAGGAGTCTGCACACAACTTTTCAGCTCTGTGGACTTTCAGGCCTGATGAGCTAAAAATTAAAAAATTAAAATATGAAAATGGATGATCTATTCCTCCTCATTTTAAAGGAAAACTAGGTGGATTGTTTGGAAATATTGAGGCATTATTTCAATACAAAGTGTAGTCTAATGAAAGGTAAGGACGGTGTAAAAGTATGAAAGATTAGAGTAAAGAATTATACATACCATAGGGAGACAGTGCGTGACGACAGGTTGTGATTTGCCCTCTCTTTCTCATTATTGCACAGGAAGGTTCCTTGAAAATAAATTTTAATACAATAAAAACTTTAGCTGCTAAATTTACTATTCCTTAATCATTCTGAATGGCCAATTTAGAGGAATAACAAGCGATTAACAAAGGAAATAATGGAGGATTGCAAGGTACAATATGGTACAAGATATGCTACCATAAAATATATTTGTAGTGGCAGTGTTGAAACATCCTTCTGTTATATTTATTAACTCTGTAGTTTTGTTACATAGTATCATAAACTAAACACTGTCAAATAAAATTAATTCTAAAACTTTTTAACAAAGTATCAGAGGTTAAGATTTGTAAGTCCATGGTCATTGAATTACCAAATGTTACCTTTGACTCAATCAAAACATCACATTAAAGTCTTAATCAACACTTTTTTCAACAATCAAGGCGCTATCAACATTGGCTTGCCTGTCATAGTTTTGAAGCTTAGAGTAAAATATAATAATACTGACAGTGACAAGATTTTTCAATCTCTGAGTATGGGTTATCTTTTTATACATACCATATTGGGAACTGTAAGCTTGTTGAAATAACAAAACTAAAAGGTCTTCACTAAACTCAAATGAACATGGGAACTGCTGCCAAATCTGCAAAACAAAGGTTAAAGTATTCTGAAACTCATATCTCTCGAGGAATAGATGAGAATGTGACTGTTTTAACAATCAGAAACCAATCCACCAAGAGAATCATCTGGCACACTGAATTTTTACATATTGAACCAAAAGATTTCACACATCTTGCAAATTAGCACATGTTCAGAAGGAAATGGATGTTCCAGAAAATTATAAACTTAACAAATTTGACAACTGATAAAACATGACTTGATATACACCAATAAAATCATGTCATTTTCTCTGCTCAATAGTTTTACATGTAGTCTGACAAATATTCTTAAGAAAGAACTTTTGATGATCTCTGTAGCATGTTTAACTTTTAACTGGAATTTCAAGTGAAAAAGAATATACCTGCCAGATGCTCTCTAGAAAGAGGAGAAAAACGGGCGAACTTTTGATGATCTCTGTAGCATGTTTAACTTTTAACTGGAATTTCAAGTGAAAAAGAACATACCTGCCAGACGCTCTCTAGAAAGAGGAGAAAAACGGGCGACTCTTGTCGCTGTTTTGTAATAGCATATGCCGACTTGGAACAGCGACTACGGAAAGGGTGGCCTGCTTGAATCCATTCCCTTTCAACCAAAGCTTCAAACCTGAAATTCAAATGGTTTTACACCTACATAAATACATTGATCAACATTAACTGTAAGATCAAGGATAAAACAAATTCATCGACATCTAAAAAATGTTATTTCATTGAGAGAATTTTAAAGTTATGAAATGAGGAACAAGTTCTGTGGATAGTCAACTTCTTTGTTGCAATAGATGTGAGGTTTTGATGCAGATATTAACAACAACATCAAGAAAGTGATACTTGCCACTCTGGTATCAATTCCTTGCCTTATACTCGGTAATATACAGTACATAACAAACACTGTTGGAGGTAACAGGTTTACCAATTCAAAAGAGAGTTAAAATGAATACAAGATGTATTCTCCCATTTTCTCATAATTACATTGGGTATCAACAATATATATGATAGATAACTGAAAATATACAAAGCACCTGTTAATAACTAGGTCAAGACAAATGAAATGTTCATAAAGGTGTGATTTACTAAACCAAGAAACAAACGGTCAAAAACCCAATTTATTGGTTTAGATGTCTTAAATTTCAGAAATGTAAAAACATGATAATGAAAAGTTTAGATTACCCTCTAACTGTTCTGCAATCCTGATCCAGTATGAGCTGGGCGATGGACGTCACCTGCAGCGTTGTGTCCAGACCTTCAGACCCGTGTACCAGTACAGATGCACCTGGCACGAATAAACAAGGACTGGTTATTTTATGGTTCATGTCCTGTGAAAGAACATGGGCAACAAGAAATATGAAATGTGTATAACCTCATGAAACCCCAAATATGCATAAAATATCTCTTCAGAGATGGAAATTAACTAATGTCCTGTAAATGACGACAAGAGAAATGAAAGTCATAAGCTCACAAAACCCTAAATGTTCACAAAATATTCCTCCAATCAGGGATGTTTCACACGTCCAAGGTATTTTTTACTAGACTCGGAGTAAAGTGTTAATTTTTTATAATAATATAACAGTGCAGAAGAAATTTAAAAGCATTAAAATATTTATTTATTACATACAAGTGAAATCATATTGGGGTTCATATTTTCCATACAATGTTCTAGGGGAAAATATCACTTTGTCATGATGACGTGACGTCATAAACAATGTCATGATGTCAGGTTTCAACTTATTCTATTCATTCTGAAGGCTTGCTTGGCTATACTTGAAAATATAGTTTTGCAGATTTTCCTCAATATCATGACCACTGATAATTGGAATTTTTTTTATTTATGTCAATGTTATACTATGTTCACGACAGTCATGCCTGAAAATCAGTATACTTTGCAAAAGACCAAAATTCATGCACTCGTGTCATAGTAACAATATGACAATGGACATTGATAAGATATCCTCTATAAACATGACATGAAAAACAAACATGACATACACATATTAAAAAACAAACATGACATACACATAGACATATTAGCGACCAACCTTCTTTGTCAACACACTGTGCCACAATACAGGCACAAGTAAGGACGTCCTTCACGTGTGTTATCCAGTTACTCGCCTCGAACTTAGACAGCCACTTGTCCATACTTGCATTAGCATCACTAGCTGCTGTAATAATTTATTACACAACAAATATCACAATTCTACAAATAATCTCCTGTTTTAAATACAAGGCAAAATTTCTAAAATTATTTGCACCTATTTTGCACCTTAATTATTTTATTTAAAACCCCTAAAGTCTCAACACCACTAGTCTGAAGACTGCAAATCTGCCGGCGGTTCAACAAAATGAAGCGCTTTGTAGCGCTCATTGATCGCTCAATGTAGCGCTCAATGTGCGCTTCTTCTCTCTTGAAAGACACAGTGCAAATTCCTTGAAGTTTGCTCGCCTTGCTACCTAGCGCTACATTGACTAATCGCGTTCAAGAGAGATTTAAAAGTAATTGCTCATTGAGCGATTACTTTGAAACCTATCTTGAACACGGCCCAGAACTAAACATGTCACTCAATCACAACTAAGAGGACATTGCGGTGAAATCTCCTCCTTCCCCCCCCTTGGTGTCCTGACCACTAGATAGGCTACCTCTACGTAAAAAACTATTTGGAATGCCAGCGATGAAAAACATGGGGTCACGGAATCCGATATTACAAGGTACAAATAGTTTCTTTATGTACAAAGCACCACTTGACAGACAATTGAACTTTCAGATCTTACAGACTGAAATCTTGTATAGATAAAAACGTTCAACTTACCCTCCAACAGCTTGATAAGTGAGTCATGAAAAGCTTGACGTCTTTCGACCGGCTGGTGAATTCTCCTCCATAGGGCGTAATGGGCTTCTGGTTCATAGCCGCCCCCTGTAAACATTGACGCATTAACATTAAAGTGTCCTAAACAGGCACTTGTATAAGAATAACTTGAATAAGAAGGATCATCTTCTCTTCTTCAATATCAACTTTACAGACTTTGACATCATTAACAGCTATAGAAATTCACTTCCAGATCATTCTATTTTTCATATTTTATTAATACATATAATAAACAAGATTTTAAATTAAAGATACTTCAAATATATCAATTAAAATAGCCAATGTTTTGATAGTTTCTGATTCAGCCTCCTATCTTCAAACTTTAATTCAAGTATTCAATCCAAGTGACAGACCTTATTCAGAAACTATAGAGTATATTACTTACTTTCATCAAGTGTTTTGTGAGAAGCAAAGTTAAACTGAATCTTGATCAACCAAAGAGTAATCAGAATAAATGATGTGTAGCTGATATAAGGCAGCTTGTAGCGATTACAATACACAAGACATACCTTTAGCCTGGGCCATTTTCGCAACACTTTGGGCTCTTGTATCCACAATGTATCCACGTCGACCAACACCTAGAACTGAATTCAATAATTTTTCATCTTCTCTGCATCTCTTTCCATTTTGACCAGTGAGAGGTTGGCTGCTCCGCATGATCACAGCCTACAAGATAAATAAATAACTTTCACTCAAAAACTATTAACGACAAAATAAAAAAAATATGCACAGTGCAAAAAATTCAAAGCAATCATTTATTTTTTTATCATTATCTTAATACCAAGCATTCATCAACATCTTCAACAATATCTCTTGCCATGGAGATCGAACTTGTCAAAATTGTTCAGAATTACACTGCAATAATTGTTCAAATATAATGAAAATATATTTCTTATTTTATTTGAATGTTTTCTTTCTGAAAAAAAAGTCCCTTAGTATTATTTTGCAAGTGTCATGTACAAATCTGTGTCTGGTAAAAAAAACTACCAAATCAGAATAACCTTTCAGATGCGTTTTATATGAGCAAATAAGATGAGACAATATATGATAGAGATCGGGTTCACAGACGTGCCTTGAAGAAGACAACATTCACATACCTTATTATCTTTATGATAGTAACTCAACACGGGAAACCTTCCGTACTGTCGAAACATCGCCGCTTTAGATATCGTCTCATCATCCACTGACTTGGGTACGATCACTGCAGACGGATAGGAGGAACAAACCTAGGAGAATATAGGTAATATCATAAATACACGGGATAACCAAAAATCTGCAATGCATTCTCATGTGTGTTTGAACTTTTCCTTCTCCTTCCTGTTAACTAAAATACCACATTTGTCAGTTAAATACGAGGTACATATATATCTGAGCAATAATAGGGAAACAGATGAAGTTAGTTTTTCCAAATTGCAGAGTTGACCTAGGATGGTTGTTCTAGAAATGTTGTATCTCTACAAACTTCTTAAGCCAATTCTGAGTTTAGAATTCTTTAGGTTATAATCGTTTCAAGAGTAAGGGCCCAGGTCTGAAGAGAAGCTCTGTGGTGTTCATTTTGTCTTGTAAGTCCTGCCTGATTAGCAGAATTGTTATCTCATTTAAAGGCTTCTTACACTTATGTTAGTAATCAATTAGATTTGCAATCATGATTTGATTTTTAGATGCCAGATGTGAAAATAAATAAGAAAAGAAAGGTGGTGGTGTTTTTCATAATTATTTACATTTCATTCTTTCCACCTGACAAACTTTACTTGCCTGAAATTCCTTGTTAATGTAGCTTAAGCGCCATTCATCTGAGAATTCTTTGGCACGAGTGAACTCTGTTTCTGGACGAAAAGCCTGCCACCCATCTTCCATAATTTCAAAACTTGCACGATGAAAGAACGGATATTTCAAACTGATGTCATCTGTTGGTAAAAGATTAGAAATTCCTTAAGTATCCATGCATGCACAGGAGTTGAACAATCTTGAATATATCAGAAAGTCATCGACATTAAAGCATTTTTTTGTCTTAAGTCATAGAATATTGTTGGGAAGTCATCCCAATGTTGATAGTTTATTGTTTTTAAAGGAGGCAAGTCATTGACTTTTGGGTGAATTCTTGGGTAAGTCAAAGGTAAAATTTGGTAAGTCAGTGACCTTGGACTAAGATTTGCTTAACCTCTGATGCACACAATCACTACGGCAGTGTATGAAAAAACGATGTGATCCAGTACTCACCAATGTTGGAGAGCTGCTCCACTGAACTTGCAATACTGATACAATCATCCGCGTTCGGTATATCCAGCTGCACAGACTGGAAGTCTTTACATCTCAGGATGAGGCTTCCTCCCGATCCACTCAGCTTCTTCTCCAAACTATCAACATCGCTGTGCAATAGCTGAAATAAATTGAGGTGAGGTGATTTGAGGTTTAACGCCACTTTCAACAGTGTTTCACTTATACCATGACTTCTAGTATTATGGCAGGGAGAAGGCACGCAATCTGATAGAACTGAAATAATTCGATGAAGAAATGATATTTCAGTTTTAAAAGCAAATGCAGTGTTTAATCACTAAGGGTATAAAAATGAATATGCTGTTGGTAAGTCACCAACGAGTTCCAGGTTATCCCACCATGTTGCCGTCTTGTGAAGAAGAAAAATGATGTCAGAGTATTATCCATGACATTATAACACTAGGGTAGCAGTTGAAATCAACTTTATCAAGCCACTAACCATTTGTTCGCATAAGTATCTTAATTTCTAGTCTAACTACTAGTCAGCTGGCTTAACGTTACATACATTTACGTGATCATAATTAAGGCTGTGCAATATTATTGCAATACCAATAAATTGCAATACAGAGTTGTGCAAAACACATATTGCAATACGATTTTCATATCGCAATATATTGCACCAACAAATATTAAGTCAAATTTATTCATTTATCTTGTAAAAGGCACATTTACTGGCTAACTTGTATTAACAAAATTATGTTGAAGTGCTAGAATGTGTGTTGGACTGTATTACAAATGATCTTTAAAAAGTGATTTATCAAATGTGTCATGTTTAAACAGCAAAAAGAGGTATAAAAGTTGAAATTAGCATGTTGCAATATCATTGGCACTAGTTAAAATTGTTTCTGGAGAAATATCTCATTGTCAGAGGATCTTGCAATGTATTGTGGTACGTATAACAATACATTACAGTTCAGCAATACATATCGCAATACAAAAATTGAGGCAACACACAGCCCTAATCATAATGCCTATGGATTCAACTGACACTTTGTGCAGGCAGTATTTATATTTTACTCGTCAGCTTCCTTGTTACTTACCACTGGACAAGTTGGATACCAGTCTAACTGTTAACATTGTTATATTTGGAATCACATAATAGAACGAGAATTATCAACTTTACCCACAACACTCGATGAAATAAACTTGATATTTGACAAGCTTTACTTAGTATCCTCTATATATTCTGTACCCATCTGACAGATATAACATGGCTCAGAGCTCCCAAAATCTGAGACATGACCTTAAGCTTAGTACATACCAATCATAAGAAGGTGATCATACAGTGACTGAGCACATATGATTATTATGCATCTGAATATGTTTGCCCTGGATTGTGATTTACTTTCCTACCCATAATTCCTCTCTTTGATCTTGCCGAGAAGACAGGATAAGGTGATGTCCAGTCACACACAGGGTCCCCTCAACGGGTGCTTTAAATGCTTTCTTTAGCACGACTCCATCCACCATTGGGGTCTTGATAAATTCTGCAAACTCCATCCTCCTAAAATAAATAAAGTTTTCCTTATAATAATGTATCAACTTTAGGATTATATCACTGCTGCTGTGTGCTGTTTTCTTTTACACATAGACTGCTACAAAACTGGTATAAAACTGCTCCAACACCGATAGAACAAGTGTACCACAGCAGGGCGACTATGTTGAAAAATAAATGGATTTGATGTGAGATTTACCAATGTTTCCTCATAAGGGTCGCTGTGTTAAAGAATAACCATCGACTAATATTAAAAGATAGAAAAAATATTGTATTTTTCTTGAAATTGAAAATGTACTGGATGTTCTTTAAATTGATTACCGTAATTAAACAAGGATAGCATATCTATGTTTATCTTGTACAAACTTGATACCCACATGATAAATTTTTTATAAAAGGCTTCAAATAAAAGCCTAAAACACCAGATCCAGAATCCACCAATAAGATTTTAGGTAAAGCGATATCCAGGGATTTATTATGATTTACAGTGAAATATCACATTCTTTCACTGAAATAAAGACGCCATATTTACCTTGTGTCAATCATACATCCACTTAACCATAGGGCAAGAAATCTTTTCATTTTCCATAATATCAAACATATTTCAATCTATATTTCTTGAAATGTCTGCCAGATAATAATCCAAAGGCTTTTGAGAAAACTGTAAGTGATATTGGCGTGGTCACGACATTATATCGTAACTGTATCAAAATAATTAAGGGATATTGCAAAAAGCGGATTGCTCATTGCAAAAAGATATAAATGAAAGTTTTAGAATATCGCAACTTTATTCCTTTTAACTTTCCTTATGTGGAAATGCACCATGCCCATTAATTTACGGTAAGAAAATATTAGATTCTGTTATCCTGACCGGGACTTAATAAAATATTCCAAACAGGAACTATAATATAATATTATCTCATTCGGTGAGTATCTTCCACTTGTAAACCTCTCTCTGAGTCTCTCATCAAGGTTTAGGTTTATCTAAGATTAAGACAGATAAATCATGATGGAAATATTATAATAATCCATTCACTGTTTACAAAATGATAACATTTGGCGAGGCAAAGCTCAGTAGACATAGTCGATGAATTAGTTATCGGTAATTCAGGAAAAAAGTCTTCTTTTGTTTTGGTGTTCGAAATAGATGACATCATATGATCATAATAATCATAATAACACTAAAAACAGAATGTGCACACCAATGAACCTGCACACAATTGCACAAACTTACCCTTTTCAATTTATAATTCTTCTTCGATTCCCGAAATCGTACACATTCGTTGCTTATTCCTTCGATTTATTTAAATTAGATCTACTTCCTCATTATGAAAATTAACATTATGGACCCGGCACCGACATCCAAATCTCTTCACTCCAAGCGGAAGTGGGTTGATACATCATGTGTGTTCAGTAAGAGAATATCTCGTATTGACGCAGATGCGGAGCTCTCGACCAGCTCGTGATGTTTGATCAATTTGAAATGGTATTTTGAAATAACCCAACTAATGTTGTAGTCCTACTTTAAAATATGATTAAAACTGTTGCTTCGAGTTTTTTTTTTATGAATTGTGTACGCCTACACGTGTGCATTGTCGTTCAAAAGCGAGTTGTTCACGGGCGCTCGTTTTCCAATACGTTCTTGAACAGACCTCTGGTTGTGCTACATCGCATGACAAAAAGACCGGTGTTAGAATTAAACCACAGCTGGATGTTAGAAATAGACCCACGCAAAACTGCATTTGATTTGATTGAAATACAGCCATTGACTCTGTAGGTCATCAGCAATAGAATGAATTATTATCAAAGGTTTAAGACTTAGTGAGTGAGATGATCTAAAATTAGAACCATGGGCTAAGTAGCTATCCTGCTTTATAGTGATTGAAATAAATAGTTCTCCAGAAATAAAAAAAACCCACATTCTTTAGACGTAATACAAAACTGTCCAGTGCCAGTGCATGAGACCAACAACACTTGGTGCACCATACTATGGTATTTTATGATCACATCAGTCAGCTAGTGTATGTACACTGAGTTAGTAGTAAACGAGAGTTAGTCTATCTCTCTTGAATGATTAATGACAGTCTGTTGTGTTTTGTCTGGAGCTTACAATCGTGCCTAACACACACGTAACAGTAATTATGTATCACCTAGGCTGTGCAGCGATTAGTCATGTATTAATATAATAACACATATAAGTGTCAACTGTAGAAAAGTCCTCTCGAATTTCATTTCCACAAAACATACCCTGATAGAGCAGTCTCTCTGAGGTATATTCTCCAAACACTGAGTGAGTGAGTGAGTTATTGTTTAACGCCGCTTCGGCAGTATTGCAGCCATTAGCGGCGATCCAAACACTGATCAATGATACAAAACAGTACATTCTTTGAAGAAATCCATTACATATAATGCTGTTTTTGGTACCTTACCACCCTGCAACTCATATCCCAAAGACAACTAAAACAACCTCCCTTTCTGACCTAATTTCACCCACACCCCCACAAAGTAACCCTACCCCTATGCCTACTCTCTCTCAGTTACTCACACATCGTCTGCTGAAACGGTGTTAAACAGTAACTCACTTACTCAGTTACTCATTGTGTAACAGTCTCCGCTCTCTCTCAGCGCTTAAAGCCTTAGAGCAAACATGCACTGTGTTGAGAGTTTCAGGATCAAAGTATGATGGGTGCATTTATGTTATTTTTAATGCTAGAGGCTTGAAATTTTGATCATTTGATATCCATTTTACAATGCAATACTCACAGTTTTTGCTTCCTAGTTGTTTTAGTTTCTGTTGAGAAGTTGAAAGAAAGTTTGAGTTTGACACCTATTGAGAAGAAGTTGTTTGAAGGTTTCAGTGAAAATGTCTGTCATGCCCATATTTAACTGGGGTCAGGAACAAACTTTGATCCCCTAGTCTCAGCTTTGAGGGTGCAGTGGTTTTTCGAAAATGTGGAGAGTTTAGAAGACAACAGACGATGAAGAGCTAAAAAGCCCATCTGGTTTTTCAGACCTGATGAGCTAAAAACTAATAGTATCAAGTCATACAATAGGAAAATGTTCACTATGATTAAGTTATTTTTTAGAGTCGTTTCAAATGTCAAATGTCAGCAAAATTTAAGGCAACCAACTCTAGGACATGGGTAGAAAAGGATTTCTATGTCGACATAAGGTTCGTTATTTATTTACTCTTTAGCAGAATACCCAATTTTTTTATGTCAAAATCACTGCAAAATCTAATAGTTATCTACTGTCTAATGTTTAAATGAGATGTCAAACTGAATTGAATCGTCATTTCCAATGTTTTATTCACAATTTTCTTGTAAGCACATCAAAGCCAGGGGCTCTGTAGCTTATCAGGAATTGTATTGTTTGATGCTGAAAACCTAAATAAATTGTCCTCAAGATAATGCACAATCATGACCAGAGAATCTTCAAAATTGTCATATCAAAAGCATGACTGAACACTAAATTTTGATAAAATTGGTTGTCCAAGTATCACAATGAACAAACTTTCAAACTTTCCTAAGGTGCAAGGTACCTCTCTACAAATTTTAAACTTTGGGAATATAGCGGCTCTTGAGGAGAAGTCGAAATACCATAAGCCAATCTAAGCTAAAATTATAATTTCGGAGTTCTTAAAATGGTGCACTTCCTTAAATTGAGCTTCTTCTCACATTTTCAACTTGTCGTCCAGAACTGCTGCATCCCAATAGCTGAAATGTTGCGTGTAGTTACCTTGCACCTGGGAGATCAAAGTTTGTACATTTGGTCCTTACCCCGTTCCTCCAAAATTGGTATGACAGGCTTTGTCCTTTAAAGGTAAACCGCCTCCAAAACCAATGGGAATGGGAAGCTCTAATTTTTAGAATAATATTTATTTTATATGACAGTTTTTAAATTTGGTCTTGATCTCTTCAAGTTTGGGTTTGGCTGGGCAAACATACTTGGATTGTGTCTTTTTTTGACAAATATTCCATGTCTCTTTTCTCAAGAAGGTTTATCATTGCATGGTACATCTAGAATATAACATTTTCTACATCACAAAATGAAAAGAGGATTACATTTGTCAAGAAAAGATGTTTTCTGTTATATGATTTAATCATTATATCTTCGGAGTAATCATGGAAGTTTTGTGATGAGTCTAAGCTTGAGAGTTATTATCACCATAGCAACAAAATGATCACAAGCATGTCATGACATCAGAGCATTGTTGTTATCAGTGACAACTATTCTTATTGATGGGTCCAGGGGTTCCATCAGGTGAGGTGAGGTGAGGTGATTTGGAGTTTAACACCACTTTCAAGAGTATTTCACTCCGGTCCCCTTGATCAGAAGCCGAACGCGCTAACCACTGCGCTATCCCACCCACGGCTCCATCAGAATTACATCATAAATTGATCATTCCTGTAACAAAGAAATTTCAAAAGGACTGCTTTGTTTCTGGTACTGCGCTGAAATCCAGTGTACCATTGCACCCAAACCTTACTGCATGCAGAACAGTTTTCCATAGCAGACAAAGTTGCCAAGCATCTGGCAGGACTCAAACTCTGTAGGGTTTTGGAGTTCTGCTCTGGAAATGAACCTATCCCTGAACAAAGTCCAAATCCAACACTTTTCTATGTTTAAAAACAAAAATAAAATAATATTTTCAGAAATCTGAAAATATCAAAAGGCACCACTTCAGTTATGGTTTGAGAGTTATGCTCTGGAAAGGATATGATTATGGTTAGTCAGACAGACAGGGCGATAACTTCCAGGGTATTTCATACTGATGGGATAAAATAAACAGCAAATTGATAATCATTCTGTTTTTTTATTCTTCCATTCCTGTAGTATATATAAACATCTTGTTGCTTTCTGTACATACATTCTAATGACAAATGTCTTTAACACACATGTATGGTTGTGACACACTTCAACATCAAGCAATCATGCTTCACAGCTCATCGGGAGTCCACAGGTTATATAAGCCCATCTGATACATGAAACAAACCAGACATGAGATATATGTTACAATTCAACTATTAGCTATCACTGTAACTCTGCAGGAAAGAATATGGATGTAGCTGAGGAAAATTCATTAGCTTGATGAAGAAGACAAGGATTTTATGGATGATCAACTTCTTTATTTATCAAGCTAAATACCCTGAAAAACTAATGCGGACTTGATTTAGTTCATGAGCATGCTTGAAAATCATTCTTTCCTTGAAGTCAAAATGGGAATGAATCCATGGTATGAAGTCCTGCAAATATTTTCAACCTCATTTGGAGAAGTTTTTGGCGATAAATATTATTCATCTTCCTATACATCTTCCTCAAAAAAGAAATTAACCTTGTTGAAAGTATCATATAGCATTTACTGCCAAAACTATATTAGTCGGCAACTGGGCCAATATGGCAAAACTGGGCCAATACAAGTCTGAGCATGCGCATTTGGTGAAAGACCGAAGATTTTGCTAAATAAATTTAACATACCAATCTTGTTAATAATCAAAATTTCAAATGAAATGTGCAAATAGAATGAAATGAGGTTAATTTAAAAAATTGTCATTAATTAAGTATTTCTGTATTGACCGAATTACAGGTCCCTGGTCTGTGGTATTGGTTCTCGACTTCATCCTGTGCCACTACAACAGACCTAAGACCTGCAACATGGCCAATACAGAAATACTTAATAAATAACATTATAGTATTTTTCCATGGACTAGTAAGAGAGTCAAGTACTACTATAATATTCAAGAAAAATGATTTTCATATTGAAACTAATATGAACTTTTGAGCTAAGTAGAAAAGTTGATGAAATTAAAAACAAGTCTTTTTCTTGTTACAGTGACAATGAAATTCAGTAAATGATATAGTAAGTCAAATGATTCTCAAAGTGAATCTAACGTCAACATTTGAGCAAATCAGATTCAGAATGTTACTTTTGTTCAGGTTCGTCATCCTCTGATCCCAAATGTGCCACATCACTTCCTCTCCTACTTTGCTTCCTGACATTTTGTGACCAATCTACACCAGGTCTATTTGTCCTCATACTACGAGACAGCAGATTCCCTGATGGAGAACCCTTCCTGGATACCCTAGCACTCAGGTTGCTCTTAGCTCTTGGAGCATTCTGGGAGGATTTTTCAACCTGTTTCTCACTTGTTGTCGGAGGAAGATCTTTTGCTTTAGCAGAGGGGAGATCAGTTGTGCTCTTTCTTCTGCCTGGCACTACAGCACCATCTCTTGGTGACCGACGGATTAATGCAAACATTTCTTCCACTGACATTGGTTCTGGAGATCGGGGCCAAGGAGCAAGCATATCAGCAGTCTTTGAGTCATTGCTTGAAGGAGGTCTTTCATGTTTACTTTCAACCTTTTCACATTTATTTGAAAGCTTTGATGTAGAGACCGTGCCCTCAGTTTTCTTGTCTTGCTTACCATCAGCAGCTGAATCTACATGTTTCTGAGGCTCTTCATTGACAGGTTCCACCAGTTTGTTCATTTTGGATGGAGGTGTTTCATCAGCAGCAGGAACTATTTCTTGTGTCTCATCATCAGACGTCTTAAGAGACTTGTATTCCCGTTTGGGGTAATAGCCTTTACGTGTGAACAATGTGGACATATTATCAAGTTTCTTATACGGTCTTGTATCAAATTTTCTCGGAGAATTACGGGTTGAGATATTAAACTTTCTAGAATGATCAACACCACTCATTATACACTGATCTTGAGCTGGTTTGGAATCTTTCAATGGATCCAAATTATTTTCCTTTATTACACCGGAATCTGACTGAACACTTTTGCCTACAACTTTAGGAGCCTCCAGTTTCAAATCTGTAAGATACAAATCGGTTGACTGGGTGCTGCACTTCTCGGGATGAGTTTTCATTATATGAACACTACAATCTGACTTCCTATGGCTGCTGAAACAACACAACCTGCATTTGAATCGTTTCCAACCTAAATGTCTAAATGCATGGCAGCGAAGATTATACAGATTTGAAAATGTTTGAGCACATTTCTTGCACTTCTTTGCAGATTCTTCCACAGTGGCAGCAAGCTTTTCCTGATCTTGAAGATGAAGTTTTTCTGGTGATCTGGATTCCTTGACAGCAGGTGGACTAGACTTCACCTGTAACACATGGGCACACAGTTGTTCAACAAATATTGCCTAAAGCTGATGTACATCAAACATAACTGAACATGAAACCTACATTTAACCACTTTTATCCAGGAATTAAAAAGCATCAA
The DNA here is from genome assembly GCA_936450465.1 of Gibbula magus. Taxonomy (NCBI): domain Eukaryota; kingdom Metazoa; phylum Mollusca; class Gastropoda; order Trochida; family Trochidae; genus Gibbula; species Gibbula magus. The sequence continues at coordinate 22,471,928 of OW388289.1, read as the reverse complement.
TTCACTTTATTTACTAGGGATGAAAAAGTACATTTGAACTTCGGTTCAGTTTGTATTGCGGTATAGAACCCTCATTTCTGTACATTTCTGTAAAATTTTTACCTCAATTCTTAACTAATGTAGTTGTGCACTGTTTCACCCTTATTTCACCAAATGTGACTATTACATTTATATACAGGTTTAACCTCTTGGTATAACCCTGACCGTGACCCAAAAGATCACATTCACATTAATCAATGTATTTATAAGTGCCCAATTGACAGATATTGTGAAATATCATGTTCTTATGCTAACATGAAGATTATATTTCACCAACAAAATTAACTGACAGCTCACAAACCCCCAACTGTAGTTTCATCGCCTTCACATCAATTAATTTAAAATGATAAAAATTATACATATAGCTTTAGAGTTCTGCTAAAGAAACAAAACAAAACCTCGAAAATTTAGCCATTTTCTGACAAACATAAATTTGTTTTAATTCCTAAAGAACACAACACTGCCATATTTATAACTTCTATTCCAAATTTGAAGTATTTTAAGTATTTCAATAAAGTCATATTATTTTCAAGTTATGATCAAGAAAACATTTTGGAAACATTTTGAAACTTTAGCCATACTTTATACCACATGAAATATATACCACGAATTTGCAAAAGAAATATGCTACCCTCACTCTAATGACATGACTCACTTTTTCTCTATGTTTTGCCTCCACTGCACCAACATCTCCTTCAAGCCGACCATCTTTCTCAATAAAACATCTTTCTTCATTACTCATCTTAGCTTTAAATGTTCTGTCAGAATTAGTTCTATTCAAAGTCTTGGGAGATAAACATGCACGCTTGTGATTTTCTAAACTGCTTCTTCTTCCAAAGGTTCGTTTACAAAAAGGACAGGCAAACACAACCTCTGATTGACCTTGGTCGTGAGTGTTTCCTTCTCCCCCAAGTCTCTTCCCTGTACAGGATGTAGCATGCCTGAGAAGACTTATTTTCTTCAAGAAAGATTTACCACATGGGCATTCAAGTTCTCTAGAGGTATTTCTTAGTAATCCATAAGTATCTTTCCCAAATGTACAAAATTTCTTATGTTTTGTGAGTCTCACTTTTTTCCAGAAGACCTTCTGACACCATTCACAAATGAGTTGATGGGTGTACTTTTTCTCACTTCCGTTGTTCAAATGACTTGATAACTTCGGAGGGCTAGAATTAACAGTACTTTCTTCCATTCTGGGGACATGCCGGCTTGCAAAGGTGTGCTTTGCGCTCCTTGAGGTGTGTTTTACAGTGGCCTTGGAGACAACTTTGGTATTGTCGGGAACAATATTTTTTTCAACTGTGTCTGATTTGTCTGAAGACTTTGGAGGTGAGGTATCTATGTCTGCCGTATGTGCAAGCTGATCCTTAGCTTGAACACAAGTTTTTGTTACAGTTTTTGTAAAGGCAGAATCCCTTAGAGCTTTTCTCATTTTATTGATTTGATTGGGTGTCTTTTTGTGATTTACACGTAAATGTCTGGTCAAACCCCAAAAGTAAAAGAACACATTTGTACAGCAAGGACAGGGGAAGAATGTTCGCATCCTAGAGTGTTTGGCCTGTACATGATCAAGCAGTGCTTTCCTACAGGAGTATTTTGTATTGCATTGAAGGCACTTCAGCGGAGACATTTCAACATTTTCACAGTTCTCTTTGACATCAAGCTTAAGTTCTGAATCTGGTGATACAGGCGAGATTTTGTCTTCATCACAGACATTTTTCTTCTCTGTAATTGTTTCATTTTCTTCCTTTTCATCTTTACAACTGACATTCTTCTCATTAGTGACTGACATTTTGGCACACACATTTTCTGATGATGCTTGTGCTGCCAGTGAGTTTGGATCAGGTTTGGAGTGGGAAACAATTTTTCTTTGATGAACACTCTTCTCTCTGTGAGATATATGCACTTCATCTGGATACGGTGGTTCATCTGTATCCTGTGTATCCATATGTTCTTGATACTCAACTCTAACTGCATGTGGGTTGGACGCTATTCTTGAGAGAACAACATCAAGACTCTTCTTGGACTTCTTTTGCCTTTCTACTTTCTCAGCTGCCTTGGAGTAAAGCTTGTACATCTCTGATTTTCCCAAATGTCCCTCAGTTATTTGTTGCAGCGTGTTCTGTACTCTCTCATCACCAGACTGCAGGGATCTACTCTCCAGACTTTCTTCACCATTCTCTTCCGGCGAACACGGATGGACAACAACAACATCTTCTTCCGGCAAAGACTTGAGGAAGTTCTCTTGGGCGATGACATATGCTTTCTTACAATACACACGCTTGTGTGCAACGAAGTTTGGCAGAGCCCTGAATAGTGCTCTACAGACCTTGCATTCAAGAATGATGTCACATTCATCAAGCAGTAGACATCGAACCTCAGGGGACCCATAGTGGACACCATTCAAAATCTGTTCAATCATGCGACCACCAAGCTGAATAGAGTTTCTTATTTGGGAAAAGTCAATGTCAGCAACATTTTCTTCCCCAAAGTCATCATCAGCCATCTTCAAATCTGTAAACAAACAAACAACAAAATTACTTTCACTATGCATATTGTCTGACTCAAAGAAATGGTGAACAAATTTACATTTCCAAACAAATATCCACAAGCTGTTCATGTTGAATTGTAAATTGTAAATAATTGTAAATTTATCCAGGGGTAGAAATTAACTTTAAATATATGGTAACCTGCAAGGCTAGTAGTTTTAATTTCTACTAGCCCAATACAAGTATCAGTAGCCCGTATCTCCTAGTAATCTAACAATTATAAAATGTTATGTCTGAACTACAATGGCAAGTATTTTTCCTACTTCAATCATTCACATCTGATACCATTGTTGCTGATAAAAACAAGAATATCTTATCATACTAATAATGATTCAGAATTTTTTAAAGGCCCACAGGGCTAGTAGAAGCTAACATTTACTAGCCCAGTGTCATTTTTACTAGCCTCGGGCCGAAGGACTAGTGTTAATTTCTAGCCCTGTTATCTATGTAAAAGATGTCTGTGGATGTTGTTCGAAGTTTATTTCTTTTCACAAATGTTACATCAAAATGATGAGATGAAACAGTTTTAATTTCTTTATCAGAAGTAAATGATGTCAAATGCAAACAGATCACCCCTACGACGTTACCATTGACCTTGTGACATCATAGCCACTCACTCGTGCCTATGATGTCATTGCATTAAAACAAAATCTGTTGGATTTCTTGCTACTACAAGCTTACCTTGGTTACATTTTAAAATTGTAGTTTCTCGTTTCTTTTAATTTTCGTACAATTTGACAGACTGATCCATTGTTTCATGAGACGGTACATATAAGAAAAGACTTACGAAACCTATGGGAAGCAGATTAAACTTGTTTAAGATAGCAGAAGACAGGTTGTCCAGCTTTTAGTTGGAAAATTAGAGTTTACACTGGCATATTAGTCTTAAATTAAACCGTAATGCAGTTTTGAAAAGAATGACAGATTATTATCTCTATATGTATATACATTATATATCGGAATCAAATGAGCATAAAATCGAGACAATATACACTTGCAATTAATTATTAAGCCAACTTTTAAAACACGGTTTAAGTGTAACCTTGCGAGCGCACTGAAACATGAGTGTTTGATTGGCTGCCTGTTCGCCTGTCAGGAACATTGTGCAACGTTCCATGTTAACAAGAGAATTAGTGAGCACATCTCACTCATATACCCCCGCTTTTAACATTGGTCAAAGAGAAATGTTTGAAAATAGCAAAAGGGCCTCAATGTTTAAACTTTTGTTTGAACAGACCATTATATATAAGTATTATTAAAGCAGAGTAAGTATTACACTTATAAGAATATTTTAGAAGTAAAAGTCGAAAAATTTGAAATATGGCATTAAATATGCAAATGAGGGTATGAAACATTCAAATATGCAAATGAGGGTATGAAATATAAAAATGACAGATGTACACATCAGTGGTTTTGCAACATTTGAACAATTAGTGTCTGAGTTATGAGTGGAATAAAAGTGTGAATGGCGAAAATTTGCATGAATTATGCAAATGAGGGTATGAAACATACAAAAGGCAGATGTACACATCATGATGATTGTACATATCAAGTTTCGTAACATTTGAAAAACTGGTGTCAGAGTTATGAGTGAAACAAAAAGTGTGAATGGTTAAGTCGAAAACAGAGAAAATTTGCATAAATTTAATTATGCAAATGAGGGTATGAAACATACAAAAGGCAGATGTACACATCATGGTGATTGTACATATCAAGTTTCGTAACATTTGAACAACTGGTTTCAGAATTATGAGCAGAACAAAAACCGGACGGACGGCGGGTGCACGGACGGACGTGCTGACCACTATATACCCCCGACTACATCGTAGTGGGGGTATAATTAGCTTTGTAAATTAATGAATAGCACTGCAATTATATCAGATCATTGGGCATTTGAAATTGACTAAATCACATGTTTATACAATAGTCATGCAATTATCATTTGAGAAATTACCAAGTTAGATATCTAAGGATTAGTTATATCAAAGATTTAGTTGTTCTGATGAATATATAATTAGTATGTTAAATCGACAGTATTAAAACATGTTGAAATATCATGTACGCGGATATCCAAGCACCGGGAGTGACATCAAACCCGGGAGATACGCTTCAGTGACTTAAGTGAATCGTTTGTCGGCACTAATTAGGGAGTGTAATTAAAAAGCTGTATATAATTTATGGGCCAATTTCAGAAATTTAAAGTCGGGTATTTGTCGAATTGAAATCTCCTTTTCAGGAAAAATAATACTCTTGATCTTGCTTCCTATAATTGGTAATAACACAATATATCTATATCTCCACAGTAAGTTTGATAAAAGTCTGATGTCAGCTCATTCTCTTCTAGACGATCGTGCTTGTCTCAGTCTTGCTCCCCTACGCAGGGTTACACTCCGCTGCGGGATCGGAGGTTTACCGGAGATGGTCACGGCGAGCATTACATCGTCTAATTCTCTTCCTACAGAGTTAACTCCCTTCAGATTTTTTATCTTTACCTCTGTTCTACTATGGCGAATTTCTCGTTTCTAACAAAATCCCTTGTGGTAGAAAAGATTCAAAGATTTCAGTTATTGCAGAAGATAATAAAATTCAAGATGACAAGATAACAGATTTTGATTTTGAGTTAGTGTTTTTATTTTAATAATCTATTTGGTTAAATAGATTGACTCATTGAGTCGGCAGCAAGTATGCAAATGTTTGTCAGGACAGGAACGGTGTAGCTCAGATAATCTAAACGTCGGTTTATGTGCGATGAGCATGCTAGACTAGGAGTGAGTGAGTTAGGGTTTAACGCCGCTTTCAAGAGTATTTCACTTATATCACGGCTGCTAGTATTATGGCAGAGAGAAAGCCCGCAACGCCATGTGGCTATGTATTGCGGTGAAACCTGCGAGCAACGGCTGGAACTAGCGAACCATGGGTGGTACTGCACTGAAATTCAGTGTAGCATTGCACCCAAACCTGACTGCGTGTAGAACAGTTCTCTACTGCAGACAAAGTTGCCGTGCCCCTGGCGGGATTCAAACCCCGGACCTCTTGATCCGAAGCCGAACGCGCTAACCACTGCGCTATCCCCTGCTGGACTAGGAACGGTGTAACATGCATTACGTGTAGTTTTGGGAATTCATAACATTGTTAGGGAGACAACATCTGTTTCACAATAGTATGATGTGAAGCAGCCTTACAACTCTATTCTCTGAAGATAATGTCAGTTATATTTTATCATAATTCCATTTCCTTCATCTCAACAATATATTGCCATGCTACTTTTTACATAGATCACGGAAACAGTGGACTTCATGGTGATTAATACAAATAAAATCTTTAGATTGATGTTTGAATTGATGATGAAAAGTTGTAGATCCACACTCTTACCAGTACAGTGTCGTGCAACCTTACAGTAGGCCTATCTAATTCTACTGTAATATAGTCACATCGAGTTATGACTGTCCATTTTGCACGTTAGAATTTTGCCTGCAAAATCTAAAGATCAATATCAACTGTTACTACTGCCATGTTATGCGATTATTTGATTATACCTGGAATTCTATATCAATAACACATCTTCAAATGTAGATCGTGAACGGCATGACAACAAATTCGCAAAATGAGCGTTTTCGTCGACTGCAGATTGCAGACTGAGATCTACTTCCTGTAGCCGGTGTATGCTTTGTGCATTGTGGGAAATGCATCCGGGCATCGAGTGTGCGTCTTTAGCAACGGGAAGAGTTCAGTCTCGACATTTCTTAGGTTTGTACAGGAATTTTAACATATTGAGTCAACATTATGTTTCCTCGTGGTATTTGGCAGATATTTTAAGCCATGCGTGTTTACAATAAATAACATTGGTTGTCATTATAGTTGATTCAGTCAACTGTAACCTTTCGTGTCTAAAAGTTGGGAGCATCCATGCACTGTGTTTGTAAACAAATAGTGACGTCACAACCACGTGTTATCTTTCTCTGTGGCAGGCATTAGTCAACCATGGTTTGTAGTTGGCAAAATGAGAATCTCTCACCAAGAATCCCTCACCTTTGGAATCCCTCACCAATATTTTCACCAGGTGATACTATATGTGTTATCACAGGTGAAGTTTAGCTCAAATATGTTGCGCAACAGAGATGAACGACTCAAATCGAAATAATAATTTTAAAAGTTCAATGTCCCAAAAATTCAAACTCGACACCCATTTGAACACATGGTCGTGCTCTCTTAATCCCCAAACCATGTGTTTACGTAACATTTACACACGTAAAATATATACAATTAATTATCTTAAGCGCTCAGAGCGGCTTTTCATGGTGTTCTTCTCCTCCATTCCCACTCACAAACCTCCGCAAAATATTATTTCGATTTGAGTGGAGAGAAAGACGTTGCCAACCTTTGCTCACTTTGTTATCACATATGCAAAACTGGTTGTTCATCTCTGTTGCACAATATATATTTGCGCTAAACTTCACAATGGTGTAATCAGGCACTAACATTGTATGCCTATTTATTACTCAACCGTGGTGAGATCACTCATTAGATAACAATGAGTTGGTTACACACATGTGTAATCGTAACCACCGCCTACTGCTATAACGTCATAATCAGCGCGTGACGTCATAGTCGTTTTAGGTTTACGTCACAATGTTAGCCGCACGACTGCAATAGCGGGTGACCTATTTGCAAGTAAGCGTCACTAAAAACGATTTCCTTTCACTTCAGCGCTATTTACATCATTGAGTAATAAATAAAATACTAAACTATAGGTCCCTTTTGATAACATGTTTATGAAACTCATGAATGGCATTGGTATTTAACTCGCTTTCGCTCGTTAAAATACCAAGCCATCCACTCGTTTCATAAACATGTTATCAAACGGGACATCGTTTAGTATTCTATATATAATATAGAAAAGTCCCTGGTGTAGGCTAATGAGTGTTGACTGCTGTGCATAAGCTGCGCACAGACCAAGCAGGTATATATATAATTAACCTTGAGTGATTGGTTTTCAGACGCTTATGACACAAATCAATGTTGACAATAAACTTGTTTTAAAATTAATACACATCACCTATTTTTGCATATGAGCTTTATCTATAATAGATTGGAGACAATTCGTCGGGGAAAATGTTTGATGACTCTATCTTGTCCCATTTACTAAGTTCATCCGAAATTTCAGCAAGCAAATGCCGTTTCAATCAGACATCTGATTGGTCGATACTAAAAAGGGATCCCTTGCTATTTACGAAAGTTCCAGAATATTTCAATAACACAAAGACAACATAGAAATTTTGGTGGCAGCCAAATATGACTTGTTCCAATTATCAAATTATTGTCTTTTTCATAACATGAAAAACGTTCTTCAGGATATAGATGGATTTTAAGCTTAAGATTGAAATTTGTATGATATATATCAAATCTTAGGAAGTTTCACACGAAGCATGTTATTCTGACGGCTAGAGGAGACCTCTCCTTCAGATTGATGACGTCACATTGCTACAATTATCACGAAAAAACTACTCTAATGTGCCCCTTTCGAAAACCAAGTCTGTCCAAAAACCAAGTTCTCTCTCATATAGACATTTTAGACCAAAGTAGAGATTATTTTCATGTTTATCTGCAAAAGTTTAATTTAAAACTTCATCTAAAAGACTAGAGTTTGGGTTTTTTTTACTTGAAAACATCTTTCCAATCGTTTGCCCCCCAAGAAAAAAATCTTTTTCACAGCCTGAACATTTTTGGGGGGTCCAAAATCGAGATTTAAACATAAATCCAGATATTGAAAACCAAGTAAAGAGTGAGAAAAACTTTGATTTTACAAGGCACTTCACCAAAAATTGTCGGGCCCTTATATACTACAGCTTGGTGTTTCTATAACAAGCAATCTCTCCCCCCCCCCCCCCCCCCCAACTTATATTTTCAAAAGCTGTTCGAAACAAAGCTGTCTGAAAGCAAATTTGTAAAATTGGCAGTTAACAAATATTAGTATTTAAACAAATTGTTTTGGAATTCTCTAAATAAACACCGCCAACATCCATTAGTAATATAACGCTAAGAGAACCTGGAACATCTATGAACTCAGCTTCCAGTATGAATGTTTCCTCTTTTCTTCCAGACGGTGACCTGATATGTCAGCCCATGAAATTGTGTGGGAGCCATTTCAACCTTTAGGACCTAAACTAGCACACCATGTTGCATGTGTGATAAAGAATTGTTTGTACCTCCACGGAGGACTATCTGTTTATGCAAGTAAAGAACCATCGAACAAACTCTATAAATTGAACTTGGATGAAGATCATTGCATATGGGGAGAGGTCCATTGTGTTGACAGTCCAGCTTTGAGTCACCACGCCTGTGTTGCCCTTGGAGACAGATATATTCTCCTAATCGGTGGTTGGACGGGTAAACAGCGCAGTGGTAAGGTTTATGCCTATGATGTTGAGACAAACACGTGGATAGTTCCAGACCAGAGTGGCTTCCCGTCTGACGCAGGGCTCAGTTCTCACACAACGACTCTTTTGTCCAATAAGAAAATTTTGATTCTTGGTAGAGAAGGAAGTCTCCGACTGCAAAGAAGAACTGGAACAGCCTTCATGTTAACGGGATCAGTGGAAAAGGGGTTTAAGTTCTCTGACTTTAGTCATTCAATCACATCCCGCTCTGGTCACACAGTAAATGTTGTTGGCTCCAAGATGTATGTGCTTGGTGGGCGGAGTGATAATTTGTTGGAATTCCAGGAAGGATTCAAAAGTGAGATGAAACAAAGTGTCACATTGCTGGATGAACTATTGAAAGTGCCAAATGGGTTTGTTCCAATGGCAAAACTACCATGTGGAAGAAGACATCATGTGTCGATGTCAGGAACACAATGTCTGTTTATACATGGTGGTGAAACATTTGACGGCAAGAGTCGAGAACCTGTCGGGGATATGTTCCTTGTGACGTTGACGCCACATATTCGTTTTTTCAAATCAGACAATTGTAAAATTAAACGTGCTGGTCACATTTGTTTTACAGATGGAGAAAGTGTGTATATCCATGGGGGTGTTACTGGCAAGTCTACAGTATGTGGTGACATCCAAAAACTTGCTATTTCAAAGTAATTCAATGTCAGAACTCAGAAACTATTTTTCCTATTTTATTTTATCTGCAGGACTCCTCCAAATCGAGTGATTGTCTCCTCAGCATTTGCCTCGATCGCAGTAAGTAACAGGTCAATGACATGACTTAAAGTTAAGTAACATTGACAGTGCCCAGATAAGAAGACAATTTAGCAACCATCCACTTTTAAATCATCACATTTCATTGGCTGACAAGTCGGTATCGTTCCAAGGCAAATGCTGAGAAATCATTCAGAAACTTTGGAAGAGTCTTGTGAATGGAACAGGATGAAAATATTCATATCTTTTGACAAAGTTACTGCTTGGATGTAAAAGAAGAAGAGTGCTGTTCTGTTTGTTGCTGTTTTTCTGCTGTATATCCCTTGTTACCAGTATGCTTGTTGCATATTCCACTCATATGGGCTGGAACTAAGCAAACAATATATTTATTAAGAAGCATGTAATGTTTTGTTATAACGTTACAAATGTCTTATTTTCAGACTGTTGATTTATTACCGATAAAAATGAATTATTAATGAGTTTCTAGAAAAAAAATTATATGTCAAAGTATATATATTATGTTACTCAGGTTTCCTTGTCATTTGTTTGACAAGATATTTAACATTTGTGAATATGGTATATCATCAGTCAATGAATTTTAATAAAGTGTTTGAATAAAGTGTGTTTAACAGCGAAGTATCCACATGTGTATATGTAAATGAATAATGAAGAAAAATTTTATGGATACACAACTTCTTTATTTTACGTAACCCATAGAGGTTGTGTGTTCATAAAACTGTTCTTCATTGTTCATCACTTCAACTTCTAGAATGCCCATCAAAGATATTACATTTATATGGACAAAATTATTTGTTTGAATTTACAGCTCATTAGGCCTATATGGTCAAATGGACTTGTGGCATTGACTGGTGTCTGTCTGGCAGCATCCTTAAACTTAATATTTTAATGAGGGTAGGTACCTAATATATCTAGGGGATCAAAGTCAAAAACAAAATGGAAACAGGTGTGTGTATTTGAGAAGTTGAGGGCTATGAGTTTGAGACGTCTCTCCTTCCAACCTTGTTAGGTATTGGAGGGGAGGGCAAACAAATTATTATACCCCCGACCAACGGTTGGGGGTATAAAGTTATACCAACGATTCCGTCCGTCCGTCCGTCCGTCTGTCCTTCCGTCCGAAGACAATTTTTGTCCGATCGATTACAGAAAAACTATTCGTCTCATCCTTTTTAAATTTGGTACATGTCTTCTTCACTACTAGGAGAGGTGCAGTGCGAAGTTTAAACCGAATTGGTGAATTTTTGAATTTTTGGCGATTTTTTGAATTTTTTAACTTAGTCAAATTCTGAGCATTTTTTGTCCGATCGATTACAAAAAAACTATTCATCTCATCCTTTTCAAATTTGGTACATGTCTTCTTCACCACTAGGAAAGGTGCAGTGCGAAGTTTAAACCGAATTAATGAATTTTTGAATTTTTGGCGAATTTTTGTATTTTTTAAATTAGTCAAATTCGGAGCATTTTTTGTCCGATCGATTACAGAAAAACTATTCATCTCATCCTTTTCAAATTTGGCACATGTCTCCTTCACCACTAGGAGAGGTCCATTGCAAAATGTAACACGATTTGGTGAATTTTTGAATTTTTGGCGATTTTTTATATTCTTTTACTTTATCATAGCTAGAATGACTGAAGCTACTTCTGTATTGTGATTTGTTGACTTCATCATTTTCTTTTTCATGTAACTTTCATCAAAAGCTACTTTTGTGTTCTCGTTGATTTTACTTTTTATATTTCCACTGGTTATATTTTGGGAAAAGTTAAATTTTCTTTCCTTTCAGCCATTAACTGCTGTATATCTCTCACTGTGCCTTCAGGGGTGTGCTTCCATGTACCTGTTGTTTAAAGTCACTCGAATGAATCATTATGATGGATTAATTTCCAAAATAAAGTTGAAATCAGTGGTAATAGCAGTAGTGTATTATATTACCAATACCTTTTCAAGTTACTTTTATTCCTATTTTGACTTAAACCACCTTTTTCACATGAAGATCGAGACTTGTCCCACCATTTTCACAAACAGTTTAATCTTAGCAATTACATTTCAAAGCTTATCAATCCTTAGGTGTGCAGACACCTCTCTCTTTAAGTAAAATAAAAATGTCAAACTTAAACAGTCGGGGGTATTAGTGAGCCACGCTCACTTTTTTGCTTGTTTGTTTTTGCTATAGTTAATGTCATTTAAAGCATTTTGATTGATATATTTCTATAGTGATTTCATAATGGCTCTATTTGTAACAAATATTTCATGTTTTCTTGTTTCCCACCTCGTATTTAGTGCAAAGCAGAGGATAAGGTACATATATTCGATTGGTTTAGTGCAAAGCAGAGGATAAGGTACATATATTCGATTGGTTTAGTGCAAAGCAGAGGATAAGGTACATATATTCGATTGGTTTAGTGCAAAGCAGAGGATAAGGTACATATATTAGATTGGGGGATATGGTATTCGACAGTGTCTGTCCTCAGGAAAGACCAGAGCTTATGACATGGGGTGTTGTTCGGCGTACGGCCGTCATCTGTCATTCATAAAATTTTCCTTAAAGAGCCATCAAGGATGTTAATGAACATATAGGAAAATTGCCAAAAATCTATCTCCGTGAAATATATATATACACTGAATTTTCCCCAATTTTTTTTACCCAAAATAAGCCGAGGAATTGCACTAATTAGTAAAGGTGTTTTCCAGTCTAAATATAGATCCAGACAGGACCAGTCTATAATTTTCAACTGCAAAGCATCATGGTCTAAGTCACACACTGTATTCAGAGACACGGAAGAAGAACAAAGTTTATGATCAATGAAAGAAATTGAAATATATAATTTTTGGCGGTTGTTTATTTACCACTTCATTTAATTTTGTATTTGCTACAGAAATTGGAATATTTTTTTTACCCAACTAGGTATTTTGCTTGAATTTTATAATTAATGAGAGTAAAAATTTGTCATAATTTGCTGGACTTATCTCAATAAAAAGTACATTTAACAGGCAATAATGTGTATATTCTCAGGACATTTAGAAACATTGTTTATAAAGCAATCATCACATACAGTAATGTGTGACAAGGGTAACTTGCAAGACAAGCACGTGCAGCTGGTGCAGCACATGGGTTGTTATGGCGACTTGCGCTAGAGGCGAGCCTTCACTTTTCGGAAGCGCTTGCTGTTTGTGAAGTACGTTTTACGCAAAAAAGGGGATTCTGTTTATATGACGTCATATACCCTTAGCGCGCGCTACTTGAACGGGTACTTCTCTTTGAAACAAGATTTCATTACACTGTTGTGATATAAAAATTATTTATCACATGTCATGTTGTAGATAAAAGATTTCTCTGGCATTTGACGTTATAAGTATATTTTCCGAAAATATTTTTTTATTTGAAACACTAACATCTTTGATGGCACTTTAAGAACCTCTGCACCCTCAAAGCTGAAATTTTGTGGGGAAGCCCTCTCTGTGAGCAGAGATTTTCAGAATTACATCTTAATTACATGTAGATTCAAGTTTGGTCATTTGGACTTGACCCCCATCAAATATGGTCGTGGCAGGAGTCCGCCCTAACATCTTTAAACGACTTCTCCTCAAGAACCAACAATGCTAGCAAGCTCAAAATTTAGGGATATGATCTTTGTTGGATGAAGAGTAGGACTTTTTAATTTCATTGTTCTACTACTGAAAATAAAGGAGTGATAATACTACCGTTTAAAGTGGGAGACCCCTTAGATGATTATTATCTTTAAATGTCAATGTATTATTGTCATATCAGCTTTCAAACATCCCAATTCCAAGCACAATTTATAAATGAAAAAAACACATAAGGACATTTAAATTAAACTATTCTGCTCAGTTGAAACCACTTGTTATCAGAGCTCCATGTTATATAATGATACCATGTTACCATGTGCAATGCAGAGTTGCTGGCCAGTACCAACATGAAGCAAGCCTCAGTGAGTGAGACAGCCCTTTAGACCTAGACTATTAAAGGCTCTTATTTGCACACAGCCTAATGTCTCAGGACTTCAAAGAGTTCCTCAGGGCTGGTTTGGGAGGAGGTTTGGTTGAGGGAAGGGGTCGGGATATATTTTAAGGCTTTGTGTATTAGTTCTCTACTTGTAGGCATGACACCTTTAAGCATAGTATAAATATTATAAGAAAATATTTTTCTCACCAAATTTGTTACTATTCTGTATCATGATTTAGGAAAGATGTCTATACCATTTAAATTGGAAGAGTCGCATACTCTTCAAGATCACTGCAGTAAGTGTGATACATTGAAAACCAATCTCCTTTAAAATGTAGTTCAAAGTCATGTATCTTTATGCACTGACACAATTTTGTCTGGGATCTGTAAAGGTCATGTCAAGGGATTGTACTTTATTTGAAGAACAATCTATTTCAGCCTTGAATATAAAAAAATATATACCCTGATGAGCTGCAAAGCCCATGACTATTTTCAGTTCCTACACGCACAATTGAATTCTGTGTAGAGCAACAGATTTAAACTCATAGGATATGCTGAATAAAGGCAAATTGTTTCACCCCTTCATTGGTCAAAACGTGCATTAACCTGTCAAACCTGTAAAACACTTCACAACCGATGGAGAGAAAAAAACATGCTCTTCGGTAATATTATGCATTTGAAAGAATTTTTCATCTTGTTTTCATAATGACAAAAACAATAAAAAATGTTATTATGTCTTTATAAGCTACACGCCTCCAGCCCAGTGACTGAGTGAGTGACGTACGTCCAAATGTTAGGGGATAACATAGTGTGACATGTAACTCATAGACCGTGTTTTCTCTAAAACACAGATTCCCACATTTCACGAGTATTGCAGACCTTGTGCTTAGTAAAGCATACAAGAGAAAATAAATGTAAATGTAATCTAGTTAAGACGTGAACCACCCGGTGCGTGTTCCTTGAACCATTGTTGAAAGTGAGGTAAATGGCCATCTGTGTTAGATTGTTCTGGCATTTATTAGAGGAAATACAGTACATTTCAACAATGTGAAGTCCCACAAGCGTTAAGGTTTTCCTGTCCTATCTGACCACGGTACCCGCACTCTTTTCCATTAGTAATTACTCCTCTGTAGGACCAAAACACACGGCCATGGCTCTACGGTTGCAATTCTTTGTGCTTCTGTGTCTCACGAGTGAGTATAAATACATTCTATCACTAATTTGTGTCACATTTTGATACAGGATAAGATTTTGTTCCCTATTTTTGCACTCTTTAAAAAGTGTATGATACCACGCCAATTTACTCAAAAACTAAAAAGCATGATCACTGACTGATAACTCATTTCCTGTGTTCTACTCCTAATCAGATTGACTTCACACCCTATGATTGAATGCATGTAAAATTACTGCAGCTTATGTTTAAATAATAGCATGATTCATATATGTCCATTGGGGAAACATTTTTAATTTTCCAGTTTGCCAACGGGACATGTTTTATCCAACTTATAAACCTACAACATGCGAGCCTGAAAATGATAGTAATGTCATACGTAAGGGTCCTTAAAAACGTTAGAGAGTTATTTATGGTCTACTCATAATCTACAAGTGAAGCCATCAACGCTTTACAATCCGTATCATGCCAGAAGTGCAAGTTTTGTCAAGGTATCTGGTACGTGTTGGTGCAAATGAAAAGCAGAGCATGCCAGGACGAAACGACAATTTGCCGAACCCTTTGCAGTTTCTAAATAATTCCGTCCGCGCGTACGTACGAATTGGAGTAACTCAAGAACTATTCATCGTGTTTCACATTTTGGTTCACCACAATGAGTCTAATATGAAGGTCAAGTCCCACCAGAAATTGGCATTTGTTATATCGGGCAGTGGGAATGATACAGAAAAACTTAGATAATGACCAAGTTGGAAATGACGAGAAATAGAATCCCTCGTTGTTGGTTAATAATCCAGTATTTACTCACAGGTGGTTTTTATTCATAGAAGAAGTAAAGTGTTATTTAGCTTAATTCATTTATGAACATTGAATGTTGCTACACGCTTGCTCATACTACAGAAAATAATCTGTTGCGCTTTTACCTGTGCTTTTAATGCTGTAGTGATATAATGAGAAAACAACGTGATTTTATCGTTGGCGAACATCTAACTAACATTCAATTATTTTACCAGCAATGAGTTTCTATTTGGCTAGCTGCATCTAACGATAATTCTCTCCAGACTCAAAGTAAAATTAGATACATGTTATGTGATATAATGTACATGTATATGATGAGATCCCATGAGAGTTTATGTAATGGAGAATGCATTTGGAGCAGTGGATTCGTTAAAAAATAATCAACGATCCCCGAAAGAGCTCCGAATGTCTTCTCCATCTTAATCCATGTACATATACCGTCACGAATCATGCACATGTGATTTGTTTTGCCTTTCAAACAATAAATTCCAAAAAAACCTACATAGTCATCAACATACCCCATCAGAGTGAGTAAAAAAATCGGATAAGGCCAAGTACTCGGGAATAAATAATTGTTCGCTTGTAATTTTCATTCCATTTAGGAATTGATGTCCTTATACCACACACCTGATTTGGTTATCGTATCTTAAACTGTTTAATAAAAAAGCTGTCTATAAACAGAATCCAAACAACGAAACGAATCACTCTGAAAAAAATAATCACACGCTTCCCATCAAGGTATTGATACCATAAACGTTTTCTGAGAAATGCTGTCCCCTTTGAAGATACCTAGAAGATAGTTAAAACAAACCGAAACAAGGGCAATAACTGCGGGAATAATAGTCACGCGCTACTTATTTTCGACTCCATCAAGGTTTCATGTTACATGTAGCTACGACCCTCATGAAATGGATTCTTCCACGCATGTGCAGTGCGAGGCGATGTGATCGACACAAATCCCGCCTTTTCATGCTCTCCTCGTGCGCTTCACGCCCTTACCAGTCAAGTGGAGATCGAAAGGTTCTCACTGACATTGACAAACACAAGCCTTTCTAACATCCCTTCGTAGCATAGTGGATAAAAGCGCTGTGGTAGGCCTAACGAAGAGATGCGTGTTCAAATCCATATTCACGCACTACATATTTAAATTGTCACAATTAAGATATTGTAAAATCCTTTTTAGATACACCAAGACAAAATACGCCAATCTTGAACATATACTCCTTTAGTCATTACTGAAAGTCTCAAAGCCTGACATCCCTAATATTATGGAAGAATCCACTGTTTACAGAATAGAGTGACGTCAACATCATGGATTAAACATATAATACTACAATTTTAGAAATTGACATAGATATACAGTAAACCATACGAAATTGATTTCAACCGTACTCCTGTTACCTTTTGGACGACGGAGTCCTTAGCACAAACTCTTTGCATGTCCCCGAATCGAAGATTCCGGGGTAAATTGTTTTGTTGCATGTTGCATTCTCTCAAAACTTTGCATTTGTAATTTATACACACCTTTGATACCAAATCATACTTCTTCACATGGGGAATTAGAACTTATCTTTATTTTCATTCCAAACTATGTTAATCAGGGGCATCGGTTTTTAACAAACACATCTTGTTCTAACTATATTATATATTGTGGTAAATATGGCATACTTTGACATGAATGTGGGTTTAACTTAATTATTTCTTAAGACGAAAAGAAATATCCATAAAACATGCTTTACCTCTGTTATGATATTACGGCAATATTATGATTGAATTATGATTATTCGATATAATTAAATATAACTGAAATGATCCTTAATTTGTTTGCTATAACATTAATGTGTTAACGGGAATAGCCTCATGAATTTCGTTTAAATCAACACTCTCATCGTACCGTTCTCTTGAAGACTGTAACTGCATAATAAGTAAATGAAAAATTCAAATGTGTGTCCCTAAATCATTTCACCTCAAATAAACCAGCCCGTGCCAAGATAGAAGCTGGAGACAGACGAAAGGAATGACGAGCGAGATTAATGACACGTGTATTCATGACACGCTTGAAGTATATAAACATGTAGCACGAAATGTCTATTTTTAACATACGTAAACAGCAGTTGCCTAGTTCTAGTCATAAAACTGTATTCGACTTGATGTTTGTCCCCCGGGACAGACAACAAGTAAACTTCTCGCACTCATCGTCACCACCAAGTTTCCTTAATATAGTTTATAATTTTCTAAAACTCTGTTACTTAAAGCTGTATTTCCAATATGAATGGAGATTATCAGAGCCCCAGAAAATGCAAAAATGTTTATTGACTTGTTTCAGCATCCCTCATCATTCCTACAAGTTTCATGAAAATATATTTATAAGTCGTTTAGCTGCAACGAACTTTGAAGTAAAAGACATAAAGGAAAGGAGACTTGAATAAAGTCATTTTCCAACAGTAGCTTAATTACTGTACTCAATCTGATTAAAATCGACCCTGTTCCGAGGAATTAAATCTAGTTCACATGGGAGTACGAACTGATTCTAGAGATTCCTCGCCACATGTTTTGCAAGGAAACCTCCGAACAATATGAGTTCGTATCACGATAAATGTACTTTTGTATTCCTCTGTTTTAATCAGCCTCTGTCTGTTTTGTGTTTATCTGTTATCGTTAATAAAAAGAATCCCGTTTTAAAATAATCAGTAATGAAATAGAGATTTTACATAAGTTCCCATCCTGGAAACCAGGGGTACTTTGTTTCGCTCGCTTCACTTTGGTTTCTTTGTTTCGCTCGCTTCACTTTGAAACCAAAGTGAAGCGAGCGCAACAAAGTACCCCTGGTTTCCAGGATGATAAGTTCCATGCCTGATCTGTTATGAATAGTATGTATTTCAAATCTGGATGAAAATTGCTCGAAACAATACATCGAATTCCTTTTCGGGTCCCTTACGTCTACATGTTCAATACAGAATGTTATAGATTTCCATTTCATTCCATCTTATTTAGCTTTAATATGTGCCAATATAACATATGTGATGCTTTCAGTTCAAATAATTAACTGAAATTGAATATACATTCTCAATAGCAACATATAACATAATTCCAAATAACATTGAGCAACGCCATCATCATCAATGTGCAGAACCGAACTACACGTCCCAATTACATGCACAATGAAGTCGCATGACCTATTAAACATTGTCAACCAAAATATGTCTTTGCGTTGTAAACAGTTTTCCAAATTACGTTGACCAATTGACACTCGTAAGTGGTGCAGTGCCTGGTATTCGATAAATTCCATTGTATTTACCTTTGTATAAACACTTCTGGCAACAGTCAGTACTTCTCAATGAACAAAACCATTTATAACGTTTGGCATACGTTACCCCCAACAACACAAATAATGCACGTGTATTTTTTGTAGTTACCTGTCAATAATGTAAAGTGTTTACAGTTCAAAATGAAAGTCGAAATTGATCATTTTATAGTACACGAACTCATCTGTTATGTTTATTGTCGAACTAAATACCTTTTTCTAGTTACGGTGATGAGGAATTAAACAACGTGCTACGATACACACTACAAACTCATTTTTTAAAAAGTTACCTGAATGTGATTGTTTACTGTGAAAACAGTATTGCAAATTTACAGATTCTTGAATCGCCCTGAGGTAAGCAATGCTTCAGCTACATACAGTGAAAATTTCAATTGTCTTAGGAGAAGAAACTTTTAAATGATGCATGGGGTCGACAAGTATGAAAACGATAAAAATCAATATGGCTCCGAAACAACGTGACCTTTTTTGCTTGTCGAGTTATTGACAATCTTTTAAAACAATTTGCAAGTCTCTAGTAGGTATCTAGGATTATTTAGACCCAAATGTCAAAATGAGAAAATTGACAAAATCAAAATGGCGGCTACACCGCGTGACCTACGAATTCGTCATGATGTACATTTTTGTTTGTATTGTTATTGTGTATCTTTCTAACGGTCTTTTGGTCTTTTTTTAACGGTGAATTTTGAAAATTTTCGCTGTGTTAAAAATCCATTTTGTTATTTTTTGTTACATTTATGTTATTTGTTGTTACATTCTTGTCTTATCGAGTACTCACTGTGAAAAAAGTATTGCAAATTTACAAATCCTAGATTCACCCTGAAGATAGCAATGCTTCATCTACAAAATGTGCAAATAAGAACACTCTAATGCAAGTTCCTTCGAAGGAGATGCATTTGGATCAATGGGGTCCGTAACATGAAAATTAATATATTATTATATAAATAGAAATCAATATGGCGCCGAAACCACGTGACCTTCAAATTGATCGTGATTAACTTTTTTACTTGGTGTTTTTTTGCACATATTTAATTTTGTTTACAAGTCTCTTAGTACATTTTGAAAATTTCCCCCATGTTGATAATCGACATTTAGATTCGAACTAGACACAAATGGTTGTGACGATTTTGCCCAAAAGTTCCGCACTGATCTGTAGGGTATAAGGGCTATCATCCCGTGAAGTTTCGTTGCATTTGCTCCAGCCGTATTGGCTGAATCTTGCTAACAAGATGTGTGGAATAATAATAAAAAGAAACACGCCAATAACATTAAGGATTCAGCCAGTGAACAAAATGAAATCTATGAATTTACAAACATTATCGCCAACATTTACATTCGACTATCAGAGCCTGTTTACTGCTCAATGGCAGTACCAAACACAGCTACCTAACACAGAGCATTTAGAATACCTGGATACCTGATATACTGTATATAATGTAAGGAATGGTACATTGTATACTAAAAGACATTTGGTATTCCAATTACCTGTGCCAACTGACTACTGGATGAATGTGATACAATGGTGTTACATTTTATTTTTAGTCTCTTACGTGACTCTAAACTTGAATAGGTTTTCATATATTACACTTGATTTAATAATTTGGAACCAAACCTTTGCCCCAATTTATCAAATTGTATAAGGCGAAATGTCGTTTAGTCTTTTACATTAATCATCCTTATATGGCCAAAACGAGTGGAAATCTCAACAGTTTAAGCCATGATCGAAGCGCCGTAGAAACCGTCATGTATTAACATATTTTTACACACGTATACATCGTAAAACTAGTGTTGCACCAGTACCCTCCAGTACTTTTGTTGAAAGGCACTTACTTAAGGTTCACCAGTTCATATGAAAGAATGATATTACTCACATTGCAACAACCACTATTGACTTTCATTTTTCAGTGTAACAATATTTGTTCATGAATACCAAAATAACAGAATTTTATTAATGCAAATATCACAAAGTAGTGAAACGTTAACTGAATGAAATGTGCTTGGTAAATTGGTAGATAATGCACATATCATATCTCACAGTTAACTTTCCTGACACATTGTCTACTTTCTTATCAGACAACTTGTACTGGTGAAAAACCTTGGGAGTATATATATGTGTATGTATACATGTATATATTCTCTTTGGTAATCTTGTTTGCACTTGGTTGTAATGGTGTTTGCAACCTCCATTTCAATTAAGAAGCTGACCAACCCTTGTTCTTGATTACACGGTGCCTAAGAATTCCTCTCACCTGAACATGTTATGTTCTGACAGTGTGACGACAAGGTCATAGACAATTGTGACCATAGCACTAACATTGTGACATCATAATCTGACCCTCATGACCTCTCGCCCTCGGATTCATATTCGGCAGAATGCGAGATAAACAAAGAAAGTTACATGTACCAAATCTTTAAAGGTTTGATCATCAACACCCTCTAAATGGTATGAACTATATATAGACCGACCAACTTTCATATTTTTTTAGTGTACATTTTTTCGCCAGACTTTTATTTTTAACATCAATTGAAAAACCCCTTCCTTTCTAGTCTAGAGACAAGGTATACAATCGTATCGACAACTGGCATTCAATCGCAGTGGTATCGGCTTATACGTAAGTCTACTTCTAAACGTCGCTAGTGTCGCATCCCCTCTGGGTAGTTGTTAGCGATCACTGTCATAAGAATAGGGGTGAAAAACATTGAGCTCAGTTTTTTAATTATGATTTTAAAGGCACAGAGATGAATCCGACTCCATACCTTTTGAAATGATGATACATAAACCATTAGATCAGCAGTGTTATAATATCTTATACATAGTTTTATATCGCATATACTGAACTCAAACTGTTGTAGTACTATAACTTGTTGCAACAAACAGGTTATCAAGTTGTTATCGATGGTATCTAACGTGATTTGCAAGAGCATGTACTAGAACCGTCATTTCCATACAGGATTTATGTTTTAGACTCACAATATCAGATGTTTAAATGCAATAAGACATAGTGTTTGAAATAAATTTACATGTTTCTATATTCCCAGGCAGAAAGTGTTATTATTTTATTTAAATTATTTCTTTTAAACTCACACCAGAGGGAACATATTTCGGGCTGTTGGACAGGACCTATGTTAACATATTCTGACACTGTAATGTTGGCAGTGGTTTACAGGAAACGCTTTGTCATATTTATGATGCTTGTCATGAAAATATTTTGTTTACTGCATACTGTTTTAGATTTAAATCATTGACCAAGGTTTTTTTTAAAGTTTTATATATGACTGTGTATGACTCTAATAGTTGTGTGTATGGTCTACCTACTAACTTCATAATTATTAATATGGAACATTAACATCAAACATGACCATATAAACAATCTTGGGCACAGGTATTGGTATAAAGCTTAAATGACGAGATTAGTGCAGATGTTAAACGTCGGTGATTTGTTTGGTTACCAACGGAATTGTTTGTTTTATTGATTTATTGTTTCAGATGTCAATCACAGATACGCAAACAATCACAAGTGAAAATGTGAAAATAGCTTGATAACAAGAACCAATTTAGTTGAATAGTGAATTTTTGTTAAATTATTTATGATAAAATATTTATGATCACAGGTATCCCATCATCAGTGACGGTCTCATTTACCTTTCTCAACCCGATGATGCTGGACATGCTAAATATCCAACAGGAACCCACCCAACAGAATGTTCCCAGCACGTCATCGTCAACAGCCTCACCAACAACCTCAACAACAACCTCAACAACCACCTCAACAACCGCCTCAACAACAAAGTCTATTCCAACCACCAAACCGACTACAGCGCCAGACAAGGGCACTCTAAACCAAAGTGAAAACACCACCACACAACCTCCTCATATTGATACAACCACTGAACCAGCGCCTGCTGTTGTATATCCAGCTGAAACGACTACACCGAGAGTGGTTCCTCAAACAGTAATTACAACTAAAATAGACACAAGCACTCAACTACTGAACTTCCCTACAGAGAGCAAGCCTATGGAAACAAGTGTGCAGAAAACAGTCCCTCATTCAACAATAACTGCTCTTAACGAATTGACATCAGGTTACCAAGATGTTCCAGTCGGTGTGGATATACTCGCCAGTATAACTAAGTCACTATCCGAAGGTATTGAGTCAATAAAACATATCATTGATGTAAAACTCCACAGCATCGATGGAAAGTTTTCAAACATGAACCGCTTGATACAGGATACGAGTGAAAAGATTGACAAGATGGGTAAAGAAAACCTTATTGACCAGACTCCACTTCAAACAGGACAACCTGCCGGCAACAACCAAAAGCAGAACCTCGACGCATTATTGACAAACACCCAGACAGGCATACAGAAAGCGCCTGCTCAACAGCAGGAACCTGTTCAATCAATTCAACCAATTCAACCTGTTCAACCTGTGCAGCCTGCACAAACTGTTCAACCTCAGCAATCTGTTCAACCTCAGAAATCTATTCAACCTCAGCAATCTATTCAACCTCAACAACCTGTTCAACCTCATCAACCTGTTCAACCTCAACAACCTGTTCAAGCTATCGAACCTGTTCAACAACGCCAAGTACCAAAACAGCCTCTTCAACATCAAACGGCACAAGAATCTGGATTACAACATACGCCACAGACAGTGCGACAATCTCAACCTGTCGAAAAAACTTTTCAACAGCAACCGCCTCGGCAACAGGTCCAACAGCACACTTCAGTGCACCAGGAACAGTCTTTACAGACCCCCGTGCAACAACAACAATATCAAGCTGCCAAACAACAGGTGAACACGAAACAACAAAATCAACAACATCAATTACAAAACAATCAACAATTACAATTACAACAATCACAGCCTCGAATTCAAAACCAGCAGCAACCATCGTTTTCTCCGCAAGGGTTACGTCAACAAGAACCAATGCAGCAGCAATCCCGTACCACGTTGTCACAAAACACGCAACAATATCAAGGTGCTAAACAACAAACACAACAAATCCGGCAACCGACAGTGCCACAAAAGCAGCAACAGTTATTGCAACAAATCCAAAACCGGCGACCACAATCGTCGTTTTCTCAAATGACACAGCAAGGTTTACGTCAACAAGAACCACTATTTAAACAAGGGCTCCAAGAGCAAGTAAGAGCTGGCCAAAACAACAAACTGCAACAACTGCAACGTCAATCCCAAATAGTGGCGAATGCAAACAGAAAGCAGTATCAACAAGCCATGAATATTCAAGCACAGACGTACAGTAACTTGAACAATTCAACCCGTACATCAAACACGAATCGTGGACCTTCTGCAGGATCTACGGCAACGCGTTCTTATCAGAGACAGAACCAATTCCCGTTTCAACCTAATCAGTTTGCTCAAACAGATTCTTCGAAGTTTAGCATGTCCAATGCTGGTAGACAATACGTTCCAACACTCTATCAAGGGCGAATATTTCCACCAATGACGGCACCAGAAACAATGAATAACGGTGCTCAGACGTACCAACCTTCAGGTATGAATCCTGGTTATAGAGGGGCCTATTCTCTCCCGGGAAATAGAAACATCCCAAGGGTGGTGCTACCGTCACTTACTGGATACCAACAACAACAATACGCACCGAGCGGACAGTCAATGTACAGGGGCATGGGCGCCCAAAATCTCCAGATCATGCAAGGACAAGCCCCAATCATGCCACCTGCCGCCTTCGGCAGCCCTCCGATTAACCCTATAGTCAGCCAGGTCATGTCAATGATTCAGTCAAATTCAACCGATCCCCAAAAAGCAGAAGTATTAGCAGAAATGGTAGCAGACGTGAGTATAAAACTCAGATCTTAGAAGGGGTGGCTGCAGAAAACTAATTTAGTTCATTTAAGTCTGTTCACATTTTGACTTTTGAGAGGTTTTAGTTCTTGGGAAGAAGACTCAGTTAAGGTTTACGATCACAGAATGGTAGGGTCAGTTTCAGATCGGGAATGAAGTTAATACAATTTTAATAAGAAAGCTAAGTGTACACAACCTAGTGATATTGAAGTGACATAGCGTCATATAGCAAACCGAACTCTGGTTGTTAAAGCTCACGTATTAATGGGATTGTTAAAGGTGCATCCATTGTGTTTCATAAAATTGTATTTGTCTTTAATACGTTCCAACACACCCTATGTGCTGTTTGCAATACAAACAAATTCATTCAGCTTGCATATTCATCTCCAATCGCTAAACATATCATAATTACTAGTTTCCAATTAAAATCGAGGAACATCATTATGCATGTGCAGAAACCGAAAGTGCACGCCCTATTTACATGCACAGTGGTTATATGACCTATTGAAGATTATCAACCCAAATTTGTTATGTTGTCTGGTTTAAATAAGATTCGAAAATTACGTTTGACTCATTGGCGCGCGCCACACGCGGTGCATTGTCCGGTTTTCGATCAGAAATCGATACTTTTACCTTCATATCGTCATATCATCTAAATGGTAGTTTTCGGTAACAGTTGGTACTTCTCGATAAAATAACACCATGTATAACGTTTGGCATATCTGACCCCCAACAACACAATGGATGTACCTTTAAGTTTTGTCATATTTCAATATTAAAATCTCAATTGAATATAATGTGTAAACTGGGTTATTGATTAAGTTTCATGTGTAGGTATGAGATAACCATGCCCTTACAACACATATATTCATGTGCTTTGTTTGTTTTTCAGATGGCTAAAGCTGGTAACAAGCCTCGGATGTAGGAGCCTTATAAACAATATAACAGAGAGTACAGCAACTGAACACTGGAGTCTCAGATCTGTATGAGTTTGACCGTTGGTCAATCACTCGTTTGGTCACCCGGTTCAATTTGCAATTTGTCAGTGTTTCACGACTTGCAAGTCCCTATGTGATATCAGATCTGTGACCATATGTTATTCAATAGGGATTCAGTGTATAGATGATTGCATTGGTTTATTCATGAAACGGTGGAGATATTTATCAACGAAGTTGTATTTGAAGACGGTTTTGATGTCCAGAGATTTGCATCTTCTCCATCCATTCTATAATGTTTCAGCACTACTCAATAATGAAACACAATTATGTAATTGAATAAACACAAAAATGAATCGTATTGTAATAAGCATAATGAAGATAAAACATACTAAACGTTTCAGATGAAGCTGATCTCATAACTGCATCATTCCATAAAACTATTGAAACTTGACATAGTGCTACCAGTATGCACTACAGGGTATCTAAGTCAGTGTTGAGGTTTTTCGATTTGCCATTTGTTAATTTAACAATTCTTCAATCACTGTGTATCATCGTATACCGGAAGTAGAGAGGTGTACATCGATGATATGTTTGTAGAGAGGATTAGAAAACCACACACACGGTATAACAGCTGATTTCTCCTATTTCTTATGAAGTTTTGTACACAATAACGAATACATTAGGAAAATGATACATTTTGTGAATGCGGGAGGCTGTTTTAGTGTACTGCGGCATATATAAATAATCCAAAACTTGCTTTGCTCATCGACCCTTTCGACAATTTTGATGCGATTGAGATGTTGAAATATATACAATTTTAAAATAAAAATCACTGTTATGCATAACTTGACTTATCCAGAAATGAACCCATGCCTAGGAAATGGTTTCAGGTTGTTTTCTAGAGCGGTATGTTGTTTTTTCTTTTCGTATCTTGTGTACAGTTTGTATCATAAATTACTGCTTCGCTGTACCGTTTGTAGTTTCGGTTGACGTACCGGTTGTATATTTACAGATGTAATCAACATAACATTTCTAAAGCAATTCTTTAAGTAAAATATATTGCTTCTGCATCACTTACATGTGATGTTCGATACAAATGTACCATGTATGTTATCATGAGGTTCCCTCGAAATAGGCTTATCAATTTCTGGCATTTTTAAAAAACGTCAACACACGGATGACTCATTGATGACCGGGTTTGCACTACGAAAGAAAATGATTCGTATGGTTGCAAAATCTGTCCACGAAATAACAAGACCAGGGAACATCAGCTAAAAACAGCAAAAATACGATAGTACAGATAGGAAACTGGTCAGCTGACAACAATAAACGACAGATAGTGAGTGAGTGAGTTATTGTTTAACGTCACTTTGGCAATATTGCAGCCGTTAGCGGTGAGAAATTTGATTAAGTAAGATATTTAAAATAATAGCAAAACCATACAAGAACGACACGAAGGCCGTAAAAACACTAGCAACTTATCACAATTTGGTTAAAAGCTGATATAGAATATATAAAAATTATAGTTTATTAAAAAGGTTAACTGCCTTTAAGAAGTCAATAATTCTATGTTCACCGAAGTGACTAAACAATTTGAGCAATTGAAATATTGGGCTAAAAAGTTTCCCAACACTCACACAAAATGTGGAACGACAGTTATTTTTTTTGTAATTGTCAATATTATTTTAACTGTTGTGTCACACAAGGGGGCATTTTTTTATTCTGTGTGACATCATCCTTCTTCAACATATGTATCCTCATACTCTTCTGACCATTTCTGTTTGACCTATGGGTAAATGATCTCCCTAAATGTATCGATTAGTATTTGACTAATATAATCATTCCAGTTTAGCGCGAGTAACGTATACGTATCTGTGTTTTGGGGGTACTTTCTTCTACAAAGGCGAGCTTCAGTTACTGGAGTCTTTGCTGCGATGTTAATAGAATATCTAACTATGACAGTATTGTCATCATTTGAGTCAGGAATATTCACAAGCGGCCAGTGATCACCGTGTACTTTGTTTTTTTCCAATCATGCCCTGGAGGAGTGTTATCTGCAAACACGGATATATTCTTGATCTACATTGATGGAATATGTTTCTTCCATGTCTGATATTATTCTGTAAAGACAGTTTGGATGCCTCTACTCAATCTTTTTCGGATCAAGATTTCTCTTTTAGGGTGTGTTGAAACTTTAAAGGCATGGTTGATAAAATCATAAAAATATCCTCCTTGTCACAGTTCTTAAAATATACATAATTAATATTTAATTTGTCACCACTTTGAGATCTGGAAATGAAGGATACGGATGATACAGATGATTTACGTTATTCCGTAAAAATACTACCAACGGTACACAAGATATCTACAAACTGTACACAAAGGAAAACCCACACCGAAGCTTTACAGACTTAAATTACAAACTTGAATTGCATATTGGTTCAAATCACACTGGCTTAAGTTAGTATTGTGCTTAGTCAAGATATTACTCGTGTAATTCAATACAAATGTAACATATAATTTTATGAAATGATTAAACTAGTGCACATATGCCACTAAAAATGCAACCTCCATACTGAGCAATGATAAGCGTATATATAATAATCCACTAGCAAGTCTGTTCTTTATCTATACGCAAAAGGAAAACAATTAAAGGCAAACTTTATTGTGATAATTATCCGTCCTTGATGTTATTTAAAAAAAAGGTGAAAATGTAGCTATGTTACTCCTCTCTACAACCATATCATCGATATACACCTCTCTACACCTGGTGTACGATGATACACAGTGCCAATAGGTGACTAACCTTGACAGACTAACGATCACGATTAAGTTTGAGTGCTGCAAATAAATTACATCACCAAACGATATCAGCAACACGTTCATATTCAGTGATCCAAGCAGTAAATATATTTATAAAAGTATATATTTCCAACCAATCTTACTTACAAATGGGCCACTCATGTGGTATTTGGGTATACTTGTAGGTATTGTAACGCATAAGCAGACTTCTGAAGTGGTGCTGGGCTTGTCCAATGTCCATCAGTCTGCTCATTAGCAGCTCCGACTTAGACTTAGAGCTCCTATAAATTTTTACGCAGTTTCCATCGCCGCCGCCGCGTTTTGTATTGGCTATAACTGTTTTCCTAGAAGGTTTTGAGAACTCATATACATAACTTCTTACTTATACCCTTTGGGAATTTTTTTGACATGATCACATTCAAGGTCAAAGGTCAAGGTCACGAGTTCTGAAATTTCCAAAATAATCCTTGTAAACACGATAACTTGAAAAATATTTATGCTATCAGGCTCTTCTTTGGTGTATATCAACTATGGAGAAAGACCAAGATTTGAAAAAGTTTTCGCTAAGATCCGTCAAAGGTGAAGGTCACATCGAGGTAACAACTTAAGCATGCATTTGCGAACATGCCTTATTTCAACTATTAACAATTTGAATCATTACATAATTGTTATAGACAAAGAAAAGTTGCCATTGACTGTGTAACCTTGAAGATCAAAGGTCAAGGTCACGAGATATGGTCATGCTGAACAGTTCTGAAATCACTAAGTAACTCTTGTCCATGAAGATATTAACAATTATTAGAAATAGGTTTTAAGAACAAACTTGTGAAAAGTGACCCCAGTGATGATTAGTAATAACTCGAATAATGAAAAATATTAAAAAAAAGTATTCCCATTTTATTTTATTAACAGGGAAAGGCGAGACCCTAAGTTTCGGAGCTGTTCTGCTTTTGTGGTGTCCCGCAAACGCTCATCTAGTTTTATGGTAACAGGCTGCTAATTCATAGGCAGAGATAGTAGCAAATCTTCTAACGTATGTATTGCTCAAGTTTTAGTCCATTGACAGAGGACGATGGCGTTTTTTCTTGATGGCTTTTTGCGTTTTTAACACTTATTTTCTGGATTCTACAAAAGATGTTTAACAACTCTAAGAGACACTTAATTTAACCTTGTTTCACAAGATTGCGCCACTAGCCAGATCACCTGATCCATACATTTCGCTATTTTTCTCAAACGTCAACTTGTTTGTCCAATTTTTGTTTTGCGGATAGGTTGACATAAACTGTAAGCACGATCGAGTTATTTCTAACCAACAAAGCACCTTTTAGACATAGATCGATGTACCACTTTGGGGAGAGGCAGTTTGCGACGCAGGAGACTTGAAGAACGGTCAAAGCCATTTAATTCCACCAATCGTTTTGGACTAAAATGTGACATATCAATAAATTCGAGAAGTGATATATGAGATTATGTTGGTGACATATGTTGCTGGTCGATTTCTAACTGATGTTAGGATAAAGTGATGCTCGTCATAAGTACACAACAGAGTATGGTGATCTGAACCAGATAGGGACATTACCAATAGCGTGTACCAATTGTGTGGAAATGAAATTCGTGAGAATTATCCCGTTTGTGCAATTATGTTCTGAATGGCCATCAAAACAATATTTTACATTTTAAATGGACCGCGCTTCAATAAAATATTTATATAGCAACATGGAATAAACTGAACTCCAAAAGTAATGTGACACTCATATGTATGTACAATTGTATGCATTTCTTTTCGAATTGAGTGTATATTGACCTAAGTCGTGATATACAAAAAGCACAATCAGGGAAAAACCTTCATGCCTTCTCTTATCTAAACAAACATTATTGTTTTATCTAACCTTTTGTTGCTACTTGTGATACACGTCCGAGTGACCCAGTAAGACTATGCAGAGTCATGAATACATATGATAAGGCTGCATAAAAAAGTCAACCGTTTCTAGGGCACATTTATCTAGAAGGACTTTATTTTTAGTTTTAATGGAATACATATTGACTAGGGAGGAGGACGTGTTATCTTTTCTCATCAAAATATAGCTTTGAAGTGGTACAATAGTAACAATACAGTACAGAAAACGAAAGCAAACTAGTTCCCAGAGACCCATATATGTAGTGGACATATGGACTTTGGTGTTTAGCAAAATTGATACATAGAGATTAGAACCCGAGCAAGTGTGTCATATGGCTTTTACGAAACGAGTGTGAATTTGTGTATTGCCCAAGCGAGAGCGAAGGTTATACATAAATTTGCACAAGTTTCGTAAAAGTCATATGGCACACTATCGAGTATAATAATTTATTTATTACCCATTCTACTCCATTTGATTCACGTAAAATTAGCCAACTTCTTTTGCGAGGACAAGCTACAATGACGTCACGAACAAACGTTTTATGACGTCACAGACGGGAAGTCGCGGTGAAACATTGGTTGCTAGGCAAATGTGATATGTGCACATGTGCTCATATCAATAATATTATCTTGGTTATTTTCAACTCTACGGGTAATAATGCAAATTCTTAATTTATTGTTAAAAAATGTTGTCACGGGCACATATAAAAGTGATGCACCGATGCCAGAGAAACATTCCATTTTTTAAATTTAGCCTTAGTTATCAACGACTTCTTCAATACATGCCACTGCGTGCTACATACCAATTAAGATGTCAGTGACCACACTGCGAACTTATTACTTTGTACCAATATTGAAGCCAAAATGCCGGACGCGGGTCAGTCTAAAGACGGGGAGTTCGACTCTTTATTCGTGGCATTACGGTGGAATGGTCCCTACCAATTCGTTCAACTCTCCATCCTCCTCTTCGTCAACATCCCACTCGCCTTCAGTCTCATGAGTGTCATCTTTGTCGGTAATTATCAATTATCAAGTTTATTGCAGTTTTACACAATGATGCACAATGATGCACAATGATGCACAATGATGCACAATGATGCACATAAGAGTAGTGTGGCGAACAGTGGTGTAGTGGTCAGTGTGCTGGCCTCCTATGACAAAGAATCGAATCCTGGTGGGGTACCAACTGTTTGTGACGTGGGTCTGATATTGTGTTGTGTTCCTTGGCAAAGCACTTCGTCCACCTTGCTCTCAGTTCATTCAGATGTTTGAGTGGCTATCTGAACCTACACACATATAGGGACGCTTGGAGCGTATTCAGTATTCAGTATTTCAGGGTATTCATACAAATGATGCGCTTTGAGCATGTTCATGCATGGAAATAGCGCTATACAAATGAGTTCAGCAACCGGGCCAAGGCAAGGAAATTTAAACTCTCCACTTTATTTGTACCTATTTATATTGCAAAATATTGATTTATGAATAAAATATGTTACATCTGTCTATGTATTTGAAAAAGAAATAAAATATAGAAAAAACAAAAAACAAAACTCTCCACTTTAGGGAATCAAGTTTGCTAATGATCAAAAGCAAAAGACTATTTGGGAACATTGGTATTCACCTGTATTCTCCATCATCTGTACATATATGTACGTGCATGATTTGGCTTTTTTCGTCTGACAGTCCAGAGAGGAAGTGTTGTATTGTTGAGTACTTGCATGTCCAAATGCAGTGTGCTCCATTGAGCGTATGGCTCCTCAACGAGCAATGTTCGATAACATTACCAAGCCATAATATGTGATATGGCGAATGAGTATGACAGGGTGATTAGACTAACACTAGGTGCAGACACTTTAAGTATGGTATAATGGTTTATAAAATGACATTGATCAACTGTGAACTTCTAAAAGAAAAATAATTAGAATATTACCTATGACACTGTTCTTCTATTATCTATATAACTATATATACCATGGACAATGGGGTCATAAATTGCATATTTGAATATTCTGTGGCCCTTCATAAGGGTCATTGTGGTCATCTGAACTAAAGTTTTCCTCTCAAGATCTAAAAGTCCTAAATGAAAAGTTATTTGCAGACAATTTAGCCAATGCCACAGAGATAAGCCAGACAGGCGGACAGTTTATTTTAGGCCAAATGCCCAAAATACAATTACATTATAAATTTGAAACAAGCGCACATAAAAGATAACAGGTTTATGAATTTAAAATTGCAGCTCTAGTTTTACATATACATTTAAGAAAGTTCACAACATTCATGATAATGCCTATATCTTTACTGCTAAGAATATAGATTAAATAATGTGTGCTTGATGTATTGTACAACACTGGAGCAATAAACTCATTTCTAGCATTTTCATACAATTTACAACAAAAAAGAATGTGGATTTCATCTTCAATACAGTTAATATTGTCTACTTTACAGTAAATACAGACTCTGTCAGCCATTGGTACATTGTTGTATCTTCCTGTTTCTAACCCTTACCCAAAATTACTGCACCTGAATTTTGCTATAAGGGATTTTAAATAGGGAGATATAGATAATGATAGATAGCTTTCTACATGTAATAATGATTTAAAATGCTTGTAGGCAAATGAATCTGAAAGATTATGAATATTTGCAGACCATGACTGTTTTAGAATATCAGAGAGCCTAAGTTTAAATTGTTGCATACAAACTTTGCTATCACCAACATCTTGAGAAAGCCATACAAATCCAAAACCAATTTAGAAAATATTTACAGAGTTATGTTTGTAGAAAAGGTAAATTTGTGGACCCGAATAAGCTGAAGCTATTTGTTTAAAAATCAATTTCCCAATGTTTTGAATTAAATTAAATGAAACAGTAAGATCATCATTAAGCTATTTTCCTTGGACAAAGAAGACGCTACACAACAGTACTCATACGAAATGTCAACTGTGAAATATTCATCTTTTAAGCCACATACATGTATACATACACCTATTCATATCTTTTGTTAAACGACCTTTCAGACAAGCATTTATAGATGGTCCCTATATGATCTGATGTTTCTATTATTGATCAGGTTCCTAATGCAACTTCACTGGTTAGTTTTCTAGAGATTCAGACTTCCGTATTCTTGATATAGTCTTTATTAGTGATTGTAGTCAAATATTGTATCATTACATAGGTGACCATTCCTAAATGAACCTATCCATCAGTCTTAACACAGCGAATGAATTAATTAAATACCACACTTATAAAGGACTATACTTCCCAAATTAAACTCACAAAATCAAAGACTATACATTTTAGAAATCCGTCTGTTTAAAGAACGCAGCATGTATTTCCTGTTGGAAAAAATTGCCGATGCATTATTTCAAATATTTCACCACCTAAGCTTACAGAGCGGAGCCCCACTGTACACCCTTCCTGAACAGGACCCTGCTGGAGACAGTGGAATATGAAGAAAACCTCACTGGTCTCAATGTGACGTACTCATCGTGTGGAGCAGACTTGTATCGGAACCACACTGTTGTTACTAGCATCCCGTGTGAGGGCTACGTGTATGATGTGCCAAAGGAGTTTTCTCTCGCTTCAGAGGTGAGGACAACGTTACCACACACACTTTTCTCAACAATAAATATGTTGTAGGATGCACTTAGACATTGTATAAATTATGGTTATAAATAATGTGACATATCGTTATCAAAACACGAACACAATGTTATTGTTATGAATACAATAATAACTGTTATAAACACATTATTACCATGACAAATGTGTAATAATGAATAAACCGTGTCGTTATAATGAAGAGATTGTTATGAAAACATTGACATGTTTTACGACAACACAAACAGATTGTTATGAATATGTAATAAGGACAAGAACATAGTTTTAGAAAATTTTCATGAAGAACTATTCTCTTCACACAAAGGTTACTCCACTCAGTTCTTCCATCCTAACCTCTGTTGCATATGGTTTCCTATCCCAACCTCTGTTATATATGGAGTACTTTCTGGTTTAGAAATAGAGAGTCCTGATTGGTGGCATCAAATGTTTTTGTTCAGTCAGCAACCTTTTTCAAACTGTCTGTTTCTGCAATTAATGAAATTAACATTTCATTTGTGGGATGCGTACATATCTCTCACATGATAGAAGTAGGTCGAAGACGTTTGAATGGATAAAAATAAGCAGTTTCCAGTTATGCAAACTTTCAGCGCCAGTGAATTGAGAAATATGCCTAATTAGAAGAACTGAATTGAGTAACCTCTGTGGGAAGAGAATGATTTTTAACTTTTTTCTTACTGTAAAGAAGTCGCCAACGTATTTACCATTATTCCCTCTCCTCGCCAGTGGGACCTGGTGTGCGGCAAGGAGAGCCTGCTCGACCTGTTGGCTACACTCCACATCTTCGGTAACGGGGTGGGAGCTATTGTCTTTGCTGTGATAGGGGACCGGTGGGGCAGGAAGACAGCAAACCTCCTAGGCGGGACCAGTCTGTTGATTGTCACTGTCATCATGGCTTTCCTCCCTTCCTACACACCCTTCGCCGTGCTCAAGATTGCTCAAGGAGCCTGTCAAATGGTTGGTCTTACTGTTATAACACCACCGACCAACGGTCCGGGGTCATATTCCGTCTGTCTGTCCGAGGATTTTTTTTGTCCAATCAATTATTCATCCAATTCTTTGCACACATTTTCTTCAAATGCTAGGAAAGGTGTAGTACCAACTTACGAGCAATGTCCAAATTAAAAAAAAATTGTAATGAATTGTTTTTTGTTTTTTTACATAGTCATTTTCTGAAATTTCAATTAGTCTGGCCGATTGCAAAAAAATATTCATCTGATTCCTTTCAAACTTTACACAAAACGTCTGCACTAGGTGAATTTTGTAAATATTAGCAAATTTTGTATTTTGTACCAAGTCATTTTCTGAGATCTAAAGTTTTCCAAGCGATTTCAGAAAAACTTTTCATTACCAAAAACTTTTCATTACTAAAGTTATCTTCACTACTAGGAGAGGTGCCGTGCTGAATTACAACTGATATTGTGAATTTTATTGTTTCCACGAATTTCTGCATTTTGTACTCTTAGATCTGAAGTTTTGCACATATCTTCCATTTTAATAACAAAATGGAAACTAGGAGAGGTTCAGTGCACCATTTCAATCGATTTTGATAAATTTATTTTCAATTAATTTCATACTCTTCCTCTTAATTGATCTAAAATCCCCCCTTTCTTCTGTTTTAGTTTGAACACTGATAAGACTCATAAGTACATAATACATGTACATACATGCAAATGTATAAAATAATCTGATGAATTTTTGAAAAATCATGTCAAACTTTAAATTGTTGTAGGTATTTTCACTTCCTGGTCACATGTAGAATTACAGAGCTTGCACATAAAGGATCGGGGTGTAAGTGAGCCTCGTTAACTTATTTGCTAGTTGTGAATAGTTTATATGAATTATAGTAACGCCATTTTGAAGTATATCCCTTGTAGATGGTGTTCATTATTACACTCCCATCCAGGTATCATGAAACGTTTTGAGGTGTAATATCTCTAAAACGTATTCGTCATCATGATGGAGACTTTAAACCTACTACAGTTATTACACTGACACAATACAGGGTACTGGACTGACCAGTACAGCTCTGAGTCTGGAGATCGTCCCGGCCAAGCAGAGATCACTTGTGGGTACCATCACGGCACTCGTCTGGGCTCTCTCTCTAGGAGTGTACGCTGTAGCCGCTTACCTTATGAGGAGCATCAGCTGGCGACATCATCAACTTATTTCCGGACTGACTGCCATATACTTCATAGCACTGCCGTGGTAAGTCTGTTGGATGTCTATATTTCATGTCATTGTCGTGGTAAGTACACTGCTATCTGTTCACTGTATTTCCCGGTCGGTCGACTCTAGGTTTCTTCATTGCATTGTCTTGGTAAGTATTCCTCGTTACATCGACTGCAGTTTTCTTCATTGCATTGCCTTGGTAAGTATCTATTTCATTGTATTCCTTGGTAAACCCATTGTTATTAAGTTGATTGTACTTCTTGGTAAGCTCACTATACTCATCTTCATTGTACTCCATTGGTAGGCTTTCTAAGAATATCTAATGAAAACAAATAGAAGTGAATACACAAATACTGAATACATACTGCCAGGCAAAGAAAGTCATCACCTCGGTTTGGTTTTGATTAATTCAATATTTAAAAGAAATCAGATGCATTTGACTATGGCACGATCCAATAATACTTATCTGCCGTAGTTTGAATGAATTTATTGGTGACTGTTGTTAAATTTTAGTATAATCTGTGTTTAATGAAGACAGGGCTAAGAAATGAAATTTACACTAACATGATCCCTATCATGGTTGAAATGTTGTAAATGTATGCAGAATCAGGCACATTTATCAATTTTCACATAGAATATGTTTTATGTGTCAATGAACAGTTCTGTATCATCAAAAATAAATTTTGAAGAAATTTAAAATTTGAAATTTCTTATTTTAAAACTAAAAATCAACGTGTAGAAGTATTCTTTGACTGCTGACTTAACACCTGTACTTTTCAGTTTTAGATTATCATATCGAAAACTCGAGATATTTGCAATTGAAAGTCATACACATGATAAAATCTACTGAGGTAAATTTTTTTCTTCTTCCCTGCAGTTTATGTATTGTGAAAAGAAGATGTTTCGGAGTTACTGTTTACTTCCAAATCATGATAAACGAGTGAACACAAACGTAGTGTTTTCTCAATCAATTACTTTTATAACATTTCATGTATATCATACTTCAAAAGTGTACTTCAAAGGACAACGAATTTGCCTGGATCGATCTAAAGCTGCTGTTTGAATATGGTTATTTTAAACGAAAGTCATTGCAAAAAATGTGAATTGTGTCTGTAAGCAAATAGTGTAGACTGTGAGCCAGACACCGTTTTTGGTCCACTAAGAGTGGCCAATAAACTGTATGTTTTTTTATTGCTAGCTTACCCCACATTAATAACAAAAAGTGATGGACATATCAAGTTCACATTATCTTCCCACATAGGTTATTCCCTTCAGATTTCTGATCCTAACCTCTGTTTTACATGGCCTGAATTTCAAGACACCAGCAATATTCCCTAGACATTTCGACTGAGTGACTTTCTTTTTCTTTATTCATCAGCAAGTTGTTTTCAATCATTTTCACATAATCCATTTTTACAACGGCGTCGCTGATTGCACAACTATATTCAATTGCAACCAATCAGAAACTCCATTTGTGCAATCGAATTCAGGAGAACAGAGGATAGGATAGGAAATCTGAAGGGAGTAACCTCCATGTGACGAAAATGGTCAATTTCGTAGTTCAAAGTCAATTTTCCCTAAATCACCATGTTAAGACTGTGAATGGAAGTATTTTCAGTATTTTAAGTTTCTTTAGGAACATCCTCTCACCAAAAAACATTTATAATCCACATCTGACCAAGAGGTCTGAACACAAAATATGAACTTTATCATTTTTTAAAGTTTTTGAATAAAATAAATGTCAAGGCGTAGTCCCTCTGAGTGGTACCAATATGACAATTTCAGCTCCTGGCTCATGGACTATTATCATCAATCAGGCAAAGTCAGTCATGACTCAAATTCAAGTTCATATTTTGTCCATTTCAGGATCCTAGACGAGAGCAGCAGATGGCTGGAGACGAGGAGAAGATATGACGCCATAGAGAAGATCCTGAGGAAAGCGGCTCGTATGAACGGGAAGAAGGAGGAAAAAATAGTTGCGCTTTTCAAAGAGAAAATAGTGCGTAGTCCACATGGGGAAAAGCGTCCACTTAGCACTGAAATAGTCAATGGAGTTATCTTGGATGATGAAAGAAGAAATGAAACTGTTGAAAATAGACCCGTTCTTCAAATATTTAAGGATAAAAACATACTAAAGATTGCACTCATCTTGTGGTTTGCTTGGTGAGTATGTCATTACAGAGTAGTTGTGTTTTTGGTATTACTGTGTTATTATATGTAAGTAAATTACATATCTTCAGATAAGAACAATTTTGATAACATTGACATTATTTCCATGGTCACATTCAATGAATTTTCATTATGGAAAAATTCATGCTAACTTTGTCAGTGCTCTGTCAAGAAAGTTAACAGGATTTTCTTCATAATTCACACCAAGCTTCACTGAGGAAAAACGAAAGGCCTAGTCAAATTTGGATGACCTTGTCATTTGTTTAGAGTTTAAACAAGAAAACCGCAAGTCCAATAAATCCTTTTTATAACAGAAAATTGTTTTCTTATTCAGACAGATGTTAACTTCTCAAACATGTCGATCAAATAACCCAATACAATAATTTTTAAGTTTTTAATTTTTTCAATAATTCGATATTATTTCCCAGGTTCACTGACAGTTTGACCTACTTCAGCTTACAACTGTCTTCCACCGAGTTCCACAGTGATCGATACATAGGCTTCGGACTGAGTGCTATCATGGAGGTGGCGTCATCTTTAGCTTACTGGCTCACCATCGACAGGTAAAAAAGAAAATATAAACCGAGTTACCGTGTAATACCACCATGGAATATAGTGAATATGTGCCAATGATCTTACAAGAGCAGGACAAGAGGACCCATAACAGGTCGACGTGTAATACCACAGAGAAACAAGTGAATATATACCAGTGATATTGTATGAGCGAAAGTGAAGTACCATGTTTATTTCTTGACAACACAGATTGACGAAATCGCTGTCATATGTACAAGACTTGTTTTGTTGTTGTTAAGATTTATGAAATATCAAACTATGGGAGATACTGCAGAAAAACTGTAAACCCAACTCTGTCGTCTCATGTCTTACTTCACAATTGATATGAACTGAATCAATGTTTTATATATTCACTGACGTTTGTGTCGAGATTCGGTCGGAGAAACTCATCAATGGCGTTCCATTTCCTGGCTGGGTCCTCCCTTATCCTCTCGGTGGTGTTTGGAAACTTCACAGGTATTGCATCCTTGTCATAACTGGCATGGGTTTTCATACACTGTCCATACCAGATACCTTATCAGATTCGTAAAACGTCATGAAAAGTTTAGCAATATTACAGCATTATGAAGTTGCACCATTTCTGCATGATGTATTTAAATTTCTGAAGTTGTCATGTCACAAACAAATGGCGATTGTTGAAATGAGATAACAGTTGTTTAATTTTCGATCAGTGCTTGATCAGAAAAACATTTGAAACAGATTTCCAAACAACCACGAGCAACAATATAGGCATGCATCCGCATTATGGTAGTGATGACGCTAGAGCCGTACATGGTTACGATGCAGGAGTCAATCAACGGGAAATAGCGGTCTACATTGGGCGTGGCGAATCAAAGTTTTCCCACGGTTTCAATGGACTTTCATATTTATTATTGTTTCATCATAATGTGAAAAACACCATTAATTAAATTCCAAAAATTATGTCATCTTTAATTTTAAGGCAAAATAAGTAGGCGTTTCTTTTGTCCGACAGTGTAATTCTAAGAGGTATACTATAGTCTTTACCTAGGTGTTATTTTTTTACATACTGTCATAGTGATGATATCGTAATTAAAACATTACTATCTGTTTGTTTCGATGATGCTATAAAGACAGGTTAGAAAAGAAACTCCAAAATTAATGTATAGAATTTTTATTTGAAATAATGATTAAAATGTTGAAAATCGTTTTAAATATTACTGAATACATATTATTATCATTAATATATTTCGAATGTGTTACCAAATCTGAGGTTTGAAAGTAGAATTATTTGACAGGAATTCTCATTTTCCTATTTGTCAGACCAAGTTCCTTCCTTAAGTGCTGCAGTGACCACATTCTCGCTCATCGGAAAGTTCGCTGTCACCACCACCTTCAGCATTCTGTGGATACAAACGCCGGAAATATTTCCCACAAACATAAGGTAAACATTCTGGATGCATTTCCACTGATAGATCTTAGTTTTAATGATGGGGATACGACTCATCAAAGGGTTAAATTCGGTTAGTTGAACTGCTCCTGGTAAACTTCACATTTACGTATGCTATTTCAGTTATTTATATATTCAATTTATTAAAAACATTTTCTTTACTTTAAACAAATATTTGTAAATAATTACACAATACTTAAAAATCAATGCATCCAAGAGAAGCAATCATGGACGCTCTTGGTTTCTTCTCAACAGAAACGTTGCTTTGGGGTTGTCGTCA
The DNA here is from genome assembly GCA_936450465.1 of Gibbula magus. Lineage (NCBI taxonomy): Eukaryota > Metazoa > Mollusca > Gastropoda > Trochida > Trochidae > Gibbula > Gibbula magus. The sequence goes on along the minus strand of OW388289.1, from coordinate 22,431,245 downwards.
ATGTCTGCAAGATTTGGTGGAATCATTGCTCCGTTTTCAAAAACACTGGTAAGATGCAAATATGTTTACACTGCTCTAGAAACAATACATAAACATGTCATTATAACACTGATATTTCATGAAAATAAATACAGTTTGTGCACAGAAAAGTTTCGGTGAAATCACGAATCTGACTGAGTGACTACATTGAAACAATCGAGGTGTTGACACCAATGTTTAAACATTGATAATTTATTAAATCGAAAGAGCGTATGATTTAAGCAGCTCCTGTGAAAGCAGTAATTAAATTTGAATGTGAAATCTACATCGGGACATTTTGATCACTTGAACGCTATATTCTATTGATAATTAATGTAAATTATACCCCTGCTACGGAATAAGTGGAGGCATATAGCAGTCATTCCCTCTGTCCTTCCATCCAGTCTGATTAAAATCGACATTGTTTCGAGGAATAATATTTGCAAAATAATGCATTTACCAGTATATGAACAGGTTCTGTAGATTCCTCGCCACAAGGTCTGAGAACACCCTGTATAGGTGCGTGTTTCAAATCAGTTTAGCGCAGCCAAAACCCAGTCAAATAGCTGACCAATCACATCATAGTTTTTAAACGGTCGCATTCGAAACAGACGAAAGGATACCTGTTTGCAGTTATCTGCCCCTTACTTTTCGCACCAAAAGCTTTTGTTGAACGTCTTGTGATTCGTTAACTGAATTGCATCGGAACATGGTAGTCTACGGGCTGTTATCAGACGTTTTGGGAGGAAACCTCTGAACGATATGAGTCTGGATCCCGGTAGATGCACTATTTTGCAGTTTTTATTCCTCGGAAAACCGTCGATTTTAATCAGACTGTCCTTCCATCCATCCTTCCGTGTGATAAATTTTCTCAAATCCCTTTAGGTGTACATCAATCAAACTTTGGTAAGAACTTCACTTCATGGTGACATGAACGAGTAATTACAGGTAGTCCTGATGATACTATTGATGGAATTCGAAAACAATTTCCGAAGTATTATTCTTTACGAAGTTACTGCCATTGAATCCTTAATTGAACTTGGTACCGATAACTGCTGTGATGCTCCGATGTATGAAAACATTCTCTGAAACTATGACATCAAGGTAGATGAAATATAATATATAGGTACTCCTGATGATATTCATTGAGTACGAAAGTCAATTCTGAAATATTACATTTAACGGAGTTTTGAATCGTGAAAAAATTTAACTTCATCACTGAGGTGGTGAATTAAGTTAACCTAAAAAGTATAACATCTAGGTGAATGCTTTTATTTGTAATTTCAAAGCCAGTTCCAAAAATAATTTATATGATACAATCATGATACTTGAATCTGTATTCAAATCTAGTGCCAATTACAACTAAACTGCTCAATAAACAAATACCGGGGGCCGGGGATATGTGAGCCACGCTAATTTTTTTCCTTGTTATATCTTTGTAATATTACTACGATTGCAATGACACTTCTGTTTGGTGCATATACAAGTGTTTTCTCATTTTACTTCGGAAAATTTGCAGTATGTGTTTTTTGGACTAACCCTGTAACTGGTTCTTCCTTCCAGTATCAGTATTATCCTTGGGCTCCGGGCTCCATATTTGGAGCGTTCTGTATACTTGTCACTCTGCTCATGCGCAGTTTACCTGAAACTGCCGGATGCGAACTTTGCCAGACCGTAGAGGAAATGAAAGTAATGATTAAAAACAAGGGCAAGAAATCAAACTATAAGGTAATAATATCTGACCCAGTATCTGCAACATTATTGATGATTGCAATTGTATGTACAATTGGAACCTTTTTGACGATGTTTAATGACGACTACCGAAGATAATCATGAATACATACATCTTGTAATTAACCTTTAAAAATATTGTAAAGTGCAGTTTTATTTGTAGAAGTATTAATACATGCAGTTGGTTACTACGAGCGTAATGAACCATTGAATAATTTCCCTTTCACCATCATAAAGATGGCAGATAACATACGTCTCCTGGAAGCATAAGACGTAACACTCATTCTTGAATTAAATTTCCTTAAAATCCGATCGAATGTAGCAATTCTCAAGGCGATCTTGCTCTGAGTACTACACGGCAGAACGGATGAACAAGGTCTAGTGGTCACAATAAGATGTTATATTTTATCTTTTCATGAATGATTCAACGAGGTCAGATTAAAACACTGTGCCAAAGTACTGTTGTCTTCAATTGATATCACACACCTTGCAGGACACATCTCATTTGACCATCTGTAATAAGATCAGCGAGACAAGAATCTAAGACGATTCTGGTTCTCCAGGTTATCAAGTTCTTCAGGACTGATACACAGAGGGAGGACAGCCGAAATCAAACAAATGACTCCAAAAGCTATAGAAATACATGAAACGTGTCTCTCCAATGCAAGTTGAACAAGAGCTGAATATACATTGCCTTTAACTTAACAAGAGCTTCAGAACTGAACAAGAGTTTTAGGTTGAATACGTTTTAGAGTTAACAATAGCTTTAGAACTGAACAAGACTTGTACAATAATGTATTGTTAGTGTAAGTAGAGACATTCACCTCTCAAAGGCGCCACTAAACTATCAAGCTTTTTCTTCTTCTTCTGATCAATATGGCGGATCTTCATGTAGGACACCCTCAGTCTCTCCTTGTACACCTCTCTCTCCACTCTCATGCTACTCAGCTGTCTCTCCTTCTCCTCCACCACTCCTGCTCATGGATAAAGCCCACTTGCATAAAGCCTCCAGTGTAACACTATTGGCTAAAGGTGCAAGCTTTGTTAAAGTAGGTCCCTGGACAACTACCTTGCAAGGTATAACTCACACGATGCATCTGTAATTGGTCAACATTTCCACCCATGAACAAAACATGAACATGAACAACAAAACGCACCGAGCAGAAGTCAATGAACATTTACATGGGCGCCCCCAATCTCCCGGTCATGCACGGTCAAACCCCTATCATGCCACAAGCTGCCTTCGGAAGTCCCTCTCAGGTTAACACCATAGTCAGCCAGGGCATATCAACGATTTAGTAAAATTTTACGGATTCATTACCAAGCTAATTAACGTGATGCGGTGCACAATTGTCATGTCACATGTATAACAGGCGACCAGGTGGCCAATCACGCAGTCACGCTTCAGTGCGTTCGCCGGGCTAAAGTTATTGTCCAACCGGGTTATACAAGTTGTCTTAAAGGTACATCCATTGTGTTGTTTGGGGTCACATATGCTAAACGTTATAAATTGTGTTATGTCATGGGGAAGTACCGACTGTTACCGAAAACTACCATTTTGATGATAGTAGACTTAGCATATTGACGATATGAAGGTTAAAGTAGTGATTTCCGATCGAAAACCGGACAATGTACCGCGTGTGGCGCGCGCCAATGAGTCATACGTATTTTTAAAATCTTATTTGTTACAGACAAACCGATAACTTTGGGTTGATCATGTTTAATAGGTCATATAACTATTGTGCATGTAAATGGGACGTGTAGTTTCGGGTTCTGCACATGCATAATGTTGTTGGTCTATTTTAATTGGAAACTTGTAATTATGATATATTTGGTGGTTCGGGTTAAATAGGCAGTGAATTTATTTCCACTGTAAACAGTACAAATCGTGAGTCGGAACGTATTAAAGCCTAATAAAATTTTATGAAACACAATGGATGCACCTTTAATAATAAAGTGCCAGTGTATATTGCCTCCATTTTATGCTAATTTGATTCTTATATATAATGTACACAGACATAATAATCTGTCATTAATAATCTGCCATTCTTTAATCGACCCAGTCGACCTTTAAATGTTCAAATGAACTCTGCTTCAACAAAAATAGAGCCATGGGCTCTGTAGCTCATCAGGATTTCATTGATTTATTATCTTAGGTTGAATATCTACGTTATCTCAAGTAATACATTGTTAACAAGCAAAAAATAGGTTTTTAGATCATGACCCCTGTGACCCATATTTGGAGTCACAGGGTCACCAATCCTACAATTAAGAATCACCTTTGACCAAAGAGTCTCTACACAACATTTCACCTTTCTAGAGCTTTACATACTTGAGATAAAGATGAAAATAGGTTTTTGGGTCATGACCCGTGACCTAGATTGGGGTCACGGGGTCACGAGATCTACAATTTACAATCCCCATTGGCCAAGGAGTCTTCACACAGCTTTTCAGCTCTCTAGACCTTTTGGAACTGGAGAAGAAGATGAAAATAGGTTTTTAAGGATGTGACCCCTGTGACCCCATTTGGGGTCACGGGGTCACGAAATCTACAATTTAGAATCCCCATTGGCCAAGGAGTCTGCACACAACTTTTCAGCTCTCTAGACCTATTGGAACTGGAGAAGAAGATGAAAATAGGTTTTTAAGGATGTGACCCCTGTGACCCCATTTGGGGTCACGGGGTCACGAAATCTACAATTTAGAATCCCTATTGGCCAAGGAGTCTGCACAGAACATCTTTAGCTCTCTAGACCTTTTTGAGGTGGAGAAGATGAAAATAGGTTTATAACGATGTGACCCGTGACCCATTTGGGGTCACGGGGTCACGAGATCTACAATTTTCAATCCCCATTGGCCAAGGAGTCTTCACACAACTGTTCAGCTCTCTAGACCTTTTGGAACTGGAGAAGAAGATGAAAATAGGTTTTTAAGGATGTGACCCCCGTGACCCCATTTGGGGTCACAGGGTCACGAAATCTACAATTTAGAATCCCCATGGGCCAAGGAGTCTGCACACAACTTTTCAGCTCTCTAGACCTTTTGGAACTGGAGAAGAAGATGAAAATAGGTTTTTAAGGATGTGACCCCTGTGACCCCATTTGGGGTCACGGGGTCACGAAATCTACAATTTAGAATCCCCATTGGCCAAGGAGTCTGCACACAACTTTTCAGCTCTCTAGACCTTTTGGAACTGGAGAAGAAGATGAAAATAGGTTTTTAAGGATGTGACCCCTGTGACCCCATTTGGGGTCACGGGGTCACGAAATCTACAATTTAGAATCCCTATTGGCCAAGGAGTCTGCACAGAACATCTTTAGCTCTCTAGACCTTTTTGAGGTGGAGAAGAAGATGAAAATAGGTTTATAACGATGTGACCCGTGACCCATTTGGGGTCACGGGGTCACGAGATCTACAATTTACAATCCCCATTGGCCAAGGAGTCTTCACACAACTGTTCAGCTCTCTAGACCTTTTGGAACTGGAGAAGAAGATGAAAATAGGTTTTTAAGGATGTGACCCCCGTGACCCCATTTGGGGTCACAGGGTCACGAAATCTACAATTTACAATCCCCATGGGCCAAGGAGTCTGCACACAACTTTTCAGCTCTCTAGACCTTTTGGAACTGGAGAAGAAGATGAAAATAGGTTTTTAAGGATGTGACCCCTGTGACCCCATTTGGGGTCACGGGGTCACGAAATCTACAAATTTAGAATCCCCATGGGCCAAGGAGTCTGCACACAACTTTTCAGCTCTCTAGACCTTTTGGAACTGGATAAGAATATGAAAATAGGTTTTTAAAGATGTGACCCCTGTGACCCCATTTGGGGTCACGGGGTCACACAATCTACAATTTAGAATCCCCATGGGCCAAGGAGTCTGCACACAATTTTTCAGCTCTCTAGAGCATTTGGAACTGGAGAAGAAGATGAAAATAGGTCTTTAAGGATGTGACCCCTGTGACCCCATTTGGGGTCACGGGGTCACGAAATCTTCAATTTAGAATCCCCATGGGCCAAGGAGTCTGCACACAATTTTTCAGCTCTCTAGACCTTTTGGAACTGGAGAAGAAGATGAAAATAGGTTTTTAAGGATGTGACCCCTGTGACCACATTTGGGGTCACGGGGTCATGAAATCTACAATTTCGAATCCCCATGGGCCAAGGAGTCTGCACATAAAATTTCAGCTCTGTGGAGTCGTTGGTTCTGGAGAAGAAGTCGAAAAAGCGAAAAGTTTACGGATGGACGGATGGACGGACGGACGGATGGACGGACGGACGGATGGACGGACGCCGGACACCATGCCATGCCATAAGCCCATCGGGCCTTTCAGGCCTGATGAGCTAAAAATTCATATAAGATAAGATAATTAAGATAAGATAATGTCTTTATTGTCCCAAGGGAAATTTGTTTTACATCATATATACAGTTCTCCAGTTTCAAACAGACATCGCAAACAAAATATACATGATAATATTATTTTGCATAATAGAATTTGACTAATTAACATGAACACATCCGAGTTAGTCACACTCACAATTCACTTGATCAAATAAAAATATGACATTATTCAATAAATAGGTCATTGTATACGAACGAACACTGTTTGGTATAAAAGAGTAGCGAAACCTGTTTGTTCTCCCAGTCGGCATGCGCAGTCTGCGTCCTGAAGGTAGCCAAGAATATTCCGAAAAAAGGATATGTGATTGGTCACTTAAATTTTTTTATTTTTTTTTGGAAATTTGCTGCTCATAATATTCGCCGATACTTTCAATTGGAAGTCCAATAATTTTTGAAGCTGTTTTAACAATTTTTGAGAGTTTGTGTTTATTCCGAACAGACAGGTTTCCGTACCAGCTCAAGAAATTAAAGGTCAAGACACTTTGGATAAACGTTCTGTAAAATAATCTCAGTATGGTCTGATCTATTTTAAAATGTCTCAATCTCCACAAAAAATGCAAACGTTGCTGCCCTTTCTTATAAATGTTATCAGTGTTTTCATTCCAAGAAAGTTTTGAATCCAAGACAGTACCCAGATATTTGTATTCTGTTACTCTTTCTATTTCACCATCATCTATAGTCACAGCATTTAATGTAGATTTCTTTTTCCTAAAATCTATAACCATTTCTTTGGTTTTCTGCACATTCAAAAACAAAAAGTTTGATTTACACCATTCTACAAATTTTGAAATTTCAGTTCTGTAACTCAATATAGCAATGTAACATGTTGACCCAAGGCGGGATATACAATGTAGTCCACAGTCAGGGGAAAACCTTCATGCCTTCTCTTATCTAAACAAACATTATTGTTTCATCAACTTTTTTTGCTACTTGTAATATAAGTCCGTGTGCCTAACTAAGACTACCTATGCAGAGTCATGAATACATATGATAAGTTATTATCGACGACTTCTTCAAAACATGCCACTGCATGCGACATGCCAATTTAGATATAATTCTTGGGACCACACTGCGACCATTTTACTTTGGACCAATATTGAAGCCAGAATGCCGGGCGCGGGTCAGTCTAAAGATGGGGAGTTCGACTCTATATTCGTGGCATTGCGGTGGAATGGTCCCTACCAATTGGTTCAACTCTTCATCCTCCTCTTCGTCAACATCCCGCTCGCCTTCAGTCTCATGAGTGTCATCTTTGTCGGTAATTATCAATTATCAATAACTTTTATGGCAGTTTTACACAGTGGTCAACATTAGTGTAGTATGGCGCACAGTGGTGTAGTGGTCAGCGTACCTCACACCAATGGGTCGAATCCCGGTGAAGATACCAAGTATCTGTGACCTGGGGGTCATACTGCGTTGTGTTCATCCACAGTGTACTCAGTCCACCCAGCTGTTTAAACGGGTACCTGAACTAGGAACATATGGACATATACGGTCGAACGGAGCGTTACACTGAAAGTATAACCCTTTGGGGTAATATTACAAATTGTGCACTTAGAGCATGTTCATGCATGGAACAAGCACTATACACGTTAATTCGGCAACTGTCCAAGACAGGGAAAACACGGCCAATGTAAGACAAGCTTATTTATAATGTTTATTTCGTTGTTTAGTATTTCCGTATTGGTCGAGTTACAGGTCCCCGATCCGGTATGTTGTATCATTTGCAAATAAGTGCAAAGTAACGTCGTCCTGTGCCTATACAACAAAACCTCGGGCCTTGAATTTGAAAAGAAATACTTAGTAACAAGTCATCTAGACAAAATATATACATGACTTATAATAATTTATGTAAAGTTTCAAACATCGCTCAAATAATTTAATAACTACTTTCGGAGAACTTTGATTCACTTGCTTGATAACGGTGCTAGTATCTACACCGAAACGTCGGGGAAACGTCGCACTCATAGCAATAAAGAAGGTGACTGTCCATAGCAGTAAATACTTTGCTTTTTGAAAACGTAGTCGTTTATCAGTATTCTCCACCAACTGTACAAGTGTACAAACAAAGCCCTTCCTGAAGGTGAGGTGAGGTTAGGCGAGCTGGGGTTTAACACGGCTTTCAAGAGTATTTTACTCTTACAATGGCTGAAATAAACGACTGTAATCCCCATGAGGCGTGGACATTTCAAGGTATCATGTTTTATAATATAATTGATTTTTTTTTCTATAATATTTTATTATAAACTCATCGGCAAAAGAAACTTATCACTTTCAAAATAAGAAAACTTTCACCAAAACGTATCCAGTGGATTAGTAACATTCATTTTCCGCAGATTTCATGCAATCATATAAAGGCGAAACAGAATAATTGGGATTTCTCATTCTGCATGTGCATGTTTGGCATAAATACCGACGTCTATGAGAATAATGATGCTGTATAAATAAGAACACTAAAGAAATGAAGAGACATTCACAACCAGACCGCGACAGATCCATTGGAATGGCTGAAATGGGGGCCACACACAACGGCAGATTGCAAGAGCCGTCAACTGCAGCCAAGCAACAATCAGTAACTGGTTGAGTCGTTATCAAATGACAGGTCAGACACAAGACTGTCCAAGATTGGGTCGACCAAGGGTTACAACGCCTGCTGAAGATATTTTACATCAGAACAATACACCTGCGCAACCGTCATGTGACTGCGATGTCAATGTCGGGACAGCACTTGCACACCTCATCACCACTCTAACAGTTCACTGACGACTGCACATTACAGTAATCAGAGCTTATCGTCTAAAACGAAGAATGGCTTGACCTTTCAACACTGCCAACGTCGATTGCAAAGGGCACGGACTGTCGTGACGTGTCTCTTCAACATGTTCCAAAATAATGACCGAGTTTGTGTATATGACCAAACTGCGTTCAACAAGTTCACTAATTCGATGAAGGCGGTGTCATGGTTTCGGGCGTTGTTTGTGGTCAAATCAGTTGAAATGTTTCACACTAACTTTTGTAAATATGTCCTGGGTGTTGGTAAGCAGGTATCAAGTAATGGAGTTTTAGCAGAATGCGGTAGATTAAATGTATATGTTGATTATTATGTAAGATGCATTACTTATTGGTGTAAATTATTGAGGATGTCCGATGATCGTTATCCTAAACAATCGTATTTACATATGAGGAAGTTAGATTTAGCTGGTAGAGTAACATGGGCTACTTCTGTTAAACATTTACTAGGCTCCTATGGGTTTGGCTTTGTTTGGTTCAATCAAGATGTGGGTGATGTCACTTTATTTCTCAACAGTTTTAAAAATAGAGTAATTGATTGCGATAAACAACGTATTCTTGGTAGGATTAATCAGTCGTCTCATTTGGTGTATTTTAAAGAAATCAAGTCCCTTTTGCATGTTGAATTTTATGTTAATTTTATCAATCTTAGAGCAGTTAGAAGAAATATTTGTCTTTTAAGATTAAATTCTCTCCCTTTACGTACTTGTATAAGAGGTGTGAATGTAGATATGTGTTGTAAAATGTGTGAAAGTGGTGTGAATGAATCTATAATTCATTTTTTGTTTGAATGTAATGCTTATGATGTATTAAGAGACAGATATATTCATGTAAATGGTCAGTTAAATATACTTTCTCAATTTAACAATATATTAACCAGTAAATGTAAACATACTCTTGTTAGTTTGTCTAATTATATAAGAGAAGCGCTTGCTCATCGAAAAAGGTTAGCTCATTAGCGATGTAATACATTAACTTTGTACAAATTTGTCTACTCTTAAAACAATGGAATGTTTTTTACATATTGTACATGGGCCTATGGCCTACAAACCGAAATAAAAGAATTGAATTGAACAAACAACGAAGCTTAGCTTGTTATCATCCATGGAAATCGGACTGCCAAAAGTTACAGGGATGAAGTGTATCAACCTGTTGTATTGTAATTTTTGCGTCAGCAACCAAGAGCGACCCTTCAACAGCAGGACAATGCACGGCCTCATACCGCCTGGATTGTGCAGAATTATCGCAACAACGTCAACATGTTGTCATGGCCATCACGATCTCCAGAATCCAATCGAACATCTCTGGGATAATCTTTGTAGACAGCTGACACAACAAAAGTTCACTTCAAGCAAATCAATAGCAGCTTGAAAAAGTCTTGTTGGAATTCTGGCAAAGAATTCCTGCTGATGTCATCAGGCGATTGACAACATCCATTGTGCCACCTTGTTCATAATGTGTGTTATTGTGTAATTTTTGTACTTTTACTCAAACTTATGCCAAATCTTTTCTTAATAGAGTAATGATGGGTGTGTATATAGAGGTTAGAAAATGAGTGTTGTCTTGTTTATGAGCGACAAAATGTGGCGATACGTTTCTTTGCTGATGAGTATACTTTTTATGTATATCATATTCTTTATTTCAAATATTTTAACACCTAAGCTTACAGAGCGGAGCCCCACTGTACACCCTTCCTGAACAGGACCCTGCTGGAGACAGTGGAAGATGAAGAAAACCTCACTGGTCTCAATGTTACGTACTCATCGTGTGGAGCAGACTTGTATCGGAACAACACTCTTCTTACTAGCATCCCGTGTGAGGGCTACGTGTATGATGTGCCAAAGGAGTTTTCTCTCGCTTCAGAGGTGAGGACAACGTTACAACAAACACTTTTTCTCAACAAAAAACATGTTGTAGGATACAGTTATATATTGTATAAACTATGGACATCTTGTTTTGAAAACACGAACAAAATTTTAGTGTTATGAAGACACTAGGACTACATTGTTATGAAAACACTAACACGTTGTTATGAAACACAAAGACATTATTATGAAGACACGAACATTTTGTTATCCAACCAAGCTTTTTTCATACCTTTGTTGGCCACTCGGAGGCCCGACCAACCTTTCCTTGATTAGATAAATTAAAGTAACTAATTTTTAATTTTAATTTAATTATTTATTATTATTTTTTATTAATTATTTAACAAATCATCTACTTACTTTGGTAATTGTATAAGAATATGAATTAAAAACAGTCAAAACAGAATCATATGATTTGAATTATAGGATATATGATGCCGGTTTGTCACATATATATATATATATATATATATATATATATATATATATATATATATATATATATATAATAAACAGTGAATAATGCAAATGAGTAACACAATTGTTAAACATCAGTGAAATTTTAATTACTCCAAGCAACCAGTCACCATCAATTATAATGATGATAATTGTAAAGCCTATAATATCCTGGCAACTGGCAGTACATTATTACCTTGAATAAATCGTTGTTTCGGTGCAGCTACTAAGTGCGTCTCACGACCGTATAAGTCCGCACTTCCTGTGTTCATGTAGCCAGTTGGACAAAGTGTCTTACCCAAGGACACCACACAGTATGAGACCAAATTCATCAACGTATGGTGTCTCCACCGGTATTAGACCATGGTGTTTAATGTAAGATGCCAGCACGCAATCGATTACACCAAATGTGCTGAACGGTTTTGTTTTTACTTTAGTCTTAACGTTTCTGATGGAGATATGTTCTGAATCCTTCTGTCCTTAGATATACAATGTAGCAGCATTTAGAGAAAGAACATCATCAGCAGTTTCTCTTCAAGCAGAAACATTCATCTATAATGCTATGTCGCATGGGTTGGATTCCCTCCTCTAACTCTTCTGAAATGACTTGGAGGAAGGCTTTTTCCTCCCATTGCGTGCAGTCTTCCATTCTGGATGCTACAGAACAAATGATGCAACACCTGAAACATTCAGCAGGTTGAAGAACAAAGCAAGTGGCCATCATTGAATCTTTCACTTGTGTGTGTATTGATTGACATGTCAAGCTGATCCAAGTATCAACGTTACCCTTTGTTGAGTTGTAATAAGGTACTATAAATTATGTCTATTTTCAATGGTGCCAATGTCCTTTGTGGAATACATGTTGATGAACAGGTTCGGACAGTTGCTGTTACTACACTGGAACAAGTGTAGCTTTTACTTGAAAGCAAAACAACTGTTGACATTCCTTCCGGATTTTTCTGTGTACTCCGATGGATGAACACGATTATTCTGTCTGACATTGAGAAACCATGTGGAAACCCTGTGACCTGCAGAAAGTCTGTAAAAAAATTATCAACTGTCACATTTCTAACAGCCTGGAAGCAAGGGTCGGAACAGATCCAGAGTTATTCATTTCCCAGATTGATCTACCTTCATTGCCAAAATAGGGATTACATATAAGCGGGTACAAGAATCTGGAGACCACAATGCAGAACAGTTTATGCCAATTTGACTCACTTCATGGGTATATGCAGCATATTGCTGCACTTATCCATTGTATCCATCGGTAATCATTGGGAACCTTGGAAATAGTGGCACATTTAAGTTGGAACTTGTACCTCGACATCATGACTGATACAATATGAATACCCTGGGCTCTATTCAACAGGATCATCGAAGTATGTTTCATGTTCCTTTTGTGACAAACACTCCACTGATTTCAGTAAGATCAGTTGTGTACTTCTGCATTGGTGTATTTAACATTTAGCTTGATAACTAAAACATGAACTTGCAAAGGACTAAAGAGAAAATTGCTTCGTTGTGTGCATAATTCAAAATGGTGGCCAAATGGTACCATCAACGCTAACGTGATGATCCTACTGTTTTGGGGGAAAGTTTGTTAATTTTGTTATTGGATGGCAGACTATCGGCTGTATCAGATGTTTCAGGTATAAATTCATTGACTGACCCGATGTCAGGCCTGAGAGGATAAAGTGTCATGTGCTGTAACTTTGATTTTTACCTCTGTCAACATATATATGACCCTGAACAAATGTTACAATTTGTGTGTGCATGCTTCATGCAAGACGTATATACTTTGGCTGAAATCATCCATGAGCTGGCACATTTTTGTACAAATTAATAGAATACTATCAGGCCTTTCAGGCCCAGCTTGGCACTTAACGTTTGTAGATTTAATTTTTTATTATTATTAAATGACGAATTTTAGCATCATCACTTTGAGATTTTCATGATATGACCATCAAAACGTACTTGAAGAATACGTGACATTTGTTTATGATATAGTTTTCAATTTATTGAAATCTAAACATCATTTCGGGCCTTAAAGACCCGCTTTGTTGGATAAGGGTTAAAAACGAGGCGCTTGCACTTTGTTATTTAATACGATTGTGAAGACACTAACACGTTGTTATAACACATAACAACATTATTATGAAGACACTGATACTTTGTTATAAAACACAATGACAATATTATGAAACACAAAGGCAATATTGTGAAGACACTAACACTTTGTTATAAAACACTCTTAAAGATCTTATTATGAAGACGCTAACACATTAACACTAGGACATTATTATGAAGATGCTAACACATAATTATTATGGCATATATGTTATAATGATTACATTGTGCAATGTAATGAAGACAGGAATACAATATCATAACACCTACAGAATATGTAATAAAGACACGAACACATTGTAATATGTGAAATATGCTCCATTATTCAGCAGATGTTATGATGGAAAAAGAGTAACCTCTGATGGAAGAAAATTATGTAGAACCTTTCTTGCTGTAATGAAGTTGCTTACGTAATAACCATTATACCTTCTCCTCGCCAGTGGGATCTGGTGTGCGGGAAGGAGAGCCTGCTCGATCTGTTGGCTACACTCCACATCTTCGGTAACGGGGTAGGAGCTATCGTATTCACTGTGATAGCAGACAGGTGGGGCAGGAAGACAGCAAACCTCCTGGGCGGGACCAGTCTGTTGATTGTCACTGTCATCATGGCTTTCCTCCCTTCCTACACATCCTTCGCAGTGCTGAAGATTGCTCAGGGAGCCTGTCAAATGGTTGGTTCTATAGATTCCAACCCACATTGCAACTGTTATTGTGAATAGTCAATTTGAATTAAGGAACACCATTTTGAAGTATATCTCTGTGTAGTTAGTGTACATTTTTACATCACCGCCCACCTATCATATAATACATTTTGAGGTGTAATATCTCCGAAGTTGATTCATCATCATGATGGAGTTGAAAGTACTTAAAAATCAAGTATAGTTGATAGATTTTTAATTTGTATGTTTATTTACAAAAACGAAATGTCGCCATCCGTTTCGATATTTACTTAGACACTGATGCATAATTGATCCTACATGCCCCTTCTAGAGCGCAGCACAAGGCCCTACTACTACTGTTGTAATACTGATATAATTCAGGGTACTGGACTGACCAGTGTCGCCCTGACTCTGGAGATCATTCCGACCAAGCAGAGGTCACTAGTGGGCAGCATCTCAGCCATGGTCTGGGCTCTCTCTATAGGAGTGTATGCTGTAGCCGCTTTCATTATGAGAAACATCAGCTGGAGACATCATCAACTTGTTATCGGACTCACTGCGGTCTACTTCATAGCACTTCCATGGTGAGTCCACATCCTCCATTACAATTCGGTGTACCTCCTAGGACAGTTCACTGCCGTCAACTATGGTAGACTACATTACTTATAAGCTTTCTAACTATATCCATCAGACAAAGCAACAAGCTGAATATATCTGTATTGTTAAAATACGATGTTTTTGAATGATTGTTTACCTCCAAATAATGATGAATTAGCCGTCTATTTAAAGTATATAATTTCACCATGTTAAATTCTGTTTTGTATGAACACTGTATGTATGCAGTTATCTTCATTTTAGCACCAACACTGTTAGGAGCTTAGGTAATTAGGCACGCTAGAGTAGCTTCCCCTTGGTTTGTTTTGCAGCAGACTGGCGATAAAAGTTAAAGCTCGGACAGTATCCTATTTTTAATCAAGGTGGATAGGGAGAGATGCAAGGGAGCCTTTAAGTGAATGAACGAAATGATTGAGACTTTAAAGCCTAATAAACGGAAATCTAGCAACACAGGCGATCAACGCTCAGTTGACTTTGGACAGGGGGCAAACGTCCGCTCGCCATTCACCTTTAGTGTTACGCCTAAAAGCGTGAACCAAAGTCAGATAACAAAGGCAGAGGATGAATGCTTTGTCTCAGAAAGTGATACAGGCACTGAGACTCGAAAAACAGAAAGAGACATTGAAAGCTGAGATACGAAAAATGCAATGTGACATGCGGACGTAACGTGACACCAGAGTTACCATGCATGTAACACCCCCACCATCATACAATACTCAAGGACCACCAGGTTCGATTCCAACTTACATGGTACAACCCACTCCTTCTAAGTCTAACACAGTCAACCCAACCTTCGCACAGCAGACTGAAGAAGCCTGAAGATCATGAAGGCAGGCATATATACTAAAAGGTGTAAAAGGCGATTTCATCCAGTTGAGGAGAATGTGGTTGATTAGGTAGAAAAGGTCATAGTTCTTACCAACATTCAGCTACTTAAGATGCATGTTTAATAAAAGAACGGTTGCAATCAGGAATACATTTTAAGTTAGTTTCAGATCGTAAATATTGTTGAGCTCTTGAGATGTGCCAACGGATTTAAGCATCGTAAGATTGATACATAATGCTAGTTTACCACATGACAGAGTTATTAACTTGTATATGATTGGTTATGAGTGTTCGTATATGGTCTTGCATGTAGTGAAAGAATACACCCAGAAAGTTGATTTCTTGGCAAAACTGGACTTTAAAAGTGCATACAATTCAGTGTTGGTGCATCCATCAACCTTTGAATTATTGAGCTTCGCATGGACGGTGCACCCATTGTGTTTCATAAAATTGTATTTGCCTTTAATACATGCCAACATACAATATGTGCTGATATCAGTTATTCACTCAACTTGCATATTCATCCCCAATCGCCAAATATATAATAATTACCAGTTTCCAATTAACATCTAGCAACATCATTATACTTGTGCAGAAACCGAAACTACACATTCCATGTACATACACAGTAGTTATAAGACCTATTAAACATTATCAACTTAAAGTTTTCTTTTAGTCTGTTATGTTTGACTACTTGACGCGCAACAAGCAGTGCATTGTACGGTTTTCAATCAGAAATCGATACTTTTATCTTTATATCTTCGGTAAACTGAGCCAACTAAGATTAAAATGGCAATTTTTGGCAACAGTCAGTACTTCTCGATAAATATATTATAATTTAAATTATCTAAATGTAATTAAATTTATAACGTACATGTATATAGCATATGTGACCCCAAACAACACAGTGGATGCACCATTAAGGGAGACAATGCGTTGGCAGCTCCCTCATCTCCAGATCGAAACAAGATATTTATGCAGTTCAGATTTGCCTCAATGTGGAAGTGTGTGTTGATTGAATATTAAGATTAATTAAGTTTTATAATCAGAAGTATTCATTTGACTATCATATATTCTTTTTGTTTTTTCTCTCTTTGGTTGGGAGATCAAGAAGCTAGTTTGCAGTTACTTGGAATTTGCATTTGGCAGTATTATACATTACATTTATGCCAACGTATATGTCGTTATATTTCTTTGCTTAACTTTTCCGCAAGTGAGTGACTGAAGGAGACGTATTAAAACTATATTACGACTTTTACATTTCAGTCAAGAAACTCATAGGACGTATAACATTGCATATAGTTTTAACTAGATTAGGTGAATATGTACTCCGAAACGTGTGTTCTCAATAAACAACATTTATTAACATTCATTGTATATCTTACGTCACAGGACAACATCTTTGCAGTGGTCGATCTAGAGTTGCTATGTGAATAACAACAGCGGCGTAAACAGTTCAAAACTGGTTACTGAAAACAACGTTTCCAAGTCATGACGAATACTGTGAACTGTGGTATGTTTTTCATCAATCAGGGAATATTAACCTTCAAGGAAATAAATGTCAAGGCGTAGTCCCTCTGAGTGGTACCAATATGCCAATTTTCAGCTCCTGGCTCATGGACTATTATCATCAATCAGGCAAAGTCAGTCATGACTCAAATTCAAGTTCATATTTTGTACATTTCAGGATCCTAGACGAGAGCAGCAGATGGCTGGAGACGAGGAGAAGATATGGGGCCATCGAGAAGATCCTGAGGAAAGCGACTCGTATGAACGGGAAGAAGGAGGAAGAAATAGTCACACTTTTCAAGGAAAAAATAGTGCATAGTCCACATGGGGAAATGCTTCCACTAAGCACTGACACTGAAATAGTCAATGGAGTTATCTTGGATGATGAAAGGAGAAATGACACTGTTGAAAAAAGACCCATTCTTCAAATCTTTAAGGATATAAACATACTAAAAGTTGCACTCGTCTTTTGGTTTACTTGGTGAATATGTCTTTTTTAAACATTGAAGAATAAGTGTATCTTTTGGTGTAACTCGTGTTATTATACATCCAGGACAAAGGAAATGATACCATACAAAATACAATATAATTCAATCCACGAATGATACATACGATTAAAATTTAGTTACATCATGCCGTCAGAAGCTAACTACCCTAAATTTAAACATTTAACATTATATGGTCATATTGCTAAAAAGAAACACATCTTTTAAGAAATCATCGTTTTCAAATGACTTTAACTATACGAGATAGGAGAGTCCAAAAGGGCGTTTTGGCGTCCTTTAGTAATGATGCGTCAACAAATCTAAGTCCAAGAAGGTACATTATGCCAACAATATCTTATACTGATACAATTTAAAAATTTCTTACAACAATATCTTAAATACCAAACATTATGTCCGGAAAACCCGTTGGAATAGCAATTTCAGTATCCCATGTGATTTTGAACAAATATCATATTTTCATCACTGAAATGTTGTGTATCTCTTTACGAGATATATCCTCAACACTGTTATACAAAATCGACTTTAGCCCCCTAACATCGTTTGTGTTTGACTGTTGAATTTTGTGTATCGTTAACTTCTCAAGCCTATTGGTCAAATAAGACAATGCAATCATTTATCAATTTTTCATATTTCATATCAACAATTTTATTTTGTTCCCAGGTTCACTGACAGTTTGACCTACTTCAGCCTACAACTGTCTTCCACCGAGTTCCACAGTGATCGATACGTAGGTTTCGGAATGAGTGCTATCATGGAGGTGGCGTCATCTACAGCTTACTGGCTCACCATCGACAGGTAAAAAGGAGAATCCAAAAGGAATTCGCATGTAATACCACTTTGGAATAGTGAATATCCTGTCTCCGCATGTAACGTATGTTAACGCTATTTTAATACCCTGGGTGCAAGGCAGCTCATAACTTCGCAAGGTGACGTATGATCAGGAACGTCTAAAATAGACCACCAATGACAACACTTGAAAGGCGAGTCAGCAGAATTAAGATGGCGATGCCATCTTTGTGGTGGAACACTGCGAAAATCATAACGATCTTTCAAAACCACAGGAACTCGATGTCGTAATTATAACGTAGGTTAAAAAAACTACCCCCCTATATAACATAGAGTAAAGGAGCACGGGCAGCCATGTTGCCGATCTAAGGGTCCATTCAACATCAACCTGGTTCCCTGGGCCAGTTACGCTGCGCTATGCTGTGCTACAGTGGCAACGTTACTGGCCCAGGGAACCAGGTTGATTCAACATTAGGTCAAAAGTTAAGCTAAGAATTAGTGACATTCACAAATGAACTCACGTACCTATCAATTTACATTTCTCCGCAAAACCTGGCTGATTTCCAACATATGTCACACCTAAGATAACTTTAATAGCTCTTCAAACTCGAAAATCAACCACAAATCCTCTCCCGTGAACGTTAGCCCGCAGTAGATACCCCTTCGAACGATCTGATTGGTCCGTTGATCTGAACTATTAATAACGTATCGGTAAACAAACACAACGGCGTGGCGAGACGACAGAATATTTCGAAAATTGCCTCACCTGATCAGAGGGAAGCTTTGAAATATGAAATACAGAGCCAGCTCAACAGAGGGGTATCTACTGCGTTATCAAATATGTCACAAAAATAATGCTCGTTTGAAAGACCAGTAATTGACCATGTTGAAATCGAATTTAAAAAAAGAATCACACGGGTAGTTAATGCAGAAAAATGACACAATGTCAATTTGCAAAAAAATAGAGACTGCAGAGAACGCCTTTATTCATAAATGGAACACAGGAAAACTCTCAGTATGAAGTTTTACCTCCTCTGTTCTTAATCCAGTCATTGACATGTTGACTGTTGCCTGTTGGCTCGTCAATCGTCCATGAGTACCTCGGTAAGGTTTGCTGTCCTGACGGAGGTGAATTTCTGCTGCTTATTTGCATGTCCAGACGATCCCACAAATGTTTGACGGGTGATAAGTCTGGTGCCCATTGCAAAATGTTGAAGTTGTGTGCAGTTAGGAAGTCTCTAATAATCCTGGCTGTGTAAGGGCCAGCATTGGTCTGTTGGAAGATTACTCTAGGATTCCTCAGAACCACAGGACGTAGAATGGTGTCCGTGTACCCGTGGACATTTAAAATATAGTCAAAGACAACAACTTCTGTTGCATGGTCCCTGCAAATTGCACCCCACACCATGACGCTACTGCTGCCTGGACACAACATGGGGTTGTTCTCTCGATGATACACACTCACTGGGCCATCAGCTCTATGTACACTGGGCCAAAACAGAAAGGCAATGTCTATGTTTATTTCCAACTCAATTTACCGGATATATTTTGAACGCACACAAATATAATGTGACAGGAATATACAGGTGTCCTGAGTTATGCTTGGAAATCCATAGGAGCATGTGCGACGTGTGATCGGGTATTGTCCACCTGGAACATCGATTGATGGCAGAATACCGAAATGCATTTAGATTTCCTTGAATGTTAACTAGAGTTGTCCCCCAATTAGCAGATATTGCTGCCCACACAATGACACCTCCTCCAGCGAATCTGTCATTCTCTAGAATGCAGGGAAGGTTGTGACATTCTTTTCGTCTCCGATACACATGAATCCTTCTGTCATGACAAATAACTTGAAACCACTGAACCAAATTATTTTCCAGTGTACCAGGGTCCATGGCTGTACGTTTGACTCCATCACAGTCTTGCATGACGATGGTGATGCCTCATAATCTGGCTAGTAAAGGGTCTCAGGCTTAAATCCATGTTGTCGTAGACAGTTCCTGACAGTCATTGGTGACAACGTACGTCCAGGAATTCTGTGTGCTATGTACGTTGCAGTGATATTCTGCTTCCGAAGATGAGACATTCTGATCCAACGGTTCTGTGCAGGAGTTGTCGCCCTTGGTCTACCACTTCTCGGTCAGTCTCTTTTTACATTAAAGCGTCTGTAACGCTGCCAACGTTCTTCTATGTACAATGAAGACACGGGCTGCTAGAGTTTCCCCAGCCTGTAAACGTCTAATTGCTCTATTATGAAAATCTTCACTCAGTCTTGGCAACTTGTAGTTGTCGTATTCTGATCAAAAGAGTATATTTCAGAAAAAAGATTGTCACATTTATATAGCCACACGTGTGGACCACAAGCACCAATACTTTCACGTTTTGCATTTGGTTCAGCTAATTTATTCTTGCGAAAAATATCTATATGTTGTGTTTGGGTAATGAACTCACCTATGACATTTTTATTGAAACCATTAAAATAACGAAAAAAATGTTTAAATTTACAGTAGGTTTTTTTGTTTCTTTTGTAAGTCCAGTGTAGCTGGAACTGAAAACAAAATTTATTGCCAATTTCTCTTTTGGCACCAGTGTACCATTATCGTCCATTGTGGAGCACAGTTGTGTAGTGGTTAGCGTGCTGGCCTCTCACGCCGAGACCAGGGTTCGAATCCCGGTGGAGACACCAAAAAATGTTTAACCTTGGTCTCACACTGTGTTGTGCCCTTGGGCAAGGCACTTCATCCACATTGCACTCAGTCTACCCAGCTGTTTAAATGGGTAGCTGAAAACGGGGAAGTACGGATCTATCCGCTTAGTAGCAACATGAAACTACAATTCCTTCAGGGTAATTATACGTGTAGCGCTTAGAGCATGCTAAGCATGTGTTTAGGGCAATATAAATATGCATTTATTATTATTATTATTATTGGTGATGGTGACGTCGGACACATCGTCTCAGCGTTAACTCACGAATGACTCTAATACCGAGAACGTGTTCTCGAAGATGGCTGGTCTCGGTCCTTCTGCTGGCCAGAGGGTGTAACGCTGGTGATTACCAAGGTGAATCGTTGGCATATACAGGTCGCCATTGGTGGTTGTTTTCCACTTCTAGGCCTGTCCGACTTGTTTGTATCGTGTTAGCAGTCTTGTTATGCTGGTTCGATTGCAGTTGACTATATAGGCAAGTTACATACTCCAATTGCAACGAACCAATTGTCCCCTTTCGTTCAAGTGCGGTAAGTTTCAGCATGTCTTTAGTTGTAGTCGTTACTGAGGTGCAAAGCATGTATATAGGTGGGTTTTTTTTAATATCGGTGCCATGTTGTTGTGATGCACTTGCATACCATTTTGCATAAAAAGTTCGGTAAAGTCCATATTTAGAATGATATTTTTCCTCAGTTATGATAAAGCTGCGTTCTTATGACATTGTTTGATAATGAAATTTCATTTGAAAAGCTAGATTAATCTTTACAGAAAAGACAAATAATTCTGTATAGTTTGTTTTGCCCCTGAGTTTATTTTCAATGTGTTACAAAATTTAAGTTTGTTACAATTGTGCATGGCATTGGAATGGAATTATTATTAGAAATAAAATATATATCTAAAGTCGCTCTAATTCCCCTGCATATAATTCAAATGTGCAATAAGTGCAGGTTTGTCACTGATTCTATTCTAAAGGGCTTGTTTTTTTGTTATTAAGATATTGATAACAAGCTTAAGGCCATGTATTTACGAAAATGAATATGAGCGATAATGAGGAAAACTAAAACACACTCTGTTGTAGGTAATCAACAGGTGTCTTCATGTGTTACGTACTGAACAGTTTTATCAATGATGTTTTAAATATTTACTGACGTTTGTGTCGAGATTCGGTCGGAGAAACTCATCAATGGCATTCCATTTCCTGGCTGGGTCCTCCCTTATCCTCTCGGTGGTGTTTGGAAACTTCACAGGTACTGCAACTCAGACAAAATGTTAACTGGCATAGGTTTTCATAAATCTCAGAGGTGTCGGGTATGAATTCGAAGTGAACCAGCAATAATTAATTTTTGTACTCACTGTTAATGATGGCATTAACGCTTAATGTTGTTGCAAACATACGAGGGGCGTTCAATAAAACTGTCCCCTGACCAACTTCTCTTGACCAGACGAAGTATAAAGTTAACATGTGATATGTAGCATGTCTCTATAGATAAGTGATGTTTCATACTTGAAAAAATATTCATTCTTTTTGTTAGTACACGTCTGAGAGTAGAGTAAGGTGTAAAAATGGAGACTGTTGAGTACAGAGCGGTTATCAGGTTTTTATTCTGAAAGGGTTGTACAACAAAGGAGACTTTTGATGAGATGAATGGAACTAATGGAGAGGATACCCAATCGTATGGCGTTGTCAAACACTGGCATCGTCAGTTCAAGTGTGGTCGGACCTCTGTGGAAACAGCTTCGATTCCAGGTCGACCCCAGTCAGCCATTGATGATAACTCTATCAGGCAAGTGGAAGCTGCAATTTTGAAAGAGCTGTCCGTCAACTTGCCCAAGATGTCAAGATAAGTGTGGGGTCTGTTGAGAAATCATTCATGTCCATCCGACATGCAGAGGTTGTCAGCCTGACTCAGGACAATGCCCCTGTCCACACCTCACTTGAAGTTCAGACGGAAGCGCAGACCTGTGGCTATGAAATACTTACTGAAATATTCTCCTGCACCGTCTGATTTCTTCCTCTTCCCAAACATGAAGTCATTTTTTAAAGGCACTCGTTTCCTTAATGATGAAACCCTCATTAATGAGGTCAAGTCCTGGCTTTTGAGAAGATCTGATGCCTTTTTCAGTCTATCAGGGATTTTTTTTATTGAACGCCCCTCGTATTTAAGTTGGTATCCCCTTCTTTCTGCAATTATCACCTCTCTCTCTTTGTCATATTGAAAATAAAATTATTTGACAGGAATTCTCATTTCCAATTTGTCAGACCAAATTCCTTCCTTAAGTGCTGCAGTGACCGCATTCTCGCTCATCGGAAAGTTCGCCGTCACCACCACGTTCAATATTCTGTGGATTTATACGCCGGAAGTATTTCCAACAAATATAAGGTAAACATTCCGGGTACTCCGACTCATGAAAGGGTTAAGTTCGCTTAGTGGAACTGCTCAATTTGATAAACTTCAAATTTCATTATGCTATTTATATATTCAAAAACTTGAATTACTTTTGTTTAAAACTCTTTTGGGATCCTTACAGTAGGCACATATTTATTGATAATTACATTAGGTTTAATCAGCAAACGAGGCTGATTAAGACAAATCTTTGGAGTTCTTGGTTTCATCTCAACAGAAACGTTGCCTTTGGACTCTCGTCCCTGGCTGCAAGATTTGGTGGGATCATTGCTCCGTTTTCGAAAACACTGGTAAGATGCAAATATGTTTACACTGCTCTAGAAACAATACTCAAACATGTCATTATAACACTGATTATTCATGAAAATAAATACAGTGTGTGCACAGAAAATTTAAAGTTTCGGTGAAATCACGAATCTGACTGAGTGACTACATTGAAACAATCGAGGTCGCGTGATCACCTTGGTCTAGATTTTCGAACCCCTCTTAGAGTAAGTAACATGCATTAAAGGAGAATATTAGAGAAAAACTTTTTTTTAAACATGTTTAACAGTATTGTTAAAGACAAAGTGTGTCAAAAAATTTATTAAAATGCGACATTTTATGTAGAAATGTTGAAAAAACGTTTTTGGTGCGAGTCGTTTTCCGGAAATCCCCGAGAGTTAATCAGGCTGGCAGCAGTCACGTGATATGATGTCAAAGATGCTCTCCCGCGCGCTGAGCCAGTGTATTTTCTACGTTCGTAGTGTTGTTATGGCTTTCTCGGATAGCGATGGCAGTGTTGATTTTCAACCATCTGACATGAAAAAACATCCGTCCTTATCAGTATGAACCTATTGTGAATCAACATTGAGTTGAACACCAGAAATCAAGTGAGGATGAGCTTTCAGAAGTAAACAGTGAGAGAGTTGGAAATACAGATTCTTACGTAGGGACTGGCAAACTCTAACGTTACAATTTCACAATAAGTGGATTATGCCGTACATTAAATAGTTATTGTCTACATGTAGATAACATGGGTGTCAACAACTTATATGTAGTTAATTAAAATATGTTACTACAAATTATACTGCTTTACTCGTATATATACTGTACCGCTGAAGTAACCAGTTGCACAGGACAAAATGAACCATCTTGATTCTCGATTATTCAAATCATGTTTGCTTTAAAGACGTATTAAATATTATAATTATTTAGATCTAACGTACAAACCACTGTTCAATCCTAATCAAGTAAGAAAGACAGTAAGATCTACACATAGCTATGTGAGAGATTTGGTAGTCACGAAAACCGGACTTACACGATAATAAGGAACTCGCGATATTAGAAGCCTGTAATAACGTAGTGTAAAGCCCTGTTTATACGGCGAACTTTGCAGTGCACATATGCAATATTGCTTATGGTAGTAATATACGCATGTTAGTTGGCTTTGACTTTGAGCCACTTTATACGTGGGCTTTCAGTAATTATTTGAACTTCAGTTGCTAGACAGTTACGTGTTCTCCTATCACAAGTACACAAACCAAGCACCCACAAGGATTGAACACTGACACTAATGACTTATTATTTTTGCAATAACTATTTATTATATATATAGATATTGTGAACATATACAATCAGTGGAAATGCATGTTTAGTAAATATATTTAAAAAAACAGGATCCAACATAGACGTAGGAAGGGTTCAAAAGTTGGAGCAAGATTTAGAATTTAGTTAGTGGGGGTGGTGGGGTGTAATATAGGCGACATATCATTTTAGCGTTGAATATCACTATAGTTTTCAAATGATTTATAACCAGGAAATATTGTTTGTGTGTCTGACAATGAAATTTGAGCTGCCACGTTGGCCATATTAAATTGAAATTAATCTAATACAGTTATTAGCCAATGACAAATAATTATACAACTGTGTACTAAGTTTTAAGGCCTACACATCCCCATCCTCGGTGGTACCAAGGGTTTTATATATGCTCCGTTACTCTCAGCGGGAGCATATATAAAACTCTGGGTAACCGAGGATGACACAAGGCATTATAAGTTATATTCTTAAAAAGGACTGTTAATTACGAGTACTCTAAGACTATCACTTATTTATAAAACTGTTTTAATATAACGGATCAAAATGCTCTGAACAAAGTGAGACATATTCCGACGGTTTTCGGTCCTTCTTTCCTCTTTGACAGTATCCAAACCTTTTCACTTGAAAATTAAAAATATGTAAACTTCTGTCCAGACGTTGATGAATTACTGCACACCAACGCTGCACAATATACCATATCAAGTCCGAAACTACCCGAATTCTACGTATTCAACTGATTCTTCATTTACTCTAATGCCTTCGCTTTCACTGCGCTAAGGACCCAAAGCGGGCCGTAGAGCATCTCTGACGTCACAGCCTAAACCTGTCGAAGGCTACCGGCAAATATGCATACGCGCACAGGCAACAGTAGGCGCGGTTGTTATATCTCGTAATTAGTAATTAAACACGGCTTTCCATATAATTTTCGGGGGAATATGTTTTTTAAGGTATATTTTACTATAACAGAATATAATTTTTTACAAATATTCTCCTTTAACATTGGCTTACGACTATCTTAGTGCTAAGAGAGCTTCGAAAATCTAGGCCCAGGACACTACAGTATGTTTATGATAATTATATCTCTAAAAAGTCACTACCCTTCCAAGGACGCAATTTTATAATGACTGTAAATCTGTGTTCTCGTTGCAGTGAAGTATGTGTTGTTTTGACTGACCCTGTAACTGGTTCTTCCTTCCAGTATCAGTATTATCCTTGGGCTCCGGGCTCCATATTTGGAGCGTTCTGTATACTTGTCACTCTGCTCATGCGCAGTTTACCTGAAACTGCCGGATGTGAACTTTGCCAGACCGTAGAGGAAATGAAAGTAATGATTAAAAACAAGGGCAAGAAATCAAACTATAAGGTATATAAATATATATCGGTATCTCGGACATGTATGATTACAATTATTTGCCACGTAAATTGAGGCCTGCAATTGAGTATATTGAATACACACATATTGTAAAATATTCATTCAAAACTTATGGTAGTTCAGTTTTGTGAATAGAAGTATAAATACATGCAGTTTTGTTGTTACAATACATTGGATGTAACGTTTGAATGTTTTCCCTTTCAGCCCAAGGATGACAAATAACAGACACCTGCTGGAAACATAAAACGTAATAATCTTGTTAACATCAGATCGAACGTAACACTGCCCGCGACGATCTTGATCTGAGAACCACTCGACGGGGGTCATCTAGTGTCTTGACCTTTCAATCCAGCCAATTAGCAGCGAGGCTTGAAAGTCGTCGGGTCGATTTTGTATCTGAGCGAGACTATGATTTGTTGAATTTATGGAAATGAAAGGTCACAGTTAAAGTCACAATACTCAGTGCAATACTCAGATCAAGAATGCAGCGAGTACGAGTGTTACATTTCTTTGTTTCACCTGATTTTAATGAGATTGTCTTAAGCGCAGTAGGAGTAGCAGTACTCCTGAAGGATCGTTCTCGTGTTGTAGTTAAGTGTCCGTTGCTGGAACCAACATTATGATTGATGAATGTTTTTTTTTGGAAATTACTTGATGACAGCGCCCATGTAACGAGAACCATTATATAGCCTTGCGTTTGAGGCATAATTCAAACAGAATCAAACAAATTCCAGTGTTCACTTTTAAATGTTATAATGTATCATTTGATGAATGATCGTTGAGGTCGGACTAAAGCATTGGACTGAGGTTCTGTCGTCCTTCACTGATATCACGCCCTTGCAGGGCACTTCTCACTTAACCATATGTGATTAGTTCGGCGAGATGGGAATCTCAAGAGAAGACTTTTCTGATCAAGGTATCTGGTTGTACAGGACAGATACACAGAGGGAGGACAGCAGGAATCAAATATCAAAAGGAATATCAATACATATAATGAAAGTTGCTCGGTATCCACCTACCACTTTTATTTGTGAGCGTAACAGTTTTTTAGATTGTCATTTTAAGTAATGAATTGTTAATTTGCTGCATCATTTTTGTTAAACCCAAACATCCATTTGTCAACAAACTACATTGAGTTGTTAGAATGGTTATGCTTCCGTTTAATATACTTCTAAATTGTTCAAGCTATATTTTAAACATAATGGTATGAAATATAAAAAATAAAATGAAGTCCTACGTCATCATTATTTGTTCCAACAAAATGTATAAAGAAAGTCCTAATAGCCCTCGTTACTGAAAAACATGGCCGGGACTGTAATGCAAGTAAAAAGAACTTGAGTAAAAACAAGTGCTAATGGAGTGACGGATTCAGAGGGCGATTTAGGTTTTTTTTCCAATACATCTACACACACGATTATACAGTCATCATGCTATGATATAAACTATCATGGGTTTTGACCATAAGGTTTTTCTCAATTATACGTTAAAAGAATTTGAAATGTGGAAACTTTCATTAATAAAAGATGTTGGCGACATGATAATTTACCTTTTTCACCAAAATTACACATCATCACTGTAGGACGTCATAAAACAAACCAACAAGTTCCTTGTCACTCTCCTAGTCAAGATGATTCCAAAACAACATCTTTTAGAAAGCATTTATTTCGGAAACACCATGTTTCAAAAACTAATTTAACTTCTGGAGAATGATGTAGTCCTGTTTCAGTCGTATATACACTCGTGGATTAAAATAGCATGTATTTTTGTTGTAGCGTTTCCTTTCTAAGTGAGTTTAAAAGGCTCATCCGAACATTCAGTCTTGATGAACTAAAATGAATGACACTGTATGTGTTTCCTAACTGACGGTGATTTAGTTTTGAAAAAATAAATAAAACTAACCAGTTACATAAGAATTATGTATTTATTTAGTTGAAAGAAATCATTTGTATATATTTGAAGTAGAAAAGATACAAACTATTGTTTTTGTTAAATCAACAAACTAGGGCAATGATTTAGACCCTGAGATAACAAAGTAAAAATAATACAACGAACTATCATGCTTACTAGCCTCTGTGTATACATCAGCAAATCAGAAAATATAAATTTGTAATATTGAAAATACGTAACAAATACAACAAGTGTAAAATAATTCAATTAATATCTGGACGATCTTTCGTGTTCATTAAATATATTTTGTTTTTACTGGCTACAAGTTGTAAAATTGTCACACCCAAATAACAATACCACGGCACAGGTATATCGTAGGTACGAAATGTTTAGCAACGGATAAACGTAATTTGCGATAAAGAGAAAGATTATTTGCTACTGACAACGCTGCGCAAGAGTGAGATAAAGCTATCATTAAAAAATGTACATAACAGCTGTAAATGATCTGATTTTTAAGTATAACAATATTCGACTTGGCTTCGCTGATTACGGGAAAGATCAATGCGTTAACAAATATACTGGAATTTCACTTAAACGACTTGAATCCATCTTACTTGCAAAATATATAAAATCATGGCAAAGATCCTTGAATATAAGAATGAGAAAAATATCAATATAATTCAATAAAATTCCTCAAATTACTTGCAAAATATATCACGCATTACATAGACATATTGGGAACAAGAAATGAGCAAAATATCAATATAATACGATACAATTCCTCAAATATAGCAATTGTATACCCTGGAAACTACAAATGTTTGTTTTCCGAAGTAGATCAAATGTTTTCAGTGCGTCTGGATATCAGTTCTCCCCATGACGTGGATACGAAAACATCTGCTGTAGGTCTCCCCTCAACTGGTTACACGAAACTGAAATTATAGTATTCATAGAAGTCTATTTGTAGATGATTTTTCTAAGATCGTTTACAGTTTAATTAGGTAACAATGGCTTACATTATGAGAAAGGCTGTAGAATACAAATACGGACGAACATTTAATTGAGATAAAATAACATGTGAACTAAAATATGTAAACTATTTAGGTTATTTATTGACTTAGCTGGTTTTCCTTGAGAGATTTAAAAATAAAAAATAAATTTATAATTCTGATGTTCAGAGAGTTGTCTAACCTCTTAGACGATCCTTCTCGCTTTTTGTCGATTCCAAATGACCTGTAAACAATAGAATACATATGGGTAACATATTAAACAGTAGAATGCATAAACTGAACTGTTATGACGGTAACATACATATCATGAAATTCTTATGAAAGTAACATGCATATCATGAAATTCTTATGAAAGTTACATGCATATCATGAAATTCTTATGAAAGTTACATGCATATCATGAAATTCTTATGAAAGTTACATGCATATCATGACATTCTTATGAAAGTTACATGCATATCATGAAATTCTCATGAAAGTAACATGCATATCATGAAATTCTTATGAAAGTAACATGCATATCATGAAACTCTTACGAAAGTAACATACATATACGAATATTCTACAAATGGTCAACTTCTTTATTTTTAATGGCGACATTTCGGTATAGATCGTTATACCGAAACGTCACCATTGAAAAATAAAGAAGTTGATCATCCATCAAATATCTCGTCTTTGTCTGTAATGAAATTGTTTGACAGTAACATGCATATTATGAAACTCTTATGACAGAAACATACATATAAATGACCAATTAAACAGCAACGTTTATAAAGATGAAACCATTAAAGCATGAGTAGTAAACATGATAAGGGGTTTGGAAAACGTGAGATTGCTAAAAGGGATTTTCAAAACCGGTGTAGAAGAAAACCTCCTAGGAACTCCGGAGTAGAAGTTCTTACGTGTCTGGGCTCCATGTAAGGTTTACAAAGCCACCTGGGCATACTAGTTCACCTTTCTAAATCTTCTAGCAATCAAGTTTATTTCGTAAAAAGGCCTTATGTCCACAGTACAAAATAAACATGTTATTACATGGTAGTGGCAATTGACAGTTTTGCGTACTGAGGTCGCAGTAACAATGCTTCCTTAATGTACTTAGAACAGTTTGTTCTTTAAACTAGTACATTTTAAAGTGTTTAAATGTATTGCTAATCAATATGATAAGGTAATGCTTTGTAATATTTACAGCGTAAATCATGATAAACTTTACATTAAAATAGAAAAGGATATTCATTTTCTACAAAGTTATAATTACAAATATAACAAAGTCTTTGTGCCTTGTAAGTCCACCAAATCTACCGGTATTTTTGAAAATATGGAAGTGCACCGATTTGTAACATTGTCATTCTAAGCCTTGCATCTTTAGATTTCTCCAAAAATAAGATTTTCCATAACAAAAACAGTGGTGCTTGAATAAAGATCAAGCGATGTACATTTGTGCCTTTCAGAAAATATCAATTGCTTGTGACAGTCACTTATTCTTACATGGAATTCTTTCAAAACTGCTCATCTTTAACCAACACCTTGAGCTTCCTAAAATGGGTCTTGGAAAGTTCAAATATATTGTGAAGTTCTTTCCCTTCGATCCTTATTTTGGTTCCTGGGATTATCAATTCCTCTATGCATTAACCCTATTGGTCAATGAAGTTTTACACAAGATTTCAAGTCTCTTGAGGCTGTGGTTCCTAAGAAAATATCGAAAATACAAAGGGTTTACTGATTGATCGACTGACGGAGGGCGGCCTATCACTGTCATAAGCCCAAAAGGATCTGTAGTTTGATCTTCATATAGTACTAATTAATCGGAAAACATATGTAGTCAATCATGTCAGTGTATATCAATCATTTTCAATAATGTTGAAGTCAAAACACAAACACATTGGTAACTTCGAATTCCCGCATACATATTTGAAACTTTCAAGAAACGACAGAAAGTTTGAAAATTTGCCATTTTTTGGACAAAATTTGAAAAATAATTCCTACCTTGGTGTTAAAATTCTACAAGACACAACACAACTACATAGGTCGCATACATACCAAATTTGAAGATTCAAAGTCATATGATTTTCAAAATATGCTACGTAAAAAACAAATACAGTATGAAAGTGTGACAATTTTTGGCCGAAATTTCAAACACTAATTGAACCTTGTATTTTAAACCCTAAAAGGCACAACAACACTACAAAGACAACTGCCATACCGATTTTTAAGTTTCCAAGTCATATAACGTTTTAGTTATGCTTCGTGAACGAAACAAAGTCGGAAAATCTAACCTTTTGTTAACATTTCAAACATTATTTGAACCTTGGAGTTGAATTCCTTCAAAACTAAAACACCACCATACAGATAGCTTCTATATCAAATCTCCAAATCTTATAGTTTTCGAGTAATGCTCCAGAAACAATTTCGGACGGACGTACAGACACACGGAACGCTATAGCCCTGTTCAATAAGGCTTGTTACCTCCCTTTGGTAAATTATCCCCCTTTAAATTTCCCAGAATGCAACACGTTTCCGGAGAGTAATTTTCTTGGTAACCCCATTCTTCAGAATAAATATAGAAGGAAAAGTCTTTCCTGGGTTGTATTTGTTATCAACGAAATGTGCAGAACACAATCTGTCGTTTTCTTTCGTTGAAACTTCGGACTGACTACTTTTATTCGCCGTAGCCATGCCTTTTGAAGCGTCTTATCAGCTGGGAATCGATGTAAAGTCACCACTTCGACGTCTATAGACTTTCCACGGTAATTACTGCATATACAACAGTAGTGTCGCTTTGACACAGTTGATTTTCCCGCATTATGATCATTCTTCCCTAGCAACGCTGACGCCATTTTGCTCTCCGGAAGTGGATCGCACCATTCTCCGCAGTAAAAGAGTTCTCTAAGGGAGTCTATTTTAAAGGGAGGTAACAACCCTTATTGAACAGGGCTATACATCCCAGACTACGTCGTAGCGGGTACATTACAATAAACTTTGAGAGAGAAAATGTCAGTATTTGAGCACTTAGTATTGAAGACTGTGAAGACATGTGACACATTGATACTCTGCACTATGGGACAGACAACACTATACTGACGTCGGAGGTTGATGATATCGTTGACGAGTTTTCTCCTCTCCTGGTCCTTCCTCTTCATCTCCTCCTCCTTATCCTCGTCCTTCCGGTAGGCGTGTCTCAGAGCGCTCTCCGCCTTCTCCAACTCCTCTGGTGTGGTAGAGATACATGCACATTACCGCATTTGCAAAACAAAGGCCCAAGTCAGGGGGTCATAAAACTACTGAGATAAGATGAATATGTGTTGCATTGTATTTTCGAACCTCTCTTACAGCTCAGCCGCAAAAGAAACGTCACCATCACCATACAAATATATGATGATTCTATCCACGAGTGATAAATACGACCGAAAGAGAGCTACATCATGTTTTCAGAAGCCAACAAAGCTAAATTTGAAATTTCAAAACATTATCACACGTTTGAAAAATCGCCGTTATTGAATCTCCTTAACTAGACGAGATAGGAGAGTCAAACAGGGCTTTTTGGCTTCCTCTGTGACATCCTACAGTAAAAAGACGTATCATCAAATTTCAGTCCAAGGTTATTTATGTTACATCTTTTATGAATTACATTTCGACATTTATGTTAAACGCGATACATTTGAAAAGAGCGATTTCAGTATTATATTCTGATGTATGGATTTGCGGGTACCTTTTTACAAATGATGTGCCTTTATAACGTTTTCAATGTCGACTCTCTCACTAGCAGCAGTATTTCGTTTTTTACACTGTTGAAAATGTGGTGACGTTACTTTTGAGGTTGAGTGTAGATTCACCGTTGAAGTAAGGGTCGGAATGACAAGCTGACAAGTTTAAGAACTTACAGTCAGTATCTTTCGCTTTAGTTTTACATGGATTTAAGAATAGAATAATCGCTTTATAATTGAAGAGAGCTCTAGAACGGTACATGATCTTAGAAATGCAAAAGAAAATTGTATTCAACAAGATCTCATAAATAAATAGCAATAGCTTTGCGTGGATCTGATTCGCTGAACACTGTCACAGACATTCAGTTCATACCTGCATAAACTTAATTTCGTGACGTCACATCACATTTAGCCACGCCCCCATGACGTCAGGTTCATGGCTAGTTGCGTTGTGCATTTTCATTGGCTGATAAACACGTTGTAGGCGGGGCTAATATTTGGTGTCTTCATGCGCGTAAATAGTACAGCTCTAATTGTTGCAAATTTGTATATTTGCAGCAATGAAACCTTTTCAAAACATCAGGTACGAGTATATTTATTTATAAGTATTGACTTCAAAATTTATAAAGGTATACACTTAAAAAACGCTGTCCAAACTTGGCGTAAATCCGCTATGCGGATTTACACAGTTTGCACAGCGTTTTTATAAGTTTATACCTCAATGAACTTAATTCATTTTGAAGTCAATTCTTAATTGAACTAAACAAAAGCTTAATACTGACCAAGTGCTATAGAACTTAACATTAGCTTTAGACTGAACCAGCGCTTTAGATGTATACATAAGCTTTAGAACTGAAAATAGCTTTAGACTGAACAAGAACTTTAGAATTATTCATTAACTTTAGACTTAACAAGAACTTTAGAATTATTCATTAGCTTTAGACTGAACAAGAGCTTTAGAATTATGAATTAGCGTTATACTGAACAAGAACTTCAGACTGAACAAGAACTTTAGAATTTTTCATTAGCTTTAGACTGAACAATAACTTTCTTAGACTGAATAAAAGCTTTAGAACTTACATTAACTTTAGACTGAAGGTGATATATAGAACGAATAGGCTTTTGACTGAACCAGAGTTTTAGAACCGAACAAGGCATGGCGTGAGGATTGTACAATAATGTATTGTCAGTGTGTGTTGGGTTACTCACCTCTCAAGAGCGCCACTACACCATCTAGTTCTTCCTTTTCCATCCCCATATGGTGGATCTTCATGTAGGACACCCTCAGTCTCTCCTCATACACCTCTCTCTCCACTCTCATGCTACTCAGCTGTCTCTCCTTCTCCTCCACCACTCCTGGTCAAGGATAAGGTACACTTGTACAACAGTACAGGTATATAGTAACTACTTTTTGACTTATATAAACCATGCACAGTTTTCGCGTCTCTTATCTTTCGATTGTCTCAATTCTTCCAAAAACCAAGATATATGGATAGTCAACTTCTTTATTGCATGCGACGTTTCGATGTAGACACTAACACCGTTATCAAGCAAGTGATACATGAATATGGTAGGAGGAGAATATATTATAGTTGCAGTGAGTATGTACAATTAACAAGGTGATGCACACTGGATTAATTGGCAATCCACATATTGATGGCCTAACGTGAAATCCAATGCATGTACACGGGATGTGTCCTCTCACCCTTCAAGTTCTCTGTTTCCGCCTGTTTCTCCTCCAGTGCTGTCCTCATGGCCATCCCCTCACGGTACAACTGTTCTTGGTTTATCTTGCTCTGGGCCGCATGTTCGCTCATCTGTCCCACCCAGGCTGTAACAGTATCATTAAGCACTTATACACCAACATACCACTGCTGTTACGGTGTTCTCCTAGATAAATACAACACATGTATTCTCTCGCCCCAAAAAATAAAAGTTGTCCAG
This sequence comes from Gibbula magus, assembly GCA_936450465.1. NCBI lineage: Eukaryota > Metazoa > Mollusca > Gastropoda > Trochida > Trochidae > Gibbula > Gibbula magus. The sequence continues at coordinate 22,396,350 of OW388289.1, read as the reverse complement.
GTTTTAATACTGTCTTTTCACAGGCCGCACTGTTGTAGTCACAGGGGTTTGTATTGTCGAAAAACTAGCGATTAGAAAGCATGTGAAGTCGACGATCCAGCCCCTATAAACAGTGTAAAGGTATGTAACGAGGTCAACATCCCATGTCCGTTTGAAATTATATTTCAGAATGTTGTCCTCATATTATCATTCATTATATTGTATACCACGTCAAAGCCAATACATTTTCCTTTAAAATAAGCTGTCAAGCAGTGAAATCGGTCGGGTAATAACAAAGGTATGAGCTAAACATTGGTTTGATTGTTTATGATGAACCAAACTCAAACAACAGTAGTGGGCGTATGTCCAAAAACAATTTATATAAGGTAGGTGTACTTCCTTCTTACTTGATAGTGTTCAGTTAGACACACTGACTGCTGGCTGGTTGTCCTCTGTCAAAGGATGCATGTTTGAGGCGCTTTTAGCCAGAAATAAACTCACGTGCAAAAGAAACTTAATCAAATTTAATTTTGTGAACATGTTCTGTTCATGCTTCTTAAACAATTGCCTGGATAAGAGAGTCAATTAGGTATTTTGGCTTGTTTTACGACGTCATCATTAACTTGTTAAAGTCAAGGAGGTAAATTAAGTCGCCATCATCAATTTCTTTATTTCATAATTTGTAAAGGCCAAAAAATACACATTTGACGGGCATAGAAATAAAAGTATCCTGATCCGCCACTGTGTGTGAACCTTTATACACAAAACTTGTGCTTAAGAAAGGCATCATCAAACTACTTTCTCGGACATCAATATTTCGATTTTATTCTGTTGAAAATGTGGTAGCGTTTCTAGTTGCTGTTGGTAAACAATACGGACCTCTCTGCTCACACCCATACTCACTGTGCGCTATGTTGTTTGCGGACTGCAGCTGTTCCAGCTTAAACTGATAGGCGGTCACGTGGTCACTAAGTTCCCTTTGCTTCAGTTCCGATTGTTGCAGGTGGTCTATACAATAAAGTTGTTTAATACATTTAATCCCTCTTAAAGAGCCATTGAGTATATTGATAATCAATAGAGAAGGTATGCAATAAATCTGCACCCTATTACATCGGTGCATTTGTTGTATCCTAAGTTACTGCGATACCCTAATTCCCTGAGCCCCAAAACGGTCGTTTGCTGTAAATTAGTTTCCTATCGCTCAATGGCATAGCATGTATTTGTAGAGCCTAGGAAGTGTCTAATTTGAACGTCGACGATAGTTCATCGGTCCTCTCATCCGAGGCACTGCCTCAACTGCTCCAAAAGAAAGGTATTACATTGGCTGAGTTAGTTTTATACCTAAAACGATTGCATTGTCGACTCCAAACAAAGATGACGACCAAAGACTGAACATGTTTAGCAACATTGGTGGATTCAAATTCATATATTCGCATAACTTGTCCTTCTTTGGCCATAGTGGTCGATTTCCTGATCACATCACATTCAGTTGCTTGCGCCAAACGAGAGATATGTATCTTTGAAACAATGAAACGTACACTTGTCAAACGTTTATTTTGATATGTAATATTGTAGATGTGTATATGTTGACAACAATGTTTTACTTGAAACACTAAATACTTAATTGTGATGTAAGAAACCATTGGATGCCAAAGCCATTTGGAGCTTTTGCCTTTTCTCTGAAAACATTGCCTTTAAAATTTATTGATTTGCTTGATATTCCATCTATAAATTATATATACAGATACAGATACGTTTAAACGACCTTCAGGTAACATAAATAAATGATACATAATTCCATGTAAGAGTTGTGTATGTGGTATATGCATCTACATATACCTCTCAACTCTGCAACCGTTTCTTGGTGCTCTTCGTCAACATTACGCAGCTCGAGCTGGAGTTGTCTAATTTCCTCTGAAGAATAAATCAATCAAATTGAATGCAACAAATAAATTCGACATGTAGCAGCCATAAATTGTGTGTTATGTATAACCGATATAACAGAATGTACAATATGACTTCAAGTTCAATATACTTTGTGGTCATATTTCACCATTACCTATGCATCACTACAGAACATAATTACCAGCCTGGTAAATTTATGAGTATTCTTATGTTTAATTTTACTTATAAGATAACAAAAAAAGATGCCCGAAGTTAAATTCAGCAATTGTATTGCCCAAATGAAAAATTATATTTTTGGCTGGAACCCCGACCACCGTCTCCGGTGTTTATTTGAGAACATTGACAAGAGACGGCGTATAGTATTGTTATTAAAGACTACACTGATGGACGTGCATGTACCATTCTTCTGCTGCTGTGCATTCTCCAGGTTTGTGGAGGTGGATGCTAGCTGCACCTTGAAGCCTTCACATTGTCCCATCACCTCCCGTAGTCGCTGTACAAGCTCCTCTGTGAAACACAAGTATGCAAACCTTAGTGCCTTCAACAGATTCCATCATTTGTATTCTCTATCATTAATCCATGGTCATGACGTCACTCTATTGTGTTATCAGTTGATTATTATTTAGGAATCTACTGGTCATTGACTGTCCCAGTCAGGAGGGGTGTTAGGTTTAGACATTTTCAGTAATGGCTAATCGAGTACATTTTTCTGATGTATTTTGTCTTGGTGTATCTGAATAGGATTTTAAAATATCTCTCAACTAGAAAAATTAATTTTGGTGATGCATGAACCTGGATTCGAACATGCAACCTTTCCCTTGGTGGTCAGCGCTTCTAAACATTAGGCCACAAGACACTGTTAGGAATCTTAGGATTGTTTGTCAGTAAGAATCCCGCGTTCTATTCAAGTCTTGTATCGCACGCTGGAGGCATGGAAAGGCACAGTTTAAGCTGTCAATCACTTCGCCTCGCGTGGCAGTTTTGTGCTGCACGCGCGTGGAAGAATCCATTTCATGAGGGTCGAAACTACTTGTACAATATCCGATGAATGAGCACCGACATTTGCAAAATAATTGATGTTTGTGTCCCAGAATTGAAATTTATTGTATCAAATGTAAAATAATCTTATATGCATGTTTCGTGACATCATATATGGATTAAGATGGAGAATGCATTCGGAGCAGTGAATTCGTTAAAAATAATCAACTCGCCCCTTCTGGGCTCGTTGATTATTTTTAACGAATCCACAGCACCTCATGCATTCTCCATTAAATAATTACATTGTTGTAACATAAGTGACTGTTGATAAATTACATAAAACATGATTTATCTGATCGAAACTAAAGTTAACTGAAATGGAATTAACATATGATTGTCATTCAAATTATATCTTATGAATGTTTGTATAATCCTGCTTAAATGTGCCAATTTCAGGTAATCAGGTGCTAATCTTGAATCTAGTCTTTATATTTTCAAAGATAGTGACACCTATTCCTGATTTATACACATTTCAGTCATGTTTTTTTAAATACTTCTAAACAATAGCTTAGAGAAATCTGAGAGCACTAATTCAACTGATCGCGACAGTTTGCTAGTTTGACCATGGTAAGCTCGTTCTTATTGCAGCGGGTAAGTAACGGTATATGAAACCGAAAAGTAGGCTTAACTTTCTTTTAAATAATGAAGTTCTGAATTCGAAATAAGACGTTGGTTTTCTAGATCATTGCCTATTGTGTTACGTATGGTAAGCTACGTTTCAACGTCTAATCCATTAACACTGTGCTGATTCTAAATGAAAACATGAACAGATTTTAGAAATCTGGAATAGTAGTAATAAGTCTGTGTGGACATTTGAATATTTAGGATATCAACTACTCTCACCTTTCTGTATCTTCCTGGATTGTTGTTCCCTACACAGGATGATTGCACATCGCCATTTTTCTCGGTCTGTAATAAAGGACTTCATATTGAAACAGAATAATAATGTATAAAATAATTATTATCCGAATCGATATAAATTTATTTGGAAAAATATTGCAAAACCTACATTTTATATGAACTTTTTGGTAATTTTAAAATATCATTATTTGAAATATATTAATGCTATGTGCCTCATTAAAATCATTTTGAGCCTTAAATAGTTTATTGAGATAGACAGTTATAGACACAATTCCACAAACCATATGAAACGATGCAGTAACATATTCTGTTTCTCTCTTCTCTATTTGACTATTTATAATCCGATAATTTTTCAATATTAAGCTTTAATGTAAAACAGCAACATGTTGACATACTAAGCTCATTTAATTCGTGTGATTCGGCTAACAAGTACAAATAGAGGGGAGACAAGTCTTTTCTGCAACGTCAGCATGACTGGTTCCAAGGTTGGACCACTTTTGCTATAGTGGGTATAAGAATGGTTACATACGACTTACTTTTAAGTTTCTTCTCTTCTTTGGTATCCTTTTCTGCTTGTTCTGTAAATTAATAAGTTTACAATATATCAATGAATTGGTAAACTGTTGATGCTTAGTTTTCTTCTTAAAATATCCCCATAGGGTGATAGGAACAGAATGTGATGCATTGAAAAGAATGGTAGAATTGTAACACTGGCACTCATTGTCAGCCAACTTAAACAGGGAACACAACTCAATGACTGGCCAAGGCATTCTGGTTTTGGGTTGAACTGAACTATCAGAATGGTTGAATAGGCAATGTTCACATGCTGTATCTCACAGTTAAGGTTGTGGGGTAAGGGTAGGAGGAGGGAGGAGGAAACCCCTGCACTCTGTATACTAACCTGCCCGTCTGCGGTCTTTGTTCCACTTGATGCTGCTCTCCATAAAGGCAGCCTGAGCTCCACGAAGGTGCTCGTCCAGCTCCTGCAGCTTCCTCTCACTCTCCTCAATTGCTGATTCATGCTGGGATTTCTCAAACCTCAATGAGGATTTGACATCTCTTAATTCTTCTTCAAGGTTCCTTAGCTGCTCCTCATTTGCCCGTTGCAGGTTTTTATAGTGTAATGTAGTCTGTATCAATTCCCTATCCTTGTTCCCCAGACTCTCTTTGCCATCAGTAATGGTTGATTTCAGTTTTGCAATCTCTTCTTCTTTCTGAGAAAGTTTGCTTCCTAGTGAAGTAACAGCCTCGGAAAACTGTTCATTCAATTCTCTGAATTCTAGATTTTTCTGACTGACCGCATCATTGAGAGATGCTATTTCGGGCCTATGTCCCTGAACCTGCGTCTCAGCGTTGTCCTTTCTCTCTTCATCATCACGTGAGTCCCTTTGAGTGTATGGAATTTCTCTAGTATTCATCAAATCAGCTACACTCTTCTCTACACCTTCGTTGTGTGATTCCATTTGAGTTCCAAAGCTCCCTTCGTTACTGCAAGTTTCATCTTCATCCTGTCTCTCTTCTTCATCACATCGTTTGTCATGAGTTTCAGGACTTTCTTCAGTGTTCATCGAATCACCTACACTCTTCTCTACACCTTCGTTGTGTGATTCAATTTGAGTTTCGAGGCTCCCTTCGTTACTGCAAGTTTTATCTTCATCCTGTCTCTCTTCATCACGTTGTTCGTTAGTCATCACCTCGGCTCCACCTTTTCGCATTTCATCATTGTCGGAGTTCTTTTCAGTTTCGATGCTTCCTTCATTACTCTGAGAAACAACTTCATCCCTTTCCAGATCTCCAGGGGGTGATTCAATTTGAGTTTTGAGGCTTAATTTATTATTCATCAAGTCATCTTCATCCTTTATTTCTTCTTCATCTTCTGGGTCCATTTCAGTCTCGGTGCTTCCTTCCTGAACATGTAATTCAGCTTCATTTCCCAGTTCTCCCGGGTGTAATTCAATTTTAGCATCGGTGTTTAATTCATTATTAATCAAATCATTTTCATCTTTTCTAATTTCTCCATCGTGTCGGCCCTTCCGTGTGTTTGGACTTTCTCCAGTATTCCTTAAATCATCTGCATCATGTCCCTGTTTGTCATAGTGTGAGTCCGCTTCAGTTACAGGGACTCCTTCATGACTCTGCAACTTAGCTTCATCCTGTCTCTGTTCTTGATTGTTCGGTTCCATTTGACATCCTGGGCTTTCTTCACTTCTCAACGAATCAGTTTCATCATTTTGTGATTCTGTTTTATCTCTTGGATGTCCTTCGTTACTCTCCATGTCAGTTTCAAATTCGCCTAGTTCTTTATCAACCGATTCCGATAGATTTTCTGAAAATTTGTCTTTCTTTATCAAACCTTGATCACTTTCATTATCACTGTGATTTTTATACAGGGATTTGACCTCATCTTCTCTTGTATCATCACCAACTACTGTTTGGTCTTCCAAATCTTCTGTGAGAGTTGAATGTGTGGTCTCTTTTTCTTTGAGTGCCTCATTGCCTGACTCGATTGGACGTTCGAATTGTTCTTTTGAGATTGTGACTTCGATTTTTTTTTCTGTCAGTGCCTGATGGAGGGATTCTCTCTCATGTATGACTTCTTTTTTCAGTTCCATCAGTTCACCTTCCTTTATTTTCAGTGCCTCATTAAATGCTTCCCTCTCATTTTCGAAATCTTGTTTTAGGGTTGACAGTTCAGTATTTGTTTCTTTCAATGCCTCATTTAATGAGTCAATTTTACCTTCCAAATTTTCTTTCAGGGTTGCCAGATGGGTGTCTTTCACTTTAAGTGCCTCACAAGAAAATTCGATTTGACTTTTTAAACTTTCTTTCAAGTGTGACAGTTCGGTCTTTTTCTCTTGCAGTGCCTCGTTAAATGATTCGAATTTATGTGTATAATATTCTCTCAGAGTTGACAATTCAGTATTTTTCGCTTCGAAGGCCTCAGTTAATGATTCAATTTGACGTTTGGATTGTTCTTTACGATCATGCTCAGCATCATTTGTTTTCAGTGCCTCATTAAGAGTTCCTTTCATGCTTGTAAGTTCAACATCCTTCTCCTTCAACTGTTCTTGTAAAGCAGTGACTATGACCTCAACTTTGGTTATTGCTGTCTGCTGTTGAGAGCATTTGGTCTCCATCTCCTGTACCGATTCCTCCCAGCAGCCCAGTCTGGCCTGGAGCCACTGGAGGAAAGCCTCTGATTCTGACTCTTGTGTTGCCATGTTCTCTTTTTGTTCTGTTGAAATAATGCATTTGTTATTAAATTATATTCATAGCCATTCTCTTCAGATTTCCGCTACTAACCTTACCTGTTCTGCTATGAGAACTTTCCCAGATAGAAATGGAGTGTCCTGACTGGTAGCATTTGAATCTAGTTGGGCAATCCGCAATGCCATTGTAAAAGTGACATTTGGCAATGACAAGTCATAATATTATTATTCAAACAGATGCGTAAGACAAAGTTTTCTCGTTTATTGTGTTTTCCACGAAATATGCTATTTGATTTCGTGAAAACAAAAGATTATAAACATGCTGATACATAAAGAAGACCGAATCAGCGACAAAAACTGAAAATAGTTCATTTGTGTTATTCATATCACGCATATTCGATGGACATATGCTTATTAGCAAGACCCTTTACAGCCAAAAGCTAAGATCTTTGAAATAACTCGGTCGACGTATAGTTACCGAATATGGCCTTATTCAACAGCTTAGAATCGGAAATCTGAAGAGAGTTAACGTTAATGGAAGAGAATGGTGGATTATAGTGGAATTGTATCTGGTAACATTCAGGTATTATTATTATTTCAGCTCAGTTCTAAAAATGAACACATCTCAGAGGCTCCTTTTTATTATAATTTTTTTCTTAAATTTTTTAAAAATCTGTACAATAAAATTCATTTCAGAGGCTAAATGTTAGACTAACCTATAAAGTGTGGAGACAATCACGTTTTCATTTGCGTTTGGAGCGTATTGTTACAAATCATGGTCTTATTACCAATCTTATGATTTCAAGCGAGATTTTCGAAAATAAAGGATCAGAAGTACACAATAATGTCTAACGTATATGTCACACTTCACGATTCACATAATTTTCTATAGCGTGATGGTGCTTACAACTGGCAAAGAAACTGTTGAACAAAAACATTTGTCCTTTTGTCCTTTTGTCCTGTTTGTTTTTATGTCCAAAATTATGGGGAAACATATTAAAATAGAGCCATGGCCTCTGTAGCTCATCAGGATTTCATTGATTTACTATCTAAAGTTGAATATTTAAGTTATTTAAGTAATTGTTTGCAAGCAAAAGATCATGACCACTGTGACCCCATTTGAGGTCACGGGGTCACAAAATCTACAATTTAGAATCCCAATTGGCCAAGGAGTCACCACGCAACTTTTCAGCTCTCTAGACCTTTTGGAAATGGAGAAGAAGATGAAAATAGGTTTTTAAGGATGTGACCTCTGTGACCCCATTTGGGGTCACGGAGTCACGAAATCTACAATTTAGAATCCCCATTAGCCAAGAAGTCTGCACACAACTTTTCAGCTCTCTAGACCTTTTGGAACTGGAGAAGAATATGAAAATAGGTTTTTAAGGATGTGATCCCTGTGACCCCATTTGGGGTCACTTGGTCACGAAATCTATAATTTAGAATCCCCATTGGCCAATGAGTCTGCACCTAAAATTTCAGCTCTGTGGAATCATTGGTTCTGGAGAAGAAGTCGAAAAAGCGAAAAGTTTACGGACGGACAGACGGACGGACGGACGGACGGGCCCCGGACACCATGCCATGCCATAAGCCCATCGGGCCTTTCAGGCCTGATGAGCTAAAAAAGGGGTGTTAAGAAATAGATTTCATAATGTGTTTGTTCACTGGCTTATAAACGGTTTGAAAGGTGCAAGTTAAACTGGTATAAATGCCGGAGCTTGTCAACGGCATTTATACTACAGTTTAACCTGAAATTGCATACCGTTTATAAGCCAGTGAACAAACACATTATTAAGTCTATTTCTTATAAATTCAAACTGTGCAATTTAAGGGATTTCTAATCAGTAAATAAACGTTTGAATATAAACAATCTCTGCAAAAATGTACAGTGCATGATAAAAACAAATGTTTAGTATTTGTTTAGATCAGGCACTAAGCTCCGCCCACAATAATACCGCATCACTTATGTGTCACCACGCGCAAAACCTAGTTTATAGGAAATATTATTAAAGTAGTTAATATGTGATTCTAACATGCTGTTTTAATAAAACTGTAAATCAAACTACCATTAGAATTCACATTGTAACGATTTTTAAAAGTTTAATCAAGAAAAGTGCATGTGATAGCAGTGTCATAATTGTGCAATGATACAGCGATAAAGTAGTACCGCAGGTTATTTTTTTTAAACGTCAGAGTATGAAGGTTATCCTTTTCAGTTGTCAATCTTGTGTTTACAAGAATGGATACCGGTCACATGACCTTGTTTAATCCAATCACCAGAGAGCATATCGCTTAAATTTCGAAGTCTGAATTTATTAGAGGATAACTGGTAATCAATTCAATTCAATTTATTTCTCTTAAAACCACCAACGGTGGTACATGAGAATACAGATAATACATCCAATCCACGGAGATGTATGACTTTCTCCACTTATTTGAAGCATGATCAAGTACATAGCATATGCTAGTTTAGTTTGGTAGGTATTTGTCATCATATTATGCCAAAAACTTATGAGCCGTTTGCATAATCTAATATGAATAGGATATCATCCAAATTCTCCATATAGCATATAATCTGGTGTTGAGTTTCGGAGACATGCAACAAATTTCATAAATTTTATATGCAGTCTTTCGATTTGGATAATGTTTTCATACCTCTAAACTTCACAACCATAAATGAAAATTGGTTATATCATTACATCAAAAGCTGATAAAATACAATAAATTGGTAGGTCAATGTTGGGTGATTATTTCAAAAGTGAAAACATTGCCTTTGTGCCCGCATTTACAAGTTCTTTTATGACGTAATTAAATCGTCTGTTACGATGAAAATTGATACCGAGATAACAGTATGAATCTATTACCTCAAGAAGATTATAACCGAAGTAAAGTTTCACTTTTGATGACTTAGCGGGGCCGCTACCAAAAACAACATCTTTAGTTTTAGATGGGTTGACAGTTAGCCTCCAATCGTTGCAGTAATTATAGAATGCATCGAGGGATTGTTGAAGATCATTTAAATCATCACTAAATACATTTGTGTCATCAGCATACAATAGTATTATTAGTTGCAGCCAAAGTGTTATATCTGAATCTGAAAAATACTGTAATGTTATACCCTGACAACCACTATTATTGGGCATTTTGTGCCATAAGCCAGCTCTCCATACAGAGTCAAAGGCCTTAGTAAAATCAATGAAAGAATTGACATGATAACTGGTAATCAATGCGATTGAAATGATAACTGGTAATCAAGGGGTTGAAATTATAACTGGTAATTAAGAGGATTGAAATGATAACTGGTTATCAAGGCAGTTAGATGGTTACTGGTAATCTAGATTTAGAGGATGACTGGTAGTTAAGGGGATTGACATGATAAACTTTATAATCAATGGAGGGTAATGATGATAAGTTAGTGATTATTTTAACGCCCAATATCCAATGCAATGCTGTTCAGTGGTACATTGTGTACATTATAACCCAAAAAGATGTGAACTTTTGGTTCTGCTAACAAGACCATATATATCCATACTTCCCGTGTGCTGGTACCCATTTAGACAGATACATGGATGAAGTGCCTTGCCCAGGGACACTGTGTGAGACTCAGGTCACAAATGTTAGGTGTATCAACCGGGATTCGAATGGATAAGTGGTAATCACGGGGTTCGAATGGATAACTGGTAATCAAGGGGATCGAATGGATAATTTGTAATCAAGGGGGTCGAATGGATAGCTGGTAATCAAGGGGATCGAATGGATAACTGGTAATCAAGGTGATCGAATGGATAACTTGTAATTAAGGGGGTCGAATGGATAGCTGGTTATCAAGGGGATCGAATGGATAACTGGTAATCAAGGGGATCATATTGATAACTGGTAATCAAGGGGGTCGTCGAATGGATAACTGGTAATCAAGGGGGTCGAATGGATAACTGGTAATCAAGGGGGTCGAATGAATAACTGGTAATCAAGGGGGTCGAATTGATAACTGGTAATCAAGGGGGTCGAGTGAATAACTGGCAATCAAGGGGGTCGAATGGATAACTGGTAATCAAGGGGGTCGAATGAATAACTGGTAATCAAGGGGATCGAATGGATAACTTGATTTCAAGGGGATCGAATGGTTAACTGGTAATCAAGGGGATCAAATGGGAAACTGGTAATCAAGGGGATCGAATGGATAACTGGTTATCAAGGGGGTCGAATGAATAACTGGTAATCAAGGGGGTCGAATGGATAATTGGTAATCAAGGTGGTCGAATGGATAACTGGTAATCAAGGGGGTCGAATGAATAACTGGTAATCAAGGGGGTCGAATGGATAACTGGTAATTAAGGGGGTCGAATGGATAACTGGTAATCAAGGGGAGCGAATTGATAATTGGTAATCAAGGAGATCTAATGGATAACTTGAAATCAAGGGGATCGAGTGGATAACTGGTAATAAAGGGGGTCGAATGGATAACTGGTAATCAAGGGGTCGAATGGATAGCTGGTAATCAAGGGGTCAAACGGATAACTGGTAATCAAGGGGGTCGAATGGATAAATGGTAATCAAGGGGTCGAATGGATAACTGGTAATCAAGGGGGTCGAATGGTTTACTGGTTATCAAGGGGGTCGAATGGATAACTGGTAATCAACGGGATCAAATGGATAACTGGTACCTCAAAGGGATCGAATGGATAGCTGATAATCAAGGGGTCGAATGGATAACTGGTAGTCAAGGGGGTCGAATGGATAACTGGAAAGTTAAGGGGGTCGAATAGGTAACTGGTAATCAAGGGGGTCGAATTGATAACTGGTTATCTAGGGGGTCGAATGGATAACTGGTAATCAATGGGATCGAATTGATAACTGGTAATCAAGGGGGTCGAATGGATAACTGGTACTCAAGGGGGTCGAATGGATAACTGGTAATCAAGGGGTCGAATGGATAGCTGGTAATCAAGGGGTCGAATGGATAATTTGTAATCTAGGGGGTCGAATTGATAGCTGGTAATTAAGGGAGTTGAAGGACTAACTGGTAATCAAGGGATTGAATGGATAACTTGTAATCAAGGGGGTCGAATGGATAGCTGGTAATCAAGGGGTCGAATGGATAACTGGTAATCAAGGGGTCGAATTGATAACTGGTAATCAAGGGGGTCGTCGAATGGATAACTGGTAATCAAGGGGGTCGAATGGATAACTGGTAATCAAGGGGGTCGAATGAATAACTGGTACCTCAAAGGGATCGAATGGATAGCTGATAATCAAGGGGTCGAATGGATAAATGGTAATCAAGGGGGTCGAATGAATAACTGGTAATCAAGGGGATCGAATGGATAACTGGTAATCAAGGGGGTCGAATGGAAAACTGGTAATCAAGGGGATCGAATGGATAACTTGTTTTCAAGGGGATCGAATGGTTAACTGGTAATCAAGGGGATCAAATGGGAAACGGGTAATCAAGGGGATCGAATGGATAACTGGTTATCAAGGGGATCGAATGGATAATTGGTAATCAAGGGGATCGAATGGATAACTGGTTATCAAGGGGATCGAATGGATAATTGGTAATCAAGGGGATCGAATGGATAACTTGTAATCAAGGGGATCGAGTTGATAACTGGTAATAAAGGGGGTCGAATAGATAACTGGTAATCAAGGGGTCGAATGGATAGCTGGTTATCAAGGGGTCGAATGGATAACTGGTAATCAAGGGGTCGAATGGATAACTGGTAATCAAGGGGGTCGAATGGATAATTGGTAATCAAGGGGATCGAATGGATAACTGGTAATAAAGGGGGTCGAATAGATAACTGGTAATCAAGGGGATCGAATGGATAATTGGTAATCAAGGGGATCGAGTGGATAACTGGTAATAAAGGGGGTCGAATAGATAACTGGTAATCAAGGGGATCGAGTGGATAACTGGTAATAAAGGGGGTCGAATAGATAACTGGTAATCAAGGGGTCGAATGGTTTACTGGTAATCAAGGGGATCGAATGGATAACTGGTAATCAAGGGGATCAAATGGATAGCTGGCAATCAAGGGGATCGAATGGATAATTGGTAATCAAGGGGATCGAATGGATAACTGGTAATCAAGGGGATCAAATGGATAGCTGGCAATCAAGGGGGTCAAATGGATAACTGGTAATCAAGGGGATCGAACGGATAATTGGTAATCAAGGGGATCGAATGGATAACTGGTAATCAAGGGGATCAAATGGATAGCTGGCAATCAAGGGGGTCAAATGGATAACTGGTAATCAAGGGGATCGAACGGATAACTGGTAATCAAGGGGGTCGAATGGATAACTGGTAATCAAGGGGTCGAATGGATAGCTGGTAATCAAGGGGTCGAATGGATAGCTGGTAATCAAGGGGTCAAATTGATAACTGGTAATCAAGGGGATCGAATGGATAACTGGTAATCAAGGGGTCGAATGGATAACTGGTAATCAAGGGGGTCGAATGGTTTACTGGTTATCAAGGGGATCGAATGGGTAACTGGTTATCAAGGGGATCGAATGGATAACTGGTAATCAACGGGATCAAATGGATAACTGGTACCTCAAAGGGATCGAATGGATAGCTGATAATCAAGGGGTCGAATGGATAACTGGTAGTCAAGGGGGTCGAATGGATAACTGGTAATCAAGCAGGTCGAATAGATAACTGGTAATCAAGGGGGTCGAATGGATGACTGGTAATCAAGGGGACGAATGGATAACTGGTAATCAAGGGGTCGAATGGATAACTGGTAATCAAGGGGGCCGAATGGTTTACTGGTAATCAAGGGGGTCGAATGGATAACTGGTAATCAAGGGGTCGAATGGATAGCTGGTAATCAAGGGGTCGAATGGATAACTTGTAATCTAGGGGGTCGAATGGATAGCTGGTAATCAAGGGGTCAAATTGATAACTGGTAATCAAGGGGTCGAATGGATACCTTTTAATCAAGGGGGTCGAATGGATAGCTGGTAATCAAGGGAGTTGAAGGACTAACTGGTCGTCAAGGGAGTTAGAGGGTAACTGGTAATCAACGCAGTTTGAGGGTAACTGGTAATCTTGATTTGGAGGTAGTCAAGGGTGTTAATAAGCTGATAATCAATGGAGGGTAATGATAATAATGTAATTATATTTAACGCCTGATACCCTGGTCAGTTTTACCAGGGGAATCGAAAGGATAACTTGTAATCTAGGGTGTTTAAAAGATAACTGGTAATCTAGGGGGTTTAAAGGATAACTGGTAATCTAGGGTGTTCAAAAGATAACTGGTAATCTAGGGGGTTTAAAGGATAACTGGTAGTCTAGGGGGTTAAAAGGGTAACTGGTAACCTAGGGGGTTAAACAGATAACTGGTAATCTAGGGGTTTTAAAGGATAACTGGTAATCTAGGGTGTTCAAAAGATAACTTGTAATCTAGGGTGTTCAAAAGATAACTAGTAATCTAGGGTGTACAAAAGGTAACTGGTAATCTAGGGGGTTTAAAGGATAACTGGTAACTGAGACTTAGATTGGACGTCGAGCTGACCAGACGTGTTTCATGGAGCTCTCGCGCTTGGCTTGCGTAACGATGAGCACATACTAGAATAGAGAAGTTATGACATGAAGCCAAGTCAAAAGAAGAAAGAGAGACAAGCAAAAAGAAAGAAAACGTCAGAAAGCTCGCCGACAGATATCAAATCGACGAAAAAGAGGTGTGACTTTGAAAACAAAGATATTTCACTAGAAAGATTGAAGGTAATGGCGTTCTATCAAGGTTACCCACAGCAGTCTGTGAACCCGAATCTAGGGTTGTATGGTCACATGCCGCAGTCACCGCAAATACCTACGCCAGTCAACATCAACCCGGCCTGCAGCCCGACGTCAGACGTTACGCCGAAGTGGGTAGATGGTATATTTTCTCGTTTTGAAAGCTTGGAAAAGCAGTTGAAGAAACTGGACAAGATCGAAACTACAATGGATAAACTATCCAGTAGAGTGAAGTCCATGGAAACTGATATATCTATCCTGCAGACAACAACACAGAGCTTGGAGGCAAGTGCACAGTTTAGAGATAAACAGCAGGATGAATTGAAGAAAAATGTCAAGGGGTTAACGAAGGACATCACAAGTATGAAACAACAGCTCTCATCAGCAGGGACAAGTGCGAGCACAACAGCTCAATCAGAAGAGGTGAGAGATCTTAAAGAAAGGCTCCTAGATGTACAGTCTCGATCTATGAGGGACAACCTCGTCTTCACTGGCCTGGAGGAAGCGGACGGAGAAGATACCGAAGACCTTATTAAAGGGTTCGTAAAATCACACCTTAAAATAGAGAAAGATATCAAGTTCGAGAGAGTACATCGTATAGGAAAGAAGTTCACCGATAGACGCCACCCGAGACCGATTGTAGCTAAATTCTCGGAGTACAAGGACAGAGAGAACGTTAGAAAAGCTGCATTTACCAACCTCAGAAAAACGAAGTTTTATATCAATGAACAATTCCCTAAAGAAATAGAAGATCGTCGAAAACTGTTATATCCTGTGAGACGCGAAGCAGCAAAGGCGGGAGATAAGGCGAGATTAGTGGTAGACAGACTGTATATCTGTGACACACTCTACCAGAACGGCAAGCCAGTACCTGCCTCCAACAGCAGTATACTGAGGAGAGAGCACACCACTGAGGAGCTGAGGACAACCCCGACGTCAGCGACACCAATGAACACATAGGGACACACGGAGCGTACGTCTACTCCCCTACATGTAAGTCAGGAATATCGCCAGTTGAGTCTCCTGTCACTTAATGTGTGTGGATTGCAGTCCCGGCTTCAAAACCCCGATTTTCTGGATGAAATATCAAAATATGATGTGCTTTGCTTCACAGAGACTAAAACGTGTGATTTAGATGTTGTACATATCCCTGGTTATGTTGTACATATGAATAATAGAAATAACAAACTTCACGTGAGATTATCTGGAGGAATCATTATAGCTTATAAAGAAATACTTAGCCCCTACGTAAAAGTTCTAAAAAGAACCCAAGATATGCTGTTGTGGTGTGAGCTGTCACGAGACCTTTTTAATCTGAAAAATGAAGTGTTTCTTGGTTGTGTGTATATACCGCCCGAGAGCAGCAGATACTCGTCTACAGAGCACTTTAGCCAACTTGAAGATGACATCATCAACTACTCTAACCATTCACAGCATATATGTGTCACGGGGGATTTTAACGCTAGGACAAAATCCCTCCCAGACTATGTTATAATAGACGACTTTTTAGCGGAAAATGATCACATTGACACTGATTGTGTGTACTCAAATGTGACGGTGTTAGATAGGCTCGGTATACAAGTTCACCGCTCTTCCATGGACAAATCTGTGAACAACTATGGTAATAAACTGATTAGCTTATGTAAGAATACCGGTCTGTACATTGCCAACGGAAGATTGGACTGTGATCAAAATATCGGCAAAATGACTTGTAGAGATGCAAGCGTGGTCGATTACTGTTTAGCGTCGGCGGACACATTTCAGTTGTTTAATACTTTCGATATAAAAGACTTTGACCCTATTCTATCGGATGTTCATTGCGGCATATCGTTTTCTCTTGTCTCACACAAGTTACTAATGAACGAGCCAACGAGTGAAGATGTAAATGACGGACAATGCAGGTCGAACATCACAGTCAACAAGTACGACCATACATTGTCAGAGACTTTTGCACAAAGTATTGATGTGTCTCATATTGAAGATATTTGTAGTGACATTGATAATGTATCCCCAGAAAACATAGATTGTTCTGTTAATATTATTTGTGATAAACTCACAGACGTTCTACAAAATGCAGCAGCAACTACTTTCGGTGTAAAACGAAATTCCAAAAAGCCTCGAAGTAAACGTAAATACAACAAACCTTGGTTTAACGCAAAGTGTAAAACTATGCGAAAACAATATCATAAGTGTAAACGTCTTTATAGACGTAATAAATCAATCCAAGGTAAATCAGCGTTCTTAAACGCTAGTAAAAATTACAGTAAAACCTTAAAAACAACTTTCTCAAATTTCAAAAGAGACTGTGCAGATAAATTACGCTTTACTAAAGATACAGATTCTAAATCTTTTTGGAAAATCTTGAAATCTTTTGATGCAAAAAAAGAGTCACAGTCGGAAATTGGCATTAACTCATTTTATAATTTCTTTAAAAATTTAAATGCTGCTGAAGGTGCGGATAACGTTGTGGGGGACAATGATATTGGTGGTGATAATTTTGCAAATGCTAATAATGTAAATGATAATGTAAATATTCAAGATGTTGATGATAGTTTCCATTATGCTTGTATTGTAAATAGTTATATATTGGATGCTCCTTTCACTGATAAAGAAATACTTGAATCTGTCCAGCATTTAAAGAATAATAAGGCTTGTGGTTTAGACAATGTTTTTAATGAATATCTCAAGGGCTCGATAAATTTATTGCTTCCAGTTTATGTAAAGCTATTCAATATCATTCTTGAGTATGGCGTAATGCCCGAATCTTGGCTTGCTGGTATGATAAGACCATTTATAAGAATAAAGGGGACAAAGCTGACCCAAGTAATTACAGGGGTATCTCTATTTTAAGCTGTCTTGGCAAGCTGTTCACTTCTGTGTTAAGTAAGAGGTTACAAGCCTACTCTGATAAGGTTAACTTATTAAGTGAAGCCCAAGCGGGCTTTAGGAAGGGTTACTCAACTATAGACAATATGTACGTGTTAAAATCAATTATAGATATTTACCTTAGCCAAAACAAGAAATTATATTGTTGTTTTGTAGACTTCAGTAAAGCCTTTGATAACGTGTGGCGTTCTGGTCTTTGGAGCAAGATGATTAAATATAATATTTCCGGAAAATGTTTCCACATTATACGTAACATGTATAAATGTATTAAATCTTGTGTTTCATTCAACGGTAACACCAGTGACTATTTTCATTGTTATGCAGGTGTTAGACAAGGGGAAAATCTTTCTCCGTTTCTCTTTGCACTGTATCTAAATGATTTAGAAGAGTATTTATTAATTAACAAGATTAATGGCCTCGAAAATCTCAATAGTAATGTTACACACCAACTTGGCATTTATCTTAAACTTTTACTGTTACGTTATGCAGACGATATAGTCCTGTTCGCAGAGACTCACTCTGAGCTGAGTAAAACATTAACTTTGTTTGATGAATACTGTAAGAGATGGAAATTGTAAATGTTTCAAAAACAAAGATTTTAATTTTTGGCAAGAGGTCGGTTAAAAATAATCATATTTTCACGCTACAACAGCAAAATATTGAACAGGTTTCTGAATATGTATATCTCGGTATTTTATTTACTCGCACTGGTCGATTTTTTAAAGCCCAGAAGAGAATTGTGGAGCAGGCATCACGGGCAATGTACGCTGTTTTTAGAAAACTGCGCCTGTTAGATATTCCAGTTGATTGTCAACTTAAATTGTTTGATAACCTTATACAACCAATATTGTTATATGGAGCCGAAGTTTGGGGCTTCGAGAAAAGTATTACTTTAGAAAGGGTACATTTAAAATTTTGTAAATATATTTTAAAAGTTAAACAGTCAACCCCAGATTACATGGTATATGGGGAACTGGGAAGGTACCCACTTGATGTGCTTATTAAGGTCAGAATTATTTCATATTGGTGCAAGTTAATTACATCAACTGGTACATTGTCGAGTATTTTATATAGAATCATGTATATAATGAAATATAATGACCCAAATGTATATTTACCACTTATCAATGTTGTTAAAACAATTTTGGAATGTACTGGCTTAAATTATGTGTGGCTATCTCAAAATTTTGTAAATAGAAATTGGCTTAAAGGTAACGTTAAATCTATTTTATGTGACCAATTTTTGCAACACTGGGTCGAATGTAAAACAAAATCTTCAAAAGGCCAATATTATAATGTATTTAAGTTATCTCCATACCTTGAAAGTTATTTATTACACTTCCCATTAAATGTTCGAATATGGCTAACTAAAATCAGAACTTGTAACCACAGACTTCCAATAGAAACGGGTAGATGGTATAATGTTGGTAGAGAAGAAAGATTATGTACATTTTGCAAGAACTCGGTTGGTGATGAGGCTCATCTCGTGTTGTACTGTCCATCATTAAATAACATTAGATATTCATTTCTTCCACACTACTATTGTAACAACCCATCATTAGACAAATTTATATCTCTAATGTCTTGTAAGCATAAAGCATTACAACTGAAATTATGTAATTATGTAAAAACCTGTCTACGTATGCTCCCGTAACTCAAACTGTACATTTGTATTTTCTCTATGTCACATTTTGTGATCTTCTTGAGAATAAACCATTCATTCATTCATTCATTCATTCATTCATTCATTCATTCGTAAGCTAGGGTGTTTAAAGGATAACTGGTAATCTAGGGTGTTTAAAAGATAACTTTTAATCTTGGGGGTTTAAAGGAAACTTGTAATCAAGCGGTCGAAATGATGATAATTACTTTAAAATAAATGCAATTTTAGGAAGTAATACTGAACTTGATAAAGAAATATCTCTTGAAGAAATTAATCATGCAATATACCATCTGAAGAAAAAGAAAGCTGTCGGCTTGGACAAGATTGAGAACGAACATATCATATCAACCCAACATATCTTTACTACATTTTACCACGAACTTTTCAACTTAGTTCTGGAAAGCGGAAGTGTACCACAAACCTGGCTAACTGGAATTATAAAACCCATTTACAAGAAGAAAGGAGATCAAAACAACCCCGAAAACTACAGACCAATTACCCTTTTATCTTGTCTCGGAAAATTATTTACTTCAATATTGAATAATAGATTGACCAAATATGTTCAAGGAAATCTTATACTATCTGAAGTGCAAGCTGGTTTTAGAAAGGGGTATGCAACTGCAGATCAAATGTTTGTGTTGAACAGTTTGATAGATGTAATAAAATCAACAACATAAATTTATTTCCAGAAGGACTTTGGCAAAAGCTTATCTCTTATGGAATTAACGGGAAATTTGTTATAGTTGTATTTAACATGTATGACAATATCAAAGCTTGCATCAAATATAATAATGAAATCTCAGCATTTTTTCGCTGTGGAAAAGGTGGCCGGCAAGGAGAAAATCACCGCTGCTTTTTTCTTTATTCCTAAACGACGTTGAAACCCATATGAATTACCACAACTGCAAGGGGATAACCGTGGAAACTATTACATCTAATATCAGGATAATGCTGCTGCTATACGCTGACGACACAGTTCAGTTAGCTGACAATCCCGAGCAACTCCAACACTGTCTGGATGTTTTCTACCTATATTGTAACGAATGGAAGTTAAAAGTAAAGGTACTCAAAACTAAAGTGGTCATCTTCGGATCTGGGCCAGCAAGAAAATCTAATAATAAACATAATTTCAAATTCAACAATAAAACCCTGGAGATTGTTGATGATTATGTCTACCTCGGAATAAAGTTCAACCGAGTCGCAAATTCACTAAGGCAATCAAGACACTTCATGATCAAGCGGTGAAAAAGTGTTTTTATAATCCTCCCAAAGGCCAGAAACCTCCATATCCCTACTGATTGTCTATTTAAATGTTATGACTGCATGGCCCGTCCTATTTTGCTATATGGATGTGAAGTGTGGGGTTATTCAAATATAGACATTTTAGAAAACGTTCACAGACTATTTATAAAATCTGTCTTGAAACTACGCAAGAGCACACCATCCTACATGCTATATGGAGAGACTGGACGCCTACCTACATCTATACATATTAAAAAGCGAATTATCTCATATTGGTTTTACCTCGCCACTAATGCTAACCAAAATAAAATGTCAGTTACTATTTATAATGTTCTATTAGAAATGTTACAAACTGATAGATATGTTTCACCATGGCTTGCAAACGCTAAACATAAATTAGACGAATGCGGTTTATCATTCGTGTTTAATTATCCACACCTGTATGATCGACAATGGCCTATTTCCACAGTATTTCAACGTTTGTCTGATCAATTTATTCAAAAATGGCAGGCCGATCAGACAAACTCCCATAAAGGATTAACTTATAATTGTCTAAAGCCCTATTTTGGGGAAGAAAGTTATATTCATCTCCCTTGTAAATTGTCAACCCCTCTTTTTAAAATTCGTACAAGTAACCATTTTCTACCTGTGGAGACTGGCCGATGGTCAAATATAGATTACAAATGCCGTTTTTGTAAAATATGCAATCTACAAGTTGTTGGGGACGAATACCACTATTTATTTATCTGTCCATATTTAAAAAAACAAAGAGAGTGTTATAACCTAAATGAACGGATAACTGATAATCAACGGTGATTAAAGGGGTAACTGGTAATCAAGGTTTAAAATGTTAATGAAAGTTTAGAAGATAATCTGTATTCAATTTTTATAGGTGTCGGTAATCATGGTTAAGAGAATAATTGTTAATCAAAGTTTAGAGGATAACCTGTTGTAGATTATGAACGGTAATCAAGGTTTGAAAAATTACCGATAGCCAAGGTTTACAGGATAACCTGTTGTAACCACTGTTTCTACGTAGGTTAACATATATCGATCAAGCACATCATTACAGTTAAAATTACAATAAATCGATTTTATACCCCATCACACCAAACCCGTTCTCACTACGTTCTTGTTTTTTTTGGAAAACGGGCTTGAACTGTGCTCGAACTGTGCACAAACGGAGTGGACGTAATGGCAACTGTTTACAAACTTTATGGACGGGCTCGAACTGGGTAAGAACGGAATGGTGCTCCAGAACGTTGAACATGTCCAACGTTCTCCCCGTTCTAAAATTGGACGGAGTAGGAACGTAGTAAAAACGGGATTGCCGTACTAAGAACGGAATTGCCGTATTGCGAACCTACTAAGGACGAGTAAGAACGTTGTGCAGTCGGGACGCGATTGCAATACGTTTGTGCACAGTTTCCACCCAGTCCATGACGTCCTCAGTCAGATCGAACTCGACCGCAGTACGACCATAGTCAGTTGCTCTTACGTCCAAATATGTGTAAATAAATTAAATTGTTTCGATTGAGTTCTTAGTACGTTCCTACACAGTTATAAAAGTTCGCATTAAGTTGTCATTGCGTTCTACTCGTTGTTAGTACGTTTGCGAAATCTCTACACGGTTCTTACGACGTTGGCAGTACGATGCGAATGAACTGGTATACATACAGGCGTGTTAATACGTTTATCACTTTGGTTATATTAATGACCAGAGAACCATGAACAGAGTTACTGCTCTCAGTATGTTGAATGTAGGGTTTCTACAGTTTTTGATGGAAGCAGAACAACAGTGGAATTTGGTCTTTGCGCAAGAACAAAGAAAAAGAACAAGAACTTGCTGGGTGAGGACGTGGCTTAAACCTGAGAGGCGAATAGCTGTCGGACATTATCATCAGCTGATGGAGGAGCTCCGCCTAGAACCATCTTCTTCTGAATACACTTCTTCTTCCTGGGAGGCATGATGTTTTCACCTTGAAGTTCAGAACGGCAATGAGAACGGACAAGAACTTTCTGGGTATTTATAAAAAACGAGGCAGGACGTGACGAGCACGCACTGAGAACGGAATGAGGACGGAGTGAAAACGGAGAGAACTGTCTTAAAACGAGTTAGAACGGTATTGTGCGTATTAAGAACGAGATAGGTCTAGTCAAGAACGACTTAGGACGGAATTGGACTGGCTGAGAACGTTGTGAAATCGAGGTGAACGGTCAATATTATACAATCTAAACGTGGTACCAACTGTCTGACAACGGCGTAAAGACTAGATGGACGTTCTGAGAACTGTTTGTGAAGGTACTGGGGTCGTTGTTTGATATACAGGAAACAAAAGTTGCTCGTTTCTATCCCGTTCGAGGCCGTTCTACAATATTTTTTGGACGGAGTAGAACGTAGTGAGAACTACCTTGGTGTGACTCAGGCATTACATTTTATCATCGGTCTTGGATATCTAGCTTTGTTTAACTGGGTAGGAATGCGTGAATGAGGAAACATTGGGACTTCTGTTTGATTCAATATGTAACAGTTACTGGTTTCCATGTTTCACTTTGAATGCGCAATAAATTTGAACATTATCTTGTTGTCAGTGGTTTATATATTTATA
The DNA here is from genome assembly GCA_936450465.1 of Gibbula magus. Lineage (NCBI taxonomy): Eukaryota > Metazoa > Mollusca > Gastropoda > Trochida > Trochidae > Gibbula > Gibbula magus. Next base: position 22,373,214 of record OW388289.1, on the reverse strand, counting down.
ATTAGGGATGCATGTAAATTTGATATTAAAAATAATAATCTAGTTATTCATTGACATACTGATGGAATATAAGTCATAAAATCAAATATCCCTAACATATTTTGTCCAGTATGTGTTTGCACCATGACGGCGGGAAATAAATGTGTAAACGCCAGGTATAGTACGATCAACGCAATGGCGCATTCACGCGTTGTAGGGAGATAATTTGTATATTCATGGAATGAAACAGTTATGTGATAACTGATATGTTTTATTTGTGATATATTTGTCCAGCAAAACACTTGCAACATAATATTCGTCCTTTGTTTTCATGTCACCTGACTTGTTATCGACTGTATCACTACATGTACTATGTCACTGTGACAGGGACGCCTGACTACTAGTGTATTACACCATAGAAACCACGTACTTCCGTGTTGCGGCCACTGATAGCACGTGACATGTCCAAGGTGTATACCTTTCTGTTTTGATACCATACATATGTATAATGAAGGACATCAATGAATGTACACCTTGTTTTTAACAAATCTCCAAGTTCGTTTATCCAATGAATGCTATGTTTCGGCGCAGCAGGAATAACGACACTGGTGTAGATGGGTGACAACTTGACAACAACTTGACAACCAAACAAAAACAAACCCTACCAAAGAAAGACCAGATATAAAATCAAAGTTGCCCCCCCCCCCCTGCCCCCCCCCCCCCTGCCCCCTCACACACACACCGCCCAACCCCTTCTACCACTCTCCATATCCCACCCACTCCCTTTGATTCACCACTGGTAATACGGCCCAACGCGGAGGACTGATTGATACAGTTGACAACGCGATCTAAACACTACATTTGACATTTTACGATATTATTTATTATATATTTGATGCATAACCTTGTAAGATAAATAAGAAGCATGTCATGTCTTAAGACCGTTTCATTTCAGCGTATGCTATATAGTGTTACAGAAAGAGTGTTCAGGCTTACCTGGCTGCCGCTATGTACGAAACAGAAAGTAGATTGGTCGATTTCTTCCAGGTAAGGCAAGGAGCGGCAATTCCAGCTAACGACTCAAGGACACCCGTCCACACACATGTACCGTATTATCTGTAAAGTTAGCTTGGGTAATATCTATTAACCGATATCATCCCTCATAGGGACTAGGTTCTGTTACAAAGAGGACTATCACAGACCAACACGATTTGATTCACAATAGTGCACTTCCTTTTTTACTTACTTTAAACAAACAAACTTGGGAAATTTAATGCTATTTGTGTTTATGATTATTATGTTATGATATTATATATAATAAATGTGAACCTACATGTATGTATTTTGTACCCTGGAGCGGCATTAATATAAGAAATTTAGACTGGTTTGCGAATCCATATCATTTGAATAAATTAAACCGCTGTAACACAGGCTTTCAAATATACATGGCTTACATGAATACATCGACCAACTGTTGTCAACCAAATAACAATAAAATTTATTTTGTGTAACACCAAACACCGTGTGTGATAGCATGTGAACAAATCGTTTGTTTACTTAGTCAAGTAGAGTCAACACGAACATACCTAGCCATGATTTGATTCACGCAAGTATGTTGAACGAGATAACATAATTCGTGCATGTTATTCTAATGACTCGCTGACATTGAAATAGCCTGACACAATTGCTTGAACACTATACCCAAACTTGCCAGTGTGGACTCTTCACAGTTGGTTGCAACTGAATTCAAAGTCTAATGTACGAACAGAACATGTTAAAGCCCCTTTAGGGCCCCTTTACACAGACATAAAGACCGTTGTGCGTCCTCTATGCGACCAAAATACTTAACAGATCGCCGTGGTGGCACAAGGGATGTTGAGACATCACCATTGATCGCCAAAGGACGCTGTACATGCTCAAAACTTCTGTAGAGGGGTCGGCGTCGATTCTGGTCGCTCAACGGTTGCTCCCAGGAGGCAGAAAGGTCGTACAATGGACGTTCTAAGGTCGCAAAGGACGCTCAATAATCGCCATGTAAGAAATTCGCTAACGTTGGGCGATGCCTCTGCCTCCGTTGTGTGTCCTCTGTACCATCAGAGCCTTTCATTATCACGAGCGTTCTGCCTTCATGCAGCGACCGTGACAACCTTTGTACGATCAATTCATGACGAGTTGTGTGCCTTCTTTCTGCATTCATTCAGCCTTCCGTGAGCATCCTCGTAAATTCTCCAAAAAATAGATGATCGATTCTCACATGTTTCCTTGTTTCTGTTGACAAATCATTAATAAGACAACAGAAAACAGTCAAGCAAATAAAGATGTATTAACTCATTTGTAAAGACACGCCATCACATATTTAACAATAACAACGGAATGATGTGTCGGATAAAATCGATTTTAAATGTCTTTGATAATAAAAAGTTTTGTAAAGAAGTAGCACAATCTCATTCATTCGGGTTTGATACTTTTATCATGACCTTTATTCAAACACATACGGGTGTTGGAATAGCCTTTTCAACATGGATTTTGGCCAGAATGTTGGGTAATTCTGTTTACAAAGTTAAGAAATACAGAAAATGATTAACAAAATATGTTGGCGACCTATTTTATCTCGCTAACTTTAATTCGTTGAAGCATCGTCACAGTAGGACATCGTAAAAGAAGCCAAAACGTCCCTTTTTACTCTCCTATATCTCCCCGTTAAGAAGATTTTTAAAGAGAAGAGAAGAGACTAGTTTTTTTAAGGCATGATTTTCATTAATATGACCAGTTAATGTTTCATAAACTTAAATTTAACCCATTTGACTTCTGGAGAATGATGAAGCCCTGTTTCATGTTAAATAATTTCGTTTTTTTTCTGAGTATTTACTTCTGTAGTTTTTAAAAAACCCATCATAATCTTCTGCAAACAACAATGACCATGTTGTTAAGCAGCAGAGCTTTTTGTCTTTTATTGCAACTGTAAAACCTAAACGGTTGGTTATTTTAGACTGTTGGAATGGGACTGAAACAAATGGAGACTAATGCAGCATTTTATATAGACCCAGTCTATCCAGGTTGCCGAACACTCGTTCAGGTATCGCAGAGGAGGCAGAAGTGTTGCTGCATGGTCGGCCAACTATCGCCATAGTCGCCAAGGTGGCAAAGAGAAGGCACAGAGGAAGCACAGAGGGGGCACAGAGGAGGCTGACGGGTTGCACGATGATCGCCCTTGATGCTGAAATGTCGTTAGGTTGCACAGTGAACGCCCAGCGAAAGCAGCGTGGAGGCTCCGGAAACGTGCAGGTCGTTCAAAGATCATCATGGAAATTACCGTTATTTGCGTTTTAGGTTGCACAAAGGACGCAAGAAGATCGCAGGATCATTTACACAGAAACGGGATTTCGCTAAATCAGCCGACCATTGAGCGTCCTGTCCATTTTTTGGTCGCCCAATGGTCGTAAGCAGGACGTGGCTCTGTGTAAATGGACCTTTAATTGTTTTAATGCTCGATGAAAAATACAAATAGGGCCTCTTTGTTATCGTTACACAATATCTTGTGTGCCCTTTCATTGTCAGTAACGTTTACAATTAAAGTGGATATGCTACTAGAGAAATCAAACAAAAACTGTGAAAATGGCACGGGAACGTCATACGGCATGTCGTAAATGACCAATAAACAGACGTTAAGGTAAGTGAAACAGATTTTTGTTAGTGTACGGTTAAGCATATTCTCAAGAAAAGGTAATGCATTATTAATATTTAGAGACTTATTCACAAAAATAAATTGTTGTTGCAATTTGTCACCGTGAGTTCGAATCTGTGCCTCATCTCTTCTCAAGTGTTATTAAAGATGAATGACTATGTTAGTAAAATCGATATCGTTTATAAAAGCCTATAGTAACTTGTTTGCAAACAATCGAATGAGCTGTATTGGAGATAATGCTAGCACCAGCTACTCGAGATATGTATGGTCCCGGGACAAGGAGAGTGTATAATGCATAAAGTTAACAGCGCTATCTCCTATTTGTGTTCTACTACAAACGTCAGTGTAGGTCCTATACATTTATACATGACCGATCGCCCATACATTTGACGCTGATGTCAATTTTGCTATTCATGATAAGTTTTGATAGAAAAATAAGTAAGATTGAAATAATAGACGTGCATTCTGAAAAAAACCGCATTTTCCTTACCTGGCTGACGCGATATACATGAAACAGAAAGTTGAATTATTGACTTTTCTTTGTAAGAGGTGGGGCTGTCCTTCGAGCTAACGTATCTATGAGACAATATAGTTTATGGAAAATGCATATGTGTCATATAAGGTCGCTCAACAACTAGAAACTCAAACTTTGTACACAGCAGTACTGTGGGCTCTAATTACAGTGAAGTGTCATACTTGAAGTAATACGTTAAATACTTACACCATGTATACAACTATGTGTAATAAGTTGATGAAACAGCACTTGTGGATAAATAGAGAGGTAATAAACGAGTTTATTACCCACATGGTTAAATATGACCGAGTTAATATTATTGATATGTATTTCGTCGTCTGTGGGTCATTTCCTTATTATATTTAACGGGTATCATACGGTATAGAATGGGTAATAAAGCAATTATTACACTCGAAAGTGCGCCATATGACATTAACGAAACTCGTGCAAATGTATGTATACATGTAACCCTCGTTCTCACTCGGGCAATACAAACATTCACACTCGTTTCGTGACACTTCCTCGGGTAATAATCTTTGTGTTTGGCGTGTTAATATGCTGAGTTTGGAAAAGAACTTAGGGCACGATGACCTTGTTATCATACAATTTCGTTCTGCATTATTTAAAGATGAAATTGCCTTAGGCATTGTATGACAGAAGGTTGACAAGTATACAGTCCAAAACAAAAATTGTATCAGCCCGGACTAAAAGTTATCGATTTCGGACTGACAGACGGGCCTTATTATATACACTACTTGATATCTCCATATATAACATGTTATATACGAAATAATGAGTATGAAACGACCGATACACTGGTCGAAATGAACTCATCGTATTAAAGAAGATTGATCCAGTCAAAATTAAAAACATCTGATATCTACTCGTTTCTATACACAACCTTCTATATACACATGTGTTATTCCCCCGTTATTCCCCTGTTATTCCCTTGTCACACAAAGTGCTCAAACTCCCTTCATTAAGGTGACAGTTGCTTTTTCTGTTTTGAAATGAAAAATATATTTTCCTCATAAAATATGTCTTACCATTGGCTGAAAGGTACAAAGACAGCCTTGGTTTTACCGAGACAACCATTAATTTGCGCAGCCAAATGAGTCATGACATGCGAGAAAGGTATACAACACTATATAACACCGCTCTTTTTTCTCTTTACTCGACATGTTACATGAAGCATAATATGAATGTATTGCTACATTTAGAAAAACACAACATTCAATTCAGCCTATATAACTCTCCGGTGATATGGAATAATTTTGATTGATAGTTTATGGTTTTTAATTTTCATGTGCATACTATGTTGTGATTATGTGTATTTCATTATATTGATGGTTTCTAATTCTTGTGTATTTTGTGTATTTTTATACTGGAGAGATATTTTAAAGAAAAGCTTTGCATGTTTACCAAACCAGATTTTTTGTTGAAGAAAAAAATGTTTAAACCATATGAAATAATTGTTATGATGCTGTGTGGGCTGTGTGGATAAACTTCGGGTAAATTTGCACAGCGCCTTTGTACATAAAGGTCAATAGAACATACTAGAACATAACTTTAGCATTAAAAGTTGCCATTTATAGGAATCGCATATTATAGAAAATATGCTTCTTCATTTCATTGATGAAAAGGAAATATAATTCTTTACTCTGATGAATATATTCACACTGCAAAAGATATAGGAAATTAGCGTTTGGTCTGACCTTTAGCAAGAGTGTATTACTTTCTAAATAAATACATTTGTATCCACATATTTATCAGTCAACTATAAAACTTCACCAATGATTAAATCACGGCACAACGAGTTTCAACATTGTATTTTTAAACGGAATGGAAATAATAACGTGTTTGAAAAATATCTACCAAGCATTTGAATTATAATGCTAATGTAAAAAATGGTATAGTTTATCAAATGCCTTTCAATAAAAGTGGGCTTTGGCAAACATTGACGGTGCTTCAGTAAGAAGTTTCGTTAGGAAATATTTTATCTATCAGTTTTATATGTTTGTTAATGATATAGAAGATGAATACCATGTTTTCCATAGTGTATATTAACAATATATGATGACATGGACGAGTCAATACAGCCAAACACTGCTATTTAATTTTACAAAGTCTTAATTAATTTGTATATGGTTACTATATTATTTAAATTTGTGTTTAATTTGTGTGTTTCATATTTCATGTTTCAGTGGCACTCGTCATAGATACAGTGATGAATATACATATGTAAAAGCATTGTATGATGTAGTGAAGTGAGATGTTAATAAGGTATTGTCTGTCCAGAGGCTGCCTCTCTTAGCTCATATCGTATCATCCTATACACATTTACGTACGATGTGTGCGTTCATGAAATAATGGGTTACTGTTAAAACAACTTTATAATGATTGATATGTTTTCGTCAAATCAGCTGAAGCTATTTATCTCCACCCTATAGCAAATACCCTAAGCCTAATGTTCAGACGCGATAACTACACCAAGAGGCCAGGTAAACTCAAAATAGTTCTGTCGGATAAAGTTAATAATTAATGTCGGTGTTGAGGATACATGAATATCTCGTTAAGAGATATTTACACAAGTTCATTCATGATAGTATTATACTTAATATTTAACATCTCTTCAAACATACATAGGGTACTAAAATAGCTATTTCAAAGTTGTTTGGAATTTCACATGAATGTTGTCGGCATAAGGTACCTTCTTTGACTTTAAATCGATGACACATCGTTGTTGTAGAATGTCATAAAACACATTTTTATTTTTTTTTTACTCTTCTATCTCGCATCGCCGAGATTTCAAATATTACAAATTACGTTAAGTTTTATTATCAAACATTCTTTCACAGACATTTATTCACCATCGATGATTTCAGCACCTTATTTATGTTTTAGCAATATATGTAAGGTATATATGTGGTATAAGTGAGATATGCTGCTGGATTAAAATTATATGATTAAAGGATAAACATCTATAAACAGATGAATCTATGTATGGTGAATGAATAAAAACAGAATAAAACAAATTGTTAAAATGTTATATTACTTATCTGTGAATAGATTACACTTATACACCTATGCTTATACTGAGGGAGTTGTGAAATCAACCTCAGACAGTTTCAATGACCCCAAGGTATCGTTGGCTGAATGAATTTGAGAATGTGATTTGAATCCCATAAGGATTCGTTCCTAAAGAAAGTAAAGGAATTCCGTATTAGAACTGTTTATGATAGTGTGATGCCAACTACATGTATGAAAATGTCCAACCTTGTCAAACCGAAATCCTCCGTCTGAGAAGTAAGAAATGGGTGTCTGAGTTGTCAGGGGGAATAGGAGGAGATATAAGCAATTGAATACATGAACAATTACATCTTTGTATTTCTGCCATGTAAAAGAATGTAAGATTATGCTGTAAAACAGTACAAGGGTTTCAAAGTATTTTACGAACGCTTCAATAGCCTAAAGTTATAGACAGAATGGTGAAGCCAACCTTAAAGGGACTGTAGCACGTTTTTTGCAAATTCAAGGCGGCAAGTGACGGCGAGAGCGAAGATATCTATTCCACACAAAAGGTACAGAATGTCGACAATGCAATTTTCGATATGGTTCATGATAAATTTGGACAGTTGGATAAAGTTTCATTCGAAAATGGTCTTTTGAATATGTATGCCAACGAAGAGGAGAACCTAAACGACGTACGTTACAGTATGTATGATGTTGCTAAGGAAAGGTGTACGGATTTCCCACAAGGTAGTCTATTGAAAAGAGTACAGAGAGTAGGATCTAAGAAGACGATGATGGAAAAATATGCATCTGATGTGTACTTTCTATACCAATTCATTACCAGAAGTATTTCAGCGAACTCACTACAAAAAGAGGTATTGACAAAGGTAAAGACAAAACACTCTACAACAGAAAATATATATCAGGAAATGATCAGTGTGAAGGATACAGATACATTGTCTCTCATCTGTGCTAAAGTGATTGAGCTACATGAGGGTATGTGTGAACGGTCAGATGCAACCGATAGAAAGATAGATGAGCTTCATGACAAGTTTAATACAGATATGCTAAAAATGATTCGTGATCTAGAGGAAAAGAATGAAGCACTCGTTACAGCATCACGTGACCTTGAAAGAATGCGTAACACAGAAGCTAAGCTGAGATGTGACATGCAGATACTCGTTAGTCAACTGAGGGACAGAGATGCCCAGATACGTAATCTCAAGGACGATGTACTGAGTAACCTTGACGCCATCCAACGTAGAACAACCAACATTGAGAGAAGGATGTCATACGATAAGAGACGTAAGTTTGAATCACATACGCTAGCATCGGTGTCATCTGAATCTACAGAAGATACCCAGGAAAATATAGAGCATCACACATGGCGAGATACGGAAAAGGATGATGTCATTATTACTCACCAGGACACCAGTCTATCAACAGAACGACATACTACTACGACACCAAAAGAACAACAGTACCACTCTGACGGCATGACAGAGAGCAGTGAACCATCTGAAATTGCATCATGCAATCAGTCTGAGGTCTGTCAACGTAAGCCATCGGTCAACGAAGACAAACACATCGGACAAAGGATAGACAAAGAAACTGATTATGCTGAGAGGTCAGTAACATTTAATAACGAATGGTCAAGAGCTTTTCAAGGAGTTACACCTAGGTTCAAAACAAAGAGACTTGTCCTGTCATTCGTCCGTGCAGATGAACCAGTGAGTGTCATTCAGGACGCAATCTGTGATTATGCTAAAAAGCGTGGAGTACATGTGACCAGCGTGAGACTACTGAAACTCTGGGAGGGTCCGACTCCTACCTACACTCTGAGGGTTAATGTTGACAGCAGGAATGCTAAACTGATTACAGAGAATGACAACTTCTGGCCAAGGTATGTTAAATGTAGAGAATGGATACCCTACTCTAAATCAGGACAAAGTGCCTCTTATTAGACTTTCACCATGATTGTACGACTGATATACTACATCGCCATGCTTTCTATTTCTACATGGAACATACGAGGCGTAATGCATAACAGTAACTTCCTTGAAAACATTGCTGATACATTTTGTACCTGTGACATTCTTACTTTCACGAACACTGGTTAACGGATAACACTAAGTGTTATTTCGAACAGTATAAGGACGACTATGATTGTGCCGTTACAGTAAAGTCTTCACAGAATGGAATGAGAGGAGAAGGTGGTGTGGCAATACTTATGAAGAAAACTTTGAGTCACGATGTGTGTGTTCATTGCATTGAGAATGACAGACTGTGTGCTGTAACCATACATCGCGAACACTGTGTTGATCTGTCTGTAGTTTGTGTTCATCTTCCCTCTTCTAACCAGAGTTACGACATATACGAGGATAGCGTAAAATGCACGTTTAACGCTTGTGTGTGGAGATATCAATACAGACCTTTACAAAAGGCCGAATTCACGACGTTCTCTATTATTGACAAAGTACTTAAAAGATCGCCATATGATTCCGACATTTCAAGATATGAAGGATATACCAACGACATGGAGAAACAAATCCAAAACACAGAGTTCGACTGTAGATTATGTCTTCATACCAGAAATGATACAGTCTTCACTACTAGAGAGCAGAGTCGATGAGTCTATCCCGTATGATATTTCAGATCATTTCCCAGTAACTGTAACGTTTATGAATGATTCATTTCTCACTGGACCAAAATCATGGAACTGTAGCTCACTCAAATGGAGCAAAGCTAGCATAAATGATGTAACAATGTATGAGACTGAAGTGGCATTACAGTTGGGTAGGATACTCCCCAGTACGAACTCCGTAACAGAAGACGTCATCGACAACTATATGGATACCATCACAACATGTCTACACTCAGCAGCAGCAACTTGTATACCCCTAGGGGTGTATAGACCATACCTAAAGCCCTACTGGAAAGGGTCTCATTTGGACTTTTACCATTATCAGATGAGAACAACAAAACGGCTCTGGGTATCTAAGGGCAAACCAAGACAAGAAGAGAACCAATCATACAAAGATTATAAAGATTCAAAGAGAGAATTCAGACAGCATTTGAGAAAAGCGAAGCGAAAATGGAATAAAGAGAAATATGTGGAAATCAACACAGCTAGTGAAGTTGATATTGCAGAATTTTACAGGACGGTTAAGAAACACAGAAAAAAGATGCGTCAAATGTTCAGAGCAACATTATGTATAAAGGAAAGTGTGCTTCTACTCCCTTAGAAGTATCTGATCTCTGGTCGGAGTATTACTGTGACTTACTTTCCCCACATCAAAGTTCTAACTTTGATATAAACCATTTTGAATATGTAAACAATACTGTTGAAGAGATAGAACGTTCTGACATCCCATTGTGTGACCCAATATTGGAAAACGGTGTGTCTGCAAGTGATATTAAATCTGTAGTTAAGTCATTTAAGATGAAGAAAGCACCTGGACCAGATCTTATCACTAATGAACATATACGATTTGCTGGCCCTAGTCTGTACGAACACCTGGCTCGCCTATTCAACCTTATAATTCAGGTGTGTTACATACCCAAGTCAATGCGGGTAGGCACAATTCTACCATTATATAAAGGAAACAATAAGGCCAAGACAGACCCAGCTAGTTATAGAGGTATCACAATCACATCAGCAGTGAGTAAGCTATTTGAAAAAATATTACTAGAAAAGGTTGAAAATCATGTGAAATTGACAAATCCTGACTTTCCAAACAAACTCCAGTGTGGATGTCGGAAAGATCACGGTGCAACTATAGCTGTCCATATATTGAAAGAAACAATAGCATACTACATTGAACGAAAATCAAATATATATGTTGGATTCTTGGACAATGAAAAGGCGTTTGACAGGATTTGGCATAATGGACTGCTGTTCAAGTTGTTTGATATTGGTGCTACCGGACGGGCATGGCACTTAATTAAACACTGGTATAAAGAAGCGTCTGCTTGTGTTCAATATAATGGCGTCACGAGTAGAACATTCCCTATCAGACAAGGAGTGGGGCAAGGAAGAGTGTTGTCTGCGTGGATGTTTCTCCTCTACATCAACGACCTGATTACCCAACTCGACAACCTCAAAAGGGGAGCAATCATTGGTCAACAACATATACCTTCTGTAGTGCTAGCAGACGACACGACACTGATCAGTACAACAAGCAACGGTCTACAGGCTTCACTCAATGCTGTACATACTTACTCGTGTCAGTGGAGAATGTGCTATAATCCAGCAAAGAGTTGTGTTCTTGTTTTCAAAGGTGGAGTAAAGGAAATCAAGGAACCTGAATTTAAATTGAATGACACATGCGTGCCTATACAAGAAAGTACAATATATGCAGGGTCTTTAATCCATACTACAAAGCAAACTGAGAGAACGAATCGTGCTTGTTCTTCTGCTAGAAGGACAATTGCATCTCTCAAAGATGTTGGTCTTCGCGCAGGGGGATTAAATCCAGTTAATTGTGCTAAGATATGGCAGCGTATTATCCTAGCAAGTGCCCTATATTCGTGCGAGCTGTGGTCTAACATCACCAGGTCTGAAATGAAAGAACTAGAAAGATTGCAAAGATATTTTGCAAGAATTATCCAAGGTTACCATGTGCGATCTTCAACTGCTGTTACAACCCAAACTCTCGGCCCCTATAGTATGGAAGCCACGATTGACAAACAGAAATTGGGCTATCTCGGCAGAATATGTCGAGCGAGTTCAACCCAAATAGTCAAATTGTTCTTCTATTTCAGATATGGACAATTATTAAGCGGTAGTTTCAACAAAAACATGATACATGACTTGATTACTGTATGTGTTAAGTATGGACTGTACCAATATCTGCTGCAATATGTGGACAATGGACACTTTCCATCAAAACATGAATGGAAAAATAAATGCAATAAAGCAGTTCTAAGCAGAGAGACATCATTATGGAGACATGAGTTATCCATTCGACCCGAGTTAAGGCGGTTTGCTGCCATACACACGAGCATCTCGACACATAGAACATGGAACATGTGTCTACTGTTTGACCTGTACAGTAGACCTGTGTAAAACTGGGGATACTACCGGTCAGTGCTGGACTCTGTCTCATGTGTGATGAGGAGACTGATGATATTGTGCAACACCAACTAGTTTATTGCAATGAACTCTTTAGGGAGAGAAACATTATGTATGAACGTTTATTCGATATTCTACCATTTGAAACGTTCATAAAGCTAGAGAATAGCTCGGATAATGTACGAGTTATCACTCTCCTTGGTGGCATCACCCAAGTTGTGGACGACATTGATCTACATCTGTGGGGTCTATTCATCGACATGGTTGCAAAGAGCATAAGCTCGTGGAATCTAAAAAGTATGCTATATCTATGATTCATATCTCATTCAATCATATCTAGTGTAATATCCATTTATGTTTGTCCATCCTTCCATATCAATATAAAATGTACATAGTGATGTATTTTGTGTTCATGTAATAATTCAATGTACTCTCCGACACTATTGGGGGAAATAAAGACAATTCATTCATTCATTCATTCATTGTCATTTATATTTACTTTAGATGGGAAAATATCTTATTACGCAAACCAAGTATCCATAGTGGTAATAACGGCGTTGCGTATAAAGCAAACATGTGCTGCTGCCCCCATATCGTAGCTGTCGGCTCCAGAAGGAACTCGAGAAGGATAATAAAATAACATCTACAGCAGGGTTGTGATATATTTTTATGAAATGTTTTTGAGTTACGACTCACCACTCCAAATCACCACATGTGCTGTCTACAATACAAATAAATTCACTCAGCTTGCATGTTTATCCACATTCGCCAAATATATCATAATTACTAGTTTCAAATTTTACTTGAGTAACATCATTATGCATTTGCAGAAACCGAAACTGCACGTTCCATTTACATGCACAGTAGTTATGTGACCTATTAAACACTATCAACACAAATTTGTCTTTTTGTCCGTTATAAATAAGATTCCAAAATTACGTTTGACTCATTGAAGCGCGCCACATGCTGTGCATTGTCCGTTTTCGATCAGAAATCACTACTTTTACCTTCATATCGTCAAAATGCTAAGTCTGCTATCATCAAAATGGTAGTTTTCTCAAACAGTCGGTACTTTTCGATAAAGTATATACCATTTATAACGTTTGCAATAAAAAAGTGACATCTATTTTGTTTCAGAATATTTTATTAGGCTTTAATACGTTCGAAAATACCATATGTTATGATTTCAGTTGAAATGAGTTCGCTCGAGGTTCATATTCACCCACCATCACCAACGATATTATAATATACTAGTTTCCAAAGGAAATCGAGAACAATATGTACACACATGTGCAGAAACAGAAAATACACGTCCCATTATCAACCCAACTTGGTATTTTTGTCTATTGTAAATAGGTTTTAAAAATTACGTCTGACTAATTTGCGCGCGCTACCACAATGCATTGTCCGGTTTTCGATCAGATTACACTTCTTTTACTATTATATCGAATTCTTTATTCGTAAAAAGGCCATAGGCCCAAGTACAAATAATACACATACTATGACGGACTGACTCCACGTCCAAAATTTCTCAAATACGGTAATTCTCGTGTAAAATTTGTAATAGTTAACTAAATCTGTTTCCTATTGCCGTGTACAGTATATTGAAGGCTCTGTACCGCGTTTTTTGTCATATTATTCGTTCTCAAGTTTGTCATTTATTATTAAAGTTTATGCAATATTATAAGTTGTATGCTTCTCACGAGGGTAATAAGGACTCGTGTACCATCTTTGTACCAGTGTCTCCCGAGCTTTAAGGCGAGGGATGACACTGGTACAAAGATGGTACATGAGACCGTAATACCCGAGGGAGGAGTCTACAACGTATTTATCTTTCCGTCATGAAATCATTGGAAATCAATAAAATCCGTACTATTATAGTTATTGCGTTTTGACTGCGAGTGACTGATCAACTGATATCGCTTGAATGACCTTGACCCTAAACGTAAACAAAATGACGTCATCCGTCTCGACTGAAATGTTAAAAGTCGTATAACGTATAACTACAAGCTTTTAAATGCCTTAAAATGAGTTAACATAAGTCTAATTGAGTGTGCAAACAATGCAAAATAAGATCTGTTTCCAAACCAAGCAACAAATAAGGCGAAACTAAGTTTGTAACTAATAGACTCGTAAACAGCTGATCGAACTGTTCAAAACTCTGTACACAGCGTGCGTCATTTCATAACGTCATCTGACCATAATGCGACACCTACTCTTAGCTACGGGCTGTTACTAATTACTATGACAGCGGGGTAGATCTACATGAAATTTGTACACCGTGAGACTGACGGGGTACTTATGAAAAAACGTTACGACCGTTAGCCAATAAAAAACGAGTATTTCACTGTAAGGAAAGATAAATTGTTACGTTAGAGGGTGAAACATTTCATGACACGACCCGAAAAGGCGTATCCATAGCAAACGGCTATCTGTAACAACTTGAAGAATGGCGGGCAGTTTCATATATGTTTATAACGTCACAGATTCATGTGTACATGGATAGTGTAGCGCAGTACACGAAACGGTAAAAAAGGGAGGCAACTCCAGCCAGCCTATATTACATCTTCCCTCTTAAAGAGCCATCAAGGATGTTAGTGTTTCAAATTAAAAATAAATTTTGGAAAATATACTTATAACGTCAATCGCCAGAGAAATCTTTTATCTACAACATGGCATATGTTAAATAATTTTCATATAAACAGAATGCCTTTTTTGCGTAAAACCTACTACACAAACAGTTAGCGCTTCCAAAGCGTGAAGGCTCGTTTCTAGCGCAAGTCGCAATAACAACCTATGTGCTGCATGTTCTGTCTCTCTTGCAAGTTACCCTTTTCACACATTACTGAATGTGACGATTGCTTTGAATGTCATGAGAATATACAAATTATTGCCTGTTTAATGTACTTTTTATTGAGATAAGACCAGCAAATTATGACAAATTTTTACTCTAATTAATTATATAATTCAAGAAAAATACCTAGTTGGGTCAAACAATTATTCCAATATCTGTAGCAATTTAGCAAATACATAATTAAATGAAATGGTAAATAAATAACCGCCAACAAATTATATATTTCGATTTCTTTCATTGTTCATAATTTGTTTTATTCTTTCGTGTCTTTGTTTACTGTGTGTGAGCTAGACAAAAATGCTTTGGGCTTAAAAATAATAGACTGGATCTATATTTAGACTGGAAAACACCTTTACTAATTAATGCAATTTCTCAGCTTATTTTAGGTCGAAAAATGTTTTGAAAAATTAAGTGTAATTATTTCACGGAGATAGATTTTTGGAAAATGTTCGATATGTTCATCAACATCCTTTATGGCTCTTTAAGAGATTGTACTGTCCCTTTTAAGTAATGCCTTTTAAACGTAACATCAACTTAAGACTAAGATCGATGTCAATTTGAACACTTTATCCCAAATTTGTTAATATTAAACAAATAGAGGCTCTCTTGCAATATGAACATAATCAAAATATCACTGTCTTTTTGGATTTAGAGTCATTATTGAAATTCAGTTCAGTCCTGGTATATGAAGGGGACTCTAATCACTCTGCCTGATCTCGAAGTGAGGACATCATCGTTAACATAGCTGGTTTTCTCGGATTGTCGGATTGTTCCACTGTTGTTTGTGATTGGGGAGCAATGTCAGGGATATGCTCCAATGGTGGTACAATGGGACTGAATGTCTCTGGGGTAGGTCTGAGATGCCTACGATTCCGTCTATACTTCCTACCATCTGCATTAGTGACCATATATGACCTCGGACACTGGTCAAGTGCAGTAACTGCGGCAGGATTCCACTTGTTGCCTTCTCGGATTCTCACCATATCTCCTTTAGCAAGAGGAGCTAACTCTGTAGTGCCTTGCCTATCATAGTAGTACTTCTGAATGTACTGTCTCTCAGTCAGTTTCAGGTGCGTTTCTGCCTGGTTTTTGAGATTGCAGTAGCAACAACGACGTTGTTGTAGGCAGCAACGACTTCAGACGACGACATCAACATTTGTGCAGGCGACAAGTGAGTGACTGAATGTAACCGGTCCAAATTCACTGAGGAATCATATAAACAGGGTTGTAGGGACAGCGAGATGCTATTTCCAATGACTCCGAGTATCGAAACCATTATGAAGGTTAAGTTTTACGCGCTAGATCATTTTGTCGTCCATGCAGTGCGCCGACGTTTAAAAAATACTCAATAATATGCTTGCAAGATATTCATGTGGATAAAATAAATGTTAACAGAATGAAAAATGAGGAGTGGCCATACTTTTTAATAATGAATTTGATTTTACTATTCACAGAACATTGGAGGATGAAAATGGTAATTATATAATTGCTGATATATCTGTAGAAGATAAAAGATTCACCCTTACTAACCTCTATGGGCCAAATAATGATGATCCCAATTGGTATGTACAACTTTTTGAAAATATCTGCAACTTTGAAAATGAAGCCATAGCTATTGTTAGAGATTGGAATTTGGTGATTGATCCTAGATTAGATTTGGAAAATTACAAAAAAACTAACAATCCTCAGGCCAGAAATATTGTCTTAGACAGAATTGAATCCATTGATTTGATTTGATAGATATTTGGAGAGAATTAAATCCTGATCTTAGAAAATATACCTGGTGGAAGAAAAAGCCCAGACAACAAGCAAGACTTGACTTTTTCTTAATATCACAGGACTTGCTAAACATTTCACTTGATTCTGATATTATACCTGGCTATAAAACAGACCACTCAGCTATTTGCTTAACGTTCTCAAACTCTATTAACCAGGAAAGGGGTAGAGGTTATTGGAAATTCAATACTTCCTTACTTCTACATCCTGAATATGCATATCTTGTTAGATCCATTCTAAGAGATACAATTGAGGAATACTCTGATGCTGGGACCACTGGTAATGATAATGACTATGCTGATGTCAAACTGAAAATTGATGACAGCTTATTCTAAGAAACCTTTTTGATGAAAGTCAGAGGAAAATCAATTTCTTTTTCATCATTTCTTAAAAAGAAAAGAAAAGATAAGACAAGTGAATTAGAAATTAAAATTAAAGACTGTGAAGACAATATTAGAACAGATTTTCGAAATATAGATGAAACCCTGATATCTAAACTTACAAAATTGAAGTTGGAATAACAACACATTAAAGAAGAAGAAATAAGAGGAATTCAACTCAGAAATAAAATATTATGGTATGAAGAAGGAGAAAAACCAACAACATATTTTTGCCATTTAGAAAATAGAAATTATATCAGCAAATCAATAAATAAAGTTATTACTGACAACAATGAGGAGATTACTGATGGTAAATTAATCCTTAATGAACTTATGAATGAAGATTTTTATAAAAGACTATACTCTTCAAAAACAAATTATGAGAATGATGATCACCTAAATAAAGTTTTAACTCCTATCTTGAGTCACCAACTGAGAGACAAATTGGAGAAAGAAATTACCATGAATGAAGTTTCACATGCAGTAAAAAGTATGAAGAATAACAAAAGTCCTGGCATTGATGGATTTCCTATAGATTTCTTCAAGTTCTTTTGGAAGGAACTAAAGGTTTGGATTTTGAGATTCATCAAAGATGTTTCTAAAAGTAATAAAATGTCTCTTACTATGAAGAGAGGAGTTATCACTTGCATCCCTAAAGCTAATAAAAATAGGACTTTTTTGAAAAATTGGAGACCAATTACCTTATTAAATGCTTTGTATAAGATAATTAGCACATGTATCTATAACCGGTTGAAAATCACCCTAGAGACTTTAATTCATAATAACCAGACTGGATTTATCCCTGGTAGAACACTAAGTGAAAACACAAGACTATTATATGATCTTATGTTTGAAACTAAGAAAAGAGATATCCCAGGTTTGCTGATTTTAATTGACTTCGAAAAAGCCTTTGACACAGTTTCCAAAGATTTTATAAATTCTGTCTTACTCAAATTCGGTTTTGGCCCTGAGATTATACGCTCGATTAATATATTAACTTATGACACATCTTCATGTGTCATTCAGAATGGACATCTCTCTGGTTTCTTTCCAAATGAGCGGGGTTGCAGGCAAGGTGATCCAATATCCCCTTATCTCTTCCTCTTTGTGGCTGAAATCCTGGGTTGTATGATAAGACAAAATGATAATATAACAGGTATTGTGATTGATGACAAAGAATACAAATTAGGTCAATATGCGGATGATACTGAATTATTCCTAGATGGATCAGATGATAGTTTATATGCTGCTATTGATACCATTAATACTTTCTACAATATGTCAGGTTTAAAGATAAATATAGAGAAGACTAAGGCAATTTGGATTGGTTTAAAAACAGGCAGCACAGATTATATATGTCAAGATTAAGATATAAAATGGCAACAGAATGAATTTGAAGTTCTGGGAATTAAATTTGCCTCAGACTTAAAAGATTTGTGGGTAATCAACACCAAAAAAAGACTTGAAGAAATGAAAAGGTTACTAGCAACATGGAGAAAAAGACATCTAACATTGATAGGCAAAATTACAGTTATCAAAACATTGGCTCTTTCAAAATTGGTTCACATTTTTAATTCTTTACCTAACCCACCTGATGAATTTATCACTTCCCTTGAGAGGATATTTTTCAGATGCAGAAGGAGGTTTACGTATGATTGATATTAAGACCTTTGTTAATGCCATGAATTTGTCTACACTAAAACGGTATTTGAGAAAAAAGGATGTAAGTAACCCATGTAACTTTCCCTTCAGTGAAATTGTAAGATATGGGGCGAATTTTCAGAATATTGTTAAAATTGACAATCTGTTTTGGAAGGATGTCTTAAAAGCATGGAAATTATATTGTATCAAAGATACCATAGAAGATGAAAACATCAACAGAATTTTAGCACAGCCATTATGGCTGAATACAAATTTTAAAAACCCAAATCATTGTATTAAACACTGGGCTAATAATGGAATGTTGACCATTAAGGATCTTTGTAATGAACATGGGTTTATGTCCTTTGAAGATTTGAAGCTTAAGTTTGATGTAAGAGGTACATATATGGATCTTAGATATGTTAAATATATTTTACCTGAAACTTGGAAGATGACTATACAACAACAAAGATATATACATACCAATGATTTAGATGTAAACCTTTTTCCTGAAGATTTTAGGAATTTAAAAAAAGGTTCAAGATTTTTCTACGATAAACTATTTTCTGACAAGGTTAAACCTCATATCTGCCAAAAATGGGAAAATTTATTTCATGACACGGATTTCAATTGGCATATGATTTTTAACACTTACAGAAGGAGTTTAAAAGATGTAAAACTCTTTGACTTTCATTTTAAATTTTTGCAAAGAATTATTTATACAAAAAAGAGCTATTAATAATGAAACTTGTTGATAGTGACATTTGTAACTTCTGTAATGTGAATAATGAAACTTTGTGTCATGTATACTGGGAATGTGATGTAACCCAAACATTCTGGAAAGAACTTGAAACCTGGATAAGCAAAACCATAATAAATAACAAAAAACATAGTTTGGTTTGGAATGTTAAAAAGCAACTCACTGCTAATTCATATACTATTTTCTGCTAAAAGATATATTTATACATGTTCCATAAAGAAAATAATTCCCAAAATTTCTAACTTCTTAAAAATTTTGCAAGATATTTTTACTGTCGAAAAATTCATATCCAGAAGAAACGATAATTTTGAAAATTTCTCAGATAAATGGTTTCCATTATTCCCATTATTTAACCTTTAAGTTTTTTGTTTGTTTTTGTCGTTATTATAGATATTTGACAATGACCTTGACATTCACCACCTAATGTAACCAGTCTGTTGAACCATCTAACTGTTGAACCATTCATTGATATATGCTGATTGTAACAAATTTATGGGAACAATAAAAAAAAAATAAAAAATAAAAAGTTATATATTTTACCATAAAGCATTTTACTATTCGTTTCACAGAAATGACATGTAACATTTCACAATGTTGACAATTCCATCGTTAAGGGACTTCTTTCAAACATTACATTTTGTCTCGAAATCTCACAGTTTCCGTGTATTCGTGTTTTATATTCACTTCAATGATATTCATTGAGAACTTTACCTTTTACACCATATATATTCATGTATTGTGCACTTGATTGAGTGAAATTATCAATCGTAAGTGAGCTAGGTGGTACATTTTTAAACCATATATCATCGCTGCTGGCTGCAATTTATATCGAGATCATGACTGTCGTTGGACATTTACTAAACGCTAGTGATTGATTTGTTTAACATACATGTAAGTGTCATCAAAACAATTCAATACTACACAATCACAATTGATACTTGGACTGATGTACATATGATATTTATAAATATTTTAAATAATTTTAGCACTGAAGAAGCCTCATTTACATGAACAAAATGAAGATATTGGAAATTGTATGATTGATATAATGCTATCAGTGTGGTAATATATAGATAAATCGACATCTATAATATCAAAATGTACATATATTTCTAGTATATAATGGGAATATACATGAACATAATACTATTGACATTAGCATAATATGATTGTTTTTATAAATCATTGCATTCTGGAATTATTTGGTATAATATTGAAATTTAGAGAAGAAAAAAAGAAAAGAAAAAAAAGAAAGAAAAAAAAAAGGAAAAAGAAAAAAAAAGAATGGAATTCTTAAACATATAGAGTAAGTAGACTGTAGACCATATGTAATCATGCAATCATGTCAGCATGTCGCCTCACAAATATCAGTAAGTGTATAACACTTCTAATGAAATATCCCTGTTTTTCCCTGACCAACCGAATGAGTTTGTAGTCATGCCAGGATGTTGTCACTAGCCAATTAGAAATTTATTTATTTAGGGGTGGGAGCTATCGTATTCACTGTGATAGCAGACAGGTGAGGCAGGAAGACAGCAAACCTCCTGGGCGGGACCAGTCTGTTGATTGTCACTGTCATCATGGCTTTCCTCCCTTCCTACACACACCCTTCGCCGTGCTGAAGATTGCTCAAGGAGCCTGCCAAATGGTTGGTTCTATAGATTCCAACCAACATTCCAACTGTTATTGTGAATAGTCAATTTGAATTAAGGAACACCATTTTGAAGTATATTTCTGTATAGTTAGTGTACATCTTTACATCCCCGCCCACCTATTATATAATACATTTTGAGGTGTAATATCTCAGAAGTTGATTCATCATCATGATGGAGTTGTGAGTACTTAAAAATCAAGTATAGTTGATAGATTTTTAATTTGTATGTTTATTTACAGAAACGAAATGTCTTCATCCGTTTCGATATTTACTATGGACACTGATGCATAATTGATCCTACATGCCCCTTCTAGAGCGCAGCACATGGCCCTACTACTCCTGTTGTAATACTGATATAATTCAGGGTACTGGACTGACTAGTGGGCAGCATCTCAGCCCTGGTCTGGGCTCTCTCTATAGGAGTGTACGCTGTAGCCGATTTCATTATGAGAAGCATCAGCTGGAGACGTCATCAACTTGTTATCGGACTCACTGCGGTCTACTTCATAGCACTTCCATGGTGAGTCCACATCCTCCATTACAATTCGGTGTACCTCCTAGGACAGGTCACTGCCGTCAACTACGGTAGACTACATTACTTATAAGCTTTCTAACTATATCCATCAGACAAAGCAACTATAGCTGAATACATCTGTATTATTAAAATACGATGTTTTTGAATGATTGTTTACCTCCAAATAATGATGAATCAGCAATCTAGTTAAAGTATAGAATTTCACCATGTTAAATTCTGTTTTGTATGAACACTGTATGTGTGCAGTTATCTCCCTTTTAGCACCAACACTGTTAGGAGCTTAGGTAATTAGGCACGCTAGAGTAGCCTCCCCTTGTTTGTGTAACGGTGTGTTTTGCAGCAGACTGGCGATAAAAGTTTAAGCTCGGACAGTATCCTTTTTTTAATCGAGGTGGATAGGGAGAGATGCAAGGGAGCCTTTAAAAGGAGGGTTCTATCGGGTTTTTTTTGTGGAAACGAAATTCGAGAGGATATTCCTGTTTACACATATATGTTATTAATACATGATTAAAACACAGTCAAATTGAAAGATAGTAATAAGGGTAATATTTTGATGAATTTATATTTCACATCTTGATAAACACAAGCGCACATTTGTTGAAAAATAAAACAATACGAAGTGAAGCCATTCATCAGCGCTGCGAGTGGAAAAAATTTGCATACTTTGCAAACTACAGCATACCAGCAAAGTGTTTATTAGTGTTATGACATGTTATATGTTACTTTGTGAATACTATATCAGTGTATGTCTGTAGTTATTAGATAATTGCAAAATTAAGTACAATATACCGTGTTTTCATTTCAGGTATTGCAAAAAATCCAATATGGCGACATAACCATCCCTTTAAGTGAATGAACGAAATGAATGAGACTTTAAAGCCTAATAAACGGAAATCTAGCAACATAGGCGATCAAGGCTCAGTTGACCTTGGACAGGGGGCAAACGTCCGCTCGCCATTCACCTTTAGTGTTAACGCCTTAAAGTGTGAACCAATTTAGTTGACAAAGGCAGAGGATGAATTCTTTGTCTCAGAAAGTGATACAGGAACTGAGACTCGAAAAACAGAAAGAGACATTGAAAGCTGAGATACGAAAAATGCAATGTGACATGCGGACGTAACGTGACAATGCAGCCTGCAGTTTTCAAGCAATGGTGCTCTTTGACAAGGGGACGTTACTCTAGATACCCAAGATACCCAAGATACCCGAGGAGGTAAGTGGAACAGGGGAAGTTATTTCTATGATGTAATATGTAATAAACCGGAACTGAGAGGCATCTCATTGGAAATGTTGGATAATGCTAGTCTTGATATATAAGACGAATTTTATTGAGGGTGCCTCTATGCAAACTTTGTAAAATATCACCGTTACATGCGTGATGTCTTCACATTAGCGGCAGACATGTGTGGGGTTCAACTGCTACTTTATGACAAGGAATATTGAGAGTGTCAAACTAAGGTGGAGTTCTGATCGGGGACACCAAATCAATAATTGAGAGGGCACCAACTGGTACCGAAGGATGATCCATTACACTATGCACTTCTTAATTACGGACACGAGGACAGACATTGGCGTCAGTCATCAGCTATGAACATCTACAGAGACACAGATGCAGGTTGTTTTCTCCCGGTTCTTTCTCTGCGAAGGCAAGGAAATATGTAGGCGATATATAAGACCTCCATCCTGTCAAATAGTCGACTGCAAACTTGTCCATGTTTTTCATTGTGTCGAGGCCAACATCCATCAACCATGCATGTAACACCCCCACCATCATACAATACTCAAGGACCAACAGGTTCGATTCCAACTTACATGGTACAACCCACTCCTTCTAAATCTAACACAGTCAACCCAACCTTCGCAAAGCAGACTGAAGAAGCCTGAAGATCATGAAGGCAGGCATATATACTAAAAGGTGTCAAAGGCGATTTCATCCAGTTGAGATTTTAGCACTGAAGAAGCCTCATTTACATAAACAAAATGAAGATATTGGAAATTGTATGATTGATATAATGCTATCAGTGTGGTAATATATAGATAAATCGTCATCTATAATATCAAAATGTACATATATATCTAGTATATAATGGGAATATACATGAACATAATACTATTGACATTAGCATAATATGATTGTTTTTATAAATCATTGCATTCTGGAATTATTTGGTATAATATTGAAATTTAGAGAAGAAAAAAAGAAAAAAGAATGGAATTCTTAAACATATAGAGTAAGTAGACTGTAGACCATATGTAATCATGCAATCATGTCAGCATGTCGCCTCACAAATATCAGTAAGTGTATAACACTTCTAATGAAATATCCCTGTTTTTCCCTGACCAACCGAATGAGTTTGTAGTCATGCCAGGATGTTGTCACTAGCCAATTAGAAATTTATTTATTTAGGGGTGGGAGCTATCGTATTCACTGTGATAGCAGACAGGTGAGGCAGGAAGACAGCAAACCTCCTGGGCGGGACCAGTCTGTTGATTGTCACTGTCATC
Source organism: Gibbula magus (assembly GCA_936450465.1). Taxonomy (NCBI): domain Eukaryota; kingdom Metazoa; phylum Mollusca; class Gastropoda; order Trochida; family Trochidae; genus Gibbula; species Gibbula magus. Next base: position 22,348,845 of record OW388289.1, on the reverse strand, counting down.
ATGGCTTTCCTCACTTCCTACACACACCCTTCGCCGTGCTGAAGATTGCTCAAGGAGCCTGCCAAATGGTTGGTTCTATAGATTCCAACCAACATTCCAACTGTTATTGTGAATAGTCAATTTGAATTAAGGAACACCATTTTGAAGTATATTTCTGTATAGTTAGTGTACATCTTTACATCCCCGCCCACTTATTATATAATATATTTTGAGGTGTAATATCTCAGAAGTTGATTCATCATCATGATGGAGTTGTGAGTACTTAAAAATCAAGTATAGTTGATAGATTTTTAATTTGTATGTTTATTTACAGAAACGAAATGTCTTCATCCGTTTCGATATTTACTATGGACACTGATGCATAATTGATCCTACATGCCCCTTCTAGAGCGCAGCACATGGCCCTACTACTCCTGTTGTAATACTGATATAATTCAGGGTACTGGACTTACTAGTGGGCAGCATCTCAGCCCTGGTCTGGGCTCTCTCTATAGGAGTGTACGTTGTAGCCGATTTCATTATGAGAAGCATCAGCTGGAGACATCATCAACTTGTTATCGGACTCACTGCGGTCTACTTCATAGCACTTCCATGGTGAGTCCACATCCTCCATTACAATTCGGTGTACCTCCTAGGACAGGTCACTGCCGTCAACTACGGTAGACTACATTACTTATAAGCTTTCTAACTATATCCATCAGACAAAGCAACTAGCTGAATACATCTGTATTGTTAAAATACGATGTTTTTGAATGATTGTTTACCTCCAAATAATGATGAATCAGCAATCTAGTTAAAGTATATAATTTCACCATGTTATATTCTGTTTTGTATGAACACTGTATGTGTGCAGTTATCTCCCTTTTAGCACCAACACTGTTAGGAGCTTAGGTAATTAGGCATGCTAGAGTAGCCTCCCCTTGTTTGCGTAATGGTGTGTTTTGCAGCAGACTGGCGATAAAAGTTTAAGCTCGGACAGTATCCTATTTTTAATCGAGGTGGATAGGGAGAGATGCAAGGGAGCCTTTAAAAGGAGGGTTCTATCGGTTTTTTTTTTGTGGAAACGAAATTCGAGAGGATATTCCTGTTTACCCATATATGTTATTAATACATGATTTAAACACAGTCAAATTGAAAGATAGTAATAAGGGTAATATTTTGATGAATTTATATTTCACATCTTGATAAACACAAGCGCACATTTGTTGAAAAATAAAACAATACGAAGTGAAGCCATTCATCAGCGCTGCGAGTGGAAAAAATTTGCATACTTTGCAAACTACAGCATACCAGCAAAGTGTTTATTAGTGTTATGACATGTTATATGTTACTTTGTGAATACTATATCAGTGTATGTCTGTAGTTATTAGATAATTGCAAAATTAAGTACAATATACCGTGTTTTCATTTCAGGTATTGCAAAAAATCCAATATGGCGACATAACCATCCCTTCAAGTGAATGAACGAAATGAATGAGACTTTAAAGCCTAATAAACGGAAATCTAGCAACATAGGCGATCAACGCTCAGTTGACCTTGGACAGGGGGCAAACGTCCGCTCGCCATTCACCTTCAGTGTTAACGCCTTAAAGTGTGAACCAATTTAGTTTACAAAGGCAGAGGATGAATTCTTTGTCTCAGAAAGTGATACAGGAACTGAGACTCGAAAAACAGAAAGAGACATTGAAAGCTGAGATACGAAAAATGCAATGTGACATGCGGATGTAACGTGACAATGCAGCCTGCAGTTTTCAAGCAATGGTGCTCTTTGACAAGGGGACGTTACTCTAGATACCCAAGATACCCAAGATACCCGAGATACCCGAGGAGGTAAGTGGAACAGGGGAAGTTATTTCTATGATGTAATATGTAATAAACCGGAACTGAGAGGCATCTCATTGGAAATGTTGGATAATGCTAGTCTTGATATATAAGACGAATTTTATTGAGGGTGCCTCTATGCAAAATTGGTAAAATATCACCGTTACATGCGTGATGTCTTCACATTAGCGGCAGACATGTGTGGGGTTCAACTGCTACTTTATGACAAGGAATATAGAGAGTGTCAAACTAAGGTGGAGTTCTGGTCGGGGACACCAAATCAATAATTGAGAGGGCACCAACTGGTACCGAAGGATGATCAATTACACTATGCACTTCTTACGGACACGAGGACAGACATTGGCGTCAGTCATCAGCTATGAACATCTACAGAGACACAGATGCAGGTTGTTTTCTCCCGGTTCTATCTCTGTGAAGGCAAGGAAATATGTAGGCGATATATAAGACCTCCATCCTGTCAAATAGTCGACTGTAAACTTGTCCATGTTTTTCATTGTGTCGAGGCCAACATCCATCAACCATGCATGTAACACCCCCACCATCATACAATACTCAAGGACCAACAGGTTCGACTCCAACTTACATGGTACAACCCACTCCTTCTAAATCTAACACAGTCAACCCAACCTTCGCAAAGCAGACTGAAGAAGCCTGAAGATCATGAAGGCAGGCATATATACTAAAAGGTGTCAAAGGCGATTTCATCCAGTTGAGGAGAATGTGGTTGATTAGGTAGAAAAGGTCATAGTTCTTACCAACATTCAGCTACTTAAGATGCATGTTTAATAAAAGAACGGTTGCAATCAGGAATACATTTTAAGTTAGTTTCAGATCGTAAATATTGTTGAGCTCTTGAGATGTGCCAACGGATTTAAGCATCGTAAGATCGATACATAATGCTAGTTTACCACATGACAGAGTTATTAACTTGTATATGATTGGTTATGAGTGTTCGTATATGGTCTTGCATGTAGTGAAAGAATACACCCAGAAAGTTGATTTCTTGGCAAAACTGGACTTTAAAAGTGCATACAATTCAGTGTTGGTGCATCCATCAACCTTCGAATTATTGAGCTTCGCATGGACGGTGCACCCATTGTGTTTCATAAAATTGTATTTGCCTTTAATACATGCCAACATACAATAAGTGCTGATATCAGTTCAAATAATTCACTCAACTTGCATATTCATCCCCAATCGCCAAATATATAATAATTACCAGTTTCCAATTAACATCTAGCAACATCATTATACTTGTGCAGAAACCGAAGCTACACATTCCATTTACATACACAGTAGTTATAAGACCTATTAAACATTATCAACTTAAAGTTTTCTTTTAGTCTGTTATGTTTGACTAATTGACGCGCGCCACAAGCAGTGCATTGTACGATTTTCAATCAGAAATCGATACTTTTATCTTTATATCTTCAGTAAACTGAGCCGACTAAGATTAAAATGGCAATTTTTGGCAACAGTCAGTACTTCTCGATAAATATATTATTATTTAAATTATTTAAATGTAATTAAATTTATAACGTACATGTATATAGCATATGTGACCCCAAACAACACAGTGGATGCACCATTAAGGGAGACAATGCGTTGGCAGCTCCCTCATCTCCAGATCGAAACAAGATATTTATGCAGTTCAGATTTGCCTCAATGTTGAAGTGTGTGTTGATTGAATATTAAGATTAATGAAGTTTTATAATCAGAAGTATTCCTTTGACTATCATATATTCTTTTTGTTTTTTCTCTCTTTGGTTGGGAGATCAAGAAGCTAGTTTGCAGTTCCTTGGAATTTGCATTTGGCAGTATTATACATTACATTTATGCCAATGTATATGTCGTTATATTTCTTTGGTTAACTTTTCCGCAAGTGAGTGACTGAAGGAGACGTATTAAAACTATATTACGACTTTTACGTTTCAGTCAAGAAACTCATAGGACGTATAACATTGCATATAGTTTTAACTAGATTAGGTGAATATGTACTCCGAAACGTGTTTTCTCAATAAACAACGTTTATTAACATTAATTGTATATCTTACCTCACAGGACAACATCTTTGCAGTGGTCGATCTAGAGTTGCTATGTGAACAACAACAGCGGCGTAAAAAGTTCGAAATTAGTTACTGAAAACAATGTTTCCATGTCATGACGAATACTGTGAACTATGGTATGTTTTCCATCAATCAGGCAATATTAACCTTCAAGGAAATAATTGTCAAGGGCGTGCTCCCTTTAAGTGGTACCAATATGCCAATTGTCAGCTCCTGGCTCATGGACTATTATCATCAATCAGGCAAAGTCAGTCATGACTTAAATTCAAGTTCATATTTTGTACATTTCAGGATCCTAGACGAGAGCAGCAGATGGCTAGAGACGAGGAGAAGATATGGGGCCATCGAGAAGATCCTGAGGAAAGCGACTCGTATGAACGGGAAGAAGGAGGAAGAAATAGTCACACTTTTCAAGGAAAAAATAGTGCATAGTCCACATGGGGAAATGCTTCCACTAAGCACTGACACTGAAATAGTCAATGGAGTTATCTTGGATGATGAAAGGAGAAATGACACTGTTGAAAAAAGACCCATTCTTCAAATCTTTAAGGATATAAACATACTAAAAGTTGCACTCGTCTTTTGGTTTACTTGGTGAATATGTCTTTTTTAAACATTGAAGAATAATTGTATCTTTTGGTGTAACTCATGTTATTATACATCCAGGACAAAGGAAATAATACCATACAAAATACAATATATTTCAATCCACGAATGATACATACGATTAAAATTTAGTTACATCATCCCGCCAGAAGCTAACTACCCTAAATTTAAACATTTAACATTATATGGTCATATTGCTAAAAAGAAACACATGTTTTAAGAAATCATCGTTTTCAAATGACTTTAACTATACGAGATAGGAGAGTCAAAAAGGGCGTTTTGGCGTCCTTTAGTAATGATGCGTCAACAAATCTAAGTCCAAGAAGGTACATTATGCCAACAGTATCTTATACTGATACAACTTTAAAATTTCTTACAACAATATCTTAAATACCAAACATTATGTCCGGAAAACCATTTCGAATAGCAATTTCAGTATCCCATGTGTTTTTGAACAAATATCATACTTTCATCACTGAAATGTTGTGTATCCCTTTACGAGATATATCCTCATCACTGTTATACAAAATCGACTTTAGCCCCCTAACATCGTTTGTGTTTGACTGTTGAATGTTGTGTATCGTTAACTTCTCAAGCCTATTGGTCAGATAAGACAATGCAATCATTTATAAATTTTTCATATTTCATTTCAACAATTTCATTTTGTTTCCAGGTTCACTGACAGTTTGACCTACTTCAGCCTACAACTCTCTTCCACCGAGTTCCACAGTGATCGATACATAGGCTTCGGGATGAGTGCTATCATGGAGGTGGCGTCATCTACAGCTTACTGGCTCACCATCGACAGGTAAAAAAGAGAATCCAAAAGGAATTCGCGTGTAATACCACTTTGGAATAGTGAATATCATCCTGTCTCCGCATGTAACGTACGTTAATGCTATTTTAATACCCTGGGTGCAAGGCAGCTCATAACTTCGCGAGGTGACGTATGATCGAGGAACGTCTAAAATAGACCACCAATGACAACAATTGAAAGGCGAGTCAGCAGAATTAAGATGGCGATGCCATCTTTGTGGTGGATCACTGCGGAAATCATAACAATCTCTCAAAACCACAGGAACTCGATATCGTAATTATAACGTAGGTAAAACGTAGGTAAAAAAAATACCCCCTATATAACATAGAGTAAAGGATCAGAGGGAAGCTTTGAAATATGAAATACAGAGCTCGAGCCTGCTCAACGGACCAGGGGTATTTCCTGCGTTATCAAATATGTCACAAAAATAAAGTGATGCTCGTTTGAAAGACCAGTAATTGACCATGTTGAAATCGAATTTAAAAAAAGAATCACACGTGTAGTTAATGCAGAAAAATGACACAATGTCAATTTGCAAAAAAATAGAGACTGCAGAGAACGCCTTTATTCATAAATGGAACAAGGAAAACTCTCAGTATGAAGTTTTACCTCCTCTGTTCTAAATCCAGTCATTGACATGTTGACTGTTGCCTGTTGGCTCGTCAATCGTCCATGAGTACCTCGGTAAGGTTTGCTGTCCTGACGGAGGTGAATTTCTGCTCCTTATTTGCATGTCCAGACGATCCCACAAATGTTTGACGGGTGATAAGTCTGGTGCCCATTGCAAAATGTTGAAGTTGTGTGCAGTTAGGAAGTCTCTAATAATCCTGACTGTGTAAGGGCCAGCATTGGTCTGTTGGAAGATTACTCTAGGATTCCTCAGAACCACAGGAAGTAGAACGGTGTCCGTGTACCCGTGGACATTTAAAATATAGTCAAAGACAACAACTTCTGTTGCATGGTCCCTGCAAATTGCACCCCACACCATGACGCTACTGCTGCCTTGACACAACATGGTGTTGTTCTCTCGATGATACACACTCACTGGGCCATCAGCTCTATGTACACTGGGCCAAAACAGAAAGGGAATGTCTATGTTTATTTCCAACTCAATTTACCGGATATATTTTGAACGCACACAAATATAATGTGACAGGAATATACAGGTGTCCTGAGTTATGCTTGGAATTCCATAGGAGCATGTGCGACGTGTGATCGGGTATTGTCCACCTGGAACATCGATTGATGGCAGAATACCGAAATGCATTTAGATTTCCTTGAATGTTAACTAGAGTTGTCCCCCAATTAGCAGATATTGCTGCCCACACCATGACACCTCCTCCAGCGAATCTGTCATTCTCTAGAATGCAGGGAAGGTTGTGACATTCTTTTCGTCTCCGATACACATGAATCCTTCTGTCATGACAAATAACTTGAAACCACTGAACCAAATTATTTTCCAGTGTTCCAGGGTCCATGGTTGTACGTTTGACTCCATCACAGTCTTGCATGACGATGGTGATGCCTCATAATCTGGCTAGTAAAGGGTCTCATAGGCTTAAATCCATGTTGTCGTAGACAGTTCCTGACAGTCTTTGGTGACAACGTACGTCCAGGAATTCTGTGTGCTATGTACGTTGAAGTGATATTCTGCTTCCGAAGATGAGACATTCTGATCAAACGGTCCTGTGCAGGAGTTGTCGCCCTTGGTCTACCACTTCTCGGTCAGTCTCTTTTTACATTAAAGCGTCTGAAACGCTGCCAACGTTCTTCTATGTACAATTAAGACACGGGCTGCTGGAGTTTCCCCAGCCTGTAAACGTCTAATTGCTCTATTATGAAAATCTTCACTAGTCTTGGCATCTTGTAGTTGTCGTATTCTGATCAAATGAGTATATTTCAGGAAAGGATTGTCACATTTATATAGCCACACGTGTGGACCACAAGCACCAATACTTTCACGTTTTGCATTTGGTTCAGCTAATGTATTCTTGCGAAAAATATCTATATGTTGTGTTTGGGAATTGTAACTCACCTATGACATTTTCATTGAAACAACTAAAATAACGAAAAAAATGTTTAAATTTACAGTAGGTTTTTTTGTTTCTTTTGGAAGTCCAGTGTAGCTGGAACTGAAAACAAAATTCATTGCCAATTTCTCTTTTGGCACCAGTGTACCATTATTGTCCATTGTGGAGCACAGTTGTGTAGTGGTTAGCGTGCTGGCCTCTCACGCCGAGACCAGGGTTCGAATCCCTGTGGAGACACCAAAAAATGTTTAACCTTGGTCTCACACTGTGTTGTGCCCTTGGGCAAGGCACTTCATCCACATTGCACTCAGTCTACCCAGCTGTTTAAATGGGTAGCTGAACACGAGAGTCGAATCTATCCGCTTAGTAGCAACCTGAAACTACAATTCCTTCAGGGAAATTATACGTGTAGCGCTTAGAGCATGCTAAGCATGTGTTTAGGGCAATATAAATATGCATTTATTATTATTATTATTATTGGTGATGGTGACGTCGGACACATCGTCTCAGCGTTAACTCACGAATGACTCTAATACCAAGAACGTGTTCTCGAAGATAGCTGGTCTCGGTCCTTCTGCTGGCCAGAGGGTGTAACGCTGGTGATTACCAAGGTGAATCGTTGGAATATACAGGTCGCCATTGGTGGTTGTTTTCCACTTCTAGGCCTGTCCGACTTGTTTGTACCGTGTTAGCAGTCTCGTTATGCTGGTTCGATTGCAGTTGACTATATAGGCAAGTTACGTACTCCAATTGCAACGAACCAATTGTCCCCTTTCGTTCAAGTGCGGTAAGTTTCAGCATGTCTTTAGTTGTAGTCGTTACTGAGGTGCAAAGCATGTATATAGGTGGGTTTTTTTTAATATCGGTGCCATGTTGTTGTGATTCACTTGCATACCATTTTGCATAAAAAGTTCGGTAAAGTCCATATTTAGAATGATATTTTTCCTCATTTATGATAAAGCTGCGTTCTTATGACATTGTTTGATAATGAAATTTCATTTGAAAAGCTAGATTAATCTTTACAAAAAAGACAAATAATTCTGTATAGTTTGTTTTGCCCCTGAGTTTATTTTCAATGTGCTACAAAATTTAAGTTTGTTACAATTGTGCATGGCATTGGAATGGAATTATTATTAGAAATAAATTATATATCTAAGTAAAGTCGCTCTTATTCCCCTGCATATAATTCAAATGTTTAATAAGTGCAGGTTTGTCACTGATTCTATTCTAAAGGGCTTGTTTTGTTGTTATTAAGATATTGATAACAAGCTTAAGGCCATGTATTTACGAAAATGAATATGAGCGATAATGAGGAAAACTAACTCACACTCTGTTGTAGGTCATCAACACGTGTCTTCATGTGTTAGGTACTGAACAGTTTTATCAATGATGTTTTAAATATTTACTGACGTTTGTGTCGAGATTCGGTCGGAGAAACTCATCAATGGCGTTCCATTTCCTGGCTGGGTCCTCCCTTATCCTCTCGGTGGTGTTTGGAAACTTCACAGGTACTGCAACTCAGACAAAATGTTAACTGGCAGAGGTTTTCATAAATCTCAGAGGTGTCGGGTATGAATTCGAAGTGAACCAGCAATAATTGTTTTTTGTACTAACTGTTAATGATGGCATTAACGCTTAATGTTGTTGCAAACATACGAGGGGCGTTCAATAAAACTGTCCCCTGACAAACTTCTCTTGACCAGACGAAGTATAAAGTTAACATGTGATATGTAGCATGTCTCTATAGATAAGTGATGTCTCATATTTGAAAAAATATTCATTCTTTTTGTTAGTACACGTCTGAGAGTAGAGTAAGGTGTAAAAATGGAGACTGTTGAGTACAGAGCGGTTATCAGGTTTTTATTCTGAAAGGGTTGTACAACAAAGGAGACTTTTGATGAGATGAATGGAACTAATGGAGAGGATACCCCATCGTATGGCGTTGTCAAACACTGGCATCGTCAGTTCAAGTGTGGTCGGACCTCCGTGGAAACAGCTTCACTTCCAGGTCGACCCCAGTCAGCCATTGATGATAACTCTATCAGGCAAGTGGAAGCTGCAATTTTGAAAGAGCTGTCCGTCAACTTGCCAAAGATGTCAAGATAAGTGTGGGGTCTGTTGAGAAATCATTCATGTCCATCCGACATGCAGAGGTTGTCAGCCTGGCTCAGGACAATGCCCCTGTCCACACCTCACTTGTAGTTCAGACGGAAGCGCAGACCTGTGGCTATGAAATACTTACTGAAATATTCTCCTGCACCATCTGATTTCTTCCTCTTCCCAAACATGAAGTCATTTTTTAAAGGCACTCGTTTCCTTAATGATGAAACCCTCATTAATGAGTTCAAGTCCTGGCTTTTGAGAAGATCTGATGCCTTTTTCAGTCTATCAGGGATTTTTTGTATTGAACGCCCCTCGTATTTAAGTTGGTATCCCCTTCTTTCTGCAATTATCACCTCTCTCTCTTTGTCATATTGAAAGTAAAATTATTTGACAGGAATTCTCATTTCCAATTTGTCAGACCAAATTCCTTCCTTAAGTGCTGCAGTGACCGCATTCTCGCTCATCGGAAAGTTCGCCGTCACCACCACGTTCAATATTCTGTGGATTTATACGCCGGAAGTATTTCCAACAAATATAAGGTAAACATTCCGGGTACTCCGACTCATGAAAGGGTTAAGTTCGCTTAGTGGAACTGCTCAATTTGATAAACTTCAAATTTCATTATGCTATTTATATATTCAAACACTTGAATTACTTTTGTTTAAAACTCTTTTGGGATCCTTACAGTAGGCACATATTTATTGATAATTACATTAGGTTTAATCAGCAAACGAGGCTGATTAAGACAAATCTTTGGAGTTCTTGGTTTCATCTCAACAGAAACGTTGCCTTTGGACTCTCGTCCCTGGCTGCAAGATTTGGTGGGATCATTGCTCCGTTTTCGAAAACACTGGTAAGATGCAAATATGTTTACACTGCTCTAGAAACAATACTCAAACATGTCATTATAACACTGATTATTCAGGAAAATAAATACAGTGTGTGCACAGAAAATTTAAAGTTTCGGTGAAATCACGAATCTGACTGAGTGACTACATTGAAACAATCAAAGTCGCGTGATCACCTTGGTCTAGATTTTCGAACCCCTCTTAGCGTAAGTTACATGCATTAACATTGGCTTACGACTATCTTAGTGCTAAGAGAGCTTCGAAAATCTAGGCCAAGGACACTACAGTATGTTTATGATAATTATATCTCTAAAAAGTCATTACCCTTCCAAGGACGCAATTTTATAATGACTGTAAATCTGTGTTCTCGTTGCAGTGAAGTATGTGTTGTTTTGACTGACCCTGTAACTGGTTCTTCCTTCCAGTATCAGTATTATCCTTGGGCTCCGGGCTCCATATTTGGAGCGTTCTGTATACTTGTCACTCTGCTCATGCGCAGTTTACCTGAAACTGCCGGATGTGAACTTTGCCAGACCGTAGAGGAAATGAAAGTAATGATTAAAAACAAGGGCAAGAAATCAAACTATAAGGTATATAAATATATATCAGTATCTCGGACACACATATTGTAAAATATTCATTCAAAACTTATGGTAGTTCAGTTTTATGAATAGAAGTATTAATACATGCAGTTTTGTTGTTACAATACATTGGATGTAAGTTTGAATGTTTTCCCTTTCAGCCCAAGGATGACAAATAACAGACACCTGCTGGAAACATAAAACGTAATAATCTTGTTAACATCAGATCGAACGTAACACTACCCGCGACGATCTTGATCTGAGAACCACTCGACGGGGTTATCTAGTGTCTTGACCTTTCAATCCAGCCAATTAGCAGCGAGGCTTGAAAGTCGTCGGGTCGATTTTGTATCTGAGCGAGACTATGATTTGTTGAATTTATGGAAATGAAAGGTCACAGTTAAAGTCACAATACTCAGTGCAATACTCAGATCAAGAATGAAGCGAGTACGAGTGTTACATTTCTTTGTTTCATCTGATTTTAATGAGATTGTCTTAAGCGCAGTAGGAGTAGCAGTACTCCTGAATGATCGTTCTCGTGTTGTAGTTAAGTGTCCGTTGCTGGAACCAACATTATGATTGATGAATGGTTTTTTTTTTAAATGACTTGATGACAGCGCCCATGTAACGAGAACCATTATATAGCATTGCGTTTGAGGCATAATTCAAACAGAATCAAACAAATTCCAGTGTTCACTTTTAAATGTTATAATGTATCATTTGATGAATGGTACAATGAGGTCGGACTAAAGCATTGGACTGACGTTCTGTCGTCCTTCACTGATATCACGCCCTTGCAGGGCACTTCTCACTTAACCATATGTGATTAGTTCGGCGAGATAGGAATCTCAAGAGAAGACTTTTCTGACCAAGGTGTCTGGTTGTACAGGACAGATACACAGAGGGAGGACAGCAGGAATCAAATATCAAAAGGAATATCAATACATATCATGAAAGTTGCTCGGTATCCACCTACCACTTTTATTTGTGAGCGTAACAGTTTTTAAGATTGTCATTTTAAGTAATTACCCGTGGTGGCACGTGGTCCTGTGCATAGCTCAGTCGACCGCTATCAGTGAAGTTCAGCAATAATGGGCGCGGCTCGCCGCATGGGTGGGTTACCCGCCACATTGCTGGATAAACTGAGAGTTGAAGGGTTATTCCCTGCCCCACACTGAGACATAAGTTGAGAGACTTATGGTGTCACCCTGGGTAAGTGACTTAGCTCGAAGTGTGCCTCTGTTCACCCAGCAGTAAATGGGTACCTGGTATGATACGATGGTAGTCTGAATTTGAACCTTGAGCGCCTGACAGGCGACCGGTTGTATTCTCCTCAGGGAGTGTTCTGTACTCGTTGACCAAGGGTAATATGTCGACCAGCGCTTTGAGCATGCAATGTGCATGGATATATGCGCTATATAAATGGACTATTATTACTATTATTATTATAATGAATTGTTAATTTGCTGCATCATTTTTGTTAAACCCCAACATCCATTTGTCAACAAACTACATTGAGTTGTTAGAATGGTTATGCTTCCGTTTAATATACTTCTAAATTGTTCAAGCTATATTTTAAACATAATGGTATGAAATATAAAAAATAAAATGAAGTCCTACGTCATCATTATTTGTTCCAACAAAATGTATAAAGAAAGTCCTAACAGCCCTCGTTACTGAAAAACATGGCCGGGACTGTAATGCAAGTAAAAAGAACTTGAGTAAAAACAAGTGCTAATGGAGTGACGGATTCAGAGGGCGATTTAGGTTTTTTTTCCAATACGTCTACACACACGATTATACAGTCATCATGCTATGATATAAACTATCATGGGTTTTGACCAGAAGGTTTTTCTCAATTATACGTTAAAAGAATTTGAAATGTGGAAACTTTCATTAATAAAAGATGTTGGCGACATGATAATTTACCTTTTTCACCAAAATTACACATCATCACTGTAGGACGTCATAAAACAAACCAACAAGTTCCTTGTCACTCTCCTAGTCAAGATGATTCCAAAATCTTTTAGAAAGCATTTATTTCGGAAACACCATGTTTCAAAAACTAATTTAACTTCTGGAGAATGATGTAGTCCTGTTTCAGTCGTATATACACTCGTGGATTAAAATAGCATGTATTTTTGTTGTAGCGCTTCCTTTCCAAGTGAGTTTAAAAGGCTCATCCGAACATTCAGTCTTGATGAACTAAAATGAATGACACTGTATGTGTTTCCTAACTGACGGTGATTTAGTTTTGAAAAAATAAATAAAACTAACCAGTTACATAAGAATTATGTATTTATTTAGTTGAAAGAAATCATTTGTATATATTTGAAGTAGAAAAGATACAAACTATTGTTTTTGTTAAATCAACAAACTAGGGCAATGATTTAGACCCTGAGATAACAAAGTAAAAATAATACAACGAACTATCATGCTTATAGCCTCTGTGTATACATCAGCAAATCAGAAAATATAAATTTGTAATATTGAAAATACGTAACAAATACAACAAGTGTAAAATAATTCAATTAATATCTAGACGATCTTTCGTGTTCATGAAATATATTTTGTTTTTACTGGCTACAAGTTGTAAAATTGTCACACCCAAATAACAATACCACGGCACAGGTATATCGTAGGTACGAAATGTTTAGCAACGGATAAACGTAATTTGCGATAAAGAGAAAGATTATTTGCTACTGACAACGCTGCGCAAGAGTAAGATAAAGCTATCAGTAAAAAATGTACATAACAGCTGTAAATGATCTGATTTTTAAGTATAAAAATATTCGACTTGGCTTCGCTGATTACGGGAAAGATCAATGCGTTAACAAATATACTGGAATTTCACTTAAACGACTTGAATCCATATTACTTGCAAAATATATAAAATCATGGCAAAGATCCTTGAAAATAAGAATGAGAAAAATATCAATATAATTCAATAAAATTCCTCAAATTACTTGCAAAATATATCACGCATTACATAGAAATATTGGGAACAAGAAATGAGCAAAATATCAATATAATACGATACAATTCCTCAAATACAGTATTGTATACCCTGGAAACTACAAAATGTTTGTTTTCCGAAGTAGATCAAATGTTTTCAGTGCGTCTGGATATCAGTTCTCCCAATGACGTGGAGACGAAAACATCTGCTGTAGGTCTCCCCTCAACTGGTTACACGAAACTGAAATTATAGTATTCATAGAAGTCTATTTGTAAATGATTTTTCTAAGATCATTTACAGTTTTAGTAGGTAACAATGGCTTACATTATGAGAAAGGCTATAGAATACATATACGGACGAACATTTAATTGAGATAAAATAACATATGAACTAAAATATGTAAACTATTTTGGCTATTTATTGACTTAGTTGGTTTTCCTTGAGAGATTTAAAATTAAAAAATAAATTTATAATTCTGATGTTCAGAGAGTTGTCTAACCTCTTAGACGATCCTTCTCGCTTTTCGTCGATTCCAAATGACCTGGAAACGATAGAATACATATGGGTAACATATTAAACAGTAGAATGCATAAACTGAAATGTTATGACGGTAACATACATATAGTGAAATACTTATGACAGTAACATGCATATCATGACATTCTTATGAAAGTTACATGCATATCATGAAATTCTTATGAAAGTTACATGCATATCATGACATTCTTATGAAAGTTACATGCATATCATGAAATTCTCATGAAAGTAACATGCATATCATGAAATTCTTATGAAAGTAACATGCATATCATGAAACTCTTACGAAAGTAACATTCATATACGAATATTCTACAAATGGTCAACTACTTTATTTTTAATGGCGACATTTCGGTATAGATCGTTATACCGAAACGTCACCATTGAAAAATAAAGAAGTTGATCATCCATCAAATATCTCGTCTTTGTCTGTAATGAACTTGTTTGACAGTTACATGCATATTATGAAACTCTTATGACAGAAACATACATATAAATGACCAATTAAACAGCAACATTTATAAAGATGAAATCATTAAAGCAGTGATTAGTAAACCTGATAAGGGATTTGGAAAACGTGAGATTGCTAAAAGGGGTTTTCAAAACCGGTGTAGAAGAGAACCTCCTAGGAATTCCGGAGTATAAGTTCTTCTTCGTGTCTGGGCTCCATGTAAGGTTTACAAAGCCACCTGTGAATACTGGTTCACCTTTCTAAATCTTCTAGCAATCAAGTTTATTTCGTAAAAAGGCCTTATGCCCACAGTACAAAATAAACATCTTATTACATGGTAGTGGCAATTGACAGTTTTGCGTACTGAGGTCGCAGTAACAATGCTTCCTTTATGTACTTAGAACAGTTTGTTCTTTAAACTAGTACATTTTAAAGTGTTTAAATGTATTGCTAATCAATATGATAAGGTAATGCTTTGAAATATTTACAGCGTAAATCATGATAAACTTTACATTAAAATAGAAAAGGATATTCATTCCCTTCAAAGTTATAATTACAAATATAACAAAGTCTTTGTGCCTTGTAAGTCCACCAAATCTACCGGTATTTTTGAAAAATATGGAAGTGCACCGATTTGTAACATTGTCATTCTAAGCCTTGCATCTTTAAATTTCACTAAAAATAAGATTTATCATAAAAAAAAACCAGTTGTGGTGCTTGAATAAAGATTTGTGCATTTCAGAAAAATATTAATTGCTTGTGACAGTCACTTATTCTTACATGGAATTCTTTCCAAACTGCTCATCTTTAACCAACACCTTGAGCTTTCTAAAATGGGTTTTCAAGATCAAATATATTTTGAAGTTCTTTCCCTTCGACCCTTATTTTGGTTCCCGGGATTATCAATTCCTCTATGCATTAACCCTATTGGTCAATGAAGTTTTACACAAGATTTCAAGTCTCTTGAGGCTGTGGTTCCTAAGAAAATATCGAAAATACAAAAGGTTTACTGATCGATCGACGGACGGAAGGCGGCCTATCACTGTCATAAGCCCAAAAGGATCTGTAGTTTGATCTTCATATAGTACTAATTAATCGGAAAACATATGTAGTCAATCATGTCAGTGTATATCAATCATTTTCAATAATGTTGAAGTCAGAACACAAAGACATTGGTAACTTCCCGCATACATATTTAAAACTTTCAAGAAACGACAGAAAATTTGAAAATTTGCCATTTTTTGGACAAAATTTTAAAAATAATTCCTACCTTGGTGTTAAAATTCTACAAGACACAACACAACCACATAGGTTGCATCCATACCAAATTTGAAGATTCAAAGTCATATGATTTTCAAAATATGCTACGTAAAAAAAAAAACTGTATGAAAATGTGATCATTTTTGGCCGAAATTTCAAACACTAATTGAACCTTGTATTTTAAACCCTAAAAGGCACAACACTACAAAGAAAACTGCCATACCGATTTTTAAGTTCTAAGTCATATAACGTTTTAGTTATGCTTCGTGAACGAAACAAAGTCGGAAAATCTAACCGTTTTGTTAACATTTCAAACATTATTTGAACCTTGGAGTTGAATTCCCTAACAACTAAAACAGCACCATACAGGAACATGTAGCTTCCATATCAAATCTCCAAATCTTATAGTTTTCGAGTAATGCTCCAGAAACAATTTCGGAGAGTTCTCTAAGTGAGGCTATTTTAAAGGCAGTTAACAACCATTATTGAACAGGGCTATACATCCCAGACTCCTTCGTAGCGGGTACATTAAAATAAACTTTGAGAGAAAATGTCAGTATTTGACCACTTTGTATGTGATCGTGAAGACATGTGGCACATTGATACTCTGCACTATGGGACAAACAACACTATACTGACGTCGGAGGTTGATGATATCGTGGACGAGTTTTCTCTTCTCCTGGTCCTTCCTCTTCATCTCCTCCTCCTTATCCTCGTCCTTCCGGTAGGCGTGTCTCAGAGCGCTCTCCGCCTTCTCCAACTCCTCTGATGTGGTAGAGATACAGGTAAATTACCGTATTTGCAAAACAAAGGCCCAAGGGGTTTATAAAACTACTGAGATTAGATAAATATGTGTTGCATTGTATTTTCGAACCTCTCTTACAGCTCAGCCGCAAAAGAAACGTCACCATCACCATACATAATATATGATAATTATCCCCCGCCGCGCGTTTAGCGCGAAGCGTGGGATATAGTATTCGGCTGCGTCCGTCCGTCCGTACGAAATGGATTAACTCAAATACTATTCACTGGATTCTTTTCATATTTTGCATATGGGTTCATCATGGGAAGAGTAATGTTCTTACATAGGTTTGTGACCTTGACCTTCATTTCAAGGTCACAACGAGACTTTGTTATTTTACCCTTGTCAGCGGGATATCTCATTAACCATTCTCTGGATTCTCTTCATATTTTACACATAGCTTCTCCAAGGAAAGACGACGGGCTGATTAGATTTTGGTGACCTTGACATTAATTTCAAGGTCACAGCGGAACTTTGAATTTTTCGACATGTTAATGTACATGTAAAGCTTGTCAGCGGGATATCTCAAGAACCATTCACCGGAATTCCACCATTTCTTACACAAAGCACCTTCTAGGGAAGACGACGGGCTGATTAGATTTTGGTGACCTTGACATTATTTTCAAGGTCACAGTGGAACTTTGAATTTTTCGACATGTTAATGGACATGTAAAGGTTGTCAGCAGAATATCTCAAGAACCATTCACCGGAATTTCATCATATCTTACACAAAGCAAAAGGACTGATTAGATTATGGTGACCTTGACATTATTCTCAAGGTCACAGCGGAATTTAAAATTTTTCGACATGTAAATGTACATGTAAAGGTTGTCAGCGGGATATCTCAAGAACCATTCACCGGAATTCCATCATATCTTACATAATACACCTCCTAGGAAAGACAAAGGGCTGATTAGATTTGATGACCTTGACATTTTTGTCAAAGTCTTAGTGGAGCTTTGACTTTTTCGACATGTTTGACAGTCGATTTTGCTGATCTTGACATTATTTTTAAATTTTGATGTATTAATTTTCGGCGGGGGATCATGTCACCTTAGTGACAACTACTTGTTCTATCCACGAGTGATAAATACGACCGAAAGAGAGCTACATCATGTTTTCAGAAGCCAACAAAGCTAAATTTGAAATTTCAAAACATTATCTGTTCACATTCCTGAGAAACACACGTTTGAAGAATCGTCGTTATCGAATCTCCTTAACTACACGAGATAGGAGAGTCAAACAGGGATTTTTGGCTTGCTTTGTGACATCGATCCTACAGTAATAAGCCACGTCATCAAATTTCAGTCCAAGGTTATTTATGTTACATATTTTATGAATTACATTTCGACATTTATGTTAAACGCGATACATTTGAAAAAAGCGATTTCAGTATTATACTCTGATGTATGCATTTGCGGGTACCTTTTTACAAATTATGTGACTTTATAACGTTTTCAATGTCGACTCTCTCACTAGCAGCAGTATTTCGTTTTTTTACACTGTTGAAAATGTGGTGACGTTACTTTTGAGGTTGAGTGTAGATTCACCGTTGAAGTAAGGATCGGAATGACACGCTGACAAGTTTAAGAACTTACAGTCAATATCTTTAATTTAGAAGTGCACAAGAGATTTCGCTTTAGTTTTACATGGATTTAAGAATAGAATAATCGCTTTATAATTGAAGAGAGCATTAGAACGGTACATGATCTTAGAAATGCAAAAGAAAATTGTATTCAACAAGATCTTTTGAACTAAGCAAAAGCTTAATACTGACCAAGTGCTATAGAACTAAACATTAGCTTTAGACTGTACCAGCGCTTTAGACGTATACATAAGATTTAGAACTGAAAATAGCTTAAGACTGAACAAGAACTTTAGAATTATTCATTAGCTTTAGACTGAACAAGAGTTTAAGAAGTATACAATAGCTTTCTACTGAAGACGAACTTTAGAATTATGAATTAGCGTTATACTGAACAAGAACTTTAGACTGAACAAGGGCTTAAGAATTATACATTAGGTTTAGACTGAACAAGAGCTTTAGAATTATACATTAACTTTAGATAGAACAAGAGCTTTAGACTGAACAAGAGCTTTAGAAGTATACATTAACTTTAGATGGAACAAGAGCTTTAGACTGAACAAGAGCTTCAGAATTTTACATTAGCTTTAGACTGAACAATTGGTTTAGACTGACGAGAGCTTTAGAACTATACATTATCTTTAGAGTGAAAAAGAGCTTTTGAATTGTAAATAAGCTTTAGACTGAACAAGTGCTTTTGACTGAACCAGAGCTTTAGAACCGAACAAGGCATGGCTTGAGGATTGTACAATAATGTATTGTCAGTGTGTGTTGAGCTACTCACCTCTCAAGAGCGCGACTACACCATCTCGTTCTTCCTTCTCCCTCTCCATATGGTGGATCTTCATATAGGACACTCTCAGTCTCTCCTCGTACACCTCTCTCTCCACTCCCATGCTACTCAGCTGTCTCTCCTTCTCCTCCACCACTCCTGATCAATTATAAGGTCCACTTGTACAACAGTACAGGTATATAGTAAGTTAACTACTTTTTGACTTATATAAACCATGCACATTTTTCGCGTCTCTTATCTTTTGATTGTCTCAATTCTTCCTGACCAATTTAAAAAAATATTTCGAAATATACAAACGACCTGATTATTTCCAAATCGTTGATGTGATACTATTCCATCAATAACTTTTAGAAAGAATTTGATATATGTTGTTGTCCACATTCCTTCAAAATGTGATGTAGACGAAAACCAATATATATATATATATGGATAGTCAACTTATTTATTGCACTTAATGCGACGTTTCGGTGTAGATACTAACACCGTTATCAAGCAAGTGATACATGAATATGGTAGGAGGAGAATATATAGAGCTGCAGTGAGTATGTACACTTCACAAGGTGATGTACACTGGATTAATTGGCAATCCACATATCGATGGCCTAACGTGAAATCCAATGCATGTACACGGGATGTGTCACCCTTCAAGTTCTCTGTTTCCGCCTGTTTCTCCTCCAGTGCTGTTTTCATGGCCATCCCCTCGAGGTATATCTGTTCTTGGTTCACCTTGCTCTGGGCCGCCTGTTCGCTCATCTGTCTCACCCAGACTGTAACAGTATCATTAAGCACTTATACACCAACATATACCACTTCTGTTATGGTTTTCTCCTAGATAAATACAACACATGTATTCTCTCGCCCCAAAAAATAAAAGTTGTCCAGGTTTTAATACTGTCCTTTCACAGGCCGCACTGTTGTAGTCACAGGGGTTTGTATTGTCGAAAAACTAGCGATTAGAAAGCATGTGAAGTCGACGATCCAGCCCCTATAAACAGTGTAAAGGTATGTAACGAGGTCAACATCCCATGTCCGTTTGAAATTATATTTCAGAATGTTGTCCTCATATTATCATTCATTATATTGTATACCACGTCAAAGCCAATACATTTTCCTTTAAAATAAGCTGTCAAGCAGTGAAATCGGTCGGGTAATAACAAAGGTATGAACTAAACATTGGTTTGATTGTTTATGATGAACCAAACTCAAACAACAGTAGTGGGCGTATGTCCAAAAACAATTTATATAAGGTAGGTGTACTTCCTTCTTACTTGATAGTGTTCAGTTAGACACACTGACTGCTGGCTGGTTGTCCTCTGTCAAAGGATGCATGTTTGAGGCGCTTTTAGCCAGAAATAAACTCACGTGCAAAAGAAACTTAATCAAATTTAATTTTGTGAACATGTTCTGTTCATGCTTCTTAAACAATTGCCTGGATAAGAGAGTCAATTAGGTATTTTGGCTTGTTTTACGACGTCATCATTAACTTGTTAAAGTCAAGGAGGTAAATTAAGTCGCCATCATCAATTTCTTTATTTCATAATTTGTAAAGGCCAAAAAATACACATTTGACGGGCATAGAAATAAAAGTATCCTGATCCGCCACTGTGTGTGAACCTTTATACACAAAACTTGTGCTTAAGAAAGGCATCATCAAACTACTTTCTCGGACATCAATATTTCGATTTTATTCTGTTGAAAATGTGGTAGCGTTTCTAGTTCCTGTCGGTAAACAATACGGACCTCTCTGCTCACACCCATACTCACTGTGTGCTATGTTGTTTGCGGACTGCAGCTGTTCCAGCTTAAACTGATAGGCGGTCACGTGGTCACTAAGTTCCCTTTGCTTCAGTTCCGATTGTTGCAGGTGGTCTATACAATAAAGTTGTTTAATACATTTAGTCCCTCTTAAAGAGCCATTGAGTATATTGATAATTAATAGAGAAGGTATGCAATAAATCTGCACCCTATTACATCGGTGCATTTGTTGTATCCTAAGTTACTGCGATACCCTAATTCCCTGAGCCCCAAAACGGTCGTTTGCTGTAAATTAGTTTCCTATCGCTCAATGGCATAGCATGTATTTGTAGAGCCTAGGAAGTGTCTAATTTGAACGTCGACGATAGTTCATCGGTCCTCTCATCCGAGGCACTGCCTCAACTGCTCCAAAAGAAAGGTCTTACATTGGCTGAGTTAGTTTTATACCTAAAACGATTGCATTGTCGACTCCAAACAAAGATGACGACCAAAGACTGAACATGTTTAGCAACATTGGTGGATTCAAATTCATATATTCGCATAACTTGTCCTTCTTTGGCCATAGTGGTCGATTTCCTGATCACATCACATTCAGTTGCTTGCGCCAAACGAGAGATATGTATCTTTGAAACAATGAAACGTACACTTGTCAAACGTTTATTTTGATATGTAATATTGTAGATGTGTATATGTTGACAACAATGTTTTACTTGAAACACTAAATACTTAATTGTGATGTAAGAAACCATTGGATGCCAAAACCATTTGGAGCTTTTGCCTTTTCTCTGAAAACATTGCCTTTAAAATTTATTGATTTGCTTGATATTCCATCTATAAATTATATATACAGATACAGATACGTTTAAACGACCTTCAGGTAACATAAATAAATGATACATAATTCCATGTAAGAGTTGTGTATGTGGTATATGCATCTACATATACCTCTCAACTCTGCAACCGTTTCTTGGTGCTCTTCGTCAACATTACGCAGCTCGAGCTGGAGTTGTCTAATTTCCTCTGAAGAATAAATCAATCAAATTGATTGCAACAAATAAATTCGACATGTAGCAGCCATAAATTGTGGGTTATGTATAACCGATATAACAGAATGTACAATATGACTTCAAGTTCAATATACTTTGTGGTCATATTTCACCATTACCTATGCATCACTACAGAACATAATTACCAGCCTGGTAAATTTATGAGTATTCTTATGTTTAATTTTACTTATAAGATAACAAAAAAAGATGCCCGAAGTTAAATTCAGCAATTGTATTGCCCAAATGAAAAATTATATTTTTGGCTGGAACCCCGACCACCGTCTCCGGTGTTTATTTGAGAACATTGACAAGAGACGGCGTATAGTATTGTTATTAAAGACTACACTGATGGACGTGCATGTACCATTCTTCTGCTGCTGTGCATTCTCCAGGTTTGTGGAGGTGGATGCTAGCTGCACCTTGAAGCCTTCACATTGTCCCATCACCTCCCGTAGTCGCTGTACAAGCTCCTCTGTGAAACACAAGTATGCAAACCTTAGTGCCTTCAACAGATTCCATCATTTGTATTCTCTATCATTAATCCATGGTGATGACGTCACTCTATTGTGTTATCAGTTGATTTAGGAATCTACTGGTCATTGACTGTCCCAGTCAGGAGGGGTGTTAGGTTTAGACATTTTCAGTAATGGCTAATCGAGTACATTTTTCTGATGTATTTTGTCTTGGTGTATCTGAATAGGATTTTAAAATATCTCTCAACTAGAAAAATTAATTTTGGTGATGCATGAACCTGGATTCGAACATGCAACCTTTCCCTTGGTGGTCAGCGCTTCTAAACATTAGGCCACAAGACACTGTTAGGAATCTTAGGATTGTTTGTCAGTAAGAATCCCGTGTTCTATTCAAGTCTTGTATCGCACGCTGGAGGCATGGAAAGGCACAGTTTTAGCTGTCAATCACTTCGCCTCGCGTGGCAGTTTTGTGCTGCACGCGCGTGGAAGAATCCATTTCATGAGGGTCGAAACTACTTGTACAATATCCGATGAATGAGCACCGACATTTGCAAAATAATTGATGTTTGTGTCCCAGAATTGAAATTTATTGTATCAAATGTAAAATAATCTTATATGCATGTTTCGTGACATCATATATGGATTAAGATGGAGAATGCATTCGGAGCAGTGAATTCGTTAAAAATAATCAACTCGCCCCTTCTGGGCTCGTTGATTATTTTTAACGAATCCACAGCACCTCATGCATTCTCCATTAAATAATTACATTGTTGTAACATAAGTGACTGTTGATAAATTACATAAAACATGATTTATCTGATCGAAACTAAAGTTAACTGAAATGGAATTAACATATGGTATGATTGTCATTCCAATTATATCTTATGAATGTTTGTATAATCCTGCTTAAATGTGCCAATTTCAGGTAATCAGGTGCTAATCTTGAATCTAGTCTTTATATTTTCAAAGATAGTGACACCTATTCCTGATTTATACACATATCAGTCATGTTTTTTTAAATACTTCTAAACAATAGCTTAGAGAAATCTGAGAGCACTAATTCAACTGATCGCGACAGTTTGCTAGTTTGACCATGGTAAGCTCGTTCTTATTTCAGCGGGTAAGTAACGGTATATGAAACCGAAAAGTAGGCTTAACTTTCTTTTGAATAATGAAGTTCTGAATTCGAAATAAGACGTGGGTTTTCTAGATCATTGCCTATTGTGTTACGTATGGTAAGCTACGTTTCAACGTCTAATCCATTAACACTGTGCTGATTCTAAATGAAAACATGAACAGATTTTAGAAATCTGGAATAGTAGTAATAAGTCTGTGAATATTTAGGATATCAACTACTCTCACCTTTCTGTATCTTCCTGGATTGTTGTTCCCTACACAGGATGATTGCACATCGCCATTTTTCTCGGTCTGTAATAAAGGACTTCATATTGAAACAGAATAATAATGTATAATAATTATTATCCGAATCGATATAAATTTATTTGGAAAAATATTGCAAAACCTACATTTTATATGAACTTTTTGGTAATTTTAAAATATCATTATTTGAAATATATTAATGCTATGTGCCTCATTAAAATCATTTTGAGCCTTAAATAGTTTATTGAGATAGACAGTTATAGACACAATTCCGCAAACCATATGAAACGATGCAGTAACAGATTCTGTTTCTCTCTTCTCTATTTGACTATTTATAATCCGATAATTTTTCAATATTAAGCTTTAATGTAAAACAGCAACATGTTGACATACTAAGCTCATTTAATTCGTGTGATTCGGCTAACAAGTACAAATAGAGGGGAGACAAGTCTTTTCTGCAACGTCAGCATGACTGGTTCCAAGGTTGGACCACTTTTGCTATAGTGGGTATGAGAATGGTTACATACGACTTACTTTTAAGTTTCTTCTCTTCTTTGGTATCCTTTTCTGCTTGTTCTGTAAATTAATAAGTTTACAATATATCAATGAATTGGTAAACTGTTGATGCTTAGTTTTCTTCTTAAAATATCCCCATAGGGTGATAGGAACAGAATGTGATGCATTGAAAAGAATGGTAGAATTGTAACACTGGCACTCATTGTCAGCCAACTTAAACAGGGAACACAACTCAATGACTGGCCAAGGCATTCTGGTTTTGGGTTGAACTGAACTATCAGAATGGTTCGAATAGGCAATGTTCACATGCTGTATCTCACAGTTAAGGTTGTGGGGTAAGGGTAGGAGGAGGGAGGATGAAACCCCTGCACTCTGTATACTAACCTGCCCGTCTGCGGTCTTTGTTCCACTTGATGCTGCTCTCCATAAAGGCAGCCTGAGCTCCACGAAGGTGCTCGTCCAGCTCCTGCAGCTTCCTCTCACTCTCCTCAATTGCTGATTCATGCTGGGATTTCTCAAACCTCAATGAGGATTTGACGTCTATTAATTCTTCTTCAAGGTTCCTTAGCTGCTCCTCATTTGCCCGTTGCAGGTTTTTATAATGTAATGTAGTCTGTATCAATTCCCTATCCTTGTTCCCCAGACTCTCTTTGCCATCAGTAATGGTTGATTTCAGTTTTGCAATCTCTTCTTCTTTCTGAGAAAGTTTGCTTCCTAGTGAAGTAACAGCCTCGGAAAACTGTTCATTCAATTCTCTGAATTCTAGATTTTTCTGACTGACCGCATCATTGAGAGATACTATTGACTCTGTAAGTGAGATCATAGAACTCTCTTTATCCTTTAATTCCTCTTTGAGTGAGTTTATTTGACTTTTAAAATTCTCGAGAGTGTTCATATCTGACACTTCTGGTTCCTGTCTTGGAGCTTCGCCTGTACTTTCCTTATCATGTTGCCTACGAGTTTCACCTCTTCTCTCGGTTTCATTTGGTTTAGTTTGAATCTCTGATGTGTCTTCATCAGTTTTGTTCTTTCTCTGGCAATCTGATATTGCTCCTGGATATGCTTCATTACTCATTGAATCAGTTCTAACTTTTCCCAGTTCACCATTGAGTGATTTTGTTAGATTTTCCTTTTTTTCCTCAGTACTCATCAACTTTACTTCAATCTCTCTTAATTTGTCACTTCGTAATTCTGTTCGATTTTCTGCAATTTCTTTGTCATTTGATAAATCAGTTTCATCCTTTCGAATGTCCATCAGTAATAATGCTGGTTTTCCTGTATGGCCTTTTTCATTCGTCACAATCCTTGCATCCTTTTCCTTATCTTCATAGTGTGTAACAGGTAAAAACACTAAACCGTCTCCGTAAGTCATACAATTGATTTCATGCTTTCCATATTCTTCATAGCGTGAGTCCATTTCACTTTCCGGCCTTTCTCCCTGAATCTGCGTCTCAGTGTCGTCCTTTCTCTCTTCTTCATCCTGTGAGTCTCTTTGAGTGTATGGACTTTCTTCAGTATTCATTGAATCAGCTACACCCTTTCCTACTCCTTCGTTGTGTGATTCGATTTGAGTTTCGGGGCTTCCTTCATTAGTCATCAAATCATCTTCATCATTTTCTTCTTCTGGATTGTGTGAGTCAATTTGACTTTCGGGCCTATGTCCCTGAATTTGCGTCTCAGCGTTGTCCTTTCTCTCTTCATCATCACGTGAGTCCCTTTGAGTGTATGGAATTTCTTCAGTATTCATCAAATCAGCTACACTCTTCTCTACACCTTCGTTGTGTGATTCCATTTGAGTTTCGATACTCCCTTCGTTACTGCAAGTTTTATCTTCATCCTGTCTCTCTTCATCATCACATCGTTCGTCATGAGTTTCAGGACTTTCTTCAGTGTTCATCGAATCACCTACACTCTTCTCTACACCTTCGTTGTGTGATTCTGTTTGAGTTTCGAGACTCCCTTCGTCACTGCAAGTTTCATCTTCATCCTGTCTCTCTTCTTCATCACGTCGTTCGTATTGAGTTCCAGGACTTTCTTCAGTATTCATCGAATCACCTACACCCTTTCCTACTCCTTCGTTGTGTGATTCGATTTGAGTTTCGGGGCTTCCTTTATTAGTCATCAAATCATCTTCATCATTTTCTTCTTCTGAATCGCGTGAGTCCATTTGACTTTCGGGCCTATGTCCCTGAATCTGCGTCTCAGCGTTGTCCTTTCTCTCTTCATCATCACGTGAGTCCCTTTGAGTGTATGGAATTTCTTCAGTATTCATCAAATCAGCTACACTCTTCTCTACACCTTCGTTGTGTGATTCCATTTGAGTTTCGAGACTCCCTTCGTCACTGCAAGTTTCATCTTCATCCTGTCTCTCTTCTTCATCACGTCGTTCGTATTGAGTTCCAGGACTTTCTTCAGTATTCATCAAATCACCTACACCCTTTCCTACTCTTTCGTTGTGTGATTCGATTTGAGTTTCGAAGCTTCCTTCGTTACTGCAAGTTTCATCTTCATCCTGTCTCTCTTCTTCATCACATCGTTCGTCATGAGTTTCAGGACTTTCTTCAGTGTTCATCGAATCACCTACACTCTTCTCTACGACTTCGTTGTGTGAGTCCATTTGAGTTTCGATACTCCCTTCGTTACTGCAAGTTTCATCTTCATCCTGTCTCTCTTCTTCATCACATCGTTTGTCATGAGTTTCAGGACTTTCTTCAGTGTTCATCGAATCACCTACACTCTTCTCTACACCTTCGTTGTGTGATTCCATTTGAGTTTCGAGGCTCCCTTCGTTACTGCAAGTTTTATCTTCATCCTGTCTCTCTTCATCACGTTGTTCGTTAGTCATCACCTCGGCTCCACCTTTTCGCATTTCATCATTGTCGGAGTTCTTTTCAGTTTCGATGCTTCCTTCATTACTCTGAGAAACAACTTCATCCCTTTCCAGATCTCCAGGGGGTGATTCAATTTGAGTTTTGAGGCTTAATTTATTATTCATCAAGTCATCTTCATCCTTTCTTTCTTCTTCATCTTCTGGGTCCATTTCAGTCTCGGTGCTTCCTTCCTGAACATGTAATTCAGCTTCATTTCCCAGTTCTCCCGGGTGTAATTCAATTTTAGCATCGGTGTTTAATTCATTATTAATCAAATCATTTTCATCTTTTCTAATTTCTCCATCATGTCGGCCCTTCCGTGTGTTTGGACTTTCTCCAGTATTCCTTAAATCATCTGCATCCTGTCCCTTTTTGTCATAGTGTGAGTCCCCTTCAGTTACAGGGACTCCTTCATGACTCTGCAACTTAGCTTCATCCTGTCTCTGTTCTTGATTGTTCGGTTCCATTTGACATCCTGAGCTTTCTTCACTTCTCAACGAATCAGTTTCATCTTTTTGTGATTCTGTTTTATCTCTTGGATGTCCTTCGTTACTCACCATGTCAGTTTCAAATTCGCCTAGTTCTTTATCAACAGATTCCGCTAGATTTTCTGAAAATTTGTCTTTCTTTATCAAACCTTGATCACTTTCATTATCACTGTGATTTTTATACAGGGATTTGACCTCATCTTCTCTTGTACCATCACCAACTACTGTTTGGTCTTCCAAATCTTCTGTGAGAGTTGAAGGTGTGGTCTCTTTGTCTTTGAGTGCCTCATTGCCTGACTCGATTGGACGTTCGAATTGTTCTTTTGAGATTGTGACTTCGATTTTCTTTTCTGTCAGTGCCTGATGGAGGGATTCTCTCTCATGTATGACTTCTTTTTTCAATTCCATCAGTTCACCTTCCTTTATTTTCAGTGCCTCATTTAATGCTTCCCTCTCATTTTCGAAATCTTGTTTTTGGGTTGACAGTTCAGTATTTTTTTCTTTCAATGCCTCATTTAATGAGTCAATTTTACCTTCAAAATTTTCTTTCAGGGTTGCCAGATGGGTGTCTTTCACTTTAAGTGCCTCACAAGAAAATTCGACTTGACTTTTTAAACTTTCTTTCAAGTGTGACAGTTCGGTCTTTTTCTCTTGCAGTGCCTCGATAAATGATTCGAATTTACGTTTATAATTTTCTCTTAGAGTTGACAATTCAGTATTTTTCGCTTCAAAGGCCTCAGTTAAATATTCAATTTGACGTTCGGATTGTTCTTTACGATCATGCTCAGCATCATTTGTTTTCAGTGCCTCATTAAGAGTTCCTTTCATGCTTGTAAGTTCAACATCCTTCTCCTTCAACTGTGCCTGTAAAGCAGTGACTATGACCTCAACTTTGGTTATTGCTGTCTGCTGTTGAGAGCATTTGGTCTCCATCTCCTGTACCGATTCCTCCCAGCCGCCCAGTCTGGCCTGGAGCCACTGGAGGAAAGCCTCTGATTCTGACTCTTGTGTTGCCATGTTCTCTTTTTGTTCTGTTGAAATAATGCATTTGTTATTAAATTATATTCATAGCCATTCTCTTCAGATTTCCGCTACTAACCTTACCTGTTCTGCTATGAGAACTTTCCCAGATAGAAATGGAGTGTCCTGACTGGTTGCATTTGAATCTAGTTGCGCAATCAGCAATGCCGTTGTAAAAGTGACATTTGCCAATGACAAGTCATAATGCTATTATTCAAACAGATGCATAATACAAACGTTTTCTCGTTTATTGTGTTTTCCACGAAATATGCTATTTGATTTCGTGAAAACAATAGATTATAAACATGCTGATAAATAAAGAAGACCAAATCAGAGACAAAAACTGAAAATAGTTCATTTGTGTTATTTATATCACGCATATTCGATGGACATATGCTTATTAGCAAGACCCTTTATGAAGTGATTATTTCGAAACGAGTGTTTAATTTTGAAACAACCGAAAAAGAGTAACGGTTCTATAAATATACAGAAATGACTTTATTCACTTGTGACGACCCACGGTTGTCACGTCATGATCAATTGTTGCTATGGCTGCTAGGCCAAAGTGATATGTGATATATACATATGATAGTAATGTTTCACCTAATGAGTAATATATGGAGTAGATACATCCACCAACTGTACAGATAAATACGTAACCGAAAGGAGTCAGTAGTAACAGTATTCATAAAACGGTCACATCAAAGATAAATTAAGATGTCTGACATACACTCATTTCTTTGTGATATGTCCAATTTACATAGATAAAAAGTTCTTGTCTTTCAAGGCCGAGACTATTTTACGTAGGAATTCATGTTCAACAGTTTAAGAAAAATATGTCTGATGTGAAATTGCTGGTAATAATTGTCAGCGTTGTCAATGTATGTGTACACCTATATAGTGTGGAGACAATCATGTTGTCATTTGCGTTTGGAGCGTATTGTTAACAAAATAATGGTCTTATTATCAACCCTATGATTTCAAGTGAGTTTTTCGAAAATAAAGGATCAGAAGCACAAAGAAATGTCTTTTACGTATATGTCACACTTCACGGATTCACAAAATTTTCTATAACGTGATGTTGCTTACAATTGGCAAAGAAACTGTTGAACAAAAACATTTGTCCTGTTGTCCTGTCCTGTTGTTATGTCCAAAGTTATGGGGAGACATATAAAAAGGGGATGTAGAGGATAACGGGTAATCAATGGAATTGAAATGATAACTGGTAATCAATGCGATTGAAATGATAACTGGCAATCAATGCGATTGAAATGATAACTGGTAATCAAGGGGGTTAAAATATAACTGGTAATCAAGGGGGTTGAAATGATAACTTGTAATCAATGCATTTGAAATGATAACTGGTAATCAAGGGGGGTGAAATGATAACTGGTAATAAAGGGAATTAAAATGATAAATGGTAATCAATGCGATTGAAATGATAACTGGTAATTAAAGGGGTTAAAATATAACTGGTAATCAAGGGGGTTGAAATGATAACTCGTAATCAATGCGATTGAAATGATAACTGGTTATCAAGGGAATTGAAATGATAACTGGTTATCAAGGGAATTGAAATGATAACTAGTTATCAATGCGATTGAAATGATAACTGGTAATTACGGGGGTTTAAATGATAACTGGTAATCAATGCGATTGAAATGATAACTTTTTATTAATGGAATTGAAAAGATAAGTGGTAATCAATGCGATTGAAATAATAACTGTTTATCAAGGGGGTTGACATGATAAATGGTAATTAAGGGAATTGAAATGATAACTGGTAATAAAGGGGGTTGAAATGATAACTGGTAATCAGGGGGTTGAAATGATAACTGGTAATTAAGGTAGTTTAAATGATAACTGATAGTCATGGGGGTTGAAACGATAACTGGTAATTGAGGGGGTTGAAATGATAACTGGTAATCAAGGGAGTTGAAATGATAACTGGTAATCAAGGGGGTTGAAATGATAACTGTTAATCATGGGGGTTGAAATGATAACTGGTAATCAAGGGAGTTGAAATGATAACTGCTAATCAAGGGGGTTGAAATGATAATTGGTAATTAGGGTAGTTTAAGTGATAACTGGTAATCAAGGGGGTTGAAATGATAACTGGTAATCAAGGGGGTTGAAATGATAACTGGTAAATAAGGGGGCTGAAATGACAACTGGTAATTAAGGGGTTGAAATGATAATTGGTAATTAGGGTAGTTTAAGTGATAACTGGTAATCAATGGGGCTGAAATGATAGCTGGTAATCAAGGGGGTTGAAATGATAACTGGTAAATAAGGGGGCTGAAATGATATCTGGTAATTAAGGGGGTTGAAATGATAACTGATAATCATGGGGGTTGAAATGATAACTGGTTATCAAGGGGGTTGAAATGATAACTGGTAATTAAGGGGGTTGAAATGATAACTGGTAATCAAGGGAGTTGAAATGATAACTGGTAATCAAGGGGGTTGAAATGATAACTGGTAATTAGGGTAGTTTAAGTGATAACTGGTAATTAGGGTAGTTTAAGTGATAACTGGTAATCAATGGGGTTGAAATGATAACTGGTAATCAAGGGGGTTGAAATGATAACTGTTAAATAAGGGGGCTGAAATGATAACTTGTAATCAAGGGGGTTTAAATGATAACTGGTAATTAGAGTAGTTTAAGTGATAACTGGTAATCAATGGGGTTGAAATGATAACTGGTAATCAAGGGGGTTGAAATGATAACTGGTGATTGAGGGGGTTTAAATGAAAACTGGTAATCATTGCGATTGAAATGATAACTGGTAATCAATGCGATTGAAATGATAAATGGTAATCAGGGGGTTGAAATGATAACTGTCAATCAAGGGGGTTGACATGATAACTGGTAATTAAGGGGGTTGAAATGATAACTGGTTATTAAGAGGGCTGAAATGAAAACTTGATATCAAGGGTGTTGAAATGATAACTGGTAATCAAGGGGGTTGAAATGATAACTGGTAATTAAGGAGGTTGAAATGATAACTGGTAATTAGGGTAGTTTAAGTGATAACTGGTAATCAAGGGGGTTGAAATGATAACTGGTAATTAAGGGGGTTGAAATGATAACTGGTAATCAAGGGAGTTAAAATGATAACTGTTAATCAAGGAGGTTGAAATGATAACTGGTAATTAGGGTCGTTTAAGTGATAACTGGTAATCAAGGTGGTTGAAATGATAACTGATAATCATGGGGGTTGAAATGATAACTGGTAATCAAGGGGGTTGAAATGATAACTGGTAATCAAGGGGGCTGAAATGATAACTGGTAATTAAGGGGGTTGAAATGATAATTGGTAATTAGGGTAGTTTAAGTGATAACTGGTAATCAAGGGGGTTGAAATGATAACTGGAAATTAGGGTAGTTTTAGTGATAACTGGTCATCAATGGGGTTGAAATGATAACTGGTAATCAAGGGGGTTGAAATGATAACTGGTAAATAAGGGGGCTGAATTGATAACTGGTAATCAAGGGGGTTTAAATGATAACTGGTAATCAAGGGGGTTGAAATGATAACTTGAAATTAGGGTAGTTTAAGTGATAACTGGTAATCAATGGGGTTGAAATTATAACTGGTAATCAAGGGGGTTGAAATGATAACTGGTAAATAAGGGGGCTGAAATGATAACTGGTAATCAAGGGGGGTTGAAATGATAACTGGTAATTAAGGGGGTTGAAATGATATCTGGTAATTAAGGGGGTTGAAATGATAACTGATAATCATGGGGGTTGAAATGATAACTGGCAATCAAGGGAGTTGAAATGATAACTGGAAAATAAGGAGGTTGAAATGATAACTGGTAAATAAGGGGGCTGAAATTATAACTGGTTATCAAGGGGGTTGAAATGATAACTGGTAAATAAGGGGGTTGAAATGATAACTGGTAAATAAGGGGGCTGAAATGATAACTGGTTATCAAGGGGGTTGAAATGATAACTGATAATCAAGGGGGTTGAAATGATAACTGGTAATCAAAGGGGTTGAAATGATATCTGGTAATTAAGGGGGTTGAAATAATAACTGGTAATCAAGGGGGTTGAAATGATAACTGGTAATCAAGGGGGTTGACATGATAGCTGGTAATTGAGGGTGTTTAAATGATAACTGGTAATCATTGCGATTGAAATGATTACTGGTAATCAATGCGATTGAAATCATAAATGATAATCAGGGGGTTGAAATGATAACTGTTAATCAAGGGGGTTGACATGATAACTGGTAATTAAGGGTGTTGAAGTGATAACTGGTTCTTAAGGGGGCTGAAATGATAACTGGTAATTAAGGGGGTTGAAATGATAACTGGTTATCAAGGGGTTTGGAATGATAACTTGTAATCAAGGGGGTTTGAAATGATAACTGGTAATCAGGGGGGTTGAATTGATAACTTGTTAGTAAGGGGGTTGAAATGATAACTGGTAATTAAGGCGCTTTAAATGATAACTGATAATCATGGGGGTTGAAATGATAACTGGTAATCAAGGGGGTTGAAATGATAACTGGGAATCAAGGGGGTTGAAATGATAACTTGTAATCAGGGGGGTTGAAATGATAACTGGTAATCAGGGGGTTAAAATGATAACTGGTAATTAAGGTGGTTTAAATGTTAACTGATAATCATGGGGGTTGAAATGATAACTGGGAATCAAGGGGATTGAAATGATAACTGGTAATTAAGGGGGTTGAAATGAAAACTTGTAATCAAGGGAGTTGAAATGATAACTGGTAATCAAGGGGGTTGAAATGACAACTGGTTATTAGGGTACTTTAAGTGATAACTGGTAATCAATGGGGTTGAAATGATAACTGGGAATCAAGGGGGTTGAAATGATAACTTGTAATCAGGGGGGTTGAAATGATAACTGGTAATCAGGGGGTTAAAATGATAACTGGTAATTAAGGTGGTTTAAATGTTAACTGATAATCATGGGGGTTGAAATGATAACTGGGAATCAAGGGGATTGAAATGATAACTGGTAATTAAGGGGGTTGAAATGAAAACTTGTAATCAAGGGAGTTGAAATGATAACTGGTAATCAAGGGGGTTGAAATGACAACTGGTTATTAGGGTACTTTAAGTGATAACTGGTAATCAATGGGGTTGAAATGATAACTGGGAATCAAGGGGGTTGAAATGATAACTTGTAATCAGGGGGGTTGAAATGATAACTTGTTAGTAAGGGGGTTGAAATGATAACTGGTAATTAAGGCGCTTTAAATGATAACTGATAATCATGGGGGTTGAAATGATAACTGGTAATCAAGGGGGTTGAAATGATAACTGGGAATCAAGGGGGTTGAAATGATAACTTGTAATCAGGGGGGTTGAAATGATAACTGGTAATCAGGGGGTTAAAATGATAACTGGTAATTAAGGTGGTTTAAATGTTAACTGATAATCATGGGGGTTGAAATGATAACTGGGAATCAAGGGGATTGAAATGATAACTGGTAATTAAGGGGGTTGAAATGAAAACTTGTAATCAAGGGAGTTGAAATGATAACTGGTAATCAAGGGGGTTGAAATGACAACTGGTAATTAGGGTACTTTAAGTGATAACTGGTAATCAAGGGGGTTGAAATGATAACTGGTAATTTAGGGGGTTTAAATGATAACCGGTTATCATTGTGATTGAAATGATAACTGGTAATCAATGCGATTGAAATGATAAATGGTAATCAGGGGGTTGAACTGATAACTGTTTATGAAGGGGGTTGACATGATAACTGGTAATTAAGGGGGTTGAAATGATAAGTGGTTATTAAGGGTTTTGAAATGATATCTGGTAATTAAGGGGGTTGAAATGATAACTGGTAATTAAGGGGATTGAAATGATAACTGATTATCAAGGGAGTTAGAGGGTAATTATAATTGGTAATTAAGGGAGATAGATGGTAACTGGTAATCTAGATTTAAAGGATGACTGGTAGGGGGATTCACACGATAAACTGATAATCAATGGAGAGAAATGATGATGAAGTTAATGATAATTTTAACGCCTAATATCCAATGCAATGCTGTTCAGTGGTACATTATGTACATTATTACCCAAAAAGATATGAACTTTTGGTTGTGTTAACAAGACCATATATATCCCTACTTCCCGTGTGCCAGTACCCATTTAGACAGATGAATGGATGAAGTGCCTTGCCCAGGGACACTGTGCGAGACTCAGGTGACAAATGTTATGGGGCGGTGAAAGTAAATAATTCAAGAGGGGTGAACAGATAACTTATAATCAACTGGTAATCAATAAAGTTTAGTGGATAACTAGTAACCAAGGAAGTCTATAATTAACTGGTAACAAATGAGGTCGAAAGGATAACTTGTTATCAAGGTAGTTGAAAGGGATACTTGTAACCAAGGTTTAGAATGTTAATGAAAGTTTAGAAGATAACTGGTCATTCATGTTTAGAGGGTAATCTGTATTGAATTTTCAGAGGAGTCGGTAATCACTATTAAGAGAATAACTGTTAATCAAAGTTTAGAGGATAACCCGTAAATATGTTGTAGATTATGAACGGTAATCAAGGTTTGAAAAATTACCGATTGCAAAGGTTTACAGGATAACCTGCTTAACCAATGTTTCAACATATATCGATCAAGAATATCATTACAGGTCAATTACAATAAATCGATTTTACATTTTATTATCGGCCTTGGATATCTAGCTTTGTTTAACTGGGTAGGAATGCGTGAATGAGGAAACATTGAGACTTCTATTTGATTCAATATGTAACAGTTACTGGTTTCCATGTTTCACTTTGAATGCGCAATAAATTTGAACATTATCTTGTTGTAAGTGGTTTATATATTTATAATTAGGGATGCATGTAAATTTGATATTAAAAATAATAATCGAGTTACTCATTGACATACTGATGGAATATAAGTCATAAAATCAAATATCCCTAACATATTTTGTCCAGTATGTGTTTGCACCATGACGACGGGAAATAAGTGTGTAAACGCCAGGTATAGTACGATCAACGCAATGGCGCATTCGCGCGTTGTAGGGAAATAATTTGTATATTCATGGAATGAAACAGTTATGTGATAACTGATATGTTTTATTTGTGATATATTTGTCCAGCAAAACGATTGCAACATAATATTCGTCCATTGTTTTCATGTCACCTTACTTGTTATCGACTGTAACACTATGTCACTGTGACACAGACGCCTGACTACGCGTGTATATTACACCATAGAAACCACGTAATTCCGTGTGGCGGCCACTGATATGTCCAGGTGTATACCTTTCTGAAGGACATCAATGAATGTACACCTGGTTTTCAACAAATCTTCAAGTTCGTTTATCCAGTGAATGCTATGTTTCGGCGCAGATAGGTTACTAACAAAGTTATCAAGCATGTGATATGTTGAGATTCTTTGATAACGATGTTATCATCTACACCACGTCTCATGCATGAAGATAAAAGGAATGGAGAAGTTATAAATCCATTTTTTTTATCCTACCAACTTCTACGATGGCTATTTTCATATTTTCATAAGAAAACATATCACACAACTCTCGAAGGGAGGACGAGATTACTTCAAACCTAATCCCTCCTTGATACAAGCAGGTCCACTGCGCAGGGAGCACTGATTACATGCCACTTTAAGTATAACACAAAAACTATGATGTCTGTCTGTCTGAGTCAGTCTCACCTTATAGGTATATACATGAAACAGGTAACATAAACCAGTAAATATACCCGAGTCACCCTAAACATTCTGTGACTGAGTAATGACATAGTAACATGCAAACATAAATTTTATAATACTATTTTACATCAATAACTGAATATGATACACATAAGTTTAATTTTAAAAGAGAAATAAGTTTACAATGTCTAAAACTACCTGGGCTGGCTAAAACGAACGATAAACGTTTCTGGACTTCAGCAGTATTAAATTACTTCCATTTTTCTTGGCATGTGTCACAACGGCTTTCTATGGTCGTTTTGTATACTATCATATGAAGAATTACATGGATGCATCTTCACTGGTATCAAGACAGCGGGTACATATATTTTCCAAAGATGTTTAAGTGTATTGACGGTGTTCGACCTGGATAAGAAGAGCCAACAACGAAACATGGCTAGCGCGTGCCCGTGATGAAAACGTAAAGTATATCCATTTGTAAACGGATCTTGTGTTAAATAATCCCTTGCTATATTTTCAAATAACTCCACTACCAAATGGCTGTCTGGTTTTGGGTCACAACCGAAAACATGGATAGAATTCTTGACGGACCGTTTGTTTTCATAGTCGAACAGAGTTGCATATACAGCATGGGTAGCCTTGATACAATGTCACGGTGGTGAATACAGTAAGAATATCGATACTGGTGTAGATGGGCGGGTCCAGGAGTTTCGGCTGGAGGAATACAGCCCTTGTTTGACAACTTGACAACCAAACAAAAACAAACCCTACCTAAGAAAGACCCGACAAACATCAAATTGCATATAGTGTTACAGAAAGAGTGTTCAGGATTACCTTGCTGCCGCTATGAACGAAACAGAAAGTAGATGGTCGATGTTTTCCAGGTACATTGTAAGGCAAGGAGCGGTAATTCCAGCTAACGACTCAAGGACATCCGTTCACATACATGTACCGTATTATCTGTAAAGTTAGCTTGGGTAATATATATTAACCGATATCATCCCTCTCGAATGACAGCCAGTCTTTGATAAACATAAAGTTTGTGTAATATTATTTTCAATCCCAATTCTACATGCCACCATTGCCAGTCAGAAATAGAAGCAGGTTAGAAATAATAATTTAAATTTTAAAAAAATATTTACAATATTTAAAAGTATCAATGAAGTTGTCATGATTTGATAACATAAAATAATATTAATATTATGTTTTCTCATCACATTTTCCAAATTAATGGGATTGTTGGACGTATATCAGTTACTGCCTATCATACTTCATGCCAAAAGGTTCACTGAAATCTGAAAGTTGTTTTTGTGGGTTGTAACTGATAAAATCAGGTTACAGGATAGCACAATAGTTTGAGCATTAATATTTTGTATCAAAAGGTAGTTACTTGCAGTAGAAAACTGTTTTACCTGTATTGATGTAGGTTCAATGAGTAAAATGATGCATTGTACTTCACACATGGTTCCTCCAATGATCACAGGTTTCATTGCAATATACATGTACATATATACTCTAACACTTAGAATCTGAAAAAATATGTGTTTATATCTGAAAAAAATATTGACAGAAATATAGAGAAAATGAGACATTTGAAAATTCCATTTCTTACAGTCTACTTTTCAATTTTTAATAAAATAGTACTATTTTCAGAATAAATACTTTTGAGTCTGAGTGTTAGACTAATGTGTAAGACTATGATGCTGAGAGCTTTGTCCAAGCAATAATACTACAGGCATGAATTGATATAGGTGAATTATTTTTGAAAGCAATTCAAAACATAAATTTTCCTTACCTTAACCCACCAGCTTAGCTTTATTATATACACTGGTAATAATTTATTCATTGATATAAATATAGACTGTAGATTTTCCCTATATGCTCTGTATTGTTTTGTTTACATTTCAGATTTTGGACAATTGTTATGCTGGAATCAATTTCGCTTCTTTCTTCTACCTGGACAGGATTACATCATGAACTGTATTGTATACAACCAACAGTGTCTCTAGAGTGAAGGATCATCCAGTACATTGAAGCTCAGTTGATTGCAGAAAGAAGTCAGAAATACACAATTACTCTGATCATGTGGCTAACACTGTGTCCATGAAAACATTGGATTTTCAAATATTATTGTTATGTAAACTGTGCATACTAAATATGAACTTTAATTTGTTGATTTGCTAAGGTTCCTTACTATTTCACTGTCAAATGATTAAATTATTCATTATTGTTAATATATTTTCCGGATTAATAAATAAAATGTATGTTTTAAAGAAATTGTTTGTTATAATTTGTCATATATATATATATATATATATATATATATATATATATATATATATATATATATATATATATATATATATGTGATAACATAAGAAGGTATTACCGTATTTCCTCCAATAGGAGCCGGGCCTCAAATAGGAACCGGGCCTCTAATAGCAGCCAGGGGGGGGGGGGGGGGGGGGGGGGGGGGGGTAAAGGTACCTAAAGGTGAATAAGAGCCTTAACAATTAGAGGAAATACGGTACTGATTCATCTGACAATCTTAGTGTTGGATTCACTTTTCAAAATTACCGTATTTCCTCCAATAAACGCCATCCCGCAGCCTGGTAACACGTATTTACTGCAGTTGAACTACATGTAAGTTTATTATGACAATCAGCTGTTTGCAACTCTATTGCATACGGTAAACAAGTTAAAAATCCACCACTGACACAACACGCTCTCAGTCGTGTGGATTGGAAATTTTCTACAATACCTTTGCCGATAGTAGTTTAGTCATCTTAATGATTACATTCCATAACTGGAGCTTACATATTTGCATGGGGAAAAGTGTTTGTGTGGTGGCCTTTACAAGATTTCACGAACGGTACTCAACCCGGAAGTGCATGTCGCAAGTGACTCGTACGGAAATCAGTCTACTCAGTAGACTGATTTCCGTGTCAGGTACAGTAGACTACTGTACCTGACACGGGTTTACGCAACGTTATATTTTTGATGATTATTAAACGTTCACCTAGCTCTAATTAACTTCCTCTAGGAATTCTATATATTTATTTCAAAGGGGGCTTTTATTCACATCGAAAGTTACATGCTGCTTGCCGTCATGCTAGAAACATGCAGTGTGCCGTGGCCCGAAATCTGAATAACAGAAATTCCGACACGGGTTTGGACAACAATGTTTTGAGGCATATTTATAACTTAAGCGTTTCTTTCACGATCAATCATTTTATTTAAAATACAATAGTGTTAGATTTATACATTGATGCACACTTTAATCAATGCGTGGATCACTACACTGCAGATACACCGGGCCGCCTCGTATTTCCCGGTAAGGCCCGCGCCATGGATGATAAAGGCGAAAATCGGACCAAATAATTTGCCGTGATCAATTTTCAAAACGTTATGGCGGATTAATTCATTCGGTGACCCCACCATATTTTTATTTAATTATGATCGATATAAAGTAAAGTTTCATTTCCGAGATTTTTATAAAATCGTTGAATTTATAAAATTGTTTTATTCAGCATAATATGAAAAAAAGTGTCATAAAAATCGACAAATTGAAATTGAATCCCCCAAAATATAATTAATTTTATGTTTTTTAAACACATTTTTGCAATAAATACAAAGGTTATCATTAATATATTTGATAAAAAGAACAATAGTTGAAATCCGGTGCCAAATAATAAAAATATGATTAAAACAAGTAATATATGTATTTTCCCGTTTTTTTCACTGGGGCCATATTTTAAATTGCTTATAACTCTTTAATTAGGTCCGTGACCCCCAAATTTTATTTCAAATTTGAATTCAGCACATTGAAAAGTACTTACAGACGAAAAATCAGAAAAATCTTGAAACTTTTGTTTCTGGGTAGACTATACCCTTAAGTTAGCTTGGGTAATATATATTAACCGATATCATCCCTCATAGAGACTAGGTTCTGTTACAAAGGGGACTATCACAGATCAAAACGATTT
Source organism: Gibbula magus (assembly GCA_936450465.1). Classification (NCBI taxonomy): domain Eukaryota; kingdom Metazoa; phylum Mollusca; class Gastropoda; order Trochida; family Trochidae; genus Gibbula; species Gibbula magus. The sequence continues at coordinate 22,308,342 of OW388289.1, read as the reverse complement.
GATTCACAATAGTCTACTTCCTCTTTGACTTACTTTAAACAAACAAACTTGCGTAATTTAATGCTCTTTGTGTTTACGAATATTGCTTTATGTTATGTTATATCATACATGTGAACCTACATGTATGTATTATATACCCTGGAGCGGCTTTGGCATCAGTCTGATTCAAATCGACGGTTTTCCGTGGAATAAAAATTGCAAAATAGTGCATCTACCGGGATACGAACTCGTTCGTGGGTTTCCACGCCAAACCGTCTGAAAGCACCCCGTACACTAGCGTGTTCGGGCGCTATTCAGCTAGCCAATCAAAAGATGCCCAACAAATGCTTTCGGTGCGAGAAACTAGGGGCAGATAACTCCAAACAGCTATCCTTTTGTCTGTTCCGAATGCTTTCAAAACCGCAACCGTTTAAATACTATGATGTGATTGGTCAGCTATTTGACTGGGTTTTGGCTGCGCTAAACTGGTTCTGAACACACGCCTATACGGGGTGTTCTCAGACCTTGTGGCGAGGAATCTACAGAACCTGTTCGTATCCCGGCAGATGCAAACTTTTGCAAATTTTATTCCTCGGAACAAGGTCGATTTTAATCAGACTGCTTTGGCATAAGAATTTGCGAATCCATTTCCTTTGAATACATGAAACCCCCATAACACAGGCTCTCAAGTATAGGGCGTGTACGAAAACATCGATCAACTGCTGTCATCAAAATAAACAAAATCACACACACATCAAACTTCGTGGATCCGACACTGAGTTACTTAGGTTAGTAAAGTCAATACGGTCTTACCTACATGTACGTATACATGATTTGATTCACGCAAGTATGTTGAACGAGATAATAACATAATCTGTGCATGTTATTCATTTCAGCGTATGCTATATAGTGTTACAGAAAGAGTTTCAGGCTTACCTGGCTGCCGCTATGTACGAAACAGAAAGTAGATTGGTCGATTTTTTCCAGGTAAGGCAAGGAGCGGTTATTCCAGCTAACGACTCAAGGACACCCGTCCACACACATGTACCACATGTACCGTATTATCTGTAAAGTTAGCTTTGGTAATATCTATTAACCGATATCATCCCTCATAGGGACTAGGTTCTGTTACAAAGAGGACTATCACAGACCAACACGATTTGATTCACAATAGTGCACTTCCTTTTTAACTTACTTTAAACAAACAAACTTGGGAAATTTAATGCTATTTGTGTTTATGATTATTATGTTATGATATTATATATTATAAATGTGAACCTACATGTATGTATTATGTACCCTGGAGCGGCATTAATATAAGAAATTTAGACTTGTTTGCGAATCCATTTCATTTGAATAAATCAAACCGCTGTAACACATGTACAGGCTCTCAATGAATACATCGACCAACTGTTGTCAACCAAGTAACAATAAAATTTATTTTTTTGTAACACCAAATACCGTGTGTGAGAGCATGTGAACAAATCGTTTGATTACTTAGTCAAGTAGAGTCAACACAAACATACCTAGCCATGATTTGATTCACGCAAGTATGTTGAACGAGATAACATAATTCGTGCATGTTATTCTAATGACTCGCTGACGTTAAAATAGCCTGACACAATTACTTGAACACTAGTCAAACTTGCTGGTGTGGACTCTTCACAGCTGGTTGGAACTGAATTCATAGTCAAATGCACGAACAGAACATGTTAATTGTTTTAATGCTTGATGAAAAATAAAAATAGGGCCTCTTTGTTATCGTTACACAATATCCTGTGTGCTCTTTCATTGTCAGTAACATTTACAATTAAAGTGAAAATGCTTCTAGAGAAATCAGACAAAAACTGTGAAAATTGCAAGGGAAGGTCAAACGGCATGTCGTAAATGACCATTAAACAGACGTTACGGTAAATGTTACCGATTTCCGTTAGTGTACAGTTAAGCATATTCTCAAGAAAAGGTAATGCATTATTAATATTTAGAGACTTATTCACAAAAATAAATTGTTGTTGCAATATGTCACCGTGAGTTCGAATCTGTGTAGCATCTCTTCTCAAGTGTTATTAAAGATGAATGACTATGTAAGTAAAATCGTATACAAAAGCCTATAGTAACTTATTTGCAAACAATCGAATGAGATGTATTGGAGATAATGCAAGCACCAGCTACTCGAGATATGTATGGTCCCGGGACAAGGAGAGTGTATAATGCATAAAGTTAACAGCGATATCTCCTATTTACGTTCTACTACAAACGTCAGTGTAGGTCCTATACATTTATACATGACCGATCGCCCTTACATTTTGACGCTGATGTCAATTTTGCTATTCATGATAAGTTTTGATAAAAAAAATAAGTAGAATTTAAATAAAAGACGTGCATCCTGAAAGAAAACGTATTTTCCTTACCTGGCTGACGCGATATACAGAAAACAGAAAGTTGAATTATTGACTTTTCTTGGAAAGAGGTGGGACTGTCCTTCCAGCTAACGTATCTACGAGGCAATACAGTAAACGGAAATGCATATGTGCCATATAAGGTCGCTCAACAACTAGAGACTCAAACTTTGTACACAGCAGTATCGTGAGCTCTAATTACACTGAAATGTGAAGCCAGTTAAAGCCGTTTCCAGCTGCCCTTGGCCAGCTCGACAGAGACACAGCTCGGTTCCGAGAAAGTAGTTAGCTAACGTAATAGATATGTTGTATTACATTATTTTACACTTTCTGATAATTGTTATTTGTTGCTCGCCTATTATGTTGTACATACATGATGTATATGTTCATTTGTAAATAATGTTGCTTTTGGTGCTTGTATGTTTTGGTAAAAAAATGTGTAAATGTATCATGTGCATTTGGATTATTAATAACTTAAACATATATGCATTATAAGTGAATGTGTCATATACAACTAAATCATCTTGAGGAAAAAGTCTGTTGTGTTTTAGAGGAGCTACCGTTTCTTTATATTAGAGGGATACTGATAAACACACATTCTGGGGGGAAGTAACAGCTATGGCCCAGTGACGGTCACAACACTCCGCCTTATCTTGGAAGAATTTAGCATAAATTAGGGAGTTGACATATTATGGAAATCCGGTTTCTAGACCGCTTCTCAGCCCTGTACAAACGACGTCTGGTGGGAAGTGCGAGAGACCCCACTCGCCTTCCAAGGCGGATTTAGATATGTTAGCGCTTGTGTCATCATATACCCTTTGGATTGTGTGTAAACGAGATATTTCGCTTTAAGTTCGGCCTATTTTCAACTTTCTCAATATGCTGAATTTGGAAAAGAACTTAGGGAACGGTGACCTTGTTATCATACAATTTCGTTCTGCATTTATTTAAAGATGAAATTTCCTTAGGCATTGTATGACAGAAGGTTGACAAGTATACAGTCCAAAACCTCAAAATTGTATCAGCCGGGCCAACAGTTACCGAGTTCGGACTGACAGACGGGTCTTATTATATACACTGCTTGACGTCTCCATATATAACATGTTATATACGAAATAATTAGTATGAAACGACCGATACACTGGTCGAAATGAACTCATCGTATTAAAGAAGATTGATCCAGTCAAAATTAAACCATCCGATATCTACTCGTTTCTATATACAACCTACTACATGTATATACACATGTGTTATTCCCCTGTACACAAAGTGCTTAAACTCTCTTCATTAAGATGACAGTTTCTTTTTCTGTTTTGAAATGAAAAATATATTATCCTCATAAAATATGTCTTACCATTGGCTGAAAGGTACATAGACAGCCTTGGGTTTACCGAGACAACCATTAATTTGCGCAACCAAATGAGTCATGACATGCGAGAAAGGTATACAACACTCTATAACACCGCCCATTTTTGTCTACGCTCGACATGTTACATGAAGCATAATATGAATGTATTGCTACATTTAAGAAAAGCACAACATTCAATTCAGCCTATATAACTAACGGGTGATATGGAATAATTTTGATTGATAGTTTATGGTTTTTCAATTAAGAAGCATACTATGTTGTGATTATGTGTATTTCATTATATTGATGGTTTCAAATTCTTGTGTATTTTGTGTATTTTTATACTGGAGAGATATTTTAAAGAAAAGCTTTGCTTGTTTACAAAACCAGATTATTTGTTGAATAAAAACATGTATAAACCATATGAAATAATTGTTATGGCGCTCGCGCTTCGGGTAAATTTGCACAGCGCGTTTGTACATAAAGCAACAATAAGTTGCCACATGTCTGATGTTTCCCAATTGTGGTCTAGTGGATATGAAAGAAGTCAAAGAAATACCAATGGTCAATAGAACATACTAGAACATAACTTTAGCATTAAAAGTTACCAGTATATAGGAATCGCATATTATAGAAAATCTGCTTCTTGATTTCATTGATGAAAATAAAAATATAATTCTTTACTCTGATGAATATATTCACACTGCAAAGGATATAGGAAATTAGCGTTTGGTTTGACCTTTAGCAAGAGTGTATGACTTTCTAAATAAATACATTTGTATCCACATCTTCATCAGTCAACTATAAAACTTCACCAATGATTAAATCGCGACACAACGAGTTTCAACATTGTATTTTTAAACGGAATGGAAAATAACGTGTTTGAAAAATATCTACCGAGCATTTGAAGTGTAATGCTAATGTAAAAAATGGTATAGTTTATCACATGCCTTACAATAAAAGTGGCCTTTGGCAAAGATTGATGATGCTTCACTAAGGGGGAAAATTTTCGTTGGGAAATATTTTATCTATCAGTTTTATATGTTTGTTAATGATATTAAAGATGAATACCATGTTTTCCATAGTTTATATTAACAATATATGTCGAGTATGAGTATATGACGAGTCAATACGACCAAACACTGCTATTTAATTTTACAACGTCTTAATTAATGTGTATATGGTTACTATATTATTTAAATTTGTTTTTAATGTGTGTGTTTCATAATTTCAGGTTTTAGTGGCACTCGTCATAGCTGAGATGTTAATAAGGTATTGTCTGTCCAGAGGCTGCCTCTCTTAGCTCATATCGTATCATCCTATACACATTTACATACAATGTGTGCGTTCATGAAATAATGGATTACTGTTAAAACAACTTTATAATGATTGATATGTTTTCGTCAAATCAGCTGAAGCTATTTATCTCCACCCTATAGCAATTACCCTAAGCCTAATGTTCAGACGCGATAACTACACCAAGAGGTAAACTCTAAATAGTTCTGTTGGATAAAGTTAATAATTAATGTCGGTGTTGAGGATACATGAATATCTCGTTAAGAGATATAAACACATCTTCATCATTCATGAGAGTAGTATTCTTAATATTTTAAAATCTTTTAAAAATTTGGTACTAAAATAGCTATTTCAAAGTTTTTGGGGGAAATAATGTTTGGAATTTCACATGAATGATGTCGGCATAAGGTACCTTCTTTGACTTAAAATCGATGACACATCGTTGTTATAGAATGTCATAAATCAAAACAAAAACATTTTTACTCTTCTATCTCGCATCGCCGAGATTTCAAGAAGATTATATAATATACATATAATATACATATATATATATAACATATAATGTTTCAAATATTACACATTTTAGTTTAATTATCAAACATTCTGTCTCAGACATTTATTCAAAATCGATGATTTCAGCACCTTATTTACGTTTTAGCAATATACGTAAGGTATATAAATGTGGTATAAGTGAGATGCTGCTGGATTAAAATTATATGATTAAAGGATGAAAATCTATAGATAGATGAATCTATATATAGTGAATGAATAAAAACACAATAAAAAAACAAATTGTTAAAATGTAATATTACTTATCTGTGAATAGAATACAATTATACACCTATGCTTATATTTTAAGCTAATTATTTGATAAACTCAGTATTCTGAAAGCTCATTACATAAATAGATAAGATTTTAACATATATACAGGACATATGCAGGGAGCTGTGAAATCAACCTCAGACAGTTTCAATGAACCCAAGGTATCGGTGGCTGAATGAATCATATGTTTTGGTATTCAGTGCTGACGTTTGGTGCCTGACTCTGAAAATGTGATTTGAATCCCATAAAGGATTCGTCCCGAAAGAAAAGTACAGGAATTAGTGCTGTTTCTGATAGTGTGAAGCCAACTATGAAAATGTCCAACCTGGTCAAATTGAAATCCTCCGTCTTAGAAGTAAGAAATGGGTGTCTGAGATGTCAGGGGGGATAGGAGGGGATATAAGCAAATTGAAAACATGAACTATTACGAGTTTGTATTTCTGCGATGTAAAATAATGTAAGATTATGCAGTAAAGCAGTACAAAGGGTTTCAAAGTATTTTACGAACGCTTCAATAGCCTAAAGTTATAGACAGAATGGTGAAACCAACGTTAAAGGGACTGTAGCAAGTTTTTTTTTTAAATTTAATTTTCAAATTTCCCATTTATAATGATAGTGTATATTATTTATATTTACTTTAGAGGATAAAATATCTTATTACGCAAACCAAGTGTCCATAGTGGTAATAACGGCGTTGCGTATAAAGCAAAAACGTGCTGCTGCCCCCATATCGTAGCTGTCGACTCCAAAACTCGAGAAGGATAGCAAAATAACATCTACAGCAGGGTTGTGATATATTTCTTATGATATGTTTTTGAGTTACGACTTCTAATAACTGAATTATATTGAAGCGAAATACATCTAATATCACATGAATAGTATTGATAACACAGAGGTACAACGCAGTGTAAATGTAATTGTTCCTGTGATCAACGGGCAAAACAACCGTTACATTTCGCACCTATAGTATGTTCCTTGACAATTGGACAGAAGACTTACATGAAAAAGCATTGGAACCCGGTTTTTGCATATTACTTTTTTCTCAAATTTGTCATTTATTTTATTAAGTTTATACAATATATTGTTACTTTAAAGGGTACAAGAGAAGTGGAAAATAGTGCAACGTGAAAAGCGTCACTGACATACTGTTAAAGGTGCATCCATTGCGTTTCATAAACATTTATTTGGCTTTAATACGTTCCAAATCACCACATGTGCTGTCTACATTACAAGCTTGCATGTTTATCCCCAATCGCCAAATATATCATAATTACTAGTTTCCAATTAAAATTGAGTATCACCATTATGCATGTGCAGAAACCGAAACTGCACGTCCCATTTACATGCACAGTACTTATGTGACCTATTAAACACTATCAACTCAAATTTGTCTATTTGTCCGTTATGAATAAGATTCCAAAATTACGTTTGACTCATTGAAGCACGCCACACGCTGTGCATTGTCCGGTTTTCGATCAGAAATCACTACTTTCACCCTCATATCGTCAAAATGCTAAGTCTACTATCATCAAAATGATATTTTTCTGTAACAGTCGGTACTTTTCGATAACGTAATACCATTTGCAATATGCGACCCCCAACAACACAATGGATGTACCTTTACGATATCGCTACATCAGTAAGAACAGTTAACTACCTTCCAGCTGCCTTTTTAGTTTGAACATGTTAAAATGGCCGCTAGCATGGCTTAACCGAACCACATACATTGGAGTATTATTTAGCCATTGGTAACACCTATTTCCATTTCGTGCTAGCATAAGCTGCTACAGTGTCTTTAAAGTGACATCTATTTTGTTTCAGAATATTTTATTAGGATTTAATACTTTAGAAAATACCATGTTATGATTTCAGTTTAAATGAGTTCTCTCGAGGTTCATATTTACCCACAATCATCAACGATATTATAATATACTAGTTTCCAAAGGAAATCGAGAACAATATTTACACATGTGCAGAAACCGAAAATACACGTCCCATTTACATGCAAAATAGTTACATGACCTTTTGAACATTATCAACCGAACTTAGTATTGTTGTCTGTTGTATAAATAGGTTTTTAAAATTACGTCTGACTAATTGGCGCATATTATTCGTTCTCAAGTTTGCCATTCATTATTAAAGTGTATGCAATATATTGTTACGTTAACGTTAGAGGGTGAAACATCTCATTACACGACCCGAAAAGGCGTATCCATAGCAAACAGCTATCTGCATTCGAAGAAAATGGTGCGATGTATATAAAGAGACAATATTGTGGAACTTACATTTTTAGATCTCATGCGATTTTGAGATTTCAAACAGCAAGAGGGTTGACCATTCAATCATGGTGTCATATTAAAAACTCTGGTCTGGGTGTTTAGGTATCGTTAGAACAATCAGATCACTTGTACTACCTTCGAGCGGCCCTTTTAATACGAACGCCTTAAAATGGCCACTCGAAGGGAAATGGACTCGCATGGCTTAACCCAACAATGTACATTCGTTTTGAACTTTTTATTAGTTCAGATTATTATTTTTCGTGAGATCACTTTATTTCAGTAAAGACGGCGTGCTACAGCACCTTTAAACTTATTTATTTCAGGTGTAATACAATGATAATTAAAAACATATTTGAGTTTAAGCATAGGTGAAGTATAATAGCTAAAATATGTTGCGTAACACATAGTTGCGCTAAACTTCACCTGTGGTTTAAGATGTGTACATTTAGGAAGGCAGTTACCCATCTACAATACGCACAACATGCATGTACATTGTACATATCCTATCACACCGTGCAATACCACATCGTCGGCCAAATGATTTGTGAATGTTTCTTGATAATAATAGTCGTACAAATCCACCGCAGTTACCCTTTCCTTCAATAAGCAGTATCCCCCAAGTTTTAAAGGCCCTACGGATTATCTAACACACTGATTAATTGATAGGTTAAACTTTTTTCAAGTGATCTGACAGAATCATCCTTGTGATGTTTACAGACATAATATTTTTTATCAACTTAGGGTTGGGTTCTTGTACTTCGAGAGAATCATTTATCGGAATGTCCTCTGGAAGATGACGTGGTCATTCAGTACCTATTCCTGTCCTCTTCCCGTAGATCCTACAAGCTCGCGTAAGTAGTTCCACCAGTATTTGCATCTTTAGGGGACACTCTTACTGAGCCTTTTACTCAGAGTTGCGTTTGCTCCTTATCAACCTAATCAGCCTCCCTTAATCCGGGAGCAGTACACCAATCTAGTTAAAACTAGCTGCAATGTTATACGTCCCCTAAGTTATTATGGATTTGGGGGACGTATAACATTACAGCTAGTTTCAACTAGTTTGGCAGTACACAGGACATTATCTACATGTATAGTGCCTTGCCATAAGTTAACGGGCGGTGACGTTATTTCCTTGCATGTTATTAATTAAGTCCAGGATAAATAATTTTCATAGATAGGATTTTTCCTATTATATTCACATTTATCACGATTGTAAGGAATCATCTTGGCTACAACCTCATAATTTATGTTTAATTTTCAATTTTCTATCTAGGGAATAACAGTAATTTGATCAACATGTATACATAATTGTGAAAATTTAACATGGCGATCTATGGATACATCCATCTTCTTGTATTTCAATTGTTGGTGAATATGCAAATATATAAACATAAATAATAGAAACAATAACCCAAACAGCAACATTCCACTATCAAGGATATTAATAATTATGTAATTAATAGTTTTAATTGAAAAAAAATCGTTGAACATATTTATAATTATAATAATAACCGGTAGTTGCCATCCGGTTACAACCCCAGCCAATACACTGCTTTTATCGTATTTGCTCGCTGTATATGGTGTTTCCTGCAAGAAAAATGACAAATACAAGTAACATATTATTAATTCAACAGGACAATGACAATTCCAAATTAGATTGAAGTGATGTTTGGATAGACATGTTTTAAATTGAGGCTTGAACGCAAAATAAAAACTAAAAATATGACAAAGACATGATAGTGTAAGTTGTCACACGGCACCATTGGGTAGATGGAATTTTGTAATCCGCGTATCCTTTTAGTGGAGCTGCAGGCAACGAGTTTATCTTACCGACCATGGTTTTTTTAGTCAAAAAGAAATTAGGTATGTTAAAATTTGCATATATGTAGGCAATTCCATATATTTATAACAAACCCTATTTAACAGTACGTAGAATCTACGGTTGTGCAATTCGGCAAATGTTGGGCATTTCGGCAAATGGACCAAAAATTTGGGGTACACGAGAATAGGAGGTTTACAAGAGTTTGAGAACCCCGGTTACTGACCAATCAGTGTTAAGTGTTTTACTGTGAGGCAAGATAATTTATCGCATAATGGAGTATGTTATCGATGCAATAAAGTATTCTGATAAACTTGGTATCCAAATCTGATAAATATGCAAAACAGGTCAAAGATTAAAATACACGAACAGCTTTCCCATTATTCCACACATCTCATGCGAATCCTAAAACTGTTTACCAATCATTGAAATGCGTAATTCGGAGTTTACCCAAGTATTCTCCGCTTGAATGAATATTCGAAAAATCATATGTACAGTACATTTACATTTTTAGCAAGGTCAAGATAATTGTAGATTTGTTAACAAATCATACAAAACTTCAAGTGCGCTCTTGACCAACAGCATCAGCAAGTAGCTTCAGTTTCCTGTGTACAAAAGGAATATTGGTGTGTCAGTGTGTGGCCTACCGATGCGCCTCGTCGATCGAACTAACATATTGGTAGTTTTTGAGAGTTGAACATGCGTTATCTTGGACTCTCGATAATCTATATAGAGTGTTGCTGCTTAAACAAAGTAATCTCATAAACCTAATTACCGTTTACATGTAGGTCTGAAAGATACCGTTATCAGCAATCAGAATCGGCCCTGCTACGCAGTTTTTTAAAGGCTGAAACTAGAGTTATTTCCCTGCTCAACGTGACCAAGTGATTAATGAGTGTGTTTTTTAAACTTATTACATACTTATGAACTGATTAAAAATATCTCCACGAACAAGTAAAAAGGGATCAAAGGTCAACATTTTTTAAAGAATCGCTCAGATTGTGTTTTTAAAATGCTTAATTAAGGACTCTTTACAGGAAGTTCACAGCCATAGATCGCCAATATAATGTCCTTCACCTTGATTTAATGTCAAAGAAATTACTCCGCTAAAACTGGGTCAATTCTCTTATCACTTTTACCTCACAAAAGGCTTATTTTAATAATGACATGATTATGTGATAAAGAGATTTTATTAATCTCATCTATTTTCGTATCATTAATATCATATATTTGAAATAGAAAATAAGTTGTTATGCTCGCCAAAGGATCGCCTAATACAATTTGTATTGCAAATATATGATATTAATGATAAGGAAACACACTTGGTTAATAATCGCTATGTGTCGTTAACCTATAATACTAAGGTCATTAGGACATACTTTTGTTTATAAATCATTGTCATAAGACTGGTGGTAACATATCTGTAAAAATAAAGCTTGTCTAAAAGATGTTATGTTTCATTAGTTGAAAATGAAAGCTAAAGTAGAACTAAATAGTTTAAGAGGCATACTTGAAGTTCGTGTTACAGAGAAGACAAGAATATTTATGGATGACCAACATCTTTATTTAACAATGGCGACGTTGCGGCATTGATCCCTATATCATTATCAAGTATGGGGGGGGGGGAGAAAATAATGCAGCAAGTTATATACAAGATACACGTTGGTAGATAATGAGATAACAAGGACAACACGATAAGATAAGATAATTCTTTAATGTCCATTGGAAATTTGTTGTGCACTGTTTTCAGGCAAAATACATAAAATGTATATATCACCTAGAGATAAATATATATACAATACACACATGTATAAACCAAGTAACATAATTCACAATTAGATCACAGTTAAATCAAGTCATAAATTCACCCACCCCACACCCCCAATCCGCCCCCATCACACCCCACCCCAGTGATACCAATGACATGAACGGTTGACGTGGAGGGACAAGAAGGTTTAAGGGTGTACTAGCACGGAGGTAGAAAAGCAGATAAACACCTTTAAGACTTTGTAATTCACTTTATCATCTAAACCCGCTCTAAATGATGCATTTATTTTAGTTTGCGTCATTTAAGAACTCTAGTTTGTCCACAGGAAATCGATATCGTAATTAGAATATAACCTTAAAAAACTTCACTCTATAAATATTTGTTTTATCCACCACCTTTTCAATTGCGATATGGAAAATGGTGTCTGAGGTATTTTTCAACGTTAATTCTAAGCCCGCCAATTTTATCTGTTTCTCATTGTTTCTCCAGTACGTATATAAAACAAGTTAAACAAACAAACATGATAACAGTGATACGACGACCATATAGCAGAGGAAGCCGTTCTAGTCCCAGAATGTGGTCACCATTAGAGTGTAGAATACCACTATGGCACAGTGTGCAGAGTAGTCAAGCGAAACTTGTTCTGAATAACCCTATTAGTCGGCAGTCCACCGTGACGTGTGTTGTTGGATAATATCTTTCATGGGAGTTATGGAATCCAACCCTACACGTAATATCCACCAGTCTCTTGGGTATCCAACCTTGAAATGATGATTGAGCAATTAAGCCGATTTAATAATATTGTCAGGTGAGACGACGCTTGACAGGTGTGCAATTTCACCTGTACCCCCCTCTCTACTCCCTGATAATGTATTAACGTCGCACGCACTTCTCTACATAATTAAATACGTTTACTATTTTTTTTCATTTAAGGAGAGATGGGACGAATAACTTTATTTTAGATTTCCTTTATTTAAAAAAGAGAGATTGCCGGTCAGTGTAAAGCAAGTCAGATATAGATGACGGTAACGTTATGCACAAGTCGTAAAATGTCCGTTAAAAGACATTGCGGTAATTACATAAACGTTTTCCTTTAGTATACAAATACACTGTCGGCCAAAAGAAACACCTACATGATTTTCCTCAAAATGGAAGATGGAAGAATAATTTCTTAAATATAATTGATGGTGGTCTACACGTTACGCTGAAATAAATATGAAAGTCCATTGAAATCGTGGAAAAACTGTGATTCGAGTCAATAACATTAAAGAGCCATCAAGGATGTTAGTGTTTCAAATAAAAAAAACAATTCGGAAAATATACTTATAACGTCAATTGTCAGAGAAATCTTTTATCTACAACATGACATGTGATAAATAATTTTCATATCACGACAATGTAATGAAATTGGTTTCAAAGTAGCGCGCGCTAAGGTATATCTGACGTCATATAAACAGAATCCCCTTTATAGGCCATGGGCCGAAAGCCGTAGCTTGTCTCTAAAGTGACTTTAGGTCCAAGTTTTTGGTGAAGGCAGAAACAATATATCAATTTGATCCTGAGTGTTTACTGCTTCCAAAAATGCAATGTTTCACCTAGGATACTTGTTCATTATGAAATTAAGGCATGTTGAAGTGATGAATCAGCAGTTTCGCAAAAGGTCTTCTTAGCTACGGAAAAACTGATTTTTTGACAAAAGTTTTTTTTATATATTTCCACATATTACATATCTGTTGAAAGAGAATATGTTGTTCTATCTAAATATTGTAATCCAACTGGGTTTCCTATTAAAAAATGTGAAATTTCTGCAAAAAATGTTCTGAAAAAAATTTATTTTTCTCAAACCGTCCAATTTCGTTTATGATTTTAAAAAGAAAATTAAATTTTAGCCCTAATTCAATTCATAGTGTAAGAAACCGATGTAATTACAACAATGAGAAGTTGGAATTTTTAAACTACATACATTTCCAAGAGAGCTAAATGAATTTTTATAACAGGGGTGAGAGTTTTTTCTGAGCAAAGGGAGGTAACTCTTGCAAGAATTTCTAAAAAATTTTAACATTTCTCATAGAATTTGCCATCAAGTAACAACTGATTCTTATTACAAACGTACGAAAACACATTATGGAATGATATGTTACAAAAATGTAGAAGAATGTAAATATAAATTTTTTATTTTTCCCCCTTTTTTCCCAATGGCATAAATATGTAAAAAAAAAAAAAAAATGCAAACATCAACTACAATAATGCAGCGATACAAAATTGTACCTAAGAAATTAATTTTTTATTAAAGTTGTGTTAAGTCTGTTCGCTAAAGATACCCATTTTCTGTAGAAGTAGTTAAAGGTTTGAGATTTTTTTTAAAATCAAAATATGAATGAAAATATCTTTGATTTAAAAAAAGGTTATAAAACAATTATGTTTTCCCCTTTACTTACTTCTTTGAATCCTTTGAATGCTTATAATTTTTTGATTATGAGAATTTGATTCAAAAGAACTTATGTGTTTGGTAGATAAATAGAGGATTCTTCAGTGTTTTCAGTATGATGTTGCAGTTTATCTCTCAGCGAGTGCCAGTATTTTTTAAGTGGCGCAGATACGAGTGAAAAATATATATGAGATCAGATAAGTGACATTACACTGTAAATACAAAATATTCTATATATTATATGCTTCTGTGTTTAAAAAAAATGTGGTGTTTTAAAGTTAAAAACTTAGGGAGTTCTTGTGATATCATACGCTGACGTTGATGGCAGACGTGACGTCATATTATTGTGGACATGATGTCATTCCCTGTGTGATATTTTCACTGTGTTGAGAACTGAGATCAAACTGCAGTGGTACTGGTGAGAACGTTTTCTCATACAGATAAATAGAGAAATTCTGTCTTTTCTTGACCATAAAAATATAATTAAAAAAATGATTTGCTTTATCAATGAAAACATACTGGTTACAAACTACAATTCTTACTACTCACAAACCTCAATCCAAATAGTGTTATACCATCTGTCATGATTATACTTTCATCTCTCTCTTTTGCATGAGCGGGTATTGACCCCCCCCCCCCCCCCCCCCCCCCCCCCCCCCACCCCCTCTGAAAATTCCGGGATCCGCCACTGCTGACAATGTTATGACCTCAAAGTTGATGATGTAATGTTATGTTATGATGCCATAGTGCTGATGACGTCACAATGCTATTCTACTTCACTGAGCTCACTGACAAAGAAGCTAAAAGGCAGTGTTGTGTTTGAGATATGTTCATTCATTAAGATAAGATATCCCGGAGGAAATTTGTTTCATTGGCTTGCTGGGGATATTTGTAACTTTAATCAAGTCCTGTTGATATATTTGATATCAGAAGACACATGGGTAAGATTCTCAATTGATGAGCATTTAGAACAATGTTAAATTATAATATATACTACCGTATATTTGTACGGTTACTGCCCTTCTAGAAAAAAAACTGTTGAGCTTCTCTGTAATCAGACCTCATACACTTTTGATCAAGGTTCCAATGGACACGGAGATCTCACTATCACCTTTTATCGTCCAATAGTATGTTCCGTAGTATCTTCAACATTGCCGTAGGAACCAGGGGATTTAAAGTAACCAACCAAATACTGAAGAGTTGCTTTAAGATATTATCACTTTTTCATTAACTTTGATTTTGACTCAAATGTGTTACCAAGACTGATAGGTTCATTTTCAAAGCATAGCTAAAAACCTGTTAATTTTATTTTTCTGAAACTCTTTAGGTGTATTATCCATATGCCTTTTTTATTTTAAGATTTTTAAATTATTAATTTAGTTTCTATGGAAATGGTTTGGATTTGGACACAGGGACAGGTTCGTTTCCATAAGAAATTTAAAAAAAAAAGGTTTATCTTTTATCTTTTTTAACCTAATAGGTGTTATCCACCTTGTGAATTAGTTCATTTCCGGAGCAGAACTGTTTGTGTTATCTTTTTGAAACTTAATAGGTGGTAATCAGTATTAAAGGTGGTATCTTATGACATGTTAATTGTTTTTAATATATAAGTATTGTGTTTTCATGGAAACGAACTGGACTTTTATTGAGGGATAGGTTTCTTTTATTTCCCAACATAAAAGGTCAATATACCTTTTTAAAAATATGGGCCTTTTATGTTTCAAAACTTTCAAATTTTTATTTGTTTCCATGAAAAGAAGTGAGACCTGGAGCCATTTTGTGAGGGACCCATACTTTTGTTTCTACTTCTGCAAAGTTTATCTGCACGTCAGTTTTATAGACAGTAGATAGGTAGATATAATATGCATAGAGTCAATATGAACACCCAACAAAATTCAACTTAGTATTTGCATATAAAATATAATCATGTAATCGTAATACATTGTTTGCTCAGGATTGTTTGTCATTTTTGAAGATATTACAGATATTGCTAAAAGTAAAAAAAAATTCTGTGTGTTTTTTCAAAAGGTGTGAAAACTTTTTTTCTTCTTTTTCTTTCTTTCTTTTTTTGTCTATTTTTCTTTTTTTATTCCATTTCATTTCAAATACATAGAATATACATACAAAACAAAAATATACATGTCATCTGTCTATTGTTGTCAAAGATAAATAATAATAGGTGTCAGTAAAAGTTACCAGATTGATGTTAATGGCCACAACATTGACTACCAATAAAGTGTTTTACATGCCATCATCAAAAATGTTTTCTACTCAAATACCAAATTAACTGTAAGTTATAGCCGTGAAGACAGTTTTAAAATTAAAATTAAAAAAAATTTCTCACTTGTGTACCATTTAATTTGGGCAAATGATCCATTTTCTCAACAGGAACCCGTAAGTAAAACGAAGGTTAAATGAAGGTAAACAAAAACCCTACACCCTATATCAAATAAAAAGAATAAAGGAACAATGTCAGCCATACTGCCGATCTAAGGAAGCGGCCCATTCAACTTCAGGTCAAAATGTATGCTAAGAATCGGTGACATTCACAAATAAACGCACGTACCAATCAACTATACATTTCTCCACAAACCCAGTTGATTTCAAACATTTGTCACCCTTCAGATAACTTTAGTAGCTCTTCTAACTCGAAAATTGACCAAAAAACCTCTCCCCTGAACATTATTCTGCAGTATCACAGTGTTAATAATCAAAATTATGATTATTTTTCTGTTTTCCATCCAGAAGTAGCCATTGTTTAATATACCCATATGTATGGCCCCTGGAAACTTCTGATATTGCCACAATTTGATCAGTTGAAGACTCACAAACAGACAGACACACAATATATAATGGGGGCGGCCATCTTTGTTGTACCTGGCAGGCTGACCTAGTTGCTCTCTGATTGGTTGAAAATAACATATTTCTCAAGGGCCTTCTATTACTGTTTATTAATTAATGAACAAGTGTTTTTGGTGAAACATTGAATATTTTGTGAAAAATAGCCATTTTCTACAATATAAAGTAAAGTTTTCCCCTTCACCAAAAACTTGGACCTCAAATGAACAAAAACAGTCCTCGGCCCATGGCCTATTATTGCGTAAAACGTACTACTCAACATCAATCGCTTCCGAAGCGTGAAGGCTCGTCTCAAGCCATAACAACCCATGTGATGCACGTGCTTTTCTTGCAAGTTACCCTTGTCACACATTAGTGAATGTGTCGATTGCTTTACAAACAATGTTTCTAAATGTCCTGAGAATATAAATTTGTTTGCCTGTTTAATGTACATTTTATTGAGATAAGACCAACAAATTATGACAGATTTTTTCTCTCATTAATTATAAAATTCAGGCAAAATACCTATTTGGGTAAAACAATTATTCCAATTTCTGTAGCAAATACATAATTAAGCGAAATGGTAAATAAATAACCGCCAAAAATTATATATTTAAAATGTTTTCATTGATCATAAACTTTGTTATTCTTTCGTGTCTTTGTATGTGACAGTGTGTGAGTTAGACCACAATGCTTTGCGCTTGAAAATAATAGACTGAATATATATAGACTATATATTTAGAGTGGAAAACACCTTTACTAATTAGTGCAATTTCTCGGCTTATTTTTGGTCGAACAAATTTGGGAATAAATAAGTGTATATATTTCACGGAGATAGATTTTTGGCAATTTTCCTATATGTTCATCAATATCCTTGATGGCTCTTTAATAAAAAGCACGCCCAATGAATACCGCTATTTCCGGTAAAAGTATGTGCGCACCGTAACTACGTACATCTGTAGTGTCATCACTACTTTCGTGCGAATGCATGCCTGTATTGTTGCTCGTGGTTGTAAAATGTTTTTCTGATCAAGCACTGATCGAAAACTGAACAATTCTGTTGTCTCATTTCAACAATCGCCGTTCTTTTATGACATGACAACTTAACAAATTTAAGTAACTTATGCAGAAATGGTGCTTCATAATGCTATAATGCTATAATATTGTTAAACTGTTCATAATAGTGTTTACAAAATCTAATAAGATATCCGGTAGGCGTTTCTTTTGGCCGACAGTGTACGCATGTACTCTAAACACGTAACTCATATTATTTGAGACTTATTCACATCAACAAGATGATATCGTCAAAAGTTGCGTTCGTGAGTTGGATTTCTGCATGGGTATACCACCTCTCCTTAACACGTTAGAAACCATGTACAGAACCATTCAAAACAGAATTATGAGAGACAAACATTTAAAACAAACTGTAACCGTATAAATGTACTTTCCTACGTTGCAAAAGTCTTTGGCTGTATTAAAAATAAGAAAAGAATTAAAAAGGGATTTCTCAGGTCATCATCTAATACATAGTGAAGGAAAACGTATTATTTATTGTAATGTATTCATCTTCAACATTATCAAATATTTTCCTTTTTCCAATGAATTATCATAGCGGCCGGTTTTCACAATCATGGGAGCAACACCACATCGACAAGGCCGACCTATAGTACCTTGGCAGGTACTGGACAATTAGGAGATAAACCTACTGTGTTTTTAACTTTTTGTGAGTCTAACGTAGATTCGATACCGATTTTTATTCGGAGCCGAACGCGTTAGCGTGAGGCTTCGAATGATAAAAAAAGGTATTTGAACCTCTTAACATATAATTATGTCCATGTTATTATGCAACCATTCAACACATATGTAACAGATTCAAGACATTCTTGTATTTGAATTCCATCGTTTTGTACGTTGGCAAATTCAAATTTCATCATTTCAAACTCATTAGAAGCAACGTAAAGCAACCCTTTCGTGCTTCTACCAAATGAAATATCACATTTTTAAACATTTCTTTGCATCTATAGAAATAAACGTTGAAATATGACAATCAACCAAGAAAAACAAACATACAACCTTCAATTTAGCCCCAGGCTTTTAGCCTGTTCCATACGTCTACTTCAGAAATCAGTTTTACCTAAAACCACACGCGTTTACAGCCGTTAACACCTACACAATTCATATCAGCAAATAATACATTATTGTTTATTTCACATTACCTTAAAAATTACCACTTTGGTAATCAGATACTGCCCATAGCCGGTAATGGGGGTGTCTATATTGTTGTTATTTACCAGAGTAGATTAGTTTGATAGACAGACGTGTGAGTCTCGAGAGACGGGACGGAATGGCGGGACCCATCATCCATATTCTCGCTAATGTTGGTTGGGCAGACAAACACACAAGTGGACATTTCTACCATAACCATATTGCCATAATATGAACATCAAGTAATTTACCTGGGAATTGAACGCTGTAATCGTGCATTTATTGTGAACTTAATATCAGCATAATGTAACTAAATCATGGATTGTTTTATCCATAATACATAATAATTGTGTATGTCTACCATGTAGATGTTTCTATAATTTCCATAATTCTCATGTTATGAATATACTGTATTTTACTATGCAGATTGTGATCAAGCAATTATAATTTCAATATGCAGACACGGTTACACATTGAGTATTTTGATACATGAGTTCTTTATATGGTAGTGGGATTGAGGTTGATTAATCTGTGGGAAGATTACGAAATATTATTTCATGTAAATTCCTAGATACATTGGATAGTATATTTAAACATGTTTTACTAATCTTTTATCAATGACTATCAAGTTTGTCATTTATAATATAAGTATAGTTTATTTAGAGATAATACTTTTTCAAGAGGCGGTTGACTTACTGTATTGTTTCTATTGTTCGTCAATATATGTTAATGTTGAATGTCCTGGTTCAATGTCTTATCTTCAATCACATGAACACTTAGATAATGATACTCATCAGAGCTGGGAAGACTGTATCTACAGGTGAATACAGGTAAACAGGTGTCCGTTATATCAAAGAGAGACTTAGACCAACATATCAGCCAACACACGTTTCATTACACTCTAGATAATCCATATGCGATACAGATATATCACTATATCTTAACTGTGTGATGTAGATACGGGTATGTTTCATTACACTCTAGATAAACCATATGCACTACAAGCGTGATGTAAATATTTCCATTTAGCCACAGGTTACAGACTCATGTTTTGAATGGAGGGTTTTGATTGGCTGACGCGAGCCCGATGCTGGTGTTTAAAGAGTATATACTCCTCCCTCCCAGTGTCAATCACATTCATAGCTCACCATTACGTATTCTCTTGTACTACAGGATTGATTGACAGACAGGTGCCCGCCTGTTGTCCTGATTGAGCAGTCAGCTTTATTGTGCGTGTATAATAATATAGAGCCGGGTCGAGCTACCGCAGTTACAGTCTGGCACCGATCCAGTACCGTCCATAGCCGGGTGGACATATTACGGTGAACTTATGGGCATGCTGCGATTTGTCCTGTAGGGAGGTTAGTATCGTGAACAATAAGCGTCATTGAATGAGGGAAGGTCGGGGCATCATTAACAGTGAGTGAATTGTGGGACCAATAGTTCACGACTATCCAAGACTGACAAGTTGTCCCCACAGAGCAGGTGTTATAACAGACTTATTTGAACAAGGTGCTCGTGTGTCGCTCTCATTTGGAAACTACCTTGTGTAGATTGACAGTAGATATTGGGGTAATTTGTGACAATTGTGCTGCTTTAAATAACTCTTAATTCCCAAGTGACAACGCCGTGTAAACATTCGTTGAGTTTAGAGTTCAAGCATTATACACGACACAAGGCTTCATAAGACGACGAGACTAAGTGAGGCAGTTTACACGCAACTGATAGTGTTCCTGACAACTGAACTTGGCATTAACTTGTAGACTTACCTGAAGAATAGCAAGATGAACAACACAACGTTGGAGGTTGGGGACGAAGACAAAGGTCCCTTCTTGGAGGACTTCATGGAGTACAAGGTGGCTCAGAATCTCTGGAAGTACGTTCCCCCCGTGCTGATAGTACTCGGGACGGTGGGGAACATCATGTCGGTGGTGGTGCTGTCAAGGTCGTCCATGAGACACTCCACCACGTCTCTGTATCTCCGGGTCCTCGCTGTAGTCGACATCACCGTCCTCAACACTGGACTCATGAGACAGTGGCTGACCTACCTCATAGACGTGGACATACGCTTGGAGTCTGAGGTAGGATGTAAGATCCACACCTGGGCCGTGTACTTCTCTGTGCATTCCTCAGCATGGTTGTTGGTGGCCGTCACCTTGGAGAGAGTTCTGTCTGTTATGTTCCCTCACACCGTCAAAGTGAGGTGCACCAGGAAAGCAGCTTATTCTATCATTGCAACCATCCTGATATTCTTCATGTTGCTGAATGCGCACTACTTCTACGGGGTAGGCGATTACGTTTACGAACGTAGAAACAAAACGTATGTCATTCCGTGTGATGGTATCACTGATGAATACTACAAGTTTGAGACGAAGGTGTGGTCGTGGATTGACTTTGCCTTCTACTCCTTCGGACCGTCAACCATTTTAATCATCTCCAACTTCTGCATCATCCGCAAGGTGTTCCTGAGCGACCGGAAGGCGGTGGACAACAAGGGATACAGCGGGGACGCAGAGGCCAGGAAGAGCAAGACGTCCTCAATGACCGTCACTCTGATCGCAGTCAGCGCCACCTATGTCATCTGCTCGACGCCATTTTGTGCGTACGCTATCTACACGAACATCCACCTCAGGACGGACACAGAAGGAAAGGCGGTTAGAAGTTTGTTATGGGTACTTGTGAACCTCTTGCAGTACACCAACAACGCCATCAACTTCCTGTTGTACTGTGTGACGGGGACGAGGTTCAGACAGGAACTAGTAGGTCTGGCGTGTCGGAAGAAGAAGAAATCCAGACCGGCTATGTACACGTCCACAACACGAGTCAGCACCATCACATCCTCCGCCTCGCCTCAAACAGAACGGAGAACTGACCCATGAACTGTTCCTGTGATGACAATGTACCAATACACAGTCACCACATCAACGAACTCATAATGAACTCAAGTGAGCTGGCATCGTGAATCGTGTCTGTTCTTGGTGTTATCAGCTGTACTAATGTCAATTTTATCATTGTTGAGCACATCCTAACTAGAGGTAAACGTTAAAACTTGAAGACTAGAGGAGCAAGTGTGGTGACGCTCAAGCTCACGTTATTCCATCAATATACTATGAAAAGTCGATAACGGTATGTGTGCTGCCACAGTGATTTGACTCTGAACGGTTAAAACATGCTGTCTTTAACTGGGGCATCGGCCAAGATAAAACATGTTTCTATTAGTGACAGAAACAGCAGCGAACAACATGTTTAATTTAACTGGGGCATGGACCTATGGACATTTTACCGGTGACAAATATGTGAAACAAAACGTAAACATTTCCTCTCTGGTTTGTATCTAATATTTGGATAAATTTCATAGATTCAGGACTGTTACTGCACTGTTACTGCAGCAAGAGGAGGCTTTGTGCGCTCCCAGGATTTGTTTAACAGTCCAGTTCTGTGGACCCGGACAATCTCGTAATCTAAACTGTCCAAATTTGATACAATCGGGGCTATAAAGTAAAACAATCATGAAAACCGCATTCACGTTTTTTCGAAATCACTGGAGAATATTTTTCCATTCATTTTGTTCAAATCCATTTTCAAAAAATTGTTTTTTCAATAAATACTTTTACAGACGTCATAACGAATTTTTTAATTACAAAAAACCTAAAATAAACTAGGAATGTGTCTTATTTAAAGTCATGTATACAACAAAACAGTGCTTACATCTGATGACTATCTTCTAAAATTGTCAAAAAGAAAACTTACCATTTCGATTGTTAATTTTTTTTCTAAATCATCCTGTTTATTGACTGGCAGTGTTTTCAATTAAGAATTGTGCGCACCATAGAATTATCAGTTGAAAGTTGATTGAAGGGAAAGATAGTGACAGTATTTCCTTTTTCGCATGTATGCAAGTACCCCATTAGGGGCATAAAACACTGTCCATCATGAAAGTGGATATATAATTTATACAGATATTTTTTTATACATTTCGTAATCTAATTTAAACAATATTTTGTTCAATCTTATTTATCATTTACACTTTTGAACATTTTCAGTTAACAATTTGAAGACGAACAAATGAACTCATGAGCTTGTATATACAATTCGACTTTGTAGAAAACATGTTTATAATAATTATAACCGTTTCAATGAACAAAATTACATGTTTTACCTAACTCGTCTATACACGTATATACGTATATCTTACAGTTGCTGTTTTGAAATAAACCGCAAAACAAAGTTGATTTTGTTTATCTTTATCTTAATATATTTTATTCATATTAAATACCATCATGTCCGTAACAAACTATTATCCTTATAATGGCTTTTACAAAAGCCAATAGGACATATAGGATATTATATGAGTGTCTATGTCATACTATGTTTACGACACGAGTGCCTGGATATTAGTATTTCCCGAGCGAGAGACATAGAAAGGAATATAATGTTCTTTTGTATTACCAAAGCCATTAAATTGATGAAAATATGCTAAAATCTACTTTCAACCATATGCTGCCTACCCGGAGTCGCCACATTTATAACGCATATTGTAGCTCATCAGGTCTGTTGGGTAGTGGCCTGAGCCGTCGTCCGTCGTCCGACGTCCGTAAATTGTTCACATTTTTACTTCTCTTCCAGAATTCCTGTTCCCTTAAAGCTGGAATTTTGTGGTAAGATACTTTCCACCTTGGGGATCAAAGTTTGTACATTTGGTCTTGCCTAACATTGTTTTACTTCTTTCGAGAAATCAATAATGCTGGGAAGCTCAAATATGTTTAATATCACATTTGTTAGATGTTGACTAACTATCATGGTCCTACTCCACAACTATTTGACAAAATCTGATAGCAAATAGTTGCCTCGTGTTGGCACGTGGTCCTATACAAGTTAAGGTTCAGCTTACATCCATTAGTGAATTCAGCAATAACGGTCGAGACCCGCCGGACAGGTGACCCCCTTCATGGCTGGACATTCTGAGAGTTGAGGATTGACTCTGCAGCATACACTTAACAATTAGTTGTAAGACTTTTGGTGACACCCTCGGTAATTGATTTTATTCAAAATGTGCCTATGTTCATAATCATCACACAGCAGTACAATCGGGTACCTGGTTTTGAAGTGAAGGCAATCTAAATTGAACCCTCTGCATGTATACTCGCTATGTATATACTATCATGTATACATACTCCTAAAGGAGTTTGAAATGAAATGACATTCATACCACATAGAGACACAAATATGGATATCCATATGGACAGACATATCATACCATAAAGGGACACAGAAACATATATTGTGATATATTGACACAGACATACATGCCTACTTATCGCACAGGAACCCAAATAAACACATCACACGGGAACACAAACATACACACAACATAGGGACACAAACGTTCGTATCATATAGGTACATTTACATACACACCACACTGCAGGGACACAGATATGCATACAACACAGTAAACACTTTTGATATGTACACCACACAGTGTCACACACATATACCTCATACGTACTCACACAAGAATAACTCATATGAACAGAAAATACCAACAACATTCAAAACACAATAATATCACGCATAAAAATCACATAATGAAACCTAAAACATTCCACATAATTTAACAATATACATTCCACATTGACACATACATAATTGTACATACATTCGACATTACAAAACATACATAAGGAGAAGATGCTCTACTCGTAAAAAGAGACGTTTCCCCTATTCTCAATTCAATTCCAGTTATTACCCTTAGAAAAAGACAAAGTCCAAATTGTGGTCACTGTCGAACATTTTAATTCCCCAAACGGTGCATCTTTATGATATGGGGATAAAGTGTACTGAATTTGGTGAGGATTGGCCAAGTAGTTTTAGAGGTATGCTCTGGAAACAGTAGGAACGCCGACGGAAACACAACCAAAAACAATATGTCTCTCGACCGAAAATACATTCAACATAATAAAGCAACGTACATTGCACATAAGACACAGCTCTACATACCAAATAGGGGTAAAAACATAATGCCTCGTATGCATAGAACATGCAACAAACAATCACACATACATGCCACATAAACACAAACATACATTCCACATAATAAACAACATGCATTTTCCAAGGACACGCGTAGTACATACCACATAAACACACACATACATTTCACATAAACACAAACATACATTCCACATAATAAACAACATGCATTTCCAAAGAACACACATACATTCCACATAAACACAAACATAAAACCACATAATAAACAATATTCATTCCCCACGGGACACACATACATTCCACATAAACAAAAACATACATTCAACATAAACACAAACATACATTCCACATAAACACAAACATACATTCCACATAAACACAAACATACATTCCACATAAATACAAACATACATTCCACATAAACACAAACATACATTCCACATAAACACAAACATACATTCCACATAAACACAAACATACATTCCACATAAATACAAACATACATTCCACATAAACACAAACATACATTCCACATAAACACAAACATACATTCCACACATAAACACAAACATACATTCCATATCCCACAAGGGGCACAACCATATAAGGACACACATGCATTCCCCAAGGGACACAACCTTACATACCACGAAGGGACATATTCATTAACACACTCATTATACAATGGTATTCTCTGAATCAATTACAATCCAAACTCCATCTCGTATAAAGCAACTGTTACTCCATCTATTAAAACAACTGTTGTCGGTATGACACCTTGTACTCATTTCAGAACAACTGTGACCGACATGACACCAATGGACACAAACAATGTCCATATACAACTACTGGAATGACCGTAATGACCAACACCTGCAGTTTTATTACCTAATGACTACAACAGCTAGTGGGTGGCTAAATGATAACCACTTCATATTTTCCATCATTAGTCGTAGTAAATATGATGAAATGGAAACATTAATTAATGATATTCAGTAAACACTAATTGATTGGCAATGCAATAAGATTGCACTCATAATTTGTATCTAAGCTCTGCCTGTATTGTTTGAAATTAAAATATCTCTAATAAAGATTTCAAATTGATGGGATGCATTCAAGAAGGGCTCATGTGCTATGTTATATACATGTACATAAAACATGTGCCCTTTTTTAATGCACCCCTTCAATTTTAGCAAACAAGGCGATTTAGGAAGATGTTTAATATACACATTATCATAGAGTGATTATTGTATTATTATAAATGGTAATGGTGCCCCCTAGCAAGGCTGCTTTTTGTCAGGACGTGTTGGGTTCGGAAAAAGAGGACAAAAATAAATGGTTTAACTCAAAGTTTTTAAAAGCAGAGGTTACTCATTAACTTCGGAAGACATGACTTGAGTAACCTGTGTTTATGATGAGAGAGATGTATGTAAGCTATGAGTGAGCCAATGCCCTTCAGCCGTATTCAACACTTGTCTCATCTGTTCATTTATCTAGTACTCCCTGTAAATGCTCTGAACTGTGTGAACTTTTTATGTTTAAGGCTTTCGCATGTTTTTCAATAGATGACATTCCAGGACTCGCAGTAAATGAATGAAAACCACATAAATAAATAATGAAACGTTGACCAACATCTATAGAACAAGGTTATTAGATAACATTAAGCTCAGGCATGATCAGACACTCGGTAAGGTTATATCAGTCTTTTATATTTTTCTAAAGCACTTGAAGCCGTGACATTCTTTTATAGAACTTGTTTTCAAACATAAAATGTCAGTGTCTAATTTTGTTGACTCGACAGATTTCCCCTAACAAAGCAGATCTGTGTTTTTCCAACAACACCCGCAAGGGAACCCATACCAGACATGAGTTGGTTTGACTACCAGCATCGTAAACAATGTTTCAGATTATCATCATACTATACTGATATAAAACTTACAATAACTGAAGCAGTGGAGCGTGGTCGGGCGAATGACGATCAGCTGATAAAATGGTTTATTGTGCCTTGGGGGAAGGATGTATGCGTCATGTAGTTAAACACCAATATTGTTCTCTTACATCTGTGGTTCAGTAATAGACTGAATGTAGGTCCACTGTGGTTTAATATATTGGGATAAACAGAAGAGCTGTGTAGCTGCAACACATATGTTATGCAATAATACGTGATTTGTTATCACGATAATATTATTTTACATAAAACATGTTATTATATATAGAAGCATTTACATAGCGCCAATATCAAGGTGCGCTGCCTAATTAAAGGCGCTTTCAGTTCCCCGACCGTTGGATATTACTCGTAAAGGCACTGTACCACGTTTTTTGCATAATATTTTTTCTCAAATTTGCCATTTATTATTTAAGTTTATGGAATGGATTGGTACATTAGAGGGTGAAACATCTCACTACACGACCAAATAAGCCGTATTCATAGCAAACGGTTATCCATATTCGAAGAAAATGATGAGATGTATAAAGCGACACATTTGTTGAGCTCTTCAGTGTGAGAAATAGATTTGGAGGTCTCATATGATTTTGAGATTTTAAACAGCAAGATGGTTTACTATTCCATCATTCTGCCATATTTACAAATCTACTCTGATCAGTGTTTAGTTAATTATCCGTACATCAGCCAGATCATTTGAACTAACTTCGAGCGGTCATTTTAATGCTATCTAACACATTACAAGCGCCAGTTACAGCTTTACTACAACGTTATTTGGTATTCCAGTATTTGAGAATACAATCTGTGACGGTTGAAGCGTGCAACGTGAACGTATCCAAGGCCCTAACGTTAACGTTGCGTGGACGGGCTGTTTTTAAAAATGCATGACCAATTTTGCATGATATTTTATTTGGTTCTAAAATGTACCGAATTACAATAGGTGCTGGTTTAGGTAATATTTTCTTACTCGACTTTCATATTCACCCCAAAATGCTTAATATGTCAAATATATATAATATATATTTAAAATGAAAACCAAGGAACGGTCTCATACATATTTTGTAGCCAACAAGTATGGCTCTATTTTCACGCATGCACTCGTTATAATACCTAAATTTATTAAACGGTATGGAAGAAAATCTGTTTTCCTATCTACGTTTGACTTAATGACTGCAGCAACGTCCGGTTTTGATCATGTCCATGACTTTTAATGGTTGTGTTTTAGTTATACTGAATTGATTGATCTTAAATTGGTTATTTTCGGTTTAAGTTGATATTTCCCAATTAAATAACACAAATTAAAACATTGGACATATATGTGACCTCACCAACATGATTATGTCCCTTAAATGGGAAATGGAAACGCATGGCTTAACCGAATCATGCACATTCGTTTTAGAACCCTTTTTATTGAATGAGATGTATTATTAAGCTATCGCTATTTTTCAATCCTAACTTCCTTTGGAGTACGCACTTTTGCGACCACATCTTACTAAATGAAAAACGCATTGATAGCATTCGTAGTGCATGCTTTATATCGGTACATGTTGTTGAATTGACTGGATAACGGACAAATTACCCAATGGACATGATCCACTCAGAAAAATCACCAATGGATAAATCCCCTTCCCGAGAGCAACTCCATGGACAATATCCCCAACCGATCAATTCTGGAATTGTCAAAGACTTTTATGACCACATAATTATTGGGGTAACACGTTATACCACCCGGACAGGACACAGAGAGGCGACAAATAAGCATGGCTAGTCATTTTGGGCTGATGTTTCTCTTTGGAGTTTTTACTGAACTTGTAAAAGCATTTCTTCAAATAGATAACTTCATCTTGTCTCACAAACATTTATTACTGAAGTAGAATTAACGTCTATCAGAGGGGTGCTGAATGTAAAAATTAGCTTAGAACTATCGATTGTTGGACATCGATTTTTTCGAGGCGAAATGGTTCGGTCAGTGCTGGCGATAGTTGCCTTACTCTGGGCGTGTGGGATTCGAATCCCGCAAGGGACGCGGGCCGAAAAAGTACAATAATTTGTACTATAGAAGGTATTGTTATCTCAAATGTAACAATGTTATATTTACTACTGAAGTCATTGACAACCATAATTGAGTACATATCAGCAACGTTGCTAGGAACAGGTGGGATTGTGAATTTCAAAATATAATTTTTATTAAAACAGGTATGTGCAAATATACATTGTCGAATGATTTTCATGTTATAATCCTTTATTTGGAATATTGTAAATACGAATTTATCTAAAAACAATATGAATATTTAGATAGATTAGCAACTATGTGTGTTTATTCGATCCATTGCATAATTATGTAATTCAAGATTCATGAACGGTAATGTTATGGTAATGGGTTGTTCATCTTGGTCAGATAAGTAACCAGGTTTTATTGTTTTATCAATGAAGAACGTGTGGCATGATACACAGTTTTTGAAACATTCCTTTCAAAATGCCAATTTTGTTGAATGCCTGGTAAATAGCATATACAGGAAATTGTTCAGGCGGGAAAATATGTAAATACGTTGTTTTTTCTAATGAATACAATTTTAAATATGATATGTGTAATACAAGTATATTTTTTCACAAACTTTAAACTGAAAGCCCTGTAAAAGTTTTACAACATTGTTCTGTTTATGGGGTTGGTGATAAATGAGATGGGGGAGTTTACAAGACGGAAGTAAAATAGTTTTTTGACAAATGATTTAATGGGTTAATAACAGTCATTTAACACCAAGTTGATCAACTAACCATATTACCTACATGCAGTTCTTGGTGAAAACTAACTCGACGAACGCGTGACTCTCCGGCACTGAAAATAATTAACCAAATCGTTGAAGGGCAAGATGGCTGAGAAAAAGCAGTGTTTATTTGCCTCCTGTTTTTACGCAAATACAGATGACCTGAAATTGCAAAACGTCCCATCCCCTCTGAATATTTTCAGGACCTGCCCCTGTATAGGTACCGGTTGCAAGTGGGCAAAATGAAATATTTAAATCTGACCAAAGAGGACGTTTATGTTGGACTGATACATTTTGGACAATCCCTCGTATATACTACCAAGTAGTATTCATTGAGTGGCAAAAGGCACTGAGGTGAGATAATGTACCCAACTTCTCCTCACGTAGACTTGATGTGTTGTGACTCATTCATTTAGTTATACACTGTAAACTACAAACATTTGGACGAGATAGCCATATGTTACCAAACATTGTGTAAATGCATCATAATGCATTAACAGTTATCTATGGTTATCTATGTATTATAGTCTGTCAATTAGACAGCAGAACTTCATCACATATCGCATCTCTCCTTTTCACCAGATAACGAGTAATAACCTGTGTTTATCATCTGACGTACATGTTAGTTATATATGATACTGCACTGATATTTTTTTTCGGGTCCATAAAAAATAGGTATTGACCTCTCCACCAATCTATTATTGTATAATGATGCACTTTAACGGGTGCTAATAATAATCAGCTGCACAGGAGTACCCACCCTTACGCTATAGACAAGCTAATCGAGGGTCGAATGTTTTAAAAGGGGGTCTTACCTTTTGTGGACCCTTAAACCATCCTTTGATGTGATGTGTTGTTTTTTGTCTTGATGTTAGAAGGGATTCAAATTTAGACTACTGACACCCTGGGAGTAAATAAAACAGTGGAACAGGAATTAAATTGCTAAAAGGACATTACGAATTGAACGAGATCCATGTGTGTCTGGTAAAATGCATTCTATCGCTACTACCTTGTTTACTTATTGCCTCTTCTGTTTATTGCACATATTGAAACATTACCTAATAATTCCCAATGCTCTCATTACGACAGGTAATATTTATGAAAACAAAGAGCTGACTAACAATATATGGGTGCCATGTCCATTTCATAGTGGTTGGGGCTCGTTAGCGATCCTCGTGATAAAATATGCACATTTAATGAACAATGTATTATGGTGTTACTATGAAACATATTACGTCTTGTTTACAATGTCAATTGCGACATCTAACGTGTTTACCGCATGTTTTGACATGATATCTCTTCTATTCACAAACATGTTCAATAATTACTAAGTTATTCCTTGTTGACTTCACATTGATAAATACCATGTTTATTTCAATCAACTCTCCGTACTTCTCGAATCAATCACAGTACTGATCTTCGTGTCCTGTACATTTCCTCGTGTTTTATTTTTGTGAAACAAATGAACATTTTTTAATCTTATGAAAAATGTTATATTGCACAACGATTAAAAAAATAAGCATAGGTTATCCCTGTTGTTCCTTTTAGGATACAAATGAAAACAACGCAACACATAAAAGCATGATATTTATTAACTATGAATGCATGATCATATTGAGTTATCGATATTTTGAAAGAATAATAATCAACGTTCTAAGTACTATCATCATTTGACGTGTTTACCAATGTTATAACTATACTAATATGTCCACGATCACTAACATATTAAATAACTAATAAGCTCCATAAGTGCCTGTCCCTATGTTTACTGCACATATTGACAAATACCATGTTTATTCCGACACCACTCATTACTTCTGCACTTAACAACTTAGCTAAACAGCTGACTAACCCTGCAGGGGACAGACACATTAATTAACACGTGGTAGATATGATTGAGTGTTGTGATGACGTCATGCATGGAATGATTATCTCCGTCAGCTCGCCCCCGCGACACGATCTCAACGTGTACCACACCTTGATGCAGGTAGTTTCGGTGTGGCCAGGGTAATGTAGATATTTTCCATCATGGATAATAACAAATTGTAGTTTTGAAAAAAAAATAACTGTCCATATTTTGCTTTACAGGTGTTCATTATAACATTGGTCATCGAGGATGAGATATTACATCAGGTAGTATCCCATACCCCCTACACCCCATACTCCTACATCCCATACCCCTACATCCCATACTCCTACATCCCATATCCCTACAGCCCATACTCCTACATCCCATACCCCTACATCCCATATCCCTACATCCCATACCCCTACATCCCATACCCCTACATCCCATACCCCTACATCCCATACTCCTACATCCCATATCCCTACAGCCCATACTCCTACATCTCATACCCCTACATCCCATACCCCTACATCCCATACCCCTACATCCCATACCCCTACATCCCATACCCCCTACATCCCATACTCCTACATCCCATATCCCTACAGCCCATACTCCTACATCCCATACCCCTACATCCCATATCCCTACATCCCATACCCCTACATCTCATACCCCTACATCCCATACCCCTACATCCCATACTCCTACATCTCATACCCCTACATCTCATACCCCTACATCCCATACTCCTACATCCCATACCCCTACATCCCATACCCCTACATCCCATACCCTACATCCCATACCCTACATCCCATACCCCCTACATCCCATACTCCTACATCCCATACCCCTACATCCCATACCCCTACATC
The DNA here is from genome assembly GCA_936450465.1 of Gibbula magus. Taxonomy (NCBI): domain Eukaryota; kingdom Metazoa; phylum Mollusca; class Gastropoda; order Trochida; family Trochidae; genus Gibbula; species Gibbula magus. Next base: position 22,275,733 of record OW388289.1, on the reverse strand, counting down.
CCATACCCCTACATCCCATACTCCTACATCACATATCCCTACATCCCATACCCCTACATCCCATACTCCTTCATCCCATATCCCTACATCCCATACCCCTACATCCCATACCCCCTACATCCCATACCCCTACATCCCATACCCCTACATCCCATACCCCTACATCCCATACCCCTACATCCCATACCCCTACATACCATACCCCTACATCTCATACCCCTACATCCCATACCCCTAAATCCCATACTCCTTCATCCCATATCCCTACATCCAATACCCCTACATCCCATACCCCCTACATCCCATACCCCTACATCCCATACCCCTACATCCCATACCCCTACATCCCATACCCCTACATCCCATACCCCTACATCCCATATCCCTACATCCCATACCCCTACATCCCATAGCCCTACATCCCATACCCCCTACATCCCATATCCCTACATCTCATACCCCTACATCCCATACTCCTACATCCCATATCCCTACATCCCATACCCCTACATCCCATACCCCTACATCCCATACCCCTACATCCCAAACCCCCTACATCCCATACTCCTACATCCCATATCCCTACAGCCCATACTCCTACATCCCATACCCCTACATCCCATACCCCTACATCCCATACCCCTACATCCCATACCCCTACATCCCATACTCCTACATCCCATATCCCTACAGCCCATACTCCTACATCCCATACCCCTACATCCCATATCCCTACATCCCATACCCCTACATCCCATACCCCTACATCCCATACCCCTACATCCCATACTCCTACATCCCATATCCCTACAGCCCATACTCCTACATCTCATACCCCTACATCCCATACCCCTACATCCCATACCCCTACATCCCATACCCCTACATCCCATACCCCCTACATCCCATACTCCTACATCCCATATCCCTACAGCCCATACTCCTACATCCCATACCCCTACATCCCATATCCCTACATCCCATACCCCTACATCTCATACCCCTACATCCCATACCCCTACATCCCATACTCCTACATCTCATACCCCTACATCTCATACCCCTACATCCCATACTCCTACATCCCATACCCCTACATCCCATACCCCTACATCCCATACCCTACATCCCATACCCTACATCCCATACCCCCTACATCCCATACTCCTACATCCCATACCCCTACATCCCATACCCCTACATCCCATACCCCTACATCCCATACTCCTACATCACATATCCCTACATCCCATACCCCTACATCCCATACTCCTTCATCCAATATCCCTACATCCCATACCCCTACATCCCATACCCCCTACATCCCATACCCCTACATCCCATACCCCTACATCCCATACCCCTACATCCCATACCCCTACATCCCATACCCCTACATACCATACCCCTACATCTCATACCCCTACATCCCATACCCCTACATCCCATACCCCTACATCCCATACCCCTACATCCCATACCCCTACATACCATACCCCTACATCTCATACCCCTACATCCCATACTCCTACATCCCATATCCCTACATCCCATACCCCTACATCCCATACCCCTACATCCCATACCCCCTACATCCCATATCCCTACATCTCATACCCCTACATCCCATACTCCTACATCCCATATCCCTACATCCCATACCCCTACATCCCATACCCCTACATCCCATACCCCTACATCCCAAACCCCCTACATCCCATACTCCTACATCCCATATCCCTACATCCCATACCCCTACATCCCATACTCCTACATCTCATACCCCTACATCCCATACCCATACATCCCATACCCCTACATACCATACCCCTACATCCCATACCCCTACATCTCATACCCCTACATCCCATACTCCTACAGCCCATATCCCTACATCCCATACCCCTACATCCCATACCCCTACATCTCATACCCCTACATCCCATACCCCTACATCCCATACTCCTACATCTCATACCCCTACATCTCATACCCCTACATCCCATACTCCTACATCCCATACCCCTACATCCCATACCCCTACATCCCATACCCTACATCCCATACCCTACATCCCATACCCCCTACATCCCATACTCCTACATCCCATACCCCTACATCCCATACCCCTACATCCCATACCCCTACATCCCATACTCCTACATCACATATCCCTACATCCCATACCCCTACATCCCATACTCCTTCATCCCATATCCCTACATCCCATACCCCTACATCCCATACCCCCTACATCCCATACCCCTACATCCCATACCCCTACATCCCATACCCCTACATCCCATACCCCTACATCCCATACCCCTACATACCATACCCCTACATCTCATACCCCTACATCCCATACCCCTAAATCCCATACTCCTTCATCCCATATCCCTACATCCAATACCCCTACATCCCATACCCCCTACATCCCATACCCCTACATCCCATACCCCTACATCCCATACCCCTACATCCCATACCCCTACATCCCATACCCCTACATCCCATATCCCTACATCCCATACCCCTACATCCCATACCCCTACATCCCATACCCCCTACATCCCATATCCCTACATCTCATACCCCTACATCCCATACTCCTACATCCCATATCCCTACATCCCATACCCCTACATCCCATACCCCTACATCCCATACCCCTACATCCCAAACCCCCTACATCCCATACTCCTACATCCCATATCCCTACAGCCCATACTCCTACATCCCATACCCCTACATCCCATACCCCTACATCCCATACCCCTACATCCCATACCCCTACATCCCATACTCCTACATCCCATATCCCTACAGCCCATACTCCTACATCCCATACCCCTACATCCCATATCCCTACATCCCATACCCCTACATCCCATACCCCTACATCCCATACCCCTACATCCCATACTCCTACATCCCATATCCCTACATCCCATACTCCTACATCCCATACCCCTACATCCCATACCCCTACATCCCATACCCCTACATCCCATACCCCTACATCCCATACCCCCTACATCCCATACTCCTACATCCCATATCCCTACAGCCCATACTCCTACATCCCATACCCCTACATCCCATATCCCTACATCCCATACCCCTACATCTCATACCCCTACATCCCATACCCCTACATCCCATACTCCTACATCTCATACCCCTACATCCCATACCCCTACATCCCATACTCCTACATCCCATACCCCTACATCCCATACCCCTACATCCCATACCCTACATCCCATACCCTACATCCCATACCCCCTACATCCCATACTCCTACATCCCATACCCCTACATCCCATACCCCTACATCCCATACCCCTACATCCCATACTCCTACATCACATATCCCTACATCCCATACCCCTACATCCCATACTCCTTCATCCCATATCCCTACATCCCATACCCCTACATCCCATACCCCCTACATCCCATACCCCTACATCCCATACCCCTACATCCCATACCCCTACATCCCATACCCCTACATCCCATACCCCTACATCCCATACCCCTACATCTCATACCCCTACATCCCATACCCCTAAATCCCATACTCCTTCATCCCATATCCCTACATCCAATACCCCTACATCCCATACCCCCTACATCCCATACCCCTACATCCCATACCCCTACATCCCATACCCCTACATCCCATACCCCTACATCCCATACCCCTACATACCATACCCCTACATCTCATACCCCTACATCCCATACTCCTACATCCCATATCCCTACATCCCATACCCCTACATCCCATACCCCTACATCCCATACCCCCTACATCCCATATCCCTACATCTCATACCCCTACATCCCATACTCCTACATCCCATATCCCTACATCCCATACCCCTACATCCCATACCCCTACATCCCATACCCCTACATCCCAAACCCCCTACATCCCATACTCCTACATCCCATATCCCTACATCCCATACCCCTACATCCCATACTCCTACATCTCATACCCCTACATCCCATACCCATACATCCCATACCCCTACATACCATACCCCTACATCCCATACCCCTACATCTCATACCCCTACATCCCATACTCCTACAGCCCATATCCCTACATCCCATACCCCTACATCCCATACCCCTACATCCCATACCCCCTACATCCCATACTCCTACATCCAATATCCCTACATCCCATACCCCTACATCCCATACCCCTACATCCCATACCCCCTACATCCCATACTCCTACATCCCATATCCCTACATCCCATACCCCTACATCCCATACTCCTACATCTCATACCCCTACATCCCATACCCCCTACATCCCATACTGCTACATCCCATACCCTCTACATCCCATACCCCTACATCCCATACCCCTATATCCCATACTCCTACAGCCCATATCCCTACATCCCATACCCCTACATCCCATACCCCTACATCCCATACCCCCTACATCCCATACTCCTACATCCAATATCCCTACATCCCATACCCCTACATCCCATACCCCTACATCCCATACCCCCTACATCCCATACTCCTACATCCCATATCCCTACATCCCATACCCCTACATCCCATACTCCTACATCTCATACCCCTACATCCCATACCCCCTACATCCCATACCCCTACATCCCATACCCCCTACATCCCATACCCCCTACATCCCATACTCCTACATCCCATATCCCTACATCCCATACCCCTACATCCCATACTCCTACATCTCATACCCCTACATCCCATACCCCCTACATCCCATACTGCTACATCCCATACCCTCTACATCCCATACTCCTACATCCCATACCCCTATATCCCATACTCCTACAGCCCATATCCCTACATCCCATACCACTACATCCCATACCCCTACATCCCATACCCCCTACATCCCATACTCCTACATCCAATATCCCTACATCCCATACCCCTACATCCCATACCCCTACATCCCATACCCCCTACATCCCATACTCCTACATCCCATATCCCTACATCCCATACCCCTACATCCCATACTCCTACATCTCATACCCCTACATCCCATACCCCCTACATCCCATACTGCTACATCCCATACCCCTACATCCCATACCCCTACATCCCATACCCCTACATCCCATACTCCTACATCCCATACCCCCAATTATTGATTCTGAATGAGAGGAAAAGGTGTGAAGTAAACCTAACGTTGATTCATCAAAAATAAGGAATTATGTCTAGCTAGGCCAATGACGGTGATGGGGGGAAAGTTACCTGCGAAATTATACCTAAAAGTATGAAATCTTAGCCCCGACTATGAGAAAGTTTTATGGTTTCTGGCATCTTGCATAGATAATGTAGACAGTTGATTATGATTACCTGAAATTTAAATGTATTTATCTATTATACAGAGTGAGTTAATATAATTGAGCATATTAGTACTAGTGTTCAATATATAGTATTACATATAAATAGTGGTGTACAATGCATGTTGTCTGTTCGACAAAATAAAGGCCTATATTTATGGTCAATTAAAGAACATTTATGACAGTGGCAGTTTATTTGTTTTCTGTAGAAATGTAGATTGTTTACTTGACGTTTGGAAATCTGTAATGCAAACTAGAAATGTGTTTTTTACTTTCTTTATGAGTTGGTTGATGTATTTGCTAAAGCAATGCTATAAATGCAGTGATATAAAGGTTAATTTCAACTGAACATTATTTTTGTATAAGTCTATTAAATTGGAAGACTAAAAATATGACATAGGGACATGAAGTGGGAAATCATATTAATCACTGTCTCTCAGTCAACAGTGATAGTGTTTTCAAAAATGGCAGACTAAACTGAACATTATTTTTGTATAAGTGTATTAAATGGGAAGACTGGAGACATTGACATTTCTCCACACACAAGTCTAAGGGACATGAAGTGGGCAATCATATTGATCTCTGTCTTAACAGTGATAGTGTTTTCAAAAATGATACACATGTCTCGCCCAACTGGTTGCACACGTCATTTCCAAAATTACAGTTCTAAAATCACTATCTGCATTCAAATATCTTGGATAAGGGGTTTCTAACCCTTGTTAGTATTGACCAGGTTACAAAATGGTGGTATTGCAAACACGGCTTTTCGCCACACTCGCATTTCTCCCTGAATTCGGGTTTCAAGAACTGACTATTTTAGGTCGATAAATTCAACATAAAAACTCATTTATAGATTTTAAAACAATATTTATGGGTTTTTTTGTTTGATACTGAAAGGTTAAACGGATTCATAAACTACCTTATAAAAGCTTTACAATTCATTTACGACCACAGCTGTTAGCTAAACAATACTTATCTATAGATTCTATGCCAGAGATACTGCTGAAATATCGACGATCCTTTCAATGTCATACATGACAAGACACATGCTGTTGTTGGAGTGATATCGTGAATATTATAAACTATACGATAAGAGACATTTCATGTGGATTGTTTTGATTTTGAAAAGATTTCAACACCTCGTCATGCTCTATATATGTATTGTTTGTGGTTTAGTTATCAATTGTCTGCTAATTAGTGTCACCAGTATTTTGGTTTGATGCATCAATATGTGCATACCTTATTTTATTCTTCTTATCTATGGTGAAAATAATCGCATGTTGAATTCATTTAAATTCCGAAGTAGTAAGTTCGCTCGATCAATGATCTAATAACGACAAATGTCAAACAAAAAACTCCTTTTCAATACCAATGTGTTTCAATACATACTATTCATGGAGTAAAGCACAGATTAGCACTGGCAGTAATGAATGATAAGTAGCAACAAGTACAGTACTTACCACGGAGTTTCACGTTAAAATACAGGTTCAATATCTCTACGGATGATTAGGGTAATGTACTTGTATTCTGTCAGTATCTATGATGATACTATAAAACATAAATAATTATGAATAGTAAGTTGAATATTTTAAAATGTTAAATGTGTTGTTGCTTAGAGGTTTACATCAACGTAAACATGGATTGATTATCATATATTTAGAAGTTACGTGATAAGTGAACTCTCTGGACAACCAAATATAACTGATGGTAGTTATGCAATGTAACTCAACATGTGTATTCTCCCCGGGACTTACAGGTCCACAGGTAAATGATAAGGCACATGGCGTTGTGATTTACTGTTGTTATAGTTAAACGAGGGGACGAATGGGAACACTCTTTGTGCTTGAATTATTTCGACGATTTCGGCCTATAAATACACATTTTTTAAGTACTTCAAATCAACTATAAAAATATAACTGAAAACGCTCATAAAAAGAAGCTTCTTTCAAACTTAATGTATGACTTCGTATTAGCATGTCAGGTATCGAAATTAACATGGTGTATACAAATCATAAAATACAAACCTCTCCTTAATTGCTTCCATTAACGGTGAGTCGATGTGGAACTAACAAGATATTTCACAAAGTAAATGAAGCCTTCACAACTAAGTAATGTTAATGTAGCATCCAAAATTCTCCCTTTTAGGTATGATTGTCATGTTAAAATACACTGTCACATCCCATACCCCATTCACCACTGAGCAACCTGTATTAGACGGAAGTAAGGCGCTATAGAGAGGAACTGTCTTCAAACCATGACTTAGCTACCGAAGAACCTTTCACAGGACTGAGGGTGATTCTGATTCAACAACACTGATACCTTAATTAAAGCAAGATGAACAATACAAAGTTAGAGGTCGGGAACGAAGATGGGGGTCCATTCACGGAGGACTTCATAGAATACAAGATGGCTGAGTATCTATGGAAGTACGTTTCCCCCGTGCTGATAGTTTTGGGGACGGTGGGGAACATCATGTCGGTGGTGGTGCTGTCAAGGTCGTCCATGAGACACTCGACCACGTCTCTGTATCTCCGGGTCCTCGCTGTAGTCGACATCATCGTCCTCAACACTGGACTCATGCGGATCTGGCTGATAGAAGTCACTTGGGTGGATATCCGCGTTTTGTCAGACGTCAGCTGCAAGATCCACACCTGGGCAGTGTATTCTTCAGTGTATTCCTCAGGATGGTTGTTGGTGGCCGTCACGTTGGAGAGAGTTCTGTCTGTTATGTTCCCTCACACCGTCAAAGTGAGGTGCACCAGGAAAACAGCTTATTCTATCATTGCAACCATCCTGATATTCTTCATGGCGTTCAGTGCTCACTTCTTCTTTGATTTTGGGCTTGTTTCCGAATCAGTAGCTAATAACGAGACGATGAGGTACTGCAATGGTTTGAACCAGAATTACCAGCATTTTGAGCAAATGATATGGCCATGGATGGATCTCACCCTTTATTCCGTTCTCCCATCCTCAATCCTGATCATTGCCAACTTCTGTATAATAAGATCCGTTTTTAAAAGTGACCAACTTGCGAAAACACTTCGAAACGGATCCACCCAGAAAGCAAATGACAGAAAGAGTCGGATGTCAATGACCTTGACCTTAGTTTCAGTAAGCGCTACCTACGTGATTTGCACGACGCCATTTTGTATCTACGTAATATACTCCAACGTCTTCGCTGCTGATGCCACGCCACACACTGAGGCGGTGATGATGTTGTTGTGGGCCCTTGTCGATCTACTCATGTACACCAACAACGCCATCAACTTCCTGTTGTACTGTGTGACGGGGACGAGGTTCAGACAGGAACTAGCAGGTCTGGCGTGTCGGGAGAAGAAGAAATCCAGACCGGCTATGTACACGTCCACCACACGAGTCAGCACCATCACATCCTCCATGCCTGAAACAGAACGCATTCCCAGCAACTCATTATCAAATGACTATGAAAGTAACCTGTGAAGTTTCACAACTCCGATCCAGAAATACACAAAGATATGTATAAATATATAAACGTTTCAGCTGGAATGTTAACATGCTTTAAAAAGATTATTTGATTTCCTCAAAAAATATTTGACGAAAATGAGAACTGTTATGGTTTTGGAAAGATGAAATAAAATATGTCTGGAACATTTCATCGAAACTTATTCATTGGATATCCATGATTTTCTAAATTTACAATGTAAACCACAAACTGTTTTACTTTGAAACTATTCTTCGGATTAAAATAATCTTGGGGGCATCGATATGCACATATTTGTGTATGTGTGTATGTTTGAATATTTGCCTTCATTGTGCAATTTCAAAATCAGAACAATAAAAAGAAGATGGTCTTGATTATTCGTTATTAACATAAATATAGCCCATTACAATAGGTTTCGATTTCCATTAACGTAAATATAGCCCATTACAATAGGAGTCGACTTCCATTAACGTAAATATAGCCCATTACAATAGGAGTCGACTTCCATTAACGTAAATATAGCCCATTACAATAGGAGTCGACTTCCATTAACGTAAATATAGCCCATTACAAAAGGAGTCGAATTCCATTAACATAAATATAACCCATTACAATAGGTGTCGACTTCCATTAACGCAAATATAACCCATTACAATAGGAGTCGACTTCCATTAACGTAAATATAGCCCATTACAAAAGGAGCCGACTTCCATTAACATAAATATAGCCCATTTCAATAGGAGTCGACTTCCATTAACGTAAATATAGCCCATTACAATAGGAGTCGACTTCCTTTAACGTAAATATAGCCCATTACAATAGGAGTCGACTTCCATTAACGTAAATATAGCCCATTACAATAGGAGTCGACTTCCATTAACGTAAATATAGCCCATTACAAAAGGAGTCGAATTCCATTAACGTAAATATAGCCCATTACAATAGGAGTCGAATTCCATTAACGTAAATATAGCCCATTTCAATAGGAGTCGACTTCCATTAACGTAAATAGATCCCATTACAATAGGAGTCGACTTCCATTAACGTAAATATAGCCCATTACAATAGGAATCGACTTCCATTAACGTAAATATAGCCCATTACAAAAGGAGTCGAATTCCATTAACGTAAATATAGCCGATTACAAAAGGAGTCGAATTCCATTAACGTAAATATAGCCCATTTCAATAGGAGTCGACTTCCATTAACGTAAATAGATCCCATTACAATAGGAATCGACTTCCATTAACGTAAATATAGCCCATTACAATAGGAGTCGACTTCCATTAACGTAAATATAGCCCATTACAATAGGAGTCGACTTCCATTAACGTAAATATAGCCCATTACAATAGGAGTCGACTTCCATTAACGTAAATATAACCCATTACAATAGGAGTCGACTTCCATTAACGTAAATATAGCCCATTACAAAAGGAGTCGAATTCCATTAACGTAAATATAGCCCATTTCAATAGGAGTCGGCTTCCATTAACGTAAATAGATCCCATTACAATAGGAGTCGACTTCCATTAACGTAAATATAGCCCATTACAATAGGAGTCGACTTCCTTTAACGTAAATATAGCCCATTACAATAGGAGTCGACTTCCATCAACGTAAACATAGCCCATTACAATAGGAGTCGACTTCCATCAACGTAAATATAGCCCATTACAATAGGAGTCGACTTCCATTAACGTAAATATAGCCAATTCCAATAGGAGTCGACTTCCATTAACATAAATATAACCCATTACAATAGGAGTCGACTTCCATTAACGTAAATATAACCCATTACAATAGGAGTCGACTTCCTTTAACGTAAATATAGCCCATTACAATAGGAGTCGACTTCCATTAACGTAAATATAGCCCATTACAATAGGAGTCGACTTTCGTTAACATAAATATAGCCCATTACAATAAGAGTCGACTTCCATTAACGTAAATATAGCCCATTACAATAGGAGTCGACTTTCGTTAACATAAATATAACCCATTACAATAGGTGTCGACTTCCTTTAACGTAAATATAACCCATTACAATAGGAGTCGACTTCCATTAACGTAAATATAGCCCATTACAATAGGAGTCGACTTCCATTAACGTAAATATAACCCATTACAATAGGAGTCGACTTCCTTTAACGTAAATATAGCCCATTACAATAAGAGTCGACTTCCATTAACGTAAATATAGCCCATTACAATAGGAGTCGACTTTCGTTAACATAAATATAACCCATTACAATAGGTGTCGACTTTCGTTAACATAAATATAGCCCATTACAATAGGAGTCGACTTTCGTTAACATGAATATAGCCCATTACAATAGGAGTCGACTTCCATTAACGTAAATATAACCCATTACAATAGGAGTCGACTTCCTTTAACGTAAATATAGCCCATTACAATAGGAGTCGACTTCCATTAACGTAAATATAATCCATTTCAATAGGAGTCGACTTCCATTAACGTAAATATAACCCATTACAATAGGAGTCGACTTCCTTTAACGTAAATATAGCCCATTACAATAGGAGTCGACTTTCGTTAACATAAATATAACCCATTACAATAGGTGTCGACTTCCTTTAACGTAAATATAACCCATTACAATAGGAGTCGACTTCCATTAACGTAAATATAGCCCATTACAATAGGAGTCGACTTCCATTAACGTAAATATAACCCATTACAATAGGAGTCGACTTCCTTTAACGTAAATATAACCCATTACAATAGGAGTCGACTTTCGTTAACATGAATATAGCCCATTTCAATAGGAGTCGACTTCCATTAACGTAAATATAACCCATTACAATAGGAGTCGACTTCCTTTAACGTAAATATAGCCCATTACAATAGGAGTCGACTTCCTTTAACGTAAATATAGCCCATTACAATAGAAGTCGACTTTCGTTAACGTAAATATAGCCCATTACAATAGGAGTCGACTTCCATTAACGTAAATATAGCCCATTACAATAGGAGTCGACTTTCGTTAACGTAAATATAGCCCATTACAATAGGAGTCGACTTCCTTTAACGTAAATATAGCCCATTACAATAGGAGTCGACTTCCTTTAACGTAAATATAGCCCATTACAATAGAAGTCGACTTTCGTTAACGTAAATATAGCCCATTACAATAGGAGTCGACTTCCTTTAACGTAAATATAGCCCATTACAATAGGAGTCGACTTCCTTTAACGTAAATATAGCCCATTACAATAGGAGTCGACTTCCTTTAACGTAAATATAGCCCATTACAATAGAAGTCGACTTTCGTTAACGTAAATATAGCCCATTACAATAGGAGTCGACTTCCATTAACGTAAATATAGCCCATTACAATAGGAGTCGACTTCCATTAACGTAAATATAGCCCATTACAATAGGAGTCGACTTCCTTTAACGTAAATATAGCCCATTACAATAGGAGTCGACTTCCTTTAACGTAAATATAGCCCATTACAATAGGAGTCGACTTCCATTAACGTAAATATAACCCATTACAATAGGAGTCGACTTCCTTTAACGTAAATATAGCCCATTACAATAGGAGTCGACTTCCTTTAACGTAAATATAGCCCATTACAATAGGAGTCGACTTCCTTTAACGTAAATATAGCCCATTACAATAGAAGTCGACTTTCGTTAACATGAATATAGCCCATTACAATAGGAGTCGACTTCCATTAACGTAAATATAACCCATTACAATAGGAGTCGACTTCCTTTAACGTAAATATAGCCCATTACAATAGGAGTCGACTTTCGTTAACGTAAATATAGCCCATTACAATAGGAGTCGACTTCCATTAACGTAAATATAGCCCATTACAATAGGAGTCGACTTCCATTAACGTAAATATAGCCCATTACAATAGGAGTCGACTTCCATTAACGTAAATATAACCCATTACAATAGGAGTCGACTTCCTTTAACGTAAATATAGCCCATTACAATAGGAGTCGACTTCCATTAACGTAAATATAGCCCATTACAATAGGAGTCGACTTCCATTAACGTAAATATAGCCCATTACAATAGGAGTCGACTTTCGTTAACATAAATATAGCCCATTACAATAAGAGTCGACTTCCATTAACGTAAATATAGCCCATTACAATAGGAGTCGACTTTCGTTAACATAAATATAACCCATTACAATAGGTGTCGACTTCCTTTAACGTAAATATAACCCATTACAATAGGAGTCGACTTCCATTAACGTAAATATAACCCATTACAATAGGAGTCGACTTCCTTTAACGTAAATATAACCCATTACAATAGGAGTCGACTTCCATTAACGTAAATATAACCCATTACAATAGGAGTCGACTTCCTTTAACGTAAATATAGCCCATTACAATAAGAGTCGACTTCCATTAACGTAAATATAGCCCATTACAATAGGAGTCGATTTTCGTTAACATAAATATAACCCATTACAATAGGTGTCGACTTTCGTTAACATAAATATAGCCCATTACAATAGGAGTCGACTTTCGTTAACATGAATATAGCCCATTACAATAGGAGTCGACTTCCATTAACGTAAATATAACCCATTACAATAGGAGTCGACTTCCTTTAACGTAAATATAGCCCATTACAATAGGAGTCGACTTCCATTAACGTAAATATAATCCATTTCAATAGGAGTCGACTTCCATTAACGTAAATATAACCCATTACAATAGGAGTCGACTTCCTTTAACGTAAATATAGCCCATTACAATAGGAGTCGACTTTCGTTAACATAAATATAACCCATTACAATAGGTGTCGACTTCCTTTAACGTAAATATAACCCATTACAATAGGAGTCGACTTCCATTAACGTAAATATAACCCATTACAATAGGAGTCGACTTTCGTTAACATGAATATAGCCCATTTCAATAGGAGTCGACTTCCATTAACGTAAATATAACCCATTACAATAGGAGTCGACTTCCTTTAACGTAAATATAGCCCATTACAATAGGAGTCGACTTCCTTTAACGTAAATATAGCCCATTACAATAGGAGTCGACTTCCATTAACGTAAATATAGCCCATTACAATAGGAGTCGACTTTCGTTAACATGAATATAGCCCATTACAATAGGAGTCGACTTCCATTAACGTAAATATAACCCATTACAATAGGAGTCGACTTCCTTTAACGTAAATATAGCCCATTACAATAGGAGTCGACTTTCGTTAACGTAAATATAGCCCATTACAATAGGAGTCGACTTCCATTAACGTAAATATAGCCCATTACAATAGGAGTCGACTTCCATTAACGTAAATATAGCCCATTACAATAGGAGTCGACTTCCATTAACGTAAATATAACCCATTACAATAGGAGTCGACTTCCTTTAACGTAAATATAGCCCATTTCAATAGGAGTCGACTTCCATTAACGTAAATATAGCCCATTACAATAGGAGTCGACTTCCATTAACGTAAATATAACCCATTACAATAGGAGTCGACTTCCATTAACGTAAATATAACCCATTACAATAGGAGTCGACTTCCATTAACGTAAATATAGCCCATTACAATAGGAGTCGACTTTCGTTAACATGAATATAGCCCATTACAATAGGAGTCGACTTCCATTAACGTAAATATAGCCCATTACAATAGGAGTCGACTTCCTTTAACGTAAATATAGCCCATTACAATAGGAGTCGACTTCCATTAACGTAAATATAGCCCATTACAATAGGAGTCGACTTTCGTTAACATGAATATAGCCCATTACAATAGGAGTCGACTTCCATTAACGTAAATATAACCCATTACAATAGGAGTCGACTTCCATTAACGTAAATATAGCCCATTACAATAGGAGTCGACTTCCATTAACGTAAATATAACCCATTACAATAGGAGTCGACTTCCATTAACGTAAATATAGCCCATTACAATAGGAGTCGACTTCCATTAACGTAAATATAGCCCATTACAATAGGAGTCGACTTCCATTAACGTAAATATAGCCCATTACAATAGGAGTCGACTTCCATTAACGTAAATATAGCCCATTACAATAGGAGTCGACTTCCATTAACGTAAATATAACCCATTACAATAGGAGTCGACTTCCTTTAACGTAAATATAGCCCATTTCAGTAGGAGTCGACTTCCATTAACGTAAATATAGCCCATTACAATAGGAGTCGACTTCCATTAACGTAAATATAGCCCATTACAATAGGAGTCGACTTCCATTAACGTAAATATAGCCCATTACAATAGGAGTCGACTTCCATTAACGTAAATATAGCCCATTACAATAGAAGTCGACTTCCATTAACGTAAATATAGCCCATTACAATAGGAGTCGACTTCCATTAACGTAAATATAGCCCATTACAATAGGAGTCGACTTTCGTTAACATGAATATAGCCCATTACAATAGGAGTCGACTTCCATTAACGTAAATATAACCCATTACAATAGGAGTCGACTTCCTTTAACGTAAATATAGCCCATTACAATAGGAGTCGACTTCCATTAACGTAAATATAGCCCATTACAATAGGAGTCGACTTCCATTAACGTAAATATGACCCATTACAATAGGAGTCGACTTCCTTTAACGTAAATATAACCCATTACAATAGGAGTCGACTTCCATTAACGTAAATATAACCCATTACAATAGGAGTCGACTTCCATTACCGTAAATATAGCCCATTACAATAGGAGTCGACTTCCATTAACGTAAATATAGCCCATTACAATAGGAGTCGACTTCCATTAACGTAAATATAACCCATTACAATAGGAGTCGACTTCCTTTAACGTAAATATAACCCATTACAATAGGAGTCGACTTCCATTAACGTAAATATAACCCATTACAATAGGAGTCGACTTCCATTAACGTAAATATAGCCAATTACAATAGGAGTCGACTTCCATTAACGTAAATATAGCCCATTACAATAGGAGTCGACTTCCATTAACGTAAATATAGCCCATTACAATAGGAGTCGACTTTCGTTAACATAAATATAGCCCATTACAATAGGAGTCGACTTCCATTAACGTAAATATAGCCCAATACAATAGGAGTCGACTTCCATTAACGTAAATATAGCCCATTACAATAGGAGTCGACTTCCATTAACGTAAATATAGCCCATTACAATAGGAGTCGACTTCCATTAACGTAAATATAACCCATTACAATAGGAGTCGACTTCCTTTAACGTAAATATAACCCATTACAATAGGAGTCGACTTCCATTAACGTAAATATAACCCATTACAATAGGAGTCGACTTCCATTAACGTAAATATAGCCAATTACAATAGGAGTCGACTTCCATTAACGTAAATATAGCCCATTACAATAGGAGTCGACTTTTGTTAACATAAATATAGCCCATTACAATAGGAGTCGACTTCCATTAACGTAAATATAGCCCATTACAATAGGAGTCGACTTCCATTAACGTAAATATAGCCCATTACAATAGGAGTCGACTTCCATTAACGTAAATATAACCCATTACAATAGGAGTCGACTTCCTTTAACGTAAATATAACCCATTACAATAGGAGTCGACTTCCATTAACGTAAATATAACCCATTACAATAGGAGTCGACTTCCATTAACGTAAATATAGCCAATTACAATAGGAGTCGACTTCCATTAACGTAAATATAGCCCATTACAATAGGAGTCGACTTTTGTTAACATAAATATAGCCCATTACAATAGGAGTCGACTTCCATTAACGTAAATATAGCCCATTACAATAGGAGTCGACTTTCGTTAACATAAATATAACCCATTACAATAGGTGTCGACTTCCTTTAACGTAAATATAACCCATTACAATAGGAGTCGACTTCCATTAACGTAAATATAGCCCATTACAATAGGAGTCGACTTCCATTAACGTAAATATAACCCATTACAATAGGAGTCGACTTCCATTAACGTAAATATAACCCATTACAATAGGAGTCGACTTTCGTTAACATGAATATAGCCCATTTCAATAGGAGTCGACTTCCATTAACGTAAATATAACCCATTACAATAGGAGTCGACTTCCTTTAACGTAAATATAGCCCATTACAATAGGAGTCGACTTCCTTTAACGTAAATATAGCCCATTACAATAGAAGTCGACTTTCGTTAACGTAAATATAGCCCATTACAATAGGAGTCGACTTCCATTAACGTAAATATAGCCCATTACAATAGGAGTCGACTTTCGTTAACGTAAATATAGCCCATTACAATAGGAGTCGACTTCCTTTAACGTAAATATAGCCCATTACAATAGGAGTCGACTTCCTTTAACGTAAATATAGCCCATTACAATAGAAGTCGACTTTCGTTAACGTAAATATAGCCCATTACAATAGGAGTCGACTTCCTTTAACGTAAATATAGCCCATTACAATAGGAGTCGACTTCCTTTAACGTAAATATAGCCCATTACAATAGGAGTCGACTTCCTTTAACGTAAATATAGCCCATTACAATAGAAGTCGACTTTCGTTAACGTAAATATAGCCCATTACAATAGGAGTCGACTTCCATTAACGTAAATATAGCCCATTACAATAGGAGTCGACTTCCATTAACGTAAATATAGCCCATTACAATAGGAGTCGACTTCCTTTAACGTAAATATAGCCCATTACAATAGGAATCGACTTCCTTTAACGTAAATATAGCCCATTACAATAGGAGTCGACTTCCATTAACGTAAATATAACCCATTACAATAGGAGTCGACTTCCTTTAACGTAAATATAGCCCATTACAATAGGAGTCGACTTCCTTTAACGTAAATATAGCCCATTACAATAGAAGTCGACTTTCGTTAACATGAATATAGCCCATTACAATAGGAGTCGACTTCCATTAACGTAAATATAACCCATTACAATAGGAGTCGACTTCCTTTAACGTAAATATAGCCCATTACAATAGGAGTCGACTTTCGTTAACGTAAATATAGCCCATTACAATAGGAGTCGACTTCCATTAACGTAAATATAGCCCATTACAATAGGAGTCGACTTCCATTAACGTAAATATAGCCCATTACAATAGGAGTCGACTTCCATTAACGTAAATATAACCCATTACAATAGGAGTCGACTTCCTTTAACGTAAATATAGCCCATTACAATAGGAGTCGACTTCCATTAACGTAAATATAGCCCATTACAATAGGAGTCGACTTCCATTAACGTAAATATAGCCCATTACAATAGGAGTCGACTTTCGTTAACATAAATATAGCCCATTACAATAAGAGTCGACTTCCATTAACGTAAATATAGCCCATTACAATAGGAGTCGACTTTCGTTAACATAAATATAACCCATTACAATAGGAGTCGACTTCCATTAACGTAAATATAACCCATTACAATAGGAGTCGACTTCCTTTAACGTAAATATAGCCCATTACAATAAGAGTCGACTTCCATTAACGTAAATATAGCCCATTACAATAGGAGTCGACTTTCGTTAACATAAATATAACCCATTACAATAGGTGTCGACTTTCGTTAACATAAATATAGCCCATTACAATAGGAGTCGACTTTCGTTAACATGAATATAGCCCATTACAATAGGAGTCGACTTCCATTAACGTAAATATAACCCATTACAATAGGAGTCGACTTCCTTTAACGTAAATATAGCCCATTACAATAGGAGTCGACTTCCATTAACGTAAATATAATCCATTTCAATAGGAGTCGACTTCCATTAACGTAAATATAACCCATTACAATAGGAGTCGACTTCCTTTAACGTAAATATAGCCCATTACAATAGGAGTCGACTTTCGTTAACATAAATATAACCCATTACAATAGGTGTCGACTTCCTTTAACGTAAATATAACCCATTACAATAGGAGTCGACTTCCATTAACGTAAATATAACCCATTACAATAGGAGTCGACTTTCGTTAACATGAATATAGCCCATTTCAATAGGAGTCGACTTCCATTAACGTAAATATAACCCATTACAATAGGAGTCGACTTCCTTTAACGTAAATATAGCCCATTACAATAGGAGTCGACTTCCTTTAACGTAAATATAGCCCATTACAATAGGAGTCGACTTCCATTAACGTAAATATAGCCCATTACAATAGGAGTCGACTTTCGTTAACATGAATATAGCCCATTACAATAGGAGTCGACTTCCATTAACGTAAATATAACCCATTACAATAGGAGTCGACTTCCTTTAACGTAAATATAGCCCATTACAATAGGAGTC
The DNA here is from genome assembly GCA_936450465.1 of Gibbula magus. NCBI lineage: Eukaryota > Metazoa > Mollusca > Gastropoda > Trochida > Trochidae > Gibbula > Gibbula magus. Next base: position 22,256,603 of record OW388289.1, on the reverse strand, counting down.
GACTTTCGTTAACGTAAATATAGCCCATTACAATAGGAGTCGACTTCCATTAACGTAAATATAGCCCATTACAATAGGAGTCGACTTCCATTAACGTAAATATAGCCCATTACAATAGGAGTCGACTTCCATTAACGTAAATATAACCCATTACAATAGGAGTCGACTTCCTTTAACGTAAATATAGCCCATTTCAATAGGAGTCGACTTCCATTAACGTAAATATAGCCCATTACAATAGGAGTCGACTTTCGTTAACATGAATATAGCCCATTACAATAGGAGTCGACTTCCATTAACGTAAATATAGCCCATTACAATAGGAGTCGACTTCCTTTAACGTAAATATAGCCCATTACAATAGGAGTCGACTTCCATTAACGTAAATATAGCCCATTACAATAGGAGTCGACTTTCGTTAACATGAATATAGCCCATTACAATAGGAGTCGACTTCCATCAACGTAAATATAACCCATTACAATAGGAGTCGACTTCCATTAACGTAAATATAGCCCATTACAATAGGAGTCGACTTCCATTAACGTAAATATAACCCATTACAATAGGAGTCGACTTCCATTAACGTAAATATAGCCCATTACAATAGGAGTCGACTTCCATTAACGTAAATATAGCCCATTACAAAAGGAGTCGAATTCCATTAACGTAAATATAGCCGATTACAAAAGGAGTCGAATTCCATTAACGTAAATATAGCCCATTTCAATAGGAGTCGACTTCCATTAACGTAAATAGATCCCATTACAATAGGAATCGACTTCCATTAACGTAAATATAGCCCATTACAATAGGAGTCGACTTCCATTAACGTAAATATAGCCCATTACAATAGGAGTCGACTTCAATTAACGTAAATATAGCCCATTACAATAGGAGTCGACTTCCATTAACGTAAATATAACCCATTACAATAGGAGTCGACTTCCATTAACGTAAATATAGCCCATTACAAAAGGAGTCGAATTCCATTAACGTAAATATAGCCCATTTCAATAGGAGTCGGCTTCCATTAACGTAAATAGATCCCATTACAATAGGAGTCGACTTCCATTAACGTAAATATAGCCCATTACAATAGGAGTCGACTTCCTTTAACGTAAATATAGCCCATTACAATAGGAGTCGACTTCCATCAACGTAAACATAGCCCATTACAATAGGAGTCGACTTCCATCAACGTAAATATAGCCCATTACAATAGGAGTCGACTTCCATTAACGTAAATATAGCCAATTCCAATAGGAGTCGACTTCCATTAACATAAATATAACCCATTACAATAGGAGTCGACTTCCATTAACGTAAATATAACCCATTACAATAGGAGTCGACTTCCTTTAACGTAAATATAGCCCATTACAATAGGAGTCGACTTCCATTAACGTAAATATAGCCCATTACAATAGGAGTCGACTTTCGTTAACATAAATATAGCCCATTACAATAAGAGTCGACTTCCATTAACGTAAATATAGCCCATTACAATAGGAGTAGACTTTCGTTAACATAAATATAACCCATTACAATAGGTGTCGACTTCATTTAACGTAAATATAACCCATTACAATAGGAGTCGACTTTCGTTAACATGAATATAGCCCATTACAATAGGAGTCGACTTCCATTAACGTAAATATAACCCATTACAATAGGAGTCGACTTCCTTTAACGTAAATATAGCCCATTACAATAGGAGTCGACTTCCATTAACGTAAATATAGCCCATTACAATAGGAGTCGACTTCCATTAACGTAAATATAGCCCATTACAATAGGAGTCGACTTTCGTTAACATAAATATAGCCCATTACAATAAGAGTCGACTTCCATTAACGTAAATATAGCCCATTACAATAGGAGTCGACTTTCGTTAACATAAATATAACCCATTACAATAGGAGTCGACTTCCTTTAACGTAAATATAACCCATTACAATAGGAGTCGACTTCCATTAACGTAAATATAGCCCATTACAATAGGAGTCGACTTCCATTAACGTAAATATAACCCACTACAATAGGAGTCGACTTCCTTTAACGTAAATATAGCCCATTACAATAAGAGTCGACTTCCATTAACGTAAATATAGCCCATTACAATAGGAGTCGACTTTCGTTAACATAAATATAACCCATTACAATAGGTGTCGACTTTCGTTAACATAAATATAGCCCATTACAATAGGAGTCGACTTTCGTTAACATGAATATAGCCCATTACAATAGGAGTCGACTTCCATTAACGTAAATATAACCCATTACAATAGGAGTCGACTTCCTTTAACGTAAATATAGCCCATTACAATAGGAGTCGACTTCCATTAACGTAAATATAATCCATTTCAATAGGAGTCGACTTCCATTAACGTAAATATAACCCATTACAATAGGAGTCGACTTCCTTTAACGTAAATATAGCCCATTACAATAGGAGTCGACTTTCGTTAACATAAATATAACCCATTACAATAGGTGTCGACTTCCTTTAACGTAAATATAACCCATTACAATAGGAGTCGACTTCCATTAACGTAAATATAGCCCATTACAATAGGAGTCGACTTCCATTAACGTAAATATAACCCATTACAATAGGAGTCGACTTCCTTTAACGTAAATATAACCCATTACAATAGGAGTCGACTTTCGTTAACATGAATATAGCCCATTACAATAGGAGTCGACTTCCATTAACGTAAATATAACCCATTACAATAGGAGTCGACTTCCTTTAACGTAAATATAGCCCATTACAATAGGAGTCGACTTCCTTTAACGTAAATATAGCCCATTACAATAGGAGTCGACTTTCGTTAACGTAAATATAGCCCATTACAATAGGAGTCGACTTCCATTAACGTAAATATAGCCCATTACAATAGGAGTCGACTTTCGTTAACGTAAATATAGCCCATTACAATAGGAGTCGACTTCCTTTAACGTAAATATAGCCCATTACAATAGGAGTCGACTTCCTTTAACGTAAATATAGCCCATTACAATAGAAGTCGACTTTCGTTAACGTAAATATAGCCCATTACAATAGGAGTCGACTTCCTTTAACGTAAATATAGCCCATTACAATAGGAGTCGACTTCCTTTAACGTAAATATAGCCCATTACAATAGGAGTCGACTTCCTTTAACGTAAATATAGCCCATTACAATAGAAGTCGACTTTCGTTAACGTAAATATAGCCCATTACAATAGGAGTCGACTTCCATTAACGTAAATATAGCCCATTACAATAGGAGTCGACTTCCATTAACGTAAATATAGCCCATTACAATAGGAGTCGACTTCCTTTAACGTAAATATAGCCCATTACAATAGGAGTCGACTTCCTTTAACGTAAATATAGCCCATTACAATAGGAGTCGACTTCCATTAACGTAAATATAACCCATTACAATAGGAGTCGACTTCCTTTAACGTAAATATAGCCCATTACAATAGGAGTCGACTTCCTTTAACGTAAATATAGCCCATTACAATAGGAGTCGACTTCCTTTAACGTAAATATAGCCCATTACAATAGGAGTCGACTTCCTTTAACATGAATATAGCCCATTACAATAGGAGTCGACTTCCTTTAACGTAAATATAGCCCATTACAATAGAAGTCGACTTTCGTTAACATGAATATAGCCCATTACAATAGGAGTCGACTTCCATTAACGTAAATATAACCCATTACAATAGGAGTCGACTTCCTTTAACGTAAATATAGCCCATTACAATAGGAGTCGACTTTCGTTAACGTAAATATAGCCCATTACAATAGGAGTCGACTTCCATTAACGTAAATATAGCCCATTACAATAGGAGTCGACTTCCATTAACGTAAATATAGCCCATTACAATAGGAGTCGACTTCCATTAACGTAAATATAACCCATTACAATAGGAGTCGACTTCCTTTAACGTAAATATAGCCCATTACAATAGGAGTCGACTTCCATTAACGTAAATATAGCCCATTACAATAGGAGTCGACTTCCATTAACGTAAATATAGCCCATTACAATAGGAGTCGACTTCCATTAACGTAAATATAACCCATTACAATAGGAGTCGACTTCCATTAACGTAAATATAGCCCATTACAATAGGAGTCGACTTCCATTAACGTAAATATAGCCCATTACAATAGGAGTCGACTTCCATTAACGTAAATATAACCCATTACAATAGGAGTCGACTTCCTTTAACGTAAATATAGCCCATTACAATAGGAGTCGACTTCCATTAACGTAAATATAGCCCATTACAATAGGAGTCGACTTCCATTAACGTAAATATAGCCCATTACAATAGGAGTCGACTTTCGTTAACATAAATATAGCCCATTACAATAAGAGTCGACTTCCATTAACGTAAATATAGCCCATTACAATAGGAGTCGACTTTCGTTAACATAAATATAACCCATTACAATAGGTGTCGACTTCCTTTAACGTAAATATAACCCATTACAATAGGAGTCGACTTCCATTAACGTAAATATAGCCCATTACAATAGGAGTCGACTTCCATTAACGTAAATATAACCCATTACAATAGGAGTCGACTTCCATTAACGTAAATATAGCCCATTACAATAGGAGTCGACTGCCATTAACGTAAATATAGCCCATTACAATAGGAGTCGACTTCCATTAACGTAAATATAACCCATTACAATAGGAGTCGACTTCCTTTAACGTAAATATAGCCCATTACAATAGGAGTCGACTTCCATTAACGTAAATATAGCCCATTACAATAGGAGTCGACTTCCATTAACGTAAATATAGCCCATTACAATAGGAGTCGACTTTCGTTAACATAAATATAGCCCATTACAATAAGAGTCGACTTCCATTAACGTAAATATAGCCCATTACAATAGGAGTCGACTTTCGTTAACATAAATATAACCCATTACAATAGGTGTCGACTTCCTTTAACGTAAATATAACCCATTACAATAGGAGTCGACTTCCATTAACGTAAATATAACCCATTACAATAGGAGTCGACTTCCTTTAACGTAAATATAACCCATTACAATAGGAGTCGACTTCCATTAACGTAAATATAACCCATTACAATAGGAGTCGACTTCCTTTAACGTAAATATAGCCCATTACAATAAGAGTCGACTTCCATTAACGTAAATATAGCCCATTACAATAGGAGTCGACTTTCGTTAACATAAATATAACCCATTACAATAGGTGTCGACTTTCGTTAACATAAATATAGCCCATTACAATAGGAGTCGACTTTCGTTAACATGAATATAGCCCATTACAATAGGAGTCGACTTCCATTAACGTAAATATAACCCATTACAATAGGAGTCGACTTCCTTTAACGTAAATATAGCCCATTACAATAGGAGTCGACTTCCATTAACGTAAATATAACCCATTACAATAGGAGTCGACTTCCATTAACGTAAATATAACCCATTACAATAGGAGTCGACTTCCTTTAACGTAAATATAGCCCATTACAATAGGAGTCGACTTTCGTTAACATAAATATAACCCATTACAATAGGTGTCGACTTCCTTTAACGTAAATATAACCCATTACAATAGGAGTCGACTTCCATTAACGTAAATATAACCCATTACAATAGGAGTCGACTTTCGTTAACATGAATATAGCCCATTTCAATAGGAGTCGACTTCCATTAACGTAAATATAACCCATTACAATAGGAGTCGACTTCCTTTAACGTAAATATAGCCCATTACAATAGGAGTCGACTTCCTTTAACGTAAATATAGCCCATTACAATAGAAGTCGACTTCCATTAACGTAAATATAGCCCATTACAATAGGAGTCGACTTTCGTTAACATGAATATAGCCCATTACAATAGGAGTCGACTTCCATTAACGTAAATATAACCCATTACAATAGGAGTCGACTTCCTTTAACGTAAATATAGCCCATTACAATAGAAGTCGACTTTCGTTAACGTAAATATAGCCCATTACAATAGGAGTCGACTTCCATTAACGTAAATATAGCCCATTACAATAGGAGTCGACTTCCATTAACGTAAATATAGCCCATTACAATAGGAGTCGACTTCCTTTAACGTAAATATAGCCCATTACAATAGGAGTCGACTTCCTTTAACGTAAATATAGCCCATTACAATAGGAGTCGACTTCCATTAACGTAAATATAACCCATTACAATAGGAGTCGACTTCCTTTAACGTAAATATAGCCCATTACAATAGGAGTCGACTTCCTTTAACGTAAATATAGCCCATTACAATAGGAGTCGACTTCCTTTAACGTAAATATAGCCCATTACAATAGGAGTCGACTTCCTTTAACATGAATATAGCCCATTACAATAGGAGTCGACTTCCTTTAACGTAAATATAGCCCATTACAATAGAAGTCGACTTTCGTTAACATGAATATAGCCCATTACAATAGGAGTCGACTTCCATTAACGTAAATATAACCCATTACAATAGGAGTCGACTTCCTTTAACGTAAATATAGCCCATTACAATAGGAGTCGACTTTCGTTAACGTAAATATAGCCCATTACAATAGGAGTCGACTTCCATTAACGTAAATATAGCCCATTACAATAGGAGTCGACTTCCATTAACGTAAATATAGCCCATTACAATAGGAGTCGACTTCCATTAACGTAAATATAACCCATTACAATAGGAGTCGACTTCCTTTAACGTAAATATAGCCCATTACAATAGGAGTCGACTTCCATTAACGTAAATATAGCCCATTACAATAGGAGTCGACTTCCATTAACGTAAATATAGCCCATTACAATAGGAGTCGACTTTCGTTAACATAAATATAGCCCATTACAATAAGAGTCGACTTCCATTAACGTAAATATAGCCCATTACAATAGGAGTCGACTTTCGTTAACATAAATATAACCCATTACAATAGGTGTCGACTTCCTTTAACGTAAATATAACCCATTACAATAGGAGTCGACTTCCATTAACGTAAATATAACCCATTACAATAGGAGTCGACTTCCTTTAACGTAAATATAACCCATTACAATAGGAGTCGACTTCCATTAACGTAAATATAACCCATTACAATAGGAGTCGACTTCCTTTAACGTAAATATAGCCCATTACAATAAGAGTCGACTTCCATTAACGTAAATATAGCCCATTACAATAGGAGTCGACTTTCGTTAACATAAATATAACCCATTACAATAGGTGTCGACTTTCGTTAACATAAATATAGCCCATTACAATAGGAGTCGACTTTCGTTAACATGAATATAGCCCATTACAATAGGAGTCGACTTCCATTAACGTAAATATAACCCATTACAATAGGAGTCGACTTCCTTTAACGTAAATATAGCCCATTACAATAGGAGTCGACTTCCATTAACGTAAATATAATCCATTTCAATAGGAGTCGACTTCCATTAACGTAAATATAACCCATTACAATAGGAGTCGACTTCCTTTAACGTAAATATAGCCCATTACAATAGGAGTAGACTTTCGTTAACATAAATATAACCCATTACAATAGGTGTCGACTTCCTTTAACGTAAATATAACCCATTACAATAGGAGTCGACTTCCATTAACGTAAATATAACCCATTACAATAGGAGTCGACTTTCGTTAACATGAATATAGCCCATTTCAATAGGAGTCGACTTCCATTAACGTAAATATAACCCATTACAATAGGAGTCGACTTCCTTTAACGTAAATATAGCCCATTACAATAGGAGTCGACTTCCTTTAACGTAAATATAGCCCATTACAATAGAAGTCGACTTCCATTAACGTAAATATAGCCCATTACAATAGGAGTCGACTTTCGTTAACATGAATATAGCCCATTACAATAGGAGTCGACTTCCATTAACGTAAATATAACCCATTACAATAGGAGTCGACTTCCTTTAACGTAAATATAGCCCATTACAATAGGAGTCGACTTTCGTTAACGTAAATATAGCCCATTACAATAGGAGTCGACTTCCATTAACGTAAATATAGCCCATTACAATAGGAGTCGACTTCCATTAACGTAAATATAGCCCATTACAATAGGAGTCGACTTCCATTAACGTAAATATAACCCATTACAATAGGAGTCGACTTCCTTTAACGTAAATATAGCCCATTTCAATAGGAGTCGACTTCCATTAACGTAAATATAGCCCATTACAATAGGAGTCGACTTCCATTAACGTAAATATAACCCATTACAATAGGAGTCGACTTCCATTAACGTAAATATAACCCATTACAATAGGAGTCGACTTCCATTAACGTAAATATAGCCCATTACAATAGGAGTCGACTTTCGTTAACATGAATATAGCCCATTACAATAGGAGTCGACTTCCATTAACGTAAATATAGCCCATTACAATAGGAGTCGACTTCCTTTAACGTAAATATAGCCCATTACAATAGGAGTCGACTTCCATTAACGTAAATATAGCCCATTACAATAGGAGTCGACTTTCGTTAACATGAATATAGCCCATTACAATAGGAGTCGACTTCCATTAACGTAAATATAACCCATTACAATAGGAGTCGACTTCCATTAACGTAAATATAGCCCATTACAATAGGAGTCGACTTCCATTAACGTAAATATAACCCATTACAATAGGAGTCGACTTCCATTAACGTAAATATAGCCCATTACAATAGGAGTCGACTTCCATTAACGTAAATATAGCCCATTACAATAGGAGTCGACTTCCATTAACGTAAATATAGCCCATTACAATAGGAGTCGACTTCCATTAACGTAAATATAGCCCATTACAATAGGAGTCGACTTCCATTAACGTAAATATAACCCATTACAATAGGAGTCGACTTCCTTTAACGTAAATATAGCCCATTTCAGTAGGAGTCGACTTCCATTAACGTAAATATAGCCCATTACAATAGGAGTCGACTTCCATTAACGTAAATATAGCCCATTACAATAGGAGTCGACTTCCATTAACGTAAATATAGCCCATTACAATAGGAGTCGACTTCCATTAACGTAAATATAGCCCATTACAATAGAAGTCGACTTCCATTAACGTAAATATAGCCCATTACAATAGGAGTCGACTTCCATTAACGTAAATATAGCCCATTACAATAGGAGTCGACTTTCGTTAACATGAATATAGCCCATTACAATAGGAGTCGACTTCCATTAACGTAAATATAACCCATTACAATAGGAGTCGACTTCCTTTAACGTAAATATAGCCCATTACAATAGGAGTCGACTTCCATTAACGTAAATATAACCCATTACAATAGGAGTCGACTTCCTTTAACGTAAATATAACCCATTACAATAGGAGTCGACTTCCATTAACGTAAATATAACCCATTACAATAGGAGTCGACTTCCATTAACGTAAATATAGCCAATTACAATAGGAGTCGACTTCCATTAACGTAAATATAGCCCATTACAATAGGAGTCGACTTTTGTTAACATAAATATAGCCCATTACAATAGGAGTCGACTTCCATTAACGTAAATATAGCCCATTACAATAGGAGTCGACTTTCGTTAACATAAATATAACCCATTACAATAGGTGTCGACTTCCTTTAACGTAAATATAACCCATTACAATAGGAGTCGACTTCCATTAACGTAAATATAGCCCATTACAATAGGAGTCGACTTCCATTAACGTAAATATAACCCATTACAATAGGAGTCGACTTCCTTTAACGTAAATATAACCCATTACAATAGGAGTCGACTTTCGTTAACATGAATATAGCCCATTTCAATAGGAGTCGACTTCCATTAACGTAAATATAACCCATTACAATAGGAGTCGACTTCCTTTAACGTAAATATAGCCCATTACAATAGGAGTCGACTTCCTTTAACGTAAATATAGCCCATTACAATAGAAGTCGACTTTCGTTAACGTAAATATAGCCCATTACAATAGGAGTCGACTTCCATTAACGTAAATATAGCCCATTACAATAGGAGTCGACTTTCGTTAACGTAAATATAGCCCATTACAATAGGAGTCGACTTCCTTTAACGTAAATATAGCCCATTACAATAGGAGTCGACTTCCTTTAACGTAAATATAGCCCATTACAATAGAAGTCGACTTTCGTTAACGTAAATATAGCCCATTACAATAGGAGTCGACTTCCTTTAACGTAAATATAGCCCATTACAATAGGAGTCGACTTCCTTTAACGTAAATATAGCCCATTACAATAGGAGTCGACTTCCTTTAACGTAAATATAGCCCATTACAATAGAAGTCGACTTTCGTTAACGTAAATATAGCCCATTACAATAGGAGTCGACTTCCATTAACGTAAATATAGCCCATTACAATAGGAGTCGACTTCCATTAACGTAAATATAGCCCATTACAATAGGAGTCGACTTCCTTTAACGTAAATATAGCCCATTACAATAGGAGTCGACTTCCTTTAACGTAAATATAGCCCATTACAATAGGAGTCGACTTCCATTAACGTAAATATAACCCATTACAATAGGAGTCGACTTCCTTTAACGTAAATATAGCCCATTACAATAGGAGTCGACTTCCTTTAACGTAAATATAGCCCATTACAATAGAAGTCGACTTTCGTTAACATGAATATAGCCCATTACAATAGGAGTCGACTTCCATTAACGTAAATATAACCCATTACAATAGGAGTCGACTTCCTTTAACGTAAATATAGCCCATTACAATAGGAGTCGACTTTCGTTAACGTAAATATAGCCCATTACAATAGGAGTCGACTTCCATTAACGTAAATATAGCCCATTACAATAGGAGTCGACTTCCTTTAACGTAAATATAGCCCATTACAATAGGAGTCGACTTCCATTAACGTAAATATAACCCATTACAATAGGAGTCGACTTCCTTTAACGTAAATATAGCCCATTACAATAGGAGTCGACTTCCATTAACGTAAATATAGCCCATTACAATAGGAGTCGACTTCCATTAACGTAAATATAGCCCATTACAATAGGAGTCGACTTTCGTTAACATAAATATAGCCCATTACAATAAGAGTCGACTTCCATTAACGTAAATATAGCCCATTACAATAGGAGTCGACTTTCGTTAACATAAATATAACCCATTACAATAGGAGTCGACTTCCATTAACGTAAATATAACCCATTACAATAGGAGTCGACTTCCTTTAACGTAAATATAGCCCATTACAATAAGAGTCGACTTCCATTAACGTAAATATAGCCCATTACAATAGGAGTCGACTTCCTTTAACGTAAATATAACCCATTACAATAGGTGTCGACTTTCGTTAACATAAATATAGCCCATTACAATAGGAGTCGACTTTCGTTAACATGAATATAGCCCATTACAATAGGAGTCGACTTCCATTAACGTAAATATAACCCATTACAATAGGAGTCGACTTCCTTTAACGTAAATATAGCCCATTACAATAGGAGTCGACTTCCATTAACGTAAATATAATCCATTTCAATAGGAGTCGACTTCCATTAACGTAAATATAACCCATTACAATAGGAGTCGACTTCCTTTAACGTAAATATAGCCCATTACAATAGGAGTCGACTTTCGTTAACATAAATATAACCCATTACAATAGGTGTCGACTTCCTTTAACGTAAATATAACCCATTACAATAGGAGTCGACTTCCATTAACGTAAATATAACCCATTACAATAGGAGTCGACTTTCGTTAACATGAATATAGCCCATTTCAATAGGAGTCGACTTCCATTAACGTAAATATAACCCATTACAATAGGAGTCGACTTCCTTTAACGTAAATATAGCCCATTACAATAGGAGTCGACTTCCTTTAACGTAAATATAGCCCATTACAATAGAAGTCGACTTCCATTAACGTAAATATAGCCCATTACAATAGGAGTCGACTTTCGTTAACATGAATATAGCCCATTACAATAGGAGTCGACTTCCATTAACGTAAATATAACCCATTACAATAGGAGTCGACTTCCATTAACGTAAATATAGCCCATTACAATAGGAGTCGACTTTCGTTAACGTAAATATAGCCCATTACAATAGGAGTCGACTTCCATTAACGTAAATATAGCCCATTACAATAGGAGTCGACTTCCATTAACGTAAATATAGCCCATTACAATAGGAGTCGACTTCCATTAACGTAAATATAACCCATTACAATAGGAGTCGACTTCCTTTAACGTAAATATAGCCCATTTCAATAGGAGTCGACTTCCATTAACGTAAATATAGCCCATTACAATAGGAGTCGACTTTCGTTAACATGAATATAGCCCATTACAATAGGAGTCGACTTCCATTAACGTAAATATAGCCCATTACAATAGGAGTCGACTTCCTTTAACGTAAATATAGCCCATTACAATAGGAGTCGACTTCCATTAACGTAAATATAGCCCATTACAATAGGAGTCGACTTTCGTTAACATGAATATAGCCCATTACAATAGGAGTCGACTTCCATTAACGTAAATATAACCCATTACAATAGGAGTCGACTTCCATTAACGTAAATATAGCCCATTACAATAGGAGTCGACTTCCATTAACGTAAATATAACCCATTACAATAGGAGTCGACTTCCATTAACGTAAATATAGCCCATTACAATAGGAGTCGACTTCCATTAACGTAAATATAGCCCATTACAATAGGAGTCGACTTCCATTAACGTAAATATAGCCCATTACAATAGGAGTCGACTTCCATTAACGTAAATATAGCCCATTACAATAGGAGTCGACTTCCATTAACGTAAATATAACCCATTACAATAGGAGTCGACTTCCTTTAACGTAAATATAGCCCATTTCAGTAGGAGTCGACTTCCATTAACGTAAATATAGCCCATTACAATAGGAGTCGACTTCCATTAACGTAAATATAGCCCATTACAATAGGAGTCGACTTCCATTAACGTAAATATAGCCCATTACAATAGGAGTCGACTTCCATTAACGTAAATATAGCCCATTACAATAGAAGTCGACTTCCATTAACGTAAATATAGCCCATTACAATAGGAGTCGACTTCCATTAACGTAAATATAGCCCATTACAATAGGAGTCGACTTTCGTTAACATGAATATAGCCCATTACAATAGGAGTCGACTTCCATTAACGTAAATATAACCCATTACAATAGGAGTCGACTTCCTTTAACGTAAATATAGCCCATTACAATAGGAGTCGACTTCCATTAACGTAAATATAGCCCATTACAATAGGAGTCGACTTCCATTAACGTAAATATAACCCATTACAATAGGAGTCGACTTCCTTTAACGTAAATATAACCCATTACAATAGGAGTCGACTTCCATTAACGTAAATATAACCCATTACAATAGGAGTCGACTTCCATTACCGTAAATATAGCCCATTACAATAGGAGTCGACTTCCATTAACGTAAATATAGCCCATTACAATAGGAGTCGACTTCCATTAACGTAAATATAACCCATTACAATAGGAGTCGACTTCCTTTAACGTAAATATAACCCATTACAATAGGAGTCGACTTCCATTAACGTAAATATAACCCATTACAATAGGAGTCGACTTCCATTAACGTAAATATAGCCAATTACAATAGGAGTCGACTTCCATTAACGTAAATATAGCCCATTACAATAGGAGTCGACTTCCATTAACGTAAATATAGCCCATTACAATAGGAGTCGACTTTCGTTAACATAAATATAGCCCATTACAATAGGAGTCGACTTCCATTAACGTAAATATAGCCCATTACAATAGGAGTCGACTTCCATTAACGTAAATATAGCCCATTACAATAGGAGTCGACTTCCATTAACGTAAATATAGCCCATTACAATAGGAGTCGACTTCCATTAACGTAAATATAACCCATTACAATAGGAGTCGACTTCCTTTAACGTAAATATAACCCATTACAATAGGAGTCGACTTCCATTAACGTAAATATAACCCATTACAATAGGAGTCGACTTCCATTAACGTAAATATAGCCAATTACAATAGGAGTCGACTTCCATTAACGTAAATATAGCCCATTACAATAGGAGTCGACTTTTGTTAACATAAATATAGCCCATTACAATAGGAGTCGACTTCCATTAACGTAAATATAGCCCATTACAATAGGAGTCGACTTCCATTAACGTAAATATAGCCCATTACAATAGGAGTCGACTTTCGTTAACATGAATATAGCCCATTTCAATAGGAGTCGACTTCCATTAACGTAAATATAGCCCATTACAATAGGAGTCGACTTCCATTAACGTAAATATAGCCCATTACAATAGGAGTCGACTTCCTTTAACGTAAATATAGCCAATTACAATAGGAGTCGACTTCCATTAACGTAAATATAGCCCATTACAATAGGAGTCGACTTCCTTTAACGTAAATATAGCCAATTACAAAAGGAGTCGACTTCCATTAACGTAAATATAGCCCATTTCAATAGGAGTCGACTTTCGTTAACATGAATATAGCCCATTTCAATAGGAGTCGACTTCCATTAACGTAAATATAGCCCATTACAATAGGAGTCGACTTTTGTTAACATAAATATAGCCCATTACAATAGGAGTCGACTTCCATTAACGTAAATATAGCCCATTACAATAGGAGTCGACTTCCATTAACGTAAATATAGCCCATTACAATAGGAGTCGACTTTCGTTAACATGAATATAGCCCATTTCAATAGGAGTCGACTTCCATTAACGTAAATATAACCCATTACAATAGGAGTCGACTTCCTTTAACGTAAATATAGCCCATTACAATAGGAGTCGACTTCCATTAACGTAAATATAGCCCATTACAATAGGAGTCGACTTCCATTAACGTAAATATAGCCCATTACAATAGGAGTCGACTTCCTTTAACGTAAATATAGCCAATTACAATAGGAGTCGACTTCCATTAACGTAAATATAGCCCATTACAATAGGAGTCGACTTCCTTTAACGTAAATATAGCCAATTACAATAGGAGTCGACTTCCATTAACGTAAATATAGCCCATTTCAATAGGAGTCGACTTTCGTTAACATGAATATAGCCCATTTCAATAGGAGTCGACTTCCATTAACGTAAATATAACCCATTACAATAGGAGTCGACTTCCATTAACGTAAATATAACCCATTACAATAGGAGTCGACTTCCATTAACGTAAATATAGCCCATTACAATAGGAGTCGACTTCGATTAACGTAAATATAGCCCATTACAATAGGAGTTGACTTTCGTTAACATAAATATAACCCATTACAATAGGTGTCGACTTCCATTAACGTAAATATAACCCATTACAATAGGAGTCGACTTCAATTAACGTAAATATAGCCCATTACAAAAGGAGCCGACTTCCTTTAACGTAAATATAGCCCATTACAATAGGAGTCGACTTCCATTAACGTAAATATAACCCATTACAATAGGAGTCGACTTCCTTTAACGTAAATATAGCCCATTACAATAGGAGTCGACTTCCTTTAACGTAAATATAGCCCATTACAATAGAAGTCGACTTTCGTTAACATGAATATAGCCCATTACAATAGGAGTCGACTTCCATTAACGTAAATATAACCCATTACAATAGGAGTCGACTTCCTTTAACGTAAATATAGCCCATTACAATAGGAGTCGACTTTCGTTAACGTAAATATAGCCCATTACAATAGGAGTCGACTTCCATTAACGTAAATATAGCCCATTACAATAGGAGTCGACTTCCATTAACGTAAATATAGCCCATTACAATAGGAGTCGACTTCCATTAACGTAGATATAACCCATTACAATAGGAGTCGACTTCCTTTAACGTAAATATAGCCCATTTCAATAGGAGTCGACTTCCATTAACGTAAATATAGCCCATTACAATAGGAGTCGACTTTCGTTAACATGAATATAGCCCATTACAATAGGAGTCGACTTCCATTAACGTAAATATAGCCCATTACAATAGGAGTCGACTTCCTTTAACGTAAATATAGCCCATTACAATAGGAGTCGACTTCCATTAACGTAAATATAGCCCATTACAATAGGAGTCGACTTTCGTTAACATGAATATAGCCCATTACAATAGGAGTCGACTTCCATTAACGTAAATATAACCCATTACAATAGGAGTCGACTTCCATTAACGTAAATATAGCCCATTACAATAGGAGTCGACTTCCATTAACGTAAATATAACCCATTACAATAGGAGTCGACTTCCATTAACGTAAATATAGCCCATTACAATAGGAGTCGACTTCCATTAACGTAAATATAGCCCATTACAATAGGAGTCGACTTCCATTAACGTAAATATAGCCCATTACAATAGGAGTCGACTTCCATTAACGTAAATATAGCCCATTACAATAGGAGTCGACTTCCATTAACGTAAATATAACCCATTACAATAGGAGTCGACTTCCTTTAACGTAAATATAGCCCATTTCAGTAGGAGTCGACTTCCATTAACGTAAATATAGCCCATTACAATAGGAGTCGACTTCCATTAACGTAAATATAGCCCATTACAATAGGAGTCGACTTCCATTAACGTAAATATAGCCCATTACAATAGGAGTCGACTTCCATTAACGTAAATATAGCCCATTACAATAGAAGTCGACTTCCATTAACGTAAATATAGCCCATTACAATAGGAGTCGACTTCCATTAACGTAAATATAGCCCATTACAATAGGAGTCGACTTTCGTTAACATGAATATAGCCCATTACAATAGGAGTCGACTTCCATTAACGTAAATATAACCCATTACAATAGGAGTCGACTTCCTTTAACGTAAATATAGCCCATTACAATAGGAGTCGACTTCCATTAACGTAAATATAGCCCATTACAATAGGAGTCGACTTCCATTAACGTAAATATAACCCATTACAATAGGAGTCGACTTCCTTTAACGTAAATATAACCCATTACAATAGGAGTCGACTTCCATTAACGTAAATATAACCCATTACAATAGGAGTCGACTTCCATTACCGTAAATATAGCCCATTACAATAGGAGTCGACTTCCATTAACGTAAATATAGCCCATTACAATAGGAGTCGACTTCCATTAACGTAAATATAACCCATTACAATAGGAGTCGACTTCCTTTAACGTAAATATAACCCATTACAATAGGAGTCGACTTCCATTAACGTAAATATAACCCATTACAATAGGAGTCGACTTCCATTAACGTAAATATAGCCAATTACAATAGGAGTCGACTTCCATTAACGTAAATATAGCCCATTACAATAGGAGTCGACTTCCATTAACGTAAATATAGCCCATTACAATAGGAGTCGACTTTCGTTAACATAAATATAGCCCATTACAATAGGAGTCGACTTCCATTAACGTAAATATAGCCCATTACAATAGGAGTCGACTTCCATTAACGTAAATATAGCCCATTACAATAGGAGTCGACTTCCATTAACGTAAATATAGCCCATTACAATAGGAGTCGACTTCCATTAACGTAAATATAACCCATTACAATAGGAGTCGACTTCCTTTAACGTAAATATAACCCATTACAATAGGAGTCGACTTCCATTAACGTAAATATAACCCATTACAATAGGAGTCGACTTCCATTAACGTAAATATAGCCAATTACAATAGGAGTCGACTTCCATTAACGTAAATATAGCCCATTACAATAGGAGTCGACTTTTGTTAACATAAATATAGCCCATTACAATAGGAGTCGACTTCCATTAACGTAAATATAGCCCATTACAATAGGAGTCGACTTCCATTAACGTAAATATAGCCCATTACAATAGGAGTCGACTTCCATTAACGTAAATATAGCCCATTACAATAGGAGTCGACTTCCATTAACGTAAATATAGCCCATTACAATAGGAGTCGACTTCCTTAACGTAAATATAGCCCATTACAATAGGAGTCGACTTTCGTTAACATGAATATAGCCCATTTCAATAGGAGTCGACTTCCATTAACGTAAATATAGCCCATTACAATAGGAGTCGACTTCCATTAACGTAAATATAGCCCATTACAATAGGAGTCGACTTCCTTTAACGTAAATATAGCCAATTACAATAGGAGTCGACTTCCATTAACGTAAATATAGCCCATTACAATAGGAGTCGACTTCCTTTAACGTAAATATAGCCAATTACAATAGGAGTCGACTTCCATTAACGTAAATATAGCCCATTTCAATAGGAGTCGACTTTCGTTAACATGAATATAGCCCATTTCAATAGGAGTCGACTTCCATTAACGTAAATATAGCCCATTACAATAGGAGTCGACTTTTGTTAACATAAATATAGCCCATTACAATAGGAGTCGACTTCCATTAACGTAAATATAGCCCATTACAATAGGAGTCGACTTCCATTAACGTAAATATAGCCCATTACAATAGGAGTCGACTTTCGTTAACATGAATATAGCCCATTTCAATAGGAGTCGACTTCCATTAACGTAAATATAACCCATTACAATAGGAGTCGACTTCCTTTAACGTAAATATAGCCCATTACAATAGGAGTCGACTTCCATTAACGTAAATATAGCCCATTACAATAGGAGTCGACTTCCATTAACGTAAATATAGCCCATTACAATAGGAGTCGACTTCCATTAACGTAAATATAGCCAATTACAATAGGAGTCGACTTCCATTAACGTAAATATAGCCCATTACAATAGGAGTCGACTTCCTTTAACGTAAATATAGCCAATTACAATAGGAGTCGACTTCCATTAACGTAAATATAGCCCATTTCAATAGGAGTCGACTTTCGTTAACATGAATATAGCCCATTTCAATAGGAGTCGACTTCCATTAACGTAAATATAACCCATTACAATAGGAGTCGACTTCCATTAACGTAAATATAACCCATTACAATAGGAGTCGACTTCCATTAACGTAAATATAGCCCATTACAATAGGAGTCGACTTCGATTAACGTAAATATAGCCCATTACAATAGGAGTTGACTTTCGTTAACATAAATATAACCCATTACAATAGGTGTCGACTTCCATTAACGTAAATATAACCCATTACAATAGGAGTCGACTTCAATTAACGTAAATATAGCCCATTACAAAAGGAGCCGACTTCCTTTAACGTAAATATAGCCCATTACAATAGGAGTCGACTTCCATTAACGTAAATATAGCCCATTACAATAGGAGTCGACTTCCTTTAACGTAAATATAGCCCATTACAATAGGAGTCGACTTCCATTAACGTAAATATAGCCCATTACAATAGGAGTCGACTTCCATTAACGTAAATATAGCCCATTACAAAAGGAGTCGAATTCCATTAACATAAATATAACCCATTACAATAGGTGTCGACTTCCATTAACGTAAATATAGCCCATTGCAATAGGAGTCGACTTCCATTAACGTAAATATAGCCCATTACAATAGGAGTCGACTTCCATTAACGTAAATATAGCCCATTACAATAGGAGTCGACTTCCATTAACGTAAATATAGCCCATTACAATAGGAGTCGACTTTCGTTAACATGAATATAGCCCATTACAATAGGAGTCGACTTCCATTAACGTAAATATAATCCATTACAATAGGAGTCGACTTCCATTAACGTACATATAGCCCATTACAATAGGAGTCGACTTTCGTTAACGTAAATATAGCCCATTACAATAGGAGTCGACTTCCATTAACGTAAATATAGCCCATTTCAATAGGAGTCGACTTCCATTAACGTAAATATAGCCCATTTCAATAGGAGTCGACTTCCATTAACGTAAATATAGCCCATTTCAATAGGAGTCGACTTTCGTTGAAATGGATATAGTTTATCACTATAGGAGTTGACATTCGTTAAAATGAATGTAGTCCTTTACAATACGTTCTTTAATCCTAGTCTTCAATTCAGCCGCACTAAAGGAAATACACGTAGCTCTGTCCTTAGTGGCTTCATATAGTAAATCCAATTTGAAAGAGAGCGTTAGGTTGAAACACGGAAAACTTGTTCGTTGGTCTGACAATCATTCTTTATCTCATTTTAGGTCCTACTTTCAAAAGTAGAATATACTTCTAGTTCTTTCTTTGTAACACAATCTTATTTGGGGCTGTTGTCATAAGAGTTTTATCCAAGAAAAGAAGTTACTAACAACAAAATAGGTGAACACGACCTATATATTTATACATTTACATGTATATGTATACTTAGTGTCATGGTTATTTTGTAGAACGTCAGATCCTTATTCAAGCACGAATATATTGATGATTTGAACTGTGTGCGAACCCACTGTATCAATATCCTGTTCAGTACATTGTGAAGTTAGCCAGGATGTCTAAACGATAAGCTCTCCTTCAGAATGAACAGGGTACGGTAATTATCAGAGCTTACAGGCAGGCACCGGAAATCTGAAGGGAGTAACCTCTGTGGGAAGAGAATGACAGGCAGGAGACACTGAATATTTTCAAGACATCTCCAACATTCCAATATCTACATATACTATATAACTATAAACTAATGTGATTAGATATGGTGAGACATATAAATGATATATGAGATAAGTATATATGACACAACTTATTATTACTTTTGGAACATACTCGTACACTCCATAAAATCGTACACCTGGGGTCAAAAAAAACGAAACCTTATTATCTCGTAAAGAAGTATACACAATCTCATTCATGCTTTTTCTTCAAAAGTTTGTTTTGACATTATGTTTGGTATTTGTTATAATTTCAAGAAATGAGGAAAATATTTACATGCACGATGTCGGCATAATCTACCTACTTGAACTAAATTTAAATTAAAATCGATGTCACATCGTTGCTGTAGGATGTCATAAAATAAGCCAGAAAGCCACATTTCACTTTCCCATCTCGTCTCGTTTTTAAAAACCGTGTTGTTCAGAACGCTGAACTGATAATGTTTTAAAAAAATTACAGTTGACTTAGAGATGAAAGGCGTTTTCACTGATACGGTAATATATAGCTGTTTGATTCGTTTAATGGGTCAGAACTTCAGAAAGACATATTTCTTTGAGATGAGTGTGACAAAATGTCAATAAAATCTTGGAAATGTAAAGAACAACATTAACTTTTTTCTAAATAACAGATGAAACAAGAGTAAGGAATATGTATATCTAAATAATTTAGTTCTGTCATCACTGTCAACTCCCGCCTTTTCAACAATCAGAGCAATAAAAGTAGGCATCGATTGTGAAATTACTGCAAATACTTGCAAGATTGCCTCCTGAATAATCGCCGGATCTAAGCCAATGTTGATAAATATAACGAGTGCCTTGTAGGTTATAAAGACATACAATCATTATCTCTTTTTTAAAAATGCTTCCGGCATAATTATTACGCTTAAAATATCCTTTTAGAGAACTTGTTATTATGTAAGCATGTTTTTTTCAGCGATCTGACTGGTCTAGAGGCGATTACGTGACTGTCGACAGAAAACCTATTGACTCCAGTCCTAGTCTGACCAAAAGCCGTATTGACCTGAGTGACATCAAACGATTGTTACCATGACGTCGTTTGACCGTAGTCCCAGCTGTTCAAACCAAATTACATTTTTTGACTGTATTTCATTGCTTTTATTTCGTTTATGTATTGAATACATAATAATATTATGGACTGGCGAATTAGGTGAATACATGTTTTTATGGACCTTCTGTATTGAATACATATTAATAAAACAACTATGGACTGGTGCATTTGGTCAATACCTGTTTTTATGGACCTGAGAACACACTATTGACCGCGGAATTTGTCCTTGGTCAATACCATTTGCATTATTTTAACTGCAATGAAACGGACCATTGTTTGTTCATATATACATTAATTTGCAAACTTATCATGTGATCGAAATGTGAATTACAAATGTGAATTACACTTAAGAAGTTGGATTTGATTAATTCTGGAATTAACAATGACTTAAATGTTTAGTTCATCCGTAATTATAAAATTACTAAATGCTAACGTACATTTCATGAGGATACCATAGCATACATGACTAATGTTTAACGTTTTTTTCAAAATATTGACTTTAATGAGCTGGCAAAAATGTTACGGTAAACTGTGAGATATGAACCAAGTTTATGCTTAATTTACATGTATGGTACATTACAAGATTGTCTCTGACACTAATCATGTAATAGTAATAAATGAAGGGGTTAGGATAACACCGGGGTTAACTGCCATTCTAAAATATCATAGTAAATTATATTTAATTCAAATATTTCGATTTTGGTTTCTTTAGATCAGGATTTTATTGCTATTAACACAATGTCTATGGAAATGCGAAAGAAAAAGTTATTTTCAAATGGCAGACAACCCTGGTGTTAATCCTAACCCCTTCAAATATAATCGCAAGAGACGATAACATGATTCAGTCAAAATCATTGGCAGCTATATGATGCCTATAAAAGGTGGATTGGGCGGGTATATTTACAACAACAACAATTCTAAAATTTAGAAAGCGCAAACGGACCAATATGGCGCCTAAACGGCTTGACCTACGTATTCGACGTGGTTATGTTTTGCCCACATTCGGTTCGCGCATCTTTTGGACCAGGTTTCATGTCTCTAAGTGCATTTTGAAATATTGTTTTGAGTTTTTTTTGGGTTTTTTTCCTTCACGATAATTTGATTCTGTCTCATTTTATTCGTTGATCCCTGTCATGTTATCTTCTAGTACTTGAAAAATCACGCTGTTACCGTTTCAAGTTTTTGAGTTATGTCCCCTGAACAAATATACCACGTGACCTATGAATTCGTCATGATTTACTTTTTGCTTGTATTGTTATTCTCTATTTTTAAGGCTCTATGATAATTTTAAAATTTTCTCCTATGCTGAAAGTCGGAAGCCTTATATCCAGTCATTTTGAACCCTTTCTTACGACCGGAAATGACTGTTCGCGATCGACTCTATTGTTGATCTAATACATTAAACTGGTGTCTAGTAGTCCTAAAAAAAATGGAATTTATGAACCAAGTTTGTGAGTAATTCGCCTTTAAAGGTAGTAAACTGTTCAAAGTCACCATACTTTGTAAAGTTATTATTTTTAAAAAAAATACGAAATCGCTAATGAAATCAACGAACTCTGTTTCACATTTTGAATATATCATGGGGAAATTTCAGCTCTTAGATGGAGGTATCTTCAGAGGAGGTATTCTTTAAAGGTGCATTGGGTCTGAAAATTGGGGGGAAAATACTAAATTCAAAATGGCGGTTACAGCATGTGACCTACGAATTCGCTAAGATTTACTTACTGGTTCATGTGCATCTTTCAAAACAAATTCAACTCTCTAAGTGCGTTTTGTTTAAAAATTACCATAGATTCGAACTGGAACCTTCGGTCCAAAAGCTTTGCAGTTCTATTCCCCATTACGGTCTATCAGCATGTGAAATGTGGCTTAATCCTGCCGACAAATTCATGAAATAATAATGAACACGCCAATAACAATAAGGATAATGCCCCAAAGGGGCATTATCCTTAAACATGGAAGTTTATAATGCGTCATCGTCAATACAAAAACATGCTCAAAATTTGTATTTAAAAGATATCAATATTTGTCGGATGGTTGAACATAACACACAGCGTTATGGATAATGTCGTAAACATTTTAATTTAATGCCTTTATACAAAATGTGTTATTTGTCAATAAGACACAAGTGTAAGTATGTATCAATCACTTTATTTCAGAATTAAAGGCCAAGTGGCCCAGAGTACATCAGGTTTTACAAAAACATGGCATGGTGTGTGGAACAGATAACAATATATGTTATTACAATATTAACGTAAGTGTTTCTTTAAGAATATACATATCCCTTTGAGAACTTTGATATTTCTCGTCTTCATGAGGGCAAGAAACTTGACAGTTGTAGGTGGGCTGTAATAATAGGCTGGAATATATTCAGATCGACATTGTTTATAAAATGGACATATCAACATTATGTGGTATTCATCTTCAAGCATATCAGCTTTACATTGTTTACAAATTAATTCATTATATGGAACCAATGTCTTCGAGAAGCGCTGTTTTTGTACGTTAAGGTTATGAGATTGACATCTAAATTTGATTAACATTCGCATTAAATCTTTGCTTAATGCGCCACAGGAAATATACATTTCAGGTTGTAAAAGTGACTTAAATGTACTGTAATTTACAAGAAATGATGAGTTACTTATTTTACTATTCCAGTGTTGTATATCTATATCAATACAACGTTGTTTAAATGCTGATAAGAATTTATTTACATCGCCGCAGTCTTGGGCCAACCAAACATAAGAAAATCCCGTAGTCAACAAAAGCATTCTAACATGCGAGACCCAGTTTGTGCCTCCGTTATCATCATAGACTTTCAACATATTATAACTGGCATTTGGGTATCTATTTTTATCCATTCGAACAATTCGACACCAATATTTGACACATTTTGTGTAATAATGCACACACAAATTAAATCTGCCAATTTCGCCAAGTACAGCACATGATGCAGTCTTTTTACTTATAGACAAAAACCTTTTAAAATATTCACTATGAACCTTTTCAATACATGTCTTATAAGTGTAGCCCCAAATTTCACTGCCATATGTTAATATAGGCAATATTTTACTGACGAATATATTTTGAGCAATAGATAAAGGCATATTTTGGTATCTGGTGAACAGCTGAAAAAGAGGGAAACATGCACGTTTGGCTTGTAATGATAAAGTTTCACAGGCTTTTGACCAGACTAAACGAGATGAGAATACCATTCCTAAATATTTGTAATAGGGAGTGACTTTAACAGGTAAGTCATTATAAAACCACTTTTCACTCTCTTTAACACGTCCCCCATTTCGAAAAACTACCACATCGACTTATCAAGGTTTACTTCAAAACCCCACTTGTTACAAAAATCTACTAGAATATCTAATTTTCTTTGCAAATCAACAATGCTATCTGCTAGGAGTGCAACATCATCAGCAAACAATAATATCTTGATAACTTCTATATATTCATTAACGAAGATTGTAAGTATGTATATAATTTCTAATAAACGAAATGGGATATACAAAAATGTACAAGGTATCGACGAGAAAAATTAAATATTGTATATATGATATTCATAACATTATGTAAAGTTTTCTATATTGCCGTTCATTATTTTCACATCTCGGTCATTTATCTCATATTGTTATATTAAAAATCTTTGAAAGGAAAAGGCTATTTAGAAAGATGTGCCTTTTGTTCATTAAGATTTTGTAATTAAAAATCGTAAACTGACCAGGGAAGTCAAAGACGATAGATTATTATCTAAAGCTATACCCATATTTGTACGAGTATTGAATAATAGTTACAGGCACGTTTTATAAAATGCACAATTATCAACTTTTTGGTACTAACTGCATATAGACTATGTAGTAAATAAATTTGATTTGCAATTCTCAGAACTTTACAACTTTTGAACAGGATATGTGCTGAAAAAATATCTTCCCATTCAACAGTAGCATTGTACATGTGATTTCCCTCAATGAAAAATAAGGATTTTATGGTATCTTACATGTAAGTGATTAGCGACTGATTCCATCCTTAAAAGAATAATAACCAAATTTAGTATATTCTTATAAATATTTACATATATTTATATATAACTATTATAAACTGCGAAAACAAACAACCGATGCAAGTCCCATCTGTATATTAATGTGCATATACAAGCACATGTATGAAATGTAATAAGTATTACACACAAGCGGTGTCATTGAACCATATACCCGTGATCACCTGATTCAATAACATCTTGTTTATTGCAAGCAGCAACATGTTGTAAACCTGTGTACAAAGTGACCATTTCCTGGAGCAAATTGTTTCCGATTCAATGTGCCAGATAGGATACAGATTACTTCAATGAATTCACTCAACCGTGAGCAATTCACGCCATTTACATTATCAGATAGATTCATC
Organism: Gibbula magus; assembly: GCA_936450465.1. Classification (NCBI taxonomy): domain Eukaryota; kingdom Metazoa; phylum Mollusca; class Gastropoda; order Trochida; family Trochidae; genus Gibbula; species Gibbula magus. The sequence goes on along the minus strand of OW388289.1, from coordinate 22,230,527 downwards.
GGAAATGTCTCGTTAGTGACTTACTATCCGATTGTTTGGCCTCGGACAGGGCGGAAATTTAGATGTGTCTGATTCAACCATTCGATTCAAATCATTTGAAATTATTGATGAAGGAAAACAAGACAAAATATTAGTTGACGAATGAATTTTTAAATTGAAAAAAAAATCCAAAAGATTGGAGAATTTAATATCTAATTAGATATCTCGCATTTAAAATCATCGTTTCAGAGATAATTTTAAACTTAAAAATAATAGAGATGGCATACATGATAAAACATAAATGTATACATTACTAGATATCTTCATAACAATGTTTTATTTGTCCTTAACTTGATGACATTCGTCTGTTTTTAAAGGTTTATCCTGAGAAATCGTGCCACGTTACCTCTATCACAGAGGTACCGAGTCTAAACTATTCTTAGCAACCCTTCTTTAATGTCTGGTTCAACCTAGGCACTATACGTTATACAACATCACACAAGTAATTCATTCACATTCATTACAAATGATCGTAAATGTACGTTTTTCATTTCTGGTTGTTAACAACCCAATTCCAGACACAATACATGTCATAAAGTCTCACAATTAATTCATTCACATTCATTACAAATGACTGATCTTAACGCTCACATGACTTTTAAACACAGAGACTCACATAACTCACTATTTGCAAGAGACATGACCGCGGTTATTCAACGGCTGCTGCCATAACGTTACCAAGAATTGTTACTAGTTTCTGTTAGAGTGAACACGAACCGTGGGCTCTGTTGTTGACGTGTTAAATTCTGTATTAGTGTTTTACGGACCACTGAATACCGATTTTCACTCCCCGGGGAGAACTAGTAGTCGAGGGATAATTACCAGGGCACAAGGAACCGGTCCTTTTACTCCCAATCCCTGTCCGCCACAATGGTGAAGTCATGCAAGTATTGTTCTCCGTCACTTTACTTCTTAATCAAAGTGTGATAGATGGGATGTGATTGGTGGCATGGGACTTGGAGATCAAAAATCCTGGTCAGTTATAAAACAACCGTCCAACAACCAGCTAGATGACCTGTTGATCGAGGGCGATTAATGAGCGGCCTCCTTGAATTCGCTTTGTCCGAGTCCGAGTACAGATACACACATATACCTTAATGTATTTGGGAGGATGGTAAGATGAAAGATACAAGGCAACAAGTTCTATGGATAATAATTAATGACGCCACTTGGACAATATTGCAGCCATTAGCGGCGAGTATAATTAATGAAATCGTGTTTAACACTGTCAGTTTGTTATATTTGGCAATATATATTCTGCAATAGTACACATTTTTGTACTTTGTACGGGACGAGTACCAGTCGGGATTTCATGGGCAAAATAAATTAGGGATATTGTATTATTTTATGATTTATAATTTATCAATGAGTCAGTTAATAAATATATCATTATTCAAAATTTCATAATTTACAAATATCCCTAATTATTTTTCTCCAGTATATGTATGCAATGGTATCCTATAATGACGAGTCTATTTATAAAGCGCTAAATTCCACACGAGAAGGTATGCTCTTTGTACTACAGAATGATGTATTAATTTGTTGTAGCATTTCTTGACGAGCAGTGTCTTTAGGTCTGGACATATCAAAACTTGGTAGTATTTTCATTCCTTGATATACTATGTTATGCTCTGTTAGGCTATATTATGCTATCCTATGGTTTACTTTGTTATGCTATGTCATATTATAAGTACACTACCCCATGTCATGTCAACCATTCAATCAGTGTATTCTTAGCTAACCATTGGTGGTGCATTGGTGAATATAAATGTTTTATATTTTTTAAAACAAATAACCAGATATATAGTAACGTCAATTGTTATTGAATATGAAATCATGTAGTTCTTGAAGAGTTTTGGTCAAGGAGATGTTTTGTGTACACTGTGCATGGGATAAGAGTGTCTTGTTCCTCATTTTGGGGTTATTAAAGATGCATGGTCAGTTTTGCATGACATTTTATTTGATTCTAAAAGTTACCATATTACAAACGGTGCTGGTTTAGGTTATATCTTCTTACTCGACTTTCATATTCACCACCAAACGCTTAAGATATCAAATACATTTGTATATGTATGTTTCAATGAAAACAAAGGAACGGTCTCATATATGTGTAGTAGCCGACAATTATGGCTCTATCTCACTGTGTCCTCGTTTTTAGACCTATTAAACGCTATAGAAGCAAATCCGTCTTCCTAATTACTTTATTAAAGTTTCCAAAATTGCGTTTGACTTAATGGCTGCAGCAAGCCAATGTCCAAAGTCCGGTTTTGGACGACTTGGAATGATTGTATTTTCGTTATACTGAACTGATTGACCTTAAACTGGTTATTTTCGGTTAAACTTGATAATTTTCAATTAAAGAACACAAATTATAGCATTGAACATATATTACTGTAAACGTATACCTCACCAAGATGATTATGCCCCTTTAAGTTTACTAATGCCACATCTAAAGTTTGTGAGAGCTCTTCGGAGTTGCATGAATGTTAATACATTTAAATAAGTTTCATGGACAATGTCATTTTTAAATAATGAATAAGTATTCATATATTTCGAGCTTGCAATCTCGGATGACCATTTCGTTGTTTGAATAGATTGTGGAACATTGCAGGATCTCCAACTGTTTGGTGAATCGATACATGACTGTGTAAAACCATAATGAAATAACAATATTCTAGCTGATGAGGTCCAGTTAGTATCTCCGTCTCCGTCTCTCGTCAAGGATATTCAGCATATTATAACAACGAATAGAATGTATTGTAATTGCTTGTTTGAGTAACCGTTGCCAGTGAGATACGAGGGGCGTTCAATAAGTGTTGCAAGATGGGCTTTGGTGTTTACATAAACAGTGTCAGCTTATAGCAGGTGTTACTATAGTCAAAACATAACATTGACACATGTCAAAACAATTTCTAGACATAACAATTATTTAGATATAATAGCTGCGCTGACTTAGGGGTCTCCATAATCATGGATTCTCTCAAACATGAACAACGCGTTGTGATCAAGTTCTTTACTAAAGAGGGATGCAAAGCTACAGAAATACATAATCGTATGTGTAATGTGATGGGTAAGGATGCTCCTAACTTTTCACTGGTCTCTTCAGTTCAAGCGGGGCAGGGAGTCCTTAGACGATGACCCACGGTCAGGCAGGCCATCTGAAGTCACCCGACCGGAAGTTATTGCCGCTATCGAAAGACGAATTTTAGCTGACCGCCGTGTTAAAGTTTCTGAACTGTCTTTGGAATTCCAGATATCAGTTGGAAGTGTTGAAAAAATAATTCATGACCATCTTGGTATGTCCAAGGTATCTGCAAGATGGGTACCCAGAAACCTCACAGCACAAGATCGCCAGAAAAGAACCGAAAGTTGCATGGAGCTCCTGGATCGGTTTAATGCGGATGAAGCCAGGTTTTTGTCTCGTCTGGTGACAGGTGACGAAACCTGGATCCACCACTGGGACCCGGAAACTAAACTGGAATCCAAGCAATGGAAGCACCCGAGTTCACCGCCTCCCCTGAAGTTTCGCACTCAACCATCAGCTGGCAAGGTTATGGCGACAATCTTTTGGGATGCAAAAGGCATATTATTAATTGATTACTTACCAAGCAAAACTATAATGAATGGTCAATATTATGCCAACCTAATGCAAGAATTGCGAAAGACAATTCGACAGAAACGCCGTGGAATGTTGACACGTGGTGTTCTGATGTTGCATGACAACGCTCCAGTCCACAAGTCAAGAGTTGCACAGGCCGCTTTACGTGATTGTGGATTCGAACAGCTTAACCACCCACCCTACAGCCCAGACCTAGCCCCCAGTGACTACTTCCTGTTCAGAAACCTGGAATCCGCCCTACGTGGAAGGCACTTCCGGGATGACGAAGACGTCAAAGCTGCCACAGAGGCGTGGTTAGGGGGGCAAACGGAAGACTTCTACAAAAGCGGCATCAAAAGTCTTAAAGAGAAATGGAATAAGTGTATTGAGGTGAAGGGTAACTATATTGAAAAATAAAAGTAAAAAATTGACTACGCGACTACACTTATTGAACGCCCCTCGTATATATATAGAACATCATACTTGTGCATTTGGATCGTTTGTATTGAACGAGAAGATGTCATGGAAGCGGAGGAACAACGAGTTCGAAGAACGAGTTGTTCCTCCGCTTCCATGACAGCTTCGAGTTCAATACAAACGATCCAAATGCACAAGTATGATGTTCTATATTTATTATATACCCCTTTTTATTAGCAAATTTGTAATCAAATAAAGTTGCATAAATTTACTGGGACGACGTGCTGCGTATTGATACACGAACGGTTGCTTGACCAGCACGACTCACGATTTGATATCTTATTCTAAGATGCCTAGCGGCTGGAACAATCGAAATAAAAGTACTTTATCAGACGATAAAGGTATAGTTTTTGTGATGACGTAACAATTGAATGACGTTTCCGCTCCCCTCGTAGTCACGTGTGCCAATGGTAACCCAACGAAAGAGGGCAGTTGAAAAGACCGTGTTTTTCTGCAAATGATAATGTCCTAAAACAACGGTAGCGTTGTTACAGCAATTATTGAAGGAATGTGTTCTTTTGTATCCGAATTAGTCTTAGATTTTAAGCTACATTTGTACTTGAACCAAAACGACGAAATCCGCATTAGGCAACCCCAGGAACCACTATGACGTCACAACAGAACAATGACGTCATAGTCGCTGTTGTCGCACGACTCATCAGTTGGCCCTGATCATGGATTATTAATATTAAGATAAGATAAGATAAGATAAGATAAGATAAGATAAGATAAGATAAGATAACACTTTATTACCAAAAAGGGAATTCTTCTTACATCCAACAGAGCATGACATGAAATGTATACCAAATTTATATAATACATGATTATTAAACATTGAAATTTTTAAAACAAAAACACACATTCACACAACACATATAATTGTACAACTCGATAAGTTCTAAAATTGGTATTGGAATCTGAAATTTCTCATGCGGACTGTTTATTTAGCGGATGAAGCCAGGTTTTTGTCTCGTCTGGTGACAGGTGACGAAACCTGGATCCACCACTGGGACCCGGAAACTAAACTGGAATCCAAGCAATGGAAGCACCCGAGTTCACCGCCTCCCCTGAAGTTTCGCACTCAACCATCAGCTGGCAAGGTTATGGCGACAATCTTTTGGGATGCAAAAGGCATATTATTAATTGATTACTTACCAAGCAAAACTATAATGAATGGTCAATATTATGCCAACCTAATGCAAGAATTGCGAAAGACAATTCACACAACACAACACATATAATTGTACAACTCGATAAGTTCTAAAATTGGTATTGGAATCTGAAATTTCTCATGCGGACTGTTTATTTAGAATGGAAATACTTGAGGGTATAAATGATTTCCGAGTTCTGTTGGATTTGTGAAAAGGCATATTAAAACGTTTTCCGGATGGCAAAAGTGAATACAGTGAGTGCAGAACATGTGATGGATCTGAAATAATCTTCCGAGCGTGTGATACTATTTTGTCTTCATTTATTGACGCCGGGTGATCAAGGATGGTACCAACAAGTTTTGAGCTTATATTAACAATCCTGTTTAATTTGTTTTTATCTTGAAGACTGAGGGAACCGAACCAACATTGCATGCCGAAGGACAAAACACTTTGTACAAAACATGTGTAAAAAAAATTCAATAATTATACATCAACATCAAATGATCTTAATTTCCTCATAAAATACAGTCTCTGTTGACACTTTTTATACACAGCTTCAGTGTTACTTTTCCAATTCAATTTATCATCAATAATGGTACCGAGATATTTGTATTTCGACACGATTTCAACAGGAGTATCACTCATATTAATAGGTTCTAACGGGGTTTCCCTGGATCTGAAATCGAATATCATTTCCTTTGTTTTCTTCACATTTATTTGAAGAAAGTTGTCATGGCACCAATTCAACAAATTCGAAATCTCTGATCGATATCCATCTTCATGAGAATCATTTAACAGAGCAATGAGAGCAGCGTCATCAGCAAACTTCACAATTGAACAGGATGGATCTTTTGCAACACAATCATTTGTATATGTAATAAATAATACAGGTGACAGCACGCATCCTTGTGGAGCGCCAGTATTGACAGTAACAGTTGAAGATAGACAATTATTTACACGAACAGATTGTGTCCTGTTTGTGAGAAATTCACTTATCCACTTAATGATAGAGGGGTTGACACTCATGTTGATAAGCTTACGAACAAGGAGGTGAGGCTGAATTGTATTAAACGCTGATGAAAAATCAACGAATAAGATACGGGCATACGATTTGGGAGTTTCCAGGTGATTATACAATTTATCCAACATAGTTAGAGTGGCATCTTCTACACTACGCTTTGCGCGATAGGCAAACTGTAATGGATCCAAAATGTGATCTATATTTTGCAAGAGAAAGGGAAGCACTAATCGCTCGAAACATTTCATGGCCACTGACGTGAGAGAAACAGGTCTATAATCATTTAATTCTTTTGGTCTAGATACTTTCGGAACTGGTACCACTGTGGAATTTTTCCATATCTTTGGTAATCTATGGGAGTCGAGAGAGACTTGATAAAGCTTACAAAATATAGGGGAGAGTTGATCAGCACATGACTTTAAAACAATGCCTGTTAAATTGTCTGGCCCAGACGCTTTCCGAATATTAATTTTCGAAAAACATGACTTTACATTTTCTATACTTATTCTGATGTCGTTTGTAGTATTTGTGAAGACTGGAGAATCAAGTTCATTTTGTAGCTCCCCTGAAAAGTCTTTGTCGTCAAATCCAGCATAAAATGAATTGAGTTTTTCAGCAAAGGACTTAGCATCGGAAGTAGAAATCTGGTCTCTCTTTTTATCATTACCAATCATGGTCTTTAAGCTATTCCACATTTTTCTAGAATTGCCACAGTAAAACTCCTTCTCTACTTTGCGCTTAAAGTCTTCTTTACATTTCTTTACTTGTAAGGAAATATCTTTCTGAATCCGAACTTCTAAAAGGTCACCTTTACAATATGCTATCTTTTTCATGTTTAGAAGGCTTTTCATTTCTTTTATAACGTCAAAGTACTCGGACTACCGTCCTCGTACTTTAACTATACTAGTTCAGGGCAAAACTATACTTTATTACAAAACACAATGGGGTACAGCGAACTTTATTTCTTAAATAATATCTTTATTTTCTCATTTGTCAACCCAATAGAGCTGTAAGTGAAATTTTCTTCAGTGTGGTAACATAATTAAACCATCAAATTTGCTTTACTATTATTTAATTACAAAGAACTGAAAATAAGAAACACCATTCAGGCTTCCGTCCGTCGTGCTTCTTTCGAATGACGTAACCATGGTTATGACGTCACACTAGTACACGGTTGTGACGTCACAGTGACGCAGCGTCGCTAGTGAAGCTTTCGGCAATGCTTTCGATTCCCCTTACACTGTGCGCTTTTCTGCCTTGTTAATGATAATTTGAGTGACATTTTCCCTGCTTGTGCTGTTAATATTAAGCCAAATCCATGCTGATACTTTAATCAACTGAAAAAATACTAGCAGTGTTATTAAAACATAAATTCCGGAGATTTAATTGGGAAAACATTGAAAAGTACGGAAAAGTGCCGAAGTTTAGAGAAAGTAGAACCGTCAGCCGTGCAATACGGAATTCACCGTGTTATACGGAAATTGACCACGGAAACCGTATTGCACCCTATATTACTATCTTAAGTTTACATGGGTATATAATAAAACTTGTGTTATAATGTACGTGCAGTGGGTATCTTCCACATTCCACTAACACAGCTTTAGTAGGGGAGCGGTAACCGACACCCATGACAAATATTATGACGATATGCCCCAACTTTCTGCCCCGAAAAGAAAAATTGGTTTGATTTTGCCATAAAAATCTTAAACAAAGTATCAAGGGAAAGAGATTTGAGACGGCAACTAATTTTTTTGATAGGATATAATGCCTTCTCGGCTTGTATGCATAGAACTTCACAGGCCTTCGAATACAGATTTTGGTATGAACACGTTTTTCCAAGATATTATAATAGGAAACAGCTGCTTATCTTTCAGAATCAATAAACCATTTTTCGCTGTTTGAAAATCCACCACCTTTTTTTAACACAACAATATCATATCTTCATATTTTCTATACATATATATACGAGTAGTAGTAGATCTCTTTCTTTTATCCCCTGACCATCCCGCATGAAATAATATATGATATTGGTCTGTTGGTTCATAAATTATTTTGATGCTGATGGCAATACAGAAGAACTATGGACTAAATTTGATATTGCAAGCGTTTTAAGATTGTATCAGAGTGCCTAATGTCTTTTCAAAAATGTTTATAGACAGTTTATATGGAATATTATAGTTAAAGAAAACAAATAGTCCGTACCATGTTGTATTCATACATAGTTGTTAGGCTAATAACTCGTGCGATGACAATATATGACAATGACATCATAGTTTCATGACGTCATCGAATAATGGTAATCGGGAAACTTCGAACCCTTTCTTGTTTAGGGATGTCTGCCATAAGATGGAAAAGGACAGGGAATTCGTGGTACTCACACATCGATTAATGTAAATGTCTGAAAGTCAAGAAGATTATAAAATATTGATCTACCGCCTGGACGATACATTAAATCGTGTAAAGAGATAGCGGTACATCATGTACACCATATTGGAGAGAACGAGAAAATGCTCCTTGAAACATATTTTTTGCTCTTTTTCAGACGCAAATAATGAAAGAGGACGTAAGTTTCCCGAGGAAATGATTATATATACATATAATTAAATCAATTCAGATGAATAACAAATGTTGGTTTAATGTGTTGACTAATGTCATAATATACAGTCATATATAGAGAGAGAGATAGATATATATATAATATATATATATATATATATATATATATAGGTAAGTCGGTAGATAGATAGATAGGTAGGTAGGTGGGTAGGTAGGTAGGTAGGTAGGTTGGTAGGTAGGTAGGTAGGTAGGTAGGTAGGTAGATATTATGTGTGTGTATGTATAACATAAAGTATGTATAAAACTATCAATTATTATGTAAATAAAAAAAACTAACAATCAAATTGAGTATTCAAATATATCCTGAACGTCATGTATCAAGGAAATAATACTGTTCTTCTGTATCGAATTTCCTAAATGACGTGTGCGATTAAATATTTACACGCTCTCTCCACATGTACTGCTCCCCAGAAACCAGTAACTCGGCAACATGGCAGGTACTCTGGGCTGGAACTCTTACATCGTCATCTCCATAAGTATGTTTTTACTTATCTCCGATACATCGCAGTTATATGTAGGTTGCCCAAAGATAGATGTGTAAGGTGAAGGAGTGTAAATGTGTCAGTGTAAGCCGAGAGTAAAGCCGAGCGAAATATATAGATATTTTAAAAACTGAATAGATTTTGATGATCTTTGAAATACAACAGTTTTATCATGACTATTCATGATTGTTGAAACTGATTTGTCTCGACATCAGCTTGTAATGTAGTATTACAGGACATGTCTAAAGGTTGAAATATGTAAAGGTAAGAAAACAAGATTTTCTGGGAAATTGTGAACTATCATGTCGTTTCATATACATGCTTTATTCTTTATCATTCCACCAATGAAGGAGTAAGCATATTTTCTGAAACGCTGTTTATGTTGACATAAAGAATTCGAAGCTGTTATCAAGACAATTGTTTTCTCATGTATTCCACTTATAAATGCCCTTCAAACACTTAATATAAATATACTTATATAGCATTTCAAATGTCAGATTGTTAATTGCAAAGTGGTAACTTTAATATTCTGAATTAGAGGTTTTTAATTCATCGGTACAAATGAATAAATGTATGAACTTATGAATATCACTTTGATCTAGTTGAGCTCTGATTATGCACGACTTTTGATAGGCAAAGGAATTGACAGGTCCATCCCAATACGGTCTTGGATGAAACAATTGTTTTGGGAATATCGATACTCAATCACATTTTCGAAAAGATGTATGATGTGCGTTATAAATCGTTTATATATACATTAACAAGGACATCACTAATAGCAGTTTAATTTTGGAATATACAGCAGAAGCGGCTGCGGAATATAAACAGGATACGCTTCGCTTCAGAAAAGAATCCATTCATACATGTAAGAGTAATGGATATGGTGAATGATCAGAAAGATGGTGATCACATAACAACAGATAAGATATTGTATTCCCCTAGGAATGATGCTGGCACAAGGTGCAATGGTGAAGGACAAAAATACATTTTAAAAAGTACAACAATATATAGATTATTCTAAAAAAATAATGGTATCAACATAACAATTAAAATCTTAAAGACACTAGTCGATAAAACTGTTATTATTCAAGGAATCCGCCAGTTATTTTAAACATAGTAGATATTCGGTTAATTTCAATTAATTTAAAAAAGCAACGTTGTCTTAACTCGACCATTGCTCTCTATATGGGCCGGTCATAAGTTCAAGCGCAACCTACGCCGCAAGGACCCTTAACCCAAATGTCAAGTTTTATCTGCTATTTTCAAATAAAGGCCGTTGGATAAAAGTTTCATCTTTAAATTTGTAATCCTCGGAGTAAGCCGACTCTCCAAATGTTTGAAACGAAATAGCTGTTATATCGAAGCCCAAATCCGACACACATACTGAGAATAGTTTTCTTGTTGAATATTTGAAGAAGATGAGAAAGACCCCCATTTCGTCAAAGGCTAAGTCATTAGAATTGAATCCGTGATCAGTTCTAGACTAGATGAGAATATTCACATTAAACCAACTCATTGTCGTAAATCAAAGGCCAAGAGAGTGTAATATAAATATTTGAAAATGTCATATGCTATAAGACATGCAGGGAAGAATTGGTTAGTTTATTCATGTGCTACAGGTACAGGAAGTATTTGAAATATATATGATTACAAGCTCACTTCTGCTTTGCATTATCGTTATTATTTCGTTAATCATTCAGAACCATTTGTCCTCTCAAGTTTTGGAGGTGTGTTATGAGAAGTGACTGTGTATCTTTTAGCGAATGTGCCCTCTCCTGATTTGGAGGTGTGTTATGAGAGGTGACTGTGTATGTTCCAGCGCATGTACCATCTCCAGTTTGGAGGTGTGTTATGAGAAGTGTACTGTGTATGTTCCAGCGTATGTGCCCTCTTTAGGCCTGGGTGTGTTATTATGAAGTGACTGTACTGTGTATGCTCCAGTGTATGTGCCCTCTCTAGGCCTGGAGGTGTGTTATGAGAAGTGACTGCGTGTGTTCCAGCGTATGTGCCCTCTCTAGGCCTGGGGGTGTGTTATGAGAATTGCAGTGTGTGTTCCAGTGTATGTGCCATCTCTAGGCCTGGAGGTGTGTTATGAGAATTGACTGTGTGTGTTCCAGTGTATGTGCCATCTCTAGGCCTGGAGGTGTGTTATGAGAAGAGCAACGCCAGCAATGACCAGAGGAAGCTTCACTGTGCCGGTTCCTGCTGCGGAGTTACAGAGTACAAGAAATACTGCTGTGGTCCTTCCCTGCTCGACAAGGACAATAATGAGTGCGTGTTTATCTTATATTCAGCTTTTTTTTAAAATATATACACCATTCTTATTTTGAAATTACTCCACAAATTGTAATCTGGCAATACCAATATTTTGGAAGCTAAAAACGTTTATCCTAAATTTTGAATTTTCCAAGGGTCTTCAATATAATATAACAAGTGAAAGTGGAATGTACACAATCTCATTTAAATCAGATCGAACTCGTACCTCATTCCTCGATCTGAGTACTACCCTGCAGAGGTCATGTCAGCTCTAATCGCCGTCTGTCAAGAAAAAGATTGTTGACGACTGTCAACTTCCGGTTTAGCATGAGCAGGGCTTACTCCCTGTGGTTCATGTCCCTATGATGTATGCACATACTCCAGCATCCAGGACACAAATCAAGAAAATCACACGATGTCGATGGGTGTTGAGATAAAAATTAGTTACTTTCCACTTAGACCTCGTTGCTGGTTACCATTCATTAAAGTGTCCTGTTCATGTTCGATATCAGGACTGTTTCGACGAAACAGTCCGGATATCTGATACACGGACACTTTTCAAAATCAATTTTAAATAAGATTAGTTAAATTACAGTTTATCAACGACAATAACATAACCATTAAGCTAAACGTGTGTTTGACTATGATCAAGACGTAAGAAAAGAATCTATTTGATGTAATACTCAATACAGTTGGCACTAAATTACTTGACTTCTGTCAGAAAATGCACAAGAAAGATTAGACCCAAAAGATAAATATGACTTTGATATATTTACTACCACAAATCCATAACAACCGTAATGTTTAGAAAGTTCTATTAGAATTGATTAATGAAGTAATAAAATGATATACAATTAAGTTAATACACAAAATAAACAATTAATGAGAATGTTCAAGTTACCTAAATATTGAAAATCAAACCGACTTTTTAGAAGCCATCAATTTCCATTGACGCACAGCCACAACTATAAGTTAGTACCTGTAGTTTCTTCGTTGCATCGGAAAATACAAGGACAGTTTATCCTCAAGCCACGTTCTCAGCCAAAGGCCTCGGACGGGGCCTCTCGGATAAACTTTTCGTCTATTTCTCTCTTACAACTCGGAAACTATGGAAGTAACTTTTACTTATATACAATTTTAATCGGTTAAATGTGTAATCGTGCATAGAACTAGGGACTTTAATATCGGAGAGGATACATTTATGCTTTTTATTTTGTATTTTGCCAGGACGAGCCTGGAAAGCAGCAGTATGTCGGATAAAGCGGTAGGCACGATAGTGGGCGGGGTCATCGTTTTCCTGGCCGTGGTAGGGGCTGTGATCGCCTGTTGTTTCTGTAAACCTTCCTGCGTCCCCGACAAGGTGGGGCCTCATCAGTCCCGTGTCCCCCGTCGGGGAGTCTCACACAGTAAGTAGTTTCTTCACAGTTACAGTCTAATGAATAGACCTGGGCTTGCTACTCATATGATGTCAATCTATCTTGATATTCATTTCTAGTTAGGGCCATAGGCTCAGGCTACATTTTTGGTTCAACAGAGAATACATGTTTGTGTATAAATTACAACAAAGTAATGTTATTTGACATAATAAATAGGCAAATATGAGTTATTATTGACATAGGAGGGAATCTCTATAATTCATTGCACTGCGATCTAATGCTACACACTTACACTAGGCCAAGATCAGCTGCCATACGATTCGGTCAAATTTCACGACTATCGAACTGTTTGTTTGATTTGTCACCTAATGACTATCTTTAACGGTTTGATATGCTCTGAAATGATATGATAAATGTTCTGACGATTTGACGATCGATGATTATCTGTTAGAATACCAAAACGATCTTTGGCTTCTGGCGAATTTCTAAAATTACAGTAACAATCGAGGGAATCGTTACCGCGTCGTGCTCTAGGGTATATTAGCAGCGTAAAGAATAAATAAAGAAACTGCAACAGACAGCGTACAAAATATATATATATATATATATATATATATATATATATATATATATATATATATATATATATATATATATATATATATATATATATATATGACTAATATATATATATTAGTCAGTCAATGAGAACAACGACTATTTTATATCAATGACATTTTCAACAGCAAAGTTGCCATTAGATGACTTCCGCGCAAGCGCACTATTACCCTCTGTTCGTGTGTCATTAGGGATTGCAGGAACATACGGGAGGTGACCCTCGCTGAATCATCCACCCAATGAACCCACTCGAATGAAGCCATACTGTGAACGGTACATTTTTCTGAAGGATGTATGAAATTTGACAAATTACGCTACATGCAGTCGGAAATAGAGAAACAATACTACATGTATATGTATTTTTTTAGAACGCATTGATAATCTGTAATCCTCGAGGTAAATGTTTTCATTAACTAGACTAGACTCACTTGGCTGGTATGGAATCCCGAACTATTGGAATGTATAGACATGTATAGACACTATAGTCAGTTAATTGGTACAGGTCAGTAGCAGAGCAAGCCCCTATGTTGGAGTGTTTCCTTCTCAACTGCAGATTTCCAGCTTACCCTGCTTCATAAACTATCGGACAAAGAAACATATAAACTTTTCAACGGGGTCAAAAACAGAATACGTCTGCCGGTTAACGTCGATTTCGAATCGTTTGATAAACATATGTTTTGTAAAGAAGTATAATACCTTTAATGTTAAAGGTGCATCCATTGTGTTTCAAAATTTTATTTGGCTTTAATACGTTTCAACACACCATATGTGCTGTTTACAATACAAACAAATTCACTCAGCTTGCATATTCATTCCCAATCGCCAAACATATCATAATTACTAGTTTCCAATTAAAATCGAGTAACATCATTATGCATGTGCAGAAACCGAAAGTGCACGTCCTATTTACATGCACAATAGTTATATGACCTATTGAACATTATCAACCCAAATCTGTTAGTTTGTCTGGTTTAATTAAGAGTCCAAAATTACGTGTGACTCATTGGCGCGCGCTACACGGGGATGCATTGTCCGGTTTTCGATCAGAAATCGATACTTTTACCTTCATATCGTCTATATACTAATATGCCCTTTTTACATGCACACTTTACTACCAGGAGTATATTTACACCGAGGAGTATATTTACTCCTAGGAGTAAAAGTATATTTACTTTACGTTCCACTGGAATTTAAGGACCCTTAAGTATAATTGGTTTGCTTATAGTTCAAACGTCATTCTGGCGAGAACTTATAATGTGTTAACTGCTTATCCAGAAGTGAAGAATAGAGTATCATTATGTTCTGTGTACAGGCTTCTTGCTTAGTCTGTCAACTTACAAAAATAAGTGATCGACACATTCTCAAAGATGCTCAAATGACACTGAAAGGAGTATTTTTAGTGATGAACAGTTAAACAAAACTTTCCCAGTGACAACAAACAAAACATTCTATGTAGTATGTAAATTAAGACAGTTTTTCCTGAGAGTGCTGCACCCTTTAGAGAACCAATAATAAGGTTGCTATCATCCTGTATTGGCTTGCATCTATTTAAATAATTGCTTAAAACCGAACTATCAGTAACCCTATTTGAAGTATTTGAATCTTCTTTATAGATGTGTTACTTCCCAAAATGGTGTAGAATTGCAGGTTGTAGTCACTGGATATGAAGAGCATTTGAGATTTCCAAACTATGAACTTTGGAGGTGCCATAGACAATCCACATTTCAATAGTAACACCAGTTTAAGATGACAGGGACTACCTCAATGGAAAGGGATGGTATCTGTAACTAATGTACCGCACTTACAGTCTTTGCAATACAAGAGTGATGATGTTGTTTATGATGTTGGTTTACACCTTTATCATGTCCGGACATTAATACATTCCAGGATGTAGAGTCCTTACTGCCATTAATTATGATATTTGTTTGTATTATTATTTTATGGTATATTTACAAAATAAAACTGCATATCTGTCTTGTATTCTGTAATCCTTCAGAATTTTACCACAAAGGCGAAACAAAACATATCTTCCCTTGTTAGCTGAAAACATAAAATTTCAAGATAAGGACACAAGCATGCCAGTATGCCGCTTATCCTCTCAAAATATGTTTACTATAAAAGCCGTAGAGCCGCATACAAAACCTTACTGCATCTCAGAGGCTGTTCAGTAACACGCTTAGCAGAGCCTTTTGAAAATTTGCGACACATACAGAAGAGCTCGGGTGTATATAAGAATATGCCTGTACAGGTATAATTGCATGACTGTGTTGTGTGTGTGAAACATGAAAACCCTTATGACATGTAGATAGAACCTGAGGATAGACGCTGATTTGTTTTGATGTTCTTCCACTAAATTAATGGTAGCTAACAATAAACATGAAATGAACCTCTAAAAAACCTTGTTACACAGTGGGTGACTGCTGGGTATTTAGAATGAAAATTAAATTTAATCGAACACCGAACTTAAGGAAGACACACATGTTAGGAACCACGTTATACACGCCAAAATAACACATGGTAATATTTAAATGGATACTGTTATATGAAAATGTTCATTACTGAAACAATTATGTAGCTCACAGAAACTTTGTAAATACAAATCAAAAGGCCATTGACAATGAATAGTCAACTTAAACATTAATGCAGAATAAAACATCTAAAAAATCCATGGATTATGTCAAATTTTGGGATGTTGCAATCAGTTTCCTTACAGGAGTAAACCGAAAATCTGTTTACATGACACGGTTACTTACAGGAGTAAAATACTCCTGGAGTAAAAATACTTTTACTTTACCTCTAGAGGTAGAGTATTTAACTCCTAGGAGTAAATATACTCCTGTAAGTAAATTTGTTTTTGACTGTTTACATGACACGTTTGCTTCCTGTAAGTATATTTACTTATAGGAGTAAATATACTCCTAGGAGTAAACGTGTGCATGTAAAAAGGGCTTCGATCATCATCAAAATGGTAGTTTTCGGTAACAGTTGGTACTTCTCGATAAAATAAGACCATTTATAACGTTTGGCATATTTGACTCAAACAACACAATGGATGTACCTTTAGTTGATATGTTCAAACACGCAAGGGGTACTGGTATCGATTTTTCAAAATGGTTTGAGTGTACTGTTTTACATTTAAGTAGAAATTAATAAACCATGGACACTAAGTAAACACATAAAGATGTTGTCGACATGCGTGTAACGTACTTCTTGAACAAGAGTTCGTGGCCCCAGCACGTCAGAAATATATGTCAAAAGGTGAAGTCATGTTTCACTTTCTTTCTCAAAACAACTATCTTTTTAAAGTCACGTTTTTCATTAACACTTACAGATTAAGTTTCAAATATCACAATTTTAACTTAGTTTTCTTCTGACGACACCATGTAACTGTATGTATCACTCATACATTGTAAATGAAAGGATCTTGCACCCTTTACACCGCTACGTGTATCGTTCTTTTGCCGGATAGTATACAGTGTATATACATTCTTTCTTCCCTTTTGTCTGTAGCATACTACTAGATAGATAGATCTGGGGTATATAGTAATACCAACGATTGTGTTCAATTTTCGTCCGATCGTTTGCAGTAAAAACATACATCTCATCCTTTTCAAATTTGGAACATGTCTTCTTCACCACTAAGAGAGGTACAGTGCGAAATTTAAACCGAATTGGTGATTTTGTTCAATCTTTGGCGAATTTTTACTTATTTTAATTTAGTCAAATTCTGAGCATTGTTTGTCCGATCGATAACAGAAAAACTATTCATCCTATCCTTTTCAAATTCGGTACATGTCTTCTTCACCACCCCACGCGGAGAGGTGCAGTGCAATATGTAACACGATTAGGTAATATTTTGAATTTTTAGCGATTTTTTTGTATTTTTTTACTTCGTCATATTCGGAGCTAGAATGAATCAATCTACTTCTTTGTTTTAATTTGTTGACTTTATCATTGTCCTTCATGCAACTTTCATCACTTTCATCACTGGTTATATTTTGGAAAAAGTTAAATTTTCTTTCCTTTCAGCCATAAACTGTTTTATTACCCATATGGTTGAAAATAACCATTGTTTCACCGCGACTTACCGTATTTCGTCGAATGTGACGTCATAATACGATTTTTCGTGACGTCACTGTAGCTTGCCGTCGCAATGGAAGTGAGCCGTTTCCTTACTATTTTTACGCGAATGAAATGGAATAGAATGGGTAATAAAGAAATTATTAAACTCGAAAGTGTGCCATATGGCTTTTACGAAACTCGTGCAAATGTATGTATAACCCTCGCTCTCGCTCGGGCAATACAAAATTTCACACTCGTTTCGTAAAAGTCATATGACACACTTCCTCGGGTAATAATCTCTAATTATGTATATCCCTCACTGTGCTTCCATGTATCTGTTGTTTCAAGTCACTCGAATAAATCAATATGATGGATTAATTTCCAAAATAAAGTTGAAATCAGTGGTATTGGCAGTAGTGTAATATCTTACCGCTACCTTTTCAAGTTACTATTATTCCTACTTTTACTTAAACCAACTTTTTTACATGAAGAGACCTGTCCTACCCTTTTCACAAACATTTCAACCTTAGCAATTACATTTCATAGCTTATATATACTTAGGTGTGCAAACTTCAACAGGCGGGGTTATTAGTAAGCCACGCTCACTTTTGTGCTTGTTATTCAGATACTTTATTGTGTTTCAACTCTTGACATTCATAACTTATTTAAATCATCCATTAGTTTAACGACTAATATTTCCTTTGAGAGAGCTTCATTTCATCATTTTAACATTTAGACGATTAACTTTGAAGGATGAAGATGAACTTATTTTTTAAAATTTCATAGACTAATTTTGTCTCTATGTACACAACACCGAAACATCACGGTATACATCGTAACTGTTACGTACATGTAATTTAGAAATTATCTATGTTAACCACATATACCATTATTTTGGTTTCTGCCCAGCGAGATCAATAATGACCATGAATATAATGTTCATTTGGGTTAGACCAGTGCAGCTGCCAGGAAACTACTAATTTCTCAAAAGTCTGTAATCTATTTGATGCTTAAAGTTTGAAACATGACTCCCAGAAACAATGCTATGACAT
This sequence comes from Gibbula magus, assembly GCA_936450465.1. Classification (NCBI taxonomy): domain Eukaryota; kingdom Metazoa; phylum Mollusca; class Gastropoda; order Trochida; family Trochidae; genus Gibbula; species Gibbula magus. The sequence goes on along the minus strand of OW388289.1, from coordinate 22,211,782 downwards.
TTGTCTTACAGACATTCATACATTTTACAATATCATTTAAGTATGTGTGAATCTTAAATTCATTATGTCTATTTAAGAGACAATCTAACATTGGAATGACATATTCTAATATTTATTTGTTTAAAAACGGTAGGGATCTAAACCAAACCGTCGCAGTTGCATGGTTAAATAAAGAAGTAGACATAAATCCATATTCCATTCTCGTCGTTTTGATTACTAATATGAATTTGATTGTTATAGCTTCTTGATGGGTGTTACACGTGTATTTCAGGTATGACTGTTCACAACCCCAGCTTCACCCCCGGTGTACTCAGCCCCGGCTACACGACGTCAGTCACCCACGGGGCCGTCTCCTACCCCGCCCACTCGCTACCCGAACCCTGATGTGTTCACAGGCAGAGATATTTGTAAATACGACGTATATATACTCCAACGAAATCCCAGTAATTGGACTGGTATGACAGGTGTTTCATCAATTGGTATGTCAACACCTCACAAAGGGAAAGGTACACTGCAGGTTCAAGCTATTGCACTAACAAATCTTGCCTCGAATACAACTAACTGAAGGAATATATATTCACGGAGCTATTAATGGTGATCAGTTACTGGCATCAGATTCAGTATACACGTGCATGGTGTCAATCACAATTGGAAAATTATTAATATTTATCAGAAGTTTTACAACTCCTGGCCAGAAAGAGATCACATCCTGTAAAACATCAGTGTCTCACTCCCCCTGGGAGCTCACTCTGACCTTGTTCACGAGCACCAGCAGTGTTCAGTGATTCATTCATATTTTCTGATTGAATTTGCCTTAAAACACTCCAGAACTTAGATCTGTGTACTCTCGTAGTGTTTAGTTAGTCGTTAGCTTTGTTAGGGTACTTACGACTAAAAAAGGTTTCGAAAGTCTATGGTTAGTGTTCTAAATTAAATCTAAGTTAATCTAAAAAGTCGAATTTGAATTCGAAATATAATATCAACTTTATGAATTTCATTTTAATTTATGCAGATTAAACAATTGAGACGGCTTCGGTTGGATTGTTTTGCACTGATTTTAATTCATTACAATGTCCTAGCTGGTTGACAGACGGTATGATGGAAACACAGCGCAGTTCAGCGACTTTTCCTGCAACGATAACTAATGAAAATATATATGTGAATCCATTTTATATTCATAACATTGATACATTTGGGATAACACTACCCTTGGGGGCGTGGGTTCGAATCCCGCAAGGGACTCGGCCCAAAAAAGTACAAGAATTTGTACTATTGAAGGTATTGTTATTCCAAATATAACAATGTTATATGTGTTCACTATCTAAATGACATGCATTTCTAACCATTATATATGTGTTGATAAACCAGTCAAAGGGGCGAGGTCATGTGACTTACAGCATCAGTGAGCGTGGTTTGACATCAGTTGGTGACCCTGTACTAGTTAAACTGGAAATGATATACCTCATCTCATATTGAGACAATGTTAAAGAGACGTGTCCCGACCCCCACGCCTGTGGTGATGCAAGCCATAGTGGAGGTCTTGGGGGCATTTTACGTGTGCTTCAATTTCATACATTTCACAAATCTGCCTTACTCATAAGCAAACATACGGAGGAAATGAACTGAATATTCTTCAAATTTGTCTTCAAATCCAAACATGGAAATGCAATAAAGCCATTGATTTTTTGTTTAGTGTTGAATATTTTATATATTTTTATTCATTATAGTTTAACACAATACCAAATTCTATTGTATTGTGATGCAAGATGTACAGCGTTATTTTGCCAAGTCAATCAAGTACTTAAGGCGACCAAGTTTCAATCCACGTTATCTTTATTTCTAGACCTCCTTATTTCTGTCTCATCTTCATTACTGGGTTGAATGCTTGACGTCACTGAAACATCGCTATGTCCCTATAAGGATTGGTGTCTGAACTGCATAATGCTTTGTCAATACGTTTGTAAATATTTTAACGCTATCATATCTAGATACAATATCGGATATACCGACCTTCGTCAGAATATCAGATACAGAATACAATCCTCGGTGCGTTAATATATATATATATATATATATATATATATATATATATATATATATATATATATATATATATATATATATATATATATATATATATATATATATTGAGTAAATTCTTCACTGACACCCGTGTCTTGTTTCATTAACAAAATTAGTGACCTATATGTTCTTTTGTACTTGTTTATGCCTGGCGGTATTTTGTAATGATATTAACAGCGGATACATACATGAATGTTATACACTGAGGGGCAAAACAAACGATACCTTCTTTTCAACAGTCACAAAATATATCTACCAGATGAAGTAGATTTTGAATGTCTGTGATGAGGATACCTCTCGTGAATAGATGCAATGTATGGGCAATTTCATTCATGAGAGTATTATGTTTAAAACTGTTTTCTGAGGGACTCTTTGATATTATGTTTCAATTGGTATTGAAGGTAAAATTTAATGTAATAAGGAAATAACGTAAGTACAAGTTGCTTAGGACATAATGTATCTTCTTTGACCTTATTTCATTCTCTTCCGCCTGGTAAAGGAGATTCCCAAACGCAATTATAAACTGATAATGTTTCAAAAATTACAAATTAAGTTTAGTTTAGTGGTCTTTGTTTCAGTCGTTTTCATCACTCGTTGAGCAAAATATTTTTCATTTTTTATGATAACGTTTATTTTGCTCCTCGGAACATAATATGTTACAATAAACTAACGTAACATTGAATGTCCTTACTAACATCACTCTTTCTGCACATTATATCGTTTAGAATAAAGAGCAGATTATATGAATAAGAACTCCTTTCTTTTCCATGTAAGACGTTTCAAAACAGTATTGTGTCGTTATCGCCTCTGCTGATAACCAAACACTTTGGTGGTCGAAATGTTGCACATTGAGAATAAAACAAATACTCCCCGTTTTCTTTATCATTGTTATAATATTTAACATTACTGTCACTTGATAGAACATTCAATTATATTTTTGTTCGATTCCCTATTTATTTTGAAGATATCACTAATATTCATACAGTATACATTTCAAAATGAAGTGAATTTTATATGAATCCAAATGTTCATGTATTAGGCAGTTTTCTTTTACAAGGCGTTCTTTCCTAAACGTATAACAAGAAGTAAAAAGACCGTGTCATGAAGACCACGATCCAACAGTCAATCCCACGGACGTTACTCAAGTCATTTCTTTAAACGTAACCTATGTTTAGTTCTTTGATAGGCTTCAATGTGAAGGAGTCATCGAGTATGTTAGTCTTTCAAACACCAACATATTTTTAGAAAACCTACTTGTGATATCAATCGCTAGAGAAATCTTTTATCTACAACGAGGCATATGATATATAATTTTCACATCACGACAATCCGATGAAATTGGGATTCGAAGACGAGCACAATTTCGATTAAAGCGCGTCAATAGAATATGACGTCATATAAACAGAATTCCCTTTATTTCATAAAACACGGCAACAAGCGTTTCCGAGGCACCCAGGCTTGTTAATTTCACAAGTCGCCTTAATTAGCAACCCACGAAAAGCTCGTACTTGTCGACTGTTTTCGTCCCATTACTGAATGTGTCGATTGATGTATGTTTCTAAATGTCCTGTGAATATACAACATATTTACATTTATCGTGTTTAATGATATTTTTTTCTATGACACATATATCAAGTATATATTCTCATTGAATATATAACTCTAGGAAGTACCAACATTGTAGTTGGGTAAAACTTTCATTTCAATATCTGTAGGATCTACATACTTGAATTGAATGGTAAATAAATAAACGCAAAAAACTTTATATTTCAATGTCTTGAGTAAGTCTTTACATGTATATCAATAGCGGGAATATTGATCTCAAATCTTATTTCTTAACCGATTTCGCTCAAATTGGGAATATAAACTCACCATATCGTATATAAACAGTAAAGGATTGCAAAAATCTAGATTTTGAATTTTGAAAATATTGTCAAAACAGCGATTCGAACCACTGTGGTAGCAGGTGCTCGCTAGAAAAGATCTTTTTTTCAGGATATGCATTCTCTTCCCACAGAGGTTACTCCCTTCAGCTTTCCGATCCTACCCTCTGTTGTTTTACGCTTGAAATCGGGGGCAGAAAGGGATTGTCCTGATTGGTTGCAATTGAATCTAGTTGTGCAATCAGCGACGCCGTTGTAAAATTGACATTTACCAATGACACGTCATAATGATAAATTAAACGTAAGACCAACGTTTTCTCATTTAATGTGTTTTCCTCGAAATATGCTATTTGATTTTGTGAAAACTATTGATCATAAACATGCTTATAAATAAAGAAGACCAAATCAGAGACAAATACCAAAAATAGTTCATTTGCGTTATTTACATCAGACATATTCGAAGGACATATGCTAATGAGCAAGACCTTTCAGAGTAAAATGCCTAGAAATATTGAAGTTACTCGGTCGTCCTGGCCACTGAAAGATGAGTTTTCATAGGTTAAGAAGCAGGGAACCAGTATGAGATACCGCTTTCCACCGCTAGGGGACTATGCTTCAGATCTAGATTTCATGCTAAAAACAACAGAGGTTAGGATCGGAAATCTGAAGGGAGTAACCTCTGTGGGAAGAGAATGAGGATATGTAACGCAATTCAGATTGAACAGATTATATTATAAACAAATTATTCGCTCAAAAGTATATATGCAGAGCAGTTAACGGTCGAGATATATAAAAGAATGTATGGTGCGTACATAAAATACTCCTCACTCATTCGTTCTCACTTTATTTGAATTGAATATTATTGAAGTCAGTTGTTCAATTTGTAAAGTATTACTTCTGTCACAAACTGATTTTATAAGTTTAAAAATAGAAATTTCCAACTGAAACTTGATGTAGTGTACAACTGTCCATTACTGAAAAATTATGGAGCGAGAAAATAATGTGTAATATGAAGATTTTGATAGGCTCTTTATATCAGTTTTCAGTTGTTGTTCAAGTGTTTGTGCCTGAGTTTAAACGGAATTCAATGATGTTATTTGACTACGGAACAAAATAACAAAAGAAGAAAATTAAACGAGGAAAATATCATGTATTCTTTACGCTGTACTAATTATTTTGTCATGGAATCATCCGTTCTCTTCCGACAGAGGTTACTCCCTTCAGATTTCCGATCGAGAAAGGGAATTATCATGAACCTCAAACCAATTCAATAGCAAGCATATATTAAGATTGGAAATGTGGTTTGCTTTAGCCACAGATTCATAACATCAGTATTAACCTACGTGGATCTTTCTCTGACACGGGTAATAAATGTATAAAATGTTATCTTTCTCAAATTTGTCAATTATTGGTGGATGTTCCATCAAATCATCACTGTAACTCTCCTGACTCCTTACAGGGCGTGATCATGAAATATTGTCTTTACAGGGGCTGAAGCACGATGCTCTAACTGAAATAAAGTGCTCTTAGGAAACATTAAATAAGTGTTACTAATATCTAGATAATACTCTGCATAAATTAATAAAAAGAGTTCTCAAACGATTGTAAATGGTTCGGTTAAGCCATACGAGTCCATTTCAAATGGCCGCTCGAAAGTAGTTTAAATGATCTGACTGATATCTTAACACTCAGAGTGGTATTATGAGGGAATAGTCCTATATCTTGCTGTCTGAACTCTCAAATTCACATGAGACGTACAAATATATCTCTCATCCTGAAGAGTTCCACACCACTGTCGTTTAACCGTTTTTATATGAATACGGCTTATCGGGTCGTGTAATGAGATATTGTACTCATTAACGTACCAATATATTGCAATAACTTTAATAATAAATTTGAGAAAACATAATATGCAAAACACGTGCTACAGCGTATTTAATGCCAACAACGTTCTCCCCTCGGTCCATGGATCAATTTCTCCTTGAAATCCCAACTTACAAACTCAAATCTGTTGGCGCCACATCAGTTCAGTTTGCCTCAGCCTCCTCTGGAACTCGCTTCCTCTCAGTGTCAAAACAGCACCGAGTTTGCTATCTTTCAAAACCAGTCTAAAAACACATCTCTTCCAACGTTATCTCTAGTATCCCATGTTGATGAATATGCACATTTCTCATATTTTTGTCAGCGCTTTGAGCATGTCCCTCCAGTGATGTGATGTGATTTTCTTTCAACTAAATTAATGTCAACTTGGCCCTTTCGAGATGTATCAAAGGTGATGGGTAGCACATGCATCCATATTCAAAAGTGCATTCATGCATTTATACGACAGTGCATGCATGAATGTAGCACATGCATGGCATTTCTGGTCGACTTGTTTAATAACGGAAACTAAATATGTTTATAAAATTGCGAAGATATTACCATATAATGATGCGACATACTGCCATACTGTGCATTAGTGTACAATATACATGTACGACATTGTCTAAAGGCGCATGTCACTAATTGATTCATTGTGATTGGTTGATTCCTCAGACTGCATGATCTGCACGTGATGTTTTCCTGTCAACATTCAAGAACCGTTGAATCTGAATTATTGAGTGGTTCATTGATTGAGTTACATTTCAATACATCCGTGATTGCATGATCTTCACGTGGATCTAATAGCCTGTTTCATTATAAGACAATTGTAAGTCGCAGGTCATCTCAACTGTAGTAGAGGGTCATCCTAGAGTGAGCATTCGTTTGGTAAATGTTGTTTGACAAACGTGGTCGTATATTAATCTCTATTTGAAACAAAATAATTTTGGATTGAGAAGTATGTTCCGTCCATGGCTTTTTATCACGAACAGTTGATTTCCGTAGACTATATAATGAGCTATAGCTAGTAATAAAAAAAACTTGTATGTCCGGAGTAACCACAAGTGGGAAAATTTTGAGATATACTGAACAATCATCATGGAGCTTTATTCATTAATACATCCTAAATCACTCATTAGTAAAAAGGCAATCTACACATGACTGTTCCGCATACATGTACCAAGTTCCATTGAGCTAGGCCTTACAGTTTTCTAGTTCTCGTCCGGAAACAAAACTTAGGAACAATATTTAGATTCCTTTTACTAACATACTAATAATATTTGGGCGCATGTTCGTCATAATTAATAACAGATGATTTAAAAACTGAAACACTGTTGAATTCTGAATTGTGGTTGGTAATATATCCTAAAGATGTATTGAAGATGTAAACAAGATTTTAAAAGTATTTTAGTCTTGGTGTCGGAGTTGATATGTTTTGCGAGCTGCGTAGATTGTAACAGAGTTTCCACAAGTAATACATGTTTAACTGTTACAGCAAGTGCAGCACACACTGTTTGTATCGAGTAAAGGGGTAGGCAGTGTTATCAAATGATCACCGATATAATATTTATAAAATATCTAACGAGCTTCTCCTTTATTGTCAAGTTTATGTCCCGATTTAATTTTGCTTTCTCTCGAGCATTGGATATGAAAGAGGAGCGAGTTATGTTTTCCTATTTATCACCACCTTATATTAATTTTCATGCTAGTTATTGTGTTTAAAATATATTTGTGTTGGTCCTATAAAGGAAAGGAACAGCGGATTAATATCATGATCAACCCTGTCACAACATCTCAGTTCATAACATTAATGTAATTTAACGTTTAATATTCACACTTTTTAAATAAACCCGTTCTAAAATGTACTGTATGCCGATACCATTTGCACTGCTCATTCTGACTGAAGCGTATATAAAATCTCCCTGTTCGAGGGCAGGAGATGAGAGTTTTATTCGTTCTTTGAATAAAGTCACGTGATGGTGGCCGCCATTTACATTATGCATGTTTATCTTTGTGGCAGTGGTCGAAATATGTAAACAAATTAAACAACGTCCTTAAATGTAAGTTTTAGATGAATATAAGTGCTGAGATACCTTTCCGTTTTTGTCTATAGGGACTATAACATTACTTTTACCCTTCAGATTGCATTGAGTTTTCATCAAGAGACTTTGAAGGGCGTTTCGTTGTCATTCCAAACAGTAAATGGGCAGTCCAAAACTCTTGCTGCATTCTCAAGCTTATGCTTATTTGCTCTGATCTAGTCATGACATATTTGTATATTATTCATTAAATTCAGTCATTGTGGTCAGTCATTTTTTTCTGAAGAATGGGATAATAACAAGTGTGGTTGTAATTTCATGAATGAATGCACGTTCGTTCAATGAATAAATAAAATCCAGGCAGTGTCCAAGTTCAACGTAGCCAATCAAATTACTTGAAGGTGTAAGTGACATATTGTTATGAAACTCCTTTACAAAGTACAAGGTGGGTAATAATCTTGCTTATCAAACTTCAAGGAGCCATTAATAACGTACAGTCTTATTAATAAGTTTGAATCGATCATCGCTTAGGTTACTTCACAAGTTTGTTTATCAGGGTGGTCACCAAACGTTTGAGTATGATCTCAAACATATAAAAAGAATTTCCAGGGGAAAAAACTATTCTAATTTCAAATTTTTTTCAAATGATTAATATGTCACTAAACCCATACATATATCTCGTGACCTTGACCATTGACACTCGAGCTCACAAAATCAATGATCACTTTCCATTGTAAGTAACAATCATGTAATGATTCACTGTGTAAATAGTTAAAATATGCAAATTCGTAAACGCATGTTTAAGTTGTGACCTCTCTGCGACCTTGGCCTTTCACACATATTAGCGAAACCATTTTCAAATCTTGGTCTCGGTAGTTGATATAAACCCAAAAACGTGCATGATGGGACATAACATTTTCAAGTTAGTGTGTTAACAATGATTTGTTAGTGGTTTCAAAACACCTGACCTTGACTTTTGACCTTGAATGTGAACAGTGTGTAAAACAATCATGTAATGATTCAAAGATTCGGCGGCTGCTGAAACTGCATAAGAACTGACAGCACTGCTGAATACTATACCACTGTGCGCATTACGTCTCACTACTTGTGTCGTGAAGTCACAGTGTCAGTCACTCTATGCAATTCTCTTCACTAATGTGGACGAGTAATAAACAGAAAACACATTCCCTTCCAAATAATGCAATATTTATTAGCTTCGTACATAAATGATTCGGAATTAAACTCGCTTTTGCTCGTTTAATACAAATTCATTAACTCATTTAATAAAAATAAGTCATTGGCTCTGTAGCTCATTAGGATTTGTTTTGTTTGAGTTAGAAAACTGAAAACCGAAATACCTTGTTCTCAATATCATGCACAACCCCTAGCCATGAAATATCTAAAAGTCTTTAAAATTGTCGTTGCATAACAAAAACATGACTTGACACTAAATTTGGATGAATTTGGTTCTCGAAGTATCACAATTTCAATCAAAAAGATAATGACGAAAAAACGTCTTTAGGCCATGCTTTCTGAGGCTCTAATTAGGAGTAAGGGTCACTAAATCTACAATTTAAGATCGGCGTTGTCTAAGGAGTCTGAGCACAAGATTTCCACTTTTGGTTCTGGAGGAGAGGATGCAAATAGGTTTTTAGGTCATGACCCCTGTGACCCATATTCGGGGTCACATGGTCACCAATTCTACAATTTAGAATCCCAATTGGCTAAGGAGTCTATACACACCATTTCAACTTTCTAGATAGTTTCTCCCTGGGAAAAAAATATTAAAATGAATGTTTAGGTCATTACCCCTGTGAGTATTAGGCGTCAGGGGGTCGCCGAATCTACAATTAAGAATCCTCATTGGCCAAATAGTCTGTACAAAATATTTGAACTTTCAGGAGCTTTTTGTACTGGAGAAGAATATGAAAATAGGTTTTTAGGGTGTGACCCCGGCCTGTGGCTCATATCTGGGCGACCAAGGAGTCTTTTCATAACATTTAAGTTTAAGGGCATTTCAGGCTTGATGAGCTAAATAGTGTCACATAGGATGTAATTTAATATACTCTTAGTATCCTAATTCATGACAAAAATATAATTTCATGAATATAAACACATGATATAGCCACTTGATGTACGTCGGTTCAATGTCCTATTCTAAAGTTTTTCATCAGCAGAATATTGATAATCAAGCCAGGAAAACTTGGTAGGGTGCAGCAAGGTCCGCTATTAGTAACTGCGTATCTACACTTGCTGTACATACCGTGGGCCCGTTAAGGGACTACAAATGGACTTCCTGACTACTGTTATTTCAATCGGTTTTTCAAACCGTATGTCTACGTATAATTCCTGACCTTGAAATAGAACGTATTGTCTTGTCAGTGAGTACGTTTGTGTTCGTGTACAAACTTACTTTGTCAGCATATATACATTATATCAATTGCAAGAAATCTATTTGATCTACAACATGGTCATTTGCTTCCAACAGAGTTTACTCCTTTCAGATGTTCGATCATAACCTCTGTTCTACTCTCTAATTTCTCGTTTCTAACAAAATCCCCTAGCGGCAACAAAACTTACATGAAATGTGATATCTTACACAGCTTTCTTGTGTGTTTCTATCCAATGAAATCAAAATTACGCCGACTACATCGTTTAAATCGACATCGAGTTATTTCAAAGATCTTAGCCTTTGACTGTAAACGGCCTTGCTAATAAGCATATATCCTTCGAATATGTCTGATATAAAGAACACAAATAAAATATTTTCGGTTTGTATCTCTGACTTGGTCTTCTTTATTTGTCGGCATGTCTGTGTTTAACTGTTTTTACAAAATCAAATATAAAATTTTGAGGAAACACGCTTAACGAGAAATCGTTTCTCATACGTTTCTGTTTCCAATATAGCATTAAGACGTGTCATTGGCAAATGTCACTTTTACAACGGCGTCGCTGATTGCAAAACTTGAAAAGCTTCATATGAAACCAATCAGGACTCTCCATTTCTAGACGAGAAATTCGTAGAACAGAGGACACAATAATTAATCGAACATCAGTAGGAAGTAAACTCTGTGGGAAGAGAAAGTAACATGATATATCAGAAATACGTTTTAAACAACGAAAAAAATTAAATATTTGTATTTATAAGACATCTACTCTAGTCATGTCGTTAGACGGATTTACCTTTGCGTATCCTGTACACAATAACAAGGCTTCTCAGGGTGGCGGGACTGACATCCCCAGAGAAGACACGTCGGGATTTCAATAAGAAGGAATTGAATAGCGAAGACAATGTTGCTGAAGTTTTCGTTCTTTTGTCACCAGCTTTGTTTAGAGTGTGCTACAATGTTTTGTGCTTGAATATAAGACTTAATAATTATTTAGATTGGGAAATGCCGTTATCAATCAGTGTGATTTCTCCTTTATTTGTAAGGGAAAATACAGAGGAAAATCATGTCACAGGTTATAATTAATTATATATTTCAATGAAATAGATTTTAAGCAATTATTCTACATTTTTGTTTTCAACATATTCAACAGCTTTTCTTTATAGAATAATCAAACTAAACAAAAAATTAAGTTATGAAACTTAAAAAAAAAACTTTGTTTAAGAAATCAATCTATCTCTGTATGTTTTCCACATACAGCATGTTGCCATGGAAACAACAAAAGATTATAACAGTTCTTCATCAACGCAGGGGTTAGCCACCTTATAATTGGTCACTTAAACTACACAAAAGGCTTCCTGGGCGAAAATAAAGTGCAAATAAGAAATGACCGTATCATGTATTCAATTTTAGAATTTTAATTTACAAATTCACCTAATTGTACACGATATTAAGGCGTGTGCAGAGTTTGTTTTATACGTACACAACACAATTCTTTGGCGTATCTATGAACCTTGCTTCAGAAACTAGCGTTTTGTAGAAAAAAATCGAAGATAATAAACGTTTCAATAATTGATGCGAAGAACGGCACCGCCGGGGAACAAACGGTTTGATTGCAAAGTATTGCCTCCCTCCACGATTGGGTCGGGCCCTTAAGAGGTATGGAAGTTAACGTTGAATCGAGAATATATATAGCGAACAGTAGGCTCCCTCGGGAACATCCTTCTAGCGTAATCATATGAGTCCATTGAGCTAGAGACAAAGCCTTATGATTGTACAGTTGGCTGCTCCATGTGGAGCAACGCGCTAGCTCGCCGTATTGATCACGCTGATAGCTGATGTCGTCCTACAAGTCAGTGTACTGTAGAGTACTACCCGTACAGGCGGAGGGTGAGTGGACGCCACAAGACTCATTGATGAATGGGCCTGTCCCGAGCAGACACACTGACTGACATACACCTGCCAGGATAGACAGGGAGTGCCAGTACCACTTGCTTTGTTTAATGTAATGCCCACCTACAGTATCGTGACCATCGCTGAGCCGGGACTCTTGGTGCCTGTGAAGGTGTACTAGTGTGCTGACTATCAATACCTGGTCATGTAGCTTTCACGATCGAGTGTCACTGTGGAACTATGTAGTATTGACGGCCAAGCGTTGATTTACTCCAGTGTAGGGAGTGTAACAACTAGGCATGGCTCACTTACGTTGAATGAACACACGATACAGGTTCTTGTAGTAAAACTAGTGAAATACACTATCACGATCTGCTGACAATCGATACTGGAATGATACTTGAATGGAAAGACGTTTAAGGGTTGCTGGTTAATAGAATGTAAAGCAGGTTATGCGGCAGAGCTGGCCGGTGAATGAGGCAAGACTGGAGGACCAGCAATTGGAACAGATAAATGGATGGTGCCGGTTAACATTTCATACAGCCATGATCATGACAGCTAAATTGCTTCGTGAATGATCAGTCATCGTTCAAGGCAAATCATATGGTTGTAAAGTGACTATTCAAATCTTCAAAAGTTCAAGGATACCTTTGTCATTCATGATTCCTAAAAAAAGGAGTTCAAATTTCTAAGGAAGTGAACATCAGTTAAAGAACATCTTCTTCAACTGATAGATTGCCATGTCAATTCATATATATTATCAATAGCTTCTTCTAATTCTGGAGATAAGTGGTTATGGGTTCTGGAATACCTTGACGATTTATAGAAAGCAGAATGTGCCATGGTATCCATTATTTTGGAGCACTGTGACATAACCCTTATCACCTTGACGTCCAGTGTCAGATGACATTTCATTCAGAACCAACAATTGGACAACGACAAACTTTCCAGTACGAATATCACCCATTGAAGTTAGGTGTATGGAGGGTGCTGGTAAGACTTAAGAGAGTTGATGAGTTGCACCCTAGTACAGATGAGAGTTGCTACATAGATGGTCTGTGAATTCAGAGAACTTAACAAGGGCAATTCTAGCTTCACTCAACCCTCCAAATCTGTTTGGATGTGAGATAAGCTGACATTTATTTCAATCAATTCACCTATCGTGTCAAGTGTATCTATGTCTGGTGTAAGCTCTTGTAGAAACAACCACAGAAGCTGATGTAGGATGACACCCATCTCACCAGGACTAACGTCCCCGCTGTGATTCACTCTACCAAGTGAATACATTTGGTCTGGGAAGGTCACCATGGTGAAGTCTATATCCACTACATTGCTATTCTTCCTGTGACACTTGCTCACCGTTACTGGATACCAATACTATGAATTGACGACCCAACTCAGGGCTTCTACATTCCCTTCACTTCAACAGCGAGAACGGAACTACTATGGCGTGTGTCATCAACATTTGTGGTAATTATCATTTCCGTCTTGTTATAAATTATTTGCGTTTCATTTAAATATAGTATATATATAATGAATATATAATTAATATAGTTAGTTTTCTCATATTCATATTCTTCTAGATATATATTGTACCTGCGATACATGGTACGGTATTCGATGTCCTTTGCTTTAAACATACATACAAACCAAGGGGTCTAAACAGAAATAACCTTAGAATGTTTCTTTCAGATTTAAGAATATAAATACTTATTTATTTAAACATAGTTATTCACACCTTTGTCTAATGTGTTAACACCACATAATCACGTGTTGAACTACAACCGGCATGTTCTGATTAAAGTATCTGTCCGATTGACATGTACATGTACTCTCGTTACAGCAGTACTCGTGGATCAGTTTCGTGAATAAGAGGTGTCACCGCATAGCTAGTGGTTCCTTACTAAACATGCTATTTCGTGTCCGGTTTAAAATGTTATCAATGTCCTCCTTATCGTATGGAGTTCTTCAGATTCAATAACTGAAGGATTAGAAACGCTGAAATGCTGGCAATTGGTGCCTGACTCTAAGAGTGTGGCTTCGAATCCAACAAGGAACTTGACCCTTACATTTTGATACTTTTGAACATAATGTGGTCCGGAATATAACAATGTTAGAACTGAGTGCCCCTCAACTACTCCCGACGAACCACTTGTATAATACACACACATGTCCCATCACGATGCATGAGGCGTCCTCGGTGAAGCACTTTGCTTATAACAAATACGAAACCGGAAGTTATGTATCATTGAGCTTATGTGCCAATGCCATGTTCATTCTTAAGCCTCTAAGCGCCTTTATGTTGGCAGTGGGGCCAATAAATCACAATGTAATTTCGTTTCCATGTTTCAGTCAATTTAAACATAATGCTTACGTTGTATATGTTGATGAGGAGTCAGTGCACTAGTTCTTGAGTATTCCTTCACATTCCGTCTCAATAACATGGAACGAATGTAGTCTATTGCCGCTTTGGAGTTCTATAGAACAATAGAACATATGAAAATACGATATATTCACTGTCTGACATTTAATATGTGTAATTTAGAATTTAGAATGCAACGTTTAACGTATTGAGTATAATGGATTGATGTAATGACTACTGAAGCGGATAATTTTTGTATGGTCCTTTAGATTTCGATGGAGAGTGATACGTACATTTAGTTTGTTTCATCCCTGATAGGCACATATGATTGTGTATAAAGATTGGATGATGAACATTCCAACATGTCTGGTTATCAACATATACAGATTGGACATTACACAACATGCAATTATGTCCATCAATATTAATGAAGTTATCAATAATTCATCGGTAACTGTTCGTATTTGCGATCATTGTCAACTGATATTTGCGGCTATGGCCGTCTCGACGTTGATTATATTCGGATTTAGTCTGGAGATAACCACGTCTTCTTCATCGCAGAGGTATCAAATAACTAATTAACACCGCCGATCCGACGATAAACCCCTGCTGGACCACAAGAGATTGTGATTAGGGAGGAATATCTAGATACACGTCAATAGGACAGCTAGATGGTTTCCACGTTGTGCCAAGTCTCTTATACCATTGACTGGTGGTCTGGTAGAGTCATACGCGCCTTGTACTGTTCCATAAATATGCATTCTTTGGATATGCGAATAAATACCCAGAAACAAATGAAGTTATGAAATACATTTTATCACGAGGGCTTCACAACGATTGGTGCAAATATTATACCTCATTATTTATATATTTGAATATATCAACTCACGATCCTTGGGGAACCATAAGGTGTTAATGCAGGTTTTTAAATATGTCAATTTCACATATATATATAACACCTGATTACACATCAATGAACTTGGGAACGTATAATTTAGTATTATGTAAGTGTAACATAATGTCAACATTACGAATATAGCATTTAAATCACCAGACTTTGACCTGTGATTGTCTGAACACTAAGTATTACGCGGGAATATGCAGTGATCATTTTGAACAGGGCTTATTGCCAAATCTGACTACCGGTAAATGCAGAACAACCATTTCAATAATTCCATGGAATAAAAATCACATTGCTTAAATATACAGAAATGTCGTATTCAAAACTGAATTGTCTAAATTTGAAAGACTACTTATATTGTATGGACATTATTGGAGGAAAGGTTTTATTACATTTTAATGACAGTCCAAGTAAAAGTTGAACTTTAACAAAATGTCAGTCCAAGTAAAAGTTGAACTTTAACAAAATATCATTAGTATTTGGAAACTTTCCTATTAATGTTTCCGAAAATCCAAATGAGTATGTCTGACTAATCCTTGAGTACATGTAGGTATTACGCAATATCTGACAATTTAACATCACGACTTTCACAACTACACGTTTCTGAACCTTCGTCTTCATTTATGTGATTACTGCTATATGTTGAGTTTGTGTTGAAAATTGCATTGTACGAACTAAACGCAAGAGGACGCTACACTTGTGTATGATATGATATAAACAAAATAAAATATATAAACTTCGTATGTATCAGATTATTGATTATATCAGGAACTCTTATTGGAGAGCCCCTGATTGAATATAAAACTGTCAAGATCACAAGCCTGGGAGTGGATTAAAACTGTGGAGAATCTAATATAAACAGTTTTCATGTAATAGCCCAATTCGTTAAATATCACCATTCAACAACGTATTTCTAACTTAACATATAATCTGGAGGGGTGTCCCTTACAAAGTATTTCTTATAAACCACTACATGTTATATTTTTGGGGGTATTTCAAATGGTAACTGGTATTATAATTCACATATCTGTCTAACTAAGAGCATTAGGTAGAGAAAAAGCAAATTCACCCAAGAATGTTTCTATGGAAATCAATACGTCAATGTTACATACAGGGGATGTAGGCAAATACCTTCTGTGTATTCCAATAAACACAATCATGTAATAGCTTGGTTAATTCATAACTCATCCCAGGGGACATCTATCTATTTTATTTCATCTGTAGACACCATACATCACGCAGATCCCAGCGGGGGTAGAGCTAAGTGTGCGCCGTATAGTCAGACCACCTTGAACCAAGGGAGATAATCGATAGCTGGCGCACCGAGGCCATCTGTTACGTCTAAACTCGTGGATCTACTGCGTGCAGGGCGTGCCGCTAAGTCGACGGGCGATAGTTACTCAACTTGGGAAAGTCGTTATTGAACCGGTCTGGAGCATCTAAGCTGTTGTTAAAACAATACAGATTCATCTAGATTAGTCCAGGCGGCCGTGTGCCCAATTCCCGAGGGGTGAGTCCGAGGCTCGTTTACCCCTCATGCACCAAGATGGAGATGGTCGAATAGATGGAATCATGCGATGCTTGTCATACCCAAGTGGTTAATTATAGACTCTGTCCACAAACTGATGCTTCTGTGCCCAGTTATGATGTGTATAAGAGCCTACCAATGTATGATTATCTTCATCAAATCATCGAATCGATGTTTGCGTGTTGGCTTTGATGTGTGTACAGAAGTGTATGTCGTGCACCAGGATGGTGTATTGTTGGATAGAGTGTATTATAACTGAAGGTTTGTTATGGACCATGAGCAGAATACGAATCAGGGAACCATATCAATTTTTGGGAATGTTTGTCTAGCTTCCATCAGAACAAGGTCAGGGCTCGCTTGACGGAATTAAAAAATTTTCTCATTATTCCAACTTTCTTTTTTCTTTTACCACAGACTATATATAATTCAAGGATGTCACGTGTTTATCATCAACTGAAATAAGTGTAATGAACTGGAGATGATAAAATATATTTAGCGTGAACTAGGATAGATGTCACGAACTTGGAAATGTGTCATGAACTAGGGGGTGTTTCATGAACTGTGGGTTTACCATTAACAAGGAATTTGTCATATTTCAAAACCTAATTCATGAATTGGGAAACGTAAGAAATCTGAAGTGTAGGTGACCTGTAGGGTCGATATCTGAGTTGGATACACACCTATCTGTAGGCTAACCTACCTGATCAACATGTTTATAATCAACGTGATCCAGTATAGAGATACACGAACATTGCACGACATCTATCTTCCTTCCATGCACCTAGCCATTGCAAGATCAAAGAGAAATGTTGAGTGTGGGTATGGATTTATACATGAGTGATGAAGATGTCATTGTAAGAATTATTTACGTTTGGTTGCAACTCAAAATAAGCTCAGTCGTGAAAACCATAGCATGGTTCAATTACACAGCACTGTAAAATTTCTGAATTATAGATTAAATCTCTTGAAGGGTGAGCAAGCACAAGGCAGCATAGCACAGCAGTGCTCCACTCGTGTGGAACCCTGGTTAAACTTGCCATTGTGACATTCTGATTGAGACAATCAATAGCGAGGCATTCTTGTGTAACTCGGCCCAGTCTGTATGCTGAAGGTAATGACGTTGCATATAGATGAAGCATCTTCACCCAGCTTACATTATTCATGCAGAAGCTATTCTTCCACTGAGCAGATCCAAGCTCCGACTCCCGCTCATACCCATGCTTGTAGCACATTAGTTACAAGACTCAGCTTAATGCCGAGGACCAGCAGGAGCTATGTAGCGGATATCCCCTTATTCTCAATATAAATATTTAATCAGTGATCTCGCTAAAGGTTAGCTCCCAGTATCTTTGGTAAAGTAAGACAGGGCTTGGGGAGGCGGTGATTGGACCGGATGCCCCATGTAACGATGTGGATGGGAGAAAACTAGATAATACCAGGTAGACAAAAACACGTGGGAGTTGGGGGCGAGATGTCGCTCTTTCGTATTGTCCATTTCCACAAAATAAATATAAAGCAAATGATTATACGAGAGCATCAATATCGTGTTCCCCATCTCTGAATAATTGAATCCATAATAAGTGTTCCTGGATATATATGCGATTTTCATTAGAAAAAGTTCCTAATGAATAAATATCTTATGAATAACAAAGAGTTCAAAAATTGCAAAATGCTAAACTTATTTAAGATACGTTTGTATTTTTTTAATGATTAAACTACGATTTTCCTGACGAAAATTGCAAATGTACTGTCATATGTTAATGTTCCTACCAGTTTTCGATTACATGATTTAGACGTATTAACAAAATCAAAGACGGTAAGAGTTATCTCCCTTTACTCGTTCTTGGAAACAATTTCGTAAAGTCTTGAAATCGGGGATGATCGTTACAACTCATATCATCATTTCGTTCTTTGAATAATATTCTATGTTCTGTTCATAGTTGAGTAGAGTCTATACTAAACACAGCTGCATGAACTATTCCAATCGATGACTATGTACTCCGTACACTACAATCTCAGAACTAGTAAAGTGTGTCCAACCTTCGGTTCACAGCGTTAGTTCAGTAGACTGTCGTCATATTGGGCTTCTGCGTATGAAAACAACTAAACTGGGAAAATAGGAAAATGGTGCAATACTTGCACAATATCAAGTTAGGTACTTATATTTTCCATGAAATATGATGTAAATCAAGCGTGTACATATTTACCTACCGAGAATGTTACATTAATGTCAAATGGAAGCATCGATTACTTCAATCTAGGTAACACTGTCTGTAATGTTATACGCTCGCTTAGTATAATATCTAGTTTAACTAGATTGCGATATCTTAGGATGATATTGTTGCACAGATGGCAATTTGACAATTATATATATAAGAAGTATTAATTTTGTACTACATATAACAAGAATAACACAGTTTAATTATGAACGTATATGTCTATAATTTTGTTTATTCGTTATTTGGGAAAATATCCAAAACAGTATATATTTAATAAAGTTCAAACAGGAGGTGAGGTGATGTGATTTTGGGATTTAAAGAGTATTTCACTTTTATCCTTTTATCACGGCGACTAGTAGTATTGTAGACAGAAAGCCGGTGTAAGATTGATAACGTACCCGCGTTGAAAACACACTGGGCGGGTACTTTTTCAACGTTAAATAATGACCCGGGGTCACTTTTCAACGCCTCGGGTCTTTTGTCAACGTTGAATGATTACACATTCGGGTAATTATTCAACGTTGAAAAAATACCCGAGGTGTTGAAAAGTGACCCCGGGTCATAATTCAACGTTGAAAAGTGACCCCGGGTGTGTTTTCAACGCGGGTACGTTTTCAATCTTACACCGGCAAGACCATTGTGGTCAATATACGCATTGAGGGTGAAACCTGCAAGCATAAGAACTGGCGAACCATAGGTGGTATTGCACTGAACTGTGAGGTAGCATCGCACCAAACTTTATTGCAAGAAGAACAGTACGAACCCAGGACATCCTGATCTCCTTGATGGCAACCTTTGGGCGATAACATCAGTCATGTTGGAGCATGATTGAACAATTGCTCATACAAGAATTAGGTTTAATACCATTTCGAACCCTACCATAAATGTATTTCTTTTTCTCCTTAAGTAATAACACCCGTGATTTACAGATAGCACGAAGCATGCGACACGAGTATCTTTTCAGGGATAGTTTCAGTTGTTACCAGAAATGTTGAAAAAGTTCATCTTTAATTCATCAAGATGATATATATTCTGGTACCAAGACGGATTGAGGTATTTCATATTCCCCGATGAGAAAATATGGTTTCTAAGTAGAAATCGCTGATATATAAACGGGCAATGTTTTAACTTCACATCGAGTCTCGATGGCTGGATGGATAAGCTGTTAGGACAATCAGTACATTGTAGTGGTGATTGGTGTCTTGCCCTGAGGATGTGAGTTCGAATCCCATATTGAACTCGTCCAGAAAGAGTATAAGAATGTGTACTATTGCGGAAAGTGTGACAGGTTCATATCCTTCATTAATGTAATTATCATGTTATCGCAACTATTCAAGCAAAGAGAACAAAACATACGCAGTTTTAATACGATATCCCCACATCGAAATTGCCAGACAATATTTGGACTTCGCTATCACTAAGATAACTGCACTTTACTTTATTTATCTTCATAACTACCGTGTGTACATTATTTTAAGATAACCTTAATACAGTTCCCAAGGGACGTTCAACCATATGTTTCAATGAAATATCCGTGTAATAATTAATGTTAAGCTACGGGACTTCAAGTAAGTGGGAACGTTCTAGATGGTTGTAATATCTAGACATAAATAACGCAGTAAGAGACATTATCACATCATCACGAATTACGCTAGGATAAACCAGTTGATGGTGTTGTCATAACTTAACAATATATGTGGATGCTGTCCTCTCTAAGCTCAAGCATAACAAACGGGAGAGGATGGAGAGACTCATTTTCTTATTATCCGGTAATACGCTTGGCCAGACCAAGAGAGATAACCTCATTACCAGAGTTTCCCCCGTCATCAGCGAGACGAGTAGAACTATCATCAACTTATCTTGTTGGTGGAGCACATAAGCTGGAGACAATCTGCCCAGTCCTATCTCATTCCGCGACCACTTCAGTGTATTATGTACGCTCGAGCTTCCGCCATATTTCTCGTCATCCATATTGAATGTATCAACATCCGGGTCAGCAGACTTGCAGCACTTCCGGTACAAACCGAATCATTACGAGGTCGATTAAGCAACGAACACCCATACGCTTTCTTAATAGTAGTTTAAATAAGATTCGGCTCTGCCATCCCCCCAGGGACGAAATAGCTCGTCTCGAGTTTTAATGACTTTCAAGCTTGATTTCTTGCCACTAACAAGTCTGCCCAATATGTCTCATTTCGTTCAATGTGAAATGCTTGACAGTTAAATGTCATGTTTGTCTTTAAAACCAGAAGTTAATAAGAAATAATGCTAAGAAATATTCAGTCTAGAAATGCGAATCCGTTATAGGCCCACATACAAGTTTAAAGCTTCGCTTGCAAATTGTATTAACAGATAACTAATGGCATTAACATAACATTTGTTTAGGTTATTGAATACTTGGCCAGATAAATTGATCAAATATGCAGAACTGTCTTTTTTAAAAGGGCTTAACTCGCGTTAAGGATTGTTGACCAAATGCCAGCACGGTCATAAATTTAATTCTATATTCACTTTGCGTTCGAATCCATTACAACCTAAGTAATTACGGAAGGGATGGTTCGCGTTTCTTCAAATATCACTATTGTTACCGTGCTGATTTACAGCCAGCATAAGCTAATGGAAAGCATTAAAGTTTTCGGTTGCTTTAATAAATAACTTTTAAAAATCGAAAAGAGCAATTTATGTGAGTATTTGCAATCGCATAAAGGAAGTTTACATGTCACTTCACTTGGTCCATGAGGGGCAGGAGAGAGTCTGGCGTTGATATCACTGTAGCTCTCCTTCCACAGATACTTTAATGTAATCAGGGGTGAATCGTTCACGAAATTAAAGTTATGGACCTTGGGAAATCACTTAAAGTTTACGGAAAGCAAATTCACATTCCTCACCCTCCGATTACTTTCTTGTAATCCGACATTCAGATTAAGTTAGCGATAAGGGAAATGGGAAGCACACCAATAATGTCTGAAAACGACAAGGAAACAATGTTAATGTGTTTTCGGTGAAGACAAAAACGTTTCTCTCGGCAAGCAGTTTTGAGAAATCCATGATTTTATCGAGAGCTGCAGGGATTACAATGTTAGACGACACTGCAAAAAGTTGTGGTTGCATCAGCCCTTCCGCTCACGACCGTATCTCACTAAGCTTAACTGATTTTAATTTTATCTTAAAATGTTGTTCTTCTGTTTAATTCTTTGTGATCATCATCATCATCATCATCACCACCACCACCATCATCATCATCATAATCATCATCATCATCATCATCATCATCATCATCATCATCATCAACAACAACATCACTTGTATCATCATCATCATAATCGTCATCATCATCATCATCATCATCATCATCATCATCATCAACACGTATACCATCATCACTATTATCATAATCATCATCATCATCATCATCATCATCATCATCATCATCATCATCATCATCATCATCATCATCAATAACAACAACAACAACAACAACAACAAAACCATCACCACGTATACCACTATCACTATCATCATTATCATCAACAACAAAACTATCATCATTATCATCAAAATTCATCATCATTATCATTATCTATAACACCGTTATGTTCTTGAACTCTCCTTCCATTAATATCAACAGCAACAAAATGGTAAGTTTATAAAGGACATACATCTATACTTCATTGTATTTGTTTCTTCTTCAAATGAGCGAGTACTTCATCATGAAGGTGTCTCAATAACGGGCTCTACCGGAAGCACAGGATGGATATATGGTGATTTTGCCAATGTCATACATTTTGATCTCCATCTTGTTGGTGCTAATATTTCAGTTGTATGGCGACTGTAAGCCTTTCCCGCAGAGTTTACTCCCTTCTGATGTTCGGTCCTAACAGGAATCTGGAGGCTGTAGACTCTGTGGGAAGAGAATGCGACGGCTGTTGCTGGAAGCTTTCATTCCATAATGTACATGTACAACTTCTTTATTATATATTATATATACATACATCGCTTCAAGGCAAACCCGCCTCCTCGTCCGGTAACTGGTTTTTCTTCATCCGCTTACCTGAAATCAAACGTTGTATTTTTATACCCAGGGGCAAAAGAAACGATACCAACAAAATAAGCGATAGTTTACTGAACGAGTGCTGAACACGACTGAAACATACTTACACTGTGTCACTCAAACTTGATTTGTATATTTTAAGCATTATCAGCTAATACTTCTGGGGGAAAAACACGGCTTTTAAAAATCGTCGTTTCGGAATCTCCTTAACCAGGTGAGATAGGAGAGTGAAATATGTGTTTTTGGCTTATCTAGGATTAGGTCATCCCACAACAACAATGTGTCATCGATTTAACGTCCAAGAAGGACCTTATACCGACAACATATTGTACTAACATAAGTGTCTGAACTTTTACTTTGAATACCAAACATAATGTCCAAAAGCCCCTTTGACAAAGCAATTTCAACACCCCGCGTATGTTCGATCAGATATAAACTATTAAGTATCATATACTCCCAATAACGAAATTGTGTATGTCTCTTTTACTGATATATTTTCATCAGAGACATTCAAAATCAACTTATCCCGGCAGACTAATTTGGTTTTTGTCTCTGTTGAAAATACGTATAGTTTCTTTTGTCCCTCGGTGTACATATAATAAAGGCTTTGTACATCTATATACTATATTATGTTATAGCACCTTCCAACTTCTAAATACCCATCAAGAAGATTCTTAATTTTCATTTTGCAACATTATCATTTCATTTATTGCCAACAAAACAATGGATGTTTGGCAAGCATATCATCATTTCAAAGTAGATTTGTATGAGGAGGTTTTATATTTTATTTGTATTCATCTTGGGGCAAAACAAGACTGTTATTGTGTGTTCATCATAATCGTTAAGTGAAAGCGGAGCTGCATGAATCATGTAGCTTGAAGCATATCGGTTTCATCTCAGAGTGAGGAATATACACACCAGTCGTCCCTAGCTGAGCTAACAGATCCCCATAGAGGCGGGGAGACGCCAGGGTGCTTATGATGTATAGAGATGCGTAGGAGACCCCGTAATTTCACTATTTAATTACGTTATTTTCCTTAGATGGATGTCCTCTCGCAACACAGTTACACTGCCACGGACGTTTTTCATATCTCGGATAAAGACAGGTATTTACTTGACACGAGGCCAATCGTTTAGCCTGAGTGATACTGGTCACTGACTTATTTCACGTTCAATTGTTAAAGGGAGGTAACTGTAACATAATCAGGAATCAAAATGATTTAAATAATGCCAAAGTGCCACCTAGTGTCAGTAGACGGAATTAATTCAGTCTGTGAACGTATCCGCTTGTCTTAAGAACTGGTTTGATACCAAAATCAACAGACACACGATTAAACAGACAATTAATAGACAGAGAACCGCCTGGTATAAACATGAACTACCCACTTGCATATTCACAAAGTTTTATTTCTGTTCCATAGTCTCGCGTCTTTATTGCCTGAAATTATAGTAACTCCCAGTTCCCGAAAGATAATAAATTCTTGAGAATTACAGAAGGGTATATATAACTAATGCCATTTTGTAGATTAGGATGCTGATCATATATTGTTGCGTCTAACTGTCCAATATTTAATGCACTAAACGACATTCAATCTGAACATTATCAATATATGCATGGTAGTTTGTGTAATAACTAGAATACAAAGTGTAAGAGCAAATTTACTCTTGAGCATTATCCAAAAGCATGTATGTCCTAACATAGGTCAGCGGTCAAACTGATCATTTTAAATAAAATCCTAGGGTCGTGCTTTATCTGTCTTATTAATCGATTGTGCGAGAGAAATGAATTTCGTTGAAATGTCAAATTGAGGCGCTCATAAAATGTTCTGCGCAATTGACTTGCGTAGCGGTGTGGCAACATTAAATCAAGCTGTTATAGCCTATTGCCGTTGCATAGGGCCGTTTTAAATGAAAAAATCTACAAGCCTACAAAATGTATGCTTTGTCGTGTTTGAATAACAATTTAAGGAAATTTCAATTTCAAATTATTTAGACCGGTGAAGGATATTTTTCGAAATTGTTGATTATCACACTAAGTTTGCTAATTTGCGAGTCGTCCGTAACTATTCACAATCATCATTGTTGTACACATGAAGCTGAAGTATTGTAGGGAGAAGCCTTGCACCAAGATGATCAACATTTGTATGTTGGGCCCTTCCATTTTTTATTCAACGCCTTAAAACAATGTATCATGATATTCTCCAGTTTCACCCTCAAAACTGTGTTTTACGTAATGGAGAATGCATTCGGAGCCGTGGATTCGTTAAAAATAATCAACGAGCCCCGAAGGGGCGAGTTGATTATTTTTAAGGAATCCACGTCTCCGAATGCATTCTCCATCTTAATCCATGTATGATGTCACGAAACATACATATGTGATTATCTAGCATTAAAAACAATACATTTCAATTATGTAACCTAAAAAAAATATTATTTTGCAAATTTCGGTGCCCATTCATCGGATATGGTACACGTAGCTTCGACCCTTATGAAATGGATTCTTCCACGCACGTGCATGGCGCAAATCTTCCACGCAAAGCGATTTGACTGACAGCCAAACTCCTATTTCATGTGTTTCAGCACGATCCCTATGCTTTTCACACTTGACCAGTCTTGTTAGAATGCAGGGATCTCACTGACAAACAATCAAATGATTACTAGCAGGCCTGGTAGTCTAATAGGTTAGGGCGCTGCGTAACAGACGAAGGGTTACATGTTCGATTCCCGGGACAGACATTACAATAATAATCAGATATTTTAAGATTCTAATCAGATATACTAAGACAAAATACATCATTCTTGAAAAAAATACTTTGTGAGCCATTACGAAAATGTCAAAACCTGACACCCCTCCTGACTGGATTAGTCAATGACCAGTAGATTCTTAAAAATAATCCACTGTTAACACAATAGAGTGACGTCATCATCATGGATTAATTTAAATGAACTAATAGAATGTTGACAGTTTATGTAGACCATGTTTGGTCAGCAGATTATGTTTGTATATTTGGGGACGATTCATTGCATATAATAAACCTGTCATCATCAAGCCTGCATTTCCGTATAATTGGTCCTGACTTTCATGAATGTTTAACACAATTCATTATTTATACACCTTATCTTACAAAATACAAAGTTTGAATAGGTTATCACAAACAATCATGACTAACAAATACATTAGTTTGTACATGTGGGCCGTGGTGACAATAGGCCGCAAATCAGTGTATATATTTGGCATAACAAGATAAACATAAATATTATTATTTTATAGGAAAATATAAATCTTAGATAATCAGTTATGAAAAGACTGATGAGCTGTAGAGACAATAGCTCTCTCTATAAACTATATATAAGAAAACAACGTGTGTTACCAGTACCCTATCGGTTCGTGACCGGGAAAGCTAAACTATAGACATAACTTGACTGAATAAGTATAGCCTTGGCGGTACTTGGCTAATTATGTTAAAACGCTCACTCTCACTCCAAGGGTCACACTTACACATATACTGTCTTAGGTTGGCTCTCTCAAAATCAAGTTATTAAACTAGTATTAAACTCCCTGAGTGAGCGCCATCACTTGTTTCAATGTCCTGATGAAAGTGTCCAACGTTACTTTTGAACATTAACAACGTGTGGCATGATGGTTGTATCTATTGCGGTTTATGAACAAATAATTATGAAGATAGGATTTTCCCCCGAGAATTAGACACATTTCCCTCCAACATCATAATCAGATGGCCACCAGGAATATTTAATGTTTTTTTCTCCTTTACCTTATTGTCACCATTATTTAAAAGTTGATAGTACTGCAGTACGAAGTGTTGAATACCATACACTACAATCATAACAGAGTTTCGAAGGTTGTTTTGAGTAAATACCAAATCATGGAGGTTGTCCTATTCAAACGCCAATCTAGTTAAAACTAGCTGTAATGTTATACGTCCCCTAAGTCCGTCAGAAACGCAGCGAGGTACGAGTGTTAGGTTCGATCTGATTTCAATGAGATTGATTCAAACGCCAGTTTCAAATTTTTGGAAGGTAACCCGATCACGTGACCTTCGTTTCTTCAATCATAACTTGCATAGCCTGAGTTTATAACGGTTTAACTTTTAAAAGTCAATTTTAAGTAATTACACTGAATTAACAGTGTCTTTCTAAGAAGCAGCTATGACAAGAATAATTAATTGCATGTCTAAAACGGAAATCACGTGACCGGAAATGGTCGTCAAAAACATCCGTGTTTGTCACAATGATTGAAAACTGACGACAAGTTTAGTGTCTAGTGTGCCGGCTAAGAGGAAGCGCTTCCTCGTTTAATTACAATAATGATTATTCAAATCAAACACAACTGTCACTACCCCTACTGTCCTAACAACAACAGCAATCAGTTACAATCAGTGCGAGGTCCTATCATTCATGCTAATGGGCATTCGTCAAGTTGGTCAATGCATTATAAGAAAAGAGCCTATTTTGAACACATCATAATTTTCATTTCTTGTCAACTGATTCGACATAAATTGACAAAAACCATGATATCAGAACTAATTTTAGGGGAGATTCGTTATTATTCACATTTTGTAAACCAATGTAATATACTGTGAATTGGTTAGGGTTAGTTTGCAAATTTAGAAAATACCCCTAATAGACATTTATAACAATGAGCCTGTGTTTAGTGTTTCTGAAGATAAAGAGATAAAACTTGATGTTCAGGCAATTGTCGTTTTCGATATTGCGCTGTCATTCAGCAAGTGAAGAAATTCACCACTTTCTGTGAGAAAACGAATTATTTTAAATTGAAACTAAACATGTAAGAGTTATCAAAGATGTTGATTCATTAAAAAAAACTTGAATAGAAAACATGAACTGTCATGTTCAATTAAATCACTCCTTGAACTGCTCGGCCTGGACGTGACGCTGATCAGTATCATTTAATGAAGTATTGACCTTTTGAAAAACACAACTTTGAATGATTCATTTCAAATACAATACGGGCAAAAGAAACGACACCAATATGAAAATGGTTTAGTCAACGAATGATGAATACGACCTAAACATAAATACGTATTCTTCAGAAGCCAATTAAACTAAATAAACTATTTCTTGAAAACATTGTATTACTTTTCTGAAAGACACGTATTTGAAATCGTCATTTTAGAATCTCCCTAAAAAATTAAGACTGTCACCATTTTTACAAAACTGATGGTTATCAAAGATATTCGGAATCGACGGCAGCAGTTTTTTGCGTTTGACTCTGTTGAAACTTTAGAATCATTAATCGCCCGAAGTTTAGATGGCAGTGTAAGCATGAACTCTGAATTAGAGAAGGGAGTTTTTAATATGGGTGTTACCCTGGTCAAAATCTAGACTATATTCTAAAATACTAAAAATTCAACAAAAGGTTAGATTACAAGTTCGTATTACATGCATGGTTAACCGTTGACAGTCGTTGTGCGTAATACATGTGTGACTTACAGGACAGATCCATTATCAGATGATTTATGTTAACTCTGCCTACTTGAAGTATCTGCCTTCTAAAGAGAGCGAATATAGTGCTTTATCTTCATCTCATTATCCATATATTATGATTGTGATTATGCAAATATATAGACAACTTCACAATGCAAGGCATAACTCTTGCCAGTCTCCATTACTGGCTGATTTAGGCCTTGCAGTATTTCCTTAAGATCTCTGTGCATGGAAATCTTGGCTCACTATGCATTTCAGGTGCAGCGATCCACTATCTTGGCACAACAAACCGAGGGAAATACTGCAAGGCTTAAATAAGCCAGTAATGGAGACTGGCAATAGTTATGCCTTGGGTTTGGAAGTTGATATATAGTCAACATGTCCCTTTGTCAATCACTTAAACGACGGCGTCCTTAGGTACGCTCTTCTATGCTTCTCTGCTATGGTTGTCTATGTTTAAGCTGAACTGTGTCATCAGATTTAAACGTTTTCGTTTCCAAATGAATAAATGAATAGTGCAGCTAAGGCATGTAGCACTCGAGACACGTTTGAAGTATTCGATCACGTAAATCTGTATTAAATGCTTTGTACACCGGCATCCCGATAATATGTTCACCTAACATTATCTAAGTGAACATATCATGTAAAATATATATAAATTTGGAATTCCTTTAGGCGTCAATTGTTTTACTTCAAGTGTAGCAGCACAATTCATCACATATCTCACTGCATACAACCTCAATTCTCAAACATATTATGTCACATTTATGTCAGTGGTACCATTCTTTGTAACTTTGGCATGATGAAATAAATCGAAGGGCTCAATATTACTATTCAAACTTCCTGAATTCTGGAGAAACAAAGTGACTTTACGGAAGGATATGCTAAGGAAGGAAGGATATTGAAAACGACAGTATAAGGATCAAAATGAAATGCCGTAGTCACTGGGAATAGAATAGGGGCTAATCCATTATAAGTTGCCTAGCTTCTCGTAGGATTCGAATCCCGAACCAAAGCCAAAAGCACAGACCATTGCGCTAAAACCGAGAAAAGCGAAGTGGTCTTGTCCTATCATACGAGCGTCATGGCTCATGTACATCTAAAAGCAGGTATAAACAGAGTGTGATGCACAAAGCTGTTGTAGCACGACAATCCGTCGAAAGCAATCCAAGATTATTGCACTATTGGTGTATTTGGAAGAAGGGGCCGCTAATTAGGATTATATGCCGCTTCTTTCGACATTTTCAGAACGTTAGGCCAACTACAATTCCCATGAAATATCTGTTTCGCCTCGGAAACCGGCAACATATTTAAGAGTTATTCTTATATAAAGCTCTTGCTCTTTGGTATAACTAAACACATATCAACATGAACATGAACACGTTTGTGAACTGAATGCTAATGTGTTTGGCGTATTCTTTTGAAGAACATTTTGATTTGAATAAGCATAAAGCGTTGGCAGAGCATTGAAATTACACGATCAATACATGCCTTAAATTGAGCCAGAATGACGCAGATATCATCTTTCTTGCATTAGAATTCATATATTCACAAGCACCATTGATTACAAGCGCCATTAGATCGATATCATAACAGAGTGTATTATGATAATGATAATCTTTACTTCAAGTTCAATACATGTTTAAACACTCAGCATAATGTTAATATTTACTTGAAGTCCATTACATGTTTAAACAATAAGCAAATAAAGCCATGGGTATGGACTGTGTATGAATTACTTGAACCTATAACAAGAACACTATCACTGTGACCACATCAAGGAGTTTTCGATAGAATCAAGACTATTTGAAGTCATCTTACTGAGACAGTACCACGGAGCCATTTTTGTTTTTTGGGGATGTGTCCTATATATACATATGCATACATATTTATATATATATTTGAATATGTCTAGGGCTTATGAGATATAAATATAATTCTTCACATATTGAATTATGCTTTGGCATTTTATCTTAGATATTTATAGTTTCAAATTGTTAAACATCAAAGCCGTTAATGCATGTATTCTAAACATGACTCTTTAAAGTGGACCGTAATTTGATGAATTGAAGACAGGGTATGGATTTTAACATCAACTGTCTCTTTCCACATTCAGTAAGTATTGAGAGCTACGCTATAGATATAATATCTGAATAACACGCTTCAGGTTGCTATACACATATGCAAGGGTGACAATACCATCTGAATGTTTGAAAATGAAGATGTACGATGAGGGTCAAACATAGCCTGATGTTATAAAAAGGCAATTGATTGTCTAACATTTTAAGTCAGATCTAAGCAGAAAGTCCCGTGTAATAAGACGTATTACTTGTCCGTATAAGAGCATAGTATAATATGAAGAAGAATTCATTTCAAGTTTCTTGCCACCGTCCCATAGAACATACATACATGTATGATACAAAATGAATACATATAGTGTAATATATAAATATGGAAAAAGTTAAGCACCCCAAATATTCAAAACTAAAAGTTGATGTATGGGAGCGTTACGGCAATTTGACTGAATTAATCACTCTCAACACGAGAAAAGAAGATCTTGTGACAGATTTCGTAACGAAAAGATTTCCAAATATTGTCTACTTAAAAACGTGTCGAATTTATTTCGATACGTTTTTCACCTTGCCGTCTGAAGATACAAGTTAACTTGCACACATTAAAACATCGTCAATGTTGCAACATAAGGAAGTAACTGGTTGGTGTAATTTCATTCTTTTTTTCAACAATTATTGACAACTATTAATAAAAGCTTTAAACATACGATTTTAATGGGTTTTTTGTTTATATCTTTGCAGTTCAAACCATTAATGAAAATGTTCTCTTTGTTTTAGAGGGGTCATTACAGTTAACACTAATCAACTTTCGTCAGTAGACCACTTTCATTTAAATTGTCGTGCGATTTTGAAGGTTCATAGTGCTGTTACTAGTGACTTTTGACTAAGAAGCAGATACTTATGTTTGACCAGTTGACCTCAAAGAATAGAATTACTCACAATTACAGCAACCTATATTCACTTTATATTCACTCATTTCTCAGTATAACATAACATGCTTTTGAAAAACAAAATACCAAATTTTAGAAATGCAAATATCCGAAAGAATCGAAACGTTATCTGATTGACTTTTACTTTTAAAAATTCAATTAATGATTTTCATATTCCATATGGTTATTTTTGCTGACGCGTTATATTCTTTCTTATCAGACAACCTTTTCTGGTAAAAAAAAATACATATATATATACATATGACAACATTTTTATTCAACTAATAACACTTACTTTGTTCGACTCGTGGAAAGTTTAGGTTCATCAATTTGTGTTTCTTACATACAATATTAACAATTCTAAAACCCGGCAAACCCTTAAGAAAGCATTTACCCCGAAACGTCGTGTATGTCCAGAAAATCTGTTTTACTTCCGATATGGAAATTGATAATAAGATATCATGAGTTACCATGGATTCCGAGTTTAACATGGAGATGTATCAGTGTCCGAGTTCAATATTACACGAGAACGAAAACCAGAAGGACACGAGATATTTCTCTTGGTAGTAAGTCAATACTATGAATGCACGTGACCGAGTTTAATATACCTACGGCATGTGATCGACGTTTACTATTCATCACATATCTCACTGCATACAACCTCAATTCTCAAACATATTATGTCACATTTATGTCAGTGGTACCATTCTTTTTAACTTTGGCATGATGAAATAAATCGAAGGGCTCAATATTACTA
The DNA here is from genome assembly GCA_936450465.1 of Gibbula magus. Classification (NCBI taxonomy): domain Eukaryota; kingdom Metazoa; phylum Mollusca; class Gastropoda; order Trochida; family Trochidae; genus Gibbula; species Gibbula magus. The sequence goes on along the minus strand of OW388289.1, from coordinate 22,179,353 downwards.
TTCAAACTTCCTGAATTCTGGAGAAACAAAGTGACTTTACGGAAGGATATGCTAAGGAAGGACGGATATTGAAAACGACAGTATAAGGATCAAAAATGAAATGCCGTAGTCACTGGGAATAGAATAGGGGCAATTCCATTATAAGTTGCCTAGCTTCTCGTAGGATTCGAATCCCGAACCAAAGCCAAAAGCACAGACCATTGCGCTAAAACCGAGAAAAGCAAAGTGGTCTTGTCCTATCATACGAGCGTCATGGCTCATGTACATCTAAAAGCAGGTATGAACAGAGTGTAATTCACAAAGCTGTTGTAGCACGACAATCCGTCGAAAGCAATCCAAGATTATTGCACTATTGGTGTATTTGGAAGAAGGGGCCGCTAATTAGGATTATATGCCGCTTCTTTCGACATTTTCAGAACGTTAAGCCGACTACAATTCCCATGACATATATGTTTCGCCTCGGAAACCGGCAAACATATTTAAGAGTTATTCTTATATAAAGTTCGTGCTCTTTGGTATAACTAAACACATATCAACATGAACATGAACACGTTTGTGAACTGAATGCTAATGTGTTTGGCGTATTCTTTTGAAGAACATTTTGATTTGAAAAAGCATAAAGCGTTGGCAGAGCATTGAAATTACACGATCAATACATGCCTTAAATTGAGCCAGAATGACGCAGATATCATCTTTCTTGCATTAGAATTCATATATTCACAAGCACCATTGATTACAAGCGCCATTAGATCGATATCATAACAGAGTGTATTATGATAATGATAATCTTTACTTCAAGTTCAATACATGTTTAAACACTCAGCATAATGTTAATATTTACTTGAAGTCCATTACATGTTTAAACAATAAGCAAATAAAGCCATGGGTATGGACTGTGTATGAATTACTTGAACCTATAACAAGAACACTATCACTGTGACCACATCAAGGAGTTTTCGATAGAATCAAGACTATTTGAAGTCATCTTACTGAGACAGTACCACGGAGCCATTTTTGTTTTTTGGGGATGTGTCCTATATATACATATGCATACATATTTATATATATATTTGAATATGTCTAGGGCTTATGAGATATAAATATAATTCTTCACATATTGAATTATGCTTTGGCATTTTATCTTAGATATTTATAGTTTCAAATTGTTAAACATCAAAGCCGTTAATGCATGTATTCTAAACATGACTCTTTAAAGTGGACCGTAATTTGATGAATTGAAGACAGGGTATGGATTTTAACATCAACTGTCTCTTTCCACATTCAGTAAGTTTTGAGAGCTACGCTATAGATATGATATCTGAATAACACGCTTCAGGTTGCTATACACATATGCAAGGGTGACAATACCATCTGAATGTTTGAAAATGAAGATGTACGATGAGGGTCAAACATAGCCTGATGTTATAAAAAGGCAATTGATTGTCTAACATTTAAAGTCAGATCTAAGCAGAAAGTCCCGTGTAATAAGACGTATTACTTGTCCGTATAAGAGCATAGTATAATATGAAGAAGAATTTATTTCAAGTATATCTTGCCACAGGCCCATAGAACATACATACATGTATGATACAAAATGAATACATATAGTGTAATATATAAATATGGAAAAAGTTAAGCACCCCAAATAATCAAAACTAAAAGTTGATGTATGGGAGCGTTACGGCAATTTGACTGAATCAATCACTCTCAACACGAGAAAAGAAGATCTTGTGACAGATTTCGTAACGAAAAGATTTCCAAATCTTGTCTAATCAAAAACGTGTCGAATTTATTTCGATACGTTTTTCACCTTGCCGTCTGAAGATACAAGTTAACTTGCACACATTAAAACATCGTCAATGTTGCAACATAAGGAAGTAACTGGTTGGTGTAATTTCATTCTTTTTTTCAACAATTATTGACAACTATTAATAAAAGCTTTAAACATACGATTTTAATGGGTTTTTTGTTTATATCTTTGCAGTTCAAACCATTAATGAAAATGTTCTCTTTGTTTTAGAGGGGTCATTACAGTTAACACTAATCAACTTTCGTCAGTAGACCACTTTTATTTAAATTGTCGTGCGATTTTGAAGGTTCATAGTGCTGTTACTAGTGACTTTTGACTAAGAAGCAGATACCTATGTTTGACCAGTTGACCTCAAAGAATAGAATTACTCACAATTACAGCAACCTATATTCACTTTATATTCACTCATTTCTCAGTATAACATAACATGCTTTTGAAAAACAAAATACCAAATTTTAGAAATGCAAATATCCGAAAGAATCGAAACGTTATCTGATTGACTTTTACTTTTAAAAATTCAATTAATGATTTTCATATTCCATATGGTTATTTTTGCTGACGCGTTATATTCTTTCTTATCAGACAACCTTTTCTGGTAAAAAAATACATATATATATACATATGACAACATTTTTATTCAACTAATAACACTTACTTTGTTCGACTCGTGGAAAGTTTAGGTTCATCAATTTGTGTTTCTTACATACAATATTAACAATTCTAAAACCCGGCAAACCCTGAAGAAAGCATTTACCCCGAAACGTCGTGTATGTCCAGAAAATCTGTTTTACTTCCGATATGGAAATTGATAATAAGATATCATGAGTTACCATGGATTCCGAGTTTAACATGGAGATGTATCAGTGTCCGAGTTCAATATTACACGAGAACGAAAACCAGAGGGACACGAGATATTTCTCTTGGTAGTAAGTCAATACTATGAATGCACGTGACCGAGTTTAATATACCTACGGCATGTGATCGACGTTTACTATTGGATGACCAACTTTTCTGTGCAAGAGATAATATTACAAAATTATTTGGTATGTGATACTTCTTGATTATAGAACGTACTATTTTATACGTTTCGTAAGGGAGTTACCTCCCTTTACTAGCTATTCTCTATTTTTATTGTAAAAACGCTACAAAGCAAAAACGCCAAGAATGTGAAAACATCGCCTATTCAGAATAAAGAAGTTATAAATATTGTCGTCATTCTTCATAATAGCACCTTCTAGAATACCACTCAAAGAGTTCAATCAACAGAACGTGTAGATTACTCGCACGACTTGTTACATGTCTTCACTCAATTTAGTCACGTTGTTTGTGAAAATGGCAGGGATGTAGAAATCAAGTCTGTCCACTGAGTTAAAAACAGAACCAGCTACAGACTGGCAAGATGTGTTTCCTCTGTTTCAATTTCTACACGAGACAGTTTCAGTGTGACTGATACCTGTGTTCTGATTTCACACCTGACCTCGTCTCAATGCAGACTGGATTCACCTTGACTCGCTTCCTCCAGAGACCTTCTGCGTCGAATCAAACAGACCTTTTTTATTGGCGAGGGTAATTGCGTTTTAAATGTTGATTCTGTCTGTAAATAGCAGCTGGAGTCCGCAGTAATCAGTTCTATTAAAGGGGAGTAAGTTTCATGAGACTCTGGATTGAAGACTTAACACGGAGAAGCCACGGGATCCCTTCTGTCTGGCTATGGCCGCGCCCACTTAATGCATTGTGCCGCGTTTACTGCAGTGGGACGTCTTGATGGATGCTCTTATACCATGCTGCACGAAAATGCTTCCATAGGGATTGACATTCAACCCACGCAGGGGTCTAGGGCTCTGCCTGGTCCTTAGATTGAAGCATGTGTTTCAACCAATCAATAGCCAGGCTCAAAATCAGCGTTTGGGGGAGATCTTTGATGGAGGAGCTGCTAGCTGCTGGGGGTCCAGTGAAGCACACCAACCCATCAGATGAGGGGGTTAGCGCTTGGCCTTATCGTCACGTTGAGATTGAAGTCGTAATAGGAAGGCTTTCTTTATAGTTCGTCTTTCTCTTGAGGCAGCAATTCAAGTGGACTGAATGACGTCAATGTTTTGGATACAGCTGGAAACTGTATTAATTGAAACTTGAAAGACACACTGGCCTATATATACAGTGATATAGGATACATTTTTACGTATCTTTTTCTGTCTTTCTATCATGATGTATAAGTATTATCTATATCCTCCCATCTCGTCCACTCGTCTTAATGCTACTTAAGTTAACCCAAGAGAATAGGTTGGTATTCTGATAATAAACAGGCAGCATTCATAATACATGTGCCTTTTGCAGAAGCTTAAGCTTCCTGTGTTTCTGTTCTCAAAAATCCCCAGTCTTTACTCCGAAAAGAATACATTTTCATTCTGATATTGTCCAGGCAGCAATCATTATTCATTTTGCCTATCATTTCGGCTGCTTATCAATTACATTGCAAACTCTCACCACAACAAAACGGGGTGAGATCGATTGTCCAATTCCCACGTGACTCGTGTAGGATGAGACCAGCGGTCCCCCTGGTGGTATTTACTGATGGAATAGAAACCAGGTCATAAAGTTTGAGCGTTCTGCCGAGGGGACTGTGGACGTGATGCGCTCTGGGAAGATTACAACAGCTTCACCCAGATAGTTTGTCTGTAAGCGTCACTCGGTGAGTTGGGGCTTCCTTCATCAATAGCGGCGTGGAGGGGGAAGCACTTCCGTATTATCCCAGGGGCCTTCAGTAACCCTAACCCAACACCTTCAAACTGGGACCTTAAACAAATGGAATTGATGTCTGTTGACTTCTGGCTATGCAATATAGTCTCTTCTCTATGATGGATGTAACTATTTGTGTCTGATAAATGATTCCCAGAGGTCTCCCCTTTACCTGCACGTATGTGCACCTGGGCATTTGGATACGTATACATGTGTGTGCATGTAGTATATGTCATTATCCTGTACCAGAAGCAATGTAGCATTTTATCTGAAGTAGCCTGCTTATCTACACCTAAATCCAGATGTGCAAACAGTGGACAAATTAATTGAATATTCATGTACTGTACCGTTTTATTGGAATACAATCAGTCAACTGTTAATCTGTGCTTGAAACTTTTAAAGCAACAATTTACACTACAGTTTTCAAACTTTCTAATCTAAAACTAATGATTGTGGCAACACAGTCAACCTATTTACATGCGAGTCAAAAGTCACACCGTTTGGTTCCCTCGACTTCATCTGACAGTGATGTTTGTCAACTATTATTTCAGTTACCGTTAGTTACGAGACCTCGCAGACTCCCGCGAGACGTGCGTGAATTGAATGGGGCGTACATCAACTCCGGAGACTCTCTCTTGTAGGGCGGAGCACATTGAACAGGACATGACTGTACTAAACGATATATATGACGGTGTATTTCCTGAGGTTTTAGTCTTGTCCATAGAGTAGCGTCACCAACATGAATTTGCATAATATAAAACGAAATTCAATGTGGCTTTAACATAAGTGTCTTTATTAGATGGTGACATGAGAATAACGCCATTTCGGAGTGTTTCAATCATCCATATCAAGATAAATTAAATAGATTTATTTCAAGATAACTTTTTTGATTAATCAATTTGAAATCAAATCTACATGAAGTAGTGGTTCAAATCATTTCCGCATATTAATGGTGTTGTGAATTGTGTACGAAGTGTGTTACATTCTTTCCTCAAAGTCTATTTAATCACCACATGGGTAACTCTAGAAGGTGGAGGACACTGCTGAATGCATGACACGATATTGGCGTTGATGTTTAACAGCTTCTCTAGAATAGATACTAGCCGTTAACGGAACGAATGACATGTGCCTCTGGTTGAGTAAGACATTTTTGTTAACACTTGGTACTATTGATATTCAGTTACTCTTCACATCGTTTAATGGCCACCAAAGACAACATGATTAAATAACAGCAACGTATAGTGTGTTGGTCCACCAAAGATAACAGTGTTAAATACCAGCAGCGAATAGTTTGTTCGTTGGTCCATCAAAGACAACATAATTAAATAACAGCAGCGTACAGTTTGTTCGTTGGTCCACCAAAGACAACATAGTTAAATACAAGCAGCGTATAGTTTGTTGGTCCACCAAAGACAACATAGTTAAATACCAGCAGCGTATAGTTTGTTGGACCACCAAAGACAACATAGTTAAATAACAACAACGTATAATTTGTTGGTCCACCAAATACAACATAAACTCACGGGCAAAAGAAAGTCAAACACAAACTATTTCTACCGGATAAACTCTTTTTTGAATGTTTGTGATGAGAATATATCTCGTTAAGAGACATACACAATTTCATTCATGAGAGTATGATACTTAATATTTTATATCTGTTCAAGCACACATGGGGTGCTAAAATAGCTATTTCAAAAGGTATTTTGGGAAATAATTCTGGGTATTTAAGGTAAAATTTTATGAAATATGGAAATTATGTTAGTACAATATGGTATCGACATAATGTACTTCCTTTGACTTTAAATCTATGACGCATCGTTGCTGTAGGACGTCATAAAACAAATCAGAAAGCCATATTTCACTCCCCTATCTCGCCTGGTTAAGGAGATTCTATAACGACGATTTTTAAAAAGTCGTGTTTTTCAGAATTATGAACAGATAATGTTTTAAAATTTACAGACAAAGTTAGTTTGCTTTTAGAGACATGGTGTAACTATGTTTAAAGCTTGTTAATCACTCGTTGATTAAAATATCTTGCGCTGTTGTACCTATACTTTCTTTTGTCCGTGAGTTTAGTTAAATAACAACAGCGTATAGAGCAGGACCCACCCAAGACAATATATGCTCAACATAGTCAATGTAAATAACAGCAGCGTACAGAACCAGGTCCACCCAAGACAATATATAGCACCGTATGCGTTCCTCTATTGATTAGCAGAGTGTGTATAGAGATGTTAAGTACGGGCCAGCAATTCGAGATACTTCATCTTACTGCTGACAGAGACTCGACGTTCTAAGACATTACACCAAGTGGTCGGAGGTTCAAGCGTCGTATAAACCTAGCTCAGGATATCTCTTTACACTTTGAGGTAACTGCATTTCTTGTAATAACCTTTGATCAGGTTTCAACACGAATTTTAAGGTTTTACTACGACTAGAGGTTTTACCAACCATCGAAAGTTAACCTCATAGCAGGTTAATTTTCAACATTTAGTAAGACCTGAAGTTTTACAATCTAATTGTAAGACCTACCTCCAAAAAACCTCAATCTCCTGTTCAGTTAGGTACTCAAAAATTTCCAATTTTAAAATTTGCGTAGTTGACAATGCGGGAATCGAACCCGCAACCCTCCGATTTGTAGCCCAAGACTTGTCCCACTAGACCACAGAGGATTGGTGATCATGGATGGTTGTTTGTTGGTATCTATTCTGCTCCGCTCACAATATTGGGATATTTTATGTGCGCCTCAAACTTGGATCACGAAGGCTTGAAACACTAACAGGATTGTTTTCATTTTTGTATTTAAAACGCATGGCGGTATATACGTCAAAGAAAACACTCGGGCCGGGTTTTGGTAGACATTTCAAACACCCTCGAGTGGCGAAATGAAAAGTAAAACCTCGCAAGCTCGGTTTTACTTTTCATTTCTAGCCACCCTCAGGTGTTTGAAATGTCTACCAAAACCCGACCCTCGTGCTTTCTCCCTGACGTTAACCACTGTCATACAAAATGTGATAAAATATTATGTTCGTACCTGGAGAATAAAGTTGAATTTGCATACAGCGAGGAAAAGATAAAAATAGTAGTATGTAAAATCGTTGAACTATGTTTATTTTGGTACTGTCCTTAAATCGTTGAAACTTCTATCCATATATTTGTTTTACACTATGTTTCATGATATTAATGGTTATGACCAATTATACAGTAAACAGGAGTTGTTGATCCAGTTGAATCAGAATGATTGAGATCTAATTCAAGTAAATATTCTGAAATTCTTTTGCAATTAATGTTATTTATCTGAGACAAACAATCCATAATAAAACAAATTTAAGTTGAAGTATAAACGGAAATTCAATGATTTCCTAGCCCTATCACAGTTATCCAAAAATAAATTTTACATATGTCTTAATCTTGTGCAATAATTCTTAATGTCAACCAGCGACTGAATCCATGAATTCAATTTAAACTTTATCATTTAGTACTGGATCGACAATGTGTCCTCGCTTTAACCAGGGACATTATATACACATCTATATAAGGTCCCTGTTTTAACTCATCAGACTTGAAAGGTCCAGTTGGCTTATATGGCATTGCAATGTGTCCGGCGTGTGTCTTCCTTTCGTTCGTCGGTAAACTGTTCGCATTTCCGACATCTTCTCAAGAACCACTTGCTCTAAAGAGCAGAATAATTTGTATGTACCTTGGCAACTAGCGTCTCGTGACGCTTTCGTCCCTTATATGGGCAACAGGACCAACGTCTTCAATTTATTTTCGTTTTCTTCTGAAACTTTGGAAACCCCAGAAACCTGAAGCCATGCGAAAACTCCTCTGTTAAGTGGATTATGAATGACAAATTGGTTGACTCTGTGTTCCCTAATAATGACCAGAACTTAAAACGACAGAAAGTTGAAATCGTATGTACGGATTCTTGGCCGATGGGGTTCTTAAATTGTAGATTGGTACCATTTTCACCCTAATAATCTGCGCTTAGTTCGTCAGGCCTACACGGCCAGGTGAGCTTATGTCATGTGTCTAACTGGGGCCACAAGGTCCACGGTCTAAAACTGTTTGGTTTATTTTACAAATACTAAAATCCCTTGAAACATTAGATTCTATAAAGAGATACCCTGATTCGTGCAGATTAGAAAGTGTTAATTTGATGGTCACGTGGCCCCTAAAAGTTGTTATTTCTCAAGAACTTCAGTCACAAGAAACCTTCAACTTATACGTGAAAACTAGCTAGTGCGAATTATCAGTTGTAGATTTGGTAACTGTAGAACTTCAAGAAGTTGCCAAGAACTAAAACCCCTAAAAGTTGAGATTTGGGTAAATACGGAATGCTGTTTGCACGTACTAAACTGCCAGCCAAAAGAAAAAACACACCCTATTTGCTTTCGATGTATTCAATATTTTAAAAGAAATGAGATTCATATGATTATGGCACAATACACCACCACTTATCTGCAGTTATTTGAATGAGTTAATTGATGATTGGTTATTGTGTAGTTAAAACATCTTTGTTCAATGCAGACAGGGGTACACGACATAGGAGTATTCATTGATTGATGACTGCCTACACCTTTCAGTTTTAGAGTACGACGTCGAAAACTCGAGATATTTGTAATTGACAATAATACATATGATACTAAGGTGTATACTTTCTTTTGCCTGGCAGTTTAGTTTTAAGGTCCAACAACGCAGTTCACTATATTTAGAATAGTTGCTGGAGTTTTGAAAAATAATTAGTTTCAATGAATATCTGTATCATGCATCAACACTTGTCAAGGTTGGTGACCTTAACATAATATTCAAGGTGGCGTGTGTTGTTGCGATATCTGCAGAAAATTGTTTTTAAAATGGTTCTGACGTTGACACCACCCATCAATTGTTGGTTTGTGTGACCATAAAGTTATTTTCAAGGTCACAGATATCAAGATAACCTTTTGATAGATTTTATCTTCAAGTTCAAAACATTCACAGTCGTAAGCGTAGAGCCCATGACTCTTTCACATACGTACAATATATTAGGAAGTGAACAAAGTGAAAAGTGTTGAGCACTGTAGAGATGAGAACATCTTCCCCAACTGAGAGAGCTCAATCTGGCACCGCTAAGCATGTAGTCAAGGAAACTTAACCCCTATTTAACATTATTCTAAGGCTTCTTTAAATACCACCGATCGACTAATATCTTTATGAAAAGAATACATTGATAAAACTGTGTCAAAAGTCAGCTTTAAGGGCTCATAATACACATATAAATCAATGATAAAGTAAGGACACCACGCTATTGCACATGAAGTGTAAATATGTGAACAGGTGTCTGTACACATAACATAAACACGCTATTGTGAAATACACACTGTGTCGATATCATGCAAAATTAAATTATGTGTGCTCATGTATTTATTTCATTAATTTTATCAGTAATCAATAACAACTGACCATATGTTGTAATGTAATGTACACTTTTCATTTATTATAGATAAGCGGATATGTGTGTATTACAATAAAATTAATTGTCGACAGACAGTTTTAAAATAATTCACACAAATATTTCAACAACAAACAAAACAATTATATGTTTTTAAATTATGAAGTGAATTGCATGCAAATCAATACATGTGTTTATGATCGTGAACAACTCATGTTGATTCGACTTAATTGTACTTACAATATTAAAAGAATGCATCAATATTTCAAAAGGTTTTGAGATAAAATTATTTAAACACAATTGACTGTGTTTGATCATTTGAAGGATAGGCTTGTAAAAAACATATCAATTAATTTCTTCGATGTCATAATACGTACAAACAATAAACATCGTATTCGTTTTGATTGAATAGTTTTATTTCAAATTTGTAAATTATGTTTAATGCAACAGTTAAAATGTTCCCTTGGTATCAACATGCAAACTTCATACAGATTAGGTATTGCTGAACACAATAAAAGACACTATTGATTTTCTTCACGTGTGATTTGATGATCCATTTAATGAGTCTATTGATAATTCTGCAACATAAAATTATATTGACAGCTACTGACACTATAAAGATGCTAACACAAAAGGTGTGTATGTACTTACAGTCAAACGTAGGCGGTGTCGTAAAACGTGACATTATCGGCACACTATACAGATAATTTAATGTAGATTTATAAGTTTAAAAGAGACACGTATTTGTTATATGCAAGCTATATTATATTTTTCAAACTGATTATTTTGTAAAGAGTTTAAATGTGATAACCTAACAATGGTTTAACGTGATCTGTTCTGTGATGTTCAACTAAATAAAAATGATTTTGGATGATGTCTTCTGATATCAAATATATCCATAAAACTCGTTAAAATAGTCTCGAAAAACTTCTCTTGGTAGTTAATATAAGAAAATCCTTAGTGATTTTTTATATATCGATTTTGTGTGAATGGAATGCACAAATAATAATTTTGAAAAAAGTTTTTAGATATTCATTTGGATTTGAATTTTACATAATAATATGTTTGGGGTAATATTTAACATAATTCGTGTATTTACCAATACATGTAGTTGATATTAAATTATCTAAAATAGAGCAGTGTTCTCAAATAGAATGAAAGGTAATGCAAGTGGGTTTCAAATTTCAAATAAAAAATTGTATATTAAAAGAGGGGGTTGGGGGGTTATAGTATTTAGCTTAATATAAACACGGAGAGCATACCGTGTGCTATTAATTTCAATTAAAGTGAGTTTACACGTCAGCAGAATGTTTAAAATGATGCTTTAAAAGGAACAGGTACAGTGGCGGATCCAGGAATTTTGAAGGGGGGAAGAAGTATAGACACAAATGAAGTTGCAATATCGATCACAGAAAATTTGCTGTGAGTATGTAATATCATAACCTTATTAAGAACACGCAGACAGAGTCGGCCATATCCCCCGCCATGTAGGAATTTTGAATATATTTATGCATTTTGAATATATAATGCATTTACTTTCTATATAGCAAAAGGCACATCTAGACTACTGTGTTGATACCTGTACAAAGTTTCAGCAAAATATATTGAATAGTTTTGAAGTTTGAGGCCGGAATATAGTTTTCCCTCTTCTTGGTTCTAAGTTCAGACTGTTTGCATTTGTAAAAAAAAAAAGAAGAAATTCTCAAATTTTATATAGCAAAAGGCACATCTAGACTACTTGGTTGATACCTGTACAAAGTTTCAGCAAAATATATTGAATAGTTTTGAAGTTTGAGGCCGGAATATAGTTTTCCCTCTTCTTTGGTTCCAAGTCCAGACTGTTTGCATTCGTAAAAAAAAAAAATTATTCTCAAATTTCTATATAGCAAAAGGCACATCTAGACTACTTGGTTGATACCTGTACAAAGTTTCAGCAAAATATATTGAATAGTTTTGAAGTTTGAGGCCGGAATATAGTTTTCCCTCTTCTTGGTTCTAAGTCCAGACTGTTTGCATTCGTAAAAAATAAATTATTCTCAAATTTCTATATAGCAAAAGGCACATCTAGACTACTTGGTTGATACCTGTACAAAGTTTCAGCAAAATATATTGAAAAGTTTTGAAGTTTGAGATTGAAATGGAAAAGCCCGGACGCACAGACGGACAGACAGACGGACAGACGGACGGAGCTCATTTCTATATCCCCCGCGCACTTCGTTGTGGCGGGGGATAATTACATGTAAAGAATGTTTATCAATATACAGCATATAAGTTGAACAAGTTAAATTATTTATATAATCCATATGACTTCTTGTCGCGAAGCACTTGTTTGAAAACTGCATTAGTTTAGAATCAATGTCCAGACGTTGTCCATGCGGAAGTAAGAAATATTGTTGTAATTATTATAAACTGTGTAAGCGAACTATCTTCATGCTTAATCCCCTAAATGTATAGGATGTCAATCAGAGAAGTTGTAATCTAATGCGAACAAATCATATGTTGTTCTTAAGGTGAAAACAGAATAAGCAAACCATTCAATAAAACCGTTAAAGACTTTAAAACTGCATTTAGGTGAATATCCGAACTTTAGAGAAACATGGAAAACAATCAAAGGCTGCAAATACAGCGAGGATCATTATCAATAAGTAAACACATTTTATTGGACCAGATGTTAACTTTCCGAGTGTGTGCGTGTATTCACCATGACGGATATCGCCACTGTTTGTATATGCGCCACAACCAGTCGATAACTAGCACCTGGCTCGCTATGTGCGTATATCTAACTCCGTGACTCGCCCCTGTGAGATAAATACAAGATAGGTGTGTTTCACTGTGATATCACTTATCTCTCATCGGCTGACAGGATACAATCTTCTGTTTATCAAATGCTTCTGTTGTGGGTGCAAGCTGAAATAGAACCGGGAAAACACGGAACCAAATTGCATTGGCGAAAAGGGGATCTCAGTGGTATTTGTATGCTGTATTTTAGGTTCAAAACTGCTTCAATGAAGTCATACTATTGTTGCACTGTCACTGGGCATACTATTGTTGCACTGTCACTGAGCATACTATTGTTGCACTGTCATTGAGCATACTATTGTTGCACAGTCACTGAGCATACTGTTGCTGCACTGTCACTGAGCTTACTATTGTTGCACTGTCACTGAGCATACTATTGTTGCACTGTCATTGAGCATACTATTGTTGCACAGTCACTGAGCATACTGTTGCTGCACTGTCACTGAGCTTACTATTGTTGCACTGTCACTGAGCATACTATTGTTGCACTGTCACTGAGCATACTATTGTTGCATTGTCACTGAGCATACTATTGTTGCACTGTCACTGAGCATACTGTTGCTGCACTGTCACTGAGCTTACTATTGTTGCACTGTCACTGAGCATACTAGTGTTGCACTGTCACTGAGCATACTATTGTTGCACTGTCACTGAGCATACTATTGTTGCATTGTCACTAAGCATGTACATTTTGTGTCATCCCCTGTGTGATACTTCCAATATGGTGGAGTCATTTAATCACATTTGCTGTGAAAACTCCGCATGCATTAATGTACGTAATAGCCGTTGTTTATGTGAAATAATGATTTGTCATGTCAAACGGCTTTAACAAGGTTTATTATATACAATCATTTATTTTAAATGTTCATACATAAAATCATAGAATTGGAAATCATTCATGTAAATATTTTCCGTTCCAAATAGTTTTGGATAGTAGTTTGTCTACATTTCTACAGAATGAATCACTCACTACGACTCGACCATTCGAATTCTTAATGACAGGGTTCACGCTCCGGGACAATTAAGCCACAGCACAAAGCAAACCTGCGTCAGGTTGTTGACAAGCTTCTTATGAAATGCTTATAATGGCTCTTGGTTTGGTTTGTTGTGTATATGGTCTATTTTTTAAAAGTATTTAAACTAAGTATGATGAGGAAAGGTCGTTCACCTATAGGGTTTTCTTCATTATTCTACATTATCAATCATATTTATATATCATAACCTCTGTTAATTTGATACATTAAGTTTGTCATTAAATTATAATGAAAGAAAGACTAACACATTTGGTTGAAAGTGTATGTGTTTGAAAAGATGAATAACTAATTCAATATTTCGCTTCTCTTACATTTCATGGTTGGCATAACATGTGTAATCATTCGGGGCATAGACACTTGATGCCTTTCCATAATGGGCACTAAATATACATATACGTTTACCTATCTACCTATATAGCATATAAAGGTGTACGTAAAGGTGTATATTCAGAGTCTGGCGCCTATGATTAATCACTATGTGAATAGGACATCACAGAAAGCACATGTTCAGCACTTTAAATTGACAACGAGCATTTGTTGATTTAGTCTTCACTTTCTTGTTTCAAATGGTCATGACAGTGAATAGAAATTGGCAACTTGGTCCAGTTCCTTAAGCACGAAATAGACGATGATTTAATTACTAGAGTTTTTCGCGCACAGCTAGCGGTTTGTCTTGTATTTTACTCCGGTCAAGTACACGTATCCATCCTGTCATTGATTCCCTTTAAATAATTCAATTTTTAGCCTGGCATGAATTCATTTTGTATTCTAATTCAGTTATTGCTCATTCTATTTTAACATTACCACTAATTGATTTGAATTATGTTTCTTCTAAAAAATATATTTATAACATATTGTCCTTCTACCGTCTATAAATTGAACATAAATTTTAGATCTGTAGTTGTTATGAAAGGCGATTATTTTTATCTTAGCGCTGAGTTTGAATTGGTTAATTACTGTGCATCGCGGCTATCAAGTACTTACAAACCCGGTTATGTAATAGTTGAATAACATGTTGTGTAACGTAGTGCAAACTAATTACTATTTGATTTTAATGAGACTGGGTTATGTAAGTACAAACCTGTATGGTAACAATATAGCAAAATAGCTCTCATTACAATGCTTCTAGATCTTTTATGAATAGGCTATACGTTTGACATAGTATTCACAGCCCGGTTTAATCATTTCTAAAGCAGAGCCGGTCCGGAGAAGATATCTCTGTTGAAATAGCTGAACATTAGCCATGTATCCGCTACCGTAACCTCCATATCGATAATACATCATACACTTGAGCTTTCAATAACCAGTGTATTCAATAGGCTCCGACTCTACAGGGATAGTTTTGTTCGAGGTTTATATTGAAGCTATGTATTGTGCCTCGTGGCTCTTTGAATGTGTTCATAAGTAGATAAAAGCAACAAGGCGTGACATGCAAAACCTTTATTGAAATAACAATAGTATAGATATAGGTTCGACATTGTAGTTTGAAAGGATTTGAAAGGATGTTCGTACAACTCCATGCTATGGTATAACGTCAACCAGGTATGTGTTAAATAGCTTATTACCATCGCTGATAGGTCTGAACTCAAATTTCTCGAGTTTTCGACGTCGTATTCAAAAAGTGAATAGTCCAAAAAATTAGATCAGTCAAAAAATACAAAATGTACTTCTACGTGTTTCTTTTTGTAATTTTAAAATTCCCCGTTCTGCACACATTCACAACATTTTAAACATGGTAAGGGTCATGTTGGTGTAAATTTCATTTCTTACCCCTGTCTACTTTAAAAAATGATATTTCAATTTAAAAATTAACCAGTCAGCAATTAAGTCATTCAAAGCACCCAAAGGTGTTATTATATCGTGCCATAATTAAATGCATCTCATTTCTTTAAATATTGAATTAATCGAAAACAAGTGAGTGTTTTACCTTCTTTGCTCGTTAGTTTAGACTACTTCACAGTGGCATGATTCTATGGTCATCCTATATATAAAGTGATGATATACAGTTATGAAGGTAACAACAAGTAACAACAGAACATATACTCAAAATAATCATACAGTGAAAAATAGAAATAGATAGGCTATATATTTGAATTTTGCCATTCTCTTCCACAGACGTTACTCCCTCAGATTGCCTATCGTTACGAGGGAGTAACCGCTTAGGGAAGAGAATGGAATTGTGCATGTGTCTTCACAGGATTCATACTTTTCATTTAATGACAGTATCAACTAGGACCTACAGGGCAGATGTTCCCACAGATGTTCTCAGATAAACTAATTCAGAGATTGTGGTAGACACTTCTCACACAAATCTCTTACCATTATTCGGAATATTGCTGCCCTTGCAAACTGTCACACGCATACCCATGAACCGTACGTTAAAGAACTGTCCATATTGTCCTAATTCTGGGACACAAGAGAGTGCATCTAAGAAATAATCTCATCTATATTCTCTATGATGAAGCGATGCATTTGGAAACACGTGCTGCAGAGCTAGTACCAGACTCTCTCTACTTACACTAGTACTTCACTACTCACGTAAACCAGGACACACCAACACCAGACCACCAACACGCATTACCAATATGAATATCGTACAATAATGGATATCAGCATGCCAAATTAGACCTTCAAGAAATTAATAACATCTGAATGGGCGACTGAATGAAGCAAAGCCTCGTGGAAGGATAATATTACAACATCGTTATGGACGATTTGTGGCCAGGAGCAAAGTTTGGAAAATCGATGGCCGGTGTCTAGACGGAATTGGGCAGAATTATTACGAGGATAAATATTGAGACGCATGAGGGTAAATATTACGAGATATGGCAGGGATATGCATAGTCTATTTGTGGTTTTGGCAGACAGTGGGCTCCATGTCCCCTCGTTATCATGCATACATGCAGGTCCTACAGAGCTGGGTATTTACATGCTGTTATATACGCTGCTTCTTGGACGGGATGATGATGCAGTCAGCTATGTAAAGATTGCCTTGCATAGAGCATACAGTGTCCTAGCCAGCACAATATTGACATCAATTTGATAAAAATTAGCATGAGACGTCTAAAATTAAAATTTGATTTAAACTTATTTATTCCATTAAAGAATTTGATTGGTTAACAAGCTGCAATGGTTTATCGGATTTCTTGAATACAGAACAAAATAACTCATGGTGAATTCCAGATATATTTTCAAAACCAACAACAATACAAGTAATGATAAATGCATTATACTTAATTAGATTACAATATTTCAAATAAAAGCATCATGTTTTCATCATTATGCCTGATACATGATCTAAAAAAATACTAAATGAAAGTACAATATTTCAAATAAAAGCAATAACTTTTCATCATTATAACTGATACATAAACATATGTGGAATATTGTATTGATATTTATATTTATTCCGAACCGGGAATATAATGCCACCAACTAAGTTAAACGTAGCAGGGAATCTCTATGTACACTGTAGGTGGAATGTTGTCCACAGACGAATAATCCTCCCAACGGAATATCCATTTATCTTGTCCGCACCGTGAAGCCCAGGTAGGCTCTACATGTAGACTATATAGGGTATGTAGATATGCTGCCCGAGATGGATTGAATATACTCATATTTCCATGGAGAGGCAAGTTATGGTCACATAATTCCCACCAGATATAGCGTGAATTTGTTTATCTACACCGGAGCAGTATTCCTATTTCTATGCATACATATATAATATTCCCCTCGGTCAGGTTCACGCTGTGTATATAATTATATTAGTATACAAGACTGTCATGCTGCTGTTATTTTCAAAAGAATTAACAGGGCGTGATGTGTAAATTAAATAGTGGATAAGATGAAGAGATGTAATATTTACAAAAAATAGATCTCTTGCGTTTGTACGAGTCAAATCGGTGTCGTGAGAGACATGATGTTCCTTACAGGGTGTGTTCCAAGTGTGTTAGTGTTACGTTGCCGTGACCTTCAAGTAAAAATAAGAACTATTTATTGTCCTAATAACAATACAAATCCGGAAAATGTTTTGCACTCGACAGCTTTAGTGAGTCGCAAGTTCAACCTTTGTCCTTTTCTTTAATGCTGAGCGCCAAGAAAGGAAGCCACGACTCCCATAGTTTAACGTGTGTTGGTTTGACGCAGCAGGGAGACGACGCCCGGATTTTCTGGTGATGAGCCGACACTTTACAAACCCCGGTAGTGAGAGCTGTTAGGCTTGTTTGTTTGTTAGGTTATTTGTTTAACAAAATTTCGGGCACATTCTTTAAAAAAGTGACTAGGGGGTAGGACTTTTTTCTGTATATTTTTTTTTTTTTGGAAGTTGTAAAAATGTACAAAGCGGGAGCACATACTTTCCTGTTTCACATATATTTGATCGACAAATAAATGTTGAGGTTGAGCAAAAATTCTTTATTTACTTTTTTGAGTGATAATTAAAAAAAAATGTTACGCGCATAAATAAAAGTGATGCATCGATGCCAGAGAGACAATTTTCATTTAGCCTTATTAAATTCATGGGATACGCAATCTGACGATGGTTAATTACCCAGTACGAATAATGAGGCCTAACATAAAGCTTGTGTGTTTACGAGTGATAGTTTGTAAAGTATAACTACCATTAGGATAGGTTGTATTAAATTGTAAGATATAACACAATGAAAATGAATTTTAAAAATATCAACTCAAGATTTCAATGAATGGTCAAAATCAGATTAAAATTCAATTCACGTCATAGTCCAAAAAGTGAAGAAATCAACTATTATCATAAGAGGTACATTGATAAAGAACTGAATGAGAAAATGTGTGTGTATTATGTATTTCGTAATACCATAACTTTTATAATATTTCATTTAAGTAAATATTAATATTTTTCATTAATAAATAACTGATGAGCTACAGAGCCAGTGGCTCTATTTTTACCTGATAGCACCGACGTCGCAATGGCAATATTGGCCTGGTAAGATTAGCGAACGTTCCGACTGTCATCAGGCAGATTTGAGCTGTATTTATTTATGTGTATTTCATCATGATATAGTCAAGATTGATTTGTATGAACATAGTAAGAATTAGAAATACATGCCATTTAGACAGTGAACAAATGTAACATTAATATATTAGGGATCACAATATAGCACACATTCTTGTAATTTTACGGAACGAGTCTCTGTGGGATTTGAACTTATACCCTCAAAGCTATGCACCAATCGTGAAAATAGACTGTACCAACAGCTAATCCTATCGGCCACCGAGACCTCGACTAAGACTGTTCACCTTATGTTCCCTACATTCCTCGATTCCAGACGAATCGTCTGTAAACCACAACGAACACAATAAGTGTGATTAATATTTATGTATCTATACCTTTTAATATATAAGTACATTTGTATTCACAATGTCACTGTAATATACCCATATGCACCAATCTAACTAGAAAGCTAACACAGTTAGAGAAACCCATAGTTTCAAAGTATTCAATTCAATTTACAGCACGTACAGACTTTACAGTATGACGTAGACACTAATTATTTAAAACAAACTTGGAGTTTGTATTCTGTGTTTAATTAGATTGTATTAACTATTGAGTGTTCACCAACCGGGAGAGGACAGATAAGAGGAACACTGCGTGGGAACTGTAGTTATACAAGGAGTCTACCGGCATCTCTATGGGACCAGATGTCCCCTTTAATACAGTTACCGTTATTATGCGTTTAGTGAATAACTCTCGAATAGACTTACTTCCTAGGTGATTGGATTGGACCAGGTCAAAATGTCACAGACACATCAATTAGTCAAAGCTCTGTGTCGACTTAACCTCCCCCGAATTTAGTCTCTTCACATTGAGATCTTGCAAGACGTTCTCTAAGCGAAGGTTAGTAGATAGGTCAGATCACGGGTGGGTCACTAGCCAACACGTCACGGGCAGGCTTCTTCATCATGTCAACATCGTCATCAACTCTACGGTGACACGAACCTCCTTCCCTCGTATCTCTATACCAAACTCAAAACATCCCTAATATTATATCATTATTCAAATTTCAAATTCTATTTAAAAAACCCTCAAGAAATTCTAGTTTATGCACGATGGAAATTCAAAACAATTTCTTTGACAAGTTGGAACATAAGCTTGAAAACAGACACTCATTTTATTGTGACAATTAGGTCGAACGATGAGGATTCAGTAACAACCGACAAGTATTAAGATAGTATAAAAAAAAAAAACTTGAAACAAAACCACTCAGACAGTTAAATGTTGTCATAAGGTTTAATAAGACAACAAAGATCAGCATTGCAACAGCCACAGGTCAGACATTTGTCAAAAACCAGACTAATTCAAATGTTCTTAAGTCAGTTTCACTCGTTATAACTTTATAGTTTTTCAAGTTTAATCGAATATTTCGTCCGTACGTATATAACATATCTAGTTCATTAGACAAGACTCAACTTGCAATTTCACACTTTAACCATGTCAGAATTATTTATGAAGAATAAATCAACACAATATAAACAATATCTAAAATATCTTGATGGACGTTCTGAACTTTATTGAATATTTCTTCACAGGAAAATAGCAAATACAAATGTACAACAAAAATATAATAATAGCTACAAATATAAATTGATATTGTAGAAAGATCGAATGGCATACATACAAGTCCTTTTATATTAACAATATGTTCAGGAATATAGGGGAACGTTCAAGACCTCTCCACATAGTTAGTATTATATAAAAAATATATATGTATATGTAAACGTCAGCCCTTTGAAAAATCGAAATTGCCAGTGAGACAGTTTTTTCTCCAAAAAACTACAAACTAAAAATGCGAACCAGCTGATTTTAGTCCTCTTTCAGTTAAATGACTGAGAATTCAAATCAACCCTTTTAAGCTATTATGACCCGAAAAAACCCAACTAAAATTAGTTTTTAACATCGAATAAAAATAGAGCCATGGGCTCTGTAGCTCATCAGGACTTCATTGATTTATTATCAAAGGTTGAATATCTAAGTTATATCAAGTAATACATTTACCAAATCTACAATTTAGAATCTCCTCTGGCCAAGGATTATGTACACAACATTTCAACTTGCTAGAGCCTTTTTATACTGGAGTAGAAGATAAAATAAGGTTTTCAGGTCATGACCCCTGTGATCCTTATTTGGCGTCACAGGGTCACGAAATCTACAATTAAGGAGTCTGCACACAGCTTTTCAATTCTCTAGACCTTATGGAACTGGAGACGAAGATGAAAATAGGTTTTTAAAGTCGTGGCGCCCGTGACCCTATTTGGGGTCACATGGTTACCAATTTTACAATTTAGAATCCCCATTGGCCAAGGAGTCTGTTCACAAAAATTCAGCTCCCTAGACCAAGTGGTTCTGTAGGAGAAGACGAAAATGCGAAAAGTTTACGCACACGCCGGACACCGTGCCATGCCATAAGACCATCGGGCCTTTCAGACCAGATGAGCTAAAAATGAAAGATAAATATATTTTCAAACATTAAAAATTTTCCCCAGACTTAAATGTTTATAATGTTTGTTTATAATGTCTCTCGCCACACTATCAAAGGAAACTACCGCGTAAGTCGGTTTCTAGCACGTGTATTTGTCAGCCAATCAAAATCGATAGTGTATTTGTCAGCCAATCAAAATCGATACTTAAGTATCTTCAACAGAAACATTTAAAAATATTAGGTTGTTGACACAATTATAAAACATCACTATTTTATGATAACTATATAATGATACATATTATGTAATAATGTCAAAGCTAATGATTCCTGCTAAGAACATGTTTGGACATGAGAGTCACCGAGAAAGGATTTTTAATTTTTAGAAAATGACCTTATAAACTATCTAACTTTCCTGTGCAAGGCAACTCCACCACCAGCTAATTAAAGCTTTGTCGTATTTCTTTAAAATTACTGTGCTAGCAAATCAGATCACCACTATGCAGTTCAGGTATAGCGCTCTGCTATTGTCGAACGAAAGAGTAAAAGGAATGCTGCAAGTTTAAAATTAGTCAGTGATGGATACTGCCGCGATTTATGCCTTGTGGAGGGAATTATAAACGACCCCGAGAGACCGATATTGCATGCACTGGAAATTCCTGACTTATCATGTTTGAGTGTGTGCCGAGTCCTATTCAACCCTTTAGAGATTCCATCGCGTGAAGGGACTGGTAGAGTTAATGAAGAGGTAAGTGATGGAGAGTGATGATGGGTTACACCTAATTGATCTCTCTGATTGATATGCATGGGGAGAGATTGGTGTTCAATTGTTTATCCAGTAGAGATGAGTACCTGAAAGTTGTAGTTGTCTACACGACACCCTTGTATTCCTGGTGATGATGATGAGGAGGATGAGGATGAGGATGAGGAAGAGGATGAGGAGGATATATATACGAGAACGCATCAAACCACACTCATATATAATCATACTCACATCATTATAAGGAACAGTGTAGTTAATTGCTCTTTCTCAACTCCCACGGGAGTATGAAACCTAGCAGCCGATTATAGCGTCATATTTTACATCCTGCTTCATTTCGAAAACCAGGTAGCCAAATTTAGCAATTTAGAAAAAGTAGCATATTTGTTTTAAATGTCACTTCAAATGTGTGCCACAAACATAATCTTTGCGTGAAGCAAATACAACAAGTTTGAACTCTGAGATAATACAGCCGATCGGTCACCCATTCGGAGAGACACTAGAGCTACTCTTGCTGAACCCCACTGATAGCGGTCAAATAAACAACGGACAGCATTAACAGCATGTACCGTCGTAAAGTAATATCACTGGGGAAGTAAGAATGAGTTATTGTGTGATATCGACGACAGGGTGATCGCAGAAATGGTCAGCATGTTCTGTCATACCGGTAGGGAAGAAAACACTTTTAGTGAAGATGGCAAAAAGATGGTGACATGAAATAACACAATGTATAGGTTTGGTTATGACAGCATAAAATGCAAACATTATTTTACAAAGTAGCTTAACAGAAAAAATCACGATCTCTTGAACGGGATTCAGCTGAAGCTCATCACTTTGGCAGTGGCTGTTAAGTTCATATTATAACATTATTACTTACGAGGGTAATCATTTCGGGGTTCATATTTTTCATACGATGCCGTAGGGCAAAATTTCATTTGTCATGGTGACGTCATAAACAATAATATGACGTCACGCTTCGTCTATGACTTTGCGTTCCAAATGCGGCGACGTCGGGTCGCTATACTATGGTGGAAAGTGGATTTTAACGTGTCATCATTAATTTAAAACTTCGGTAATAAACAGAATATTATATTTGTGTCTATGTCATATTATGTTTACGACACTCGTGCCTGAATATCAGTATATCCCTCGCTCTCGCTCGGGAAATACTAATATTCAGGCACTCGTGTCGTAAACATAGTATGACATAGACACTCATATAATATCCTCTATGTAATTGACTGGTTCTTACACATACACCCAAACGCTTTGTTTCCCGTGTAGTGTTCATCTACAATACAAGGCATCACCACATCTCCTGTTCACCATGTCTCTCAGTACAGATGGTATAAACTCAACATACATGATTTCCTGATCTTATCAGATTAAATCTCATGAGTAGTCAGCTGTACACGCACAGTCAATGAACAATCGTTAAACAACGTGCTGAGAAATAAAGTGATCATGATGTAAGAATAATGAACTATTAGTTAGAACTGAACATATTAGTTGACATTATGCGTAAGGCTGAGTTGTTAGAATAAGAGTTCTGTTCGCCTCGAAATGGTCAAAAGGAGAAGCTAGCATTATGCAGCGTTAACCAAAATTCAAAGCTATTGATTTGTAGAAAGGCCTCGTTCAAATAATTTCGGAACAAATGTTCTATCCTTTGACTATATGTTGTGGAATAAACGCTGTTTTTTGCTTGAATTTGATAATTACAGCTCTTTAGCAATTCCTTTGTTTTAAGACAGTTGAGAGTAATGTCAAACATATACATCTGGTAATGAAAAAAGAGTCATTGTTTGTTAAAACTTCATAAAACACATCCTCTTTATGACTATGATTAAGTTTATAGAATAATAAACATTAAAGTAAGTATGTTTCGAATGCAGATATTGCTTATGCCGTGGGAAGATACATAAAATATAGACTTAAGTATCTTATGATAGTGAAAGGCTAATATCTTTGAAGGATCTCGGCCGATGCAGCTGATGTAAGATGATATTTCATTGGGAACAAGCTGAGATATGTTGTACCCTTTCTCGCCGACATGGTATTTTGCTAGAAACAAGCAATATTGACCTAATGGAACAGAGGCTACGATCAACAATCTGAAGGGAGTAGTCTCTGTGGACTGAGAGCAGGTAAATACCTGCTTAACGAAATTCTTACCATGATTTTGACCAAATTGGATGAATACAAATGTTTCTGACAAACCTTCTCAATATCAAGGCATTAATTTATAAATAATTAATTGTATCTTGTCTCATTGATGTATTTACATATTCCCTCAGTAAGCTTGTGCAAACTATTATCGACCTTTGACCTTTCCGAAACACTTTGACCTTTGGTGGGAAGAGAAAACTAGGACAGTTATTGATCGGACAAGGACGTCCATGTAATGTTTATTGAATATATGAAGGGTGCGTGGATAGATAGATACACTGTATATCTGGTGGGGCAGACACTGGCAACAATGGAATGTGACCTTTAACGTGGCATAGCTTCCCGACTGATATACGTTGTCAGTGTGGAAGGAATGCCTGCTTTACATACGTTACTACATATTCATCCATTCACGGATATCTGACCGAGTTGGCCTTGTTTACATGTGGAACGTGTACCCGACAAACAAGACATGTCAGTAATAAACAAGTCTGCGTGTTCTTGGTCCGTGCATGTTAACTAACATTGCACGATACGGCGACGTAATCTGTATTGACGTGTTTGACGTTTGTATCAAACCATGCTGTAGCTTTAACCAACTTGTTCTTGTCGTAAACAAGGAGCAGCTTTAGATTCCTCAGTATTTCACATTACCGAATGATTCTTAAAGAACGCCACGTGTATCATTCTCTTTCCACATATTTTACTTGCTTTAGATGGTCGATCTTAACCTCTGTTCTATTTCTTTTTTCTTACAAAATCGCCAAGCGGCAAACTAAGGATACTACATATAATATCCCTGTTTTTTTATCCAATGAAATCACCGTTTACATCGCCCGTGTTATTTCAAAGATCTTAGCCTTTGATTGAACAGGATTTTGCTAATTCGAATGTGTCCATCGAATATGTCTGATGTAAATAACACAAATAAGCTATTTTCGAGTTTTATCTCTAATTTGTTCTTTATTTACCAACATGTTTATGGTCAATTGTTTTCACAAAATCAAATAGCATATGCCGAGGAAAACACATTAAACCAGAAAACGTTTGTCCAACGTTTCGGTTTCCAAAAACAGCATAATAACGTGTCATTGGCAAATGTCACTTTTACAAAGGCTTCGTACAACTAATACAATCGATCAGGAATCTCCATTTTAGCCGAGAAATTCGTCATAGTAGAACAGAGGTTACTATCGAAAATCTGAAGTGAGTAACTCTGTCGAAGAGAATGGTAATTACCTAATATCTAATGAACTGTTTAGTTTGCTATGGCACAGAAATAACATTTCATTTCATGCGGTACGTTCTTCCAATAAACTCGCATCAATAAAGAAAATAGTTTCGTACAATCTATTCCAATGTTGGAAAGTAAACCAGAGTGCAATAAATCTCCATTAGCGGTCAATTTTGAGAACAAATAGTTTTGTTTTCATTTGAAATACGTTACCTTGACATTATCGTCTAGGCTTTCACTCTGGTTTATCTTAACTTTAAGAATTGTTGGAACTGGTAAGTGCGTTCACTGAAAGAAGCTCCTCGTCAGGTTTGTGATGTGTTCTTTCTCTTACAGTAAACTGATAATGTCAACGTCTTGCAATTATGAGAAATCAAATATGATATTCTGTACACAAACAAACAGGTTTTTTAATGAAAGTCGAGTGACACGTGCGTCAAATTAATAAGCCTGAAGGGCCGAGGATTAATATTTCTAAGAAATTGAGAACTGCTTGGACATTAACCTACTTAAATTACATTTAAATTTTAAGAACTTTACTTAAATATATTTTTTATTGATTGGTTCAAAACAGTCGTCCAATATGCAACACTTCATTATCTAAAAATAATTGAATGCATCACATGAAATATTCGGGGAATGTTGTCAGCGGTTACTAGTCTTCTATATAGTATATATCGGCATAAGAGTTACTTATATGCCGTTTCTCTTTTTTATTCTGGTACTCTTCATTTTGTGTGAATTTTACATTATTGTCTATGCACATTGATTGAATTAATCATTAGTGAATGATAACTAATTTCTAATTAATTACCTTAAGTTGACAATGCTACTTAATCGAATAGGAAGGGACAAGCCGGACCCATAGATCGACACGTCTTGTCACTGTAGAAACAACTACATGTAGTAGTAGTAGTACTAGTAACGGTTGCTGAAAATCATCATGTTAATGCTAACCCGTTTAGTATTAGGACACTATAAAGGAAGAAAGATGGAAGTTTGATCTAAACCGGACAATGTACGGCGGAAGGCGGGCGCCAATTAGTCGAACAGAATATGGAACATTTATCTATAGCATATAAAAAATAGATTTGGGTTGGTAGTGTTTAATAGGTCATATAACTAGTATGAACTTAAATGGTGCGTGAGATTTTATGAAAAATACTTGCGATCACTATGAATATGAACATGTTTACAGGTATTTCAAATGTATAAATACATGTTAAAGGTCCACACGGATCCATTCTCTATCCGCAGAGTTTACTCGCTTCAGATTTAGATCCTAAAATCTGAAGAGAATAAACTTCGTGGAAAGATAATGCAGAGATCTGAGTGTAATTTAATTAAACTTTTACAAACATTTGTATTTGAAAACTGTACTTCAAATTCCAAACAATTTACATGATATCAGTGAAACCATCTTCCTTTTAAAATGTTTTACTCATCTATCTCTAAAACTCTCATCTGGTGTGGTTATCATGTGTATCAGTGAACTAGGTGATTTGATCAATGGACAATGAGTGCGAGATGGTATGGTCACATAGACAGACTTTATATAATTAGTTAAAGTTTCTCGTCTGTACGCATATTTACAATGCATTAATAAGGTATAAAAACGTTGAGCCCATCTAATAAGGAGTTACGTGAGACAATAGTCCGTAGAATGTACACACATATAGGTTTATTGCAGAAAACTAAATCGAGGCTTATCGACGGCGTGTTAAGAAGAATACAATGGTAGGTTTTGGGTAACATTCGGATTTTGTGTATATTGTGCAAATACCGTAATTATTAGAGTATCTTTGATCACATCTGTTCCTTTTCACTCCGTGAACTCTGCAGTAATGATGTTGATTTAAAACCTTGTTGCACTGTAATTGTCAGTTAACGTCATTGCCATCAAATGTAACATCTGATAAAATACCAATTCCAAGGGCATCAAAGAGGCAATCCGATACGAAATTCTAGTATCTTATTAAAACAAACCATTCAACATGCATTAACGTGGCAAATCCATTAAGAATCGAAAAACGCGCAAAGGTTGTGACTTGGTAGCCTCCAATTTGATCTTGTTTTGGTAAGTGAAAAGGGGTCCCTTATCATTCAGGTGCGAATGTTTTCGAATGATTAAGGGTGCGAATAATTTCCTTAGATATGATTTTCAAATATACTGAGCAAAGTCAGTAAAGGACCATGTATATCCATGATATAGGACAGTCGATCTAAATTTATTTAGACTGTTTTAGCCAAATTCTACCACCACTGCTTCAAGGTCGCATTTCAACAACCTTAGATGAGCTCGCTAACTTTCTTTTTGATGAATGGCATCAGATTCCAGATCAACTGTTTTAAAACCTTTCCTTAGGTTTTCAAGACGTTATTAAGCCGTAATTATTGCACGAGTTGGGCATAGACGCCAGTGAGGTTGATTTCATTCCAGTTTAAGGTGATTGGATAAAATGCGATTCCAAGGAAACGTACACTAACTCCAAAGATCTCTGTTTATTTCTGATTAAAAACATTACAATGCTAGTTTTTGCTTCATTACTTTGTATCGCTGTTACGTTCATAAGAATATTATTCATAATCTCATTTTAATGACACACATTTTCAAATTATTGGGAAAATCCGATGGTCCTTGACTTTTGTGCTCAGTATATGTTCAAGAGTATAGAAATAAGAATATAGACTCCTTAGTTCTAGCATTTGTTTTGGTTGACAACAACGTATGTCTACTTTTCTAATAATCTCTTGTTGAGGACGTTCTTCCCTATGTAGTATGCCCTGCTTCTAGTACATCATTCATTTGGCATTTGTTTCATATGATGTAGTCTTAAAGAGAAAGTTCAATCGGAGAATCCGCCATTTTGCATATTGTTTTTTTTATATTATAATAACAAATTATTTATCAATAGACTTATCACGATTTACCAAAAGACTTATCAGCAATGACTTGTTATGCCGTAGCAATTGCCGAATTGACAAATCTGAAGACGCCAAAATATTACCCTCACAAATATGTCTCAACTGTATTGTAAAATAATCATGAAATGGTGATATAATCCATTTAACATGAAAATACCATCTCTGATGTTTTTATTGATAACAGAATGTTCGGAAATATGATATTCTCTCCTGATTATTATTTACTTTAGAGGGTAAAACATCTTATTACACAAACAAATTATACGCAGTGGTAACAACGGTGTTGCGCATAAAGCACAAATTGCATGACGGCCATTTTATTGTGAACACATTTTATTATTTCGAATGACAGAAACGATTCCCATGGCTTTACGAAACCATGTTCACTCATTTCGTAATATGATTTTCCGAAGAGAGAGGGGTGTTTTACTATTGGTGACATTATTTTCAAAGACATTTCATCGACTTATTTGAGCGAAAAAACGTGCTACTACCCCTTTAAGATAATTTTCCCTTATTTATCATGAGCATTTTGGCACGATGTTCATGTTCTTACTCCTAATAAGCATACTTGCTCAACAACAGAAATGCCCGAGACTCTCTTATCTGTCCATATTGTCCCTGGGAATACATGTCGCCATTTAGATAATAAACCTATGTATCATTGTTATAGTTGGTATCACACTATCTGCAAAAGTAAAACATCTTATATATTGTTTTAAAAGTTCATGTAGTTTTTCAAGAATATATATACTGCTGCATATAACCGGACAACTTCCCAATGCAAGGCATAACTCTTGCCAGTCTCCATTACTGGCTGATTTAGGCCTTGCAGTATTTCCTTTAAAAATCTGTGTTTAGAAATCCAGGCCCGCTATGCATTTCCAGTGCAGTGATTCACTGCCTCGACACAAGAAAGCTAGGGAAATACCGCAAGGGTTAAATCAGCCAGTAATGCAGACTGGCAAGAGTTATGCCTTGCGTTTGGAAGTTGATAACCGGATCACCTTCGAGATAATTTTCCCCTTACTTTTAATGCTAATAGCGTGTTCTTATATTTCATTTCTAATGATCAAAACTTTTTTCTATATGGCTAAACGAATTAACATCGAAAACCAGATTGAATACGATTTCTTTAAGCACATTAAATGTCAATTAATCTTAAATTTTACTGTGACCGTTGTTCGGTAACGTCATTGTAATATTTACGATGTTCATATTTTGTTTAAGAACGTTTAATTCGTATTCCTCCAAATCTTTCTTATTTCTGAATTTAGTTTAGTTGTTGAGTTGGAATTAACGTGTGGTTTCACCGAAGATTTTACCTGTCCATGAGAGTGCATCGGTGTGTTGTGTATCATTTCATTTTCCTGATGTCTACTTCTATAATGTCAAACCGTGTTTCAAAAGTAAGATGAAACAAATCACATGACGTTGTCGTTGTCGTTGTCAACACCGAGTACTACATAGATGGTACAATATTATGGGTGTATTATCTCACAATAACCCGGGACAACACCAAGTACTACACAGATGGTACACTATTATGGGTGTATTATCTCACAATAACCCGGGACAACACCAAGTACTACATAGATGGTACAATATTGTGGGTGTATTATCTCACAATAACCCGGGACAACACCAAGTACTACATAGATGGTACAATATTGTGGGTGTATTATCTCACAATAACCCGGGACAACACCAAGTACTACATAGATGGTACAATATTATGGGTGTATTATCTCACAATAACCCGGGACAACACCAAGTACTACATAGATGGTACAATATTATGGGTGTATTATCTCACAATAACCCGGGAAACACCAAGTACTACATAGATGGTACAATATTATGGGTGTATTATCTCACAATAACCCGGGACAACACCAAGTACTACATAGATGGTACAATATTATGGGTGTATTATCTCACAATAACCCGGGACAACACCAAGTACTACATAGATGGTACAATATTGTGGGTGTATTATCTCACAATAACCCGGGACAACACCAAGTACTACATAGATGGTACAATATTATGGGTGTATTATCTCACAATAACCCGGGACAACACCAAGTACTACATAGATGGTACAATATTGTGGGTGTATTATCTCACAATAACCCGGGACAACACCAAGTACTACATAGATGGTACAATATTGTGGGTGTATTATCTCACAATAACCCGGGACAACACCAAGTACTACATAGATGGTACAATATTATGGGTGTATTATCTCACAATAACCCGGGACAACACCAAGTACTACATAGATGGTACAATATTATGAGTGTATTATCGCACAATAACCCGGGACAACAACCACCTAGTTAGTATAAAGTTGTATTTCTATACAAATCAAAGAGGTGTTTCTGATAATAGACCAAGTTTGCCAACAGTTTGTCCGTGTTTGTTGATGAACAATGAGTGAAAGTTAAGCATGTATATTGATATAGGAAACACTATGCACGTTCTATCAGTACAAACACCTGTGTAACAAAGGTAGGACCAGAGCATGACACATTCACACTCACAACATTTATATTTGCATTGTTCATAGTTTACTACACAGTTATGGGTTAATATACACCCCCGTTGCACTGGTCGATATGAAACCATATTTCATCCCCACATAATTGGTAACAGCTGCATATCGACCGTCGATGTAGATATCACGGGCAGTACATGGTTTTATCACACCACCTGTTCGACAAGCCTAATGCAGGTATTTCATTAGAGAAAGCTTAAGGTTTCGTCCATTTCAATTATTTAATGGACCCTTTGTGTTTTTATTTTCGTCAGCAATAGATCAGAGAAAGGGTATTTTAATTAACCTCTTTAAGAGTACGCGTGAGCATCCTTGATAAGTGAGCTTATATATGAACACGGAATCAACACATGCCTAGTAGACACGTGAGGTTGTAGTTTAATTAATATGCTTACAATATTGCTTACGCATATTTTCAAATCCAACATATAAACACATGTGATCCCAGGTTTCATTTACTTATTATTGAACATATTCTTGAGGAGAGAACTTCGCTTGACGCGTACGTATTGTTAATTGTAAGTTGACAGATATACTTTTCTTAACGCGATACTTTTATTAACATTTGGGATGAAGAATTTATTTTGTATTACTTAATCAACTTATCGCTTATACAATGTTTAAATGTGATATTCTTCGAAACCCCTCCAGCTAGCGTATGTTCAGTTTCTGGCTTTCCAAAGGCAGCAATGTTGGCAATTCATATGATAAAAAAAACCTTTGGAAAATGTCCTTTACTGTTTCCATACCCACCAATCCAGATACATTACGTTCTTGTAATTAACTTAAGATTTATCAATAAATAAATATTCAGAAGTATCAAATAAATATAACTTGCACATTCGTCTTAATCATCTATCCCTTTGGCCAAAACATTCATAAGTTCTCCAACACAACTCTGTCCAAAGCGTCTAGTTGGTTTACAAATGCTTCTATTATTGGCCTCAGATACCAGGCGCAGACTGTTGCGGTTATGAAACGGAATCAGCTCTACCAAAAACTCAATACGGAGTACGTCAGAGTGTGTGATCTGGCTGAACGGTCGAGTGGGTCTGTAGCGAGGTAGACTGTGCTTGTGAAGGTGTGTCCAGACTGACAGACTATATAGCTGTGGAAAACACCGATAGGACGATCGAAGTCTAATCAACAGTAGCGTGACGATGTAGCGTAGGAATGATAGTGAATGAAATCTCCCGCAATGAATATTAATGAGCTGCAATGATTAGGAGGACGTCACAACATGGCGGCTGTGGTACTGTAGCTGGTACGACGGGCCTGTAGATGTGGGTGCGATATGTAAGGATACCGTGCTTTCTCAGCCACGCTGACATGGTTCGACTCAAGGATACGTCTAACTGTCGGCTAGCCTAACCAGCATGTCGCTGCTCTGTGTTTGTGGTACGTACATACCCGCTTTCCGCCTGCAATTGTCAAATTTCGCGCACTTGCTCTGGGAAACGACAGCCCGAGTCGCTGACGGTTCCTCCTCGCAGAGTTGTGATAACACAACTGCTGACGGCCGAGTGTAGTAATCATTCAATGGCGCGTCTCCAGTACATCATGAATTTTCGTCTTCTCCAATTATGACAATAAATGTTTATGATTCTTGTTTCTTTTTCAGTCAAACGTGCCCGCCTCATCGGAAATGCCGGTAAGTAGGCTATTAATGGATTTATAATATCAATATCTCGCATCATAAACAATATCACCAAAGGTCATACACACATCTATTTTACAATCGCATAGTATTTTGCACACCAAACCCCAACAATCGATTGGATCTAAGGTGAATACCGACGGCGGTACCAAAGGTTCCTTGTGTGCGAAATAAATTTGCATAATGTCCCCAACTGACTGTATTATCTGTATGTGTCTTTGGTGGGGTTGTACGCGTACACACACCTCCCCTCGGAAGTACACAATGTTTATATGTATTCTCCACGCCTGGTCAGCTAAGAATTTCCCTGTCACTGTATTTCGCAATGAGCACTGATGCATTAAACATCGGCTGAATAGAAGACATTACACACCACTAGCTTTCTGTACACTGTCTCTTGGGTTTATATACTCTATATTCAAGAGTTTTTTCTACTAGTATTTAACCTTGATTTATTTGATTGTTTAAATATTTTATTGAAATTGTGTATGTTTTGGTGAACTATTAATTTGAAACATTCATTGCATTTATCAATTATTGTTAAATAATGGTGATAGCAGACAGTTGTTGTTTTATGTTTGGTTTAAAATTACATTTGTAACATGTTGACTGTGTCATAAATATGGAATTAATTGATATATTCATTAGATATTCTTCAAAATATTTTCAAAATCCTATTTATGTTTATGTAGAATAATCAATTATTTGTAATAAATTCATTCAGAATATAGGTTGCAGGAGACAATAAAACTAATAACTAAAACTAATTGAGTAATAATATAATTGACATTTTAATTGGGAGGACAAATTTGCCAAGATTTTGTTTGAGAGGGAGTCATGGTATTATTGCTTCTCCAAATTTGTCAAAATCATTGTAGGAGAACCATAAGACAATTAAAAAAAACGGCCTTACCTTCAGTTATTTGGAATCAAGTCCCTGACTGAAATTATCTGATGTTACCATGTATTGTGTAGTGTGCACCACATTAGTTAGGTAACTTTCATCCTCTTGTCAGTGTGTACACGTGTATTTTGTACTTACTTGTGTTTCGTTTGTTTTGACCTCTTTTGTTAAAGTGTCAGGGTAATACTTTAACACCCTCAAACCTTCATATTAAACAATCCATGATTATATCCTAGATAAAGTTTAAATCAGATTAACTCTCTATTTGCAAATGTGTTAATACTCTGGCTGTTGCTCTCATGAACCCCTAGCACAACATAGACTGTTAACAAAAGAAGATTCCCGTGGTTAAGACACACGCATGATTTGACAGAATTTAAGTCAGACGCATATGCAAATCAAGACATTTTCAAAGGGGGTCACATATTGTGTAGGGGATGTTCCCCCATTGGGTTCGTCAAATTTGCAAAGTTTTTCTAAAGGGAAGACAGAGGGTTAAAATCCTGAAGCGCCTCTCTGTATCCGCCACAGAGCTGTTTGAGAGGGAAGTTAACTTGGTCTCTGCTGTCTTCTCTACAATGAGTAGGCCTCAGACAATACAATTGATGGAGATCTTCTCAGGAAACACATCCTGTGTAATGAACAACACAAGAAGCTTGAACTAAAGTTAGAACTGCTAACTTGTACTCTGATGTAGTCCAGGGAATCAAGGTCTGGGGTTCAAATCCAGTCACCAAAACCTTGAAAGAGTTGTCAAAGGGACATTGGGACAAGGTGTTATTGTTGAAACAAAATATGAGGAGATTGACAAGTTTATGTTATAAATTTAGGATACAAAAGAGTCCGTCGACAACATACTGTTTAGGATGCTATTTTCATGAGCCCTGGCAACTTAAAAGCAACAATTGAAATAGCCCTTTGAGTTTTTTCCCCATAAAAATATCACCTCACTTCAGTAATTCAGTCAACAAAATGACATTTAGTGTCGTAACTATTCAAACCACACAGTCGTAAAATTCTTTTTAGATGTTAATACACGGTGCTCTTTTGTTATATTAAGGTCTTTAATCAAAGTGATATCATATTGATTTCATTTACAATGATGAATAGGGGTAAAAATGAGCATGTGTTAATGGTATGAATTTTTTATCAATCTCAACTGGGTATGATCAATTGTGAAATGAAAAATAGTCAGTGCTCCTAGGTCAAAGAACCATATTGTAAACACCTGCTTTACACATAAATTCTGGTCCCAAATATTCCCAGAACATCTAATGCTTATCCGTACATTGCCATTCCCCAAAGACGTGGTTCAATCTCCAGGAAGAATTCCAGCAAGTAGTTACAGACATAATGGAATAATGAGGAGATCAAAGGCACAATGGCACAGTGGTACTTAGACTGCTCATCTCAGTTCTCAAATCTGCTGCAATGGTGTCTTTTGCGTTCAATGCGAGTTGTTACCAGTACGATCCCTTCAGGGTAGCTCTGTGAAGCATCAGGTGAATTGATGGCTTGTCATT
Organism: Gibbula magus; assembly: GCA_936450465.1. Taxonomy (NCBI): domain Eukaryota; kingdom Metazoa; phylum Mollusca; class Gastropoda; order Trochida; family Trochidae; genus Gibbula; species Gibbula magus. Next base: position 22,144,357 of record OW388289.1, on the reverse strand, counting down.
TGATATATACCTTGTGGCTTGATATTTTAACACCGCCACTTTCTCTCATTTGGAATCAAATGACTGAAATGATGACACTACTGGTTACCTTGGTGACTGTTTTTCAGGGTGAGGTAGATGAATTATTATTCACTTCAAAACTTGTCAGCATTGGTAAAACAATTTAAAATGCATGACGACATTAAAAGTTTTCTACATTGAATAAGTATGGTTGTTGTATATGGTAATCATTACTTTTGCATGCATCTTCTCTTTCCTGTCTAGATGATGCTGTGGCCCTCGTACGAATCCACTCTCATTTTAGCTTAAAGGTGCATCCATTGTGTTACATAAAATCTTATTTGGCTTTAATACGTTCCAACACGTCATATGTGCTGTTAACAATACAACATAATTCACTAAGCTTGCATATTCATCCCCAATTGCCAAATATATCATAATTACTAGTTTTCAATTAAAATCGAGTAACATCATGTGCATAAACCGAAAGTGCATGTCCTATTTACATGAACAGAAGTTATATGACCTATTAAACATTATCAACCCAAATCTGTTATTTTATCTGGTTTAAATAAGATTCCAAAATTATGTTTGACTCATTGGCGCGCGCCATAACCAGTGCATTGTCCAGTTTTCGATCAGAAAACGACACTTTTACCTTCATATTGTCAATATACTAGGTCGAGTATCATCAAAAAGGTTAGTTTTCGGTAACAGTTGGTATTTCTTGATAAAGTAAAACCATTTATAACGTTTGGCATATTTGACCCCCAACAACACAATGGATGTACCTTTAATGATACTGGAGTCTTTCATGCATCTGGTCATCTGTCCTGAAATCTTGTGACCCTTGTATGCATGCTATTATTTTTCGGGTGTGGTGTTGTGAACCTTGCATGCATCCTCTCTCGTCTCTCTACATGCACCCTTGCTCTTCTTTTCTTTTTGATCTCTGTATTTCCCTCCTGTTTGCTTTATGATGCTGTGATCATGCGTCTATTCTTATTGTTCCTTTATGACAGTGATGCATGTAAGTGCATGCACCCGTGCATGCATCTGAGTCTTCTTTTCTTTACGATACTCTGACCTTTGCATACATCTTCTCTTTCCTTTGTGATGCTGTGACCCTTGCATGCATCTTTTTTTTCTGTCCTTTATGATCCTTTCAACTCTTCTGTGCATGATGCTGTGACCATGCTTGCATCTTTTTTTCTGTCCTTTATGATGCTGTGACCCTTACATGCATCTTCTTTTTTCTGTCCTTTATGATGCTGTGATCCTTTCAACTCTTCTGTGCATGATGCTGTGACCATGCTTGCATTTTTTTTTCTGTCCTTTATGATGCTGTGACCCTTACATGCATCTTCTTTTTTCTGTCCTTTTTGATGCTGTGATCCTTTCAACTCTTCTGTGCATGATGCTGTGACCATGCTTGCATCTTTTTTTCTGTCCTTTATGATGCTGTGATCGTTTCAACTCTTCTGTCCTTTGTGATGCTGTGACCCTTGCATGCATCTTCTTTCTTCTGTTCTTTATGATGCTGTGACCATGCTTGTATATTCTCTCTTGTCCTTTATGATGACATGACCCCTGCAACTCTTCTCTGCACGATGCTGTGACTCTTCCATGCATCTTCTCCATTCTGTCCTTTTTGATGGTGTGACCCTTGCAACTCTTCTCTGCACGATGCTGAGACTCTTGCATGCATCCTCTCTCTTCTTTTCTTCATGATGCTGTGACCCTTGAATGCATCTCTTCTCTGCTTTGACATTCTCCTCAGACAATCTCTGTGTTTTAACAATAACATTATGTTGAAATAGAATGTTTGCATGTTTACTATGAAATTCATATTATATTTGACTTCACACAATTTTGCCTACCATAACAAATTTACTGATCATTCTAAATTATGAAATAATATGAGTTAGTAAATAAAAAATAAAAGTAGGTTTACACAATGAATATTATTGTTGAGATCTCTACCTAATGATTATTGCTTACTTTTGCCATTTGGCAGTATCTTCATTATTTAGAAATTCAATCTTAGACATCTAAAGTAAACAAAACAGGCTCATACACAGAGTGAATATGCAACTTGAAGAAAATCTTTAAAGGCGCTGTAGCACGTTTTTTCGCTGAAATAAGTCGATGATATGTATTTGAAAAATAATGTAAACAATAGTAAAACACCCTTCTCTCTTCGGAAAATCAAGTTGCAAATGAGTGTACATGGTTCCGTAAAGCCATGGGAATTGTTTTTGTCATTCGAATATAATAAAATGTGTTCACAATAAAATTTTGGCTTTATACGCATCACCGTTATTACCACTACGGATCATTGCTTTGTGTAATAAGATGTTTTACCCTCTAAAGTAAATATAAATAACATAAACAATCATTATAAATGAGAAATTTGAAAAAATAAAATTTGCAAAAAACGTGCTACAGCGCCTTTAAGTTTTCAGAAAATACAAAGAATGATAAGATCTACTTCACTGACCATTTCTTTTTGAGAAACCAGAAAATCATGCCCATTTTATTATTGGTTCAATGATGTGAAATCTTAATTTTAATCTTTGCCATTTCAATGCATGATAAAAAAAAGATAATCGTACAAATGTTGCTTGGGATATTTTTTCATGATCATTAACAGCTTCAAAGCAACAACTGAAATACCAAAAACAGCTCAACAATATCCTGCCTATATGACCTCACTTCAGGAAATTGATTTTTGAAGAATAAAACAAACTCAATTAATTAACTGTTAAGGGTTTTGACATAAATCCAGGGTGTGAAAGCATGTTCACAATCAATGAAGTAGACGTGAAGTTGGAAAGGATTAATAATATAATTTGTCTGTAAATGTTAACTGCTTGTAGTTTCGAATCTTTCGATCTTTGCAGAAAAGGTATGCATAAATTAGATTACTATCTAAGTTGAAGAACAAAGTCCAGAAATACATGTATCTTTATAGTGTAACCTTCAAGGTAATTCAAAACCACTTTTCTCAGGTAATCTAAGGTAAGATATTGTTCAAGCATTTCAGCATAACTGTAACTCTGTATAAGAAGTTGACATTATTATGTTAATCAATTGGAAAGTAAGACTCTTTAGAGATCATATTTCAAAAATAAATATTTTAACAAGAATTTGTCAAATGGAATTCATTTCACCAAATAAAAGTTTAAATTTTCTTTTCAGTATTTTTAAACTCAACGGAGTAAACTAAAACTGTAAAGTAGACAATTTTAAGGATGAAGGGTTAAAATAAAAGCCTGAACTTGTGCAATACCTCAGACATAATGAGTTGAACATTTATGAATGTAAATATATGATTTCTGCTTAACATAGACATACAGAGACAACCCCAATGTCAGCCCACATTGATTAATCAATGGATGGTTTAGGTATTAAATGTATTACCATTACTGGACTGACCAACAGTTTCTAGAGTGAGACTAGCATTGAGACTATGGATTAAGGAGCAACTCTAATATAAGTATAATGGATAAAGTTCCACTAAATCTATGATAAGCCAGTTCACAATATGTTAATCTCTGTTAAAACTTTTCTCTATATCAGTCTGATTAAAATCAACGTTTTTCCGAGGAATAAATATTGCAAATAGTGCATCTACCGGGATACGAACTCATATCGTTCAGAGATTTTGTCGCAAAACCGTCTGATAACAGCCCTTAGACTCCCATGTGCTGACTCAATTCAGTTCACCAATCATAAGTTTTCGGTGCGAGAAGCTAGGGGCAGATAACTCCAAACAGCTATCCTTTCGTCTGTTCCGAATACTTACAAAACTGCAACCGTTTAAAACCTATGATGTGATTTGTCAGCTATTTGACTGGGCTTTGGCTGCGCTAAACTGGTTCGACCACGCGCCTATACAGGGTGCTCTCAGACCTTGTGGCGAGGAATCTACAGAACATGTTTGTATCGCGGTAGATGCATTATTATTTGCAAATTTTATTCCTTTGAACAAGGTTGATTTCAATGGTTCATATCTTTCAGTCACTAAATGACACTGGAAATTTCAATTAAATATCAAACGGTAAGTGTTTTTTCTGCCGACAATTATAATTTACTGAAGATAATGACGATTGACGTCGTGCCTCGTGCTGTGAAGAATAAATGTGACTTCTTGACTGGATCAACATATTTCAATTTCATAAACAATTATGACCGACACAAGCAGGGCCGTTTGCCTTTATTTAATATGCTTGTAAGTTTAGTTTTCCTTTTATTTTCTGCAATCGGTCAACTGATGTCCGATAGGTCAATTTTCCATTCTGTCAAACTGGATTTACAATCGGACCTGTCCGGCAAATAGACTGATTTCTGCATCCCTGGACTGTCGCTATATTTGCTATTCATAACCTCTTTCTCTCACTACAGGGGTTCCTGAAGTCATTTTTAATCTATGTCACTACAGGCGTTATTCAGTCATAATTTCCCACTTGATCATATTCATATCTTTCCCCACAAAGGTTACTTAATTCATATATGCCCACATAACCCCATTCTCTCCCTACAAGGGTTTTCGTATAAACCAATATTTTCAATAACCTCCTTCCTTTCGACAGATGTCTATTAGACTCCCCGCAGAATGGAAATACTGATGTTGTTGCATGTTTGTACAAACAACACCCTAATTCAATGACAGATATTTTATTATCTTAGGTATATATATGTTATTCATACTTATGGCCAGACCCTATATAGGTATATATATACAGTGTATGAAAGAAGCTTGAAAACAAGTCACCCCAAAAATGTTCTTTTGTCAATTTAAATGGTAAAATCACAGAAAATCCTCTAAAAGTTACCAAGTTAAGTGCTGTCGAACTGGCTTTATTTCATACACTACCATATACCTATCTTTACACAATGTAAAGAAGGAGAGACAGTCGGCCATCTTAGGTGTTTCCATTACAACCGGATACGGTTTTCAGACTCAATTACACAGTGCAATATTTGTAGATAGATTCCTGTCCACACAGTTCCGGTCACAATGGAAAAATATGTCTCCCTTTCTGTACTGTGTAGATTGATATATATCTGTATATTTAGAGTCATTGGTAACATTTATTTATATATTTGTGAAAGCACTCTATTTCAATAATAAAATAGTGCTACAGCGCCTTTAACAATCAACTAAATGTATAGGATTGATTTAAAACATTTTAGGTTAAATATCAAGGCTAACCTGCAGAATTTCTGTCACCTAAGTTCAATGAGTATAAAAAACAAAAATCTTTAATCTCTAGGAAACGTAAACTGCTTGTTTACACAACAAACCTGGCTTTTTAATGAGTACTTAATAAGCATCTCTGTATGTTTTAACTGTGGGTAATGCAAATATATTCTACTGTTGACAGAGGGAACATTTAATGATTGCAAGACATCGAACAGTTGATTACAAAACAGTGCTTTGTACACTAATGGTGGCTGCTGTGTGTGTTGACAGCTCCACACACATCGTGTAGCCATCGCCATTAAATTCCTCCCTCGATACAGAGACAGTTATCAGTATCAATACTTTTTCATTGTATCCAAGCTTTTTACTCTGCACAATATAACATTCTATTCTTTATTACCTATGAGGGCAATCATATTGGGATTCATATTTCTCACATGATGCCCTAGGGCAAAATATCAATGTCATGGTGACGTGATGTCACAAACAATGCTGTGACATCACGCTTCTTCTATGACATATGACATAGACTTACTATGACATTGTGTGCAACATATGAAATATGCTTTCTTGTTTCTTTCCAACGTATATGTTTGTTAGTGACATTCTTTCTAACATATATGGTTGCTTGTGTCATTCCTTACAACGTATTTATAATATAAGTTGACTTGTGACATTCCTTAAACGTATTTATAATATAAGTTGGCTTGTGACATTCCTTACAACGTATTTATAATATAAGTTGACTTGTGACATTCCTTAAACGTATTTATAATATAAGTTGGCTTGTGACATTCCTTACAACGTATTTATAATATAAGTTGACTTGTGACATTCCTTAAACGTATTTAAAATATAAGTTGGCTTGTGACATTCCTTAAACGTATTTATAATATAAGTTGGCTTGTGACATTCCTTACAACGTATTTATAATATAAGTTGACTTGTGACATTCCTTAAACGTATTTATAATATAAGTTGGCTTGTGACATTCCTTACAACGTATTTATAATATAAGTTGACTTGTGACATTCCTTAAACGTATTTATAATATAAGTTGGCTTGTGACATCCTTAACAACATATAACATAGACTTGCTTGTAACATTCTTTACAGCATATTTATAGTATTTGTTTGCTTGTGGCATTCATGTGTCATATATACTTGTTTAAAACATACAACATGCATTTGCTTAGTGACATTGTTTACAAGATATTTATGATATATGTTTGCTTGTGAAATTTTTGACAATATATGTCCATAGACCTGTATGTGACATTGTGTATTATACAACGATCTATACTGTTTATCTTTGGGATTCATTTGTGGGATGGGGAGAAGAGTAGAAGGTCGATGTAATATTGATTTGCCGCTTGTAACATATACTTGCTTGCCCTCAATGTGCGTGCTTTTAACCATTGTGAAATTATACGATGTACATAATTTTAACAATAATATTGTTTTCAAGTACATGCGGTACCAGTTCTGCCCAAGTGAAGTCCAATTTTATGCTACTGTAACCTCATTCTCTTCCCACAGAGGTTACTCCCTTCAGATTTTCTATTGTAACTAACTTCTGTTATATATTGAGCAATTCCTTGCAAAGAAATAGAGAATCTTTATTGGTTTCATCAGAAGTTAGTTGTGCAATCACCGACATTGATGCGAACTGAGCATTCCATAACTATTGAACTGACTGATGAATGATGAAGAGTTGCCTGTATGTAACAGAGGTTCAACAGAAGATCTGAAGGCAGTACCCTCTGAGGGAAGATAATGCTTGAACCTATATTGCAATATATACTGTAGCTAGGGGAACTCCTGTGCACTGCCTACCACAGACAGAAGCACATACGTCCTTTCTCTCTGCACCTCATTAGGAAAATGTTATTTTTTCCCCAGAAACTTGAAATTGATCCTTCCATCGATTCGTTGGTTTAATTTGTTTAGTCCCTCGATGTGATCTTTGGCAAAATCTTTTAAGAAGTATTTGACTGAGTTTTTTTTATCAGTGAGCGCTGCATACTGTCTGAGTATCGGGAGTGATTTGGTCTCCATCTTGACATTTAATCACAATTTATTGAAGCGGCTCTTTGAGAGACGTTTATTCCGTATTTTGTCCCTGAATGTGGCGATGGCTACAAAGAGATGGAGGTGAAAGAATTGTGAGATTGTATTCCTCATAGGGTCGTTACGTCAATACAATTCCCACTGTTACAAGTAATCATATTAGGAAAATCAATGCCTTCCATGTGTTAATTGGATGAGATCTGCTTGTTGACAATGGTTTATAAATTATTGCCGATAAATTCGATTTGAAAGATGTAATAAATATCCGTTGGAGAATTTATGGCCGACTGGAATTCACCTTTGATCAAGCTAAGCTGATTGGAGCTTACTGCCCGCCGTGTTATAAGACAAGAATTATGGCAGACATGTTGTGGTGGGTTTAGCATGTCTGTGGGTGTGGGTGTAGAGGTGTGCGGATTACAGCTTCATATTGCATTGTGTCATCTGCTTTGTGGATCCCAAGGACAAAGTTCACATCAGTCGACTCTCACACTGATGCTTGAGAGATAATCGGTGATGAAGGGTTGTACTGAGGTCAAATAGTTCCGCAGAATGGAAGTATGACGAGTTGAGGTCAACAGTTGAACGTTGTGGAAGAAGGATGTGTTATCAATTCAAATAGTTGCATATTGTGATAGGAACTGTTTTTTGTCAAATAGTTGCACATTGTAAAATATGAACTAGAGTGTGTCATGTAGTTGCACAATTTGACACTAGTTTGTGTCAATAATTGAAGATTGTGAAATGTGAACTTCTTTGTGTCAAATAGTTGCGTATGTGTAATAAGAACAAGTCTGTGTCAACAAGTTGCACAATGTTACATAAGAACTTGTTTGTGTCAAATAGTTGCATATGTGTAATAAGATCAAGTTCGTGTCAAATAGTTACGAAGTAAGAACTAGTTTGTGTCAAAAAATTGCACAATGTTACATAAGAACTAGTTTGTGTCAAATAGTTGCACAATGTGAAGTAAGAACTAGTTTGTGTCAAATAGTTGCACAATGTGAAGTAAGAACTAGTTTGTGTCAAATAGTTGCACAATATTAAATAAGAACTAGTTTGTGTCAAATAGTTGCACAAAGTGAAATAAGAACTAGTTTGTGTCAAATAGTTGCACAATGTGAAATAAGAACAAGTCTGTATCAAATAGTTGCACAATATTGAATAAGAACTAGTTTGTGTCAAATAGTTGCACAATGTGAAGTAAGAACTAGTTTGTGTCAAATAGTTGCACAATGTTAAACAAGAACTAGTTTGTGTCAAATAGTTGCACAATGTGAAGTGAGAAATAGTTTGTGTCAAATAGTTGCACAATGTGAAATAAGAACTAGTTTGTGTCAAATAGTTGCACAATGTGAGGAAGGAAAAGGATGTGTCAAATAGTTGCATAATGGGAAATAAGAACTTGTTTGTGTCAAATACTTGCACATAGTGAAACAAGAACAAGTCTGTGTCAAATAGTTGCATAATTTCAGGTAAAAAATTCAGGTCAACTTTCTGCACACCGAAGGTGGTGATAAGTTCAGATCTACTATTTTCACATTGAGAAATACTTACAGGATTAGGTCAAATAGTTGCACAAAGTGACAAGTATAGGTCAAATAGAAATGTCAATTGAAAGGATGTTTTGGTGGCAGTGTTAACATGTGAGAAGAATATACTATGGAGATCAGATAATGACACATGACGAAGAAACATAGTGGATGTTCTTGGATGACATACTTTTATTGATTGGTGATTGATGAAGTGAGTTGTGTTCAAGTCATGTTGTGTAGAACAGATCAAGATGTGTAAATATACATGTTGTGATTAACTCATAGTTGAAGTAGTGAAACATGAGAGAATATTATCAGTGTTTAGTTTAGCTATGACAACTTGTATTGATTATAGGTCAGATTGTGAAGATGAAGATAAATCAGTTGTAGTGTCATGAAGTGAAAATATGTCAAAATATGCTTAAGAAAAGTGACCCTTATAAAGAATTATGTATACATCATGCTGTATATATCGTTTGATCTCAAACAAGTGATATCTATTGTGGTTTAAACATTTATTTCCATGAAAAATTGGATTTGTAAACAAGCTATAAGCTTATATGAATATAGCTTGAAATATGGTGAAGGCTACCGGAAAGGAAACCACCTGGTCCTTATTGAGTTAGGCACAGGTCCATAAAAAACGATGTCTACCCTTTAAAATAAAAAAATAATCATTAAATTATGATAAAAATTGGCAAAGCGATAGTCAGTTAAAGAGTGGTAGGGTCAAAATTATCTGAGACTATGGAAATGAGAAAACCTTGCTTACAACTGTTGTTTGTATTCATTTAACCATAAAACATTACCAAACACGAAGTTCGATGTGTGTATCAGAATTTGTTTCAACAGGTGTTAACGTATGTGTCTGTAGAACAAAAGTTTGTTTACATGTTGTTAATATGCACATGCATGCGTAATGGTCGATGTGGTCCGTTTTTCTTCAGATCAGCATAAGGTCATAGGCTTATAAAACACGTTGATAAACCCAAAAACGAAAATTTAGATATTGTTATAGAATAGTTGAAAAACGAAATATGTTAACTTTAATTGTGAACTGTTTTGTACCACCGACAGAGGTTATACAGAAGTACCAACGATTCAGTTCACCTTCTGTCCGTTCCATAATCTTAATATAAATCATATACGTGTACAACTTTATTTGTATTATTCCTGACATATATAAACCAGATTTACAATCGCATTGTGGTAATTATGTTTGATAAGTGACGTTTAAATGCTGACTAGTATAAACGTACTACTCCGGAAGTATGTACCTGCCAAATGGCGGTCACTAAGAACACTGTTACACTGCAAACAGCAATAACCCATGCTCAAAGATGCAACCGTAAAATATCTGCTAGACCAACAGCTCGACAGCTTCAAAATAAAGTGATATGCATCATAAACAGTTGCTCGGACCATGTGGCACCTTTTTGGTACCTTTTAATATCGATGTTTTTCAGAGTTTTATAGAAGCAAAGAAGGCAATTGGAGACTTTGAACTTAAAGAAGAGATGTTAATGAACTATTATTGCACTGGCATTAAAAAAAATCAAAATTTCAAATTTAATGCACACAAAATATTTCAGAGCCTATATCTCCTAAACCAGGATCCACCATGTGGTCCCTTTTCTGGTAGCCTTCCCCATATATCTATTGTTGGAGTAAGTCTCAAATATTGGGGGGTGGGATAGCGCAGTGGTTAGCGCGTTCGGCTTCGGATCAAGAGGTCCGGGGTTCGAATCCTGCCAGGGGCACGGCAACTTTGTCTGCAGTAGAGAACTGTTCTACACGCAGTAAGGTTTGGGTGCAATGCTACACTGGGTTTCAGTGCAGTACCACCCATGGTTCGCTAGTTCCAGTCGCTGCTCGCAGGTTTCACCGCAGTGCATGGCCACATGGCGTTGCGGGCTTTCTCCCTGCCATAATACTAGCAGCTGCGATATAAGTGAAATACTCTTGAAAGCGGCGTTAAACCCCAACTCACTCACTCACTCACTCAAATATTGCTTGGTGAAATTGCTTGACCTCAAACAATAATTTCACTCTGAATTAAAAAAACCCATATAAATTATTTATGGATTCTCCTCTCCTCTGAATTTGTTTAATTAATTCAACAAACTCAAAAAAGTAACGACTGGGATCCATTCATTCCTTGATGACAGGAGGGGGAGATTGTTAATATCAGAAGACACGAGGGGAGATTCTCTTTATTCAGACAACTGACAGAGGCTAGCCTCCTCTTCACCATCAGGGATTACATTGCGCCAAGTTTAACTGAAATTCTGCATCGGTCAGTAGCCTTGTCCAGCGCTGTCTGACCAGCAAGTGGACGGCTATTGTGTGGTGTGGACTGGGATTATGTCCAGGATTACATATTGACCAGCACAGGATGTAAGCACCAGAGTCCAGTCACTGGACTCTAGTCCACCATATTGTGATGCAGTCAACCTCCACAATGTTTTGTTATTGTGGTCTCGCTCTGGTTGTTCATGTCTACGCTTGACTGCCCATGTGGATTCAACTTTTGTGTAAACACAGTTAGTGTAAAAATCTGAATGACATAAGTAAAAGCAAGTGTTTGCATGGAGACTAGAGCTGTAAACATACAGGAGTACGGAGTACATGTCTCTAGATGTATCAACTGTAAACTATTAAACTACTCCAGTAGCCAGCTATTTCAAGAATATGCAGTTTAACACCTTTAACTTTCTTACTCTGCTTTAACCAAATGTGGACATCATTTTGATAATTGATAACGGGTAGCGGAGGGATGGAAGGGCCTAGGGCGAAGATTGATGTGTACCCTAAAGAGAGTTAGTAATATACTTTATATATTTTAAGAATGAACAATGGTACTATATACACGAATAAAAGAGCAACTTTTAATATGTTATATATATATAATAATATATAATATATAATATTATTATTATCAATGTAATTTAAAAAAAAATTTGCAATGTATACTTTAAGCAATGATTAAGTTAGCATCATTTACGATTCACATTGCTGTTGTAGGCCTATTTGCATGCTATTGCCATGACAACCAAAGTTGAAATTGAGATGTGATGTACCTTGTTTCACCACAGATAATAAGATATTTGATATGTTAAAATGAGATTTTAAAAATTTCAGCGGATGTGGGTCATTACAGTAATAATCATGTCATACAATGGTGAAATTGTATCTGTTGCTAAGGCTTGTCAGAGAATGGGACATGTTATGCAGTTGTGTTAGTCTTGAAGTCAAATTAATATTTTATCATAGTAGTGTAAGGTCGAACAGTTTGAAGCATAAGAGACTTTGTAAGAAGATAACTTTTTTAATAAAAAAATAAAATATTTTTGAAAATATTTGCATGACATTTTGTTTTCCTGTGTCGAAAATCAATGCATTTACTGATATGTTTGTTCTCCTTGGACAATACTCAAACATCAAATAGAGTTGAGTTGATTACCTTTAAAAGGTGAAATGCAAAGTTGTGTAGTTTGTAAATTTATCAAAGAAATATATACTTAGGTAAAATTAATATGAGAGTACTAAGAAAGCTATTAAAGATTAATTACTCGTATGGTTGAAAATAACTGAGATAATATTTTTGATGTGACATGTGCACATATCAATGTCTGCCTAGCAACCATTCTGGATAATTTTAAGCGATTCAAATTAGGTAGAATGAGTAATAAACAAATTAGCATACTTGAAAGTGTGTGTTATGACTTTTACGAAATTCGTGCAATTTTTTTATAACTCTTGCTCTTGTTAGGGTAATACAAAAATTCACCATCATAAGTCATATGCCACCTTACCTCGAGTAATAATCGCAAGGCTGTTCAAGCATGTGTGTCGTAAAAGTATCAATCGATTCTAAACACTCTTACAAGACCTAGAATGGTCACTCCTATAAATGATGTTTCACTGTTCAATCTTTGCACCTTGTCTCATATAAAGTACTAGGGGTGTGATACAGCAGTGCTTGATATGTTCCACCCAGAATCAAGTTGTCAATGGTTGGAAACACGTCAGATGCTCAGCATCTGTCTACTCTGGTATACATGTAGTAAGACTGTTTACAGTGCTTCACTGTAATTCAGCATTGAACTATCAACAATTGGCTAATTTCAACATCACTCACAGTTTACACCTGTAATGACCCTCCTTCCCCTCTTTGAAAATCTTTTTATATACATTTGATAAACCCCCACCTCCTTTACACTTTGTAACCCCAACATCTTCCTTCAATAAAACTAGCTTCCATGTGACTGAAAGTTGAAAGACTCTAATATCACCTAACCTCACCTCCCTTCAATAAAACTAGCCAGCATTATATAAGTGAAATACACTTGAAAGTGACACAGAGTTTAATATCACCTCATCTCACCTCCCTTCAATAAAACTAGCCAGCATTATATAAGTGAAATACACTTGAAAGTGACACCTCACCTCACCTCGCCTTGCCTCGCCTCGCCTCGCCTCGCCTCACCTCACCTCACCTCACCTCACCTCACCTCACCTCACCTCACCTCACCTCACCTCACCTCACCTCACCTCACCTCACCTCGCCTCACCTCGCCTCACCTCACCTCAATGGAACAACATCCTGCTGTGAGGCAGCGATTACAATACTGCAGCACACAGTTGAGTTGATGTAGGTGGAAGCAAAACCTTCTGATGCATTGTGTTGGTTACATGGAGGAGCAGATGGTCTGTTGAAATAACCTTATTTGTATCAAAGATGTTTTTCAGTTGTAGCTTGATAGCATCATTAGAATTTGACATTGAAAAGTAACTCTATAGTTAAAATGTTGATTTTTTAACTAAATGCATTTTGAATCTTGTTATGTTGTGTAAATGTCAAGTTTATGTCAGAAAGATTTATGAGTTTTATGTGCTCAATTATATAACTGAAAAAGCATAGTTCATAATATGAGATAACAATATTCAGTTTTCATTATTTTCATTATGATCGTAATTTATGACAAGGGACTGATTTTGAAGCTTGAACAAAATTAATAAAGAGTGTAGCCACTGTTTTTCAGTTAAATGTATTATTAACAGTAAATAGTTGTTTGTAACTATGTTGAGACTGTTTGTTTCAACTGTCAGTTTCTATTTTAGTGAGTGTTATTTACCGTTCACATGTGGTCCCTGAACCCTGGAATAGTCCATCGTTAATTTGTCATTGAGCACTCCAAGATTATTTCCTTTGTTGAACAATGTGATTCCTGTAAATTGTGTTCAAAGAATGTTTGGCACTGATCTATTCAACAGAATATCATATCATATCATATCATATCATATATCATATCATATCATATCATTTCATATATATCATCATATCATATCATATCATATGTATTGTAATATATATTAATGTAGTTTTTAGAATTTTTAAGGGAATAAGTTTTAATGTATTTGTTTTGAATCATCATGCCATGCCAGGGATTGTTTGCCAAATAAATTGCTAAATTCTTTTTCTCATTCTTGCGTTTATAAAGAGAAGAAAAAGTGTCTGCTAAACTTAAAGAGAGAAAATTGCACAGGAAATGGTTCCTTCAGAATTGCAATTTCAAAATAAGTGTGTTTTCAGTAAGTTTTTACCGTAAATGCAGAAGAAAAAAAACAAGGAAATTAGCAGATGGTGTTAGGATATTGTTAAAGATAAAAAAAATATTGATAAAGTTAGTTTTTAAGTTGATGATAATTTTTTATTTGATTTTGTAAATGTCGAAAGTCTAAATAAACCCTCTCTTCTTTCAAAACAGACATCATTTAAAGATAGATAAATAATCATAAAGGAAAGTATCATACGGAAATGTTTTTAACAAATAGGGAACATTGTAATGGTGAGTGCTGTCCTATACCTTTTTAGAGAACAGAGTATGCAAATGAGGTGTTACTCAACCTCCTCCATTACCTCTGTTCTAATGTGACAGTTTTCTTGTTACTACAATAGAGAATCTTGCTAAGTTACAAAGTTAGTGTTGCAATCCGCGATGTTTCAATGTGAGGATTTGGTGTCTTGACCCGTAACTGTTGAGATGACTGGAGTTGATTTATTTATTTCTTACAGTACAGAAGTCAGTCAAAAATGTAAGTCAATTTTTAATTGGATGGAAATAAGAACATTATCTGTGTTGAAAATTTTCACTGCTCGTGAAATATGTCCCAGTTGTTAGAGAAGTTACATGGAAAGAAATGAATTTAAGGGAAAGTTCTATCACCGACGTATTGGCTGCATCCGCCATCTTTGTTTCATGGCATTATGTGAAATGATATGTTGAAATAATTAACCTAATTTTACACTTTCTTAATAATAAAACATATGTAATGATAGATTATTCACATAGTAACACATAACACGTAAAACTAATAAACACTATTCTGTTATGCCGTAGCGAAGTTTTCCCCACTAATAGCGTCGATGAATGTCTTCAGTTCTCATTGGGTTTTTTTTTTCAACAAATGTGTGCTTGTCTTTATCAAGTTGTGAAATGTCAAGTCATCAACATTCAACATAACTTCATTAATATCTTTAAATGTGACCGTGTTTGATTCATGTATTAATAGCATTTAATTGTAAATGGGAATATCCTCTCTAATTTCATTTCCACAAAATATACCCCGATAGAACTCTCCTTTTAAGTAAACTCTGTGGAGAGAAATAAACCCAAACTTTTTCATTCAATGTAATGTAATGAGTCACGAAATTAAGCAATAGTGAGTTGTTACTTGATATATCCAATGAAAAGGGGGGGGGGGGGGATAGCGCAGTGGTTAGTACGTTTGGCTTCGGATCTAGAGGTCCAGGGTTCGAATCCCGCCAGGGGCACGGCAACTTTGTCTGCAGTAGAGAACTGTTCTACACACAGTAAGGTTTGGGTGCAATGCTACACTGGATCTCAGGGTAGTACCACCCGTGGTTCGCTAGTTCCAGCCGATGCTCGCAGGTTTCACCACAATGCATAGCCACATGGTGTTGCAGGCTTTCTCCCTGCCATAATACTAGCAGCCGCGATAAAAGTGAAATACTCTTGAAAGTGGCGTTAAACCCCAACTCACCTCACCTCACCTCACCTTCAATGAAATTATACAATAGATGAACATAAAGAAAATAATATTGATTACTCACCCAGTAATGGATACTGATACCATTTTTGCTATCCAATATCATCTGCATATGTTAGATAACAATTAATTTTCCAAACAAAATTGTAAAACTTAAGCTATGAAACTGACTATAATGAACCAATATAGAGACTCTGTGAATAGCTCTTTCTCTTAAAACAATTTGTTATAATTATCATAAAAATCTTTCAAATATAACATTTACAAAAAGGATATAATAGAACATTGAAAAAGTTGCAAAGTTAGCAATATATATTAAATATATTAATGGAAAATGTATAAAGTTGTCGCAATCTCGGTGGCTTGGGGTACTTCAAAAAAGCACAACGGAAATGTTGAGATACAGAATGCCACACAAGACTAAAAAAATGCTATTATTTGGCAAGTGGATACAGACGCACTGAGACGAGGAGGGAGGCGACACTGGCAAATGGCAAAGACAGAACCTCCCGCTGCTAACATCAGCTCGAACAGAGAGGCAGGGAGACTTCAAATGTCCGGTTCTGTCTGTGGAGTTTTTTCCTCGGATAATTACCTTGTCCATCAACTATTTATCCATTATGGTTGCCAGATTCCTGATGCTAAAATTAGCAGTTGGTACGCTGAAGTCAGCTTTATCCTCTTGTTGGTTCAATACTGGCAGGAGAGGATGAAATTGATGGTTTCAAACTTCTATTGACAATTCTTTTCGTTATTTAGATATCTATTGATTTCAGGTTTACAGTTTCCTGCGTATTCCGTCAGTTCTAGGTATGAAAGGTGTTGAGCAATAATCCAATTTAAAGTTGACAGAGGAGATCAATGTCTCGACAATAGTGAATTACTCGTAAATTTGCAGACTGTCCGTGATTTAGTAAATCACATATGCTTGGGCTTTGTCATAGCTTTGAACAGTGTTAAACAAATAATCTATACCAGCAATAAAGGCAAGAATTTATGTTATGTTCAAATTGGAATGCATTTAAAATATTGACGTCTCAATGAACAGCAGAATGATTGGCAAACAGCTCTAGGAGTAAGCTCCCCTGGACGGGAAATGCTGATGCCAGCGTGTATTATTTAGTGACAAATTCTACGCTGGTTGCCATGTTTGACCTAGTTATTCCATGGGTTCTCTCTCACTCTCCACATAATTCCCCATATTGATTTGGCAAACTGCCAATGTAGAGGTGTGTGGCAGCACTCGGGAAGACTGATACACACTATATCACATATTGCAGCACTAAGATAGACTGATACACACTATATCACATGTTGCAGCACTAAGATAGACTGATACACACTATATCACATGTTGCAGCACTAAGATAGACTGATACACACTATATCACATGTTTCAGCACTAAGATAGACTGATACACACTATATCACATGTTGCAGCACTAAGATAGACTGATACACACTATATCATATGTGGAGCACTAAGATAGACTCAGTGTTCCCGTTTACTGGTAAATACCGGTATTTTACCGGAATTTTCGAAGCTGGACCGGTATTTCTCATTACTGTCGGTCCCAAGGACCGGCAATTTCAAAATTGTTAATTTGTGTAGAAATTATCCTAAATGTCCATATTTAAATAATATGTCCTTAATTTTGTATTTATGCTAAATAAACATTTGTCAATCTTATAATTACACCCAAAACAAATCATAAATTGATCAAAACAAATGCTTATCAGTGCTGCATGGCAACTTCTCTCGGACAGGAAACGTCAATCAAGGTGTTGACCTAATTCCATGCAATTCCCCAAGAGGGACTGGTTTATTTTTGTATAGGGGTGACAGGAGTTGCATAGTTAAAATAGAATAGAGCACCATAACTTATTAAACGATTATTACTTATAGAAAATAAAGATTGATTTTAGTCTAAACTTAAATAACATAATTAGAAAAAAGAGTTGTCAAACCAAGAAACAGTAATCAAATTTGTTTGAAGTTTTGTCAATTGCCACCCCTGTGTTGAAAATGGATTATCCGGGCGTCTGCACTGTAGTCAACATGCAGATTTTCTGTTTTCATTGTCGTAGATTTAGACAGCCATGCAGCTCAATGTTACCAAAAACTATATGTTGAGGTATGTTTCAAAATATCACTGATGAAATGTTTGCAGGTGTAAAACATTTGAAAAGCTTTACAAGTTTTTGGTTTAGTGTTTATGTACAAATCCTGCAAACGTGTGATGGCTAAAAATAGCACTGTGTTGATACCTGGATACTACGATTGCAATTGAGAAATTATCAGTATAAAATAAAAATCAAATTAAATTAAATATAACATTACTTTTTATCAAGAACTTTGACAATCTAACAATTTGATTTGTAGTATTTGTATTGATATATGCATGATTTTACTTTTGAGTAGGAAAACTTTTAGTACCTGCTTACGTCACTCAGATCACGCTGTTAGTGTCATGTGACCAGCATTTCACTGATATTTATAAACAATATGAACTTCGTTCACAAGTGCACACATTTATTATTGTTTTTATAAAAACATATACTTAGTCTTATCCAAACATGAACATTTTAGGACTGGTTAATATTGCTTGGGACCGGTATTTTTAATTACTGCCAGTCCCGTGGACCGGCTGTTAAAAAAGTCAGCGGGAACACTGTAGACTGATACACACTATATCACATGTTGGAGCACTAAGATAGACTGATACACACTATATCATATGTGGAGCACTAAGATAGACTGATACACACTATATCACATGTTGCAGCACTAAGATAGACTGATACACACTATATCACATGTTGCAGCACTAAGATAGACTGATACACACTGTATCATATGTGGAGCACTAAGAAAGACTGATACACACTATATCATATGTGGAGCACTAAGATAGACTGATACACACTATATCACATGTTGGAGCACTAAGATAGACTGATACACACTATATCACATGTTGCAGCACTAAGATAGACTGATACACACTATATCATATGTGGAGCACTAAGATAGACTGATACACACTATATCACATGTTGGAGCACTAAGATAGACTGATACACACTATATCATATGTGGAGCACTAAGATAGACTGATACACACTATATCACATGTTGCAGCACTAAGATAGACTGATACACACTATATCACATGTTGCAGCACTAAGATAGACTGATACACACTATATCACATGTTGGAGCACTAAGATAGACTGATACACACTATATCACATGTTGCAGCACTAAGATAGACTGATACACACTATATCATATGTGGAGCACTAAGATAGACTGATACACACTATATCACATTTTGCAGCACTAAGGTAGACTGATACACACTATATCACATGTTGGAGCACTAAGATAGACTGATACACACTATATCATATGTTGCAGCACTAAGATAGACTGATACACACTATATCACATGTTGGAGCACTAAGATAGACTGATACACACTATATCATATGTGGAGCACTAAGATAGACTGATACACACTATATCACATGTTGCAGCACTAAGATAGACTGATACACACTATATCACATGTTGCAGCACTAAGATAGACTGATACACACTATATCACATGTTGGAGCACTAAGATAGACTGATACACACTATATCACATGTTGCAGCACTAAGCTAGACTGATACACACTATATCACATGTTGCAGTTCTAAGTTAGACTGATCCACCTTATGTAAGCAACAAGTCAGTTAGAAAATCATTTGTTTAATAAATGCCTTGAGAAAGAGGTTACATAATTATGTTTGGCTCTTGAGGTCTGAAATGGCAGGAGCTAAAAGTCCTTTATTGGTGAAATAGTCCATACACTCTCTTGTTAACTAAGGTTTCTAGGGGTAACACACTCAATACCTACTTTTTACATATCAGCGAGAAAGTTGAAATATTTTGAACTGACTCTTTTGCCATATATATATATATATATATAGATAAGATTTGGTAATCCTGATGCTTAATGAATAAAAAATGCACATTTGATGGACCTTGCCCTGGACATCTCTCAATGTCTTCCAAAAGTTCTTGAACGGTTAAATCTTGTGTACAGACTGATGACTGATATTAGTCATGTGAAGCAGCAATGTGTCTATTACACCGGTGACGTCACTTAGTGACGTCACATAATCATTCTTGCTCTGTTCACGCAGCAGGCAAGACGCCATTTTGCTGTGGCATGATGTCACGCCCGACATAGTTACAACAACCAGAAGCTGGATCAAACTGATGCTATGATGCTGTGTGTAATATGGCAGGGATGGGCATTATGTAATAAAATTGTGTGAAATTTTATCACAAGTTGTGTGCTTCACTATGACAAATATTTGTTAAAATGTGAATTATAAGTTTCAAAGTTGATCCTGTTCTCTAGTAAGGGCCATACTGGGACCACAATGTAAAAGCTATTAAACTTTCCTATCTAACTAAGAAGTCCTACAAATAGGGTCTGAAAATAGTGATAAGCTCCTTTGGTTAATGGGAAGTATGTGAACAATAGATTAGTGACCTTAGACTCCTAATGGGGCTATTTACAAAATGTCTTCTTCAAAAGTTGTTGCTTCAAAAATTTTAAATCTTATGTACTGATTCCTTGTTCATCATTGGGGACCCTGCATTGAAGTCACAGGGACAGCACAATCCCCACATCTCCCCTTGTTTTTTATCACATTTTACTTAATGCATGTAAACAAAATGGCAGATGTCATTGAAGTGCCCCTTTAATCTGACATTTAACCAAGCTTAGTGTCACATGCCTAAGCTGTAGACAACTGAAAAAGATATCGGTAGATAGAGATAATCTGTAGGATCAGACTCCACGGAGTTCATTCGGTACACTTACGATGTGTCACGTAACTGTCTGACCTGCAACTTGATCAGGGCTGAATAAATGTTTACTTGTTTTACACAATCTCCTACCATCATTTCGATACAACTCAAGATCCCTCTCTATTAAAAAATTTACTTATTTCACTGAAAAACTGACAAAAAAGGGGTAACTTAGGTTCTCTTCATTCATTCTGTGCATGGTGCATACCTGAACAGTTTTTATTTACTCAAGACCAATGTTGTTTTTTCCCCCTCTCCTGCTTTTAGACATATGGCCCCAAAAATATGAAAACAAGTAATTAATATTGTGTGGCTTGGAATGACATTTGAATTGGACCCAGCATCCTTCCATAGATGCTTTACTGGAGGTGTGACAAAGTTTTAAACATTCAGTGAACATGTGTACAGAAAGACACTTGATTGTTTCCCTTGATTAGTTTCTAGATGTGCTTTACTGCTGTATCTATTATATAGCAAACAGAACACATGATCTGTCATGTAAGGATTAAAATGATTAATGCTGATGTTGCTAAGTGATATCTTAATTTGTTATCTTGTCAGGACAAGCAAGTTCTATGGTCTTTATTTCAATGAATGCAACCTGCCCATGTACATATGTAGAAGGCGACACCGTTTTCAAAGCAACTTGTAAAATGCCTCTTAAACACTTTGCACATTATTTTTTCCTCAAATTTGCGATTTATTATTAAAGTTTCATTTCATTTCATGACCCGATAAGTTGTATCCATAGAAAAAGGTTTTCTGTATTCGTAGAAAATGGTGAAACATATAAAACGACAATTTTGTGGAACTCTTCAGTGAAAGAGGTAAATTTGTAGGTCTCATGCAATTTGGAGAATTCGGACAGCAAGATGATTGACCATTCGATCATTTTACCATATTAAAAACATGGCTACATCAGTCAGATCACTTAAACTACCTCGAGTGACCATTTTAATGTGAACACCTTAAAATGGCTGCTCAATGGGAAATGGACTTGCATGGCTTAACCAAACCATATTCATTTTAGAATTCTTTTTATTGATTCAGGACTATTATTTACTTTTTAATCATTGGTAAGACTTGTTTACCTTTTCACAAGAGCTCTTTATGTCAGTTAGAACAGCGTGCTACAGTGCCTTTAAAGATTGCTATAGTTTTTCAAAATGTTTGAAAGATGAATTTGTTTCAGCTTTATCAATCCGTTCATCCAATGTGAACAGTGACAATTTCAGTAACCTTGATGAAGAACTTTCAGACTCCTTAATTTAGCTATAAACTGTGTGTATTCCAAACTCTGTTTAGTTGTTTGTATCTTTACAGTTTGCATTTGTGTTCATTGTCTTCTTCTCTCTCCAGAACGCTTCAACACATACGTCACACTGAAACTTCAAAATGTGAAGTCAACAACCATTCAAGTCAAGGGGAACAACCCTTGCTGGGAACAAGACTTCCTCTTGTGAGTACCATATCACATCATTATGTCTCTAAGTTTCAGGCTTTCTCAATAATATGTGTCCTGTCTTCCAAACGTATGACGATGTTGCTGATATCACATGTTTATCACACTTTTTGTAAGCAGGACATCATTGATTGAAAGCTGGAGAAAATGGTTGACTCTTAATGGAAAGCAAGATTCATCTGGCCTTGAACTTCAAATTAAGTGTTAGAAATACATGCCATTTACATAATGAAGAAATGCAACATTGTTATATTTTGGAACACAGTTTCTGCAATAGTGTATATTCTTGTGCTTTTTTCAGGATGACTCCCTTGCAGGATTCAGACCCACACCCTCAGAGTCAGGCACCAACCGCCAGCACTGACTATATCAGCTGAATGGGTAAGCTGTTGATATAGTCAGTGCTGGCAGTTGGTTCCTGACCCTGAGGGTGTTTGTCCAGAAAAACGTACACAAATTTTGTACTATTGCAGATAATGTGATCCAAAATGGATACAGTGCTCTATAAATATCCGTTAATATTATTGTGCAATCAATGCAGTGACACCACCTCCGCATACTAGCTCATATATCGGACATATCATCATGCATCTTACAAATATTACAACTTCTCTTTAGTGATTACAAGTTTGTGTGTTATGTTTATTTGATATAAGTGTTGACTTGTTGATCAAAACATACTTGCCACATTCCAATTTGTATCAAAGTCATCAAAGATAATGATGATCCTTTTTCATGATGCAATATTGATGCAAATTGCATCATCAGTGAGGCACTCCCTGCTGGCTAAATTAATACAAGTATTTCTCATACTGGGAGATAGTTTGGCCATGTACAATTGACAGATAAGCAAGTTGGCTTGGTCATGAACAATCTAACGTCTTTCCCTTGCCATATATTCCTGGAACAGACAGTTAATGTGTTAACAAAGACATCGGTATCCTCCAAATTCTCATTCTGGACCAGCTAGCTCCTGTATAGGTCAGACTATAACTACATCATTGTGTACACATTGCTGATGAAATGGGCAAGTGGAGAAATGAAGAACATACAGGACTATTGACCAGTCGTGTTCTTCATACTTGCACTGTATAGTATTTGTGTCATCCATTCATGGGGCTATTTGTCGACCTCCTGGCGCAGCTTGTGCTAATGGTCATCCACCAGGGAAGGTTAACCTAATCAATTTGCTGCAGTCATCTTGCTAATGACAACTCTGTCCTCAGCACCTTCAAGCACATGCCACCAATATCTGTGTGTACATGGAGGTCTAGCGAGGAGGCTTATTAAATAGTGTATTGTTCATACATGGGTGAGGAGGGAAATCAACATTGTAGCAATTTCACTGAGAAATCAACGTTGTAGCACATTCACAGGGAAATCAACAGTGTAGCAATTTTACATGGACATCAACATTGTAGCATATTCACAGGGAATTCTACACTGTAGCACATTCATAGGGAAATCAACATTGTAGCACATTTACAGGGAAATCAACAGTGTAGAAGATTTACAGGGAATTTACATTGTAGCACATTCACAGGGAAATCAACACTGTAGCACATTCACAGGGGAATCAACATTGTAGCACATTCACAGGGGAATCAACACTAGCACATTTCCGGGGGAAATCAATATTGTAGCACATTCACAAGTAAATCAACAGTGTAGCAATTTCACATGGACATAAACATTGTAGCACATTCACAGGGAAATCTACACTGTAGCACATTCATAGGGAAATCAACATTGTAGCACATTCACAGGGAATTCAACATTGTAGCTCATTCACAGGGAAATCTACATTGTAGCACATTCACAGGGAAATCTACATTGTAGCACATTCACAGGGAAATCTAAGTTGTAGCGCATTCACAGGGAAATAAACATTGTAGCACATTCACAGGGAATTCAACATTGTAGCACATTCGCAGGGAAATCTACGTTGTAGCACATTCACAGGGAAATAAACATTGTAGCACATTCACAGGGAATTCAACATTGTAGCACATTCACAGGGAAATCTACGTTGTAGCACATTCACAGGGAAATCAACATTGTAGCACATTCACAGGGAATTCAACATTGTAGCACATTCGCAGGGAATTCAACATTGTAGTACATTCACAGGGAATTCAACATTGTAGTACATTCTCAGGGAAATCTACACTGTAGCGCATTCACAGGGAAATCAACAGTGTAGCACATTTACAGAGAAATCAACAGTGTAGCACATTTACAGAGAAATCAACATTGTAGCACATTCAAAGGGAAATCAACATTGTAGCACATTCAACGGGAAATCAACATTGTAGCAATTTCCCTGAGAAATCAACATTGCAGCACATTCACAGGGAAATCTACATTATAGCAATTTTGCAGTGAAATCAACATTGTAGCACATTGTAGCCCTGTATTGTTTTTGAAAAGGGGGATATCTTGGATTTGCTGCTGCAAATAAACAAGAAATCAACATTGTAACACATTCCCTTTGGCAATCAATACTGTAGCACATTCCCAGAGAAATAACACTCTAGCCATTCCCTGGGCTGCATATGGACATTGAAGAACGTTCACAGGGTTATCAACATTGGGGCACATTCAGAGAGAATTAACATAGCACATTTAAACAAGGAAATCAAGAATACAGCACATTGAAAAGGAAATCAAGATTGTAAATATTAAGACATTCACAGGAAAATTAGCATTCGAGCACAATCATAGCAAAATCAACACCATGACACAAACAGCAAAATCAACACCACGACACAATCATTGCAAAATCAACACCATGACACAAACAGCAAAATCAACACCACGACACAGTCATAGTAAAATCAACATCACACAAACAGCAAAATCAACACCATGACGCAATCCCTGCCAAACCAACACCATGACACAATCATAGTAAAATCAACACCATGACACAAACAGCAAAATCAACACCATGACACAGTCATAGTAAAATCAACATCACACAAACAGCAAAATCAACACCATGACACAATCACTGCCAAATCAACACCATGACACAATCATAGTAAAATCAACACCATGACACAAACAGCAAAATCAACACCATGACACAGTCATAGTAAAATCAACATCACACAAACAGCAAAATCAACACCATGACGCAATCCCTGCCAAACCAACACCATGACACAATCATAGTAAAATCAACACCATGACACAAACAGCAAAATCAACACCATGACACAGTCATAGTAAAATCAACATCACACAAACAGCAAAATCAACACCATGACACAATCACTGCCTTATCAACACCATGACACAATCATTGCAAAATCAACATCATGACACAATCACTGCCAAATCAACACCATCACACAATCATTGCAAAATCAACACCATGACACAATCACTGCCTTATCAACACCATGACACAATCACTGCCAAATCAACACCATGACACAATCACTGCCAAATCAACACCACGACGCAATCACAGCCTTATCAACACCATGACACAATCATTGCAAAATCAACACCATGACACAATCACTGCCTTATCAACACCATGACACAATCACTGCCAAATCAACACCATGACACAATCACTGCCAAATCAACACCATGACACATTCATTGCAAAATCAACACCATGACACTATCACTGCCAAATCAACACCATGACACAATCATTGCAAAATCAACACCATGACACAATCACTGCCTTATCAACACCATGACACAATCACTGCCAAATCAACACCATGACACAATCACTGCCAAATCAACACCATGACACAATCATTGCAAAATCAACACCACGACACAATCACTGCCTTATCAACACCATGACACAATCATTGCAAAATCAACACCATGACACAATCACTGCCTTATCAACACCATGACACAATCACTGCCAAATCAACACCATGACACAATCACTGCCAAATCAACACCATGACACATTCATTGCAAAATCAACACCATGACACTATCACTGCCAAATCAACACCATGACACAATCATTGCAAAATCAACACCATGACACAATCACTGCCTTATCAACACCATGACACAATCACTGCCAAATCAACACCATGACACAATCACTGCCAAATCAACACCATGACACAATCATTGCAAAATCAACACCACGACACAATCACTGCCTTATCAACACCATGACACAATCATTGCAAAATCAACACCATGACACAATCACTGCCTTATCAACACCATGACACAATCACTGCCAAATCAACACCATGACACAATCACTGCCAAATCAACACCATGACACAATCATTGCAAAATCAACACCATGACACAATCACTGCCAAATCAACACCATGACACAATCATTGCAAAATCAACACCATGACACAATCACTGCCAAATCAACACCATGACACAATCATTGCAAAATCAACACCATGACACAATCACTGCCTTATCAACACCATGACACAATCACTGCCAAATCAACACCATGACACAATCATTGCAAAATCAACACCATGACACAATCATTGCAAAATCGACACATGAGAATCCACATGTGTTGACGCCATATCTTTTTTAAAACATCACATGACTGAAATAGTAGGCTGCTGTTTTTTACCAAGAGTAGGGTGGGAGATGCCTCTTTCACTGATATGTTTCTCAATCAAATTTTAAATTGAATCTTGTGAACTTATATTGAAACAAAATCATCAATAAAATATTGAATTTGTCTTGAAATGAGAAATTTAATTATAAATGTAAAGTCAGCATTAAATAGAAAGTCTTTATTTTTTAGATTAGTAACATAGTCTACATGGTACTGCTCTGAAGGTGAGGTATGAAAAAGCCCCAATAGCCATGTGGGACATCTCTCAACATCATGAGCACATAAATATACAGCATGTGATAGAAATATCCTTGCTAACTGATGCCGTAGTTTCATACTTTGGATTGTGAAGGAGATAATGAAATGCAAGATGGTAGGACGACCTTATCAACGCAGGCTGGAGAAATATTCATGAAAGGAAATTAACCTTGAGGCAGACGGAACTTCACAATTTCTCTGTAGACCTAATGTGCATCTAAAGATTTCTGCTGGTATTGAGAGTAGGCAATGTTGCAAGCGCTAAGCAAAGTCTGTGTTGACTCACCAACCTCTCCCCCTTTCAGATGTTTGTAACGGAGGAAATTGCTTCATGTCCACATATTCAACCTCCAATTTTCACAGAGGAAGATAATTTCACAGTTTATTTGCCATCTACTGACAGAAAGTATTTGACAAGGAATCTGTGCGATCCCCAAAAGTCTTGCTTCACAGATTGTCTCAACTGACTTCTTCAGGAGATCCTTCAAACTTGCTGTCGTTAACCGTCCACTTCAGCCTTCTTGAAGACCAGAAGGCTTTCAGAGGATGTAGCTCTCAAAGATTCAGTGATGAAGAACTTGACATTTTCTGACCGTTGACATCTTGTTTTTGATGAACCATGTTGGGAAAGAATGAGTATTTTACATGAGGTTTTGTCACCACGCTTTCATAACTGGACTTTGTGACAACGCTTTCATAATTAGACTTTGTCACCATGCTTTCATAACTAGACTTTGTCACCTTGCTTTCATAACTGGACTTTGTGACCCCACTTTCTTTAAACTATGTTCATTTTCCAGTTTAAGTCACAAAGTTTTTGGAAAGAATATAGGGGATAGAAAAAAGTAGTTAACTTGACATCTTGAATGAGATTGACATTTATTTTTGTCACAATGATTTAAGAGTTCTGTGTTCCATGACTGCTATTATCAGTTATCTGAAATGTTAAAATGCATGATGAGGAAATCCATATGTTTTCATGTTGTTTTATTCATAACCAAAAAATAATGACAAGACTGTTAAAGGGAGGATTCGATCAGGGTTTTTGGTTGAAAATAAACTTTTCTGTTACACATACATGTTGTTAATATGTGATTATAACACAATCCAATTGAAACATATCACTGAGGGTAATATTTTGATTTGTTGAAATTTGACAATAAAATAAAATAAATAAAATATGAGAAGTAAAAAGATTATATTGATCAACTATTTGTTACTTTGTGGATATACGTACTATCAATATTATGTGTTGTTATTACAAAATTTTAGTAAATATACTGTGTTTTTTCACAATGCATACAATTTTTTTTATTGATACTACAATAGAACCCTCTCTTTAATAGTGTGAGTTTGCACTGGAATACATGTTCCAAAAAAAGTTGAGGACTTCCTCCAGAGAGTGCCTTTAATACCATACACTTCACCTCCTGGTGCTCAGTGGTGCTCAGGACAAATTAATCTTGTGTTTTTTGGACACGACAAAGAGATAGTTTTTCTACTTTGCAAAATCCTAAAGAGTTGTTTTTCATAGATCAAGGGTGATACTGACATAATCATTTGTCAAGTTGAAAGAATTCATTATTTTCTTTCCAAATCTAAATTTAACATAATCGTTGTTGTCACTGATGAAGAATTTCTTCAATTTGAATGTGAATTTTCTGCCATTTCTACGTTTTACATCATTATTAGACATTGTTGATGCAATTTGGTGACTTTTTTCTCCCAATGGATGCAATAGTCATTACATATAGATTCAACACCTTAATGAGTAAATATTTAATACATCAATTTTCTTTTATAGTTTTGACCAATTATTGTTTCATTGGCGCTGAAATGACGCACAGTGGAACCAAATGACATGTTTCAATCTTTAGATCACAAATATAACAGGAATTTTCATTCCAAATTTTCATTTTATAATTCAATGTCAGTATTTCAATACACTGCTGTAAAATCTTTCATATTTCTTGTAGAATCTAAATAATTATTTGATTGAAATAACATTTCACCAGAACGGAAGTTGTGTAAATTACGTATCTCTAAGGACTATTACAGATTCAGTATTTTCATATTGTGAAAGTATCCTTTTTAGAACAAGTAGCTCATTTGTAGACTACTGTCATTTGTAATTTCCAAAACTAAATGTGAAAATGATTTCCATTATCAGAATTGACTTGTGTATCATGTCATCATGTATGACAGAATTTACCAAACCAAAATTTTGCATAATTTCATAAGAGAATGAATTTAAACACATACAGGGAATGTAAAAAGTACTTGATAGTAGTCTTGGGATTTCAGTATGGCGTGAGGCATTATTCAAAGTTGTGCCACCTAAGAAGCTGATGAAGTGGTGGTTGCTGAGGTGCGGCTACTGTTCCCCCTGGTTTTCTGATAAAGGATTGTTAGGCCTGTCTGGATGTGATTTACTGTGACAGTGCGGCAGTGTTTTAGGAGTGGATTCGATTTGTGGAGTGGGCGGAAACATAGCCGCCTCCCATAACAAACACCTTGATTGGTGGAATCTTGTCCCGCCGTCCGCTTGACTAAATGTTAAGCAAAGACCACTTTCATATAAAAGAAGATTTGTTAACCATTATCTCTGTAAAAAGCAGCAGTTTGATTGTTCCTTTGAACACGGGGGTAATAAAGTTATGGTAATATTAATGCTGGATGTGCTGTTTCTTACAGACTCAAATCCCATGGCTTCAGAACTTTCTCAAATTCTCACTTTGTCCCAGTGTTGTGATTTGCTCTCTCATCTGACCTCGAACTCTGTCCAACCTTTGAATTGTTCAGCTCCAGACTCAAAACCTTCCTGTTTTCTAAATGCTGACTTTTCTCTTTATGCACAGACTGACTCTACCATTATCTTGTAGCTCCTTCAGCTGAGGTCTGAATTGTGCGCATTAAAAATATATTTTTCTATCTTGTTTATTATTTCTACAACATAAAATCTTTAGTAAAGTTATAAAATGAAGCTATTATGACAGGTTGGCTCAGCTAGAATGAAATAATTTTCTGCTTTGAGACAGGCACGCCCAATATCTATCACCATGACTAAACAAGCTTTAACCAGCAGCAATAGTCCAATAGTTCCTGTCACATTTCCAGTGTTTAGTGCCAAAACTGCTCATCTCACTATAGAAAACAATTGTGAGGTAACAGAATTTGCTCATTCTCGACCTTCTGAATTAGTTTCTAACCATTCCTGAGATATCAGGTTTAGATACCAACTTCTTGCTTGGATGTTCATTCTCGACCTTCTGAATTAGTCTCTAACCATTCCTGAGAAAATAAGTTTAGATACCAACTTCTTGATTGGATGTTCATTCTCGACCTTCTGAATTAGTCTCTAACCATTCCTGAGATAATAAGTTTAGATACCAACTTCTTGATTGGATGTTCATTCTCGACCTTCTGAATTAGTCTCTAACCATTCCTGAGATAATAAGTTTAGATACCAACTTCTTGCTTGGATGTTCATTCTCGACCTTCTGAATTAGTCTCTAACCATTCCTGAGATAATAAGTTTAGATACCAACTTCTTGCTTGGATGTTCATTCTCGACCTTCTGAATTAGTCTCTAACCATTCCTGAGATAATAAGTTTAGATACCAACTTCTTGCTTGGATGTTCATTCTCGACCTTCTGAATTAGTCTCTAACCATTCCTGAGATAATAAGTTTAGATACCAACTTCTTGCTTGGATGTTCATTCTCGACCTTCTGAATTAGTCTCTAACCATTCCTGAGATAATAAGTTTAGATACCAACTTCTTGATTGGATGTTCATTCTCGACCTTCTGAATTAGTCTCTAACCATTCCTGAGATAATAAGTTTAGATACCAACTTCTTGCTTGGATGTTCATTCTCGACCTTCTGAATTAGTCTCTAACCATTCCTGAGATAATAAGTTTAGATACCAACTTCTTGCTTGGATGTTCATTCTCGACCTTCTGAATTAGTCTCTAACCATTCCTGAGATAATAAGTTTAGATACCAACTTCTTGCTTGGATGTTCATTCTCGACCTTCTGAATTAGTCTCTAACCATTCCTGAGATAATAAGTTTAGATACCAACTTCTTGATTGGATCATTCTCGACCTGCTGAATTATAGTTTGGCAGGAAAGTAAGTGACACCCCTATTTCGTACAATAACTACAAAACCAGGCAAAGTAACAAACTCATCTTTTGCCAATCTTAAGTTTATGTTTGTACCTAATAGGATCCTAAATTTGAGTATTTTTTTAAACGAAATAAAAAAAATCTGTTTATATAACCATCATATGAAATGTGATGTAAACATGCGAGTCTTGCGGAGGGTCGTGTCCAGAGTTTGAAACACCTGCAGGTTGTAATTTTAGGATGTGCTACGTCACAGCAACTAGGACAGAGGACGGTTTTGTTAGACACCTTTGGGTATCAGTCTGGGTTCCTAAGATATGCGCTAATTATATATGCTTTAGTTTGTTACAAAACATACTTTATCAATATGACTTCAGGATCTTGTTGCACTGTAATACTAATCATCAATTTATATTTGATCGTCTTGATATTATTAATCTGTCCCGTTTAGCATTCAGTAAAATCGATGAATGTATGATTACATAAAGAAATTGCAGAATGACATAAGTAGCAGGTGTCGTTGAAAATTCATGAACTTTCGTTTTATGAAGTAATAAAGTAGCCTAGCTAATGCCAAATATCTTCATCAGCAAATCAATCCCTTTGAATGTGTTATGACACCACACCACAACACAAAGAGGTCTATCTTGTATGTACGCCGACTATAATGAAATTTATCACAACATTTAGGGGGCATTGCCAATAATGAAAACAATGTGCATTCCCCCAGTAGAGCTGAATTTAAAAACGTTGCTTAATTTCAAAGTCTTACAGATCATAGCAAAGGGAATTTTCAATTTTGAATGATTGTGGGAGTCCTGATAATGTTGATTTCTTTTAGGAAATAGAGAGTGATGTAAATGTCAGAAAAATAGGAAGTGTGGGCATAATGATGAAGAATTACGTAATAAAGATTGAAATTTACAAAGTTATTTACAACCTAAATACACCGATTTTGTCAAATTTCCATATATTCATTTAATCTAAAACTATACTTATTGTAGATAAGGCCAACCATAAGCATTTGTGAGATATATTTTAATATGCACAGTTCATGTATATTTATACAATGTTCACATTTGTCATTGTGAAGGACAATTTACATACACAGTGAGACCCCGTATATCCGCACAATTTGGTTACAGTTGAAAATCGTCCGGAAAGCTTATGGAACCCAGACTGATACCCAGAGGTGTCAAACAAAACATCCTTAAATAGCAACCTGCGGCTGTTTCAAACTCTGGACACCACCCTCCGCAAGCCTTGCGTGTTTACATCAGATTTCATACGATGGTTATATAGACAGATTTTTTTATTTCATTTCACAAAATTTTCAAATTTAGAATCCTATTAGGAACAAACATAAAATTAAGATTGGCAAAAGATGAGTTTGCTAGTTTGCCTGGTTTTGTAGTTATTATACGAAATAGGGGTGTCACTTACTTTCCTCCCAAACTAGTCTCAACCATTCCTGAGATAACAGGTTTAGATACCAACTTCTTGACTGGATGCTGAAAGTAGTGCCATTCTTGGCTGACTGAAATATACAAACCATTCTTGTTCACATTAGAATGATTCAGGTTTGGCAAGAAGCAAATAATGGTTATAACTAGAATATTGTTTTTTCTATCAGCTGGAAAAAAGTCAAAATAATTGGTATCATCCATAAAAAAAAACATATAAGAAAGAATTCTAGATTTTCAACCTGCATTAATCTATGCGAAGACATTCCAAACTGGTAGACTTTCAGGAATCATATTTGAGAATAATTTGGATGGGCCAAATGATAATGAAAGGAACACGTAAAGAACTGCACTAACAAGTAAAGGTCAGTTTTCATTCTTAAAGCCAAACATTGGCATCCTCAAAGACAATATGTTGAGGTTAGCTCCATGCACGGTCCCAGACAGTCGTAATGCTGGCCGCAATGAGAGAAGGAGAAAGTGGAGTGATCACGATTCCATGGCTCCATATAATGATGTGCTGTTCTGGATGATGGATGGGGGGCTTTAACCAGCTTCAGCTCCAGATCCAATAATCACGATGCTGTTTTACAAATCTGGTTGGATCAGCATTATATTTCTCTAAATGAACATTGTGTTTGCGATCAAATTTCATGACTGATGTACAAATGTAGTTGCTTTGCGTGTTAATGATTGTTGCAGAAATTATTTTCCTGATAAATAATATCATTTAACAATATTCTTCATCATGATACTCTTACTATTTGTTACAAGTTGCCTTATTGGTTTATTTATGTTCTACTTGGTCTAAATTTGACTATCTTTGTGCTAAGAGATCTTTGATCATCCATGGTTTGATTATTGAATAATTCAGACAAAATATTGAAAATTAGAATTATGAAAATATTGCTTTTTTGGGATATGTCAATCAAATATTTCATGTCAATCTTTACCCATATGTTTGTGTATGTCCTAAAATGTCCTTCAAAGAAGGATGATGAAATAGACCAGAAACTGATGGTCGTCGTACAAACAACATTACTTATTGCCTGCATGTAATAAGACAACAGCTGAGGAGAAGCTCGATCAAATGTTGAGAAAATGTAGTAGGAGGGTAACAAACGTGAGACCGCCCACCACCGCCGCCAGTTCATGTGGGTTAGCACCTTCTGTCCACTCTGTCTGTGACTCTGCCAACTGACCTCGTTCCATAACGTTGTGTAAAAATTCCACCCTCTGATGACAAAGCAATTAGATATATCTGCTGGTGAATGGCCTTCCTTGTCATATACAGTAGTCGCTCGGCTCTTAGATTAATTGCATATTGATGCTCGAGTGAGGATTTCCCTTGCCATTTGAACAATCTGCAAGAAGGCCTGCCATATTAACCTCCCCGCTGAGTCCAACTCCTCTGGTGCCCCTAGTCGCAACCCATAGAGACGCAGGGTTTTAGGCTAATTTACGAATGCTGAATACCTATCTATCTACTTAATCAGGGCTGTTGACTGTCTGCTTGCCTAGATCACGAGCAGGAGATGACTCGTTGAAGTAGAAGTCCCATTGTTTCAGCCATTTAACTCTGGACATAGGCAGTAGTAGGGTCCCTATTTGTTGTGGATGTGTATGATTCTTATTAATATAATTCATTGTTTCAACCATTTAACTCTGAACATAGGGAGTATTGGGCAAAAGGGTCTCTATCTGTTTGGATGTGAATAATTGTCCCCCGCCGCAACGCGGAACGGGGGACTATGTATTCAGCGGCGTCCGTACGTACGTACGTACGTACGTCCGTCCGTCACATTTCTTGTTAACGCGATATCTCATGAAGCATTTTATCCAAAGTATTCAAATTTGGTGTCAGCCTACATTGTGGGAAGACGCAGACACCAGTCGATTTTGGTGACCTTGACCGTATTTTCAAGGTCACCACAACACTTTGACCACTTTTCAAACTCTTGTTAACGCGATATCTCATGACTGGATGGACCCAAAGTCTTCAAATTTGGTGCCAGGCTACATTGGGGGATGACACAGACACCAGTGGATTTTGGTGGCCTTGACCATATTTTCAAGGTCACCACGACACTTCGACCACTTTATTGTCTCTTGTTAACGTGATATCTCATGACCGGTTAGATATAATGTCTTAATATTTTCTGACAGCCTATATTGGCGGTTTACGCAGACACCAGTCGATTTTGATGACCTTTACCTTATTTTCAAGGTCACCACAATGCTTCGACCACTTTTCAAACTCTTGTTAATGTAATATCTCATGAACCCACGCACCCAAAGTTGTCAAAGTTGGTGTCAGTCTACATTGGGGGATGACGCAGACACCAGTCAATTTTAGTGACCTTGACCTTATTTTCAAGGTTACTAAGACACTTGACCAAATGATGTGTCTTGCTAAACTCAATGTTAACGGCGGGGGACATTGCCATGTTAGTGGCAAACACTTGTTCTTATTGAGATATCCTGTTATTTCTGCCATGATGTTTAATTGTTTCAGCCGCAGATCTCATTATTTGTCATTGTTGTAGATATTGCGATGAATATTGCTGTTACTTCGCTATCTGGATATCTATAACTCTTCATTGATATTTTTAGTTTGTTAAATATGCATGAATGCCTTACATGTTGAATTGCCGATATTTCTTGATTAGTTCATACCATTGTTTCAGTGTTGACATTAAATTTAAACTTCTTCCTGGCTATGATAATAATTAATGTCCAATGATACACTAACTCATGGGAGTCATTGCGTCTTAACTAACCCCTGCACAGCTGATTTGTTACTGTAAACATTGTTTCCCAATTGATAGCTCTTAATAATAGTTGTGTATGAAATAATTGACATGAAATTCAATTAGATTCCAAAGATTTACGGAGAATGAAGTTCCAAAGCCTGTTTTAGGAATTAGAAAGCGTATCCTGTGTACCACAATTATTTCTAGCTCTGATATTTTGTTTGTATTAGTTTTCTCTCCAGATAAACTGTATGTAGATTGATTTGGTGCTTCATGTTTGAGAGACAACAATTTTCAGAAATGGATCATGTTGTTGTAGACAGCCCTGCTGGTGTTATTACTGTCCACTAATTGCAGATGAGAATCTTGTTGATAGTGAAAGCACGTCATTAGATGTTACGCTATTACAGACCTAATGATTACAATAATCAGAGTATTTATATAGAATCAGATGCTGCAGACATCCTGCTAAGGGCATACAAATAAATATTTGTATCATGCCAATATATAACTCAGGTGCCCAAAGATGCGGGGGTGGGATAGCCCAGTGGTTAGTGCATTCTGTTCAAATTCTGCCAGGGGTTTGACAACTTTGGTTTAAACATATTTCTTTCAATTAAGGATTGGTAAACATTGAGTTTGTGGTTCGGGTGAAGCATCATTCAAGCTTCTGGAAATACTATATTGAGTTTTGTCAGGAGTTTAGCCTTGAATTAAATTGTACAATTATATTACTGATTCAAAACATTCTAATTATTTCTTCCTTAGGATGCAACAGTTTAGAATAATATTTTTTCTTCAGGCATACCTTGAGGGGGCGGGATAGCGCAGTGGTTAGCGCGTTCGGCTTCGGATCAAGAGGTCCGGGGTTCGAATCCCGCCAGGGGCACGGCAACTTTGTCTGCAGTAGAGAACTGTTCTACACGCAGTCAGGTTTGGGTGCAATGCTACACTGAATTTCAGTGCAGTACCACCCATGGTTCGCTAGTTCCAGCCGTTGCTCGCAGGTTTCACCGCAGTGCATAGCCACATGGCGTTGCGGGCTTTCTCCCTGCCATAATACTAGCAGCCGTGATATAAGTGAAATACTCTTGAAAGCGGCGTTAAACCCTAACTCACTCACTCACTCAGGCATACCTTGACCAATGTAGATTATAAATTTGGTGACTGTCCATAGCACAGTAAAGACCATGGGCGATTCCTTATCATAGATATGTTAGTCTTAAGATATATTAATGAATATAATGCAATACCCAATGAGATACGGAGTCGGTGGCTTTATTTTTGGTGCCTTTCCTTGTTCTTGTCGTGTTGGAGTCTCGTGGTGTGTCAACAACTTGGGTGCAGTGGTACTGAGTTGTGATTTCGATATGTTGAATAATATATTAGTACTGCATTTAATCCTTCAGAATAATTAAAATATAACCCAGTTTCATTTGTATGTAAGCCACTCACATTAACCAATAATTATTTCAATAGTTAAAATTTAACCTATTGAAAACTGTGGAGGCTCCAAATTTTAATTACTTTCAAATTACTGACAACAAAAAAGAAGAAGTTTTGTTAACCTTTCACAATGACAGGCTTTGTCTCAGCATGATGCTAATGACTAATTAAAAACAATAATGACTAAATACAAACACAGCATCAGAGGACGGAATGAATTAGTCCACACCTTAGCTCTACAACTTTGACGGGCGATATGACATTTATTCAATCATCGGAGACAGGATAAAACCAATAGCTGAACTCACGTTCATTTTGCTAGCTTGCCAGAATTATCTGCTTTATGCATTAATATTATCACACAGCAACAACAGTAACATTTCCAGGGATTTACGATGATAAATGGTGATATTCGAAAAATCAATAAAACTAATCTTTCATGTCAAGAAGTTTTTATGAACTGTAGAGCACTTTGTTTGCTGTTTTAAGTTTCCTCCTTTACCGTGGATATTCAAGACCAAGATGAAGTAACCAGGGACAGATTTCCCACGCTTGCTGTCGATACAGTCGAAGCATCGTAATGCAATCTACACAAATGAATAATATTTTAGGATGACATTTCAGATAGCAGTTAGCTGCATGGGAGGACATAACACTGGTGTTTTATGATTTGTGTCCAATTAGTTCTTATGATTATTCATATCATCGAGTTCTACACACAGTAAGGTTTGGGTGCAATGCTACACTGAATTTCAGTGAGTACCACCCATGGTTCGCTAGTTCCAGCTGTAGCTCGCAGGTTTCATCGCAAAGCATAGCCATATGACGATGCTGGCTTTCTCCCTGCCATAATACTAGCAGACGTCATATAAGTGAAATACTCTTGAAAGTGGCGTTAAACACGAACTCACTCGAATGTTATGTTGCTTCTGATGGCTATCTATACTAGATTTCTGTTCCCACATACAAACTTGTGAACTATGTCTCCTTCAAGGAAAACCGAGTTGTATGGATATTCAACTACTTGAAAAAGAAAAAGGAAAGTCAAATGCTGCATAAGTCCAACCTGATTTGTTGTAAAGTAAACTATGAATTTCCTAAGACCAGTTTGTGTCAATATTGTTTAGACTTTGGTAATACTAAAAGTAATGCCATGGACTCGAGATACTTTATTTCTTTAATGAAAAAGTTTATTCATTCTTGCTGAATCATTCTGAGGGACCAATTTACAGTAATCACAGTCTGTGAAGGAAACGATTGATCTGGGTTGGTCACTGGCAAAAGATAGGCTATCCAGTAATATGACTTTGCCAACAGATGAAGGGTGACTTATCAGACAGTTGCCCCTCCTTTCAAACAAACATAGTGCTGTATAACATTGATTGTAGGGATAGGTCAGGAAGTGCATCTGCTTACATTTGTAACAGATTGTAATGCCTTATTGCCTGCGGTCTTCTCAACTACTGAAATATTTCTTTTTATTACCCATATGGTTGAAAATAACCTAGTTAATATTATTGATATGAGCACATGTGCACAAATCACGTTTGCCGTGCAACCATTGTTTCACCGCGGCTTCTCGTCTGTTACGTCATAAAACGATTGTTTGTGACGTAACTGTAGCTTGCCGTCGCAAGAGAAGTGGCTGGTTTACTGACTAATTTTACGCGATTCAAATTAAATAAAATGGGTAATAAAGAAATTATTACACTCGAAAGTGTATCATATGACTTTAACGAAACTTGTGCAAATTTATGTATAACCCTCGCTCTCGCTCGGGCAATACAAAAATTCACACTCGTTTCGTAAAAGTCATATGACACACTTCCTCAGGTAATAATCTCTATTTAGTTAATGTGTAAGTTTTGGAAATCTGTGAAAGTAAGATATCTTGGATGCATACATACCCTTCCTCAAAACACTTACATTATTGACAACAGCATTACAATAAATTGTAACCTATGTTAAAAAAATGGGCTACAATTGATTGTAACGCTACTATTGCTTTGTCGAACGAGACCCTGGCGTGGCCATACACAAACCAGGTTTTCATCAAGTATTCTGGGATGAATATCAAGTGAAAAGTCCACTTCATGTAAAACTATCTACAATATAGCCACTCCTCAAGCATCAAGTATTCTGGGATGAATATCAAGTGTAAAATCCACTTCCTGTAAAATTATCTACAATATAGCCACTCTTCAAGCATGTTCACTAATGTTTTTCAAAGATCTCCTATAAAACCTCACCCCATAAACAAGACAACTGTTGAGATATGACACCAGGCCAATATTCATGTGAGCCATATGTGTATGTTGTCATTGATCTCTGTTTATGTTCTTTATACCATATATTGATTCCTATAGACCTGGAGAGGTACTCGATGTATTGAGATGTATTCGTGAATGGATTATATCTGCATCCTCGAGGACCTTGTAACGTTCTCGAGTGCAGGCATTTGTTCCATTTGAAATCGTATGAGGCCTTGGGATATCATGTTTGCTTTATTCTTAGTGAGCAGCCATTCAATTTGTTTGATACTTACCATAACTGTTGGTTGATTTCTCTTGGTTAAAGAGAGGGTTCTATGAGGTTATGTTTTGTGGAAATTATATTTGAGGAAAGCATTCCTGTACATATATATATGTTATTAATATTATTATAACAAAATCCAGTTGAAACATATTAGTGGGGGTAATATTTTGATGACTTTGACAGTTTGACCCCAAAAAAAGGCAGATTCGTTTAAAACTAAAACAATTCTGATTGAAGTCAAACATCTGTGTTACATCTGTGGAAAGTTTTGCTGTCCAAGTGACTTTATCAAAGATGGCGCTGCTTGTGTTGGAAGCTCTTTTGAAATTGCAACAAGATCCAATAAGGATACCAGATGGTACCGCTAAATTCAACCCTGTCTTCATCAGTCGTTTGGATGGTATACAACCCCCTTCTCCTATCCCTATGTAAAAGATTCCTGTAAATTTAGCTCTCAGAATGGTTTGTACTGTATACATTCAACAGCTAAAATGTTAAACTTAGATGAAAATCCTTGCAGTTTCATTTAACATTTCATTACATTATTTTACATAATTTTATATACAGTAATTAGGTTTTGTCTGCAATGTAAATGTAATATTTTAGTATCAATTTGTTCTTAGGAATGATGTGCTAGTTATAAACAATATATACTATAACAATTTTCTCACTATTTCTGGCATTGAGAATTAAGCTCAAAATTTATAATTCATCAACGTATCACGTTTAATGCAAAATGTATGCAAGAAATTCATCAAGGACTTTAAAATTATGTACGTGCCCAAAGATTGGATAGAATAAGATAAGAACAGTGTATTGCTCAAAAGGGAATCACTAAGAATGCAGAGTTTTAAGAAATCCACATCATCTCAAGATAAACAGAGATGAATGCTTCAGATGCAAGAATCGCGTCAAATACTCAACAATATTCAGCAAGCAAGCAGTCTCGCGGGGATCGATATCTGGTTGTCGTGGAGTGTCACAAGGTTTGTTCAGGAACATGTACAAATGATAAATTACGGGTAGTTTGAAAGTCAGTTCACACAAGAAAAAACACAAACTATTGGCTTTGGCTCTAAACTTGTCAAACGACTCTGCCGTCTTTTGTACATGTTTGAGATGAATTCTGCACCGGCTCGTTCAGTCTGACGCAAGCTTGAATCTCAGGAAGATCAATATTTGTGACTCTCTCCCTCTAACTTGCAGAACACTTTAAGTCTTCCGACTCAAGTAATGGCAACGGCAGAGTAATTATCATAAATTTCTTCTCAAGTGTGTCTTTATTTTTCCTCAGATTTTATACAGCTTTTTTATAATGTTTATCCTGATTTGAGTGGTTCTGGGTAAATCTTGCTGGTAGTTAGATCCAGGGAGCAATATCTGTTAGTTGTTATAATGGAAAGTCTAAGCTAACTTCTGCATAGTAATATAGGTAGCATGCTATGTTGCTTACTGGTGGAACCACTGGAGTTATTCCTGGTCCTTGTTGCATGTATGTCATAGCAACCAATGAACAGTAGTGTTCAAGTATGGACGGTCATCTTTTAAGTGATTTAGATTATAATAATTATAATAATACTTTATTACCCATATGGTTGAAAATAACGGAGTTAATTATTATTGATATGAGAACATGTGCACATATCACGCTTGCCTAGCAATCATTGTTTCACCACGACTTCCCGTATTTCGTCGTCTGTGACGTAATAAAACTATTGTTCGTGACGTCACTGTAGCTTGCCGTCACAAGAGAAGTCGGCCATGTCCTGGCTAATTTTACACGAAGCAAATGGATTAGAATGAGTAATAAAGAAATTATTACACTCGAAAGTGTGCCATATGACTTTTACGAAACTCGTGCAAATTCACCCTTGCTCTTGCTTGGGCAATAACAAAATTCACACTTGTTTCGTAAAAGTCATTTCTCGGGTAATAATCTCTATTTATTACCCACACAGGAATTTGTTTTACCTGCAGCAGACAAGAGCAAGACAATGAACAGGACATGGTATAAAACAATATACAACTTTTAAACATTTCAAAATACATAAAGAAGAATATATCACAAGGATAAGATATAGTAAAAAGAAATGATATGATGAAATTCAAAAGTATAGGAGTCATCTTCGTTACATTCAACAACTCTCCTATTCAAATGTAGGTGATGCTCACAGGTTTTATAAGATTTTGTAATGAAAAGTCTTTTTCTGTTTCTGTGTGGTGTGAAGTATTGCGCAGTAAATGTCCTCAATATTTTTAATACTTCA
This sequence comes from Gibbula magus, assembly GCA_936450465.1. NCBI lineage: Eukaryota > Metazoa > Mollusca > Gastropoda > Trochida > Trochidae > Gibbula > Gibbula magus. Next base: position 22,102,691 of record OW388289.1, on the reverse strand, counting down.
GCTGATATATATGAACTTAACTCCTGATGAAAGTTCAAACCTTTACCCGCAAGTCCCAGAAATATTAAGGCATGTATTAGATTACTCTATTCAGTGAAAAGTCCTGAATTATTCCCTTCTCTAACATGTTATAAATGTTGTACATTTGCAACTCAGAATGTTATATTTTTCAACTCAATGGCTTAAGAGTTAATCAAACATATGTTTTCTTGTATCTTTATGAGTGTGTTTGATTTCAAGACTATTCCCATTGCCTCAAAATCAACACGCAATCTTAAATGAATGTTTTGAGATAATTATGCTTTTACGTCTTTTAAATCAAGTTCATCTTACTTTTCATATTTTGTTCCAATAATAAATTAATTTAACATCCTATTGTACAAGTTAATTAAATGCTTTATTGATTACTCAATTAGCAGTGACTCTCATTATCATTATTCCTAATGCTATTGATAAATGGTTCAGATCTGTTATGAAATTCTTTAAACAAGTATTGCATGATGGCGTTCATTAACGTTGCTTTCCAACTTTATAATCAACATTGTGCTTGAGAATCCCTGACAAGACTTGTCAAAGAAGATACACTAAAGAATAACAGAGCTGACGTTCATTACGTGGGCTTATTCGGAATTCCATTTCAAAATGTGACATTAATTGGAGATCCTTTGTCAGAGAAAAACTCAATTATACGTAAGAAAGACGTTGAAATAGCAACTTGATTTATCCTTATAGGCACAGAGGAAGGTGTTCCCAATTTATCAATCAGAAGGAGGTATAACCACTGCTTTATGACAATTAATCTGGCTTTGCATTACTAAACATGTCCAACACTGGTTTGAGTTGAAAAGCAACGTAATCTCTGCGAGGTTTGTGAGATGAAAGGATGCTATTATTCAAGACGTAGATCTTGAGTAACGTCAGTGCAGCGAGATATAGGAGCGAGTAAGGAAATCAATACACATATTTCAGTGTGTACTACCTGGCAGAAGAAGGCTTCACTCTCCGTGCAGTGCCCACAACTTCATATACTCTCTCTCTCTCTCTCTCTCTCTCTCTCTCTCTCTCTCTCTCTCTCTCTCTCTCTCTCTCTCTCTCTCTCTCTCTCTCTCTCTCTCTCTCTCTCTCTCTCTCTCAATATCTAAATATCTAAATATGACCAATTTACAATTTGGGTAGATTAGAATTGATCACCATGTATGTATATAAAACCTTTTTAAATTCTACTTTGGTATCTATTTTCTATTTCAACTTGCTAAAGGATGTTTTTTCAATACAAGATGAAAACCAATAGAAGGAACCCTGACATATTCCCCTTTGTAAAACCAGTTAGAACTCTTGTTTCCATTAATAGCTTTCATCTTTTTCGTGGATGTTGCAGCTAGAATGTCGTACATCACTTGTTCCTTTGGGTGACAAAAACAAAGAATTTTTGATGCAACATGATAAGAAGTCATTTAAGATGAGAATTTACTGAAAAAGTACAATGTGGAATTTCTCAGATGACCGTGATTAGGACTTTTCAAAATTGTTTTTTTTTTGTGTTTGAGAAGGTTTTCTACTCATATCAAAGTCAGTTGATCTAATTTGTTACTGATTTTTTTAAAGATTTATTTTTATTATAAATAGGAAATTTTCCTTGTTAAAATAAACATGTCCTTGAGAATAATGCAATTAAAAAATTGTTTTTAGATTAATGCAAAGTTAATGTTACTCATTGACAGTAATGTATATAACCTGTCCAAGGTTGCAAATTAAGCCTCATATTTGACTTCACTTATTTTGGTGCTCAAGAAGGAAGAATTCACTTAGGAGAATTGAGACAAACTTAAATTGTGTTACAAGGACACTGAAGTATAGGCTTCACATTGCAACATTAGCTGTGCTCTTGGTATAATGGTCAGAAGAGTTTTAACCCTGGGTGTTGTTAAACATCATGCAGCATGAATATATGAATGTATCAGTGATATCAAGCAAGCAATGAAGTGCTATACAAGAAGAATATGAGGCTATTAACAATGAGAATAGGACTGAGGTACCTCCTAATGGCACTTGTGTTCCAGAGAGGCTTCAATATTGGTGCCAGTTTTCTAGTAGATACTTCTCAATTCTGATGGGAACACTTGTAAAGTGGGCCAAGGTGTAACATTTCTGAAACTTTTCAATGTTTATTCAACTGATGAAATACATAGATATATAAAAGGTCGTTTGCCTATGTTTTGTATGACATTGTAAGTTATATAACACAATTGGTTTACCAAGTACACAGAATTTGTACTATTGCAAATAATGTTATTCCAAATGTAACAAAGTTACACTTGTTCACTATTTAAATGGCAAGTTTATCTAATGTTTTTTCTAAGTAAGATATAACACAATTTCTGCACACGGTAGACATAATCTGTGATGTTATAGTTGTTCACTGTTTAAATGGCATGGGTATCTAATGTGTTTTGTTTGTTATCCTAATTGGCAAATTCACCAAACTGCATGGCAATGCAATTGAAGTTATTGTGCTTTTAAGAGATAATCACAAAAATGGCAAACTGAATATTGTTGATTCACTGTAGCAGGAACGAGGAATATGCTGCAGTGACCTTCTCTATCAATCTGATTAGAAAATACACCTAGTTATGCCTGTTGTAGAGCTTACATATATATATATCTTTCACCCAAACCCATATTTGCTTGTTATTTCTTTATCATGGTTTCACAATTCTAAGCGCAGCAATTAAGATATTAAGTGGCCTTGGGCTACTTCTACAAAGCACTAAGGTCATCTTTAGTCCCTTAGGTAACCTAGAATGTTCGTTAAGGTTAACCTTAGCCATTATAGCTTTGAAGAAGGAACCCCTTACTCGCTCTTGGACTAAACTAGTAAACTTTCAATATGAGGAACTGATGGAGGTCATGGTGACTGAATGGATAATCCATTGGTATGGTCAGTGCTGGTGATAGGGTGCCTGACTCTTAGGGCGTCAGTTCAAATCCTTCAAGGGACTCATTCCGGTAAAAGAACAATAATTTGTATTCCTGCTGATAGTGAACAAATGCAACATTTAGGGTTATACTATCTAAATGGCATGTGTTTCTGATGAGAAAATAACATCAATGACTTTAAATGACCAAACTGTGGGATAAAACTGAAGTCTAGATATGTTAGATGTTCTATATATTTAGAGAGATAAATGTTCTGTACCTTTGCTAACTGTTGTTGCTCCATTGCAGTGAGACGATGAGGTTGGACACGGGTCTGATTGTGGAGGTGTGGAACAAGGGCATGCTGTGGGACAAACTGCTCGGCCTCCACTGGCTGCCTCTAACCAAGATACCGCACTCTAACCAGGTAACCACCGCCATTTCATACTGAAATAGAATTGTAACACTTTGCTGTTGATTTAGTTAGCATCAAAACTCTTTGTCATCACCAAAATAAACTCTTCCAATGAAATATGACCAAATCTATAAAATTGACTTAGTTAATCAAATAAGTTTAGGCCTTGAATATGGCCATTCCAGTATTGTTCCTATCTGTGATTACTGTAAATTGACAACTTAGAATAGTTTGGCACTTATCACTTCCACAGCTACAGTTTTGACAAGACCTTTTCGACAACCTTGTTTTTGCTAAAGTCAACACTTTTATACTAGCTCCTCTTCATCTTCATGTCATACCCATGGGCAGAATAGCGCAATGGTTAGCATGCTAGGCTTTGGATCAACAGGTCCAGGGTTCGAATTCTGCCAGGGGCACGGCAACTTTGTCTGCAGTAGAGAACGGTTTTACACGCAGTAAGGTTTGGGTGCAATGCTACACTGAATTTCAGCGTAGTACCACCCATGGTCCGCTAGTTCCAGCCAATGCTCGCCGATTTCACCCCATTGCATAGCCACATGGTGTTGCCCTGTCTCCCTGCCATAATACTAGCAGCCGTGATATAACTGTAATACTCTTGAAAGCGGCGTTAAACAACTCACCTCACCTCACCTCACCTAATGCATACCCACTAACAGAAATCCATGTATTATCAAGAATGCCTTTAAACCAGTTCCAAACTTCAATCATCTCGCATTTCTCGAAACGTGGTACTTAGTTTCTTGTCCAACTGTACATCAGAGATTGTACATCAGGTATCCATCAGTGCTGGTTTACAGTGCTTGCTTTGAAGTCTTCCTGCCGACCCATAGATCAGCTTCTCCATCTGAGAACATCTCTTCCTTGTTCTTTAGAGAGGAGTCAACCTCATTTGTTGGGGACGATCCTCGTAGATTTAGTTTACTACCTGGTAATGGGGAACAGACAGCGACAGGATGTCAGTATGTCTCTGTTGATGTACTGCTTGAGTAACAGCAGCTTGCAATGGAGATGCTACTCGAAATAGTTTTGGAAGTAGCCATCTTGATATCTTTGAAAAACTGTGATTTATTGATGTAAGTCAAAATTGTCTTGATAAAAAATATTGACACAAGTAATGGTGCAATATAATTTTTTTTGTATAAATGTCAAATTTAATGTGTCTTAGTCAATGTTCATTTTAATTTCAAATATAGTATTATTAATTAACTGTATAAAAGTCGACCATCTTATGGAATTTGATACTAAATAATTTTGGTGGCCAACTTACTGGAACCACAACTTGTTAACAAAATGAACAATATGGGATGGACACTGGCTGAAGATTAGACTAGCAGTCACTCTCATAAATAGTTTTTTTCCTTATCTACAACTATATTCAAATAGTTCAAAATGGAGGCTTGATTTCTGACTGGTAAGTCCTCGGCTGTAAACGACATTGAACAGCTTGAGGTAAAAAATCAGTTGGATTATCTTTTGTGCCCTCTGCAGATTTGGACAGGGCCTAGAGCTGAGGAATCTAGACTTGCTATAATTTTCTAGACTGGGCTGGTCGTCAATTGAATATTTTGCTCTAGGGTCTGAAGGACAGACTATTTGAAGATCAGCTATCCTAGAGTATTACTAGACCTGTAGATTAAGGGTTAAAACACACCAGTTGTATCTCTGAAGTTCACTCTTTTTTTCGAGAGCTTAAAAGTACAGCCATTGTGTTGTTGGGGGTGCCATATGCCAAACATTATAAATAGTGTTATTTTATCGAGAAATACTGACTGTTGCAAAAATTACCATTTTGATCTGTAAATTAAGGGTTAAAACACACCCCTTTTATGCCTGAAGTTCACTATTTTTGAGAGCTGTGATGTTACTCGTGATCAAGCTCCATGCATTCTTTATAAGGTAAACCAGGACCTGAGATAGCGGTAACATTGATATCACATAGTTAATTATTTATAAGCTTATTATCAAGGAATTTTTTAACGTCCGTGAGATCAATTTTCACTTTGTGAAAACTGGTTGTTTGAACATATCACAATGTTTGCTGGTTGGTAATTGTTTTTGAGTGAAAATTTGTATTCTGAATTTCAATGAAATTAGAATTATATGAATAAAATAGAGATCCTTTAGGGACATTAGAGAGTAGAATATATGGTCATCATATTCTTTTGCAATTTTTTTTTCTCAACGTTTTTTAAATCATAACTTTCTTAACTTTCTTGTGTATTGTTTAAACTTAAGCCATGATAAATGTCCATTTTGTAAAAGAAGTAAATTGACTCGTTACTGGGCTGGTCAACAACTATGTTATTTCAATAATTTAATGAAAATTTTTTTATGAAAATATTATACGTGTCCAACACTAGCGTTTGCTTTACAGCTATATCACCTGAATTTGGTTTCCATGTAATTTAAGCATAGAAGAAATCTTAACTTTGAATCTCAAATGTAGCTGTTGTTCACATTTCTTAGCAGGCCACAAATAATAATTGGATTCTTCAAGATATTAAATCAGTCTTGTCTTAGTATGGTTATATTTATGAGTTTTAAATGTTAACGACACTAGAAAAAACACTTGTATTCAAGCACTTTTGCTAATGGTCATTTATCAGTTGAAGTTTCAAAGAATTCAGTGCAAAGTGCTCCTAAAGGGAGGAAAAACAACTTTGACTGAAGATCGTTTTAAGAGAAGTGATATTAGTTTTAAGGGAGGTAGTATGTTCTACATGCAAGAAGGATGTATTGATTCAAGATGTCTGTGAACTGATATCGTGATGCTGTAAAATTGCCTCAATTTGACTTCATTGACCTTTCCAGCTGTCAGTTGTAGGAAAATAATGTTTCCTTAAAAGAAGATATATGAGTCTTTTCATGGACATAGATATCCATTTTAAAGGAATGAAATAATTCATTTTAGATATATTTTAACTACTACAATTTGAATATTTATCAAAGAAACTGGTATTCTTTAATTCAGATTTCATGATGCATGCAGAAGCATATACAGTAAATAATGGAAAGAAGTTTTCATATTATTGCAAAAGTACAATATTTAAGTCCATTTAATTTTTGTTATGAAATACTTATATAGTTGTATGTTATATATCAATGCCATTTTCAGAAAACAATATTTGTGAAAATATTTATTCCGTTATGCAGAAAATTTAAAATTCTAGTTTGAAATTCATTCTAAAAAGAGTTTATCCTATGGGAAATATTTTTCGTCAATTTAACTGTTAATATAATTGGTCTGCAGTATTGTCAATCTCATTTAAACTTGTGGTTGTAACAATGAACAATGGTTAATCGTATTTAGAGTCAATAAATATTACGTTTGGCTCAGTGAGTCCATATTTCATATTTGTTACAAAAGATTTATTCTCAACCTTTTTATGAAGATTGTAAAGCGATGTTTCCTGGCAGGTAACAACATTACATATGATACATTTCAATTAAATATTTGTCTCTCTGGGATTAATTTATTTAATGTTCAAATTGAAATGTAAATCTTCATCTATCGACTGATTCAATTCATTCTGGTTAACTACCATTCTTACATTACACATTTTCATTCAATAAATTAATTTACACTTGCATGTAGCTTTATCGATCCTGTTTTATATTTTAAAAATGTTTTAATTAAGTAAAAGCTTCCTCATGGTAAACAACAACAAAAGAATATTCAAACTTCATGTAAAGAATACGTTCTCTGAAATTTTTTAAATATCTATGAAATAGCAGAGTTGTTGGGTTAATTTGATTATTCATATGTTACAGGAGGGGGATGGCAAGTGGTTGTCCTTGGAGGCGGAGCTTATTATGCAAAATGGAGAGGTCATCGGAACTCAACATTCAACGGGTCACCATATACTTATTGATGCTCGCTTTGAGCTTCCTTACGGTGAGACGTCTTTACAAATTTTTAGTTTCATTTGAAAGATGTTATGTTTAATATAGTTTAAATGGGCAGTAGCATGTTTTTTTCGCTCAAATAAGTCGATGAAAGTAAAACACCCTTCCTTCTTCGGAAAATCAAGATAAAAATGAGTGTTCATGGCTCAGTAAAGCCATTGGAATTGTTTTTGTCTTTCGAAATAATAAAATGTGTTCACAATAAAAAAGGCTGCCATGCAATTTTTGCTTTATACGCATTACCATTACTACTACTACTACTACTACTACTACTACTACTACTACGGATAATTGGTTTGTGTAATAAGATGTTTTACGTTCTAAATTAAATTCAAATGCCTCAAACTATCATTATAAATAAGAACTTTAAAAAAATAAATTTAGCAAAAAACGTGCTACAGCCCCTTTAAGTATACTGTATAGATGTTCATATCATCTTTGAGTGTGAGATCTTCAACATGAGTGGGTGTTTGACACAACTGCCACCTTCTCAGAACTGCTGACTGATGGATACACTTCAATAGTGTAAATCGCGAACATATTCAGGGAAACGGAAAAGAGGATACAGACTAGAGCTAACTAGCAGATTCACAAACTAACTCAACAACAACAGTTGAACCATATGAATAAATTATATATAAATGTCACCCTTCCCCCACCTTGAAAATTCTGCCTATGTATATAAGTTATTTGTATCTTAAACTTTGCATTCATTATAGATAATGAAATACTGTAATGATCCTTAATAAATTTTATCGTAGTTGTCCCCTGCCGCCGCGAAGCGCAGAGCGGGGGACATAGTCTTCAGCTCTGTATGTACGTACGTCTGTCCCGTTTCTTGTTAGCGTTATATCTCATGAACCCCTCCACCTAGAGTCTTCAAATTTGGTACCAGTAATCATTAGGGAATACACAGACACCAAACGAATTGGGTGACCTTGGCCTTATTTTCAAGGTCAATACGAGACTTTGAAGTTTTTTTTGATGAAATCTTGTTAGTGCAATATCTCATGAAGCGCTGCACCTAGTATCTTCAAATTTGGTACCAGTCTTCATTTGGAAAATACGCAGACACCAGTGCATTTGGGTGACCTTGACATTTTTAGCTCATCAGGCCTGAAAGCTGAAATTTTATGTACAGACTCCTTGGCCAATGGGGATTCTAAATTGTAGATTTGGTGACCCTGTGACCCCAAATAAGGGCCCCAGGGGTCATAACCTTAAAAGCTATTTTCATCTTCTTCTCCATAACCAATGACTCCAGAGATCTGAAATTTTATGTACAGACTCCTTGGCCAATGGGGATTCTAAATTGTAGATTTGATGACCCTGTGACCCCAAATAAGGGCCCCAGGGGTCATAACCTTAAAAGCTATTTTCATCTTCTTCTCCAGAACCAATGACTCCAGAGATCTGAAATTTTATGTACAGAATCCTTGACTGATGGGAATTCTAAATTGTAGATTTGGTAACCCTGTGACCCCAAATAAGGGCCACAGGGGTCACAACCTAAAAATCATTTTTCATCTTTTTCTCCAGTCCCAAAAGCTCTAGGAAGCTGAAATGTTATGTACAGACTCTTTGGCCAATGGGGATTCCAAATTGTAGATTTGATGATCTTGTGACCCCAAATATGGATCACAGGGGTAATCACTTAAAACAGCTGATTTAATGAGCTGTGAAGATAATGAGATTTTATGTGCACTTCATATGTCAGCTTAAGAGTAATACTACATTATGGACATGTTTGATGTAGTCAATGTGAAATAAGAACTATTGAATAGCCTGTGAACTGAATATTGTGACAGGATGCATAGGAATAATTGAAAAAGGGTTAACAAATGTTTTATTTTACATTAGATATGTGAGCTAAATATGACTGGTGATGAAGTAAGATAAGACTGTTAAAACTAGCTACATGAGTTTGTGATACCACATCTTCTTTTCCAATAAAGAAAAATAAATAAAGATGGGGAAAACAAAATTTAAAATATATAATTTACTGGCTGTGAGTCCAGGGTCTGCATGTTGTGTAATTGCAGGTGTTGACCTGGGGAGTGACCACTCCCTGGCAGAGATGCAAACAGCAGCTAATACACGGAGGTTTCAGGTTACCTCTCTGCTGTGTTACTGATTTAGTCTTACACTCAGATGCTCAATAGAATTTATTAATTAAATATTGAAAAGGAGCCTATGAAACTATGAGCCTATCAGAAACAGGATTTTATAAAAACAAATAGGGGCTCTTTTTCATTATGTAATAAATGTTGATAATTCCAGGATAAAAAAGGAAGTAAAACAATAAACTGCAAAGGTCTACATTATTTATAATGAATATGGATTAATGTGTAATCAATTTTGATAATAAATTTGAAGACTGAGCAATGACTTATTATGTGATATCTTAACCTTTTCCTTAGGGATAATTAATAACATGATTTCTGATGAGCTTCAGAGCCAGTGGCTCTATTTTTTTCAATGGTCACATATGGTCACATTTGTGACAATTACTTGTTAAAAATGTCATGCAAAATATCAACTAGAAAGAAAATTAGTGTCCTGTAATAATTTTATAGATTTCTGTCTGGCGTAAGGAAAGTTGAAGTATTTCGTTGTTGGCTACATATTTATCTCAGCAACGGATACCATTACTTCAAATTACTGGAAATTATGATGAATGCCTCCTCCAACACTTCCTTATTGGATGTAAATGTCCTTCATTTCAGTGATCATTATTGATGATTATACAAGGAAAAACGTTTATTATTATTTTGTCAAGATGAAAACTCCAAGGTGAATCTAATTGGTTTCATATTGGAGAATTTATGCACCATAAACCGGTTTTAAACATGTTTCCGGCACCATTTCAAGAATCTAGACTTTAAGAGATATAATAATGACTTGACGGATGAGGCAGATTTCGCTAAGAATTATCTTAATAAGTCTTAATAAAAGCAAAACTGTATGCATCGGTTGCACAAGGGCATCAATAGTTGTGATAAATACTGAATCATGCCAATTTGGGTTTAAATGAAATCAAAGTTCACCCATAACATGAACTCAGCAATGTTTTGTCATTACAAAGATAAAAAGTTGTGGATCACAATTACAGACTCGCATTGATTCCTGTTTCAAACCAAGGAAATGTTTTTATATCTGTCGAATGCGGAATACTGCTTAGCTAAATGTTTAAGGAAATCCTACAGAGCTGTAAGCTTGAACCTGCTTGAGCAATAAAGGTTTTGTTGTCAAATGTCAAGAATTCTACAAATATATTATCAGAAAAATGAATTGCTTTTTAAATAATTTTTGGAAAGATCTGTAGTAGATATTCACTTGAATTTATTTGCTTATAGAGCATTAATTTGTTTATCATCCAAAACTGTGTTCCACAGGAGATATCGCTTGTGGGAGATCAAACGATATCTCCTAGGAGATATCTTTTTGGCAGTAGATTTTGCACAATGCCCTGTCACTGTCAACTACATGACATCACAATGATTTTGCGTCATCGAGTAATGACATCACAATGCTATGACGTCATAAACATGATGACGTCACAATGCTATGACCTCACCGCACTGGAAGTCAAATAACAGAAATGTACTCAGAGATGTACATTATTTTCACTTAAACGTAATAAGAATGATTTTGTATGATAAATAGAATCTCATCCTCGTGTCTTCTGATATCAAATATATCAACACTCGTTGATAAAAGTGAAAATATCCTCGGCAAGCCTCGGATATTTGTAACTTTTATCAACTCGTGTTGATATATTTGATATCAGAAGACACTTGGGTGAGATTCTCTATATATGTGTTTTGCTACAAAATTTTAACTACATTTTGGTATTTCATTGCAACATGTTAAAAATGTTGTTTCAAGGTATTCTTAAATTGAACATTTGCAGTATGTGTCAAATGTAGTTAGTAGTGACCAAAGGAGCATGTTCTGATTGTCAATGAGATTTTAGATTTACAAAAGTTGCAATTGTGTTGTTGTTGTTTTTATTTCAGAAAATTCTTAGTTAATCAAAAATATTTATATTTTTAGCTCTTCAGGTCTATTTAAGGCCAGATTGCTTCAATGCATTGGCATCTGAATGGCATATTTGACCTTTTACTTCTCCAGAACTGCTGTACCCTCAGTACAGAAATTTTGTGGGAAGTTACATAGCTCCCATTGGATCAAAATTGTACATTTGGTCCTGACCCCTTTCAAATATGGCTATGGCAGATATTATCCCTAAAACGTTTCAATGATTTCATCTCGGGAACCAATGGGCAAAGAAAGTTCAAATTTTTAGAATAACTTGTTTGTTACATGAAGACTAAAGTTTGTAGATTTGGTCTTGACCACCCTCTCAAATATGGGCATGACCCTGTATTCTATTATTTCCAGAAACCAGTATTTCTTAGGAGGCTCAAATTTCAAAATCACCTTTGGACTATCTTTATTTATTCAATGTAATCATACTGGTCTGGAAATCAGCTTTAACTGATCCTAGTTCCAGCCGTTGCTCGCAGGTTTCACCGCAATGCATAGCCACATGGCGTTGCGGGCTTTCTCCCTGCCATAATACTAGCAGCCGCGATATAAGTGAAATACTCTTGAAAGCGGCTTTAAACCCAACTCACCTCACCTCACCTCACCTTTAACTGATCCAATTGTCTTTCTGTAGCACAGTTAATAAGTCAAGTATAGGTTTTTTAAATAAAAGCCACTGGGCTAGCTGAGCTACCCCTTGTGGATCCACTCTGTCAGGCCTACTGATTACAACATATTGCATATATTAGTGGTTGAAGAGTTGCCCAGTCAGCTGGATCTGTACATCTCTAGGTTTACTTGTTTGTTTCTTTACTTAGACAATACCATCATTATACAGCTGTTCATGTCTTTGGGGGGCATTGAGAAGTGGCATACATAAGAACAGCAATATTTTCTGGTTAACAACTTCTTTAATGTGAAAGATACACAACGTTTCGGAGGAAATTCTCACTCCTTCATCAGGTGGAATGTGATGAAGGAGTGAGAATATAGTCCTAAACATTGTGTATTTTTCACATTAAAGAAGTTATCCAGAATATGTTCCTGTTCATAGCTGTTCATGGTGTAAACATAGTAGAGTTGGACACTTGAATGTAACCGACAACTTTTAAATGACACTGATGACACCTTACTCTAGTGAACAGTTAACAATGCAACAGAAACCAACTTTGTCTGAAGTTCACATTGAGCATATTCTAAAATGAATAACACTATGTGAGCATATAAGCCATCAGATCTATACAGGTTAACTTTACTTATACAACTCAAGTTGTGCAGAGTGTGTTGTTGGGTACTAACACATTGTTCTACTTTCACTGACTTCAGATGTTGTTGCAGATCTGCCCGAGGCAGAGGCAGCCGAACTTCAGAACAAGCTGTCTGTCCTCAACACCATCATGAACCAAGAGGTAAAGTACCATCTCTGGTTATTTGTCTCTATGTCTTTTTATATGTTCTACTCTCTTCAAGCATTAGGAGGTATTATGTACCATTTCTCTTGTTTTCTGTCTGTATGCATGTCTGTCTGTCTTCAACACTGTCATGAACCAGTTGGTACGCTACCATCCCATTGGTTTTATGTGCCTCTCTTTCTATCCTGTGCCTCTATGTCTGGATGTTTTGTATTTATGTCTCTTTCGCTCTGTTCAACCATCTATCCATCCTTCCGTCTCTCCATCTGTCAGTCTCTCTGTCTCCATGTCACTTGTTCTATCTCTATGTCTCTCTGTAAAAACAATAAAACATTATTATTAAAACGATACTATACATGAATAATCTGATCTCACTTGACAACTGTAACCTCAGTAACCATATAAACTAGTTTATGTATAAAGATGGCAGTGTAAGTGACAAGTAGGTCAAAGCCAAAATGGGTTGATTGTGTCATAAACATGAATATTTAAAACCAATCTGGACAGTCCCAACAGATTGGCATTTCATGCTCATAACGTTTATGAGCCTGTTTACAGTGAACATCCATGGGTATTTTATGAATGCTTCACAAACTAATTGTAACTTGTGTCAGGGTCTTTAATTATTCAATAATATCCTGTAAATATGTTTCTCTTGTCTCTCATCTTTACCAATTAGCGGATAAATAAACAATTTTCTGGGTAGTCCCAGTGTAAGGCAAAACGGGACCAGGATATGTTGGTGAGTAAATGAAAAGTGAGAGGTTATTCTTATTTATTTATTTTGGCTTTTAACATATGAATTAAATTAAGTCCAATTGAAACATATTGCTTAAGGTGTTTTTTTTTATCAACTTAGATAGCATCAAGTGTACTAATTGGAGTCTTGATCCAACACTCAACAGAGAAATAATCTAAAGTTCAATCCAAAAGTTAATTTCTCATATATTTTTTACATTTGAGAAAAAAATTCACAGAAAAATATATATATATATCCGATACATGTAATTAGATGTTTTTCACTTATATGATTAATTTTTATGATTAATTTGTATGATAATTCACAGTTACACAGCATAGTTTTGGATATGACACAGGTCAAAGGTGAAGGCAATTCTAATAAAACCATGGGATAGGGTGCAGGGGCCAAAGTTTTAATGTAGAATGTTACCAATCATTTTCCTTGATGTCATCATTGCTATATCGTTCTTGCAAAGCCTGGTCCTTGCATCATCAAGTGACAACATCAAACACCTGAATATATAGCTAATGGATCAAGTCTTGTCAACTAGTCGTAAAACTGTGAATAGAGAAAACATACTCTGACAAATGAGTGATCTTTCAATTTGAAGCTCTTTGTTTGTTTTAATAGACAATGTTTATGCATGATTCTAAGGCAGTTTGAGTAAATACTTACTTTCTTTCAAACTTTCTTTGTGTTGTAGACTGAACAAAAATTAAAAATCAACTTCTCCACTTTTACCATAGTGATTTATTATTTCTCAATTCGTAATTGTCATAGTGATGTATTATAGACATCCTGATAGAAACTTTTTGCAGTATTTGACATTCTAATTATCTGCTTGCATATTTTTTCTCATAACAATTCAAATTTTCCTTTAAAAAATCAAATTATGGCAACTTTTAATAAATCATGCAGATTTGGAAATGTTTCTAACATCAAAATAATTTTCTTATAACTCAATTATTGCTTGTCACAATAGCCATGGCTTTCAACAGCATATCAATCATTGCAGACTGAAATATAACAAAAAGCTGAAACAATTTCCGATGTATTTTTAAGATGGAAATTCAATTAAATTTATGAAGCAGAAAAATTCAATGTCACTGATATGTTCAAAGACGGTTTAACCCTTTCACTTGTTATACACTAATAATCTGGGTATGTATTTGATATATTCAGAGCTAAAACATGATTATCACATTATTCTACATTCCTTATGTGTTCAATCACTAATATGGTTTGCCACTAATAATTCAACTTGCAAAAGGTTAACCCTTAACATCGTGTTGGAATATTTCTGGAAGGTTTAAGGGTGTGTATGGATGACTTTACTATGAACTGTTTTCGAGGCATTCTAAATTGGTGGTATAGTCTTTATGGTCTTTATATTTCACAGTAGCAGTGTTTTGGTATAGATCACTGTCTTTACACAATAGATGAACATTATCAGTATATCACTGTATGTGGTTGAACACCCCATATATGATGAATACAATATTACTACTACGGTATTTATAATGATTAAAATAATTATATAAGACTGCTTGTATTGCCCCCCATGCTTTGCATGCTCAAAGTGGTTACAGGTAATAACTCCTCATACTACCACGAATTCAATGATTCCCCATGAATTGGTAGATTTGAATCGTGTTCAGTTTGTTGAATATTTAACTGATTACCGGTAGTATTTATTCGTAGTCAGTTTTGGCAATTATTGAGTAGTCTGAAATTTGTAACTTAAACTGTGAACTGTTCAAAGTTTTGGCCAGAGACTCCCAATTGAAAAATATATTGTCTAGTTTGTAACTAATTAGCAGTTCTGAATCTTAATTGATTCGGAGACATTGTAACTGAATCTAAATTGGTTTGGGGGCAACATAGGTATTCTTAACTAGTTCGAGAAATCAGGATTGAATTGGTTACGAATCTGTTGTGATCTCTACGAATACGTTACAAAGTTTACCTCAGAAAACTTTCGTAATAGATTCTTGTAAGTCGGAGTAAATTATTGACATTATCTGTACGGTTCCAAACAAATATCACGATTATTCCTAAGTCTATCATACATGTATCGTAACTGAATTGTGGAGAGACACTTGAACTTTAAAACATGTAAAATATTACAAATCCACACGAATCCTGACTTTTATCTATTTGTGGCAATTCATGGGATTCATGGTCCTGGTGTGAAGTGGACACAACAGAGAAAAGTTGGTTTTGCTTTTGAAAAGTTCACATGAAGAAATTGTTGAATTCAATGGGCAGAGAGTTCCACAGATGAGCTGAAATGATCTGTAGCCAAATGTTTTCAGTTTGTATGAGAAGTTGCATCATCCATGTATTCTCATCATCTCAATGTCACAGTGACCCAGGCCTGTTATGAGTAACACTTCAATCATCAGCAAACATCACATTTCTTTCTGAATTTAAATTCTGTGCAAAAAGTCCATTGTGTATTTAGTTATCAAAGGGTGAGGTCAAATACTCCCAACCTATTGAATAGAAGGTGTGTAATCTTTTTAAGTGGCTGATTTTCAGGAATAAAAAAAACTTGAACTGCAAAAGTGAATTGATCTAAACAATTCTGAGTGTCTAACTTAGGACTCGCATCTCGTTGACAGAGTTCTGGAATGGAAACTAACTGAAGATAGGCTCTCATAGGATAGTACGGGCCCGCAGATGAAGGGTTAAGGGAGGGTAATGTCGCCATATTGGAAATTTTGGCATTATGTGATATGAAAACACGCTATATTCTACCAAATTTTACAATTTTCATATAATAAAACATATACAATGATAGAATATTCCCATAGTAACACATAACATAAAATAAAACTAATAAACAATGTGCTGTTAGACCGTAGCGAAGTTTCCCCCACTCGCAGCGCCAATGAATGACTTCAGTTCTCATTGTTTTAATTTTCAACAAATGTGCGCTTGTGTTTATCAAGTTGTGAAATATAAAGACATCAAAATGTTACCTTCATTAGTATCTTTCAATTTAACTGTGTTTTAATCATGTATTGATAACATATATATGTCAACAGGAATATCCTCCCGGATTTCGTTTCCACAAAAAATACCCCGATAGAACCCTCCTTTTAAGACAGATAATATCAAGGTATTGGCAAAGGCTGATGACAAGTTTACCTGGAGTATCAATTATCATCGGGAGTGAAAGCAGTCCATACCTCTCAGGAGGGTAACTAAGGATGTAGTTGAGTGCGTGGTTGGCAGAATAACAGTTGTTATGTAAAGCTACAATTACGTTGATTAGTGTAACGATATGATGAGAACCAAGGTCGTTGTAGATCTGGATGAACCTGGAACTTTTCTTTACTTGTTTCCTCTTCTCAATTTGTCATTTCATTTCTCTAACTTGATAAAACAATACAATACATTTTCTTACGAATGGATAACTGATCTGTCACACATACAGGAAGATCTGTGAAGATTCTTTAACTATTTGTTTGTTTCATTTAAGATCATCATGATTTTGGTCTACAGTATGCCTTAACCTTTGACACTTTCTTCCATTTCTTGACCTTAGTAAATATCTGCTATATCATTAATTACCATCTTTTGAGATAAAGCAGGGTGCTTTAAGAGAATAATTAAAATATTGGTAAATCTAATTGTCTGGTTCATCAAACAGAGAACAACCAGAGGAGTGGATAGTTTCCTACAAACTGTCGCTTCTTTCATACTCCTGGTGGAAGTGTTGGATACCTTTAGTTAAAGATGCATAATTGCGTTTCATTAAATTGTATTTGGCTTTAATATGTCCCATAATACCATGTGTGACCTTCATGCCCCATTTACATGTACAGTGATTATATGACTTATTAAACATTATCAACCCAAATTTTTCTTTTTGTCTGTTGTAAATAATTTTCCAAACGCATGTCAATTGTGATGCATTAATTGTCCAGTTTTCGATCAGACATCACTATTAGGCATACTGATGTGTGGAAAATGCGCTGAACAAGTAGACTATTATATTATTATATTATATATTATATTAATATCTTTATAACGTCACTATACTGGGTCGACAATCATAAAACTTATGATTTTCGTCAATAGTTGTAATTCTCGATAAAGTAACACCATTTATAACGTTTGGCATATTTCACCCCCGACAACACAATGGATGCACCTTTAACCCATAACCTGCTAATGAATCAGTATCCAAGATACACAAATCTTCCCCTCATCATCTGGAGACAATGATTTCTAATTATTTCGAAAAATCAAATAAAGTGAACAAAAAGGTCATGGTGGCTGAATTGGCAAGAATTTGTACTATTGCAGATAGTGTGATCCCAAATAAAACAATGTTACACAATGAGTTCAAGACAATCATAAAGATAGAAACAGGTAGCATTCAGTTGAAATTATTCTTATTGAAACCTAGGATATGGCAAAATATCACAAAGACTGATAACAGTGGTTTAATTCCCACATTAGAATGGTACTCAACTCTGAGAATAAATACATGAAACTAAAACGTATCATACTGAGAATCAGAGATAGATACCGCTGAACATCAAGTGGACTAAAAGTACAGGCTAATATATTATTCCCTGGTATCGGATACCTTGTGACATTGAGAGAGAAGCTTGTGAAGCAAGGAATACTAGTAGATCTATCACTCAATGAAAACAATAGCTGACTCTAACAACGCTGTTACCAACACTGAACCTATTCAATCTATGTTCGATACTCATTCTGATTGAGCTTTGTCAACACTAATTCACTGATGCATAAGTAGAACAACATACATATTCAGGGCTCTATATGGTATTCATGCACATACCAATAGGGATTAGAGTATGATATTTCATGGTTATAATTTATTTAATATACAATCAATGAAACCAATAAAATAGTTTTTTGTCGACAGATCTTGTGTATGTATATTGTTGCAAAATATATGAACAACACTAAAAGTTGATTTTCAGGTTACCAGTTTTATTATGTAATCAATAACATTTGTTGTCAATAGTTCTTGTGTCTGATGATACAAAATACATGAAGAGGAAGTGAAATATTGCCGTTCAGGTGATCATTGAAGAGATAAAATCAATAAAATGGCGTGTTTGCTTTCTTTGTAGATGCTGGCTCTCCAAGACCAGCCGCGCAGACCACCCTCCTACTCCCAGTGTAAGTATATAAAAGGTATTTATGAACTCTAAATTGATTTTCATTATTTCACTTTCACAATGTTAATATCATCACTATCAACTTCTGGAGTGATACTTGAATATCTGAAATTCTTCCTTTATGATGTTACAA
The DNA here is from genome assembly GCA_936450465.1 of Gibbula magus. Taxonomy (NCBI): domain Eukaryota; kingdom Metazoa; phylum Mollusca; class Gastropoda; order Trochida; family Trochidae; genus Gibbula; species Gibbula magus. Next base: position 22,083,925 of record OW388289.1, on the reverse strand, counting down.
CTAGTTTTGCTACGCTAGAAATGCTGTGTTTTAGAAGGCTACTTTATTTTAGAAATTTGCTTTTTCCTTTGCAGTACTATGTACTGTAATTAGCATGTTGCTGCAACATCTTTGGAAGTCTTTTATCGCTAATAGATAAATTTCCAAAGTATCCATACTTAGTTCCGACCGTTGTCCAACATCTCCACAAACCCTTCCATTACTGGCAATGGTAAATTCGAGTCTAACTCCTGAAAAGATGGTACCGAGATGCTATGAAAATGGTGCAACAATGCTTTGGAACCATCTTTAAGGAGATTTTGTAAGAAGAGCCAAAAAATGAAGTTTGAAGGTATGCTCCACACTACAGCACTTTGAGCAAGGCCCTTTGTATTGTGGATTTAGCGCGATGTAAGTATCCTCATTATTAAGTGATTATTGGAGCATGACAGGGAGAACTGGAGATCAGAAGATCCAGCTGCACAACAACTTGCTTCAGTCTTTGGAAATAAGGATAAGATTTAGAAAAATCTGTTTGAATGATGGGCCAACTTTACCCTCAAATGTGTACAATATCAGATGGCAATATCCTGTATTAAAATAATCTCATTAAAGAAGGTTCCAAAGCATTGTTGCACCAACTCTGACATATCTGTACCAGTCTCAACCATTTTCGCTATCCCTCTGTTTCCATATTAGATGCCAACAGGCTTTTGTAATTTAATATTTTTGATTTACCTAAATTGTATCGTACATTTTAAAAGACGACATATGTCAACAGGAAACTCTGTCATCTGTCCCTTGGTCCCTCATGTTAATTCCCTTCATGATTGCGTACATTCTCGGCAAGCTGAGCGTGCGTGTCAGCAGTCGGTTGTACCACTCTCCCGGGCCTTAAAGCTTCATAGGAAATATGTCCACCGTCAGCCTCAATAACTCCCTCTTTCAATTTGTGTTTTTAGCCAGACCACTGATGATTGTAAGGACAATATCCTTAAGCAATCTCATTGTATTATAATGAATCCCTGTTTCCATAGCTTGATGACTGATGGTGGTTGATTGTGTAAGGTGCTAGTTATAGGATAACCTAATCATTGAACAGAGCCTGGTGTGGACGTGAAGCACAAACAAGGTTTGTACTTTGTGGATTGACAAATAGATTATTCATATACATGGCCGCTGTATTCTTTACCATGTGTTGTTAACAGCGTACAAGTGGTAAGGACCTGGTATCTAGAAATCTCTCTGATGTTGAGCAGCTGCCTTTAGCATATGGTGCTCTGGCAGCTGATTTGTTGTACTCTCATCAACCTCACCATCACAATTGTTGGCAAAAAAACCCTTGTTAATGAATTTCACAATGATAAGCTGATAAATGCTCACACATTAAGCATACAATCTTGATTGAATCAGTGATTATTTATGTACCAACTATGTTCTCTTGAACATACACGGCTTGCTCATCAAACACTGTTTTACTAATTCTTCATCATTCTTGTACTTGATCACCTAACTGTCCTGAAAAGTCAATATTGATATTTAGACACTCTCCTCTAACTCATGAATCTTGTACATGTTAAGTTTTTGATTATTTTTAATTACTCTTGTATTTGTCACTCTTGTCAATCAAGCATTCTTGTGCAACCGTTACTGACCAGCAAGCACTCTTGTTCAAACAGTACTGATACTCAAGCTCTCTAAATCAACTGATATTGATCTTCAAGATCTCTTGTACTTTCAACTCTTGATAGCAAGCTCTTTACTACCAACCAATCTTGATAATGAAACAGTCTTGTGTAACCAAGCTTGCACGTTACTGTCTTTTACTTGACAAATTGATCATCAAGCACTTTATAATCAACAACTTTGAACCACAAGCTCTTGTATCCTAATCAGCAATCACTCTTTTATTTACTTTCCTGTCAAGCACTTACAAGTACAAGCATGTACTTAACCACTATCTCAAGCACATTTATTTTCAAGCACTCTTGTGATCTTTAGGCATATTTGTAATTTACAATTTTGCACATAATCAGTCTTGTACATCAAGAACTTTAAGGCATGTTGACCTTGATCCTCAACTCTACCTAACATCTGTAGTTTAGTATATTAGTTATCTCTAAACTACTTCTATGTTATTACAGCGGGAATGTCGGAGGACAGCGACTACACGAGCGACGTCAACTTCCCTCTGCAGCACCAGCACAACACCTCCGCACACCAATACCGCAGCCACCCCGACCACCCCTACCGCCTCCGGGAGGACAGTCGGGACTACTCTCGCTTTGATTCCTTCGACCAGTCGTTTGATCGCGGGTACGAGCGGGAACCAGACTATTACCAGGATGGAGGCATGTACCAGCCAGGTCGCAGTGATACCGATTCAGAACCACTTTACTACAACAGTCGACCCAATAGTCGGCCCCACTCCTTCATCAATGACAGGTGAGTACAGGTGCATGTAAGGACAGCAGACTGGGTCTCAGAGACCAGGATTTACTCCATGTTGAACTGTTAAACTAGAAACCAGTAAGGGAAACCAAGATATATGGATAGTCAACTTCTTTATTGTATTGGGATTGTTTTCACAACCAATCCCCTGTACATCAACCTCGTCACATTCTCAATTTAATTCAATTTAATTAAGAATCCAGTGAACATCACCTTGTTAATTGTATATACTCCCTGCAACTATATATATTCTCCTCCTTTCATATTCCTGTATCATTTGCTTGATAACGGTGTTAGAATCTACACCGAAACGTCGCATTCATTGCAACAAAGAAGTTGACTATCCATATATCTTGGTTTTCCTTCATCTCTACAACTTCTGACATGCCTCTCAAAGAAGTTAGAAACCATTAAAAGTTTTGATTTATAAATTAACATTTATTAATGAACACTAGTACCAGTTTGATGTATTATATATAACATGTGGTTGTGGTCACGCTTTCTTAACGTATATTGTAATAGTGTTGTAATCTTTGACTGCCTGTATGCACCTGGGAAAGACAAAAACTGATTAAACAATATGGCAGATATGTCATGTTTAATTATCCATCTGATATTTTCAATTTGATTAGTTTTCATTAAAAAAAGGACTTTTCACTCCTCGGATATCTTTTCCTCTGATTACGAAAATAGAACAGGATAATGTAACTGATTTTATTCAACACTAGGGCCTTGTATTTCAAAGTGCTGTGCTGCGGATCAAGAGATCCGGGGTTCGAATCTCGCCAGGGGCACGACAACTTTGTCTGCAGTAGAGCACTGTTCTACACGCAGTAAGGTTTGGGTGCAATGCTACACTAAATATCAGCGTAGTACCACCCATGGTTCGCTAGTTCCAGCCGATGCTTGCAGGTTTCACTGCAATACATAGCCACATGGCGTTGCGGGCTTTCTCCCTGCCATAATACTAGCAACCGCCATATAAGTGAAATACTCTTGAAAGCGGCGTTAAACCCCAACTCACCTCACCTGACCTCAAAGTGCTGTAAGTGATTATGTACTCACAAAAGTGCTGATGTACTCACAAGTCAGTGTTTGGCAGTAAGTGTCAAAGAGCTTCATAGGTGTTAATTAAAATTTAAAAAAAAATTATGTTAAGTAATTCTGTCATGCAAAATATATCCTCGTAAGCATCAAAGTGAACAGTGTGCCCAGCTAGTTTCTATGGAAATGAAGGAAGAGAATGTTCTTGCTCGTTATCAGTACATGATTAGAGACACACTTCATTAGAAACAAGTTGTCTCAACGATGTTTTGTCGATGAGCGCAAACAGAATATCCCCTCAATTTACCTACTAAATAATCAGTTCATATTGTCCCCAAAACAGTTTCACTTTCGTCTTCAGGAAAGTTAAATGGTCAGAGAATCCCATAAGTAATTGGGTCTGTTAAACAGACTCTGTTTCATCTGTTGTTGTATTCCTTTCGGTGTTGATAAGTCATTTTCCATTCTAAATTATTCTAAATTCCTTATCAGTTTCTCAGCATGTAAGTTCTTGTTATTTTTATTCAAAATTGAAAACATGTCTGTGTTTGTATAAAAAATAACAAGACAATGATTTGATTCATTGATCAGACACACAGGCATGTCGAATTAATTATAATGGAATAACATCAACACCAAAATAATTCTCTTAAATAAGAACAGTGGTGTATCCAGGGGATATCCCTCTAGAAAGATTCTGCATGTACATTTGATGGACCCCTTTTTATGAACTCCCCTTTTCAGTATGTGAACAACCCTTTCAAAGTTTCTGGATTTTGCCTATGAATGAATATTCATAAATATTTAAATTAACTTTAATATTTAATTTGTTAACACAAATGGAAATTGATTCTTGAAACACCTGAGTTTGTCTCCAATGACTGTATTGTTGCTAATCTGTTTGCTGTGTACCCTCCTCCCCAGTATGATGAGCCCTCCTAGGTGAGATGTGACTTTTACACAGATTACCTGCATAGTTAGACAGCCAGCTCACGGCATAGAGCAGTCAACCTTTTCTCATTTTATTCGTTCACCATTCAGTTGTCATAGCAAATGGAAGAAAAGCTGTAGACAAATTTATCTTCTTTTAAATGGCATGACATTTCTTTATGTCCCTTCAAGTAAAGAATCTTAATGTTAAAATGTGCATTTAATAGCTCTGTGGAATGCACTGTAGAATGTGGATAAAAATAAATCATTGAAATGGAATTATTTTAGCTTTGTTAGTGTAACTTTTTAAAGTTTAAAAGTGAGACATCTTTGTCGAAAATAAAAACTTTAATAGCTTTTACATGATGCTCTTCATTAATTCAAATTAGAAATATTAAAATCGTTCTAGCATGCATCATGTCCCGGCTTTTGCATTTTTAGAATGAGTATAATAATTTTGGAAACCGACATCAATCACTAACTGATGAAATAAGAAAAGGTTTTCTGTATATTCATTCCCTATGCCATATTGATAGTTTTTTTTACATTTTCAAACTTTGACAATTTTCTTTCAAAACTACCATAGAATATTTGGAATATTAGTTTCTAGTGTTATCTTTTTAGCAAGTGATGCTTTTCACACAAAGTGACAAGATTTTATTGGTGCTTCTTCTTAAAGGAAAGAATAGTGATGAACTTGTGTCATGGTTAAATTTTAAACATTCCCTCCATTATATGGTTCTTTCACAAAAGAGGTCAGACATTTAAGAAACATTTACTTCAGTTAAGAATTCTATTTACTAAATAATAACAGCGTATTACTCATAATGCACATTTATTAATGTACACTTATTCATGTGCCATACATGCTCAAAGCATCAATATTTTATAAATATCATTGAATTAAAAAGGACTGCATGTATTCATCATTTAGAGTGTTTGCACTGTAATGGCAGCATGTTTTATTGAATATATAAGAAGCATATTTGTTGTTATATCATAAATGCCCATCAAGATTTTGTTATCTATAGTCTGTATACAAGGACCCAGCTGCATGCTGAAATACAACTTCTCAATGCAAGGCATAACTCTTGTCAGTCTCCATAAATTACTGGCTGATTTAGCTTAAATCAGCCAGTAATTGAGACTGGCAAGAGTTATGCCTTGAATTTGGAAGCTGGCTGAAATACATTACAATTTTTACTTTCTTTTTTAGATTGATGTATGATGCGCATAATCTTTACAGAAATTCCATTGCATCAAAACTTTCTTTAAAACAAAGGTTGAAGACAATTTTATGGATATGTACTTTTCCCAGTAAAGTTGGTGTCTCAGCAAAGATTCTTATGTCATTATCCATCAAGTGATGTCAGTGACATATTAGTGATTAGTGATGCATTTACAGAATATAGAAATTGTATATCCATAAAATTGTCTGTGTTCTTCACCACCTCAGTTTCTAGAATGACCATCAATGAATGTGACTTTAAAGGATGCATGATAATTTGGTTAGTTTCAATATGAAAATTAAACAAAATATCTATTTTCTTATAACATGATTATATTTGGGATAACACTACCTTCAATAAAACAAATTCTTGTACAAGAATTTGTACTATTGAAGGTAGTGTTATACCAAATATAACCATGTTATTTTTCTTCACTATCTAAATGGCAAGTATTTCTAATCTATTTCTTATTTTAAATGTCTGCACCTATCACATGGAGTGACAGATATTTGTATGAAGTAATATTGTATTGCTAGTTGCCTCGGGACATGACATCAAATTATATTGGTTTGGGAAATAAACAATGTTTGCTCATTTTGCTTGTGAGTTGCATGATGACGTGAAAAATGTTTATTATCATGCATCATTATTATAATATTATTTTATGAAAATTATATATTTTTTAAAAACGCATTTCTCTATTTCTTTAAATGGTTTATGAAGCATGATGACTTCTTATTTTGTATTTAAAAAATCCTTTATCCTTTAAGATACAATGCATTTACGATTACATTGATGTATGTTACGTACATTTAAAAGCATATGTTTCACTGCTACTGTATATCAACTAATATAGTATCAGATTAGATCGATTCTACCAACAACTATGTGAAGTATATATATTATTTCTATTTGCATATTCCAAGTGTAGTGTGACATTTGTTGTGATATTTCAGTATGGTATGTATTATTGTACTGTTATCAAGGGTGTGGATATACATACACATGTACAGCTGTACAGAAAACAAATAACAACATGAAACTATATCGAGTAAACAAACAATCTGACATAGACTATTGGCTTTAATCAGAAATATGTTGCTATACCTATGTTAAAGTATGTCAATTTATTAATAGGTAACGTTTTTATTCTCTGGTTCAGATATTTGAGTATAGATGTTTTTATCATCCAAAACTGTGTTCCACAAGAGATTGTGTGAGATTGTGTGAGATCAAACGATATATCCAAGGAGATATCGTTTTAGCAGTAGATTTTGCACAATGCCCTGTCACTGTCAACTACATGACATCACAATGCTTTTACATCATCGAGTAATGATATCACAACGCTATGACATCATAAACATGACATCACTGCATTGGAAGTCAAATGGCAGAACTGTGCTTAGAGATGTACACTTTTTTCATTGGAACGTAATAAGGTTTTTATGATAAATAGATTCTCACCCTCCAGTCTTCTGATATCAAATATATCAACACGAGTTGATAAAAGTAAAAATATCCTCGGCAAGCCTAAGATATTTGTAACTTTTATCAACTCGTGTTGATATATTTGATATCAGTAGACACTTTGGTGAGATTCTCTATATACTTTTATGATGCATATCGAAAAATACTGGATATTACCAATGGTGTGGGTCAATATATCACATAATCTAGCTGTAGATTTCAAACTGCAAGGATGATGTATGGCATTTAAGTTTAACATTTGATGTATAAAGGGCTAGTTGTGTCTTAAAGATATGATATAAATTCTTTCTATGGAAGAAAAACACTTACTTCTTAATTGAGACATTTGCTAAGTTAGTTGTTGCATACAAGAAAGGTTCGGTAAATGCTACACGTAGTACAGTTTAAATGTACGTTGTTTAACGTGTTGTGGGACAAACAGTTGAATTGTTGCATTCTGGTTGCCCACTTCTCCAATTTGATCAGTCTTAGGCTTTCATTAATACTAGAATTTGGAAGTCATTTCTACACTATAAACATTTATTTTGTCCCCCAGAAAATATAAACTAAAAATAAGAACTAAAAACCACTACTAAAAATTCAAATTCAAATATTTTACAGAAATGGTTTACATCCACAAATTTAATGCATTTTGTTTTATCCCTCAGCAAAGTATTTAACTGTGACATTATTGTTATTTGCATGAAGCAGATGTTTAAGCTGGACACAGATCTACGTAAGTAAGTTAGTGTCATGTATGTCACACTTCCGACATAATACCTACTGACCGGTGGTTCGATCAGTTTCAGCTACAAATATCTGAGTGATGTCTGTTTAATTGTATTGTAGCCCTGCGATGAGCAGAAACTCTTCCCTGAATATGAGCAGACAGAGCACGCAGGATTACAGGTCAGTGCACACCTTGGTTTATTTGATGGTAGTAATATCATTCACACGTCATTGTTCTTATGTATAATCACATTGATTTAATTGTGTGTCCTTAGAACTCATCAAGTTACAGCCACAGTTCATGTATTAACTTGTCATTGTTCCATCATTGTAACATCTTTGATTTTCTCCTGTGTATGCATGCAAGCAACTGATTTACCATTTTAGAATTATACCATAGATTCAATTCAATGTTCATTCAGTATTAAGGTCATAGGCCCAAGTCCCAAGAAAATAGAGGTCTCTTTGCTCTGGGAGAGGTTTACTGTAAACAACTTTTCCATTTGTTTATCAAGATATCTGGGGCGGGATAGCGCAGTGGTTAGTGCGTTCGGCTTCGGATCAAGAGGTCCGGGGTTCGAATCCCGCCATGGGCATGGCAACTTTGTCTGCAGTAGAGAACTGTTCTACACGCAGTAAGGTTTGGGTGCAATGCTACACTGAATCTCGTCACTGAGCGTCGTACCACCCATGGCTCGCTAGTTCAAGCCGATGCTCGCACGTTTCACCGCAATACATACATAGCCAGATGGCATTGTGAGCTTTCTCCCTGCCATAATACTAGCAGCCACGATATAAGTGAAATACTCTTGAAAGCAGTGTTAAACCCCAGCTCATCTCAGATATGGTTCGAGGTTAGCATTTATTGGAAAGGTCAAACAACATGACCATATTCGGGTTGACATGTGCTTATTTGTCAACGGGTTCGAGATCATGATTTGCAATGCGGCATACATGTTGTAAGTATTTACGATTTTATCGGTGGAAATAAAGACAAACTTTACATAGCTATAGAATTATAACCAAAGGTCGCAATCTAATAATTTGTATATCATTGTGCAGCCAGACATCTCGTCTTCAATTCCGTATACAATTTTTTTTGTTTCGTATTTATGATATTATGAGGCCCGAATTAAAGACAACCTTGAAAGTAATAGAATAAAAACGAAAAATCGTAGAAAATTCATTCAAAGTCGCCGGTATGAATTAACCATTTGTGTACGGGTGCCGCGACTTGAATTTGTATTGAACACCCGTATATAGTCCGTTTTCGCGATATATTTCGTAAAACCGTACCGGAATCGCCGCCTGGAAATTCCGCCAGAAGAGCTAATTAGTGCCTAAGCCAAAATACTGCTGCAAGCTGGAGGGTCTGTAAATTCCACGACAGGGGCTAAAATGGGTAAAGTAGAAAATCGCAACCTAAGGGTTAATATCAAAGTTTCATTTATATTAACACCTGCTCAACATTGGTCGCAAATATAATATTATCTATTATAAACCATATGGATTGGAAAAATCATGTTCATATTTTCAATATGAGGAAATGTGCACATGTCACGCTTGCCTAGCAACTATTGTTTCACTGCAACTTTCCGTATTTCTTTGTCTGTGACGTCATGAAACAATGTCTGTGACGTCATTGTAGCTTACCATCACAAGAGAAGTGGGCCGTTCTCTGGGTATTTATTACACTTCAAAGTGTGTCGTATGACATTTACAAAACTCTTAAAAATTTGTGTATATAACTCTTGCTTGGACAATACAAAAATTTACGTTTCATATAAGTCATTTGACACACTTCCTATAATCAGGTTTTCTCTATATATAATTTTTTTTCGATAGTTGTATATATACTGCTTCTGATAAACAATGAACATGGACTCAATATATACAAATATGATAAATGACACTTTATAAATTTAATTATTATTTTGAAAATTATCATTAGAAATCTTAATATTTGAAATATTATAACATCAGAACTTTTGAATGAGACAAGTTCAATAATGCAAATGTGATTTAATCAAATAAATTAAAATTTTATCAACTTATTTTTTATCAACTTATTTTTTGTTCTCAACAATTAAATAATATTACTGAAGTTTCAAATCAAGATCAAACATTACATTTAACACCATTGTAATGTAAACCATCTTGAATAGTAAGAATGAAAACTTTTTAAACTACCTGTAACAGGCCAAAGTTTCCCCCTGGCCAAAGTTTCCCCGGGGAAAGTTTGGCCTAGGACAGACCTTCCCCGGGGAAACTTTAGCCTAGGCCAAACTTTCCCCCCCTAGGCTCAATCTTCCCCGGGGAAGGTTTGTCCTAGGCCAAACTTTCCCCACCCTTGATACTTTCTCACCTATGATTACATGGGTAGCACCTTTGCTAACATTTCATAACCTCCCTACTTCTTTTCTTATATACAATGGATGAGATTATGGTTATTTCTTCACCACCCTTTATTTTATTTTATTCTTAGATTAAATTACATGGGGGGAGGGGGGAGATTCTGGCCTAGCTAGGCTACTTCTTCCCCACCCTTGTTTTAATTTACAAGGGGGGAGATTCTGGCCTAGCTAGGCTACTTCTTCCCCACCCTTGTTTTTATATACAAGGGGGGAGATTCTGGCCTAGCTAGGCTACTTCTTCCCCACCCTTGTTTTTAAAGTAAAGGGGGGAGATTCTGGCCTAGCTAGGCTACTTCTTTCCCACCCTTGTTTTTAAAGTAAAGGGGGGAGATTCTGGCCTTGCTAGGCTACTTCTTCCCAACCCTTGTTTTTAAAGTAAAGGGGGGAGATTCTGGCCTAGCTAGGCTACTTCTTCCCCACCCTTGTTTTTATATACAAGGGGGGAGATTCTGGCCTAGCTAGGCTACTTCTTTCCCACCCTTGTTTTTAAAGTAAAGGGGGGAGATTCTGGCCTTGCTAGGCTACTTCTTCCCAACCCTTGTTTTTAAAGTAAAGGGGGGAGATTCTGGCCTAGCTAGGCTACTTCTTCCCCACCCTTGTTTTTATATACAAGGGGGGAGATTCTGGCCTAGCTAGGCTACTTCTTCCCCACCCTTGTTTTTATATACAAGGGGGGAGATTCTGGCCTAGCTAGGCTACATCTTCCCCACCCTTGTTTTTATATACAAGGGGGGAGATTCTGGCCTAGCTAGGCTACTTCTTCCCCACCCTTGTTTTTAAAGTAAAGGGGGGAAATTCTGGCCTAGCTAGGCTACTTCTTCCCCACCCTTGTTTTAATTTACAAGGGGGGAGATTCTGGCCTAGCTAGGCTACTTCTTCCCCACCCTTGTTTTTAAAGTAAAGGGGGGAGATTCTGGCCTAGCTAGGCTACTTTCTCCCCACCTTTGTTTTTATTTATAAGGGGGGAGATTCTGGCCTAGCTAGGCTATTTCTTCCCAACCTTTGTTTTCATTTACAAGGGGGGGGGGTGGGGGGGGGGGGGGGGGAGATTCTGGCCTAGCTAGGCTACTTCTTCCCCACCCTTGTTTTTATATACAAGGGGGGAGATTCTGGCCTAGCTAGGCTACTTCTTCCCCACCCTTGTTTTTAAAGTAAAGGGGGGAAATTCTGGCCTAGCTAGGCTACTTCTTCCCCACCCTTGTTTTAATTTACAAGGGGGGAGATTCTGGCCTAGCTAGGCTACTTCTTCCCCACCCTTGTTTTTATATACAAGGGGGGAGATTCTGGCCTAGCTAGGCTACTTCTTTCCCACCCTTGTTTTTAAAGTAAAGGGGGGGAGATTCTGGCCTAGCTAGGCTACTTCTCCTCCACCCAACCAAAATCTTTCAATTCCAAGACATTTATATATATATTTTCTGCATTAAATATTGATAAACAAGTTTCACAAACACTTTTCTGCATCAACTTTTGCAAAAAAATATTAAAATCCTATAATCATAATAAAAACAATGAGCATCTAAAATGTCAGTCAGTGATGTAACGAATTATAAAATTTTGATATTAATTTTTTTCTACGTTTGAAATAAATTAGAAATACCAACTGCCCCCTTTGCTGATGGCTTCTTCATGTCAGTAGTTTTAATCGAGGCCAGATTTGAATTGCTGTTAAAGTTTGATGCAATTTTGTGATCCTACTATGAAGCATATAACTTTTGATTGAGTCAGTGGTGTAACAATGATTACTTCCAAGTATGTACTTGTTCAATATGTACTGTTTTAAGTGAATTAATATTTATGAAACATCACCATTTATGTTTTGCGTTTAGTGGTTAGGAGCTCTATCGATCTGTTCATAAAAGTGTGAATGGGTCAGTGGTGTAACTGTCAGTGGTGTCACATGGCAAAAGTGTTGATGTTTTTAGTATTTTTGTAAAAACTTTTAATATCTAGTTGCTATTGAACCTTTCAAGTTAACAATTAAAATCACTAAAAATGTCTTAACAGGCCTCAAAGTAAAAAAAATTTCAAGGAGCCGATACGCTCCCAAAGTATTTTTCTAAGGAACAAAAGAAAAGTGCAAGGAGCACATATGAAATGAGATTTGCAAAAATCAACTGTAAATCAATGAATAGAAGTAGAAAATTGAAGCTAGCTAATATTCAATACCATTTTGAAGCGATTGTAATGGATGATGGTCAAATTAGGTGAAGTAACAGAATTTATTAACTAGATCCCAAATCTTGCGAAGGAGCATGTGTGCTCCTAAATCAAAATTACACGGAGCAAACTAAAAAAATTGGATGCTATTTCGAGGCCTGCTAAATGTTTGAGTCAGTGGAGTAACAAAATGATGTCAGTGGTGTAACAGTATTCTTTGAATTTGTACATTTTATCAATGCTAATGTGTTTCTGTTGTAAACTTTTAAAATCTGAGTGTTCTTTACTTCCTGTTGAAACATTGAAATCTATTAATTAGCAATTTAAGGCAATTAACTTGGGTTTATCTTCGGAATAAAAATCAAGGGAAATCAGTGGTGTAACAAACAATATCACTGGTGTGACTATAAAAAATGTCATTGGTGTCACGACATATTACAATAATTATGTTCATTTTATTGATTCTAATATATTTTAAATAACTTTTTATATCTAAATGTTCAGAATTTACCATTGAACCTTTAATGTGTTAAGTGGCAAATAAAAGCAATTAGGTCAAGAAAAATCAGTGGTGTAACATGCATAAGATTTAAATATTTTACATAACAAATTTTACAGTAAGACTGTCATATTCTATGCTGTTCTATTCTAATCTTTAAAATCAATGTGTAAAACATGTACATTCTTAACATATTCAGGAGCTTTGTGAAAAATATCAATTGTTACCATTTCATTTTTCTCACATATAAGTTAGACAAGGAGACAAGTTAAATCATGTTTAAAAAAAGAAATAATTTGTGGTTAATGACAAAAGAAGAAACTAACTTACCGAACATCAAAATGTGAAAAAATACTTTATTTGTGTAATACCAATGCATTATATTAAATATGTTTTTTTAAAGGCGCTCTAGCATGATTTTCTTACTGAAATAAAGTGCTCTTACCAAAATATTGATAAGTGTTATGAATGGCTAAATAATAATCTTTAGTCAATAAAAAAGAGATCTAAATCATGAGACCTACAAATCTACCTGAAGAGTTCCACACAATTGTCGCTTTGTACATTGCACCATTTTCTTACAATACAGATAAGCTTTTACTATTGATTCTACTTTTGGCTCATGTTATGAGATGTTTTATCCATCAACATACCCATATATTGTATAAACTTTAATAATAAATGACAAATTTGGGAAAACATATTATGCCAAATAAATACTACAGTGCCTTTAAATCAAAGGAAAATATACTTTGCAAATAAGTTTACAATATAATCATTATCACTTTTGTATAGTGATATACCTTTCTGAAAAGATGGTGATGTACAATAATAATATGGACAAGTACATTTTCTTAGAACTGCATAAAATGGACACTGTAATAAAAACTGAGGGTGGGGAAGAAGTATAGCCTAGCAAGGCCAGAATCTCCCCCCTTGTAAATAAAAACAAGGGTGGGGAAGAAGTAGCCTAGCCAGGCCAGAATCTCCCCCCTTGTATATAAAAACAAGGGTGGGGAAGAAGTAGCCTAGCTAGGCCAGAATCTCCCCCCTTGTAAATAAAAACAAGGGTGGGGAAGAAGTAGCCTAGCTAGGCCAGAATCTCCCCCCTTGTAAATAAAAACAAGGGTGGAGAAGAAGTAGCCTAGCTAGGCCAGAATCTCCCCCCTTGTATATAAAAACAAGGGTGGAGAAGAAGTAGCCTAGCTAGGCCAGAATCTCCCCCCTTGTATATAAAAACAAGGGTGGAGAAGAAGTAGCCTAGCTAGGCCAGAATCTCCCCCCTTGTATATAAAAACAAGGGTGGAGAAGAAGTAGCCTAGCTAGGCCAGAATCTCCCCCCTTGTATATAAAAACAAGGGTGGAGAAGAAGTAGCCTAGCTAGGCCAGAATCTCCCCCCTTGTAAATAAAAACAAGGGTGGGGAAGAAGTAGCCTAGCTAGGCCAGAATCTCCCCCCTTGTAAATAAAAACAAGGGTGGAGAAGAAGTAGCCTAGCTAGGCCAGAATCTCCCCCCTTGTATATAAAAACAAGGGTGGAGAAGAAGTAGCCTAGCTAGGCCAGAATCTCCCCCCTTGTAAATAAAAACAAGGGTGGAGAAGAAGTAGCCTAGCTAGGCCAGAATCTCCCCCCTTGTATATAAAAACAAGGGTGGGGAAGAAGTAGCCTAGCTAGGCCAGAATCTCCCCCCTTGTATATAAAAACAAGGGTGGGGAAGAAGTAGCCTAGCTAGGCCAGAATCTCCCCCCTTGTATATAAAAACAAGGGTGGGGAAGAAGTAGCCTAGCTAGGCCAGAATCTCCCCCCTTTAATTTAAAAACAAGGGTGGGGAAGAAGTAGCCTAGCTAGGCCAGAATCTCCCCCCTTGTATATAAAAACAAGGGTGGGGAAGAAGTAGCCTAGCTAGGCCAGAATCTCCCCCCTTGTAAATAAAAACAAGGGTGGGGAAGAAGTAGCCTAGCTAGGCCAGAATCTCCCCCCTTGTAAATAAAAACAAGGGTGGAGAAGAAGTAGCCTAGCTAGGCCAGAATCTCCCCCCTTGTATATAAAAACAAGGGTGGGGAAGAAGTAGCCTAGCTAGGCCAGAATCTCCCCCCTTGTAAATAAAAACAAGGGTGGGGAAGAAGTAGCCTAGCTAGGCCAGAATCTCCCCCCTTGTAAATAAAAACAAGGGTGGAGAAGAAGTAGCCTAGCTAGGCCAGAATCTCCCCCCTTGTATATAAAAACAAGGGTGGAGAAGAAGTAGCCTAGCTAGGCCAGAATCTCCCCCCTTGTAAATAAAAACAAGGGTGGGGAAGAAGTAGCCTAGCTAGGCCAGAATCTCCCCCCTTGTAAATAAAAACAAGGGTGGAGAAGAAGTAGCCTAGCTAGGCCAGAATCTCCCCCCTTGTATATAAAAACAAGGGTGGAGAAGAAGTAGCCTAGCTAGGCCAGAATCTCCCCCCTTGTAAATAAAAACAAGGGTGGAGAAGAAGTAGCCTAGCTAGGCCAGAATCTCCCCCCTTGTATATAAAAACAAGGGTGGGGAAGAAGTAGCCTAGCTAGGCCAGAATCTCCCCCCTTGTATATAAAAACAAGGGTGGGGAAGAAGTAGCCTAGCTAGGCCAGAATCTCCCCCCTTGTATATAAAAACAAGGGTGGGGAAGAAGTAGCCTAGCTAGGCCAGAATCTCCCCCCTTTAATTTAAAAACAAGGGTGGGGAAGAAGTAGCCTAGCTAGGCCAGAATCTCCCCCCTTTAATTTAAAAACAAGGGTGGGGAAGAAGTAGCCTAGCTAGGACAGAATATCCCCCCTGTTCATGGAAAAGAAAGGGTGGGGAAGGAAATAACAACCCTGTTTTAACAGGGGGGAAACTTTGGCCTAGGGGGGGAAACTTTGGGCTAGGCCAAACCTCCCCCGGGGTAAAAGTATCCTAGGACAAACCTTCCCCGGGGAAACTTTCAGCCTAGGCCATATACTCCCCGGGGAAAGTTTAGACCGGGGAAGAAATGGCCTGCTACACCGGTATCTTGATTTCATAAGAAATATATGCTGTTGTAAACAAATGTAACATTGATATAATTGGTATCACACTACCTGAAACAGTACAAATTCTTTTACTTCTTTTGGGAAAAGTCAACTGCAAGATGCGAAAATATCTATACAATTAATTAACAAATTTGATTCCATTTTAATTTCCTTGCATGTACAATACTTTGAAAAGTTTAGATAAACTTATGTTTAAAATTTTTGACGCTTAATTCATATCAAGTGAGTGGTCTGTGGAACACAACCCAACGTCTCCATTTGTAGCCGCAAGATGTTATTAATTTCACTGCTAGGTGACCAAATACAGTTCTGCTGACGTTTCCCTAACAACACAACAACTGTAATTTGGAAGTGCTTATTCCAGTACGCTCTTAATCATAGTTTTATGTTGGTTGGCATTTCAACAAATGGCTGACCTTTTATTCTCCACAAAATCCTTAATTATCCTAACATTTTAAAACACTTCTTTGTTTGTTTCAACATTAATATACTGTACAATTTCGGAAATTAGATGATGATTAGTTGCAGTGAATATTTAGTACTCTCAAATTCAGAGTAATTGTAGGTTAAAACTATTGTAATAGATTTGAAATGACAATGAATGATGTTAACCCTTGGCAGTAAGAGTTTGCTAAACGCCTATGGTGAGCAGGTGCATAGTGTATATTAAGGGTTAACTTTTCCTGCTAATTTCTTCAGAAGTCTCATTTTGAGTGGTCATTACTCACAGTTATTAATTGCAGCAATTTGATACAGTATTTGGTTAATTTTATCTCTATTATCGAAACACTCGCTCTCGAAATAATGTTCACCCTGGGATGTAATGGATAAAAATGACTGGAAAATTCGTTGCAGCTTCGTTGTGGAATGGCGTGAAGACATTTTGCAACTCTTGTTGTTACTGTGGACTTTGGTTTGTAACGTTGCCATTTTGTTTGCATGTTTGTTTTCGATAATTATATTATTACTGAATATGACAAAGATTTTTCATTTATTTTCTCTTTGTTTGCATTCATATCTTGCATCATGTTTAGAAAGATTGGATATGGTTTGGATTATTCTCTTTTCATTTATTGCTATAAATGAAGTTGTTTATAAAAAAAATATTTTTGTTTCCACATAACAGTGTTGATACTGTCAGTAACAACCCTATGTAAGATTAAGACATTGTACATTTGTTTGATAAAGTCAACTTTGGGTGTAGGGCAGGTGGTTTCTGGAGAAGGGGTTCGTCAGGAGATGGGGAGGGGGTTGTTGGGAAGGGGTTTGTAGAGAGGAGGGTTGTAGGGAGAAGTGGGCTCGATGCACCCAATGAGACACTTTAATTTCATGACTGAAAAGGTCGTCGTTGGTATATTTGGAGCTCATTTGGAGCAAGGGAGATAGATGCTCACCCTCAACCCACCCCTTGATCCTAGCATGTTGCACATAAAGTTGCAGACCAGACACTGGATCTAACAGCAGATTGAGCTGTGAGGACTAAATGTTAGCACAGATGACTAACCTTTGATGGATATATACAGCAGATTGAGCTGTGATGACTAAATGTTAGCACTGATGACTAACCTTGGACGGATATATACAGCACACAGCTGGCTGTATACCTACATTCATACTTACATACAACAATGTTTTCATGTAGATGTCCATGCTCCACTTGCTTCTAATATCGATAATCACTGGTTCTAGTTGATTGACTCTGTACACTTCAACAGATGGAGCTAAATTGGTAAATCAAGCTTGTCGAAATATCTGGAGTGATACATTCATTTTGATTTTATTCTGTCATGCAGAGAAAATGTTAATCATACAACACAATATCTTATTCTATCTCAATTTCTAACAAATCAAGTGGCTCAACAACTTTGTCTGCTGTAGTGAACTATCCTATTTGCATTTAGATCTGAGTGCAATGCTACACTGAATTTTAGCGCAGTACAACCCATGGTTCGCTAATTGCAGGCTATCTTACCACAATAATACCAATAGCTGTGATATAAGTTAAATATTCTTACGAAACATAATATTTACCTTTATCTTTCAATTTTGTTTATGTCATTTTGGTGATCAAGTTGATTGATTTTGTGTTTGAAAGTTCTTTTTCATCATATCAGATTAGTTTTTAGCTCATCAGGCCTAAAAGGCAAGATGGACTTACGGCGTCTGTCATCCGTTTACTTCTCACATTTTCGAAATTTTGTGGGGAGGAACCTTGCATTTAGGGATCTTATTTTGTACATTTTATTCCTCTCTCCCCCCACCCTCAAATAAGGGCGTGGCAGGCAGTTTCCGTAAAACCTTTAAACGACTTCTTCTCTGAAGCAAATTGGCATAGGAAGCTGAAATTTTCAGAAAAACGTCTTTATTACATGTAGATACAAGTTTGTTCACTTCAACTTGACTACCAATCATGGGCTTGACAGGGGATCCACCCTCAAATCTTTAACCAACTTCTTCTCCAAAACTATTTGATACAGAAAGCTAAATTTTCAGAATAACATCTTTATAACATATAGACTAAAGTTTGTTCATTTGGTTAAAATTGCTACTGAAATAAGGGCATGACGTGGTGTTAAACTGAAACCTTAAATTTTACTCCAGGAACTAGTAATGCTAAGACCCTAAAATTTGGAGAATATCATCTATCATTTTATGATGGAGACTAAGAATTATATTTTCTTCTTTTTATTCCTAAGGATACAAATTTTACAGATACAAACTAATGTTTGCTTCATTCAAACGTGTTACTCATTTGTGACATCAAATGTGTGCATGTCTGTGCCTTTAAATTACTATGTGTGAGCCATCCTTTAACAGCATTTTAACTGCATTTAATTTAATAAATCCCCTATCACTCAGTTGGTGATATTTGAATTAGCAATTACTACCTGTCAAGGCCTGTTTGTCTAACTAATAGTCATAAAGTTTTGTGACCTTTGGTTTAATGATAAAACTGTAAAGCATGCAAAAGGCTTATCAACAGAGCAAATGGCTCTATTTGTTAAGATCATCGATCTTAGATATGCAATCATTTATTTCCTGATGAGCTACAGAGCCAATGGCTCTATTTTTTCTTATCTTTTCTTATTTTGATAATTATAAAATCATTGACCTAATTTTTAGTTTTTACAAAAGCATTTGCTGTTTTAATGGCAATGAATATTTGAGAGATTTAAAATTTGATTATTATCATGTGTATAGACATGCCTTGACAAAATATTTGGATTTCGTCTTAATTTCAAGAGGTTGTAGCTTTTAATTTTACATTTGTGAATGGTTGTATGCATATTTCATCAGTAATGTTCTTTTACTTTTGTTTAGTGAATAATTTAAATTTTCTTGTTACAATTTCAACTTTGATGGATATCCCTTCTATATATTATCATTTATTACAAATGCATTAGTTCATTGCATCCCTGTATTATATCCCTGTATACCTCCCTCAACAGATATCAACAGTATATACTTCTTATCTTCACTCTCATTGCTCTGATCATCATTGTGATAATTTCATATCATTGTGCATGATAAGCATTGACCAGGCTGTATCCGTTGACAGTCTTTCAGCTAATCATTTTATGATGTTTTATGTCTGTAGCACCATAAATATATATAGAGGATTGTGTATGATTTGGTATTAAACAAGTGAAAGTCTTTCAGCTAACAGTTGGTGTCTTCTCTGTTCTCAAAAAGTTTTCAAAACAGTACCCAGGAGAAATTTTAATATAATGACTTACCAACCCTCCCTTCTAGATGAAGGTCTTACAGCCAGACAAACATTATGTCAATGAAGGGTCTGTCATTCTGTTAGGGTGGTACACACCCCTAGTGATGTTGACTAATACAGAAACTAACACTTCTAAAATATGAAAGTTCAATACAATTTAAAACGTACTCGATGAATAGCTTCTATAAACATCATAACATTTTTTCAGTTTGTTTATATAAATGTTCTCTAAAGATAAGGATATTGTCAAAAGCATTTAGGATTAATTCATTGCTTTGATATTTATCACAAGTCTTTTAAGGACAATCAACCCAGCATGTTAAAAACAATTTTAGACACTGCCACCACAGAGATAAAATACATTATTTACGTCTGAATATGTACGTTCCAACCTGGTATAATCAATCAAAACAAAAAAGTATTGTTATTGAATTATATTTGCTATCAAGTTGATTGTTATGAATGAGGATGTATACATTTAGTCACTTTAACCCATACCCTATTGAAAATTGTTACATGAATAAGCTCGTTTCAGGCCACATTAACTTTGCTATTATATTTTTTAATAACAATTTCCTTGATAATGATCTTATCAACACCAAAGATCAAAGATAGTTGATACACACATTATTCAAATCATCCCCAGGAACCAGTAATGCTAGAAAGCTCAATTCTGTCTCAGAGGGGATCTCCTTATACTTATACTTATTGCATAAAAATCCAAATTTTTAGAATATCAGAGGCAAGATTTAAGCTAAGATTTGTAAATTCCTTAAAATTAGGGCATGGCAAGGGATATTTAAAGTGAGTCCCTTTTGTAGATATGGTATTGTCAATATAGACAACAAAGAGCCCAATTTCATGTCTTCAGTGCCATAAATAAGGGAAATCGAGGCATTTAATTATATTCGACTGGCTTGCTACACAGCGTCGAATGGTGTAAATGAAAATGATATTGGGGTTTGAGAACAAATATATGTGAGTATTGGGTTACAATGTTCAAGGCATAGAGGTAACTGATTATGAGCTATTTGTTGCTTCTTTTAATGAACGTTAAGGAATAGAATGCTGAAATCTTGGGTACAGACATACCTCAACCAGCAGGCTATTATTGTTTGTTTGGTGAAGATTCATAACATTCTAATAAACCTATTATTTCATAAGTTTTCAAAGTAATATAGCCTTCAACCTATAAAGGTAATAAATCACCACGACTGATCAGCTACTGAGCCAATGGCTCAAATGGAATTTCTTATATCTGCTTAGACACATTAATTTAGATAAAGCTTAATTTCAACCCCTTTTTCAGAATGCACTTCAGATGACCAATGTATGAAATGTTTGGAAATGTTTTCAAATTTTCAGCCCAGTGAACAGTCGAGTATCATCATCAAACGTTAGCCGGCAGAGTACGCAGGACTACTGCAATGACTCGGTGGACGGCGTGTATGATAGCAACCCCAACCAGGAGATGCCGTCCTCCACCGCCCAGGCTCTCTGGCTCCGCGCCTATGATGGGGTCATCACACAGCTTACAGAGGTCAGTGTTATCATTATTCACACTGTCATGTCAACAATGCTATATGCTCATTTGTCAATGATGTTTCAACATTTGAAAACTTAGTTTCTGTGGTAAATGATGTTTCAAAAAGTTTTGGTTTCATTTCATGGGTGGAAGTATTATCCCTTGCTACAGTCTTCCACCTAGAGTAACACTGCAATACCTCACTGTCAAAGCCTATGGTAATTATTGCTGCAAGGAACTGTGTTACCAAACTGCCACGGTCTACCAACGTGAGTAACACAGTGATGTGGACTTATTAGCAAGCAAGACTAAGTTGGGGCTGCTACTTGTGCAGTTTCAATTGCCGCTGCCATGGCGTATTGGCTACAACTTTTTTCCAAGAAGGTTTTAAGAACTCATACATAACATTTTCTTTATGTGTTCACATTCAAGGTCGAAGGCCAAGGTCATGAATTCTGAAATCACTAAAAAAAATCCTTGTTACCTAGCTGCTGTCATGGCCTACAGCCTATTGACTTGTTACCCCTCTGTCATAACTTACCGCCCTGGGTAACATTATGCTATTGACTTGTTACCCTACTGTAAGGTAGCCGAGGTCAGCATTGCTATTGATTCTTCCCTCACTGTCATAGCCTTGGTCAACACTGTAATAAATTGTATTTCTCAACTGTCAGGGTCTGCCGCTTTGGCCAACATTGCTAAGGACTTGTTACCCCTCTGCCTTGAGTAACACTGCTTATTAACTTATTACACCACTTTCATGACCTATGGTATTAAGTAACATTGCAATGGACTTAATACCGCACTGTCATGACCTATGGTCTTGAGTTACACAGCAATGAATTGTGTTACCCCTCTGCCCCAGCTACCACCTCAGATAGCCCTGCTATGAACGTATTGCCCTCAACAAAGCTTCCAGATTCAATGTTCTACCCTAAAAAGTCTTTGCATATATCAAGGAAGTAAAATTCTTTGCATATATCAAGGAAGAAAAATTCTTTGCATATATCAAGGAAGAAAACTTCCGTCTTTTCCGATCGTAAGACATGATGAGATTTAAAACCTGCCTATTCAAGTAAACAAGGAACAATTCTTGCATAAATAATGCATAACTTAGTCAATCTAAACTTACAAATTCATGAGGTCTTCAGATCTCCATGAATTTCATCAATCCAAATATACATATTCTGTTGTTAGGCTTTCACATTCAGATTGTGTGACATATGAGCAACATAGGTTTGCCAGTTTCCATACAGACTGTCGTTTACCTGACATAAGTCAATTCAACTGTTAGTATCTATAAACCCACATACTACTGATTATACGGTTTGACTGTACTGTACCTACACAAGGAGACAGCTGGCACCATGCATATATATATATTTATATATTACCTTGCTTTACCTGGCTGTCTTAACAATGCATTGAATGATTGTCCTCCATGTTGCTTGTGTAGACGGCTATCACAGTCCTGTGATACATCAATACAATATTGAACCCAATCTCCACATCATGTAAAACATGCCCTTATTTCCTCCAGGCCAGTATGTTGATTGTCATTAAACCTGAAATTGAGCCAATATTCTGACCACCTGCTTTGTCGTAATGGTCATTTTCTGCCACTTGTCATGCTATCCATTGTTTGATTGGATGCAGGGAGGAATTGGATCTGTTTGACTTCATTGGTGTTTGTGATGGTTCTGGACAGTGTGTCTCATCTTGCAAGAGCTCCTCTTCTCTTAGTGAGATAAAAATATGTTGAATTTATTTGACTTTATTCTTTTTTGGATGGATTCTCACTGAAAATGACAACTTTCAAGTGAAAACCTGGATGCAAAACTTTGGGACATTTAACTTTTTATTTGGGAAATGAAGGATACACAATTTGAATGTTCTACCTCTGTGAAGTCAAACTATTGGAGGAGTCATTTGAAGAAGGGAGATAATTTTCTATTTAAGCACTGTCACCTCCAGTTTGATGGAATGCCAATAAAAATGAAGAAAAGTGGAAACTAAATCTCTCTCCATTCCCACATGGAAAACCAAAGGTTGACAATTAGTTTTGTTTGCTATTCATGCGGGTGCTCTATGACCATGGAGCCATGAATGTAACACAATGAACGCTTGATGTTTGTTTTTTTAATCATATAGATCATCTTCACATTGGTTGGTGTGTATATGTCTACAGGACAAGACAATGAAGCGGTCATACCCGCCAGGGATTTAGCAATTTTATTTGCATTAATTATTGCCCTGCATGATAAAATGTTTGAGTGCAATGCTACACTGGAATAATGAACACAATTTGCTAGTTGTATCCGATGCTTGTCAGTTTTACCACCTTGCTAAATTGCAATGAAATTGTTTGCTTCCTCCCATTCTGATCTGTCACTTTATTGAAGAGACGTTCTTAAACAAATCATGTTTGGTGTTGAAAATTCATATCAACTCACCTCCTTCAAGGGAAAAAAAAAGTTAGTTTGTCTTATTTTGGATGTCATATTCACCTTTGGACTTTAATATGTAAACCTAATGTAAGCAACTGACTAATACTCTTCAGAAGAAAGTTACGACCAAAGAGCAAGATGGTTCCTGGATCTCTACATTCTCAACTTTCACAATTCTGAAGTTACTCAATTTGACCAGCTGATAAAATAAATTGAAAATATCTATAATGTGATAAGTCAGCTGCAAACTGTGAAGGCTGTGTCATGAATCATGCTGTTGTTAACAGTCTTTTGAAAGTGTTGTAAAACATTTTTACAAATATTTTGTAAAGACACTTTGAATATGAGAGTCAATCAAAAACATGTTTATTTGTTTTAGTTTTTCATGTTGATCAAAAGTTAAAAGATCCAAAAGTTCCATATTGTGTCAAACTTTGTAAATCTGTGTTTTGAGGGAAATTCAGACTTTGGACATTATATAAGAAGTCATATAGAACACTGAATTGATCTGAAAACTGGACAACAGCTGACATAAACAGGACAATAAAGCTTCAGGAAGTTGTTCATACATGGATTTACCATAGCACGGTTGATGAAAATAATACACCAAGTTTTAGCATTGGATGATATACAGACGTGTGTGTTGTGTTGTGGCAGCAGCTGCAGAGTCTAACTACTCTATCTAGTCACAAGGTGCGCTGAAGTATCAATAAAACGCAAACAACTCATACCTTACATGTACCTTTCATCTGCTGGCAAAATTTGTCAGATTTCATAATGAGATGTCACCTATGTTGAGCATTCATTATATTTATCATCTGAGGATGGTGGATGTCTGATTTACTACTGTCCAGGGTCTAGTAGCAGTGATGGGAAATGTCCTGTATAAGATTGCTGGTGATCCTTCTGCATCACCTACAGGCAAACTGGTGAAAGAGAGATCAGATTCTTGTGAACTGGAGAAATCGAAACAGAGGAACATATTAACTTATCTTCCACAAATCCTGCGCAACATGTTGCCCGCTTCCAGGAGTGAGTCAGAGAATGGGGAAACTGTGGAAGAGGCGAAGGAGGATTTGAGTGAGGAAGCTGAAATTTTGGACTTGAATGACCTTCACATTGCCCCTGAATGTGACCAACATCTTGAGTGTCCTAAGGAACAGTTGGATAAAGGAGATGAGACCAACATGGTAGGGTTGCTGTTGATAATGATAATTATTATCTACGAGGGCAATCATATCGCGGGGTTTATATTTTCACACGATGCCCTAGGCCAAATATCACTTCATCTATGTTCAAATTGCAGCAACGGCTCGTAGCCAGCGTATGCTAGATTTTCATGTGTTTTTATATATTTAATGATTTGGTAATGTATAGAATATTATATTCATGTCTTTCATACTATATTTATGCGCTTCTGTCTTTAAATACTAATATTCAGGCACCCATGTCGTAAACATTGTGTGACATAGACGCTCAGATAATTTCCTCTATCTATTCCTTAAAGAAAAGTTCATAAGAAATTTAATTTTCAAGGCACTGTCAAAAGAGTATTGGTATAGTAATGAGCAGACGGCAAGGAACCAACATTTCCCTTCTTTCTCCCTTGTCAACTTCAGGTGTGGCAAGTTACATTATCTAGTCGGTCTCACTTGAGAGAAGTTTGTTAACAATCTCCCTTCATACTGAAGGTCCTGTAAACTTTTGGTTCATCAGGCGTCATCATACATGGCCTTTCTTCTGCTACTCATTCTCTATAAACTTTTGGGGAGGGTTAGCACAGTGGTTAGCGCGTTCAGTTTCGGATCAAGAGGTCTGGGGTTCAAATCCCGCCAGGAGCAAGGTAACTTTGTCTGCAGTAGCAAACTGTTCTAAAACAGTAAGGTTTAGGTGCAATGCTACATTGAATATCAGCGTAGTACCCATGGTTCACTAGTTCCAACCGTTGCTTGCAGGTTTCACCACAATACATAGCCACATGGCGTTGCAGGCTTTTTCCCTGCCATAATACTACCGGTAGCAGCCATGATAAAAGTGAAATACTCTTGCGTTAAACCCCAACTCACCTCACATCACCACCTATATAAACTGTTCGTATTTCATATCTCCTCCAGAAATCCTTTACTCTCAAACCTGAATTTTTTGGTGAAAATTATTTTTGCCTAGGTATTTCAAACATGTTTCAGCTTTTTTTTAAATTGTTTGGTGCCTGAGAAAAGCATTTGACATTTCCCCAAGTTTTAGGGCAAGTATATGGGCATAGAGTCCCAATGTGTGAGTCATAGAGATACCTGCCCAGGAGCTATTTACTTTACTTCTTGTAATCAACAAAAAGGACTAGAATACGGAAATGGTTATTGAGACACTTCAACAAGTAGATTATAATTACATGTTTGATCAAGATTCATTGCATATCATAATTATCTTTATTATTTCATAAGGTAGTCTTTTACCATATATAATAAACTAAGATTTGCATTTGACATCTTTGAATATCAAAAACATGAAAGGTTCATTATATAGACACACTTTTATAGAATTACTTTAAAAGGACCGTTCTATCTGGATATTTGTGGAAACGAAATTGCAGAGGATTAAAACACTGTCAAATTGAAAGATGACACAAGCGATATCTCCTGTGGATATCACAGTTTTGGATGATAAATTGTTTTTCTTCCAAAATGATACCTCATGAGTTTTTCTTATTTCAAACAATACTAAACAATATATATAGTTTACAAGAGGTCTCCATGCGAAATGTCTTTTTCAAAAGGTTAAGGGACTTGTGCATTTATTCAATCATCGAGTGTTAGTTCAAGATCATTACACAGTAAATGAACCAATTGAAAACTCATGAACTTTCGAAAAATCATCTGTGCAAATTAATTTCATTACTGTATTTTGAATCCGAGGCATCATATTGTAATAAATCTGTCTGTTTGTCTGTCTGTCTGTCTGTCTGTCTAAACAGGAGAATCCCCTCTTATTTTGTTTGTAAAAAAAATATCCCAACTGCATGACTGTTCCTTTTGAGAAGAGTATCCTCCATGTTTACAAAAATAATGGTATATATAAAATTATGCACACTCATATAAAGTAAAGATGCATGAAAGAAGGAATCCATTTTTTGACTCTCTTTAAGGGTCATCACCATTGTACACTGAACAGACAGACCAATTGTCAGGTATTGATTTACCTGTGTGGAGGTGTGATTGTAGTTTACCTGTACAAGCTGGTACAGGTGAGACAAGCTGGCCAGTTGACAGACAGACATTGACGTGCCTCATATGACTCAAACAGAGATGTCTCTGTGCATCCTGTATTTACAGTTCGGAGGTAAAATAATCTCTCCTACCAACAACTGATGTATTGCGGGTGTTGATAATCTCCACACCATCAAATAATCATTTTTACACACACAAAAAAGCCTGCTATAATTAGGTTTATAATGAAGTACCTGGGGTGTCTTAGCAAGGTCCATTTATTTTCAAAGATTAACATAGTTTTAGAAGAATGTAAGTTATATAGAAATAAACAAGACACTATGAAATCTTTGGTGTCTGTTCCTAGAAATTAATTGGAACTTGAGAAGTCGAGTATTTGCGATAGCCTTAAGCTAACTTCAGATACAAGATAAATATATGTAGACATGTATATTGAAACAATCACAGAAAAATTTATCAGAAAGAGAAGAAATTATGAAGCTAAGAAATGCTGATTATATGAATACAAAGAATAATTCTCTTTAAGAGTCAAACGTTTAGAAGTAAGAGAGATTTAATATCTATTTATGATTAATTTCATTTATGGAGTTAGAAATTGATTCTTTGTATGGATACTTTTCCTGTAAAAGTAATTATTTCTCGCTGTAGGGGTAGAAGATATGAGTGCTATATGTGCAGGTCAAGTAAGCTGGTTGTGAGGGGAGGATGGCTGGTTGATCCCCAGGGGCCTAGGCAACCGTGTCTATAGTCTTACTTAGACTCTGAAAAAAGTATATTTCTGAAAATAACAGCATTTTATCAAATATTGAAAAAGAGTCTGTAAAATGAGGCTCCTTTTCAAAAACAATTCATAGTCTAAGTGTTAGAAGCAGCGTTAAACCCTAACTCACCTCACTTCATCTCTAAGTGTTAGACTACCATGTCTGTAGCTACTGTAGATAACTGTTCTATGTGCAGGAAGGTTTTGGAGGCAATGCTACACTGAATTTCAAGACCGTACCCCCAACGCTACGCTAGTTTCAACTCATGCACACAGATTTTCTCTGCAATGTATGTAAAATATTTTTTAAAGTCTCTTTAAAACCCAAATCACCTGACCTCACCTCAACCAAGTGGCCTGATGTGCCTTTTGCTCTAAAGGAATACAAAATACAAAACCATTATTATACAATGTTGACTTAGGCCCCAAGAAAAGAGTTTGCATCCTGTCCATACCTATATTCAACAAGTATATTTTCATGAGACTTAGTGCACATGACAAACAATATGTACAATTGCTGTTTAGAGATTTCTGAAAATTCTTGGAGGTATATTTATCTTGCTTCTTGATTTAATTCTATCAAGAAAGTTTCATAATCATTGTTCACTATATTTAAATCCAAATACTCATCACAAACTTTTCCCAGGGGTGGGGGATATAACAGAAATTCTCTGCTTGTTGCATTTGGCCTTCAGGTAGCTAGTTTGTCCTTGATTGTTATCTACATGCTTATTTCTAACAGGAGAAATAAACATGAATTGCATTAACATAGGAATGCTGCCTTGGCTTTTGCACTATGTTGTTATTTTCATATTGATCACTATAAGAAGATATCGTTCATAAAGTAAATCAAACTTGCATCATCATGATTTGTACATATAAAGGAAGCGTAATTGTTTCCATGTTTTAAGAGATCTCGACAGCATGCTAGCTAAGCTTTTAGAATGCCAGGTTTATGAATCACGATCGCTGAGTTTACTCTGATAAATGTCAGCCGTATAATGTTTCAAGTCTACAGCTTATAGTTACTAAAATTAATTACAAAAATGCACATATATTACCGATATTCCTGTTACTTTGACCATTACCATGAATTTAAAAAACTGCTCACGTGGAGAGGGAGAATGTGTTAGAACTGTCAAGGTTGTATGTGAGCTCGTGTTAGCCTTGATGAATAACTTGGTCAGTTTTTTTCTTATTTCAAGTGATTGTGATAATTATTGAGTTTTAATGACAATTTCTCTCTTTTGTTATTGCTGGATGCCAAATGACAAGAGGAGTTTTGTGTGAATGAAAATCTGACTTACAAAATTGTTAAGACGTAACTGATTATTTGTACTTGAATAAATAGCATACTTTTAATAAAGAAATCCTACAAAGTTAACAAATCAAAAACATACTAAAATGTTTAACAAATTCATATTCAAATCATAATAAAAACATATGAGAGAAAAAATTAATTTGAATACTTATTAAAGAAACAACTGTTAATTATTTTAATAAACTTAACAAAATGTTTTACTGATGCACAATCTTTGATTTTTGCTGAAATGAAACACTTGAGCAGTAGAATGGTGAAAGACTTGAATACCATACCATTCTAAGTGGCCAATTTGCATTAATAACCAGGGTTAATGATGTCTTCCGTGATATAAGCAGCAACATTGGAACAAATTATTGGGGCCTCCAAACATACATCATCACTTTTTTGTCATGTTTCAAAATAACTTCTACGAACATGAAAATGCGTTACAACAATTTTGAGAAATCCAACTTCATAGGATTTATGACAATACTTTACCGACTAAAAGAGAGTTATAGGGTTATATTGAGGTATTTTTTATGGAAATAAAATTCTAGAGGATATATCTGTTTACACATATATGTTATTAATATATGCTTATTGTACAATCCAGGTGAAACATACTACTGAGGGTAATATTTCCCTGATTTAAATAATAAACACATTGAGAAGTATTTATAAATATTCTATCAATACATATGTTTTATTATTTTAAAAAATTAAAATTAATGAAAATACAGCAGTTTGTTTCATTAAATGTTAACTATGAAAAAAAGATGGCGGACAGTGGACCATATGATGAAGCATGCATATAAGAAACTTAGGTTATTAAGTTATTGAAAAAATACTAACATGTTGCATATAACTTGAATATGGATGGGGATAATGTCATTTGGAATGATATGAAATTATCTTTAAAACTGTTCCAGTATGTTCAATGCCTAAACTGGATCCGATGTTTGTAAAGTTTTAGGATAATAATTGCAACCGAAGAATGTTACTGCAAAATGTTGCTGTTAGTTACTTCCATTTTTTAGTTCATAAATGTGATGAAAGAAGTTTTAATGACTAATATTTAAGGGTATGATGACATTTGAAGATGAATATTCTAGGCCTAGATTTTTTTAAATATATATCGCCGCTAATGGCTGCAATATTGCCCAAGTGGCGTTAAACAATAACTCACTCACTCACTCACTTTTAAAATATAGGCTTCATGCTTTTTTTTAAAAGATGTTTGTGTTTAATATTACTTCAACTAAACTTTTCTTATGGAATCGAAGGAAGAACGTTTTTAACCATTTGAAATGTCAACTCAAGGAACAGACCATTTCTTATCATCTAATACTAGTTAGCGTGACTTGCAGGAAGCTGTTTCATCAATCTGATTGGTTGAAAACTTTCTTCCTTGTAGACCGTTGCTGTTAATTCCGCCTTCTACATTTTGAATGTCACTTCCAAAGATAGTATTTCTGTTGTTACACAGACAAGAGAAATTTGACACAGCATCTTAAGCCGGTAGTTCTATTGGAAACATTTATTTAGATGAAAGTTGAAAGACTTGGATTATTTCCTCAGGTTTTAGTGGGACAGTTTCACTTAATCTTCCTAATGCTTGAAGGCAATTAAGCAACATAAATTTGTTTCTTTGTATACTCAGGATATGTAATGGCATCAAATTTTTAATGTCTTAATGTGAAACCATTTACTGGATTCAGGAATAATCATAGGCTCCATAACTAGCAAAGGGAATAGTCAGAGGGTCAATATCTAGCAAAGGGAATAGTCAGAGGGTCCATATCTAGCAAAGGGAAAAGTCAGAGGGTCCATATCTAGCAAAGTGAATAGTCAGAGGGTCCATATCTAGCAAAGGGAATAGACAGAGGGTCCATATCTGGTAAAGGAAATAGTCAGAGGGTACATATCTAGCAAAGGGAATAGTCAGAGGGTCCATATCTAGCAAAGGGAATAGTCAGAGGGTCCATATCTAGCAAAGGGAATAGTCAGAGGGTCCATATCTGGTAAAGGGAATAGTCAGAGGTCCATATCTAGCAAAGGGAATAGTCAGAGGGTCCATATCTAGCAAAGGGGATACTCAGTGGGTAAGGTCCATAGCCGGCAATGGACTCAAAACTTTAGGAGTACATTGGGGCACCAGAGTTGCTATGGATTAGGTGACAGGCATATGGGTATCTGAGAAGGGTTAGGTAATAAGCATTGGATACCATAGTTATTAAGAATTGGGTAATAGGCATTGGATACCATAGTTATTAAGAATTGGGTAATAGGCATTGGATACCATAGTTATTAAGAATTGGGAAATAGGCATTGGGGTATCTAAGTAGGGTTAGATCATAAGCATTGGCATGGGGTACCAGAGCTGCCAAGAATTGGGTAATAGACTTTGGGGTATTGGAGTAGGATTTGGGTGCTCAAATAGGGAAGTCAGGACAATCATACGAAAATAGGAAAATTGGACTCATTCAAGTCTATACTATCTTTCTTGTCATGATGCAAATTTCCATGAGACAAGCTATTAATTTTGGTGCTGTTTTACTAAATGTCATACTATTGTGGCAGCATAAACATTGTTTCTGTTTGATATACATTAAGCAGATATAAATCCAAACCAATACTGTAAATGAAATGATCCTTATTATATTTTCATTTCGTCCTAAATAATTTCCCTTATGGCCTCATAAATATTTGACCTTTAATGTATCCATTTATATCCCGGATACACACTCTAATAAATGAACTGTGCATATATCCAAATTGTTGCTGTACTTTGACTAGCGAGTTATTTAGGTTAATTAACGAAAAGCTGAATTCAGCATGATGTTATGTCTAGACAGTTCAGATAAATTTTCATAAGCCTATTTAGTTCTCCCATGTTCCTTGA
This sequence comes from Gibbula magus, assembly GCA_936450465.1. Classification (NCBI taxonomy): domain Eukaryota; kingdom Metazoa; phylum Mollusca; class Gastropoda; order Trochida; family Trochidae; genus Gibbula; species Gibbula magus. Next base: position 22,052,108 of record OW388289.1, on the reverse strand, counting down.
CAATGTATTATACTTCCTCTGAACACAAAGCAATGTAATGTATCGAAACTCCATTTTATCTCTCCATTCAGAGCGATCTTTTGGCTTATTTGGCATCCATTTTAGAATATGAATCTCAGTTCTACTTATTCTTTCTAATGTATCAATAATTATTGGAAAATACATTTTCATTATTCTGTGTCTCTGTTTTCTTCAGTTTATTGTTTTCAAACTGGCATAGCATGAATTTTCATGCGTTATTTTATGGTCAGTTTTTTAAATTATTTTGTACCATTTTATAGAACCATTTTAAGTGATGTGTTTGACATCATGTATATAAATCCAGCTTATTATTAAAATACTTTGTCAAATCTGATAAAAAAAAAAAATTGAGGTGGAAAGTAAAAATGAAGGGAGTAGTTACACTGTTGCAGTTAGGAATTGCTACTATTACCAAAGAGGAAAAATAATCTAGTTAGTGGTATAATCTATACATAGCAACTGTATATTCAGTGATCAGTATAAGCATATTGTTATCCTGACATTTATGTGTAACTCTACCATACAGTAAATCTAGACCAGCTGTGGCAGTGATGCTTACACTGTTTTCTATCAGAGATATGACTCACTACAAGCCCTATAACTCCTGATTTTGAGGTTTATCAAGATGTTATATATCTTCTAAAGTCCTGTCAATGTAATTAATAGCTGTATGAGTGATGTTAGATGTAACCCCTTAAAAAGCACCCCAACATTCTTTTGATATTTTGAAAAATATATCCAGGTAATTTTAATCTGATAGTTAAATAACATTGGAATAGTTCAGTTTTATCCAACATTTATTCATCTTAATATGCACAGCTGCTAGGTTTATATACATTATTATAATTTGGCATTCAATGGTCTACATGATTATTATTCCACCAGTATGTAATACCGTAGGATATAGTCCTTGCCCTGTCCGTCTGTCTGTCCATCGATCCGTCCTTCCGTCCGTAATCATTTCGTTTCCGGAGCAGAACTCTAAAACCATTCATATCTTTATATCTTTCTGAAACTTCCCATGTGTATAACCCTACTACTGAAGTGGTGCCTTTTGATATTTTGATTTCTGAAAAAATTTTTTTTTCCATTTCCATAGAAACGTGTTGGAACTTTCTTCAGAGATAGGTATGCTTCCGGGGCAGAACTCCAAAACCCTTCATCATACCTGAAACTCTGCATGTCCATAACCAACTAACTAAAGTACAGTTGCGGTTACAGTTATCTGTTTAAGATGTGTTTTACAAATTATGTGGGACCGGTGGGATCTGTCATTTTCTGATGACTCTTGTTGAAATAGTGTTTCAAAGAATTTCTTTCCATATTTTGCAAAAATGGAAATAATAAACATTATTGATGAGATAGTTAATCTAAATGATTTCGATATGGTAACAGAACGTTACAAGTGCAGTAATTTGTATTCCACAGGTGACACTTAATCTAAATGTCCACAAAATTTATGTCACAATCATTTCCTCTATGAGAGTATCTTGGACTGATCCTCCCATTATAATGAATTAGACCGAACATGTTGTGATTAACTTCCTTTGTTATTGGAGCATTACACTCGTACTCAAAAACACTTGACCTCTACCTTAAACATCTTTATGATATAACATTTTCCACAGTCTCTTGAATTTCCTGAAGATTGAATTTTATTAATTTGTACCACTGAAGAGTCCTGTGTAATGTAAGAACGACAGCTCTGGCTTCAAGCGACACACCAGAAGAGCAGATCATGTTTCTAGATGAAATGTTCATGATGAATCTGCGTAGGACCAAGGTCGCTGTTATTGCCATATAGCGAGCTCTATTTCATTGGCTACTCATCTCTGTCTCTTGTGACAAGACCAATGTCATGAAATGTCGACAGGTCTAGATTGGTGAACAACAAACTTTCATTACTCAGATTAAGTCTCAGTTGGCTTTTCTCAGATTGAGTACTTCGGGACTAAATCACTTTCTGATATCCTACTACTGCCAGGCAAAACCTGTCTATTATATGTGTCAAATTTCAAATGCAGTTGGGCATCTTTCTTACGTTTAGTGTTTGGAATGGATCAAGTGTGTCGGGACTTTTGTGTGTTTCATTTATGAATTTTTTCAGAAACATATTTATAAGTATTTATGAATCAATGAAGTTTTTATCTCTTGTATGTGAAAGGAAGACATCTATTATGAAACATCCTGGAGGGTGGTACAGTGGACAGAATGACAATAACCATAAACTATTCTGATAAGTGTGACAATTATTTCACATTATTGGTATAAATTTCCATCAGTACGGCGTGGTATCAATCTGGCGGGTGTGACAGAGCCATATCTGAGCACTTCACTGTGGGATAATTATGTCGGTTCTACTGTAATTAGATCACTCTGTGGATTCTCTCTGTGATTTTCATAACGGTTTGAACATTCTCCCGTCAAGGAGACACTGTGTCATGTGCTCACCTTCACTAGCGTCAGTGCTACCTGGAGAATGCTAACGACATGTCGTCACACCAGAAATCTGAGTCGACAAGGTAGGAGTGTCGTCAAGACTGTTGATACAGTGTGATCGCCTGATCTTTAACATTCATGCGTAGCTGCTGGCTGCAAGTCTGAACTTCTCCTTGTGGAAGGATTGCTTCTTTCCAATTGATTCAGGAATTCTGTGTAGTGTTAAAATCAACACATACTTGTATATCTGAGGTTACCTGTTGGAAGGTTTCGTGGATTGTGCAGCAGGATTGGGGACCGAGGAATTATCTGTCAGACCTGGAGAGTTTCAACAAAGTAAAACTCAACAATTGTTTCATCTTTGTTTTCCAGATTTATCAATTAGATCCTTGGTGCGAGTAAAGTGTGTCAGAAAATTCCATATAGATTTTTTTCTGCTGAAGATACAATTTGACAAGAATTTATCTAAAGTGAGAAAAATATTGAGAATGTTCACTTTCATTGAGGACATGAGTTCGGGTTCATGGAGTTGAGTGTTCAGGCTTCACTTCCTAGTTTAGATATCATAGTTAGTTTTTTACATCACAATGGGAGGAGTTGTAGAGAAAGTTCACCCGGAGGAGAGTAGCGCTCCACCCAATATGGCAGAAAAAGCAGAGGCCGAGTGGGTCTACCAATCTGATGAAGATAATATCGCTTGTAGACCTGTCAATCTTGACCTTTATCGTCAAAACTCTGCAAAATTTGAAGCCAAAACATGGCGGCGGACAATGAGTAGACATGCTCATCCCTCTTGGCAGAAACGAAGACAACAGCTTGTGGCGGGCGAGGCCATTGAAGAAGAACTTCTTACACCTTCTTCAGTAGAAGATTCTGAGAATAAAAGCGAAGATAGTAACCAGGATTTGGATTCTGATTTTGCGTCTTTGAGAAATCTGGACGATGCCGCCAGTTATACTTCAGATAGTTCCTCACAGATTCGTCTCATGAGAACCAAAACTGTGGCAGTTTGTCAACATGTCAAAGGTCAAGGTCATCGAATTTGGTCTCGTGAATTAGGATATAATCTTGCGGAGGTAAGAATCAATGAATTGTCATATTTTTTTTTTTGCATTTGAAGCTGAAAATATACCGTTTTCATTTGAGTTGGTTGTTTTCTAATTGACATATTGCTATTGATAAACATATTTTGACATTCTGGTGTTGTCCAAGGTCCGACCTCAGCTCTATGTGATTTTATTGAAGTTTTGAATATGGAAATGGTTTAATGCATCGTTGTAGGCCCAAGCATTCTGTAAACTTGAAAATGAACTATCCATAGTGAAGAAAAGCACGACAAAATTCCACTCAAAACCTTGGATTTCTCAAATATTCCACTTCTAAATGCCCTTCATAGATGGTATCCATAGTTGGTTTCAAGGTCATTTCCAAAATGACATAAGCAAAATAGAAAGGCCTTGGTGTTATGTATCGTCTACAGACGTGCCTACATACATACATAGATCATCTTGTCTTTTAACATGTCTATGATTCACATGACATTTAAATAGCTGTTGACTCATAAAACATGATTTTTTCATTGGAGAGTTTGTATTTTTGTACTTAGCTTGCAATTTTAGAGTGTGGGGGCATCCAGAGATGGGGTCATAATAATAATATGTATTTTTATGCCCAAAGTTGGCAAGGGATACTGGAATGGACTCCGCCCATCTGTCCATTTGTTCATTTGCTTCTTTTGTTCTTTCATCTCAAAATTGTTCCTGGAGCAGAAATCAAAAACCATTAGACATAGCTCAATGGTCATCATGTGTAGATGTGCTTTTTGGTATTTTCAACTTCTTCAGTTTTGAAAAAAATGGAAATGCAAATTGGGACTTTCATTTCCAGAGCAGAACTCAATACCGGTGTAAGGTCCCAGATTATACCCACCTTCAAAGTATACCCGGGTAGATTATGGGAGCTCCCAGACTCTACCCTGGGGGTAGATTCCGGGAGCTCCCAGACTATACCCCGGGGGTAGATTCTGGGAAAAGGGGGTACATTCTGGGAGCTCCGAGAATCTACCCCGGGGTATAATCTGGGAGCTCCCAGAATCTACACGGGTATACTTTGAAGGGGGGGTATATTTTCAGACTTTACACCGGTACAGCTCAACGAACAATCATCATGTGTAGATGTGCCTTTTGGGGTAAATGGGTCCATGATTTTTCTCATTTGTCTGTTTCAATGGAGTAAAAAAAACTAAACTTTTTTCGAACTTGGCGGGGCTGTAGCCGACTCTGTTATAGTTCACCAATCAATCCAAAAGAGCTCCAAATACACCTCATGCATTGCTTGATGAAGGTGATGATTGACAGATGATAACTTGATTCCCAGATTTGGGGTATCTCTTCTAATGAACAGATGTAAGATCTGCTGATGATGTAGAGATTAGTGAATGATGGTTGGTAATCACTGCTAGTATTATCAAATATGTGTCATTTTAGTTTTGACAGGTTGATATCAATTGGATATGTGGATCATAATGATGATATATTAAAATAATATAATTTTTATGTTTCTATACACATAGATTTCTTTAACATAAAGAGAAGTGCTTGATGTCTTGACTCTCAGTAGTGTTTACAATAAGATAACTCCATGTATATCGATGACACATTCGTTAACGCCCTCCTATTAATGATGAATTGGTGTTATTATACTCTGTTAATAATGCTTCTTTGTGTTAGTTAATCTACACTGTTGTATGAAATAGCAGTTTTCAATTATTTACTTTTTTTTAATAATTATTAAGTATAATCAAACTTTAAAAAAAAATCATTTGAAGGAATTGAAACAGTGATATGCAAAGTCATATGATCTAAAGATTGAACTATGTGAAAATATGTGTTACCAAAAATGTGAGAGGTGACAGTCATGGCTATGTTCAGTATCAGAGTTTGAAGCATATTAGCCTCACACATTAGCTAGTTGTTCCATCATTCTGGATAGTCTTCAGCCCGTGGTTATTTGTGATGAATGTAAGGAAAAGTAACATTTTGATCCAGGTTAATTATGTTCGGTGTCATATGAACAGAATTTTATTTCGTATTAGCACGTCATGGCCTACAGTACTATACAAGTAAAAAGATACAGTCGCGTATCATGTTACATTCAAATTTGCATATAAATTAAATATATTTCTCAAAATCATTTTTAATAATTTTAACATTTACAGTACAAAAAGGCTATACGCATTGTGATGGGATGTAATATAATATTTTTTTACAAAGAGCTGAATATTTATCACAAACAAATTCTAATGCATCAATGTTGCAAACTTACACACTGAGTTACTCATATCTACTTAAAATAGATATTTACTCTCAGATTTTGAAAACAAATTGTGCATCTAAATTTACAGAACGACCAGATTAGAGATATATCATTAACTGGAGAATATTACTGTCATGCTCTAAAGATTACTATAATATCTGAAAAAGTGATTTGTATTGAAAATATTAAAAGCTAGGAACCTTTGCTTTTGAAGCTTGTGATTAATACTGAGCCTGTCTTTGACCACATACCAAATACTATAAAGTGACAGATTTAAAACATATATCATTATATGATATTGGCTCAATGAGACTGTTAATAATGTTAGGTCTCATTAACACATGTTTTATTGCTGTATAAATGTATCATTAACTGCTGACTTGTCATCACCAGATGAGCTTAATGTCTCCTCACATGACAACGTTAGTTAGTGTGTTCCTGTCCCCATATTGCTCATGAGTTTACTTCCTGGTGACATGTGTCTCCTCACATGACAGCGTTAGTTAGTGCGTTCCTGTCCCCATATTGCTCATGAGTTTACTGCCTGGTGACATGTGTCTCATCACATGACAACGTTTGTTAGTGTGTTCCTGTCCCCATATTGCTCATGAGTTTACTTCCTGGTGACATGTGTCTCCTCACATGACAGCGTTTGTTAGTGTGTTCCTGTCCCCATATTGCTCATGAGTTTACTGCCTGGTGACATGTGTCTCATCACATGACAGCGTTTGTTAGTGTGTTCCTGTCCCCATATTGCTCATGAGTTTACTGCCTGGTGACATGTGTCTCATCACATGACAGCGTTTGTTAGTGTGTTCCTGTCCCCATATTGCTCATGAGTTTACTTCCTGGTGACATGTGTCTCCTCACAAGACAGCGTTTGTTAGTGTGTTCCTGTCCCCATATTGCTCATGAGTTTACTTCCTGGTGACATGTGTCTCCTCACATGACAGCGTTAGTTAGTGCGTTCCTGTCCCCATATTGCTCATGAGTTTACTGCCTGGTGACATGTGTCTCATCACATGACAACGTTTGTTAGTGTGTTCCTGTCCCCATATTGCTCATGAGTTTACTTCCTGGTGACATGTGTCTCCTCACATGACAGCGTTTGTTAGTGTGTTCCTGTCCCCATATTGCTCATGAGTTTACTGCCTGGTGACATGTGTCTCATCACATGACAGCGTTTGTTAGTGTGTTCCTGTCCCCATATTGCTCATGAGTTTACTGCCTGGTGACATGTGTCTTATCACATGACAGCGTTTGTTAGTGTGTTCCTGTCCCCATATTGCTCATGAGTTTACTTCCTGGTGACATGTGTCTCCTCACAAGACAGCGTTAGTTAGTGTGTTCCTGTCCCCATATTGCTCATGAGTTTTCTTCCTGGTGACATGTGTCTCATCACAAGACAGCGTTTGTTAGCGTGTTCCTGTCCCCATATTGCTCATGAGTTTACTTCCTGGTGACATGTGTCTCCTCACATGACAGCGTTTGTTAGTGTGTTCCTGTCCCCATATTGCTCATGAGTTTACTTCCTGGTGACATGTGTCTCCTCACATGACAGCGTGTTCCTGTCCCCACATTGCCAATGCATCAGTGTTAAAGAATAGCCTTTCGGCTAGTTCAGTTGGTTAGCATTTTCAGCGTTTTAATGGCCTCCCTGCCGTGTAATTCATGGACAAATAGGTATCTAAACACTGCAGTGCCTATTTTAAGAATTGATGTGTGCCTCTGAATCATTTATTTCAGCGATATATTGTTTTCCATCTTTCTGTCTCTCTGTCTGTACTTTTGTATGAAAAACTTTACCCATGGTCATAACTTTTGATTGGTGGTAAGTGATAGGCCTTCACATGTGCATCCATTGTGAAGAGATATTTCATGCAAGGTAAAAAATCTTTGACCTTTTTATCTTGACCTTACCTCACTTTGCATTCTCAACAAACATTGCAATGGCTAGTGATATGCACTTTTGAGACCTAACCATAGTCAATTCTCATTGGGAATTAGTACTTTGTGATCTTTGATATTTAATTCCAAACGATGCTTGGATATCTGGGGGCATCAGTGGTTAACAAGCACGTCTTGTTTAAAATTTAAATTTTCGAGCGAGAGAAATGGAGATGGTAATTTATTTTCAAATCAAGGCGTTACACATCTTCACCTTATTCAGAATGCAACCATACAAGAAACATGATATCATAATATTATCTTGTAACCGTCTAACCAGAATTACATGACATACACAGCTCAAAGGCATCATATGATAACTATGTACGTCACATGTTTGAGTTTAAAGATAAAACAGTGCGCCATGATATCTGTATACTTACTGTGCTGTGTTGTGTTGCAGAGCGGATCACTGATGGGGGGAGACGGGGAGTACGGGGACGAGGACTACCGCAACAAATACTCTTGGTCTCACCACGCCAACGGAGGGTAAGATACGCAACATAGCAGATAATAATATAGTGTATTACATTTTCAACAGTGATATACAGCATTTAATGAAATAAGAGTGAATTGGTCTTTCTAGTGAGTGAACATGTCCTTGTACTCAGTGAAATAACACTTTGAGTTGAGATCCTAGAAATCCTATGATATGTTCCTATGATATGATCAATGAAGTGCTATGAAATGTTCCTGATAATTCCTATGGTGTGTTCATATGATATGTTCTTATGGTGTGTTGCTTTGATATGTTCCAACGATGAGTATCTTCTTGCAGACCTCCAGAGCACAACCCGTTCTACACCAGTATAGACAGCATGCCGGAGATCAAGCCCCGCCGCAAGTCCATCCCGCTCGTTAGCGATTTGGTAAGTGCAAACCACTATCAAACTTTCTCACTCAGTAAGGAGGTTGCACTGCCTTTCAAACTATAGCTTGGATCAGGTTAACAATATTTTTGAATTACAACAAGCATGGACGTCTCATCATAGCTGGGAATCATTTGAGATGTATGTTACAAGAATTCAGCAATTGCACTTGTCTTCATTTCTCTGAATGTAAAATATTAGTCAGGGAAATTTGAAAGTTATTTTTGTTTTCAATCTGTTGATAAAATGCAGATTGATAAATTTATTAAAATTCTTTGTTTCTCAGTATGTCTTACTTATTTCTCGATTTATTGCTTGATCTAAGTATCAATAAGCCGATTATTATAAGGCTTCCAAGTGTTTATAACCTCTATTATACTGTATCCTCTAATGCTTCACAATTATATAGCATGTAGCACTTTAACATTTTGTATTCTAAGATTATAAGTAATTTGATACTTTGTGAAGACTACCCATTGCTGTTCCATAGATTTCACATTTGTCTTGTACAAGTAACGTAATATCTTTCCTATCAGTCCAATAAAATTCTTAGTGAATGAGGAGTGTTTAAGGGATGAGTTGCCATATCGTTTTCAAGTCATTGTCTTGTAATACAGAGGTCATTTGTGATGAATATTGGTCCTTGAATTCATCATTCATGAATTCATGAGGATCATTTATTTAATGTAAACCTGAGCCTTAGAAAACATTTTGAACCCGTTATGAGGATGTGAAGTTATGTTTCCAATCATTTATCCATCATGAGAACTTTATCTTTTCTAGTGTTTGGACCAATCCTATTATGACAAATGATGTGCTATTTTCTAAGAAATTCAAAACTTTGTAAAGACATTAACGATATTGAGAAGACAAGGATTTTATGGATGATCAACTTCTTTTTTTTCTTCACACTTGCGACATGTCAATGTAGAACCTTATACTGTTTCAAGCATGTAGATCATACTCAACATCCTTGTCTTACTACCAACTTCTAGAATGCCTCTCAACAGTTTATAAACGACATTGAGGATATTTATTATTTTCTGGAAGATTTGACGGAAGATAATATAGTACTGCACAGTGTATGTGGAGTGTAGGTATAAGATGTGTCCCGAGATATACTTATCCATTGTTTTCTTTCATACTGGACAGGTGTTAAAGGTAGATCTCACCTGCTGCAGTCACCACTCTACACACTGCAGTGGATGTGTTAGAGCAGAGTCACTCGCTGTGCTGGGTAGAATTTAACCCTTTTTGCCAGCCTGAGCGGCACACTTTTGTGTTGTTGGCAGTGCAAGGGTTAAATGTTAAAACATTGGCTCTACTCTTAACAGGCTATGGAACATTCCTTGAATAGTCTGTTCATGTTGAAGCAATGACAATGGACTGTGACAAGGAAATCCACTTGGTCAACTGGCATTACTGTAGTTTTTGCATCAACAGGTTTAACTTTCCCCCTGCTTTGGGCTACTAAAGTTGCTGAGTATGTAAATCAGCTTGTTAAGAGTTTGAATTTGAAATGCAAGCTTTGAACTACCCATCATCAGTGATGTGACTCTGTTCCCTTCTCTCTAGTCAGTCGTACTGTAGGATTTCTTTATACTCCGATAGTCCTGGAGGGCTCAAGACATGAACAAAGATAAATATTTGAAACTGAACAATCAATCTCATTGACGTATATCGAAAGTAGCCAAGAAAATGTCAATGTTTACTGATGTAGTTACGGAATTTTTTATTTTGTCTTCAGAGCAACTTGAGGCCTCCAATCGATTATCTTCTTTGAAATCTTTTTGTTGTTTTTTTTTAAAGTAGAATTTGTTTTGGAGTTTAAAAAAATATTTTGACTGCATTTCATTACTAATTGCCACAGTAGTTGAATTTGTTTCTGCAATTATCTGTGTACTGGAGTGCAGGGACTGTGTAGATTTTAGGTTGTTTTTATCAGATATATCTTTTTGAAGATATTGAAAATTAACAATGAACAAGTATGAACTGAATCTGGAGTAAATCTGTAGTACATGATGTACCTCAATCTACTAACACCACCATAATATAGTTGTTTTGCACAATTATTGAAACGTAATCTTGATTTAAATATAGAGTAATTAGTTATACCACAAAAGCATGCACTAACATACACACTTAGAAACACACAAGTAACACATTTTAAGACATTGACAGGTAGATTATTTCATATATTTTTCTAATTTAGCATTTATCAGAAGAAATCAGAAAATAATGACTTCACCTAGCCGTTGGACAATTGGAACTAAATGTCAAACAGAAGTTTTATTTATATTCGTGATAATTAGTTCGACTCATATATCATATGATAAATGATACTTATTCAGTTGAAAAGAAGTTCAACTAAATCAATATTAACATAGATTTTATGATAATGCATTAGTTTGTCAAATTAAACTTATATTGATAATAGTAAATTTTGGATACTTTAGACCAACACTTTATCTGAAATCCTTTTTGACCATTCCCTCCCCACAGAGTTTCCTTCACTAGTATCTTACTTCAATAACTGTGCTACCATATTTGATGGTTCTCACACAAAAAAATAGCAGTGGAAATTAGCAACTCTCCTTGTCTCTATCCCATTATAAAACATCTTAAGTTTTCGACTGAGCTGTACCTTGTAAGAAATATGTGCACGCCACATGATGGGAACTAGATGATTATAGGATCAAGAACGTATGGAATGTAAACTTCACTACTTGCACTACTAACTTTGATCAGAATTTTCTATTGCTCACACATGAAACTGGTATGAACACAGAGGGTAGGTGGGAAAGTTTGATTTGAGTGACTTCTGTAGGGAAGGGAATGGTTGTTCCTGGGTTTGAAGTACTTTGGTCAGTGCGGTAAAACAAGTTTGAAAACGGACCAGCACTGCTAATTTGTGGATTAGATTTAGATAATTAGATAATGAAATAATTGTTTGATGATATTTTCATTACAACCCATCTTAGTCATAAAAAAATATATTGTGGCTTGACATGAGGATACTATTTCAAACAATAACCAGTGCCTTCATGTCTTTGGGTTAGGTTTTAACTGAAATTCACTTTACTTAGATAAATATGCATCAATGTTATGTTTCAAAATGTAACATTCATGTGACACATAATGTAGCTAGGTAGTGACTAGTCTACTAAACCAGTCATCATTAGTGCAAACACAATATTAAAAGAAAAATTACGAAGGCACAGTTACAATGTTCTGTGTACCAGTAAAAGGCAGTAACATTAAATATCCAAAAGTAAGTAAAACTAATTTTGCTATTCAATATATTTTATTATAAACTGATAACTTATTATTTTACTGTACCATATGTTTACAAACAAATTCTTTTGTTAAAATTGGCGAAGTTTAGGATAATCCTAAATTTCAGATTCATTAATTAGTTTTTAAACTTTTTTGTTCAAGTTGAGCTTTATATGGTTTTATGTCATATGTAAACAACCCCTTGGACATCTCAATGTTGATATTGCAGAAAATGTGAGTTTCTGTTTCCATGGCAACATTTGAGTGATGATTGATGCTATGTATTTTACAACGAGAAATTCCCTTGCAGTTACGCACAGTTATGCGGGCTGAGGCGGGGCTACTGAAGAGTAAAGTAAATATGTTTCTCCCTTGATGAACTAGCTATTTTAGTTTCAGTAGAGTTGCGATTAAATTCCTGTTTGTTTTTGCATGACATCGCACGAAGATGACCAGTTATCTCCCTTAGATGTGAACTAGAACGTAGAAGTTTATACGAGTTGACACCACACATCTCAGCGTGTGATGTTCGTTTCATAACTTATTTAGTAGATTGACGAGGCGTTATATTTTGCATGAATTTATGTGAGTGCTAATATGTCCTGGCTTGTCAAATATATATTTATATATAATATAGTTTTTGTCAAAGTTGCATCTGAAGTTAGAATAGATTTCAATTTTGAGAATGATGAATGTATACCATTTTAATGATATTTGTTTTATCATTGATATATTGAATATTTGGATTTTAATAATTTTTCATTTAAGCGAAGGAGAGAGTATTAATTTAAACTGAAAACATCAATCAGATGATAAGACAAATTTGTTTTGTAACACAGGAGTTGGTGAATTGTCACATTTATTGCTATTCAGGTTTTCTTCAAAGGGAAGTCTCTTATAAAAATTGAGATTGACATTTTATATTTGCTATCACTTACACTACTTTGAGCAAATGACCATCAGATAAGGCATGATAGTAGTGCCCATTACTTTATGTATTTATACTACAGTCAAATTAAATTTAATTTGTTCTTTGAAACATGAATGACATGCTGATTGCACTGAAGACAATATTGCTAGACTAGGAGCCCAAGGGAAAGCCAGTTCTGTAATTTCTACTTTAACATTTGTGTACTTATAAGTGAGCCTACTTGGTTTATATTGTTAAATGTTAATAAGTGCATTAAGAATAATAGACCTGATATATGCTGAAAAGTAAATAGTAATTTAACGCTTTTTTCTAGATGTGATAGTTACATAACAATAGATTAACATTTTTGTAAAGGTTAGGGTAGTATAAATTGTAGAATAATAGCAATTTTTACAGCAAAATGGTAAAATAATACTTAGTAGATAAATGTTACATACTGTTTGATCTCCATTTTAACCTTTTCAATTTGTTGTTTCATTTTCATGACAGAAAATGTTTATAAGTTGTTATCAATGCCCTGCATCCCCCCCACTCCCCCCTCCCCCTGAAAAACAAAAATAGATGATCATTTTGTGAATTAAATTCCTCATTCTTTGATATTTGGTTATATTTTAAATCACCATTATTGAACAAAAGGAGATTTATATTCAATATTTATTGTTAAATATAATTCAAAATAGGTTTTCAAAGTTGACTATTTTATTGTCCGTGTTCAATTAAATAGCTTAGTAGGCAAGAACAGCTTAAAGCATGGGCCATCGTCTGTTGTGCTTCAGGCGTCATCTGTAAGCTAATCACATTTTCAGTTGCTCAACGTACCAGAATCTCTGCACCCCCAAAGCTGAAATTTTGTGGGAAGGTACCTTGCATCTAAGGGATCAAAGTTTGTACATTTGTTCCTGACCATTCCCCGCGAATGTTAGACCATTTCTTCTCCAAAACCAGTTTTCATAGGAAGCTCACAGTTTCAGAATAACATCTTTTTAACATTTTTATACCCCCGCTATGAAGTAAGCGGGGGTATATAGCGGTCATTCCTTCCGTCCGTTGGTCCGTCCGTCCGTCCTTCCATCCAGTAAATTTTCTTAAAAACCGTCAAAGGTACATCCACCAAATTTTGTACAGTTGTTAACCATGTTCTTCCTATCGCGCACAGACATTTTTCAATTTTCTGAGATTTAAATTTTTTGTCGTTTCCATGGAAACGTCACTTTTTGGACTTTTTGGTTTTATTGTGTTCTATCGGATATTGTTCATCCTAGGTGAATGAAATTATGGTTGTGAGTACTCATGACCATACTCTTTATCGAGTTTGATAACCAGTTCCGAAATATTATTTTTTATGGAGTTATGGCCCTTGAATCCAAAATTTAACTTAGTACCAAAAGAACTCTGATGCTCCAATGGGGACAAGTTTTCTCGGAAACTATTACATCTAGGTGAATGAAATTTAACATGGAGGTAGTCCAGATGATACTCTTCATCGAGTTCGAAAACCAGTTCCGAAATATTATTTTTTACGCAGTTATGGTCCTTGAATCCGAAATTGAACTTTGTACCAAAAAAGCTATGATGCTCCAATTGGGACAAGTTTTCTCAGCAACTATTACATCTAGGTGAATGAAATTTTACATGTAGATAGTCCAGATGATACACTTCGTCGAGTTCACAGTCCAGTTCCGAAATATTATTTTTTACAGAGATATGAAGCCCTTGAATCTGTAATTGAACTTGGTACAAATTACCGGTGTGATGCTCTAATGGGAAAAAATAAGATACTGAAAAATATATCATCTGGGTAAATGAAATTTTGTAATAACAAAGCCAGTTCCTAAAATTATTTTTTGGACAATATTATGATGCTTGAAGCTGTTTTTTAAACATAGTACCCTTCACATCTATAATTCTCAATTGACGGAAAGCGGATGGCGGGGGTATGTGAGCCATGCCCATTTTTTTCTTGTCATTTGGTTGAAGCTGATCCACCCTCAAATATGGGTGTGTTGGAATTTCCACCCTCAAATATCCGCATGGCAGAATGTCCACCCTCAAATATTCGCATGGCGGAATGTCCACCCTCAAATATCCGCATGGCGGAATGTCCACCCTCAAATATGGGCCTGGCAGAAAGTCCACCCTCAAATATGCGTGTGGTGGAATGTCCACCCTCAAATATGGGCTGGCAGAATGCCCACAGTATGCGGCCTTCCGCCAAATACTTAACCTAACTCTCAGGGCCAATATCATCCCACCACAAAACATCCATACAATTTTAAACCCAAGAAATAACCAAAGTATACATTTCAAGCCTTAAGCACTTATCTTAAGGATTCGGACCTCCCGGCCCGAATCTACAACCTAAACAACTCAACTTCAAACGTTAACAAATTTTTCACAGATCTTGTGACCCCCTGACCACAAACAGGGTCACAGGGGTCACGACCTCAAAAACCTATTTTCATCTTCTTCTCCAGTTCCAAAAGGTCTAGAAAGCTGAAAAGTTTTGTGCAGACTCCTTGGCCAATGGGAATTCTAAATTGTAGATTTTGTGACCCTGTAACCCCAAATAGGGTCACAGGGGTCACAACCTTAAAAACATATTTTCATCCTCTTCTCCAGTTTCAAAAGGTCTAGAGAGCTGAAAAGTTGTGTACAAACTCTTTGGCCAATGGAGATTCTAAATTGAAGATTTGGTGACCATGTGATCCAAAATAGGGATCACTGGCGTCATGACCTAAAAACCTATTTTCATCTTTTTCTCCAGTACAAAAGATCTAGAAAGCTGAAATATTGGGCACAGACTCCTTGACCAATGAGGATTCTTTATTGTAGATTTGATGACTCTGTGATCCCAACTATGGGTCTCAGGGGTCATGATCTAATAACCCATTTTCATCTTCTTTTCCAGTACAAAAATATTTAGAAAGCTGAAATGTTGTGTTCAGAATCCTTGTCAATGGGAAATCTAAATTGTAGATTTGGTAACTCTGTGACCCCAAATATGGGTCATAGTAGTCATGATTGAAAAACCTTTTTCATCTTTTCAAGTAAGAAGAAATCTAGAAAGTTGAAATAATGTGTACAAACTTTGCCAATGGAGATTGTAAATTGTAGATTTGGTGACCCATGACCAATAAACCTATTTTCATCTTCTTCATTCCGAAAGAAAGCTGCAATGTCTTCTAAAAACTCCTTGGCCAATGGGGATTCTAAATTGTAGATTTGGTGACCTTGTTACCCCAAATATGGGTCACAGGGGTCATGACCTTAAAAGCTGTTTCCAGTACTAAAGACTTGGAAAGTTGTGTACAGACTTCTTCTTGAATGGGGATTCTAAATGTTAGATTTGGTGACACTGTGGCCTCAAACATTGGGGTCACAACTTAAACAACTATTTTCATCTTCTTCAGTATTAAAAGCCCTAGAAGCTGGAATGTTGTGTACAAGCTCCTTATTTCTTAAGAAACCTGGACGCTAATACGATTTCTGGCCTCTGTAGAGGCCTGTAGGGGTGAAAGGATTAAAGTAGCCATTAGGTAATCTAAATTATATATTTGATGACCCTGTCGCGAATATGGGTCCTTTACATTTAGAAACTTTTTTGATTTATTGTTTAAAGCATGAGCACCTGATGAGCTACCGAGTATATGGATCTATTTTTCTGTACTGTCACTGACTGTTTGACTGTAGGGTGATAGTCCTACCCAATGTTTCTCTGTACTGTCACTGACTGTTTGACTGTAGGGTGATAGTCCTACCCAATATTTCTCTGTACTGTCAAACTGTTTGACTGTAGGGTGATAGTCCTACCCAATGTTTCTCTGTACTGTCACTGACTGTTTGACTGTAGGATGATAGTTCTACCGAATGTTTCTCTGTACTGTCAGACTGTTTGACTGTAGGGTGATAGTCCTACCCAATGTTTCTCTGTACTACTAGACTGTTTGACTGTAGAGTGATAGTTCTACCCAATGTTTCTCTGTACTGTCACTGACTGTTTGACTGTAGGATGATAGTTCTACCGAATGTTTCTCTGTATTGTCAAACTGTTTGACTGTAGGGTGATAGTTTTACCCAATGTTTCTCTGTACTGTCACTGACTGTTTGACTGTAGGATGATAGTTCTACCCAATGTTTCTCTGTATTGTCAGACTGTTTGACTGTAGGGTGATAGTCCTACCCAATGTTTCTCTGTACTGTTAAACTGTTTGACTGTAGGGTGATAGTCCTACCCAATGTTTCTCTGTACTGTTAGACTGTTTGACTGTAGGATGATAGTCCTACCCAATGTTTCTCTGTACTACTAGACTGTTTGACTGTAGGGTGATAGTCCTACCCAATGTTTCTCTGTGCTGTCAGACTGTTTGACTGTAGGGTGATAGTCCTACCCAATGTTTCTCTGTATTGTCAGACTGTTTGACTGTAGGGTGATAGTCCTACCCAATGTTTCTCTGTACTGTCAGACTGTTTGACTGTAGGGTGATAGTCCTACCCAATGTTTCTCTGTACTGTCAGACTGTTTGACTGTAGGGTGATAGTCCTACCCAATGTTTCTCTGTATTGTCAGACTGTTTGACTGTAGGGTGATAGTCCTACCCAATGTTTCTCTGTACTGTCAGACTGTTTGACTGTAGGGTGATAGTCCTACCCAATGTTTCTCTGTACTGTCAGACTGTTTGACTGTAGGGTGATAGTCCTACCCAATGTTTCTCTGTATTGTCAGACTGTTTGACTGTAGGGTGATAGTCCTACCCAATGTTTCTCTGTATTGTCAGACTGTTTGACTGTAGGGTGATAGTCCTACCCAATGTTTCTCTGTACTGTCAGACTGTTTGACTGTAGGGTGATAGTCCTACCCAATGTTTCTCTGTATTGTCAGACTGTTTGACTGTAGGGTGATAGTCCTACCCAATGTTTCTCTGTATTGTCAGACTGTTTGACTGTAGGGTGATAGTCCTACCCAATGTTTCTCTGTACTGTCAGACTGTTTGACTGTAGGGTGATAGTCCTACCCAATGTTTCTCTGTACTGTCAGACTGTTTGACTGTAGGGTGATAGTTCTACCCAATGTTTCTCTGTATTGTTAGACTGTTTGACTGTAGGGTGATAGTCCTACCCAATGTTTCTCTGTATTGTCAGACTGTTTGACTGTAGGATGATAGTCCTACCCAATGTTTCTCTGTATTGTCAGACTGTTTGACTGTAGGGTGATAGTCCTACCCAATGTTTCTCTGTATTGTCAGACTGTTTGACTGTAGGGTGATAGTTCTACTCATGTTTCTCTGTGTAGAGGTTATGTCGTTCAAATCGTGATTGCGTTATTGATTTGTATCAGGTTGCGGAAACATTAATATACACGGTATTGTTAATCTAATCTTAACACTAACGCTTGACTTGAATAAATTTCCAACACATGTTGTATGGTTAAAATTCACAAATATGTGAAGTGAGAAATAAAATTATATGTGATCATATTCTGGGCATTGAATTGTCAAATGCCTGATAATCAATAGTAAGATTGTTTTAAGGGAGTAGGTTTGGGGGGATTGAAAAAGGAAGAAATAGATAAAAAAAAACATTTTGGTCAAATGTGAATAAAACAATTGAAAGTTAATTTTGGCAGCATGTTAACGGAGCAAGATTCTGAGTAGCAAGTATTTTTGTTTTTGTGTGTAGGAAGATCGGTAAAACAAATAGTCTTGAATTATTATATCAAATATGCTTTATATTATATGTAAAAATATAATTTTTGAAGAGCAGCCTGTTTAATCAATTAGGCGTAGGTTTTGGACAAGTTTGCATTGTAAGACGGATTATTGTTGTGTCAGTCCTTATATCATCCCAAACTCAAACACTGTAGAGACGACATGGACAGTGCCTCATTGTAGTCTCCAACCTGAGAGGTAATAAATCCTTCAAAGGATAATGAGCTACAAAGTCAATGGCTCTATTTCTTAAATGTTTATTTCAAAATAAAGTAAGAAAATTCAAAAGCAAAAATAGTTGCTTTGACATATTGAAAGGAATTTATGTAACAGCATTTAAAATGTTATTCCTACAAGCAATGTATAATGGGTTTTTATTGACAAAGTAAATGTTATCAAATATTGAATATTCTTGAATTATCATTAAAGATCAGAAAGTTTTTTTTGTTTTTTTTATGGCTTTGAATATTTAGAGGCAAAGTATGACATCAAAGTGTTTCTGAAATGTGATAGAGTCAGGTATGGGAGCAAGTTGCCTAGGTGAAGTGATCATGTGTTGAGTTGATAGAAGAATATTGGTTTCCAATGTCATTAAACGTGAGTGTTGTAGTATTTGTTGCTTTACCAACGGTAGAAGTCCTCGTTAGTAGAGGTTGACATTCACAGAGATGATCGTGACATTTGAGAATCGTTTGGTATTTTGTCTTCTGAAGTTTTGCCAATATTTGCTTTTAATGATAGATATCAGATTAAATGTTCAATTTCTTTGAAGTTGTTAGGATATAGCATCATTTTCAAAATGTTGTTTTCAATGTACTTTCAATTGATTTTTATGTTGAGAGGTCAAAATACTTTGAGTTTTCTAAATAAAATCGAGTCCAAGGGGCAGATTACTATGACACTTTAAAGTTATCTGATGGACAAATACTATGTTGGTTGAATATTATAGCGTTATTTGATCTCTAGAGGTTCAAATAGCTTTAATCAAATTATCTATCATCAGAGGTAAAACCAGGCACCACATGACGCAATGAGTATTTTGGTTAATACAGTCTTATTTACATTAATCCTTTGTTGAATTTGTATCAATGTTTCACATACACGTAAAGCATACTATTACATCAATTGCATATAAGTATTAATCTTAAAGTTATAATACCCCTGCTACGTCACAGTATAGAGCGATCCGTTTGCCTGTCTGTGCGTGAGAAATTAGTTTCAGAGCCTAAGTCAAAAACTATATAACTTAGAAACTTCAAATTTGGTATGAATATTACTTACGCGGTGGTGTTGCGCCTGTTAAGGGTTTCAACTGCAGAGTCAACTTGAGTACAAAGTGTTTTCAATTTGATTAATGCTATGCAAAAGCAAATTGATGGTAGCCCTTGGCTCGTAGCTTAAGCCTTAGCATACTCATACACAATATGAAATCAGATTTACTTTATTTAGAAACTTGTTACAAATTAACTGCCTTCTTGATATAATTAAGCATGATAGTAAAATGTTAAAACTTGAAATGATCGGTAGGATACTGTCCATAAATAGAATCATAAATCGATCAGAATATTGATATAATCTGTTATGTTCACATTCACATTCACCTTAATAGCACACCAGTAAACAGTGTGAAGCTAAAAATCAACTTAGCCTACTCGCACAAAATGTGAATCTAACAACTTAGTATACTTGTACAAAATGTGAATCTAATAACTTTGCATACTCGCACAAAATGTGAATCTAATAACTTAGAACTCTAGTACAAAATGTGAATCTAATAACTTTTTAGAACACTGGTACAAAATGTGAATCTAATAACTTGGCATACTGGTACACAGACTAAAATAACCTGAACACATACATACTGGTATATTAAATTTATTAAAGCATTTATTATTGATAAAAAGCATAAAATTTAGAATGCTGGTACAGTCACTTAGCACTTAGCTTATTAAAATAAATGTTAATTTCAAGTTTCTCTAAACATTCAATGCAAACTGGTACGCAAAATATAAAATCACTTGATCATTTAGATATACTGGTACACAGAATTAAGTCACTTTATCACTTAGCACATTGACACAAAGTGTTAATTGTGTTTTAACTTTAAGCGTATTGCTACCCAGAACTAAAGCCACTTTAGCATTTTCATATAAAGCGATAATTTCACAATTCTCTAAGCATATTGATACAAAGTGTTAATTTCATAACAATCATAGCATAATGCTCATAGGATATAATGGTTTAAACACTTATTTATTGGTATACAGAATAAAGTAACTTTTCTCATATAGCATATTGATACAAAGTGTAAATTTCACATTATACTAATTATACTGGTACTTCCAACAAAAGTCACTTTACCTCTTTGAGATTGGTACACAGAAATTTATATCACTTTACATATTGATACAAAGTATTAATTTCATATTTACTTCAGCATGATGCAGTATGAAATACAACTTAATCACATAGACATGCTGAGTACAGAGCAATTAAATGTTATTGCCTAGTATTAACCTTGGCATACTGGTACACAGTTAAGTCACTTCAGCACTTCATAATGATACACAGACTGAGTTCTGGTCACACCCTAACTCAGACAATTCTCTGAGTCTACACAGTCACATAGTCAGAATCATATGTTATTTATCAAACTGTCTTTAGTTTTATTTGTTAGTTATAGTTTTATCAATAATTCACTGAGAAACACATGGAATACTCACAACTTCACTATTTGTAGCCTGAACAGTTTGCAGAGAATATCGTCCTGAATGTTTTATTCAACATATTGACAAAAGACTAAGCAAATAGTTAATTTTATTAAAAAAAAAGACTGATTTATGAAACATTTTCCATCTCAGTTATCAATAATATCAAATATCAAATATTTTTTATTTCATAACAGTTATCTCATAAACATACAGAAGACATTATAAAAACTTACAAAATAATATGTGGTGACAGTGAATATGTTAGTGGTAAGAAGAATATCCAGCAGAGATGGATAACTGAAACAATATCAGTGAAGATATAAATCTATGTTTCTTTAAAATTCTCCAAAATCAAATATATCAATATTTCCTATTTTCTCTCTAAATGAGGACCCTTTTTCTGGCTTACGGGTCTTTATACTTCTTTCTTTATATGGAAAAGGACAATTTTATTATCTTTCTCGAATGGTGGCAGAAATTTCTTTGCAAAATCTTGTTAGAAAAATCTCTTTAATCATTATCTCCTATTCATTGTTCAGATCTATGAACAATAGCCTATAATGCTTTAACTTCTAGTACATTGTTTGTATGACAATACCACAACCTGACTATTGTCAGTGGCAGTACTATAGCCAATCAGAATCATCTGTTGTATTTTGAATTTTATTTGCAAATGCAATATGAACCTGGCACTAGAGTTCAGATCGTTTATCACGGCTTATATCACTACAATAATGGAGAACATAGACTTTAAGTAAACAAACTTTAAATTTCTCCAAATTCATGTCAAAATGTTTCAGGATTGCTTATGACTAATGGAGAATAAACAATGCTTACACTGATTCTTACTAATAAACTTTTAGATTACAAGAATATATAGGCAGGCAAAGCATTTATAAAAATGATAGTTAAGTAAATTATGTGAAAGCATCAAATAATCATATGCATATGATATGTTAAAACTTTTTGGTTAAAATCTGAAGTTCTAATAATATCTTCATTAATTTGTCAAGTCCATTTTAAGTGTATGAACATTTGAAATGAGAATTCATTTAGTTCCTAGTCAGATCATGTTGTGGCCAAATGATTAAATATTTCATAAATGGGATGTAGAAAATGACATTCATATGATCGTGTCACAAACAGTGAAGTTTTAGTGTTCCATAGCCTTACCACACACTGTTACATCACCTACTGTTATCATCAGTTCACAAGCTTTTAGAAATATTGGAAAATCTTTTCAATTTCTTCCCTTTGGACTGAATCAATGTTTGAATGCTATGCCCTAGCATGAGTTGGTATTTTTGTAGAGCATGGGGACATGTCAATTTATATTCTTCAACTTTGTTTTATTCTTATCTTACTACTTCTATTTCATTATTGATCTTCAAGAAATCATCACAGTGTAATTAATAGGTATATTATAGGTACAAGGTAAATTCAATATTTTGAATTAATCGATAATTAGATATACACTATTTAATAAAGATAATATTTACAAGAAATGAAGTAAAGTTGTAATTATAAGCTATCTATATAACTGTGGCTATCTGTGATGAATGTTTGTGACGGAATGTAATAATTCTTTGTGTCGTCATCGCGGCTTGCCTCCCTCTCTTCCCAGTATACGTCAAGGTGGCATCTCACGGTAAATTAATCATCCTTAACTCTTGATTACAATATCATAATATATATTATCATATATTTTATGCCATTTCATTGAAATAAAAATGTCATTTATTGAATATAATTATCAAACCGTACCGTTGACGATAGAATATATTTTGGAAAATAATCATGTTCAGGAAATATATATTTCTGTCTTGTTATGCAGGTTATGATTATACTTGTGATAAAGATGTATTTTTGGAATTAATGTTCGTGAAATATAGTTTTATCTTGTTATGCTAGATAATGAAGTTTTGTGATCAGTTACTGCAGACTAATGAAAACATTGTTTATATAGAAATCAACTTTTTAATCTAATTAGTAAAATTATTTAACATAAACTACATTCATTTTCAGAGGTTCGTATTCAAATTAATTGCTTTTTTAGATGATATCTATATTTAAATTCTGTATTCTATCTATGAATAGTAGATACAAGTATTTGACTTTTGCATGGTTTGTTAGAAAATTAGAAACTTTCCCACGTGTAGCAATAAATAGAGGTGAGCTATAGTGAAACTAATCCGATTTTGATTATTTGAAATTCTATTTTTTTAAATCTTAAATAATGCTTCAAAATAATTAACTTGTTAATCAAATTTTTACCCAAAATTTCAATAATATTTATCTTTCAATTGAAACAGTTGACGAGCTGTGAAACTTTAAAAATCGTGTTTTTCAACGCTTTGTTTGTCTGTTTCTCCCAGAGCATGGCAGCCAAGAGGAACGCAGGAGTTCCATCAGCGATGGTGGCGCGGCAGTCTCTCAACGATGAGGAACTGGCAAGTTCTCTGGATTTAAAAATATATATGATGTCTTT
Source organism: Gibbula magus (assembly GCA_936450465.1). NCBI lineage: Eukaryota > Metazoa > Mollusca > Gastropoda > Trochida > Trochidae > Gibbula > Gibbula magus. The sequence continues at coordinate 22,028,406 of OW388289.1, read as the reverse complement.
GTCTACCCACACTAATGACTCTCTTCATGAGATGTGATTGAAATAGGAATCAGTTGTTTGATATTTACAATGTTATTCAAGTCAATGATTTATAGCTACCTATTATAGCTCCACATTTCGTTATTTACATGATATTTGTCCTTATTATGGTCAATCCATTGTAACGACTCTTTATAACTACATAAGTTATGTGATATTTACTCATTTTATTTATGTCAAAACCATTGTCTGTGCATTAAAAAAAGGAATTAGCCAGTTCTCACAAATTATTTGAAATTTGATATTTACATGTTATTTATAAGAAATTGGCAAGTTATTTTGATTTGATATCACTCCCTCTCCCTCCCTAATGGCTCTGTTTGTGAAGAGATTTTATTTGGAAAAACAAAAGCAGATTTATGTGAATGAAGCCAATTATCCTTTAATCAAAAGATGTTAATCCTTTACCTGATAAACAGTAATGTTTATGTTGTGCACGCCCCTGACAAAACTCTGAATTATCTCTTATTATGATTATTTGATTTCAACCTCTTGCTCATTTTGAAACATTAATGGATGCTAGTTTAGTATTCTGTATAAATACTGTTCCCCTACAAAATGGTTTCAGACTCTTATCTCTTAGAATTAATTCTCTATGTTCTAACCCAGTCTCCTTCCCCTACAAAATGGTTTCAGACTCTTATCTCTTAGAATTAATTCTCTATGTTCTAACCCAGTCTCCTTCCCCTTCAAAATGGTATTCCACCATGATACATATACATGACACATATAGTACCCTTTGTATACTAGGCCACATTACAAAAGATATTACACCTAAGCTCATATAATTTTTTTATATACTATCTTCTTTTCCCCCTACAAAATGGTATTCCATCACATTTCATATACCGGTAGTACCTATTCTCTGTATACTAACCCCTTCTTCCCATTACAAAACAGTATTACACTTGATCTCATACAATATGCTCTTTCACCTCTGTCTCTACAGAAGATGCATGTCTACAAGAAGACGCTGCAGGCTCTGATCTACCCCATCTCCAGTACCACCCCCCACAACTTCGTCGTGTGGACAGCCACCTCCCCCACCTACTGCTTCGAGTGTGAGGGGCTGCTGTGGGGCTTGGCACGTCAGGGGGTGCGGTGTACGGAGTGTGGGGTCAAGTGCCATGAGAAGTGCAAGGACCTCTTGAACGCAGATTGTTTGCAAAGTGAGACTTGTTCTTGTTTTGTTTGTTATATTCTTTAACTTTCTGGTTAAAATTTTTGTGGTTACTTATTCAGTTCACTCTGATATCAACATATGTTATAAATGTTAGGCATAGTAGTGGCAAACACTAGTTTAAATCTAAAGAATAAACTGTCATTCAGGGCCTAATAGGGTGGGAAATCTTTTCCGAAAGCACTAAGGTGACTGTGGGTCACTAAGGTAGCCTTAGTACAATGTTAAAGTATGGGAGTAAAGGTTGCTTTGTGAAATGAGCCCCTTGAACCATACAGTGTTAAATTTTCTAGTGCTTCTGTTGAATGTCTGTAATACTAACATTTGAGTTTATCATTGAGTGAAGTGAAGTTTTTTAACTATGTCAAGTGTTCCCTTTCTTTTATAAATCAATGCGAATAGGTGGTAAACTTCTGTCTCATTGATATAGGATCAAGCAATTTTCTGAGGTTTCTCAAAAAATACCATATGTGTGTTGTTAAGAAGCTTCCAGATAAAGGTGATACATTCAAATTACCGTTGTTCACTCCAGGGGCTGCTGAGAAGAGTTCGAAACACGGAGCTGAAGACAAAACGCACAATATTATAATGGCTATGAGGGAACGCATGAAGATAAGGGAAAAAAACAAACCAGATATTTTCGAACTTATCAGGTGAGTTGGAATGTCATTATTCATGTACATTTATCATAAACAAGCAGCTCTTGGTAAGTGGTGGATGCATTATGTATTACGATGATTGTCAAGATGATGACAATAATGAGAATAGTCATAGGTGGTTACACCCCTAATACTGATAATGACAATGACAGTAATGATGACGATGTTGACAATTACAATTATGGCAGTGGTAATGATGATGGCAAAGGTGACAACAACAATGTTGTTGATGACAAGTGATGGCAGTTGTAATGAAGAAATTGTTGTTGAGAATGACATTAACGATGATGATGATGATGATGAAAGACAAAGATTATGGCATTGATGATGACAATAATGATGTGGACAATTATGTTGACTGTGACAATAATGTTGACCATTATGATGATGATAAAGATGACGGCAAAACATAAAGTCGTTTGGTTCTATATGTGGCATTCATATATGAAGACTATTTATATTAATGAATTGTTTTTGATTGAATATCAACAAATACCCAGAAATGTTTATTTTCTTCAATTGTCATATCCTTCCACAGACAAGTATTCAGCGTAGATAAAAAGTCCCACTCAGGCCACATGAAGGCAGTTAAACAGAGTGTTCTAGACGGGACCTCCAAATGGTCAGCTAAGATAGCTATAACTGGTGAGCCATGGTGGCAGAGTGTGTGATAACAAGTCACCCCCTGTCAGATACTGGTCTATATAGCATGAGTGTTGTAACATTGTTGTAGAGCACCGATTCTTGTCTAGATGTATGTAGTTTGGATTCGCACAGCACACTAACAGGTGAGGGTGACCTTCGGACCTTCTGACTGTTCTAAGGTACAACCATTTGATCAAGTGTTGAAGTATTTTGGACATTTTCTAAGTTATGGAATTATTATATCTTCTGGGATTTTACTTTTGACTTATGTTAACTGATCAAATATAAAACAACTTTGAAAATTATCTTAGGTTTTGAAATTCTTCTAAAACACAGTATGACATTTTCCTTTTGTCAAATGTCAACAATATATTTGAATATTGACATAATTATACACCAACATTAGGAAAACTTCATTGCAGTCAGGACATCAGATGATGAAAAGATTTGCTATTTATTGACCCTTTTAAGATCATCAAGACTGATTACCCAATGAGACAGTACAGCTAAAAAGATACCTTCTGAAGTATATCCAGTTCATTCAGTCTTATCGTTACAGTGGATAATCTATCTGGATAATCCCCTGGTTCAATTATGACAAAAAGTGTAGCTACTTGATGCATCATCAATGGTTTTGAATTATTTAAGATTTGATCAAACCTGTTGAAATGTTGGGGTACTAAAGGGGTGTATTCTAAGATATTAATGTTTTCATTCAGGAACAGTTACTAGCAAACACTCTTTGTGTTATTTTTTCTTGGTTTTTTTCCACATGTGTTTGTAGTTCATTTTTAATGTTCGTTCACACTATACCTTTCTTCACATTTACCAAATTTGTTTTATAAATATTTAATTTTGAATTCAGACAGAACCAATATAAAAGATGTAACTGAAGTGTACATATCAAATAAGACTAAACGGAATAGTGTGAATGAGTGACTAGCATTGTCTTCTGTTACATCATATCCATGAAGCATATACACTTGTGTATAAGCCAACAGTTTTGAGAATTCAATCCTATTTCAACTCTTAACATGCAGGTTGTATCATATTCTGTGAAAAAAGGAGGTAAACCATAAAGGACATGACAGCCTTGTAAAGGAGCTAACATCAGGTATGGTGTGTATGCAATGGTAAAGATGATATAAGGTTACCTCAGTGGCAGGATGTCACCTTTTACCCGGGTACCTGTGTATTCCTGGATAACCTGCCTTTTAACCATTTGGCAGTCACAGATTATTCTATTTGTCAACAAATTGTGATTCCTATTAATTGGCCTCTCAGAAGTTTACATTAATCAATGAGGCAGTGAAGTGTTAAAGATGTTTTGTTGACTTTTCAATCCCTCTGATGACACAAGGTTACCTTATCCCTCTTACTGATGCAGTTATATTGCAATCGATGTGACCCTTTTGATAGCAAGAGGTAATTCCTGAAAGTCATCCACGATGGTTTGGTTTAATCACTTCAGCATGTAGAGGGTTAATGTTATGTCAACCTCATTCTTTGATTGTTGTTCCCAAACCTGTCTGGCTTATGCACAATAGTGTATGCTGTATGTATCGTGTTGTATTAGTGTCGTGTGTAGTGTAGTGTAGTACGTGTATTACAGGTCTCTGTTTGAGCTGGAGACACCCCTACATGTAGGACACTTGATGGCCGCTAAACAGAACATTCTTGATGGCACCTCCAAATGGTCTGCTAAAGTAGCCATCACAGGTAGCTAGCAGCAATCACAGGTAGCCAAGTAGCAACTACAGGTAGAGGAGTAGCAACTACAGGTAGCCAAGTAGCAATTACAGGTACCAGAGTAGCAATCATTGATGGAGCTAAGTAGCATTCACATGTTTCTACTACAGAGAAATAGGTAAGTGAATGTCAGGTGCTAAAGTGAAATAGGAATCACTCTGATATCAGTTTACCTCTACTCCTGTGTTCCAAATTCTTACTACCTGTACATGTGTATTTAAAGAGCGAAATCAACTTGGTAAGCAACAAGTTCAAAGTAGAGATGAATGGTAATCTTTATTCATTGTATAATTTTAAGTATAACTACAAGGTCTGCAATCAAAATGCAAAAAGAATCAATCACATCAGATAGCGAATAACGATATATTAGCTATATAATACTAATAACTTGAGGTGGCATTTAATGGTACTTCAGTAGCAATATCAGGAGACTTAATAGCAGTTTCAAGTATTTTAAGTAGCAATATCAGGTAGGTTGAGTAGCAATATCAGGAATTGGTAATGAAGGGGGGGGGGGGGGGGGGAATTATTTTTTTCTGTTGTAGTTTTGTGACAGTTTTTGTGGCTTTTCTTTTTGTGGATGTTTGCACATCTGTTTTTTATTGACATATAAGTATAAAAATTATAATTTTATCAAAACTTAAGTAATTTGTTCATCTTCATATTCTTGAGATAAACATTGTCTTAAACAATCTATACATTAAAACACATACCCGTACTTCATCTTCTCTGAGAACCCAATAGTCTTGTTTCTATACACATTATCAGAGTAATATGGCATGGATATTATCAATATTTACTGTTGAAGTATAGATTCAGATAGAGGATGTTGTATGCCTGTTCTAGTGATCTGTGCCCAAGGGCTCATCGGGAAGGACAAGACCGGTACAAGTGACCCCTATGTGACAGTGCAAGTTGGCAAAGTCAAGAAACGAACCAAAACAGTGCCTCAGGACCTCAACCCTGTCTGGAATGAAAAATTTTATTTGTGAGTTTGTATTTAAGTTATTGTTTCCTGCAAGGTACTAACTGAAAAACATTATGTAGACAGTGTGATTCCAGATATAACAATGTTACATTTGTTCACTATCTAAATACATGTATTTCTTACTTTATCATGTTGTAAGATTTATTTTCCTCATTTGTTGCAGTGAGTGCCATAATTCATCAGACAGGATAAAGGTCCGTGTGTGGTGAGTATTTAATGTCTCAGTTGTCTTAACATACTTCCTGGGGAATTGAGAATAATCTCAAAGTTTTAATTTATTTGAATTGGTATTTTAATTGTTTTTTGTTTTATAATTCTGCTTTTGCTTACAACTATATCTAATTACACTGAAAGTGTATAATGAGTAATTTTGTGTGTGTGTTCTTTTAGGGATGAAGACAATGACTTAAAATCCAAGTTACGTCAAAAACTGACCCGTGAATCTGATGACTTCCTCGGTCAGACAATTATTGAAGTCCGAACGCTCAGCGGCGAGATGGATGTGTGGTATAATTTAGGTGAGTTAATTTCCTAGCTTGAAGTCAGTCATATTGCTGGATTGTTGGAACTTGATTTCTATCAATATTTATCAGGAGTAGTTTTTATTGTGTTTGTCTAATACATGCAGATTGTGAGTGGTTAATACCAATATTTTCAGTCTGTATATATATGTATATATGTCCATAGCCATCTACCCAATGAAGAAATTGTTATCTAGAAAAGAAATTGTTTTCTTATATGTATTTTATTTCTAAATGCCCCTTAAAAGACTTTATATTCATATATTACTTGATACATAGCAAAACGTCAATACTGTCGTGTTTTTGTTTCAGAGAAGCGGACTGACAAATCTGCTGTGTCTGGTGCTATCCGTCTTCACATCAGTGTGGAGATCAAGGGAGAGGAGAAGGTGGCCCCCTACCATGTGCAATACACCTGCCTTCATGAAGTGAGTTATCTGTTTATCTTGAATATCCGACTTTTATAAATAAAAAAAACTTTTTACAACCAAAATTGTGTAAATAATTATAACCAATGACTTGCTATATGTTTACTCATAGCAAATCGTAGTTGTTGTAAATATCTAATATCTAATTCAAATTTGTACATAATTTTATAATTTAGTGATTTTATTTGCCTATCACACACGTCCATTGCAGAACCTCTTCCACTACCTGTGTGAGCAAGCAGAGGGGGAGGTCAAACTGCCTGACGCCAAAGGGGTGAGTTGTCTCTAGTGCTACAGATTAAAGGAAAATATTATGGATGACAGTCAGTGTGTAGTGCTTAAAAAGTGTAGAACCGTATTTAATTTCTATGTTTTATTTTGAATTGATATCATTGACAACTTTTTATCATATTTTTGTTCCAATTGGTTTTTGCAGCAAGATGACGCGTGGAAAGTCTACTTCGATGAACCTGCTCAAGAGATAGTAGACGAATTTGCCATGAGATACGGCATTGAATCTATATACCAAGCCATGACGTAAGTATCGGTGTGCCCATGCACATTCCCTATAGATATGGGTGTTGTTGCACAAAACACTAAGGTAACCATAAATCACTAAGGTAACCATACATCACTAAGGTAACCATACATCACTAAGGTAACCATAAATCACTAAGGTAACCATAAATCACTAAGGTAACCTTAAATCACTAAGGTAACCTTAAATCACTAAGGTAACCATACATCACTAAGGTAACCATACATCACTAAGGTAACCATAAATCACTAAGGTAACCATAAATCACTAAGGTAACCATAAATCACTAAGGTTACCATAAATCACTAAGGTAACCTTAAATCACTAAGGTAACCTTAAATCATTAAGGTAACCTTAAATCACTAAGGTAACCATACATCACTAAGGTAACCATACATCACTAAGGTAACCATAAATCATTAAGGTAACCATAAATCACTAAGGTAACCATAAATCATTAAGGTAACCATAAATCAATAAGGTAACCATAAATCACTAAGGTAACCATAAATCACTAAGGTAGCCTCAGTGCAATGTTAAAGGATGGCGCTAAGGTTAACCAGATTTTAATTTTGCACCAACTATGAGAGGCTAAAGTAGCAAGAGGTTGTACATCAAGTGTTAATAAACAAACTTTGTTTCTTATGAGATCTCCTCCTGTGATCCGTGTTTCTAATTATCCCCCGCCTCGCCTTTAGCGCGAAGCGGGGGATATAGTTTTTCGGCTGTGTCCGTCCGTACGTACGTACGTACGAAATGGAATGACTTAAATACTATTCACTGGATTCTTTTCATATTTTGCATATGGGTTCATCATGGGGAGAGTAATGTTCCTACTGAGGTTTTTTACCTTGACCTTCATTTCAAGGTCACAACGAGACTTTGTCATTTTATCCTTGTCAGCGGGATATCTCAAGAACCATTCACTGGATTCTCTTCATATCTTATCTATATCTCCTCCTAGGGAAGACAAAGGGCTGATTAGATATTTGTAACCTTGACATTATTCTGAAGGTCATAGCAGAACTTTTCGATATATTATTATTATTTTTCAATTTTGTAGTAATTTGCGGCTGGGGACTGTGTCACCTTAGTGAAAACTACTTGTTTTGATTAAATTTTGACTTTTAATTACAATTAAATATTTTAGACTATCTATAACATCATCATCCATAATTATAGCCTTTATGCACAATGATGTTAACATTTTGTTCCGTTATGAAAAGTCATCATGTTTAACCCCCAACCAGTCATCTGCACCTTTCACTGTATTCACACCACCTGTTGTTTCAGGCACTTCTCGTGTCTGGCGACGAAGTACATGTGTCCAGGGGTACCCGCTGTCATGTCTACTCTCCTGGCAAACATCAACGCCTTCTATGCACATACAACCGCAACCACCGCCGTCTCCGCCAGCGATAGATTCGCCGCATCCAACTTTGGGGTCAGCACGTTTCTTTTGTTCACTTGATCAACTTTGCTGAATCAGTGTAAATTTACATTCAACTTCAAGTTAATGTATCCTTATTGAGTGAAGCTGCATAAAATCACAGACGTTTAAAGGCATGGGCTCCATGCAGTTATAGACCTTAACAATATTGAATTGGCTTGCATATTGACCTGTACAATTACAAACATATACAATTTTGTGTGTTTTTGTCTTACAGAAAGAGAAGTTTGTCAAGCTGCTGGATCAGTTACATAATTCTCTCCGCATCGATCTGTCGATGTACAGGGTAGGTACAACCTTAACACTGAACCTGCTGGAGGCAGTCTGAGTAACATAGTATATGCTAGATAAACACATTCCAGCAGTCATGTCATTTGGTATTGGAACTTTTTCCGACAGCAAAGAACCTGTAACTTTTTTAGATTTTTCTAAAATTTTGTCATTTGAATTGACAGAATAACACTTTGGGGTAGAATCTTTTAAAGCTAATTCTATTCACTGATAAAACTCAATCTCTCTGCTACAGAACAACTTCCCAGCGTCGGACCCGGCGAGACTACAAGACCTGAAGTCGACTGTGGACCTCCTCACCAGTATTACATTCTTCAGGATGAAGGTAGGGACACTCCTCACCTCTCTTCTATACATGAGCCAGTGTGGCATACAGTTATGATAATGAGGATATTCATATGGTGTCACACATCCATGTCAAATACATGCCTAAAGGGACACCGGGTCGAGGATAAATATGAGATCAGATTTATCTACCTATGCTGTTTAACGTGTCTGGTAACAGTCACAGACCCCCAATTTCAGACAATTGAAGTAATTACTGCATGTAAGGAGTGAAGCAAAGCGTAACTCGTTAGCAGACACGTTAACCAGCATAAGCAGATAGAAGTGATCTCATTGTTATCCTCAATGCAGTGTTCCTTTAAAGGCACTGCTTACATTACTATTACTTACGTTTACCTCTATCAGAACTATCAGCGGGTGGCACCTGCACTGCTAGGTGAACAGAGGCACGTTTTTCCAAAAGCACAAGTCTCTCCATGTCTCAGTGTTTGGCACAGATCAATCTTTCAAACTCTCAGTTTATTGAGCCATAATTCGATAACCATCAAGGAATAAACTGCTTCCTTCTTCAGAAAAATGTTCTGCATTGATTTCCATTTCTTTCTTAAAATTATGTCACATGTCCACTGCAACACAAAAAGAAAACAGACAGTGTCAGAAATATAAATCTATGATGATCTTGTGTTCATGTAAAATAAGTAAATGATTACCTTTTGACCAATTATATTCTGGTAATATATTACACAAAGACTTAATGTCTCCCTCCCCCCTCAGGTCCAGGAGTTGGCGAGTCCACCGCGTGCCAGCACAGTCGTCAAGGACTGTGTGATCGCGTGCATCAAGTCCACGTACAAGTTCCTGTTTGACAACTGCTACGAGCTGTACAACCGAGAGTTCCAGACTGACCCGTCCGAGGCCCAGAGCATGGACTTTGACGGACCAAGTAGTCGCAGTCTCGACTTCTGGCACAAACTCATCGCTCTCATCGTGTCCGTCATAGAGGAGGACCGCAACAGCTACACTTCAGTATTAAACCAGTAGGTGTTCTGGGAGTCACTTTATATTCTGCTGAAGTCAATGTTTAACCAGTGGTTGATTCCCGATATGAAACTGCCGTTAACTCTTTGTGATTGGTCACTTGCAATGGTTTGGCATTAATAATTTAAGATATGAATATACCAGTACTTTGATTTTTATTATTTGGTTTAGATATTTATTATTGGTTCTCATGAGGTAGAAACTTAAAATATTATCACTCGTGGCTGCGCCTCTCGTGATAATATAAACTTTCTACCTCACTCGATGAGATAAACATGGTATTTGTCAAGTAAAAAGCCAAATATCCTCTATATATATAATGCAATTTACTTCATTTACATGACATGCCAAACCCACTTCGCATTGACCTGTTTCTAATAACCGGTGGTTCAACCAGTAAACTTGTAAAATTTAGAAAGTTGACCCTAGATTTACATACCCCGAGGTAAACCAACATACACTGAGCATGTTATATTGTAGATTCCCCCAGGAGCTCAACATCGGACAAGTCAGTGCGGCCATGCTGTGGGATCTGTTTGCAAAGGATCTCTGCTACGCTCTTGAAGGTATTAAACAACTTTATAACTAAATACACAAATGATTTCCTTTGCAGAAGTTCTGCTTGATTACTAAAAACATGATGGAGAAATAAATATGAATTAATATAAAATTAATGTTAATGTGATTAATCTTTAGATACTTGTTTTTGATTCAAAAACACTATTTTTGTAAAAGTCTTCTTCATCTTTTAGATTCCAAAGTGAAATTTTTACAGTTCTTTTATGAATGCTTCAATCACTTAAATCATGTTAGTTTTCAAATATCAAATCTGGTATCATATTGCGATATCAGATATTAACAAATTAACTAAATAGGAAAATAAGACGGCGAATGTTCCTTTACATCCATACTCACCAAAATACAGAGTTGGTGTGCTTGAAAGGTCAATAAGTTGATCAAATGTTCATATCCATTCACCTGTTTTCCACACCAGACCACAAGACGGAGCCGGTGTGCAAGAGTTCGGAGTACATGAACCTTCACTTCCGGGTCAAGTGGCTGTACAGCAAGTACATTGCGGAGGTGCCCCAGTGTAAGGGAACTGTGCCAGAATACCCAGCGTGAGTTCCACTGCTATCGTCTCGCTAACATTCTCATACCTTTATCATATTGGAAGAGTTGTATATCCTTGTATAGATATTATGTTGGTTTTATAGCTTGATATTGTTGAAACCCAACTTCTATAGGTTTATCTCGACACAACTTCTAAAATAACTTCAGAAATTGTCATGAGTAGAATACTATAAGGAGCATTTTGTTCATGCCATGAGCTTCCAAATACAACACCATTGTTGTTCTCCTATGTTTACATTCTACTAAAAAAGTTAATTTTCTGTTCAAGCAACAAGTTGCTCCTTTTTCTGATAGGTCCCTGTATATTGCTGGAGAGTCTGTGTTAAGCCACAGCCAGATCCATACAAACATCCACCCTTACGCCATGCTAAACAGTCCATATAGATTATGGATATTTTGCTTGAAAAGTTTATTTCTTATGTGTGACTCAAACAATGTTTGTGTATGTTTGTGCAGGTGGTTTGAACCGTTTGTGATGCAGTGGCTGAACGAGAATGATGACGTTTCTATGGAGTATCTCCACGGTGCCTACGACAGAGACAAGAAGGACGGGGTATGTGTACACAGAATAATGGGTCAGATAGGCATGATAAATACTTAGATGGTAAAACTCAATTCCACTGAATTAATGCTTAGATATCAGTTATATTCGTATCCATTAAGGGAATCCTGGTTGTTTTGCAAGCAAATTTTAAATATGAAACCAGTGGCTGATCCAGATGGGCAGTTATAACCTCCTCCTTGCAATATGTGAACCTCCGCCTTGCAATATGTGAACCTCCCCTTGCAATATGTGAACCTCCGCCTTGCAATATGTGAACCTCCCCTTGCAATATGTGAACCTCCCCTTGCAATATGTGAACCCCCCTTGCAATATGTGAACCTCCCCTTGCAATATGTGAACCTCCCCTTGCAATATGTGAACCTCCGCCTAATAATATGTGAACCTCCCCTTGCAATATGTGAACCTCCCCTTGCAATATGTGAACCCCCCTTGCAATATGTGAACCTCCCCTTGCAATATGTGAACCCCCCCCCCCCCCCCCCCCTTGCAATATGTGAACCTCCCCCTTGCATTATGTGAGCCTTCCCCTTGCAATATGTGAACCTCCGCCTTGCAATATGTGAACCTCCCCTTGCAATATGTGAACCTCCCCTTGCAATATGTGAACCTCCCCTTGCAATATGTGAACCTCCGCCTAATAATATGTGAACCTCCCCTTGCAATATGTGAACCTCCCCTTGCAATATGTGAACCCCCCTTGCAATATGTGAACCTCCCCTTGCAATATGTGAACCCCCCCCCCCCCCCTTGCAATATGTGAACCTCCCCCTTGCATTATGTGAGCCTTCCCCTTGCAATATGTGAACCTCCGCCTTGCAATATGTGAACCTCCCCTTGCAATATGTGAACCTCCCCTTGCAATATGTGAACCCCCCTTGCAATATTTGAACCTCCCCTTGCAATATGTGAACCTCCCCTTGCAATATGTGAACCCCCCCCCCCCCTTGCAATATGTGAACCTCCCCCTTGCATTATGTGAGCCTTCCCCTTGCAATATGTGAGCCTTCCCCTTGCAATATGTGAACCTTACCTTGCAAAATGTGAGCCTGCCCCTTGCAATATGTGAACCTCCCCTTGTAATATGTGAGCCTTCCCCTTGCAATATGTGAACCTCCCCCTTGCATTATGTGATCCCCCCCCCCCCCCCCCTGCATTATGTGAGCCTTCCCCTTGCAATATGTGAACCTCCCCTTGCAAAATGTGAACCTCCCCCTTGCAATATGTGAACCTCCCCCTTGCAATATGTGAACCTCCCCTTGCAATATGTGAGCCTTCCCTTGCAATATGTGAACCTCCCCCTTGCAATCTTGCAATATGTGAACCTCCTTTGAACCTGATTTTATAAATATCACTAAACAAATAAACAGCATTCAACAACAGTTTTCATTAGTTTCAATGTTAATAATTGACAATCTAAGCCCTAAACTTCAAACACCAGTTACTTATCAGTTGACAATGTTCTTTAATGACACAAACACTTAATATCAATGCTAATATAATGACATCTCTAAAATGAATTTGCTTTTGTGTTTTCAGTTCCAGAAGAGTTCTGAACACGCTCTGTTTTCCACATCGGTGGTGGACGTGTTCACACAACTCAACCAATGTTTCGATGTCATAAAGAAGCTTGAGTGTCCCGATCCGGAGATCGTCAAAAACTACATGAGAAGATTTGCAAAGGTCAGACAATCAAATGTTGAAAATATTATATTTTTGTTACAACATTGATTAGACTTCTTCAAGACCACTGTATTTATGAAACTCTTTATTCTTTATTTTCCATGATACATTTACGAGTCATAGTGTGCTCTAGTAGTACACAAGGAAACAGCCACTTCCATGTCTTGTTTTACGATCTTGCTTGGAATTAAAACTAAATGATGAGTGGGGCTCATGACCAAAAGAGCAAAATCAATGACTGTGTTCATAGTCATATTTTGAGTTTTTATTACTTCCGAATTTTCAGAATATTTTTCCATTAAATTATTCAATGGTAAAAGTAAATTGGGAATTGGGAATTGTAAATTCAACATGCTATTTGCCAAAAATATGTACTCTGTAAAAGTCTATGTGCCATATAAAAATCAAACATCTGCTGTCAATTGTTAAATGTGGAATTTATGTCAAATCCTATACTCACATATACTTAGTGCCAATTTATCATATATATTATATCATGTTTATGCTGTGACTGTTTTATATATTTCAGACTGTGAATAAAGTGCTCCTGGCTTATTCAGACATTGTGAGGAGAGATTTCGAAAAATACACCAACAGACAAAAAGTGGTGAGAAGGTTTCAATTTTTCAGAAATATTTGATAGATATTACTTTAAATGCACTTGTAATGTAATATATTTACATTTAGGAGAGATAAGAAATTGGAGTCAATGCTGTTAACAACTTTTGTTTATTAAATAATAAATGTTTCAGTCGTAACTTTCCCATAACTAATGCTGCTACTAGGAAAATGTGGCAAGGCACTTGAATCTCTAGAGAACTGTTTATAGCTTTAGTAGAAAATAAAATTCCCCTCATCACTATAATAATAGATATACAAGTCATGCTTACATATACATCCATGAGGATCCCATATTTCACTTGTTTATTTTAGTTATAAAGTAAGTTTTGTCTGTTAGTTTAGTTGCCTCCCTTTGCTCCTTGTAGCTAGCGTGCTACTACAGCTTTCATGCTATTGGTGTTATTACAGTCCCCTTCCTTGTATGTTAATGTTTCAAAAGAAAAACTAAGCTGTGGAAAATGCAAGCTCTCTTAGAGATGGAGAGAAGTGTCTCCATAAAAGAGAACACATCAAACTTTATGTAGACTCCTGTTTTTCAATATTTGATGTTGATAGAAAAGCTGAGGTACTTATTCTCTCCCCTCTGTGTACAGGCGTGTATCCTGATGAACAACATCCAACAACTCAGGGTGCAGCTGGAGAAAGTGTTCGAGTCAATGGGCGGGGAGAAGCTTGATTCTGAGGCGGGAGACATCTTGAAGGAACTCCAACAAAAACTCAACAGTGTTCTCGATGATCTTAGCAGCATTTTTGCGAAGAGGTGGGTCAACATTTTCATTCCACTGTTAAAATCAAGACGAACATACTATAAAGAAATAGATGTTATGGGTGTATACATTTCACACATTATAACTAATGTACATAGTTTGTCGAAAGTTAAATAAATATAGTATCAATAAATTTTCTCATCACCCATAGCCTGGAGCCCCAGATCCAGCAGAGTATGAATGAACTTGGTCAGCTTCTGTCTAAAGTGAAGGGGGCCGGGCAGGTGTCCCTGTCACAGCCCAGTCAGAGGACCAGTATACAACAGGAGTCAGACGCAGTTCTCCGCCCCTTGATGGATCTTCTTGATGGGAGGTGAGAAAATCATAGTATTTTTGGTAATGCAATGTGATATTGAAAGAATGTTTGGTTGTGTTTGATATTTTATGATTTCAGTGTAATATCTCTTATCTATGTTCAAGTAACACTGTTAAGAGTGAGGTTTGACCCTTCTTCTTTGTTGATTAGTATTTACAGAGATGGGATTCATCAAAGCTTCTAAAATCTCCAAATCAAGTCAAGAATGGAATGTTTAATATCTCATAGTGAATGAATGCATCCAATAAATCATGGAAAAGTATTTAGCAGCTCCGACTTAGTCGGAGCTGCTATCAGTTTTTGTGCAGTTTCCGTCGCCGCCGCCGCCGCCGCAGGCGCGTTTTGTATTCACTATAACTTTTTTCCTAGAAATTTTTGAGAACTCATATACATAACTTCTTACTTATGCCCCTGGGGAATTTTTTTGACATGTTCATATTCAAGGTCAAAGGTCAAGGTCATGAGTTCTGAAATCGCTTAAAAATTCATTGTAAACACGATAACTTGAAAAATATTTGTACTATCAGGCTCTTATTTGGTGTACATCAACTATGGAGAAAGGCCAAGATTTGAAAAGGTTTTCGCTAACATCCGTCAAAGGTCAAGGTCACAGCGAGGGCACGACTTAAGCATGCTTTTGCGAAAATGTCTTTTTTCAACTATTAACACTTTGAATCATTACATGATTGTTATACACAAAGAAATGTGATAACTGATTGTGTGACCTTGAATTTAAAAGGTCAAGGTCACGAAATATGGTCAAGGTCACCAGTTCTGAAATCACTAAATAACCTTTTCCCAAGAAGGTATTAACACCTAATATACATAGATTCTTTCTTATAAACCTGGTGGATGATTTTGACATGTTCACATTCAAGGTCAAAGGTCAAGGTCACGAGTTCTGAAATTGCTAAAAAAAATCCTTGTAAACACGATCACTTGAAAAATATTTGTGCTATCAGGCTCTTATTTGGTGTATATCAACTATGGAGAGAGGCCAAGATTTGAAAAGTTTTTCGCTAACATCCGTCAAAGGTCAAGGTCATAGCGAGGTCACAACTTAAGCATGCTTTTGCGAAAATGTCTTATTTCAAATATTAACACTTTGAATCATTAAATGATTGTTATACACAATGAAAAGTGATCACTGATTGTGTGATCTTGACTTTTAAAGGTCAAGGTCACGAAATATGGTCAAGGTCACCAGTTCTGAAATCACTAAATAACCTTTTCCCAAGAAGGTATTAACACCTCATATACATAGCTTCTTTCTTGTACACCTGGGGAAATATTTTGACATGCTCACATTCAAGGTCAAAGGTCAAGGTCATGAGTTCTGAAATCTCTAAAAAAAATCCTTGTAAACACGATAACTTCAACAACTTTTGTGCTATCAGGCCCTTACTTGGTTTATATCAACTATGGAGAAAGACCAAGATTTGAAAAGGTTTTAGCTAAATTCTGTCGAAGGTCAAGGTCAAGCAAGGTCACAACTTAAGCGTGCTATTGTGAATATGCCTTATGTTAACAATGAACACTTTGAGTCATTGCATGATTGTTATACACAATGAAAAGTAATCGTTGATGGTGTGACCTTGAAGGTCAAAGTTCAAGGTCATGAGATATTGGTTAAGGCCATGTTAATCTTTTGATCCAATTGGGAAACAAGAAATAGGTTTTAAGAACAAAGTTGTGAAAAGTGACCCCAGTGATGATTCAACTTGTTAGAATAACTTGAATAATGAAAAACATTTTGTCAAAAAAAATTCCCATTTTATTTATGCTGAGGAGAAGGCGGAATAGGGAAAGGCGAGACCCAAAGTTTCGGAGCTGCTCTGCTTTTGCGGTGTCCCGCAAACGCTCTTCTAGTTTTGTAAGGCATTTATTGATCTTAAGTCTGTTACTTGAATTTTAATTTAAACCACAACTCTTCTTTTACAGCTTGTCAATGTTTGCACAAGTCTGCGAGAAAACAGTGTTAAAGAGATTGCTCAAGGTAAAAGAGAATGTTTCACATGTTATTCCATAATTTTAAATACTTTCTACTTCTTGGAACTATCGAAATGTGTTAGGAATATTTCCATCTTTAACGATGTAGGTAATATTTTCCATATTAAACCCAAAAAATTAGGGATTACAGTTTTTTAATATCAAGTCTCAATAAAATTGTATTTCAGGAACTCTGGCGTATTGTGATACATACGATGGAGAAAACGGTTGTGTTACCCCCGCTGTCAGACCCTAGACAGGTAGGATATATAATTAGTAATTAATGAAAATGTTAATTGATATCAAATTTATATCTTATTCCCACAGACAGAATTTCAGGCTATATGACAAATATTTTGTAAGTTATTTGTACAAGATGATACATATTCGTGTTACTGCCTTTTCATTGAGTCCAATCAATGAGCATTAGTAGATCTAAGATTTTATGAATGCTTCAGTAACTAGTATAATTTTGATAGTTTGAGCTCTTTTCCACACGGACATTAGAATATTGTATTATGACTTCTTTGAATATTATCAAATAAAAGTCAATATTGAATTGTGTCACAAAGTTATCAAGTATGATATGTTGATTTTGACAATTTTGCTAATTGATTGATATTTTCTAAAGGAAGCCTATCATGATAAATCGAAAAATATGGTGAGTGAAATTAAAATGTTGAGCCTGGTGATGGTTAAGTTTCTCTAACCTAGTGTTTGGAACTAACTCATGGTGATAGTAGTGGGGGTGAAGGTTATGAAGTTTATTTCTCTATAGTAGTATTAGTAACTATCTTTGTTCTACAAACTGACACTGGAGCTTGGATAATGAAGGATGTCCATGCATGTTGTCTCTAAAACAACTTTTCCTGCAAGTCATAGTTTCACTGGCTTATTTCAATTTTGCTGCATTTTGTAACCTTTTCTGTACTAGTTTGTCAGCATTTTATGAAATGATTCGGAGCACGCTGACAATTATTAAGCTGGCATGGAAAGATTATGAAATGCAGCAATGTTTGATTTAGCCAGTGATGGGGACTTGGGCAAGTAATGACGTGCGGGGGTAGTTGTATGTCTAATAATGCCAGGAGGAATTTGGAATGTCCTTTGAATAAGGATTAGTTTATTCTCGGAATACATGCATCTTGAAACAATTTTTACTTCCTTCAAAATTTCTGGACCCACTTATGTTCATGATTTCTGAATTCACCTCTGAGAAAGAAGGCCCTAGTCCCATATTGTTACAGAGAGTTAACACATATGCATGACCCATCCTTCCTCTATTCTCAGAGCGGGTAACTTCTTTATACCAATCAACAGAAGTCATTACTACTTCTACTGTGTGAGCAGTGTTTTGGTTGAACACATGACCGGATAACTCTCACTATCTCGAGATTTCTTGATCTACATCCTATCCATAATACATGCTTTCTCTTTCAGTTTCTACCCTTTCATAACAAAAGCACCAATGATATGTCCAAGCTGTTTTCTTTCAGTAGAGTAAGTTGTCGACCGGCCAACCCCAATATCTGCCCCGCCCATTGCTACTCCGCCGACTATCGCTTCCATGCTGATCATACCTTACCCCTGCCTACACAGACTGAGATGTCATTTTTAACAATTTAAACATTTTACTTTCACCTTAAAGATATGATTTCAACAGCTATTTAGTTTGCAATATCAAATTTCTTGTCAAATTCACAAATAACTTTTGAAACTTTTAGGTATACAGAGATGAAATTTTATGACAAATTTCTAAAATTGATCAATTTGCCAAATTATATATATTTAAAAAAATTGTTGTTGCAAAATTTATTTATTTTATCAGTTTTACTTATTCTCAAATCCATATATGAGAAAGTTGCTTTACTATCTGCGAGATCTATGACAAGGATGAGAACTGTAGAATCTCATGTCTGTGATGGCTGCATGTCCCTTCCCGTCCTGAGTCAACCACTGCAGGTCGTGCATATGTACAGTTTCTATGGCAACAATCTTGTTTCCAGGGATATCTTTGCCAACTGGTTTCTTACACTGCTGCAACTTACACTGTAGACTTGCCAAGCTTTTCTTAATCTTCTCCAATGTTGAAAATTGTTATTTGAAAAAAATTTCACGTTATCTTGAAACTTTATAAGATTGTCAAGCTCACCGGTACATACATACAGACTAGAGGTAACAATCTGAAGTAAAGAAAAGAAACTGCAACGCCTTTTCTAGATTAGCCAAACAAACAGAAAGACTACCTGGTTAACATGATGAAGTTCATGGAAATTTTGTAACAACAAATGTCTACAAAATGAAAATGAGATGCAAGGATATTACACATCTGCCAAAAAGGTCTCAAAATAATTTCAAAGCAACCTTTGTAGTGATCCATGGGACAATGTCAAGGTCAGGGATGATCAAGTTAATTTAGACCTCACTTTAGTCCCAAGTCATGAAGGACATTTAGCGGTAGAAGGTGAATACTTGAGATTTCTGGATATCTAGATACCAACTACTTTACTGTTAACAGACACAACATTTCGAAATATGTGCTTTATGCTACTTCATCAAGTGGTTAGTGGGAAGATAACAACAGTATTGTACATAGCAAATATTTCAAAAAGTGCTGTTGCTGTTGCTGTTGCTGATGCTGTTGCTGATGTTGATGCTGTTGCTGATGTTGGAACCGATGTTGATGCTGTTGTCTTTAATAAGTTCCTGGCAAAGCATGAATAAATCTCCTTGAAACAAACTATGATTCTTCTAGGTCAATTAAACTGGAATAGTTTGACACTAATAAATTCACCAGACTAAGGGTTAAAGCGTTTGAGGAAGGCAGGTTGTGTGTAGGTTGCAGCACGTCTAGCCCCGCATGGCTGGAGAGAGGATGCTTGCCCCCATTGCACTAATCCTTCCCATTTCAGCTCTTACCCATTGCTGGCAATGCACAGGCAAAGATCGAGGATATGTCGCGTTTATTGCTCAACCACGTTAGTCAGATGCCCGGAAACAATCCTATGAAACAAGTTCGGACTCTGCAAGCCACGTTTTTGGTATAATTCCTGTCACTTGATGTGATTAACACCCGTCACTAAGTGTCCTGTTTTCAGTCTCACTGTTTTGTTTCAAAGTCCTGTAAGACTTAAAATATTGTTTTTCATTGTGTAGTTCTTTTGAGTTCAAATTCTTTTTCAGTGAAACCAGCATGTGTTTGTGCATGTGTTCATATTTAGTATTTCTTCAGTGGTTGTCATGCTCTTGCATATTATCATGTTTATTATATAACTGCTTTATTTTTTATATCAACTTCACAATTACAAGCTTCAGCAGATGTAATAATCACTTTATATACTTGAATTATATAATTCTTAATATAATTTTCATAATAGTTTGTGTAATCTTGATTTAATTTAATATTTGATCTGAATTGATCAATCATTTTATTTGATCTGAATTGATCAATCATTTTAGTTGATCTAGAATAGCTTACAATTTTTAATTTCACCTAGAGATAGAAACTATTATTTACATTATTCTTTGATCTGCATAATTATCTTCATGAAATAACATGTATGATAAAACGTTATCTTCTTAAATATATCCTATTGGCTAAAATCATTAAATTTGCATTGTAAATCCTGAATATATAAACACATTAATATTGAGCTTTAGAAATATCTATTTTCATGCTTGCATTTAAAAATTAGATATATACCTATTTGTTCGACAATTCAGAGATAACGTTATATGAAATATCCTCAGTGACGAAAGTAAAGTTTCTAACAATATCTGCAATGTAACTAAAAAATCTGAGGGAGTTATTCCCCCTCACTCAAAATAAATATTATCTCCCCTTTCTCCAAACTTGAGTCAGACATTACTAGAGAGTTACCTCCCTTACAGGACATGTCCAAAGAAGCGGAGAAGAACCTGAGTCCGAGGCAATGTGCAGTGCTGGACATGGCGCTGGATACCATCAAGCAGTACTACCACGCTAGCGGCCAGGGACTGAAGAAAACGTTCCTGGACAAGAGTCCTGAGCTACAGTCTCTACGCTATGCCTTGTCTCTATACACACAGACTACAGACACTCTGATCAAAACCTTCGTCAGTACGCAGACACAACAGGGTACAGGGGTTTCTTACTTCTATTTTGTTCCTTGATATTTTTACTTTTCTTTGGTCAAGTTCACTCGGAGTTGTAAACTGAATGACTGCCAATCTGAAAACATCCCATCAAGGAATGACTGTAGATTTAAAATTCAATGAACCAAATACACTTTATATCCTTCAGAAAATGAAAATAACAGCTATGAAGTAATTAATCTGCAAAGACAAAAAAATTCAGAGAATACATTATGATGATGTTAAGAGAAGAGTAATGACAGTCAGCTTCAAAGAAAGATTATCTGTATAGCATTTGTGGAACAAAACTTTGGATCAACCTAGTAACGAGTCAATACTTGTAAAACCTAATTCCAATGTATGTGTGTTGCAGTGTCATTCTCGGATCAGCCTGGTGTTTCAACGGACCCGGTTGGTGAGGTTTCAGTCCAGGTAGATCTCTTCACACATCCAGGTACCGGTGAACACAAGGTCACGGTCAAAGGTCAGGAACTTTATACGCTCATCAGGTTCATTGGTTTATGACCTTTTGCAATTTTGACAATTTTGACAATTTTGAGCTGAAATTTTGTAGGGAGGAACTATGCACTGACGATCAAAGTTTGTACTTGTAAAGTTTTACTGTTACTGAAGTCATAAGATTTAACTCCCTTTTTCTGAATAAAATCATTTTTACATGGAGCCTGAAATTTGCACGTCTAATATTTTTACCCTCAAATATGGGCATAATATCTCTAAACCTGGATGGAGATGCACAATTGTAAGAATTTAAGTCTTTAATTGGTGTTAGTCAGTCCAAGCAATGTTGGTTTAGAGTGCATTGTAAGTGCAATTTTCCACACAATTCCTGTCCGCTTGTTACTGTTGCTGCTAGTGAAATAAAAAATCTCTTTATATTTTAGTTGTTGCTGCGAACGACCTCAAGTGGCAGACCTCCGGTATGTTCCGCCCTTTCGTGGAGGTACATCTCATCGGACCTCATCTCAGCGACAAGAAGAGGAAACATTCCACAAAGTCCAAGTCCAATAACTGGTCACCAAAGTATAATGAAACATTCCACTTGTAAGTCCACTTCTCTTGCTGTTCTCTATTTAGGGAAGGGTTAAATTCAGATCTTGGGATACATGGTCTGGTAGAGATTTTTCCTCATTGAGGTACCCCCATCTGTCAGCTCTTGCAGATGGCTATTGCAAAGAAAACTTTATGGTGTTGTTACATATTCATTGTTTTTTAATCTTTAAGTTAATTTTGTACAAGATCATACTCTCTTTACAAAAAATTCCCTTCTTGGACAGTAAGTTCAAGTGATGTTGCAGAAGCAATTGAATTCCATGCTGATAAAAAGACAAGGTGACATACAGTCTGGGATTCCTTAAGTTGTTCCTATACTTTCATCAAGACATGAACAAACCACTAATAGATATGATATATGCGAGAGATATATAACAATAATATGTCCTTGATTTCCTTTCACAAAAAATACTCCAATGGGACTCAAAGCCTAACTGTTCTCTCTCCTTGCAGCATTCTGGGTAATGAAGATGAACCTGATGCCTACGAGCTGCACATCTGTGTGAAGGACTACTGCTTTGCGCGCGAGGATCGTCTGATCGGGGTGGCTGTGATGCAGCTGCGTGATATTGTGGAGCAGGGGAGTTGTGCGTGTTGGTGCTCACTGGGACGACAGATGCAGCTCAACGAAACTGGATGGACAATTTTACGCATTCTCTCACAACGAACAAATGATGAAGTTGCCAAGGAATTTGTGAAACTGAAATCAGAGTGTCGTCATGCAGAGGAAATGACATGATATCCAGCAAGAGTTAGGTGAAGGTCTTTCCTAGTTTAGATGAAGGTCAAGGTCATATATATTCATTGTCTGTGAAGTAACAGCCAACAGCCTTCCTGAAGGCTTCAATACCATGCCTTGACAAAGACTTCAATACCAAGTGCTCATTTCACCATGTAGAAGTGATGTGCTGAAAAAAGTCAAGGTCAAGTGATGACCTTATCCGGAAAGGTCAAGGTCAGGTAGTAACCTTTGCATCAAACATACAGTGACTGCAATGCCTTCTGTGACACTTATGTGATATGTTGGCAGATGGAGGAAGAATCTCTGGAGGTGAAGAAACTGTCTCCAGTCCAGCTGAAGTGGGCCTTCCATCACCAGGTTGTTAACAGTAGTCTCAATGTGCTCATACAAACTCCTACATTAATGTACAGTTCAACTCTCCCTGTACAAAGTGCGCCGTGTTATTTCTGTATATATCTTGTTTTCTATGAAATGTAGACAAGTATGTGACCAACCTAATCATTGTTTTTTCTAAAGATATTTATAGTTATATCATCCATGAATTTTGATTTGCCAAAGTAAAATTGAGTTGATGGGACTATATTTTTATGTGGATGTACATAGTGTAGTGATTTCAGCTTCCAGTTCCCGTGGAGGTGGCAAATACCATATTTGAAATGAGGAAATTTGTATTCTTTTGTAAATTTTTAATATAATATTCTGTATATCTTGTCAGTAAATATTCACATTTCAAATGCTTGTAAACTAAACTTAGTTTTTCTTAAAATAACTAGATACAAAGAATGAGCAAGCTTTTTACATTTATAATACTTTTCTTTTGTCAGTGAGTTAGATATACTTTGTGCTTATCGTCTTCCAGCAGACTGAATTACATCAACGTAGCCCTGTTTTCCAAACCAACAAAACTAGAAAATAACGGAGAGTTTTGAGAAGTACTTGTTCTTCTTGGAGACTTGGACAGTAGAATGAAACTCTTTTTAAAATTAGATCAACTTCTCGTAATTTGTCAGACTTTTGATTTATGATTTTGTTTATCCTTTAAACATAAACTGTAATAATTTATAATTTTACTCTGAAAGCTTTACTTTACTCCTGGGTGTTAAAATATCTGCAATTTTATTAAATCTTTAATTACATTAATATGAAATAAGAATTGTGCTGTGAATTTGATTGAAGCCAGATGTTGTGTTATTTATATTGTTGATTTTGTTACATTTTTCTTCTTTGTAAATATGATACTTGCCAACTCTGTCTCCGGTTCAAGGATACTCATCGTGGACTGTTGTTCATTTCATCTTCAACCAGTGAAGCCTGTCATTGTTTTTGTTCTCTTTAGCATGGGTATTTGTTGAAAAAGAGCAATTAATGAGGAAATTGCTTCATTATTCCATATAAGGTATGAACCATTTAAATCTGTGCCTTTAGGAAATGTAGAGACAAAGTCATTTTGCATCATTACAAGATAATACCAGCTCTGTAACTTCCTTACCATGTTGTCATACCAGTTGTCTGGTTGGTTAGGTTAACATGAATGTCATCGTCTTGGTTACGGTTGCTAAGTTACCAATGTTTTCTCAATGCATGATTGATAGTCCCTGTTTTGTGTCTGTGTCTGATTGATGGGTTCCATGATGTCTAATTATACTGGTTGCCTAGTAACCATACACCATTTAATTGGTACTGGTTGCTTGGAAACCATTTGGAATATCAAACTGTGCTACAAAAATTCTCATATTTATTGATTGTAAATATGTACTTGCATTTTCTTCAAACATTAAACTCTAACCAACTTAAATTTCCAAAGTATGGTTTATTTATTTTGAAAAGTTTCCATTATTGTTGTTATTGTTGATTGGTCTGATATTTTGGATACGCTTTTTCAAATTGATTTCATCAAACAACTAAAATTTCTGGAAAAAGTGCAAGTACGATGTTTCTACTTTCATTATTGTCTGGAGTGTGGGTGCTAAGCTACCCCTCATATATCTGTGTTTCCTGTTATCATCCAGCCGTGTTGCTGATCCATGTTACTGTTCGACATGTGTTGTTACTTCACATTATCCTAACAATTTACCAAGTCTTTCTCCTGAAAACAAGCTAGTTTTCAATAGTAGTGTTAGAGACCACCTTCCTCGCAAGTTGGTTAGTTAGAAATGACGACAGTAGTTTAAAACATTTCAAACTTTTCTCATGTTAACCATGGTAATGAAATAATCAACTTGAGCTCATGGTTCTAGATAGTGAGATGTGTGTTAGTTGCCCAGTGTCCCTGTATCCAGTAGAGGATATACCAAGTGTTAAACTTAAATCAATATCATCTTCAAATGTTCACCCAATCCTCTTCGTCCCAGCATTCATCTCTTCTTTATTCTTAACCCTAACCTGCTGTACCAGAATATCCGAGTGCGTTTAAGATCACTCTGTAGGTCTCAGCCAATAATTCAAAACAATAGAAATGGTTAAATAACTGAGTCATGGTGGGATCTATAGTGAACACAGGTTTGTGCGTGACCATTAGGAAGAGGTATTTCTACTGCATGGACTAATTCAAGTTGATGTTACAAGCGGTAGGAAATATGTATATCAGTGACGGACCCAGAAAAGGAAGAGGTTTACCTATTGAAAGGGGGAGAGGGGATCGATCAAATTTACATGCACAACATTTGAGGGGGGGAGGAGATTGGTGGTTTGGGGTGAACCCCCTGACTGCCCCTTCTGGATCCACTACTGTATGTTATATATTTATATATTGAGTTTGTTAACTAGGAAATATTGGGCCAAGTGGTAGACTGCATATCTCTCCAGGGCCCCAGTCCATTACGATTTTAGATCTAAACTTACTGATGTAACCGTATTTAGGGTGAAATATGTGTACCACTAAGATTATCTAAGTGCTAAAATATTGTTTCTTGTAATTTGAGCCACATTGCTTGATCTTTCTTTATCTTATCTACACTGAACAAAAATAGTTATGGGTATTTTGAAATTATGAATAATGATGTCTTATTTTATTACTTGACCTAGGAATGAAATATTAATCATAAAACATCCATTATTCTTAACTTATTTTGTCCAGTATATTAAATACAATGAATTATAATTATGAAAGAGAATACCCGATATAAATTTTTCCGCAAATGAAGAATTGCTCTTTGAACTTGCCTATCCGATCTGCTTATTTATTGAACAAATATAACATATTGTATCTTCTAAATCTTGTTATTGTTTGTAACTTTCACAGTTTATTGGAATGTTATAGAATCTGACAGATTGAACTAGTTCACTTCATACAGACTTGCTCCCCCAGATTGAACATTACAGTGGTTAAAGAAACAGGAAACTTGAAATATATAATACAATTTTACTTTTACTTTGTTATAATATAATCGAATGTGAATAAGTCTTACTGAAGGACAATTGAAACATTCTATTTATCTAAAACACTAAGTTATATGTACATTTTACAGGAATGTTGTGATGAAAGTTAGATTGCACTAAGTTTACTTTATCTTCATGAAAAGATTGGTTGTTAAAAGCAGGATATGTTGATAGTTTTGCCAATAGTGATTCTTCGGACAAGTCTGTTTTAATCTTTCATACCACACATAGAGCCACATAAACTTGTCAAGCCTATGAGGCCACATTGGTTTCTGGCATGGCATGGTCTCTACTGTTCATACTTTCGACTTCTCCTCAAGAACAGCTGCATTGTTAAAGCTGGAAACTTGTGGAGAAATACCTTACACCTTATTACCTAACCAATGAACCTTTGGGTTTTAAGGTCTTGCAGAAATGAGATACTATGTGGCCTATGGTGCTGACAGACTGGGAGTATAGGCAACTATTCATCTATCTAGACTGATAATAGATAATGATATATCTTATGTTATTGATAGTTCAATCGCATCCAGCAGTTACATTTAGTTGAAGATATCTTACCTATTTTGGAGGAAATGGTCAGTTTGGCATTGCATGTAACATGCACATAAAGTGCCTGTAGGTTTAAAGTGCTATCGTAGAAACAACCACATAGTGTATTTGATATATATTTTAAAATGATGCCTGTTTTCACAAAGGTCAACGTTCTTGGTGTAAAATTAAGAACCATCATTTTATCGTATATATATATATATATATATGTGATAAATGTTGGTTCTTGAGTTTACACCCGGAACATCGACCTTGTTGAACATAGGCATCATTTCATAATCTCATCTCAATTTCATAACATAATGGAAGCTGTAATCTAACCTTAGTGAAATGTCAACTAATAAAGCCCCTAGGAACCTTAGTGTAATGTAAGTTAAAGGGAGCCTGAAGTAATCTTATTGCAATATTAACCAATAGAGGCTTACATACCCTGCTGTAGTGCTAAGATAGTTTCTTTAAAAGAAGCCCTATGTAGGTGAATACCAGGGATGAAACATCCACTCAGGATATAGTCACAATCAATAAATCCAATATCTTATAAACTAACCATTGTCACCATTCTCAAGCCTTATTCTTGTGATATCCAGATCAAACTTTTAGAGTTTTAATTTGTCAAGAGAATCATGTCAGGGTACTGTTCAACATAGGTCTCTTGTAATGTTAACACTGGTGAACATTCTACAATCATGAAAAATGACAACTTGCACAAAGTGGTCTGAGACTAATGTTATTGCTATCACTAATGATTAACCTACCCTCAGTCAAAGGGAGCTTTTGGCATATGGTTCTTGAGTCTCCTTTCACAAAACAATTCTGGAAACCTTATTACAGTTTTAAAGAATTGAGTTGAGGTAAAGGTTATTTTGTAACGGAGCATATGTTTGAAGGCAAGATGTAATGTTTTCTGGGACAATGAGTATGTTTCAAACAAATTATTAGACAGTTGTTAGTGAAAGTCTGGGACAGGTTGTGTTTGTCTTGGACAAGTTCTAGACAAGTTGTTAGTGGAAGTCTGGGACAGTTTGTGTTTGTCTTGGACAAGTTGTTAGTGATTGTTATGCATGGTTGTGCATCATCACCCAGGCTAACCATTCTCATTGATTCACTTATCTTTGTCATTCTAAATGGGGACGCAATCCTAATAAAAAAAATTGATATTAAATACATTGTTGTTCTTCTTCTGTTGAGATTGAGTCACCATCATGGTAGCAGGACACAGGTAGGAGGACTGTCAACAAGACATTCAGGATTGGGAAACTTGTTCAGGTAAAGTCTGAATCCGTAAAGAAGACGTTTGAAGAGCCAAGGTGGAAAGCTATGGAAGGAAATGTTTGGAATACAGTCGGACCTCGTTTATCTGCATGGTTTGGTTACATATATATGTACATACATACATAGAGAAGATTTGAAAAAATACCGTGTTTCCAGATAAACGAGGTCTGACTGTAGACAGAATGCTCATTTTGATAGACTTTCACTGATTGCACAAATATACTCATTCAGAGATGTGTGGGAACACCTTATCAGTGTATGTTCACAGATAAATGAATTGAAGCGTCCAAACATCAGACTATACCAGTTATCAAAGGTAATTTCAATAAAGGGATGTTCCAAGCATTCACGAAAACAGAACAATGGTTGATGGTGGCCATATTGGTTGCATTTTGACGAATGCAAAAAGAACCCATATTTGCTTAAAATGTGTTATTTTGAGATTATTACCTCTTGCTTTAACCAGAAAAGGAAGCCAGCAAGTACTTGATATGATCCTATCGAAACAGTTAAGTAGACAATTTAAGGGTTTTGGTATTTGCAAGAATGTGGTTAATGACTTTGTCAGTGTCACAAAGCGACAACTGTTGAGTTCTTGAAGACAGAATGTCAATAAAATGTCTCACAGAGGATGATTCAGGAGACAAACCTCGGGAATTTTAAATTCTTCAATAGGACCTTGTCAAGTGTTGTGTATGTTTGCATTCCTCTTCTTTTTACTTTTCAGATACTGGTAAATGGAAATGATCTTAAAAAATACATATTTTAGGCAAATTTTGACTTTTTGGCACTCTCCAAAACGCATCTAAGTATAGCCTTATCAACCAAAGTTGTGTTTCCTTGAATGCTTGGAACATCCCTTTACTGACACTTCCCATGATATTAGGTATAGACGAATGTTTGTATGCTTCAATTAATTTATCCTTAAACATGATAAACACCCATATAAAAAAAAAATTCCTGAAAGATCCTTCAATAGCTTTTATACAGTATCTCCACAGTACCCTCATACCATCTTTTCAGGTGTTAAGGGCAAAATTTTACCATCACTTCTAGCCGAAGC
This sequence comes from Gibbula magus, assembly GCA_936450465.1. Lineage (NCBI taxonomy): Eukaryota > Metazoa > Mollusca > Gastropoda > Trochida > Trochidae > Gibbula > Gibbula magus. The sequence goes on along the minus strand of OW388289.1, from coordinate 21,999,332 downwards.
TTTGAACTGCGTTTCAAGAAGGATTCGCAATGATGCATGCAATACTTTGTTGCTGATGGTACAGCAATAAAAAATTCTGCAGTTATTAAAGAAGCATTTTAATTAGCATGTCCTACTGTAGGGATACTTCCATGGTAATTTCACAAGTGACCATCAGTTAACGACCTCACTGGAGATCCTAAGGAAAGTAAACCAAGGGTTGTAAAGTAATAAAACTTATGGCAGCAAGTGATGCAGGGTAATAAAACTTTATCCCAGTAGGTATGGTAGCAGTGATTATGTAACCAGGGTTAGAGGACACTCATTGATATATTGTGATTGATGACATACCCACAATTGACTTCATAATACAGTAACTTTTGATTTCTTTTACCTATTTTCATCTTCTTCTCTAGTTCAAAAGGTCTAGACAGCTGAAAAGTTGTGTGCAGACTCCTTGACTAATGGAGATTCTAAATTGTATATATTTGTTGACCATGTGACCCCAAATATGGGTTACAGGGGTCATGACCTGAAAACCTTCTTTTATCTTTTTCTTCAGTACAAAGTGCTAGCAAGCTGAAATGTTGTGTACAGACTCCTTGGTCAAAGGAGATTCTAAATTGTAGATTTGGTAAATGTATTACTTGAGATAACTTATATATTCAACCTTAGATAATTAATCAAGGAAGCCCAGATGAGCTACAGACCCCATGGCTCTATTTTTATTCAAGTTGTCAATTTGGGTTGTGATTTAGAGATATGTCTATTCTGTTTGCTTTTTACACTCTTAACTTAAATTGGTATTTAGAAATATATTAATTCTCCGCAGTTGAGATATAAACATTCATTCAATGTCAATATATGTTATTGAAATAATCATCCATGTTTTTGATTAAGATGATATAAATTACATGAAATATATATTTATTGTACGCATTACTGAACCACCATTAAAATTATTTCAGTTTAAAGAATACTTTAAAACAATCAAGTATACACTTCACAAAAAGAATCTTACATATTGAATCAAGATAAGTTCAGTTTAATTCCCTCTGACCTTAAATACAATCAATTGAAATACTTCACAAAGTTGTTTAAAACAAATGCAGACATTACATATTTACAATCACTAAAATGTTTATACCTCTGAGAAATTGCATATCCATTGGCAGACTTGAAATGGGTGGAGCTTAATTAATTGATAACTGTCCAATGGAAAGATTACAGGAATGAACCCAAATATACCTTTTAATAACACTTAGTTGATTGCTTAACAAGGAGCTTAATTATTGTATACACTTCATTAGATTAACCAATTTATTTGTTTAAGAACTGAGCAGTGATGTGGAGGGGTGCTGTGTATTTGATGTAATGTTGTTTCAAGTTGTAGCGGTGGAGTTATATCTAATTAACGAACTATGTATTTATCTCAATCATTAATACAATGCTTTTAAACTGTGAAAATAGAAAACCAAGTGAAAATATTATTATTGAAATCAAATAAAAAAATAAATGAAATTAACATACTATTAGATCTGAGATGTTCTGAAACCAATCTTTTGCAAATACATTTGGTCAAAATGTTTATTTATTTATTATTATGTTTTAATTTATTTCATGTATAAAATAGCTGACTTGTATTTCATGTATAGAATAGCTGACTTGTATTTCACAGTTAAGCATTTAATGACTTTGATATCTTGTTTACATTTGTTCTTAATTTGATTATATTAAAAAAATTGACAGTTGAATAAATATTTTAAAGCTGTTTATTGAAGAAAAATCTTAATAGTTTATAATATCACAAATTGTCATATTTGACCAAATAATTGCAACTTGTATCAGATGAATAAATTGTAGCCAATCAAAAGACTTCTCAGTATTTATTGCTGTATTCTTTTAAAAATCTTCATGCCTTTTATAATTGATAGATAAAACAAATATTTTTCATAATCATTTCAAATCCTTTAAATATTAACGACTTTTACAAACAACATATATATAAAGCAATATATTTGATCAGATTAATTTTCCACTATGCTCAAATCAAACCATTTTTAGCCAATCAGAAGCCTCCTTAGTCTTGCTGCTGTAGCTTTTTCTCCAACATGGCTACAATAACAAGAAGCTCATCAAGCTCTCAAAGCTTTACAGTTCACAAGACCAAGAAGTACAAGTTTTCTCAGTTGATTAATACAAGGTAAGTACTTATTATCACTGCATTCCATAATGTATCTATCTTATTCCATTCACCCTTTTAAATGGACAGACTGAGTAACATTTTCTGACATAAGATTGGCTTCATCTGTAAAATGGCACTCATGTCTCATGGCATGTGTACTAAAGTATCTGTGTATATACACTGTATCCAGTGGGTTGCTTTAATTTGTATCAGATTATGATTTGAATTAGGAATAAATTTCAATTTTACTTCAAATACTTTAAAATCTGTCTATAATAAACATGTCAATGTTTATTACACAGGTGATTGTGCACTCAACCATGACAGCCAGACAGGTGAGGACAGGACAGGAAATGATGTAACCTACTCTCGGACAGGAAATGATGTAACCTCTCAAGGTAAGACTGCAGTGCTGGATTATTGTTGTATAGACAAACAATTTGTTAAATAGCATTGAAATCATTGTAGATAACAAATAAATTAAGACATTTGTTTTGCTTAATTGATATTCTGGAAATGTATCTAGACTGACTGATTGCATAACTGAACATTTTACAGATAAATTTTCTATGAGTCATTAATAATCAAATAAGCAAAATTACAGTCGTATTTTAAAGTCTTTTAAATCCATATTTATTTTATCAATTTTGATAATCATATTTGTTTGACTTTCAGATCTTAAATCTATTTAAAACAAATTCCAAACAATTGTCTGTTGGTTTACATAGTCCTGTTGTTTTTTATTAAATATTCATTTAAATATTTTTATTTTCATCATAAATACTTTTATAGTCTTTATACTCTTTAAAAGTATTTACATGGTAAATATTAAATTGATTTATGATTATTGATTTATTCTGTTCAAAATGTTTTTGTTTTCATCAAATAGGTTGAACCTATTCAGTAAAATGTAGATATTGATTTCAGTGTGGACTGAACCGGACAGAAAATACACTCACCTGGTGGACACAGTTCTCAGACGATGTATATTCAAGGTCTATTGAAGGTGGGATTGACATTGAAATTGACAATTAGCTTCTTTAACTGATAATCCTCTTTCTGAATATGCACCCTATCAAGCTGATTGATTACTTTAATGGACACTAAAGGTCATTGTTCTTTAATTTATTGCAGATTACAAAATATAACCTGCTTGAGGTATCACCACAGCATAATTCTTGAAAAAACATAAATCTTTTATATTGCATCTGAAAACTTTTGAATATACATTCATTGCAGAATACAAACAAAATTAGAAAAAAATAGCCTTGTTAAATTTCTTAACATGTGTCCAGACAGACTATAATAACAATAATGAAAATAAAATTTGTATTTTGACATTTTGTAATAATTCATTAATTTACCAATTTATTTGATTACATTATAAATATATACATGATAGTTTGAACTTACAATATTAGATTTTTATTTCAGGAGCCCAAAAAAGACGGGGATTGTTGGCATGTTTTGCTTCGGATCAAGATGTCTGGGATTGAATCCCAGCAGGGATTCAGCAACCTAGTCTGTTGTAGAGAATTATTTTACAACTTTTTGATGCAATGTTATGCTGAATATCATTGCAGTACCTAGCTACCTGATACTTGTAGGTTTCACCACAACAGTGCCGTCTCTCTGCACTAGCAGACTTGATACATGTGAACTACTCTTGAAATCAGTGTTAAACTCCAACATGATTCAATCCTGTACTACACAGACCACAGCTTGTTACAGATTTGTTATTAAATTAATTTGTTTACATGATCTTGTTTTCCTGTTATTATTTCTTGCATGTGATATGGTGTATTACAATAGTCAACCAATGGAAAAGCTTCATGCTGTTATTACGTAATATTGCATATGGCAGGTTGTTCTGCATCATCTCTACTAGATGCCAAGAACCAATGAAAAAATGCTATTACATAATATTGTATTGTCTCATAGCCAATGAAAATGCTTCAATGCTGGTATTATGCAATATTGCAATTGATACGTTGTTCTACAACATCTCTACTAGTTGCCTAGAACCAATGAAAAGCTGCTATTGCATAATATTGTATTTAACAGTCAGTTCTGAAAGATCTTCACAAGTTTAGAATATGCATCCGAGATTTCTGTACAACCAAGGTCTGTGGTACTTTTATGGTGCCTCGTTAGTAAAAAATGATATGAGTCTTCACTACAAACAATTAAGGGTTGCAAATTTTACGACTTAATTACCCACTGCACACACCTCTTAGCACTCTGTAGGAGGATTTCTCAGTTAGTCAAACTTTACGACTTAATTACCCACTGTACACGCTTCTTAACATTTTTCTCAAAAAAAAGAAAGATGGTATGAATATTTTTGCAAAAGCATTGTGTTGATGGTAAAATTTTGTTTGCTACAACACTTCGAAAGTGAGTTTTCAATGGGATTTTTTTTATAGGGGCAAATAATCAGGTGTTCCCGTACTTCTTTGAATGAGTATACTTTGGGTGCAACACCAATTAGGATTCTTTATATTCGGTTAAAGACTAAGCTGTATTGTAACATAGGCAGCTTGTGGAGAAACATGTGGAGAGAGAATGTGATCACTAGATTTTGAGGGGATTCCTCACCTTCTCAAGTTTCCATCACTGGCTATTTTAAGCTTTAGTTTCCGCTTATCAGTGTGCACTATGAGGTTCAGTTGACAAACTTGCATAGAAATATAACAAAATACAGTGAATAGCCAGTGATGGAAACTGGTGTGAGTTATCACTTGTGATGACTGCAATACTGCCGAAGCGTCGTTAAACAATAGCTCACTCACTTGTGGCGGATATTTGAGCTGGAAAGAATTATTTATATACATTTTTGAGTAAGCTTCTACGACAACATTGCAATGAATTTGGACAAACCTCACACCAAGACACTTTCCTTTCAAATGGTACATTTTGTTAGACTCCTCAGCCTTCAGCAAATATCCTTGTAAAAAATATTGGTCCAGTGATTTTGGGTTTATGTTTCTTGAATTGCTTAGATCTCCTATTTTATCCAAATCACATGAACATTTTCAAGCTTACCTATTTTAAGTCACATGTCAGTGAACCATATAGAATATAAAATCATGCTCAATCAATGTTTTCAAGACCATATTTACAGGACTAAATCTGCAATTATCTTAGCCATTGACATTTCTATTGCTGACTAAGGGTTAACCTTTAACCAAACTTGGCTCTGACTAGATGAGTTTCCCTTGATACACTTAAATATTTCCCTTGATACACGACCAATTAAATATTTCCCTTGATACAGGACCATTTAAATATTCCCTTGATACACGGCCACTTAAATATTTCCCTTGATACACGACCAATTAAATATTTCCCTTGATACACAACCATTTAAATATTTCCCTTGATACACAACCATTTACATATTCCCTTGATACACAACCACTTAAATATTTCCCTTCATTCAGGACCACTTAAATATTTCCCTTGATACACGGCCATTTAAATATTCCCTTGATACATGGCCACTTAAATATTTCCTTGATACACAACCACTTAAATATTTCCTTAATACACGACCATTTAAATATTTCCCTTAATACACAACCGTTTAAATATTCCCTTGATACACGACCACTTAAATATTTCCCTTGATACACGACCACTTAAATATTTCCCTTGATACACGACCACTTTAATATTTCCTTGATACACGACCACTTAAATATTTCCTTAATACACGACCATTTAAATATTTCCCTTAATACACAACCATTTAAATATTCCCTTGATATAGGACCACTTAAATATTTCCCTTGATACACGACCATTTAAATATTTCCCTTGGTATAAGACCATTCAAATAAAGTCATCTTCTAACCTGGACCTTGATGATTCTGGAACTTTAGCCTTGACCTTAACTTTCAATTGTCAGCCACTTACTGAGGTAGTATATAGTTTAGTATATCTATATGCATTTGATATTTGATGTGTATTCATTGTTATCAGATCATTTAGATATTATTTCATAATTTTCAAGCTGATCAAAGACCATAAATTTTCATGTTAAAAGCAGATAAAAAATAATAAGGCCTTCCATACATTACCAGAACATTTTATTTGCCTATTTAGAGGATAGATTGTGGATCAGTAAAACAATGGCTAGAGTTGTTGTGCTTTAAGAACACTCGTTTACACATAAAAATTATCTTGGGTAAAACTCAGTGCTTGGAATGACAAATTATCGTCCCTTGTGTCAAACACTCCAAACTTCAGCTCCAGTTCACAGATAATCCTTAATAACATGTTGTGTTACTGCATTAGCGAGATGTTACTGCATTGGTGGGATGTTAGGACAGTTTTCTCCAGCAGACAATTTCCCAAGTCCTTTTATGGATTGGATCCAAAGACTTCATAATCAGAGTTCAAAAACACAGTGCTATCTCAGTCCTTATAAAATTATTTTGGGGAAAAAAAAGACAAGAAAACTTTCAATATAAAACAGCCTTTATGTAGCACATCAATAAGAGACACAAATGAAAATAATGCATGTTTGTATTATGTACAGATCAAATATATACACAAATAATACAACAAAATGGTACATAAATGGTACATAGATGGAGATGTGCCCCTGCTACAGCCCCCACTATAAGAGGGCTGGGATGATACACACAAGACTTCTCATGTAGTTAGAATCCAGTGAAGCTGTGCTCAGTTTTATCGAGCATACACATAGCAACAGGTATCAAGACCTTGAACAGTTTAATTGCATATATTGACAGAAACTACCGAGATTTACTATGAACTATCATGGATTGATTACACCTCGGGATCGGCCATGATTTGACACCTATACAACTTCCTGTTCATTAGTAGAGGGGCGGTAGAGTGTCAGTTCCTGTTAGCTCCCTTGCTAGGTTTTGATCCCTTTCCTGGGCTGATAATCCAATCAAAAGTCATGTTTGCAAACTACCCAAATATCCATATCATATTCACCAACTAAAGGTTTATGCACAAAAATGCCTTGTGACTCTATTCAAGTGTATATCACCGATTGAGTATTTAAACGGTAGAAAGGGAAAATATAAACTGAACAATTTAATTTTCTTAATATTCATGAAATGTAATTATTGGAAGCATAGCAAAGCCAAAGTAAGCATCTCTTTATACTTTAGAAATGAATTAAGAAAGCATGTATACACTTTACTCATGCTGATATCAATCAAAGGAAAGGCATCAAACTGGAGCAAGGAAAAGGAGCTTGTTACTTGACAAGCACAGATTTATTTTCTTGCTTTGGAAGTGGATATTTATGATGTAATGACATGTTCATTACTGTACAAATGATATAATCAAGTGTCCCCATGCATTGTTGCGGCCCCTAGGGTTGTATCAGCGGGCTATGGTTGTAATGCACAGCAGCAGATTCATCTACATCACATCACATGTAAGATTTACTTCATAACAGATCAAGTTGTATCAGGTTGATACAAGCACAAAAAGCTAGGCCCAATGTTGGTGCATTATGACAAAAGTTCTAACAGACTTGAAACTGGCGCTATTTTTGTACCCCTATATTCATCGCTCACCACTTTTGACACACATTGAACATTTGTCATTTCTTTTCATACAAGCTAAATAATTTAAAATCAATCATCAAACTTTTGAAGAAATGATTCTTATGAAGAGGATATTGTTAATTAGGAGTCTCATGTAAAGACAAACAAGAAATTAACCAAGATATCTCACAAATGAGAACTACATTAAATGCATTCGGTAATGGCAGTCAGTATCTAATTACATCATTAAAATATACATCCAACAAAAAAAATCATTACAAATACTCAAATATTTTAAAAGGAATCAAATCAATTTCTGGGCTACAAAACTGGAATATGTCACAAGGGCCAAATGGCCTTTTGGTCTCTGTCAGCTCACATGCAGATAAAATCTCATTTAATGAAGATGTTTTCTTGTAATCTAGTAAAAATGTTTTGAATTATGGCAGAGTGATTAAAATGAGGGCGCCCACAAAGGTTATTTAGGAACAATGATAAAATATCAATTTGACCTACAATGTGATCGTTACTGGAAACAACTTAAAAGTTCACAAACTAACCTTTAAACAATCAAATTTACTGTTCAGCATATAATAAAATACTAATACATTAAAGTTATAAGCTTTAAAGCAACTCTAGTTAAATGCACATGAAGTAAATGTATATATGAAACATTATCAAGAAGATAAAATACATTTATGGAAACCATGTCACATTATTTATTTCAGTTTACAGAGGATAAATATGATAAGATTGAGGGGAGATTCTTTGAAAGTTGTTTCACCAACACTAGAAGATCACATTTAACTTGATCCCTGATTTCTGCATTGGATTAACAAGATGGAACTAACAATTCACACAATCTTTCCAGTATGGTCAAAACAAAAGGTGTGGGAAATGAACACTTCACACGGTGCAATATGGTATGTCAAGATAACAATTTGTAAGTATCAAAACATATGATTGACTGATGTGTTATGTGGTTTCTGCAAATAAAATAATTTGATTAGTTTAGTCCAATGCAGAAATATGACATGGAACATAATTGATACATTTCTAAATAGAATAACAATACTGAACAAAACTACAAGGCTGGACTTGGTGCTTTGATACCAACACTAGTTCAACCTTAAAGTCTGAAATACAAGCTTTCATGCGTTAAATGCCCATCGAAGACTTGAACCTGAATGTAGATATTTGTGAAACCAGCGTAACTTGAATTTGACTGGTGCAACTAGAGATCTCAATTGGTGCATGCTGTTAACACTTCCTAAATTGAGCCCTGAACTATGAAAATATTTTGTATATGACATATGGAATACCGAGGAGGACGAAGCATGAATAAGTGCAGACCTCCATGTCAGGCCTCAACTTCACACTTCTGTACATGTGCAGACTGGCAGAGCTAAATATCAGACATATAGTCAAGGGGGCCAGTCCACTAACCGATCTTAGCCCTAAGATCAATCATAAACCCATCTTTTATCAATGGCTAGTGGCATAGTTTAACGATACCCAGGACTAGTAGAAGAGACTGGAAGTGCTTAGAGCAGGACTGTGAACTGTGGCCAGACAAAATAGAACAATTTGCAATAAATCCATAGCTACCAACTCATAAGCTGTAGGGCTTGAACACAGTAAAAGAACATCCGTCCTAGATTCCTCCGCAATACAAGAACAAACCCCGTGAGCATATATATACTTCAGCAGTTTGTGAAGACTCATACACCAAACTGAATTATCTAAAATAAATATTTTTGAAAGAGGTCTCAACAGAAGTAGACAAAAGTTTGCAGTTTAATGCAATAAGTACAAGACACAGTGTGACGGCACAATAACTTGTAGCTAACAAGAAGTTATTCAAAATTCCATTTTAAATAGACCGAACATGTTTAATCTTTCCACTTAGCGAATCAAAAAACCGTTGGTACTTCTGAGTGCTGGTTGTGCACTTTTCAAACAGCTTCAATCTATCTCTTGGGTTCTAAAATTGTCACTTGTCTAGCAACAGAATCAGTTCAAATTCAACACAGATCAAGACTAATTTGTCCCAAAAGGACCAGCACACATCTCTGCACACGTTAAAACAAGTCATGACCATAGCCAGGGGTTTGTTTGCTCACATGGCGACCTTCCCAACATCCAATCAGATAACACTTGAAATGAAGCCCCTCTTTCAATCTCTCTCTCTTTCTCTCACTGATTCACTCGTTCTTCACTCACTCATGGAACACAGAATGTGAGCACTAGGATGTGTCATCGGTTGATCCGAGTCGAGGCATCTTGCTCGGGGAGTTTCCTTCTGGTGTGTCCAGACTAGCTCGACTTGAATCTCTCTTTTTGGTGGCATTCTGCAAGAGAGTTTAAGATTAGAAACACTAGCAATTCATATTATATTTACTATTCAAGGAAATTAGATAGGTAATTTCCATCTTGCAAATGGAGAATGTGTGCAAAGTTAATAAAATCAGTTGAGAACTCTTTGTGAAAAGTTAAAATTACATCAGAAGCAGAATCACACATTAGCAAAATTATCTGTCTACCTTAGTAATGAATTGAGTTAAGAAACTGTTATTTGACAAAATCCACATCTCTGGAAATTGTTTTCCCAAAACCGATTCCCAACTAAACCAAGGCAAGTTCCAGAGTTGGGAACAGTGTAGAAGGCACCAAATGGTTTGTCAGCTCATTTGAAGTATCATCACCATCGTAGGGTGGGAGCAGTGTAAAGAACATGCAGACTTTATATGTTGTGAGCTTAAAGCATGCCTCTGTGAGATGTGAATGAGACCCCCCTACAACTTATATTAACATTATCAACGCACTGACCTTCTTGTCCCATTGCTGGTGGAGGTAACGTAACAGAATGTTGGTCTTCTCTGTGGTTATCACTGAAGAAATGGAAACATTTATAATATGAATTATTGATAATTGAATTAGAACCAAGATTGAAATACCTATATCCCCCATCTGTCACATTTAACTTGTGAACATATCAATTGTCGAAATAACTCATTCCTGACCCTGCTTGTTGATTTCTTTTGAAATAATGAATAAAAAATAGATCAGCCATTTAGGGACAGAGCAGCCCCGAAACTGAGGGTCTCTCCTTTCCCTGTTCCACCTTCTCCACAGCAACAAAAACAAAAACCTTTTCATTATTGAAGTTATTCCTGACAAGTTGAATTATCACTGGGGTCACTTTACAAAAGTTTGTTCTTAAAACCTATTTGATTTCAAAATGTGATCAAAGGGTTAACATGGCCTTAACCCATATCTGTTGATCTTGACCTTTGCCCTTCAAGGTCACATAATCAATGGTCACTTTTCATTGTGTACATCAATCATGTAATGATTTAAAGGGACACTGTGTCGAGGATAGATATGAGATCAGATTCATCTACCTATGCTGATTAACGGGTCTGGTAACGAGTCACAGACTCCAAATTTCAGACAATTGAAGTAATAAGTAATAAAAACCACTGCATGTAGACAGTGAAGCGAAGCGTAACTCGTTAGTAGACATGTTAATCAGCATAGCAAGGTAAAAGTGATCTCATTGTTATCCTCGACGCAGTGTCCCTTTAAAGTGTTAAAAGTTGAAATAAGGTATATTCGCAAATGCTTAAGTTGTGACCTTGCCGAGGCCTAGACATATTTTTAAAAAACCTTTTCAAATCATGGTCTTTTTCCATAGTTGACATCAGGGATGCAGAAATCGGTCTATTTGCCGGACATGTCCGACTGTAAATCCAGTTTGACCGAATGGAAAATTGACCTATCGGACATCAGTTGACCGATTGCAGAAAATAAAAGGAAAAACTAAATTTACAAGCATTAAATAAAGGCAAACGGCCCTGCTTGTGTCGGTCATAATTGTTCATGAAATTGAAATATGTTGATCCAGTCAAGAAGTCACATTTATTCTTCACAGCACGAGGCACAACGTCAATCATCATTATCTTCAGTAAATTAGAATTGTCGGCAGAAAAAACACTTACCGTTTGTTATTTAATTGAAATTTCCAGTGTCATTTAGTGACTGAAAGATGTGACCCATTTCACAACATTATTTACGAAAAAGATTTCATTAAAATCGCATTATAAACAAATTTTGTCAAAGATAAACTTTGCATGAACGTGTGGCTTCACCGTACCGGTGATTCATGAATTTGTTACAGATTGAGATTTTGCTATTTGAATCCCGATAAATTTAATAATATCTCGGTCATAAAACAAAGGTAACATATTTCAACAAATATGATAGATCAATATCGATGTATGGTAATGCTATTATACAAATTCAAAATAAATAAACTTATCAAAAACGAATAATTAGCAATAATATTTCACGAGACGTTATGTAGTCAAACACCGTTTGTATGACGCTACGAAGACGCGATCGCATTGCCCATCGCATTTACATTATGACACACGTTATAAATAGGTATGCTAATTTAAAAACTCCAATTTTTCTTGCGTTTACATTACTTCTTTTTATTTTATAATTATTCATTTACAATTGCGAAATATGTCTCCAAATAAAATATAAAAGTAATCTTATTAGAATAAGTTCAAATTCGTAATTACACCTTGAATAGGAAAATAGTCGTATGGAAAATAGTTGGACCACGTGCTCTGCCGAGTTGTGAGTTTACGTAAATTATATCGCTATTGAAAACGAGTTCCTTTGAATTTAAAATGATTAATTAGAAGGTACATATCATTTGGTCCATGATTTGAACTTTTGATGAACTATGTGCAATTAAATTATTAGAATTTTCTCGTCTATCTTGACGCAAATTCGCTTGTAAACTCACTTGTGTAAACTCGCTCAAACTAGCACTGTCGGTAAATCGTAGTTGGTAAACACTGATTTTAAATTATGAACCATTTTATGGATGTTAATGATAAATAAATAGTTATCGTTAATTGCTTTCGTGTTATGTTTAATAGTATGCAATGATTTGAAGAACCAACAAATAGTAATACTTTCTGATACTTTATTCATAAAAAAATTTACTTCCGGGTTCGTCTTTTTGGGTCAAAGATGAAAGATGAAATGTCCGACTGGCAAAAATTTGAATCTGCATCCCTGGTTGACATATATACAAATAAGAGCCTTTTTTTTTAAAAGTTATGTTTTTAGAGGGATTTCAGAACTTGTCACCTTGACCTTTGACCTTGAATGTGAACATGTCAAAATAATTCCCCAGGTGTATAAGAAGGAAGCTATGTATATGATATGAGGTCTTCAAACCTTCTTGGAAAAGTTTTTTAGGAATTTCAGAACTGGTGACCTTGACCTATCCTGTGACCTTTACCTTTTACTTTCAAGATCACATAATCAATGATCACTTTTCATTGTGTATAACAATTATGAAATGTTTCAAAATGTTAATAGTTTTAAAAATATTTACCAGGGTTGAAGGTAAGAAGTTATGTATATATGATTCTTAAAACTTTCGTTGGTAAAAGTTGAAGCCAATACAAAATGTTGCAACGGAAACTGCACAAAAATACATAGCAGCATGGCCTTGGTCTCGCCTAACAACAAACATCCCTATTTGCTTAGTTATGATTGGTCGATTTTTCGTGCTTAGGGGACACAAAACAGGTGGGTAGTCGCTACATCTAATGGCAGACTTACAGGTTGTAAAATATTACAGTGGGTTTTAATCAGACTGAAAATACGCAAAATCCATTTTCAATTCTCACAAATATTCCAAATCAGTCTTGAAGAATGCATACCTTGTTCTGATGGGTGTTCTTTGGTTGAGATATACACAGTAGGGCGGCCAATCTGCAAAGTGAGAAGAAAGAATAAGTATTGTCTTGTGCAAATTGAAATAATGTGCAATTTGGTTGTCAGCTCAGAAGTACACTTGAACACTTTTCAGAAAATTTTCTTTTGCCAAAATAAGCAAAAATTTTAGTAGCTGAAGTTTAGTCAGCCACATCCCCCCCCCCCCCCCCGATGTTTTTACGGTGGACAATTTCTGAACAAGACTGAGCGAGCTTCACTTATAATGATTAAGTCCAGTGATAAATTTACAAATGTGACCTGCAGAGTCCAGAGACTCATTTATACCACAAGCTATTTAGAGTCCTAGCAGATATAAGTGATTCCTTCAAAAGGTAAGCAAATACTACATAAAAACCCTTTGAGACAAGGGGATTTGCAGCTTAAATTTTTATGAGTTCTTTCCAAATTGTATGGGTATTTGATGCAGGACTTGGGGATATTTATCACTGTAAGTCATTTGCTTACTAGTAACGTTTTTCTCACTTCAATACGCAGTGGATGATTAGTGAAATCAGTTAACTGTTCCTGTCGCTAGTAATCATCTATGTAAAGCTGAAAATGTTATGGATTATAAAATCTTCAGTGAAGGGTTGAACCACCTTCAAAACATGTTTTTTTACAAAATGATCAAGCTTGAATGGACCTTGATTGCTCTGTTCATCATAGTTCACCTAATATAAACTCGTATACGGCCAAGGCATTCATAGAGTTTATCAATCGAACGAATTTTCTTTGATGCCACTTCCGTAAAGATTCCATGCGGAACGGCTTTGCAGGCAAAAAGTGGAATGAAAGCTTACTTTTTCGATGGATACAAGATCACGGATCGATAAAACGAACATTCATTTTCAAATCAGGATATTTATCTCCACTAAAATCAACTCTGTTTATTATTTACAGGCCTTTGAATGCGAGCTACCCTATTATTTTGTCAGCTATATTGATATGCTAATGAAGGGTGTGTATAAAACCTGAATCGCATAAAACGGATCGTGTTTAAATAACACTCAGGGATCGATGGGCGGAAAACTAATTTTTAGCTTTCGTTAATTGTTTGTTAACACTTAAACAAGAAATAGTTTTTAATTACAAACTACCATCAGACAGTGATTAAACTGCTTCTAATGTATGGGTAAGTATAAACTGTTGGTTATTTTGTGCTTGTTTAATGTCATGATGGCCTGTTTGTACAAATAATTTAATTTCAGTGAAAGCAAGTGACATTCAATACGATATTTATACACATGTTAATACATTTAACTGGATGACATACTTATTTGTAAATTTTAGAATTACGTGCACAAGGTTTATTTGATATTATAATATACATGTAGATATCAGAGATTTTTATGCCGGAAACGATTTTTTTTAATCAGGGACTTACTTTTTTAGAGCCTATATATCTGCCTATATTCTTGGATAATTATGTTAGTTATCAATTTGTTTGTACTGCGAAGAATATACTGAAGGCAAAAAACGGTATTTGTCTTTCATCTCAATTTTATTATCAGTCTTGATAACGTACCCTACACACAATATTTGTTGTTGCAAGTAGCCTACTGCAGTGGGAAAGGAGCAATAATAAAATTATTATAAGATTTGATAATTCTATACCATTTATATCAATATTTGAACTGAATAAAGTTAGTTATTTAACTTTTGTTATTTTAGAAGAAAAAACCCATCGAGTATCAATTTACACGTGAGCAATAGGATATAATCCATAATTATCAGATATTCCCTGTTGCGCAAGTTACAAAACTATGTGCACCTAATCCAGCTTTCGGGGGGAATATATGACAAAAGTTGGTAATTTGTCAATAAAAACAAGCAGACAGAGTCGGCCATATCCCCCGCCTTTGGGAAAATTTATTGAAGAATAGTTGTTGAAATAACAGTGACTATGAACCTTTTTTCAACTTAACACAACACACAAAATTTCAGCTCCTTAGACAAAGTGGTTCTGGAGAAGGAGACAAAATGCGAAAAGTTTACAGACGGCTGGATACTGTGCAATGCCATAAGCCCATCGGGCCTTTCAGGCACATCTACACATGATGATTGTCTAAGTTACATTTCCATGGAAACGGTCCAAAAATATAACTCGAAGAAGTTGAAAACCCCAAAAGGCACATCTACACATGATGATTGTTCCACACACCAAGTTTCGTTGAGATATGTCTTATAGTTTTCGAGTTCTGTTCCGGAAACAAAATTCTAGGTAACATTTCTATGGAAACGGTAAAAAAAATATTTCTAAGAAGTTGAAAACACCAAAAGGCACATCAAGACATGATGATTGTTCCACACACCAAGTTTCGTTGAGATATGTCTTATAGTTTTCGAGTTCTGTCCCGGAAACGAAATTCTAAGTTACATTTCCATGGAAACGGTCAAAACAAAATAACTCGAAGAAGTTGAAAACCCCAAAAGGCACATCTACACATGATGATTGTTCCACACACCAAGTTTCGTTGAGATATGTCTTATAGTTTTCAAGTTCTGTTCCGGAAACGAGATTCTAAGTTACATTTCCATGGAAACGGTAAAAAAAAATAACTCGAAGAAGTTGAAAACCCCAAAAGGCACATCTAGACATGATGATTGTTCCACACACCAAGTTTCGTTGAGATATGTCTTATAGTTTTCAAGTTCTGTTCCGGAAACGAAATTCTAAGTTACATTTCCATGAAAATGGTCCAAAAAAATAACTCGAAGAAGTTGAAAACCCCAAAAGGCACATCTAGACATGATGATTGTTCCACACACCAAGTTTCGTTTAGATGGGTCATTCTCAGAAAATGGAGCAATTTGGTGGATGTGATGACACAAATAAAATCATTCACCGTTTCAATTAAAATTTTTACAGTTTGAACAAGACAACCATAGGAAAATAAATACAGATTATGCAATCTTAATCCCTTTTGACAAAAAAATAATTTACTTTTAAACATACTGAGTCAAGAATTGATGTCAGTGATGTTACCAATGCATTTTTAAGTTTTCCTTAATAACTGATCAATTATTTTAGTACATAATTCTGCTTGAACAAAACATGTATGGTGTATTGGGAGTTTACAGAAGAAATTCAATAATAAAGTAATTTTTTAATTTCTAATTTCAAGAAAGTACTTATGAATTGTGGAACTCAAAATTTAACAGGGTACAATAATATTTGTACAGATCGCAAATTAAGTTCAATAAATACTATCTACACTGTAGGGGATGGCCATGGTCCACTTGTAATACAATAACAGATGACTTGTGTTTCTCCCTATTGTTTCTTTCAAAATAAAGGATTTCGATGTAGGTGACGTCATTGATAATTGGTAACATCACTGACAGGAAAGGTAACATTACTGACATCATAAGCATTAAAACTGATTATCATTAAATGTACTGTAAACATGAAGCATTGCTGAAACAGTTCATTATTTAATGTTAAAAACCAGGCTGTCTGAAGTCCCAACACTGTCAAATATGCTAGAAATCATAATTTTGCAAAAAATAAGGTAACATCACTGACAATTAAGTAACATCACTGACATTTCATTGCAATAAATGTTTTTGAAATAAAAATGATACTGTGAAAGACTGGGTATTGCAAATTTTGTGTATGTTAATGTAATGTTTAGATTGTCAAATGTTAATTGAAGAACTTTAATGGGTTACGGATAATAATTCCATACATCATTAATAAATGGTAACATCACTGACAGGATTGGTAACAGTGAACACTGAAACAAATTCATTTAAATTCTTTTACATATGTTATACGATAAGGCAGTGTTGAAACCATTCATATAAAAGGTGGATGGTCAGGTGCTCGAAGACTTGAATTTATAACTTCATCACAAAAGATATCATCAAAGATTTGAAAGGTAACATCACTGACATTAATAATAATAAATAATAGAACACATCATCCCAGCACGGATGATGTCTTTGTTTACTTTCTATTTATTAGTATAAAGGACATATTATCTGATGTTAAAGATACACACTTCCTGCCTTTAAAAAGAATAAATGAAGAATGCTCTGCCAACAGGAAGTACCTGCACCGTATGGTATAACATAAAAACTGAAATGATTTAATCAGCAACAGGACAGACGTGTGAGGACTATTACAACTTGCAGACTAAAAACACAATTTCTAATTGATGTGTCACAAAATAAATGTATAGTAATAGAAATTGATGTACAGTTCATTGTCAAGTTGTATCTCTAAATGGCAGAATATTGGGAAAGTGCTTACTAACAGTCTCTATGACTGAATTGATAGGGAATTTTTATTTTAAACAACGTTCAATAAAGAATGAACTATACATATCAGTGAAGCTAAATTGAAATACTTTCCCAGCTTTCCACACAACGCACTAATCCACTAGTGATGAAGTATCATTGCTCTTACATACTGGCTCCTGTGTTTTATTTGGGTGTTCATATTTCATACCAACTGAAGTTGTTCATTGTTATGCACGCACAGAGGTGTCTATCGCGCAAATCAGGTGTTCATCATAAACACCTGGTATAGCCATGGACACCTGATATGAGTAAACTTTTTATTTTTAAATCTACTTTTGTTTAAATTTCTATCTTTCAAATCCATGTGATGATAATTCGTAGAATAGCATTTTTCAACATAAGCAAAACGCAAATACTTTTGACAAAATGTGAGATCAAACCTGCAACCCAATGGTTTCTGGTCAAGTGATCTAACCATTACACAATGAAAACCAGATGAGTTACGTAAGGCATTACCTAATTTATAGTGTTCTTTGATTTGCTTGGATGAAAACTGTCATTAGTTTATGTACAAGTTATCAATTTTAATCTTCACCTGAAGTGCAAAATGTTTAAAATAAAATGAAAGTGTGTGTAAACTGAACATATTTACAATGACCTTTTCAACCTTTCGTTTTTTGTCCATGCTAATGTTTACACATAATGGCAGTTACAGTCCAGCAGTTTGGGGAGGTGTGTAGAAATCGACCCATGTATATTAAAGAGGGCATATTTTAACATTTTATCACTTAATATTGCTGTAGTTTGGCAAATGACTTTAAATCAAGTTCATATTTTTGTGTCCTGAACAATGTTATTTCCTCACAAAGAATGTCCCAGCCCTTGGCTGCAGCATAATCATACTACACAAGTGTAGGTTTTCTAAATTTGATATTGGATATCTGTAGATATAAAGAACCTGAGTCATATTTTCATATTTTCATATTTTGGGTTCTAACAAATGAAATTTTTCTTTCGATGAAAAATGTTGGATAAATCATTATGTTTTCGAATTAGTTTTTTAATCTCAATTTTGGTCCCCAAAAACTAATATCCAGCTTGAATAAATATTGGGGTGGTTTGGGGTGTTTCCTGTTTTACCTTCATCTTCTCTATCCAGTCTCAGGTGTTATTACAGTATTACAGTTATTACAGTGTCCCACATCCCTACCTATAGTTGAGTAAGATTTTGGAAATTTTATTAAATAAATATTTATTACTATTATTAGTACTATCAATCACACTCAGAGGAAGTGAAACTTGTTCGAAAAAATAAATAGTTGTTTATATCTGAAGTAATTTTTGTTCATTTTCAACAATTAATATAACTGATTTGTCAGTGATGTTACTTTTTATATCATTGATGTTACCATAATTGATATAACACTTTGTACCATTTAGTTAAAGTGACATTTCTTTTATGTGATATTTTTTATAAACTGTATGACATATCGCTATCTTATGGCATTTTACTAAGGATGAAAATTTACTGTCGTTAGACATATCACAATATAACTTCTGCTTTGTCAGTGATGTAACCATTCTCTGTCAGTGATGTTACTAATTTAATGATAACATCACTGACGGTAACATCACTGACAACTTTTTAGTAAAGGACTAAGTATGAACAATGATTACTCCCTAAGCAAAAAGTGAAAGTAACATGAGCTAGAGGCTCATGAAGGCAAGTTCCCTTTTGATTAACATGTTCAAAGAGTATTATACATTTCAGATAATTTGGTAACATCACTGACACTGAAAAGTCATACTCGTCAAGTGCAGTCACTTCATAAATGTCTGCTTGACTTTATTTCACTTTGACACCACTAATTCAACATGTATCAGTTAGAACAAGGAGTGCTTTAAATGGAGAAATCATTATTTTCACTTAATCAAGGGGAGCTAAGCCTTGGATCAGTTAAAATTGTACAAGGTAACATCACTGACACAAATCTGTGTTACCATGTTCTAACTGAAATATTTTCATAATCAATAGACCTAACATGAATGTAGGGCTCTAATTTAAAAAAAATAAACAACTGTTGTTAGACTTAACTCAGGGAATTTCTTTTTTGTCATGGGGAGTTTCATATCTATAGATGCAAACAGTGACCTCTGACCATTGTTAGTTCAGAAACGGACAAAAATTAATTTACAAAGATTTTAAAAAACACAAATTGTTGCATATATGAAATAATTTGTAAGTCTAATCCTTAAAATCATGTATAACACAACTGGAAAAATTGCAATTTGGGTTAAAATTTGTCACATTATGAAAAAAAATCCTTGTTACCATTTTTGCTCCATTTTCTGAGAATGACCCAGATATGTCTCATAGTTTTCGAGTTCTGCTGCGGAAACAAAATCAGGACGGACGGACGGACGAACGGACGGACGGAGCCCATTTCAATATCCCCCCCCCCAACTATGTTGGCGGGGGATAACAAGACTGTGTAATTAATTCATAAGCTGAAATATTCACTTCAATTCAATGAGCTTGGCTGCAATGAGAGAAATCACCAAGGATGTGATTGTTGAAATGACGGATTAAATTAAATTCCCGTAAACCTTTACATAATTATAACATCTTTAATAACATTTAGGCGATTTGGACGAAATTACATCACCACGTCAATCAACAAAATAATAGATATGTTGTCAAGAAAGTATTTGACGTCATAAATGAAATCCATGCAGATAAATACAGTTACAAAAAAAAAATTCTTTACAATAAAACACTGTCGGTCAAAACTCATTTGGACTGAACTCGGAAATGTCATAACTTGCAAGGAGAAGATTGAAACGGACATTTTATTCCTGTTTATGAAGCGCAGATGTTTTTGCATATATAAACTGATGGAAGCTGAAAGATACAAACACATGCACGATTATTTTGACAGCCAAAAAATATTAATTATTAAACTATCGGTTGTCGCAATAGTGCTTGTTAAATAATATAGATATCATATAGTCACTCCAGACAATGTTGGTTATCTTAAAACATTTCTTCATGGCCGAAGTAAGTATGTATTTGCCATTTAAAATGATTTTACATTGTCATGTAAGAACATTAGAACATATGAAATATTAACAAACAATAGACAAGAACGTTAACTTTGCGTTTGCATAGAAAGAGTCAAAATCGCGTCGCATAATTGCCTTCAAATGTTTTGAAGCAAAATGTGGTTCTTTAATAATCATATTGTCTTTAATTTGTGACATTGCTAAATGTATATTACCGGTAATTTACAGTTCATCAAACTTGTATCTGGTCACTAAACGTTTATCTTCAATAAGTATTACGCTAGCTTAAAAGGTTGTCTTTGTTTTGTTAATTAGTATAATATTTAACAAAGTTACATGTGCTGAAATAATAGTTCATTTAAAAGAATTATTTATCCCAACCAATACAATAAAACAGTTCAAATATTGTTTATGATATCTTTTTTTTAACAAAATACATCGAATATCGTGTTAAACACGTTATAAACAATTTATGACCGTAAAAAGATTGTTTCCCTTCTCCCGAGCAAAGCACGCCATTTAATCATGATCCGTTTTAATCTGAGTCCAAGTTTTATACAACCGGTCAAAATGGCCGACAGATACTGAAAATGTTGGGGGGTGTCAAGGTTTAAATTTTTTTAAGAAATATATATTTTATTTTTGTTCTCAGTTATCCTAAAACCGTTTCGCCGCTCTGTCTTCAAGAAAGTGTGTCAAAGAAAATTCACTCGGTGGCTAGACTATATATGTAGCACTTGTGCAAAATTATAGTCTAGTTATATGCTGGACTATGTTCATCAATGATTAAATAGTTCACAGCATGAATATTGGTAAAACTCAAGTTCATGGGTGAAAGATGTTTTGTGTATTTTCAACTTTGCTAATATGACGCCTGGCTAACCCCGTGATTATGTTCTGTTTATGTTTTTTTCTATATTGGTGAATAATTTAAACATGCTTTATAATGCTTTAGCTTTAAAGTACATTAGAATGTTGTACCTACCAATACACTCCAATCACACCATACGTATGACTGACATCAAAATTATATGATTGGACATTGTGCAATTTGTTCACAAAATTCATTTTCACACAAACTACAAGAAATTCACAGTTATGATCTTGTCCCATTTATCCTCACAGAAATGATGTTCAAGATCATTTCTAACTCTACAAAAAAGTAGAAGTCTTTCTGATCGGTATGCAAATATTTGCATGACATGTTTGACATCTAACTTTTGTCCAAGAAAGAACCTTACACTTGTTTTGCAGCCAGAATCACAGTGGAACTTGGCAAAATTGGTCTCATTGTACGATGGTAAACCTTTCAAGAAATCCGCCTGAAATGATACAATGCATAGTCTTTGATATCATATATTCGACATAAATTGTTTAAGAGATAACACTGTTTGTTTATTTAAAGCTGGTAGTCGTTTTACTTCAAAATATTACATTGACAGTTTCAGACACCTACCATCTTGGCTAGTTTCCTGTCAAACGCAACGGCGCAACCGGAAATGGTCATTTTAAAAGTACTTTCTTTTGAACTGATTATATATATGGAAGTATTCTGTCGACTGTTTAAAGTTCAGAAGGTATCTTTTTTACGATTTTACAATTTAGTCAAATAATAAATAATTATTCAATAAAAGGAAATGGATCATCAATTGCGAAATGTTAGTCCATCATTCAAACTTGTAGATCTTCAAACAAAATGTTATATTTAAATGATACAGTAACGTGCCAAAAGTATTGCTACAATTTCGTTTTCCTTATAGGATCCTATTTTATATTAGTGTAGCGTAAGTAATTTTGATGATCGGGACAGTGAACGAAAATATATAAAACTCAGCATGTTTATAATCTAATACTTGAGATTATGTTGATAACTTTCAAATTCATAATTTTTAACATGGTTTTGGAAAAAAGCAAAATAATAACTGAGTATTTTACTGTAACGACACTGCCCCATCGTTCTGTAAGCTGACAATAAAGATATATAAATAATAAAACCCCTCTGTGTTGTTCGATGTTGATTCGTCTATTCATATAGACAATACTTTCAAGTAAACGAAACACAAAAGATTATTTCGAAGCGTCACCTAATTTTCACGATATCGCGGTTCAAAGTGAGTAAAAGGGGACCTGCTAATCATCTCATTCTTGAAACATTTTCCCGCGGCTCCTCAGTGTAGCATAACCGTCGTTAGCGTTGTGACGTTATACTCAGGAGTTGCCTTCATTCATTGAAATCCTTAGGTGATTCGTCGACAAGAAGGACTAACGGTACCTCGGTAATGTTTTAACTGTTTTGTTAAAGACGCTGTTTGTTTCAGAGTAGATTTCTGTTTTCATGTCACTTTTCAGATAACATTTTGAATTTTTTAAATGTAAATGTGATGGACCCAAACTGACCTGGCAACTATAAGTCCAGTGCGTCAACTCTGGAAGTGGTGCCAGGCTGCCTCTGGGATTCGACCCATGTGAGTCTCCAGCAGTGCGCTGAAGTCCTTGGTGTGCTGGTCATGCACTGCTAGGGCTTTCACGGGTACTCGAGTACTCGAGTACGAGTCGGGTTTAGCTGGACTCGAGTCCATTTTCTTGGACTCGAGGACTCGATAAAAGATTACTCTATTTCACATTAATTTCATCCTGCGCAAGTTATATACATGTCGTGCCTTAAGATTTAACAACAACTATATGTCGTGGTTATAGGGCCTACCACATTACCTTCACAGTCACACCAGCGTTGGTCGAATCGGCTACTTTCATTGCCACAGTCACAAATTTCAGTGAAAATCATACAATGCAACCAAATAAAATATTGAATGATGACATCAGATGAAATTTATACCAACACATGTAAGTGAATATGAAGCTTATGTGGTTTATATGCCTTTTGTTCATTAATTTTCTATGTTGGTCGAATTGACAAGCATGTGAATGTTACGCTTTTTCATAACATAGATAAAATAAATGTATTCTCTTAATATTTCAGTATATTTGTAAAATAAAAAGGCAATCATTTAAATTTTATATCATAACAGAATAATGATAATGATGCCGACATATGAGGTGAAATAATCCATGTCAAGTGCATGGTCAAATCACCAGGGGCACAACCAATCAAAATGCGAGAATTTTAATAGTTTGGACATAATCAACCCACATATGGAATATGAAACGAATTTACAGCTGAAGAAGGAATGTACATCTATAAGCGGTCCATTTCTTAGTAGGGATGTGAATTTATCAACGAATTGTTGACATTGAATTAATACGTATCTTTTAAAACCTATAGAAGTAGGATAATATGTTTTTAATAAATTCTATGTGTTTACTACGTCTTAATTATTATCATTAAATATCTCAACCAATTTCTACTTGATACTTGCCACCCTTTATGAAATGATCAAGACCATTCTCTGTTTATAAACATGGCGGGAAGTTTAGCGACCATGTGAGTAAATCTTTTATATACTGCAATGATTTTCAAGATTATCGCTTACTTTATAAGTTTATATATGGTTTCGATTATAAACATCAGACATCACATTCATTCCTCGCTATTCCATATCGATATGTCTAACACTTGATATGAAAATTAGAACAATGACACGCTGTCACACATTTATTCAACGGTACCCCTTTCTGTAACCTGTATGCCTTTATGCAAGTTTCCTTATCTGTCATCTGCATGCCTTTATCACAGAGATAGAAAATAAATAACCTAAATATCGTTTTATTTGAACCTAAATAAATGTTAGATTTATCAACTGTAGTGATGAACGTTGCATGGGTACTGAGGGACATATGACCACATTGTATCACGAAACGGGTAGTAGTTCGCACTGTATTCATAATCTAAAACCTCAAAGACAAACAAAAGGTTAGAGTGACATGCTACTACGCAGTTGAAAGGTATTAATTTCGAGTACTCGAGTCCGAGTCGAGTCCAACCCCTCGAGTACTCGAGTCCATTTTTTTGGACCCGTGGAAGCCCTATGCACTGCACATGTCTGAGACCCGCTCTCACTGGACCCTGGCTCTGGCCGGTCTGCTGTGCGTTTAATACAACCACGGACTTAAATTACATCAAGTCCGTAATACAATATTATTCAGCCTCACCTTCTTGTCCGTAAACTCATAAACATGAGTGTCAATCCCTCAATCATAAAATAGATAACTAATTGTCTGACCAACAGGACACAGTCATGTCAATGATTGTCAGTCTTCAACTGTTACTCTCAACACTGGTGCTCCTTAGGGATGCGCTCTGTCACCTTTGTTATTTATTACATATTCAAATGACGTTATGGCACAATATCCATCTTGTTCAATTGTGAACTTCGCGGACGACGCTGCACTCATTGCTCTATTGAAACATAATTCAAATGAAGATGGATATCGATCAGAAATTTCTAATCTTTCAGATTGGTGCCAGATAAATTTTCATCACATAAATGGTAAGAAAACAAAGAAATCATATTTTATTTTAGAAACAGAGTTAAACCATTAGAACATGTTAGTATGAGTGATACTCCTGTTGAAATCGTCTCGGAATATAAGTATCTAGGTTCCATCATTGACGATGAATTGAATTGGAATAGCAATAGTGAAGCTCCGTACAGCAAAATGCCAAAAGAAACTATATTTTATGAGAAAATTTAGATCGTTTGATGTTGATATGGAATTATTGAAAGTTTGTTTTAATATTGCCTTGATTAAAGCGTCTGGTAATTTGCCATACAATGTTGGTATGACTCAAAATCTCTCAAAGTCTCTCAAAGTCTTCAAAGTAGAAACAAACTAATAAAGATTGTGAACATTAGTTCAAAAATTTTCGGTATCATTTTAGACCATCCATCGTCAATAAATGATGAGACATTATTTCAGATAAATCACACATTATACACTCCAAATATTCACTTCTGCCATCTTGAAAACGTGTTAATATGCCTTATCATAAGTAAAAAAGAACTAGGAAAACTTTACAACTTTGTAGTATTTCAATTGTGAACAAAAACTTTGAGGATTGTTAATGGAATCTGTAAAATTGTTGAAACTGTTGTAATGTAAACATATGTAATGTAATAATTTATTATTTAAGTTATAGTATGTCATGTTCTGTTTGATGTAAAAAGAATACCCATTTGGGTAATAACGTGTTATCTTATCTTATCTTATTAATTCAAATATCGGTAAGTAGTTGACTGTTCATTCCTCGATGGGTCTATACACATATATACTGATGTGATTTATTCCATTGCCTGTGCCGGTTTCATATTTTCAATTTGAAAACGTGATAATAATAATAAAATTATATATTGACACAATTTTATTATTGTTAAAAACACATTTTATTTTGACCAGCAATTTTTCCTTTTAGTGTTCATCTGCTGATGACCCACTTGTCATTTCAGTGATATCAGTCGGAACGAAAGTAGTATCAACGCTTCAAGATGTCGGACGATGATTTCATGTGCGACGATGACGAAGAATATGATTTGGTAATAATATGTAACTAGTAAACATAGATTAAT
The DNA here is from genome assembly GCA_936450465.1 of Gibbula magus. NCBI lineage: Eukaryota > Metazoa > Mollusca > Gastropoda > Trochida > Trochidae > Gibbula > Gibbula magus. The sequence continues at coordinate 21,972,993 of OW388289.1, read as the reverse complement.
GAGAAACATTGTAAAACAATATTTCTACTATTGAAGATTTTATGCAATAATTATGTTGCATAATCAAGCGACAGAACATTGTTTTTTCATGGATCGATTCATTGGTATAAAGCCGGCCTGTTTTGCTGGGTTTGTTCAAGATCTAACCAGAATGTAGAGATCACTGTATAGTTCATAAACCACCCACTTTTGTTTTTATTGATCTGCTTTGGAGCTTTCAATGGAATTAATTTATTAAATTGATTGACTGTTACACCTAAATGAACTTGGCAGTAGTCAAACAGTTGACTTTCAAAAGGAACAAGAAAATCACATTTTTTACCTTCAAATTATCATCTGAGTAAATCTATGTCTACAACTTGTATTTGTCTTCTGACGACTTAAAATTGAAAAATAATTGGCATGGGGATAAAAGGGGTTGGACCGATATGTTTCTTAGAGCTATAGATGACTATCATAGGGTATCATAAAGTGCCATTAGGAAACTGACAAATGCTGTCTAGCCTAACTTTCAATGTTGTGATTACTTGCGTTATCTTAGGTACTTAGCTACACAAGAGAATCAAGTTTGTGTTAGAATGACTTGCCAGAAGCAGCTCAATCTTGTTCATTTCTCTGTTTCAAACCTTCAGATCCCACACTGAGATCTATCTGAAACACAGTTATAATACTTATTGACAATTTCTATGAGTTTGTTTTTGGTGAGCTGAAAGTTGGTATTGTACATTTAACAAATATTTGAATATTTATAGCATTATAAGCTTGTGTTCCCACAAACAAGATCTACTTTTTGTTTTTAAATAGTCAAATTAAAATAAACCAAAATAACACACTAGGAAATATTATAAATATTACATTAAGATAGTGAACAAATATTTATAACATTGTTGTACAATCAATAATCTCCTCAAATTTAGTTTCCTCAAAAAATATCCTGTTGAACTGCGATTTGAATATGATAATGTTTAGATCCATGTATCTTTGTTAGAGGTCCCATATCTTTGCATGTCCCTAGTAAGTAAGTAATTTAGAGGGATCTGCAACTCCAAGAATCTCCCGCGGAGCTCTCTTCGTCATGGTCCACTGAACATGTAAGATGGGTGCCTGTGACTGTCCCCGCGCAAATCACTGTGCGCAGTTCCAAAATTTAGTTGATGGAGTTGATTAGGATAAGTAAAATAACTTGAGGGTAGTGTAACATTTTGGTTTTATGTAAGGAGATGATTTTAAAAATTTAAGTTAGCGATAGATGAATAATTTTCTGGTGTCTTTTATGACAAACTGATCTAATTGAAAGAGTCTAGTAGAAATTATGATATAACGATCTTGAGTTTCCTGTCCCTGTTTATAGAGTCCCTGACAACAAGCACCTGAATGTGATGTTGGATGTTCAACTCCTAGACGTGTTAGTTGCTCAGTATGGATATATTCACAGTGTTCCTTCATCTAAAATTAAGTTACCAAATGCCATACTTTCATTTCCTTACAGGAGTATTCAGAAGAGAGTAATTCTGAGCCAGATGTTGACCTGGAAAACCAGTACTATAATTCCAAAGCGCTGAAGGAAGATGATCCAAAGGCAGCCCTCGAGAGCTTTCAGAAGGTTAGTCTAACAGTTTACTTCAGGGTTATCTTTCCTTTACTTTTCCTTGGTTTGGAGGAGGGGAGGCAGAGGATACAGAAATCACATGGGATTATCTATCCATCCATTTGTCTGCAATTATTAATTTTAACAAGATCTCGCTTGTTTTTTTCCATTAGAACCTGAGTTAGTATTTATGCAAGGCATCTTTAATGTTTACCTCATTTAATCCTAACATCCGGGAAATTCCCTACTGAGCAAAGAAAACAACAAAGTATCATCAAGTATAAACATACCAAAGATAAATCAGCAGGTGGATGCACATTTAGAACATTTACATTGTCTTCTCTTACCTTACCAGACATTATACAAAACAGTTGAGAGATTGAGATGCCACGTAAAGGCAGCTTCCATTGATTTCAGCTAGGAGTATAACTGTTTTTGAAGGAGGTGCTGTTGTCTTGCTCATTTATTTACCTGAAGCACTTGTAAACATCGAGGGGATGATATGATAAACTTCTAGTTAACTCTGTTGATATCATTCAATCGTATATTGTGTTGCTTGTGTAGGTGTTGGAGCTTGAAGGGAAGGACAAAGGAGAATGGGGCTTTAAGGCCCTCAAACAGATGATAAAAATCAACTTCAAATTGGTAAGTTATGTTTCGGTCTCCTCATATATCTCTAACAATCTTTACATAACTAAACACAAAATAAAACAGGGCAGTTATCTGTGCTTATCAGATACTTCCACTGACTGATCCAAGGGTTTATTTACTACTGTTGAAACACACACTTTACATCAGTGGTTTCATGATGGCATTACTCTTAAACAGTTTAATATGTAAAACCAAAAATAAGAATTGTCTATTTTATGAGTGCTTTGAAAAAGATAGATTTATTAACGAAGTTACATGTTGTCAGTCATTGAAGATACATCTTGTTGCAATGATCAACTATAAATTCATATTTAAAAAAAAAAAAAAATTCTTGACAATACCTATTTATTTCATCTTGTGAGATAAAATGGTAAAACATCAATTTTGCATGCCTGTGCCACTGGTGAAAATATTAACAATGTCAGAGTCAAAATGACTTACAAAATATTAATTTGCTTCCTGAGTGACAACAGTGTGATATCGTCTATGTATCACCCTCTCTCGCCTTCATTCTGTCTTATGTTGTTATATTAGAAGCTATGTATTACAGGGCAACTACGATGAAATGATGAAACGCTACAAGCAGCTGCTTGCCTATATAAAGTCAGCTGTGACAAGAAACTACTCTGAAAAGTCCATCAACTCGATATTAGACTACATTTCAACATCAAAACAGGTAAGTTGTTCGTTGCTTTAGAGAAGTGTTTTTGTTGTTCATTATTTCTAGTGACAAAGCTGCCATGGATAGAATTTGTATGCATAATTAATCCATCGAGCATGTTTCCAACCTGTTTTCCTCATTGATTACGCTGTAGAATTTTTTGTATGTTCTGCTTTCAGATGGAATTGTTGCAAGACTTCTACGAGACGACGCTTGAAGCACTGAAAGAAGCTAAAAATGAAAGACTGTGGTTTAAAACGAACACAAAACTTGGTAAACTGTACTTCGACAGAGGTGACTATGCCAAGCTGCAGAAAATTCTCAAACAACTTCACCAATCCTGCCAGGTACACCTTGACACTGATATAAAAATGGACTTAGGAATATTTGGAGTTTTTCAGCTCTACTGTTATGCTTCTTACGACAACAATTCATAGTAACAAGAGCTATGTGAAGAAAAAACTTTATATTATGAAAGATGTCATTGCTTTATTTCGACAGTATCCATTGTATAATATTTTTGCAAACTGATGACCATTCAATCCTACTGTGAAGCTAAAACCAACTTCCCAATGCAAGGCAAAACTCTTGCCAGTCTCCATTACTGACTGATTTATGCTTTTCAGTATTTCCCCTAGCATTTCTGTGCTAAGATAGTGGATCGCTGCACCTGAAATGCATAGCGGGCACCGATTTCCTGGCACGGAAACCTTAAGGAAATACGGCAAGGTTTAAATCAGCCAGTGATGGAGATTGGCAAGAGTTATGCCTTGCATTGGGAAGTTTAGCTAAAACTGGGTGAACAGGCTTATTTATAATTAGCCACTCATGAGAGAGGCATAATGGACTTTGACTGCTTAAAGGATAGATGAAATGCATTTTTCTCAAGAATGACAGATGATTACCTCTACGTATATTGTATATCGGAATCAATTGAGCATAAAATCGAGACAATATACACTTGCAATTGATAATTAAGACGATTTTAATTCACCCATTTTAACACTATCGCAATTTGTTCGGCGAATCCTTTTGAAAATGCTCACTGAGGCGTGACTGTGATAAGCGATAGGCGGGGCGGCTAGATAGCTTCTCCGCCGGTGTTTCGTTAATTAATTAATGATAATTATCACTGCCGCTAAATGAATTTATGAGGTGTATTACATCGCCAAAAAGACATGTTTATGTAATAATTGTGTAATTGTCATCTGCGGAATTACCTAGTTGGATATCTAAACATTCGATATATGGGAAATTTAAGTTGGTTTATTGAAGGTATCTTTGTGAAATTAACAATCAAAATGTTGCGAAATTACGTTGAATTGTGACTATCGCTGAAAATCAAATTCCTCCACATACGTCACAGAAGTCATCCCTTCACGGGTCACACCCCCGCAGACTTTCATTCTGGTCGCCGGGGCTAAATCAGGCGGTTTTTTAAAAAGCCGTATATAAATAATTTATGGACCGATTTCAGAAATTTAAAATCGAGCAATTGTCAAATTGACATCCCATTTTAATGAATCCGATTTGGACCATATGTCATTTCATCCATCCTTTAAGTGAATTTGAAGACTCATTAATTTGATCTAACATGCAACGATTTTGAGGTTGAGTCGATTGTGATATAAACTATGGCAAATGTCCCCAGTACCCCCTCTAGGAACAACACTGCTATACTATGTTATTCTATAATATACTATATGTGTATCATTTATCATTATTGTCAAAACATACTGCGTCCAAGTCCAAGCTCTCAGATTTTCATGAACATTGTATTTCAACCTGTCATTACAATCTAGTTATGTGTCACCAGCTGTATTTTCTAGAGGAAATATAACATCTCTTGCAGCTAAAAAAATCACAAGTCATCTCTTATATGCTCTGTATTTTTATTTTGAAATAACCGTCACAACTATTTGACGCTGTTGATAGACAGACGACGGAGAGGATGACTTGAAGAAAGGGACACAACTCTTGGAGATTTACGCCCTTGAGATCCAGATGTACACAGCTCAGAAAAATAATAAAAAACTAAAGGTTTGTCATTTATTTGAATTGAATTAGCTTAGAGCCACGCCTTTATATTTTGATATCTGATTCTATTTAAGTTTTATATTAGATTTTGATTGGCAATTTGTAAAGGTTTCATATGTTTGTGTACACAATTTATTCATGATTCACCGATATGAAAAGCCAACATGTTTAGACAAATATTGAAGTTAAAATCTTCACACATAACACACTATTACCTGGTGACATTGTATATTTTCTTTTTGCAGGCTCTATATGAACAGTCTCTTCACATCAAGTCAGCCATTCCACATCCACTCATCATGGGCGTCATTCGAGGTGAGCTCTCCTGTAGTCTATCTGTGATTTAAAGTAAATCTTAGTCCAGTCATTCTCTCCTCTCATAGCTTACTCTACCTCTATCTTCCCACATAACGTCTGTTATATCCATATTAAAATGAAAAATACTTTCACAAAAACAATCTACCAAACTTTTATACTTCTGAATCTTAAGTGATCACCCTGATTTCTTTGCAATCAAGTGTTAACATCATTGATCTTTATCAGAGGACAGGATTGGTCGTACAGATAGAGAATTATAGTGATAAATGATGTCTTTTGATATAGATATGTGCATTACACCTTAACCAAAGCATACAGAAGCAGAGGGGCAAATCGAAACAGGTTATGTGGAATGATATGTCCTATCTATTTGTATATGCTTAATTGTACCCTGCTATCTTGCCTTTGTTTTATGTTTAATTATTCAAAACTATCACTGTACCACCGAGAGAACAAAGAGTTTGAGTCTTGAGTTAATTATGAATACCCAAGGGGTGTTATTTAAGAATATCTTTATTATCTAAGTTCTAGCAGGAGTGATACTAACATTTAAAACGTCATTTGAAAATTGTGTAAGAAATGTAGGAGAGTTGTGAAGTGCCACAAGCATGATCACATATTCACATTGTTGTTGTTGTTGCAGAGTGTGGCGGCAAGATGCACCTGAGAGAAGGAGAGTATGAAAAGGCGCACACAGATTTCTTTGAAGCTTTCAAAAATTATGATGAATCAGGCAGTCCGAGGTAAAACGAAATGCCAGACACTATAACATCTATAATAAATACTACTATCAACATATAACTTGGTCAAGTAGAAATCAGATTTACCTGGCTTCACCTGGCATTATGGAACTATGATCTGTATCATCTGCCTCCTTCAGAGTAATTGTACAGCCACACATCACCGAAGGTTTGTAAGTCATCGCTACATAAAGCATGTATGTTTTAAGCCAATGAAATATTGTGATTTTAAATTTGATGATCACTCATCGCTTTTCCCATTGGGCACTTTTATTGACTGGTTATTTAAAACGTAAAACTAGTTGAAATGTGGTTACACAATCATTGGCTATGGGAGTCATGCAGATACAAACACCCTGATCTAGCATGATGATCTTTCTGCGAAAATTATAATGACTTGATGTTTCAGACGTACAACATGCCTGAAGTATTTAGTGCTAGCCAACATGTTGATGAAGTCTGGAATCAACCCGTTCGACTCCCAGGAAACGAAGCCCTACAAAAATGACCCCGAGATCCTTGCTATGACAAATTTAGTCAGGTATGTACCCAGCTTTACTCCCAGAGTATAGCAATCATGTTAAATGTTCACTGATGTGTTATAGGAAGGATACGTTAGTAAACATACTCTTCTAATTAAAGTATAATGCACACCCTAAAACTAATTTTAAATCTTTATTTGCAGAAAAAAGAAAATGCCTTTCATATTTGTGCCATAGTCTGGCATTTTGACAATGTTTGTTTTTTTCCAGTGCCTACCAAAATAACGACATCAATGAGTTTGAGAAGATTTTAAAGACAAACAGAAGGAATATTATGGAAGATCCCTTCATCCGGGAACACATTGAAGGTAGGGATGTAACTATATATATACATCAAACTTTCCACATATCACGATAGCTGCTGTGCCAAAAGTACTTTCTATAGTAATTTTAAAAACAATTGAAAGTATCCCATGCTAACTATCAATAGTTTCAATAGTTTAATCAAATCAGTTGTTTAACTGAATTTAAAAGTAAAATTTGCAGCTTTTAGATTTGAAAAATGATGGGACACTCCAAACAGGTCACTGAAAGCTTGAAAACTAAGTAGTTCTGTTACTTTGGAAGAAGTAAAGACAATAAAACACTGCTTATTCCAGAAGTTGTTTCATTTCATTTATTGATAAACTATCACAATAGTGACTATTGACTATCGCAATAGTTAGTTACAATAGACTATCACTATCGCAATAGTCCCTTGTGTGTCATTAGTGACCCCTAATTGAAGGTAACTATCAACCAAGAATATAAGAAAGTTGACCACAGAACAACCACAGAATTCATCATTTAGGAGTTTAACGACATTGATCGTACACAAATGCTAAAAATCATTTTCCAGGAATAACTCAATTAGTTTGTTCATCAAGGGATAATGCACAATGTATAATGATGGTATAAATTTTTATTTAACTACCAAAACATTGATTACTTTAAAAAAAAAACAATGCTTCTATTTTAAATATTTGCTGGTTTGTTTCAGATCTTTTGAGGAATATCCGAACACAGGTTTTGATTAAACTTATCAAGCCGTACACAAGGATTCATATACCTTTCATATCTAAGGTGCGTCTATCATACACAGAACAATTTCTCTTGATATCTACTTGCACATGCATGTGTGTTTCAGAAATTGAAAAAATCATGGAGACATGAATATAGTTTGCAGTTAACCATTAATACATCACCACTAATTGACCTTTCATTTATGTGTCTGTGCACATCTTTAGACCATTCAAAATTCAATTCATCTCTTTGTTTAAACAAAATCTGGATCAAAAGCTCATGGGTTCAGGAATGTTCAGAAGAGCACTGTTCTACAATGCAGTAAGGATGTGGTGCTATTCAATGCAGTACCACCAATCATATGCTAGCATTCCCTCGTATATCTTGCTGAAATGCATAGCTTCAATGTGTTACAATCTTTTCCGAGTAATGCTAGGTATTAGTGATAGATATTTTTAAAGCAGAGTAAAGTCCAAAGAACAGTCTTCACGAAAATCCAGGGTGCAATCGGAATGGTGACAAGTCCTCAATTAGTTTCACCTTTTGATTCAATTGAGTTTTTGCTTGTCGCTTAAGCTGGGCAGACATATCAATGGACTGACATTAGCATAGCTATTAAAGGAAGGTAATTAATGCCTTCATAAAACACATACTCTTGTGGTTTATTAGCAGCTCTGACTAAGTCGGAGCTGCTATCAGTTTTTGCGCGGTTTCCATCGCCGCCGCGTTTTGTATTGGCATTAACTTTTTTCCTAGAAGGTTTTCAGAACTCATATACATAACTTCTTACTTATACCCCTGGGGAATGTTTTTGACATGCTCACATTCAAGGTCAAAGTTCAAGGTCACGAGTTCTGAAATCGCTAAAAAAAATCCTTGTAAACACGACAACTTGAAAAATATTTGTGCTATCAGGCTCTTATTTGGTGTATATCAACTATGGAGAAAGGCCAAAATTTGAAAATGTTTTCGCTTATATAAACACTTTGAATCATTACATGATTGTGCTATTAGGCTCTTATTTGGTATATATGAACTATGGAGAAAGACCAAGATTTGAAAACGTTTTCGCTAACATCCGTCAAAGGTCAAGGTCACAGTGAGGTCAAAACTTAAGCATGCTTTTGCGAAAATGTCTTATTTCAACACTTTGAATCATTACATTATTGTTATACGCGATGAAAAGTGATCATTGATGGTGTGACCTTGAAGGTTAAAGGTCAAGGTCATGAGATATTGGTTAAGGCCATGTTAATCCTTTGATCAAATTTTGGAAGAAGAAATAGGTTTTGAGAACAAACTTGTGAAAAGTGACCCCAGTGATGATTAGTAATAACTCGATTAATGAATAATTTTTTTTTCCCATTCCCATTTCATTGATGCTGACGAGAAGGCGGAACAGGGAAAGGCGAGACCCTAAGTTTCGGAGCTGCTCTGCTTTTGCGGTGTCCCGCAAAAGCTAATCTAGTGTTGGTATCTATATTCATGTTGGTATTTACTTCAGGAGGTCGCTGTTGATAGCTGTATTAAACTTGCAATTCTTCTTTTTAATCAATGTTTAAAACTGGTTTTCTTTTTTTTTATTCTTTCAGGAACTTAATATTGATGCAACTGAAGTAGAAAACCTTCTTGTTTCTTGTATTCTTGATAGGTGAGTTCAGTTAACAATGATTCATGTCAACATTCAGTTACGCTGACAAAAAACCATTTCCAATTCTCTACATTTCAAACAATCTTATACTAGCAGCCGTGATATAAGTGAAATACTCTTGAAAGCGGCATTAAACCTTAACTCACTCACTCAAACAATCTTAATTTGATACTACCCTGCCATATTATATCGGTTGATGAATCTCTATAGTTCAGCTACCTGTTCAATTACTAACTATATTTGGTATATGATACCAAGCACTTCGTGGTATATTGAAACAGTATTGTTCTAATAACACATTACAACTGTGTTCATTATATCCTATTCGATGTGTAACAATGTGGTATATTTCAGCACTATCAACGGTCGTATCGACCAGGTGAATCAAGTTCTGGAACTGTCGCAGGAAGCCAGCAGTTTGGCAGCGAGGTACTCGGCTCTGGAGAAATGGACGAGTCAACTACACAATCTGCACCAGGCTGTCATCAACAAGATCGCATGACAGAGACAGCAGGGACAGATTTCACACATGCCATATTTATGTTAGTGTATACATACACACATGCAGAGAGGATCTTTGCCTTCTTTCACAAAGCCTCATGTGATGGCACTTCACTGAGGTGACCTTAGCGGACTGTTAAATAATTGAACTTAAGGTTACCTTAGTGCCAAGCTTGTTTCGTGAAAGGAGGCCCAGAACTCGATGAACAACAGCAACCCACCATGTGATGGTGTCAGCCTTTCTACTCCGAGTGATCAGTGTGAAAGAGATTTCAAAATAATCGACAACCCAACTGATGTGGATGATAAATTATTATGCTTCTGCGATATTTCAGTGCATTCTGCAACATGTCGGTCAGCTATAGTTTGGTTCATTTTCTTGACACAACTTTTGATTATTTTAAGCTAACTGATTTGTATAATTTAATGAAGTTTCCATCTTGATTGTGATAGTCAATTCAATGCACAAAATTACATTTAGCTGAATTTTCATCTTTCGCTTACTAAATTCAAACATATGGGAAGGAAAATGTATTTGACATGGCACAGATATAACCTTTCAAAGGAAGAACACAAAGCCTCTGTCATTGAATATGAAATCTTTAGGCAGTATGATTATTGTTGATCGGTAGAGTCAATAATTATACACAGTTAGTCTATCTTACACAATTAAATTGCCAATGAAGTTTATCTAAATGGATACACTAAATAAATGATGAATAGGGTCTTTATATATGTGATCATGTAATCTTGGAGCAACGATTGTTAGGTATACAAATATATTCAGTCAAGACTTAGGGTGAGAGAAGTGGCCATATTAAGCAAACTGGTCTTAATATCTTTGTAGATGTTTGACCATGTCCATTTTCACATGACCTGTGCGGATTAAGCAGTTAAAGTGCTGAGATATATCATTTCCATTTATGATCCAATGGTAAGAAAGAGTTCTTTTGCAATTGAAGATCTCCCAATGATGATGTGAGGGGGAATGTAACATGTTGTATGATAAAGATTCACCCTTCGTTGTGCTGAACAAATGTCATGCACTGGGGACATGCACATACATGAAGATATTGTACAAAGATTGAGCTTTACATAAAATTACAAATATCATGCAGCATTTTCTTGTTATATTTGTTCAATCCATGATGTGTGTGTACATTCTCTCCATCAACATGATTTCAACAACGTCTGCAGTAAGTATTTATTGGCATGTTTTTTCAATTTTACAACTTGAAAAATGAATTTATGAGTTTATGATGCGAAGATTAGTTTTCAGCATTCTTGCTTCATGCAGCCGTTTAGAAGGGATTGTTGACTCAATCGAAGCAGGTGTTGACTGAAGACAACTTTGCCGTGACAAGGCATTGTACAAATATAAATTAGTTGTTTTGGTATATTTCCATTCACATCTTACACGTAGGTAACTCCTCCATATGATAAATATATGCACTCTATAAAGTTGACCTCGGGCGAAAACCAAACTGAGCAATCGGATGTGTGATGTTATATGTGTATCCATCTGCAGTTGCTTGGTTACGGTCAGGCTGGATATGGAACTTGACCTCTCCTATTCGTAGACTTCGTCCTTGTGTTGGTTCAAGGTGAAGGTCTTCAATGAGAAGTTCGCCAACATGATCTGCAATGCCTAGACAACCAGACAGCCCGGTAGATCGAATTCCTCCAACACTTATCCAACCGCTGAATAAAGGGAAAAGAAACAAATTATATCTTGAGATAAGATTACATGTACACTATGAAAGTCATAAATCATAAATTCCGCATTATAAACAATTCAAACTATGTTGAATATGGAGAAATCACCTGTTTCATTAATCACATCTTAAAATAATGGTTAGTTCGTGACATGATGTATTATTTTGAAAGTGAAAGAACTGTAGTAAAATCTTTCCATGTACGTAACTTGATAACTCGCAAGAAAACATTTATACATGTTATGAAACCTTACTTGATAGGATCGCTGTTTATCTGGTAATCCTTATACTGTGTAGCCGGTCTCACCCCCACATACTCTCCAATCACATCACAACCAGAGAGTCGTGGGATGGTGCGAGTAGCGTGCTGGAGTAGTCTCCCTTTGATGACTGGATCTGGTATAGGAATCAACCTGCTCTTGACATCTTCTGCAGTTGGGCCGACTATCAAGTTGTTGTAGACTAAATTGTGAAAGTAGAATAGAAATAAACTCGTATAAATAAAATTGTAGATTACTTGAAGTGCGGCTAACTTAAAATACGTAATTCTATTGAATAGGTGACATTCTGATGCGAAAAAGTGACATTTCACACATGATTTTTTATGACCTTGTACTTAAGACACAACAGAAATCTGAAGTTAAAAATATAAATAAAGACGAAAGCATGACATTGTTATATTTTCCATTTATATCCGACGTGAACGTGAAGGAGTTAAATGAAATAGACCCCGCCAGATATGAAAATTGTGATGCTGACTGTATACCACGGAAAAGGTCAGGAAACGAGATTTGATTGGCTCTTCCGTCTGTTCTAAATGCTATATATCGAAAAGGAAACGTGTCTAGATGGGATGAATGAAATAAAAAAAAGACTCATCGATGAACTCACCAGATTTAAAGATAATGACGCCCTTGGTTGTTTCCGTGGGTACCGGCAAGATGCTCGAGTTGATCAGGTCGTTCTTGTCTTTACCGTACACAATGTACTGACCTTTACGGGGTTGAATACTGCAATGAGGGGTTTGGTAATCAGAAATTGATCGATAACAAGAGCATAGGTAGAGTCTCATTTACATCCCATTAAAATGAGAACGACACCTCGGCGCGCTTTGATTTTAATGAAATTCAGTTCAACACACATTTTCAGTCCTGCGGCCAGGAGGGTACCTATTACATCCAAGGATGTGAACTAATGGTGGATACTAATGTTCGAAACGCCCTTGCAAAATACTAGACCTGACTTTGTTGTTTCATTGTATGTACAGTAATTGTTCATTGAGAAAGGGTTATTTCTGTAGCCTATACATTATGCATGAAAGGCATCGGTTATCATATAACGTTATTCATGACACCACTGTAACCAAGATGAAAGTCATGGCGCTGTTTAATCGTAACGTAACGTAATGCATGTCTGCAACGGACATGGGATCCAGGAGATGCCATGACAGCCGATGCCATGAGGCCGACACTTTTGACAAACGTCCCCCATGAGTACTTTTTTAATGACAATTGACATCCGTCCATTGTTTTGTAATGAATTAAGGACTGAATCCTCAGCAATCCACGAGTAGTATATTAAGATAGATTATTTCCTCTTGTAGATACCCGTTGCAACTCGGCTAGGATTGCCTCGGTGTGTTCAAAGTCCGTGGCGTGTTTCTCAATTCTGAATCTGGTTTTTGGACCAAGAGCAAACACGGCACTCACTTGAAGAGCTGTTTGCCGACGAGTTGGTTGACGGAGTCCCCATGTAGCCCTGCACAATTAATGACTGCCCTGCACGTGAGCGTTCTCTTGTTGGTGACCACTGTCCAGGAGCTGTGGTCATCTCTCCGACACGATACAAGCTCACAATCTGTCCATACCTAATAAGGAGAACGTAGATTTAGGACCGCGATACTCAAAACACAATTTGCACTCTAGGTAAGCAATACTAATAAAGTGAGGTATCATTCTATTTATTGAATACATAACTGGACATCAGTGATGACAACCTGCTCCAAAAGGCTCCTCGATCACGAAGTTTGACTCTTATCACTATAGGCTGATTACTCGTCACTTTATATAACCTTGTCGGTCAATGAAATGTAGCGATTTGAAATTCTTCTCCTCCGGTCACTGTCAATTTTGCTCGATTTAAAGTTCATTTTCTCTTACTTATGACGAGATAGGAGGCACAAGCTGTGAAGACGATCAGGGGATCGAGGATCCGTGCGGATACAAATACCCTGATGGAGCAGCAGGGTGAAGGTACTGGTCAGGTATTGGGATAGCGATAAACTTGTCGTCCTGCCAAAATTTAAAAACATTGACTGAGTAAACGATGTTGCTGTTATAACATAGTATCAGTGGTTAGTTCATCACCGGGGTAGCAAAGTTAAACAAATTACTAACCTGTGCGCATCTCCGACGCGCGTGATGCGCAAAAGCAAGAGGCACCAACAATGGATCCACAACCGTCTCGCCCGGGATCCAGATAGCTGAATCAGCGTCTCTTCGCAGACTGGGTTCGTTCTTATACAGTTCAGTCGTGGAGATAGGGAATATGTCTCCTACATCTTTAGCTCGGAAACCAGTCAGGATTCCAGGCAGCTTACTACCCTGTGTGCAAGATTCGATGGGACAAAACATGAATTGAGGAAATGTAATTAAAAACATATTACGAATAGGAAGTGTTATTGTACTAACATTCGTAAAATAGTTGTTATAATGAACATGTGTCCAAGGCCGACTAAAACCAGAACTACATTCACGCACCTGTTAAGACTACAGCAATGGAATCTACGTTTATGACTTATTTCATTGCATCAATCAGGATACATGGGGGCGTGTATCTAGACCCAACCCTATTACTTTACAGTAAAATTCAGCATCAAATAATTTCCCAGGCACTACTGTACTAAAACAGTTATAATAATTACATTTTCATTGGTTTATTAAAATTGTTTTTCTGTGACAGCAAGGCATGCCGAAAAAGGTCTAATATGTTAGACTTCGTCGAAGTCGATTGTGGAAGTAAACAAAGGTCGAGTTTGAACCTTGGCCTATAACTATCCCTGTTTACGTCTCTGCCCCTACCTGCACGTGATCCCAGGCGACCATGGTGGCCCCCACCCGACTGTAAGGAAGGCCAAGCTTGTCCAGGGTATGGTAGATCTGCTTCTGACACGTCTTGATACACGACAACTCCACACTCCCTGCCGGCGCGTCGAACCCTGTGTGGAGCATTCCACTGAAGTATGGACGTGACGGAAAATTTAAATTTTTGAAAAGTTTGTGGATGTTTTTTGTTTGTTTTGTTTTGTTTTGTTTTTTAAGAGAGGAAATGTAAATCGTGAGACGGGCCGAATCTGACGAACAACATGTATCATTTCGAAGCGATTAGTCCTAGTCAATGTGCGGGCACACTTATCAGACCGTAATTATGTTGCAATAGGTAACACATTATACAAATCAAACCGTGAATATGTTTCACTACGTTACACAACAAACAAATGAGACCGTCATTGTGCTGCACTATACTGCACAATAAACAAATCAGACCGTAATTATGTTGCACTAGGTAACACAACATACAAATCAGACCGCAATTGTGTTACACTATGTTACATAACAAACAAATCAGGCTAATGTTGTTGCACTATGTTGAACAAAAACCAAATCCGACCGTCATTATGTTGCACTTCGTAATGTAACGTACTTCTTGTCTGACTTTAATGATATTGCAACAACAGTTAGTTTATTATCTTAAAATCGAAATGAAATCCTCATCAAAGATTCGATCCTATGACAAAACCATCCATATGACCCACCTGTTACCACAGCTCGCCTCCGAGATTAAGTCCGAATTTTTCTCAATCAGAATGCATCGGAATCCGAGATTAGCGAGCCGGAAGAGAGTTGTACAGCCGACCACTCCGCCCCCGACCACAATGATGTCGGTGTCGGTGTCGCCGCTCATACTGCTACTTGTCTGCAGTTAAAAATGACCCAAAGTTCGTGATTAGAATCAAATTTCAAATTAAAATTGACGACGGAGGTTCATGAAAACATCGAATACACTCATTTGATTCAACTCTGAATGTGATTTATCCGGAGATGACATTTCCGAAATCGGACACAAATTGATGATCTTGGGAATTACAATTTTCAAACTATTAACATAATTGTAATTTGATTGGTTAACGGAATTTCTGTACGGAATTGTTTCACTCTTCGGTTTTAGTTTTAAACCCACTATGATGGATAATACACATTATAACTACTTCAAGTTGTTGTTTTTTTCGGGAATAAAACGTTGCAGAAATATATATACTTAATGGCGCTTTAGCACGTTATTTGCATCTTTTGTTTTCTCAAATTTGCTATTTATTATTAAAGTTTATACAATATATTGTTATGCTAGAGGGTAAAACATCCCATTACAAGACCCGATAAGCCGTATCCATAGAAAACGGTTATCCGTATTGAAAGAAAATGGTGCGACGGTGCTATAGAACTCTTCAGTGTGAGAGGTATATGTGTAGGTCTCATGCGAATTTTAGAGTTCAGAAAGCAAGATGGTTGTCCATTTAATCATGGTATAATATTTAAAACTCTACTTCATTGATTCAGGAGTATTATTTAGCCATTGGTAACACTTTTTTTTATCTTTTCGTGAGATTACTTATTTTAGTAAGTAAAAACAGTAAAAAAAAGTTAAGCACCCCCTTCTTTTTTTTGATAGGGGTATGTTTCAGAGACCCATTATAGCTAAACTAAAGATCCCACAGGGGAAAAACGAATTTCAGGAGCAAGTGTAATTAATTGTTTTATTCGTTGACTTTTTTGTGTAATCTTTAGAGATTTCAAATGACCAAAAACAGGAAACAAAACAATTGACTGGAAAATGGTGAAAAACGTAAATGTATTGTCATTTCAAGTTTGACGGCTGAACATGATGAAGAAATCATACTGCCGTGCCATTGTCTTAGGAACGATTTAGTGTCAATATCGTGTGCTGCCACCGCGTGCCTGAAGTACTGCTGCCAGTCTTCTGGGCATACCCAAGGTTCTTTAATTCTTCCATGGGGATTTGCTGCCACTCATCGTGAAGTGCGACCTCCAGTTGTCTTAGATTGTGTGGAGCAGGGTTCCTTCTCTGTAGACGTCGACCAATCATGTCCCAGACATGCTCGATGGGATTCAAATCTGGAGACAATGTTTGCCAGGGGATACGAGAAACAGCATTGTTCTCCAGATGTTGAGTCACAGCTCGTGAACGGTGAGGCCGAGCATTATCATCCATGAACAGGGGTCGAGTTGCAAGTCTGTGATCATCAAAATGGTCAATCACAACTTCTGCAATGTAGCGGGCGCCGGTAAGTGTGCCTTATAGTGTCACCAAATCCAACTTGCAATCAAAAGAAAAGCAACCCAACACCATAACGGATCCTCCACCATATGGAACCCTTGGTAGAATGTTCCTTGGTGTGTATCGACTGTTCTTGACTCTCCAAATTCTGATTCGCCCGTCAACGGTATGGAGGAGGAAGCGACTTTCGTCTGACCAGTGGATACGTCTCCATGACCTCAGGTTCCAACGCTGCCGGTCACCACACCACATCCTACGATCCCGTTTATGACGATTAGTAAGGTTTGGACGTCTGATGACACGTCGAGACCTTAAACCTGCTGCTTTGAGGCGGTTCGTCACCGTCTGATTGCTGATACGTCTATAGGGTAGCCAGGCTTGTTTCAAGACGGTACTTGACGCAAACGGTTGACGTCGTTGAGGACGCAATAGGTTCCTGTCCTCTTGCAATGTGGTAGCTCGGGGCCTTCCGGAACTTGGTCGATCGAGAACATGGTTAGTTTGGGCATGTTTCCTCACTAAACGACTGATGACCGAATAGTGGTAAACAGTTCTTCTCCCAATTTCCTTGTACGAGAAACCTGCTAAATGCTGTCAAATAATTTGCCATATCGTAGCCTCGGACAATCTCCTTCGTGGCATTGTTCATGAATGTTATGTATTGAACTGACATTGAAGCCGTAAAAGGCGTTTATTTAGCCATGGTAAGTCGAAGGGTGAAACTGCATTTTGCTGAAATCATGGGTTGCATGATAGGTCTATGCATGCCAATAGCTCCGTTCGTGAGAACCGTTCCATAACATAAACCACACCAGTTCCCATCCAGAATACCATATTTGGCCTGTCTATCGAATTGAATAACATGATCATAAAATCCAAAATGGTATACAACTTTTAATTTGGGGGTGCTTAACTTTTTTTACTGTGTATATAAAAGGTGCTACAGCGCCTTTAAGAAATTCGTGAAGCGTAGGGCGAATATGTAGAGAACAGTGCACCGTGAATACTTAGTGAATGGCGTATGAGGACAATTTGTTTCATTAGGTATTCACTAAGTTTAAACACATTTTTTTTTACATCTATTTTGACTGAAATGCATAAAAAGATCTTCGGTGAGAAATACAATATAAACTCGATCGGTGTTATGAATTATGAATCAGAACTTATGTCCCTGGTAAACTATCATAATATTGTTTCAATCTCCTCGATAAAGCTCGGTCTTTATCGCTATCTCGCGAGAGACCAAGCTAATTGAAGTGAAAATATAGCGGTTGAAAATAAACTAAATAAAATCAATTTAGTTTGATTAAGTTATAACTATTTGCATCAACTAAAATCATAATTTATCGAATTATGACAAATGACACATTGACAAGAACAAGTAAACCCACTGAGCGTTTACCTCACAAGAACCAGGTGAATTGGAATAGATCGTCCTCGGAAGAGATCGGCCCACACCTTCGGCTATTTCCGCCTCTGTTGTAGTTCAAGATGTGCAGACTGCTGCGTGTGACCGACGCCGCTATTGTTTAATCATAACAGACATATCAACCCTGTTCAGCACACCAGTCCAACTGCAGCAGTGACTCAGTTATGATGAAGGCCTATATTCCAATTTTTATGAATATGCTTCTCTGCCTTACTTCTTTCCAGCACAGTAATCAGCTTATCTCGAAAGAGGTCGGGAATGAAAATAGAACTCACTAGCGCCATTTTATTAAAGAAGAGTTACTTCCCTTAGTTTTCATTTGATTATAGTGCAGAATATCAAACTTCCCTCTGCCTCACTGACACTCTTCCAGTGTCAATCACGGGCTGAATTAAGTATTGTTGCATTTCCTAAAGGTTTCCGTCCTAGAAAATCAGAGCCATCTATGCCTTTCAGGTACAGCGCTCCACTATCTTAGCACGGAAAAATGAGGCGTTAGTAAAGTAGACTTTTCCCTCACATCATTGAAACTGGCTTCACTTAGACTAAAGCCCTGTTTATACGGCGAGTAAAGCATTACACATATGCAAATTTGCTCATATGAGCAAAATTCGCCGTATGGACGCTTTTGCACATATGTATATTTCACTAGTCAGGGGCAGGTGCAAATGTTTACTACCGTGAGTAAATATGGTATTTTCACTTTTCTAGTAAAAGTTCGTCGTATACAGACAGAGTGACTACACACAGGTTGAGAACATATATTAGAGAACTTAAGAAAGTCTTAATATTGTTTTTCAAATTGTCTTTATTGGATAATGTCCTTCTTGCACGTGATGACCTTCAAAATCTATCCGACTATCCGATTTTCATTATATAATTAGGGCGATATAGTCAAAACAATGTTGACAAATATAACTTATTGTCATTTATTTAGTTTACATTTAATAAATATTAATTGGAATTTTCTATCCATATATTAATAGAGTTAGAAGCCCATTTGCTTAGACAGAAATTAAACGCATATGAACGCAAAGTAAATTTACTTTTACTCACGTGTGTATATTACTACCATAAGAAATATTGCATATGTGGAAAGTTCGCCGTATAAACAGGGCTTAAGGCGTATTGCGTTTCCCAGGTTTCTCTTCAGTGCTAATTCGTCCATCTTTGTGCTTGGATTTCCTACATGTAGGCCTACATGACCCTAGAATGATACCTTATTTGAGAACATATTGGGATTGTATAAAGATGATACAAAAGGACAACACGTGTGAACTGCATGGTCTTTCTCGTCTATCACAGTTGTCACGGCTTCCACAATCCTCTCTTTTGATCTTGTTTCAATCAATGCGCATCACCAGCTTATCAGTTTGATATGTTATCAACTCAACAAAAACAAGAAATTATCCAATGTCAAATAAACAGTGAACAATTTAAATGCATTGCCATATTTTGGAATATTGTTTGTACTAGTATGTACACATAACTCATACCTCATCTTCGTTATACATAACCTCTGTTACAAGTTGGCCATATTCTCGCTTTTATAGCAAAACCCCTTAACAGTTAAAATGTTCAATCGATTTTTCATCGGTATGATTAATATTTCTATCCAATTAAACATCGTCTTTCATCTCTGACTGACTTATGTCTTGTATGAAACCCGCACTCGTCATACAGGTATTAGTATGAGAATTAGAAACACATGGAATTCTCAGTTGAAACAATGTTGCTGGCTGCAAAACCAACTTGTATTGCAACCAATCAAGATTCTCTATTTCTAACCAAGATTGACCTCCAATTGGAACAGAGTTCTGTTGGAAGAAACGACTTGAGTAACCTCCATGGAAGGAGAATGTTGGCGCCTGTCGGTGCGAACACGAAACACACACAACTTCGCTAACCGATAGACGTCACACCACAGACCTGATTACAAGATAACATATAAAATAAACTATAACACAAAACTCTTTTGTATTTTGAAAGTTTATTGTTACAGATTTGTTAGATTTGCCTTGGTAAAAGCATTAGGTAGCTCGCATAATCGCAGTGTTAACAACAAAATACTTAATATGAACATCCAAAACATAAATCAAAATGTAACAAATTCAAGTAACAAAACGAAAACAAAACTATAAAATGAATGAACGTCTAATTATTCCCTACAAGTCGACCAGAGCGTTCTCTTATTCTTGATATTGAAATTAGGAATGCGTATTTCTTGAATATTACATACACAACTATACCCAGCTTTTACATTAGCACAGGTTGTATAACAGAGTTCATGTTGATTGATTTGATTAACAATGAGCGCGATTTCAATTATGCATCAAATTGATGTAGTCTGGACGCCCATTTATTTCATCCATGCCCGTTTGATAGGCCTATTCATAATTATCTCCCAGTTTAAAGGTAGTCACGTGGTAACGTGTGTCTCACTGGTTTCTCTGGTTCACGCGGCTGCATCTGAGGGTACAAGAAGTGTAAAACGTAATTAACTAACTATTAATGTTAAGTTATTTATTCACGTTCTATGTCAGATTGTTCCTGAAACTAGGGAAGCAAGTTTTTTCATATATCAATGACATTATTGCTTTGACTGATTGACGTTTGAAAGGTTTTGAAATGCACAGGCGTCCAGTCTTTGTAAACTACCCTGCAAGATAAAACCAGTGTCTATTGCTAATTTTAAAAAGCCTGGAATCTGGTAAGCGCGCACTATGAAGACACAGACAAGCTGACGAAACACAGCAAGGCCCAAATGAGCAAATGATAGAGACTGACTTACTTTTACACCATGCGGTAGAAGTTTGCTTGAATGCCATCGGGGCTTTGAATGCAAATTGATACCAGCCCAACAACATAGTTGAGGTTCAAGTAGCAAACAAGGCGACTCGAGAAGGATAGGAAAATCTATCAACGTGACAACAAAGTACCTTCTCTGAGAGATGGATGTCTCGCCTGTCTTTACGTTCTTCCTGCTTGTACGTTGTTTCGAACAGTTGGGCTTTCCGGCAACCTTTATAATACCATATCGTTATAAAATAAGGCTTATCAAGTGTTAATAATACAAAAGCGGCAAGATCAAACACGTAATTTTGTTCTTACAAATTAACTAATACAGACGGGTTAATGACTCAGCTCTTTCAAGTTATTGAAAATAACCTTTTTAAAATTTAACCATAAGAACAATGGCATTCTTTACCTCTAAGTTTCCTAAGTCGAATTCGTTCCTCCAGTCTTACAACATCATCCAGTAGCTCTTCCAGACCGTCCAGAGGGTCAGAAGGGGGCCATGGGGGAAGCTTTTGTGACGTCACTGACCTTTGTTGTGACGGCACTATTCTTTCTCGTGAAGTGACTTTATTTGGCTCCCTGGGCTCGTCTACAAGTGTAAAACAAAACTACATGGATACCGGATTTCTGGTTCTCAACTTCTTTGTAGCAAAGGGGTACATTCCTTACCTGATTAATGAGCAAGTATATACTCAGAAAAGTACGAATGATGAGTGAATTTGAAACGCACTAAATGCTCAAGGGACTGCCTAAAGCGCTACAGACGTTGAATACCAGATGACCATGTGATCTATGTCTAAATGTCAGTAATGTATTTCAAACTTTTTATTATAAACGATAATGGTGCGTCTTTTTAAAAAAAAAAGAAGACCTGTACGATTATTATTATCATATAGTAATATGGTTGTTATATCTTCCTGAATGCACCAGTGTTTGCGTATACTGTGGAACGACAATAATGTGACTATTGCAAAAACATATAGTCCAATCAGTATCACGACAGGTATAAAAATGCACACATAGCAAATCATCGACTTTTCAAACTTTTTAATTTTTTAATTTTTTTATTTATTTATATTTTTATTCCCCAATCAGTTGTTACAATGTACATAAGTATAACCAGAAAATATGTTGTATACATTCAATATTGTTCTTATACAATATAAGCAAAGGTTCCCACAGGTTATTGCAGGTACAGCTGTATCTAATTCATGCGCGGATCACACATGCTGGACTACAAAGGTTTATAATCACTCTTCTAATAGATCTACAAATAATGTGTGGAGAGATGACCAAAAGGCACAAACTATTCAATTCTTTTAATGACGCGATGAAATATATGTTTATTACATTAAATGGTTTATGCCAACTCGTCTCAGCCCTTTTCCTCCTCCGTTATGATTACAGTTGTTATCATATGGCAGTTTTAAGGTGAAATGGGTTTCTTACCTGCAGTTTTGTTATCAGGCTTCTTGTTCTTGACCATGCAAACGGGTATTGATTCCAAGCCATCCTTAGATCCCCGCCAGACGAATATAGGTTCTCGAACCACACATGTCTTTGGCCGAATTTTCTTTGTTTTACATCTTTGAAGATTCTTCTCAAGACATTGTTCTCTAATTCCGGAGCCATGACGACCGCTTCTTGCATTCGTTTCTCCGTTAGGCCTTGACGGCTTGGCGCTGAGTCTTGTGGCACCAGAGGTAAACCCTGATATAATATTCCGTTCTTGCTGATATCGTCTGGTTCCTGTACTCATTCGCTGGCTAGTAGACCTAGCGTCTGTCGTCTTCACTCTCTTGGTCAGCCCACCCTCACGTCTGTGTCTTTGCGCTGCGCAACCACTTTTTGGAGATGGCAATCCCTGATTTTTCAAATTAACAGCTTGACTTGTCTCCCTTTCAGGCACTTCCGGTCCATCAGCGGCCTCTTCGTTCTGTTTACCTCTTCTGCGCAACTTCCTGTAGCTCTTAGCTGACTTCCGGGCTCGGCGAAGTGAAGTTCGATCTGCTGACGCCACGCCTGATTCTACGTTACAACACAAAACAAGTGCTATAGGTGTAATAACGTTTTTTAAGAGTTTTCGCTTCAAAATGTTCTCAATTGCTTGATTTCGAGCCGGACTCGAGTTATAATTGTTACAATGATACATTTAATATCATGCTGTTATTGTATGTGATTTTTTGTCATACTGTTACCTGTCTGCAAATTAGGTTACCTCCTATTATGATAAAATATGAAGATATGATTTTTTTTCAAAATATTACCCATTTTCTCATTTCGGAATTATTTACAGTGTCCCCTGTAGCTATATGCAGTGTAGAAATAACTCATCTATAACTTATTTTAGTATTAAATAAAACACAACATTGTTCCAAATAAAAGCAATTTTACACAGAAACTCATATCACATTTCAGCCAGTGTAAGTATGTAAGTTACCTGCTTCCAGTTGCTGATACAGGTCAAGTGCCCGGTGCGTCTGCTCGTGCGGGATGCACGTGTGTGTGTCGCCATCTTTGTGTGACGTCACGAGGCGTCGGAACTGGGCAATAACAAATATTTAAAAAATAATTGCAATTCTGTTGTCGTGATCTTTACAAACCATATTTTCAACATTATATACCGGATATATGTAACAGAAATGTTGAATTTATAAATACTCATTTATCTATTTAATGGCCGACTGACGAATTATCAATCATTTTTTCAGAAATTGCATTGTACCTAACATGTTTATATGATACCCGTTTTGTCTATATGTTTGTAAATAACACACCTTTTGAATGTTGTACATTGGCTACATCCTATGTGCGTTGAACAGACCAAACTTCATACAAAAAAATTAAAAGTGCAAGTTAAACTGGTATAAATGCCGGAGCTTGTCGACGGCATTTATACTACAGTTTAACTTGAACTTTCAAACCGTTTATAAGCCAGTGAACACACACATTATTAAATCTATTTCTTGTAAATTCAAACTTTGCACTTTAAGCGATTTCTAATCAGTAAATCGACTTTTGAATAACAAATCTCTGCAAAAATATATAGTGCATGATAAAACAAATGTTTAGCATTCATCACCGCATCACTTATGTGTCACCACGCGCAAAACGTAGTTCACAAGAAATATGATTTAAGTAATGCTGTTTTGATCAAACTTTCAAACAAACTAAAATTGAAATTCACGTTGAAAGTTTAAAAAAAAATTCAATCAAGAAAAGAGCATGTGATAGCAGTGACATAATTGCTATAATAAGGTTGTCCTTTTCAGCTATAAAACCTATAAAAGCTAAAAGCAGAATTTCCATCATAGAACACAACATTGTTTTTTCGATAACAATCCCTATTTGTAGTTATGGAGGAAATTCTAGTATTTCGGATGTTTTAATATATGGTTTATGCGGTATTGCTAATTTATTCAATCTATGGAACCCCGTTGCTGACATCTATATTACAATTTATGTAAATGGGCACAATGTTTTTCAAAGGCAGGGTCATGATTTGAACAACCGGAGCACCAGAAATACCAGCTATAATTTCAGTTATATTGACACAAAGAAAATCAAATTCAGTGATTGTTCTGAAATATGTATGTTACATGTAACTCTTAAATGTTAATGTCGATATAGAAAATGTACTTCTTTATAGATGATTTATTTTTAAATGCCATTATGTTCAATTTCTTTACTGTGAACTTTAAGAATTACATGAAATAAAAAAAATCAAAATCAATATCATTCAAAACTCCGGAACTGATAAATAAATTTGACAATATTTAAACGAATAAAAATATCATTGATAATAGTGAAAACATATAATTATTTCTCAATTACGTAGTAAAAGTACTTTTCCAAACCGATAACTTTGAATTTTTATTGAAACTATCATTGGTGGATCGGGTATAGGGTTGGGAAGGGGGTAAAAGAGCATATGCCAGTCAACATATTACATTGTCAAGTATTACTTGAGGATATATGTTTTTGCTGTCATTCATGTTATAGGCCTAGAAGTGTCTCAAATCGTACAGCCCTGTACCCACCCCTGCAGTTGACTTTTGAATATTCTCAGTTTGTTTCTTACAGAAACCCTGCTACTAGTAATTTTACAGATATTGAAATTTCTGACGTCGTTTTACATTTCAACCGCGAAATTCAAGTTAATTTATACCGTAACCGTGTTACCTAAATGTGAGAAGAAACAACAATAACCTACATTTTGAGTAGATATACGCGTACCAGGTTCGGATTTCTAGAAAGTTCATATTTAACATAGGATGACATTGTGATACTCACAAAAGAAGACACCTTCGCCCCAACCGAGGAATTTGAAGAATCTGCGTTACAGGAAGGCATGTCCATTCTGATGAGAAAATATAAACATTGTTTGATTTACAGTCTAATATCCTTTTGTGTATGTCGATTAACAAATGAAATATGTATATAAACACTTGCCATGTATTTCAGCGACGTTAGCTCGACATGGTTGCTTCCACAGTTGATGGCCCTGGATGGAGAGACTATTGATTGTGACGTCATGGGTTTGTTGACGTCATAATATTAGCTGTGTCGATACTCACAGTAACAAAAAGGCAGTTTTCACTTTCACGGCAGGTTCACACTTGTGACCCATATCCGATATAAAGTTTGTTCGTTATTACATACGGTTGATAACATTTATCAGTCAGAACTTATATAAGTATACTGGAAATTCGGAGAATATCATTGTAAAGGGTTCATCCAATTTATAACGTTTTATTGACAAACAAATTACATCAACATTATCTATCCACGTATGTAAACTTGGAATGCTGAATATAAAACAGTTTTCGATGTGTCATCCTCGAAAAATCGACACCATCAAACGATTTAAGAATATCACTTTGAACGATTTACGTCAAACAAATGCTTTACGATACAAAGTTTATGCATGATCCATGAACAGGTCAAAGGACCAGTTCCAGATTAGTTCCAGTAGTTTTCATTTAGTACGCAAACAAGTAGGCATTAGAACTTTTACATAATGCATGTATCATGACAAAATAGATTCTTAAAATACAAATATCGCTAAAGGTTGAAATGCCTTTGAAAGAAGTATTATCTTGACCCACTGTACGCCTTCAACAATAAGTGTTCACCGAGAAACCATGTGGAGATACATATAGTTCAGTCATATCAAGCCTAGTTAATTTGATAACTCTACTTCACCAATTGGATATTCAATATTGTAATCATAATTGCAACACCTTCTATAATTTTAATAGAAATTCTTGAAATGTAATTATCGCCGCTAATGGCTGTGATATTGCCGAATCGGCGAATGAATCACTCACTCACTTGAAGTGTAAATATGCTTACAGATGTACATGTAATTCGGCTCTCATACCCTACCGGTAGCGAGCAAGGATGCGCATTCATCTTCTTGACCTATATGACGCAACACACGTACTTGGTCAAACACGCGATCTGTCAACCGCAGATTACATGTACTTGAGGTACTTGAACAGGACACTGTGATGGTCATTCCTCATGATACGATGGCCATTGAACGAATAACTTCGGTAGCTTTCACTATAACATTGCTTTTCTGCTACGGTACAAACGGTGAAGTTGATTTGAATTCCATTGATAGGATCGTCAACGCCGGTATCGGGTGTCACCAAACTCCCGGATTATCTATCGCCGTAGTCCAAAATGGAAACGTTGTCCTTTCCCGGGGTTATGGCGTTACCAACGTTGCAAGGGGTACCCCAGTCACTGACACAACGTTGTTTGGGGTTGCGTCTCTGTCCAAGGCGTTCACGACGACGTTGCTGAGCAAAGTTCTTCACGATCACAGCAAGTAAGTCATTAACAGCATAAGATGTAAATTTCCTTTCGGCTCTCCAGCCATAATCGTTGTCTCTTAAATACTATTATATATTGATATATAGACAGATCGTTTATTAAAGTATTACCTCAATAAAATATATTTACAATGCATCAAAAATCAATACAGCTGAGCCAATTCATGAGTTATGAAAGACGTAATTTTTACGTAAATCTAATTGAGGAAAATTATAAAGAAATCATTTGCGTTGTTAGTATTAACGATTAAGCGACATTTCCTAAAATAAGTAAAAACCTTGAACGTCAATAACTCATAATCCAAACGACTTCGATACGAAAATTTATTCTCAGAAAAAAACACGTTAAAAAGCTTATTTCGGAATGATACTGTATCAGCAGCTATTGAACCGAGAACCGGTGGAAGTGATGCAATATGTTCAAGTTTAAGTAAGGAGCAGACATAGTATTAACATGATAAAACAATATTTTTACGTTTATAGTACCGGTAATCTCTAAATGCATCTTTGTCCGCAATATTTTGGATTAAGGTTTAATACTTGGAGATTACTGAAGTTTGTCTGATTCATGTCTGATGTTGTGTACAATTAAAGCGCTGGTTCTGACGGTGAATGTATTGTGATGGTGACCTCGGAAATCCGTTCACCGGTCACCGGGATGTTGGCAAGGTGCCCTCTCCCTCCCCGATTTTAAATATTGCTGTACATAAGATAAGATAATTAGTTAACATGGAGCGAATATGTACTTTAAATTCATTAATTCAAGATGATTTCAAATATTGCAATGAATAAGATAAGATAACTAGTTTACATATATCGAATACGCATATATAATTTAAATTAACCAAATTCAAGATGATAGCGCAGAAATACTAAGGCAAAAATGTTGACCCCTTGCCTAATCCGGAGAATTGCGACATCTTAAGCGGCAAGCTACTTTTGTTCCCAGTGTAAAAACTTTGTTCATTAGTTGTATTCAGTTTTCACCACAATTTATAACTAGTATTTCATCGACATTTCTGCAAGTGTGGTAGCATACTGGTCTTGGACTCCGTAGTGCAATCAGAAAACTCTGGCACAGAAATGACGACGATATGCAACAAGGCTTACATAGCCAGTGGGAGAGACTGGCGCGAGATTTACCTTCGAGGAACTTAGCTGTATTAGGTATCGCTTAATTAAAAACAAAACGTTTTCAGTTTTTCCATCAACACAAACATCTACTACATCCTTGGAAGAAATCAGTTCAACAATTCTCTCCGCTCCGTGTACGCGACGGTGGAGGATCTGATGGCGCACAGGATGGGGATCCCGAGGAACAACTACCTCCGTCTGGACAACACCCTCACCAGGGGGAATCTCATCAGGTGAACGCAGGCAAACATTTGCTATACCGGTACTCCCATCCTTTCAATGTGTTCATGAAAAGCATTGTACTATGAGAATCTCATTTAAATAAGATCGAAATTAGCACTCATGCCTCGTTCGCCGACCCGCAGCAAGGTACAAGTGTTACATTAGATATGACTTGAATATGAGTGGTACGTGTATGAGGAAGTCTTCTTCCAATATGATATAGATATTCAACTTCTTTATTTGATGATAGCGTGGGATTTTGTATCTAAATCTATTGTGATACTAAGTTCAGCGAATGGAATTTTTCAAATAAACATATTCATTTTTTACAACGTTTAACCGTCGTCATTTTGTTAAGGAAAAATCGATTGGGATACTAGTTAATAGACAACACGCACCAGGTGGATAAATATGTTCAAACCTAAACTACATTTTCAAATTGTTGTGAAAATCACAACACATTTTTCATGATGCATGTATTCATTTGGAAGACTTTTTTGTTTAGTTTTGATGCAATCAAATCCGGACTTTTCAAATGCACCTGCATGTTCTGATCATAATGTTTGTAATGATAATTGTTTATCACTTTACACACAGGCGTGTGAAGTACTTGAAACACAAGGGAGGGTTCCGAGACAGCTTCTACTACAACGACCTCATGTACGGAATTCTGACTCACATCACCGAGGTCTTCTCCGGCAAGTCCTGGGAGGACACTATGCAGGAGAACATCTTCTCACCCCTTCACATGGACTCGTCCACGTTTGGGACCAGGGTCAACTTCACAGCTTCAAATGTTGCCACCCCATACGTCACAAATGGAGACAATCTAGCTGAGGCGTCGCCAGACTTCATCAGGTATACTTTGGTGCAGTTATACAAAACATATGTAACATTAAGGCGACTAAATGCTATTGTTAACATCTGAGAGTACCTGTTTAACATACCTTTGTGCAAGGGGTCATGTGTGCTCTCTGGTGAATAACCATTGTTTAATGCGATAACAAGGAGAAGATTAAGAGTTCTTACTCTTTCAACAACGTCTTATTGCAGACATTGGGCGCTACTCGGAGGTTCAGGGTCTGTGGTGAGTAACGCAGTAGACATGGGCAAGTGGATGCAGGTCCAACTGAGTGGAGGAAAGAACCCTGATGGGGTTCAGGTCATCCCCAAGGATCTGCTCAAGGACACCCACAAACCGAGGAACACTCTCTCCTCAAGCTCCATCAACAAATACTTCAACAGGCCAGAAACTCCCGTAACCATGAGCAACGACGGGTACGCTCTGGGCTGGAAGACGGGTTACTACAGAGGTGAGTTCTTTAAATACGCCAGTTGAGTTGTGAATAGGCATTAAAATACATGTATATCTCCAAGTACTGCCCAACAAAGATAAAACGTATTATATCATTCTATCATTCAATGTTGCTGGTATCACCACAAACTTGCATTCGGGCAAGGTATGCCTTCATCGATTTTGTCAATAAATTCATTTTCATTATATTTTCATCTCTTCATTATACATTTCTCACAAATTAAAAACCTTCAGGCACAACACCCACATATTCCGTATTCACTGACGACATTAACTCCAATATCCATGGTAATCATTAAAATATCTTTAAAATCAATCAACAGTCTGGCACAAAATGTGATTACGCCTTGTTCTTGACACTTGTCCTCACGTAGACCATCAACACTTCTATAAAACTGCATCTATGTTGCAGGTCTCACAATCAAGCAGCATTCTGGCACAACATTCGGCTATGCTTCGTTCATGACGCTCGTCCCGGACAAGAAACTCGGCATCTTTGTCGTCATGAATGGCCGTGACCCGAACTTCTACTTCCGGGGCTCTCTGAGTACGTACCTCATGGATGCGTTCCTGGGCGAGACTCCGTGGATTAACTCCTCCACCATCTGTACATTCCCCAGTCCCTGGCACCCCGCTAGAAGCAGAGAGAGAAGCAGATCTAGAGGATCGAATCGCAGTAGCAGGAGGACGAGGAGACATTTGCAGAGAAGAGTTCACAGACTCGTAAGTATCAGCGCTAGGAAGTAGATTCAGGTATTGACAATGGCAATGGCTGCAATACTGCCCAAGCGGCGCTTAAAAAATAAATTATAATGTGCACCAATTTTCTTTTGATTACCACGAAATTCCACTCTTTTGGTTTGTTGTATACCCTTACTTGTACAAATGTTCCGAAATGCTGAAGCGTGTCCAAAATGAACTGGGAACAATCCTGTTCGTGTAGTGTTATATCTGTCGGTACATGCAACATAATGGGAGATGGCCGTCACCTACGTATTCTCTCATACCCTCTTTACATTATACTGCGACCGTTCTTTGTGTTTCCTTTGAATATACAGATTGCTGCTGTACGCTCGAAAAAGGCACGAGTCGGTTAGATTATAAATTGTTCCCATGTTATTAAAAATAAGTTGTCAGTACGACATAGTTTGTCATATTTGCGCAATTGTAACGGATGTTCAACATAGATACACTGTGTTCATCGAGGAGGTTATATAATGATCAAAGGATGTAGGCTATAAACGAGACAGAAGGTATACAGGAATACCAGCCAGTTCAAAGATTTGAATAACATTCAACCATCACTATTGTCCCAAAATTTCAGGGTTACTGTTAAGGATTAAAGTAGATTTGTATATTAGGTGGAATGTTGTGAAATGGGATAATTTGTTATGTTTTGTTTCCAGGCGCGTTACGCTCTACCTATGTATGCTGGCACGTATAGGAATGAGGCCTATGGTAATATCGACGTGACCTTCGACTTAATGTCCAATCAGCTGCGAGCTAACTATGGAATCGGTCGGTGGATACTGACGTCACGTGGCGGGAACAAGTTCAGGGCTGCATGGAATGGCCCTCCTCCAGTCTTGAACTTTGACTTCCAGTTTTATTCACGAAATGGGGAAATATACAAACTTATTCCAAGCTTTGAGAAAGCATCTCCAGCAGTTTTCTATCGCATAGCAGCAGGCAACCCCATTATGACTTGATTCGCTTTTTAAAGAAATATTTGTTTATAACATGTCGTCTCTTTGGTATCGTTTATCGTGAATAAATATATCGAACTTTTCAGGGGGCGTTGGTTTTATTTTAAAGGTACATCTATTGTGTTGTTTGGGGCCACATATGCCAAACGTTATAAATAGTGTTATTTTATCGAGAAGTAATGAATTTTGCCGAAAATTGCTGTTTTGATGATAGTCGACTCGGTATACAGGTGATTTAAAGGTCAAACAGTGGCGGATCCAGGGGGTATTGGGGGAAATTGTTTGGACCTAGAAAGTAGTAAATATGATATATTTGAAGATTGGGGATTAATATGCAAGTTGAATGAAATCAGCACATATCGTATGTTGGCACGTATTAAAGCGAAATGACAGTTTATGGAACACAATGGATGTTTCTTTAAGTCCTCAATAAAGAAAATAGAATCGTTACTCATCTGTTTTCCAGAAGAGTGTACACCTACCAGATACTTTTGTTCTCCTCGCAGTGTAAACAAGTGTTATTGAATCTAAAAGGTCAACTCTTACGTGCGGTTCATAAAAATCTGAGGATCTCCTCTCAGTGAACCAATCAGAGACACTGATCTTGACGTTCACTGGAAATTGTAGTCGCACTGGTGCATGAACTGAAAATACTAAACGAGTTACGTTAATTCAACCAATACTCGCACTTCTCAACTGCATTGTCAAACGTCTCTCAGTGAGGTGCACGTTTTTGTGTGTCACAGTTACACTATGAGGACAGATGCGTGTTGCAGTTCACACGATGATATTAACGTTCATACGTTCAGGGGGTCGTTCCATAAACCGATCTTAGCCCTAAGATCAATCGTAAGCCCATCTTCTATCATTGGCTAAGATTGATCTTAGATTAGATCTTAAGATCGGTTGGTGGAACGGTAGCCAGGAAGTGAAGAAGCGGCTATAAAACTAAATTACAAATAGAACAATAGAAACACATTGGTTGGCATTTGGCCATTAATGCACGTGTCAGCGATAACCTATATCATTAATACTTATTTCCAATGTTAAAACTGTATAGGTGAAATTATACTGAGAACATTATATGAGCAATATTTTGCTAATATACATTATGTTACTGAATTTTATTATTACGTTACGAAGTATTCTTGCAAATGCATTGTGATAGGTTGTCAAAATAAAATAAATATTGTTTTTTTGTATCCATACACAGACATGATCCGTGATGGTCAGACGATCCAAAGAAAAATGTCTATTTAGGAAAAATATAGAAATTTCAATGTCATGTATTTTAATCAATAAGACAAGCAATCAAAGTCTGCATTATTATTCAACGGAAACACAAATACGAAATGGAACCAAAACCCCTAAATGCTTACACATGAACATAAGTCCCCACACCAAATTTTATTGAGCTTCTGCTACGGAAACGATTTCGGGACGGAGGAACGAGCGGACGGAATTAACCCATTTCAATATCCCCAGCCAACTTCGTTGGTCGGGTAATAACAAAAAACGTAATTTTATTCTATTTCCGTGCCCTTAACATGCGAATTGACGGACATGAAAAGCTTGATTGATGTGTTGAATGAATGTATGGATATATGTATATATACAAGAAGGATTCAAATGTCACAATGTACAAGAAGAAGACATGTTCATGAACATTCCAAATCGATTTATTAAAAGCCGTGTTTATCAGAAAAACGAACAGATGATGTTTCAAAAATTACAAGTTGACTTTTAGAGATATGGTTTCAGTCGTGTTCATCACTCGTTGATTAAAATATCTGGGTTTGTTGTACCTATAGTATATTTGGCCCATAGTATATATAAGCATGGATGATTTGTAAATTGAGGGGAGTGAGAAATCAATTTCTGAAAGCATGTAATCGCTTGGTTTTTTAATCTGTAATGTGCCAACAATTACTCGAAATGGTACTTACATGGCATATTTACCTTTTTTGCATGGACGACTCAATCAATGATTTGGTTTGCAGACTAAACTAGCTCTGAGTAAATAAAACGTTTTTGCTTAGAACATTGTTAGAGTAAAGAATTGTAAGTCAAAACTTCATGCAATTTTGTATTTTGGGTTGGGGAACATTCTTAAACATTCGGTGGACTAGACTCTTGATACTCACAGAACGTAATCACCTAATGGTTTTATTGTGACTTTTAATATTTTCAAAATCACAGACCTTTTTACATAATTTCAGGGATAGTTGAGTGTCCCTTCTGATTTTATCATTTTATAATCAATAACATTTTCTTCATTTCTTTTAGTGACATTACATGTTCATTGTTCAAATGATTCCGTCCTTGCTGCTACGATTAACAAACTTGAGATAAAAATACGCGGAATGTCTATAATGTTTGTCTAAGCTGTAACAAGACTTTCTAAACCGTTAATCACTCTGATGTAGCAACCAGTATTTCTGAAGAGAAGCATCAAACAGATTAGTCTTATATGGAAAAAGTATGTCATCCCAAAAACATCCAAAATTGGAATTTACACTTCGATAAGTCTTCTGGGATGCAGTATGACCTCTAGGAATCCCTTGACCTCTTGATTACACACGCGTGAAGCATTCCGTTGACACCTTAGTCGTATCTTTCTTGAATATCATATGCCCTGAGAGAAGGATCTAGTCCTAGTTAGCCCACAACCGCTCCACTCTGCTTCACCTCCTTGCGGGACCCGCTTGTATCGGGAAGTTCAGCCAACACCTTCTGTATCAGGCTAACCGTGTCCTCGAGGATGTGTATTGTGAGGTCTTCAGCTGCAACAAAGTCACATTCAGTTAGATGTAGGGTAGGGTAAACCATGGGTTTACTCCCAACCAGCCTACAGCCCCAATCTGCCTACATCCCATTCTACCGACAAACATACTATGTTCCAAACCAGTCATTTTAGAGGCCTTTTTCATACGATTCTGAGGTTATGACTGAGAAAGCAATAAGGACAGCGAGTCTATGTCTCACCTTTTCTGGTAATAACATATGGGTTATGTTATTGATGGGCATTTAGAATTTGGTAAGTAATAGAACAGTATATAGTTTGGTCGTACAATTAGCTTCTTTAGTATATATACATACTGTGCCAACATTGTTATGGCCAAGACTGATATATTGTCAACAGAGTAGATTGTAGCAAATTGCATTTTGGCATTCCGAAACATCAAACAATTCGGTCAAGCATTATCCCCGATACATTCATCAAAAAGAAACTAAATGACATGATATTTACAAAAAGATGAAAAACAGTTCTGAGATACAAAATTGCATGTCTATTGTTTCTTAACATTGCAGGTCCACATCATTGCAGACGCACTTTAAGTAAAGTTATGTCGAAAGGCTACAAACAGATTTCAAGTTTTGACGAAAATACCATGTCTATCGAAAAATGATATTAGGCCTAATTCAGTATTGACATTAGGTCATTTACCTTTATCCTCGGATATTGTGGATGCTGACTTGAGTTCTTGGATAAGTTTTGCAGCTTGAGGATCTGTAGGAGGACTGGACACAGCGCCATTGACTGTATATTTAGCGCCGTCCAGCGCTGTGGTCCGTATTTTGTCAAGGTGGGTTGTATTCATCGCTGACAATGTTTGCATTATTTTCGAGCTATTTTCAGATGCCTTAAATACATTTCTCACAACATCTATTACCAAATAGAAGTTGTCATGCATGAAAGAAGTAACTTCTACCAGATTGATGTACTTTTGATCATTTTCGGATGTCACAACGTATTTCCCATTGGACAGGTGGCTCATCACAGATGCTGGGAACTCTATAAGCTTTCCTGTAAACAACTGCACCACTGTTGTTAGATCTGTGGACGACCTATCGAAGCCCTTCTTTCGGAATAGTTCATAAACCTGGATGAGTCCAGGGTCCTGCAGAACGACACTTCTGGCGTCTTTAGCCATATTTGAATGGGAAGTACTCAGATCGTACAGATCCCTTAGATCGGGTAGCTTATCCTCTGCCATTTTCAACAAGATCCTGACTTTGACATCTTTCTTGGCAAGGTCATTTGCATATCTTTTGACAGCAGGACTTATCTGCATAGCTGTTGTGAGCATAACTTTTACCACTTTCAACTCTTTGATGATGTTTAGAGCATAGTTGATACTTCCCCGTCCTTTCAGACCAGAAAGAATGTCAGACAAATTTGGACTGTCTTCGGCAGAATTAGGTAGTGATGACGATGTCACCGTGAGGACGACAACTGTAAGATGGAAAACTTGTATGCATCATCAAACCCTTTTGGGACATCCAGTGTGTTGTCGGGAGTCACATACGTCAAAAGTTTTAAATATTACTTTTATATAATAATAGAAATTTCTACAAGATTGTAAAAGATGATACAAATAACCGTGTAAGATCAAATTCTAAAAGCAATCAGATTGGAAGATTGTTAATAATGGAAGCCATTTGTTTGAAAATCTATCAAATCATGATTTTTTTTGGACAAGTTTGTTTCAACCGTGAATATGTCCTTTAAACTTCTAATAAAAAGTTTCATGCTACAAATATCAATGTATTTTTGACAGAAAAAACTACATGTATGTGATTGAGTAATTGGTAATGAAGTACCAAACAAGACAGTTTGTCCCGTGCAATTCCTGTATGTTTGATTTATCCAATTTTGAAGTTCATTCCAAATAATTCATACTCCCAGTATATATTACATAAACTTTTATCATTATCATTTTATCATTATAGAAAGTACATATTGAATTGCCGACCAGGACCCACATTTTCGAAGCACTCTTAGTGCTAAGAAAATCGTAAATACCTCAGTGCTAAGAGCGCTTTAAAAATATGAGTCCAGTTTCATTTTCATAAGTTTATGTTATGTTTATACGATTCAATGCACACATTTCAATTTAAACTCTAATTGTTTAATTTCCGTTATTTTTCTATAAATATTTAAAACAAAATGCAATTCATATCGTATTCATGAACTGTCAGGTTTCCGATACGTCAATGTAAGATTCTCCTTTAAATATCAAATATTCCATACCTACCAATGACAACGAGACAAGGGCAATATCCCTTCATCTTCACACACTATGTTCTGCTTCAGATGGAATAAGATGAAGTCAGATGGTACATCAGTGACGCGATGATAACCTCTACCCTCTGACGCCAGGGTAACACATACACGTTTCTATGTTATATATTTATCCAAACCCATGACTAAACCAAGTACACAGAATTTCATTAAGTTAACCTATATTTATTCTAAAACTGTACAGCATTATCTTACAAATTGTAAAAAGTTTTATCAGTAGGCTATACGAGTCAGATGAGAAGGTCGTTTGGAAACACTAACCTAGTTGTACAACCTGAGTGACCTCAATAAGATGCATGTGTATGAAAATGAGTGTCCCATTGTGTGATTTAAAAAATACAACGACACTTAACACTAACTTCCAAGATATTTGTTCACATTAGTTATTTATTAGTAAGGAATGAGGGGAAGATGGATAGTCTTTGTACATGTACATGTTATTGTTATACTTTCACATAGTGAGGACAATGTCCCTGGATAGAGAACTGCCTAGTGAGACAGCTATCATGTGATGTTGCAGAAGTGTGCTTGTTACGTTACAGAGCAATCATGGAATGTAAACACGTCATTCAGATCAGGTTAGAAATAATTCATTGAAAAGTGCAAAAGATCGCAACAAAGAAAACATTGAATTCGTTGCACATTCTTCTTTGATAGACATTACGTTTTACGAATAGTCAGCTTCCTTCTTTGCAATAGATTTATGCGACTGTTCGGTGCAGATACTAGCACCGTTATCAAGCAAGTGATACATTATAATGTCAGCACGAAAAATATATTCAATTGTGATAATAATGTTTTCAGACAATACTTTTGATGTAAAGAAAACTCACTAACAATGTAAATGGTGGTTTAACAATGAGGTTTAATGTGCATTTTATTTGTAACAACATTGTAACAGACAGAGTGGGTTTACGCAGGCAAGAAATATTCTTTAACGAGTGACAAAAACACATTTTGCTGATGAAAAATCACCAGGAGTAGGTTAAGAGAGTATCGGACCTTTAAGCGCTGTCTGGGCGAGAATGCAAACTATTTTTCACAAAGAAAACATTGACGGCAGATACATTGGTTTTGTTTATGAATATGAATAATAAACACAAGACAGGTACAATGTATGTGTGTGGAAGGCTGCATTTGCGAAACGAAAGTCTGTAACAGTTAACATTTATATCCAGACATATCTCAAGAAAATATCGCTTTGTTCCTTTTTAATAACGGATCGATGAACTGGGAAACTAACGTTTACTATAGATCGCTCAAATAGGTTTTGCAACGTGTTCATAATAATAATAATAGTGCATATTTATAAAGCGCACATATCCACGCTCGAAAGCATGCTCAAAGCGCTAAACATATAATGCTAATAAATAATGATAATAGTGATGCACATTTGAATGTGCTCACTTCACACAAACAGCAATAACAAATCAATGTGTACAATTGTTGCAATTGTGAAAGTCCTTATGAACCATAAAACTGAACAAAAAGATAGGCTTTTAGACTTGTTTTGAATGATTCAAATGTTGGACATAGTTTCAGATTTTTGGGAAGAGAGTTCCACATGTTAGGAGCAAAATGCTCAAAACATCTCTGACCAAAGCACTTGAGGTTACACTTCGGCACTGTCAATAGATTCTGATGTTGTGATCTAAGCTCCCGTGCTGGGACATAGGCTGATATCAACTCTGATATGTAGGCAGGCGATTGATCATGCAGAGATTTATGCATTAGACATAAAATTTTGAGTTGAATCCTTGCTTTTATTGGAAGCCAGTGAAGATGTTTAAGGACAGGAGTAATGTGCGATCCTTTAGATGTTAGAGTCACGATTCGCGCTGCTGTATTTTGTACCTTTTGAAGTTTGTCAAGGAGAATATCCGGGAGTCCGACATAAAGACTGTTACAGTAGTCGAGTCTACTCAGTACCAGACATCTGGCTAGACATTGTGCAGCTTCCATGGTGATCAAAGGACGAATACTTCCAATCACACGTAAGTTCAAGTAGCATATTTTGCAGACATTGTTAATCTGAGCTTCCATTGAGAGTGTTGGATCTAGCAAGACACCGAGATCCTTGACAGTCTTGGTTAGCTGAACGTCCGTGTCTGACACATTAACGGTGCTTAGATCCACTTTTTTAAGCTGCTGCTTAGT
This sequence comes from Gibbula magus, assembly GCA_936450465.1. Classification (NCBI taxonomy): domain Eukaryota; kingdom Metazoa; phylum Mollusca; class Gastropoda; order Trochida; family Trochidae; genus Gibbula; species Gibbula magus. The sequence continues at coordinate 21,934,541 of OW388289.1, read as the reverse complement.
TCCAAAAATGATTGCTTCCGTTTTATCACTGTTCAGTTTGAGTTTGTTTTCTGTCATCCAAGAATTCAAGGACCTGGTACAATTAGCTATATTCAAAAGAGCTTCTTCTAAGTTATGATAATGAAAGTGATTGTACAACTGGCAGTCATCGGCATATGAGTGGTGGAGGAGGCGGTGTTGTGAGATGATGTTTGAAGTACTGCCACAATAGAGAACAAATAACACTGGACCAAGTACAGATCCCTGTGGGACACCATATTTCAAGTTGACAGTGGATGACCTGTCATTTCCAATCATCACAAATTGTGATCTTCCTTTAATATAAGATGATATCCACTGTAGTGCTGTCCCACCTATTCCATACTGATGTCGGAGTCTGTCCAGAAGTAGATTGTGGTCAATTGTATCGAATGCTGAAGACAAATCCAGCAATATCAGAGCTGCCATATTGCCCTGATCTACTGCTCCACGAATATCATTTATGACTCTTAGTAAGGCTGTTTCAGTACTGTGGAATTTGCGATAAGCTGACTGGAACTTTTCTATGAGTGCATTCTCCGCAAGATGACATTTTAGTCGAATATGAAAAGCTTTTTCAATGACTTTGGATAGGAATGTCAAATTTGAGACCGGTCTAAAATTGTTCAAGTGTGATGGATCCAGATTGTCCTTCTTGAGGAGAGGCTTCACTACAGCTGTTCTGAAACACTCTGGAAACATTCCACTTTCGATACTCTTATTCACAATACTCGTAATACATGGGAGAATTACATCCAAATGTTTGAGTACAATATTGGTTGGGATTGGGTCCAAAACACAGGTAGTGGGCTTTGATGATCGAATAACACTGCGTATCTCTGAGTCTGTGAATAAAGCGAGATCAGTCAGGGGTTGCACACTGTACTGAGTACTGCTATTATCAACATCTTGAGACACTGTGATATCATCAGAGAGATTTTGTCGTATCATGTCAACTTTGTCAAGAAAAAAGTTGTTAAATGAGTCAGCAAGGGTCCGGTTTGATACAGAAGGTGGAAGTTTGGATTCAGTCCTCTTGCCTTGCAATTTGTTCATAAAAGCGTATGATCTTTTGGGATTATCATTCATATTGGAAAGCTGCTGAAGACAATAATCCTTCTTGCAGTTACGAATGACAGTTGTTGCAGCATTCCGAGCTTGCTTATAAAGTTGACGATCTTTTTCAAGATGACTTTTTCGCCATTTCCTTTCAGCTTGTCGACGTGCAGTCTTGGCTATCAGCACTTGTTGTGAGTACCAGGGTGTATCTGTGCGCACTTGGACTTTCTTCACTACAGGTGGAGCATGCTTATCAAGTAGTGTGGAGAGAGTGTCATGATACAGTTTAGCATGTTCATTCACATCAGATGGTGGGTCACACAGCAATGCAGATTCTACCAGGTCAAGTTGAAATTCAATATGGTCAATGTTTTTTAGATTACGGCATGTCACTGTCTCCATCTTCTTAAAAGGTCTACATGCATTCAATGTAACGAAAATTAAGAAGTGGTCAGACAATTGTTTGTCTTGAACAGAAACATCTAAAATGGTTCTATTATCTTCATGAGATATTACACAGTCAAGAGTATTTCCAGATTTGTGCGTTGGGACAGATACATGTTGCTTGAGTCCAAACGAACAAAGTAGATTGACAAACTTCTTAGCAAAAGGATTTTCTTTATCATTAAAATGAACATTGAAGTCTCCAAGAAATATAGTTTTCCTACCAGGATGAGATGCGAAGAGATTTGACATTTCATGATAAAACTGAGTGTTTGTGAGTCGATTTTTCCGAGATGGTGGAGGCCGATAAATACAAATCACCCGGAAAACATGTTTATCAGCTGTAACACAAACATCTAACATTTCAAACGATTTAGGAATTTCAGTTGTTTTTGCCTGGTGACGAGTGATGATGAGAGAAGACTTGTATATAATGGCTATGCCTCCACCAGATGAATTTAAACGAGGGGAGTTGACACAAGAAAATGAAGGTGGTGTCATTTCCGCGATTTTTGCTTCATCACCATGACTATGAAGCCAGGACTCAGTTATGAAAAGAATGTCTAAATCCTCTTCAAGGATGACATCCATAATATCCATTGCTTTGTTCCATTATTCATGTACACACGTGTTCATATTTTGCGTTATCACATTACACGACTATGTACCGAATGACCTATATCTTTGAATTGTTTACTAATGTATAAAAAAAAAACCTAAAATGTATGTTGCTGTACAATACCCAGTACATCTAACATAACTCATTTTCCACTACACGTGCACTAAACAGATAACATTGCCTGTTTTTGGTAGTGAACAATTTATACTCTAAAGTGTAGCTTATTATATGACACAGTAGGGACGCTCAGATTTCAAACCGATTTCATTTCAAGTTTAAAAATTTGCCAGTTTTCAATTAGCTAAAGATTTTCAATGGATACAGCAAAGGAGAGACGTATCTTTTACGAACGCTTACATCAATTTACTATCAATTGGTTGACACACGAGGAATAAAAGATCTATTTTGGTATTTGGTATTTTGGTAAGTAAAATCAATTTCGTCTACAAATAAATAAGTTCAAACAATATTTGTCTGAAGCCAGGTTTTCAAGTGTGACAAAACATTGTATGTCACAACATATTTTTTTTTACAACAACAAAACAGCAAATTTTTTACACTTTAACATACGTATGAAATATGAATTGAGCATTAACGTCAGACATTCGTATTTTATTTATAAGATATGCAGATATATTGTTGATGAAATAGTTTGACAAAGTTTGAATTATGCATCGTATACATGTACAAAATGAAAATTGTATAAATATTAATCATTGTATTAATATCAGGCCAAAACAAATAGGATGTCTTAACAAAAAGGGAGATAACTCGTCTTGGCATATCAAATAGCGTTGGCGTTCAGTTTGTTCATATTTAGCTTTAGCTGAGAGAACATACCGATATTCCGTTCTCCTTTTCGCTTCCACTACATTTTGACATCTGTCAGAGCTATATACTTTTGCTAATTTAGTTTCTTCAGGAAAAATGAAACAGATTCGTGAAGTGATATTGTTCAAAATGTAACTTCAAAATATGTTTTCGGCATATCCATATTTATAAATAAGAAATAAAGTGCAACTAAATACAAAAGGCAAAAGGAAAATCTTATTTTATATAATAATTATCTTATTAACTAGTTCGTGTATATATGCAGATTCTAATCCTACAATCTAAACCTAACTAGCATCATACACCTACATTTGACTTACGTGGTTTTAAAATTAGTTTATGCATAAAACATTCTTTCTTTTTGCAAAAATAATATTCAACAGTTGTCTCCATGGTTTGATGTCAACCACTTCGGCCCAACCAATCGTTACAGTTTCAAGAAGTTAAACTTTCACAGGATTCTCCTTCATAAAACTTCTATTTCAATGTAGGAAAAAGATTTCTCTGCAACCCAGCCAGTTGTTTTTACTCATTTGGTAGTTTTTAAATCTATTTAAAGTACGCGATAAACTTAATCTAATTCTTGTGACGTGTTGCAATAATAATTAAATTTACTTGTAACTTTCAAATTCGATAAGATATTCCCACTTTTCACGATTTCCACATGGGAAAATGGTTTGTATTGATTCTGTCTAGTACTGAGGGTTTCTTTTTTGAAAATAAAGTGAAAAAAACTCAACGGTTTTAAATTACGATTTTTTTTCAAATATGCAATGATTAAGTATATCTCAAACTCTATTATCAATGAACAGTCTTCGAAGATACACTGAACGGATCTATAAGTTCTAAAACAAATCAAGATACACTTTTAATTACTTAATTTGTGCTTTGCTTTAAAATAATTCAGGAAAGTTGGGACCAGTACAGCATATCAGTTTCACACCAGTTTCAATCCAACATGATATACTTCCTTATGATTACAATGTTACTTGATGGAGTGAAAATGGCTCTTTTATCAATTTTGACTTTTGAGTATGTACACCAGTAAAATGCTTCAAATGTTATTATCAACGTACGTTGAGTATGACGCAGTGGCCTGCAGTCCACGTTCATAGCGTTCATGATAACACAGTGCTGTTCAGAAATAGACTTAACACTCTATGATAAATATCAAGCACCTGTTCACACTCCCTGCTCTAACCCTAACGAGAGGTTTGGGACTGCTGAAGAGATAATAGAATAAACGCCCACCCCTGATCATTTACACAGTACTGACGCTGGCGGTAACAGGAAAAACAGTCAGTATAAGACAATCCTAATTGTATCATCCTCTCCCCATAGATATAACTCAAATCAATTCTTCCAATGTGACTCTGATTTTTTTTATTATTTGAGTAACCCCTGAAGGGAGAGAATGAATAGTATAGAATGGTCGTTTTTTGTTCTTACAATTAAATTTGTTGATTGTTCTATGTAATTATAATATGCTTGAGATATTGCTATGTTTATACTTACCTTGTCAATGTGTAGAAAATAAATGTCAATTTATATAGGTGCTGATAAAGCAATGACCACTAACAAGTGAGATAAGGAAAGTGAATGAATGTGAAATTTATATATTAATTAATTAGGTAAACAAACTACTTAAACCTAATGATCTGTGATGGCCTGGTTGGCGACACTGAGGATGTGGGTTGGAACCAAGGAATCAAGTATACCAGACTTGGTATTCATGCAGAATTACTAAACCCAAATATGAAACTTAGTATTTGTCATGTGGAGTGTCGGAACAGAATGCTTACAATAATAAATTGTGTTGGAGGAAATGAAACTTAAAATTATTAATTGAACCAAAATGCATTTTTGGGGGCTGAACAAAATTAGACATACTCTTCTAACATGGAGCTATGTAGATCAGACTTTGAAAATATTGAGTTTGAGCTTTTTTAAAAAGTAACAAAACACTAAAACTAAAAACTAAAATGCGTCATCAAAAACAAATTTCAAAACCCAATATGCAACTAATTAAATCGCTCAAATTTTAAACTAAAATAAGTTTTTCACCTGTGAGAACTTTTGTTCTTCTCTCGTGTAGACCGTTATTTATTGTGTTGAGTCTCACGTGATACAGACCACTTGTTATGTTTTTCTTTGAAGTTGGTATGCTTTTAATTGGAGTCTGACAGTGTTTGTGATGGAGCACTGCCTCGATTCAACCACTTGGATCAAGGGACGTAATCCTATTAGAAGATGTTGTTCAGCGGTATGTAGAGTTATAAACAAATTCATATCAACTGCGAGGCATTCTAGGGGTTGGTGTTATAGAGAAGTCAATGATATTTACGGATGATCAACTTCTTTATTTATCAATGGGGACGTTTCGGTATGTATCCTTAGACTGTTATTAGTTACATGATACATATTGATATGATAATTAAGTAACACATATAACAAGATGCAGTAAGAATGACTTGAGAGGTTGAAACAAGTGTATGATACCAGTGAATGGTGAGTTGATTAGCCAAGGGGAAAGATTAGAGTACATAGCAGGGTAAGTTTAATAAATTTCCTATCATTGATCTGAAATGTACATGATATTATAACCATTAACCATTCTATACCATTTTGTTCCTTTTCATAGTTTGGAATCGTTCTGTACATGTTGTATGCATGACTCATGTAGCTAATTATGGACATGGAAAGAAAAATAAGTCAGACGCAGTTTTCCGCTTGTTCACGAAATCAACGAGTCTTTCCCCGTAAGTTGTCTCAACATGTCTTGAAAATGCAAATAAATACATTTATCATGATTTATTCTCTAACAAAACGATACTCGACAGAAAGTAAATGATCCACGGATATCTTAATGCTTCAGAAACGAAATGACTTATATATTTAGCATATGGAATAGATAAAATATTGATTGTTGCTTTGTTTCTATAATCTAATCGAGTGGAGGGAGAAACTAATATTGTCATGAGAACTCTCAGAGTGTTCTTACATCACCAGTCGTTTTTAGTCTGTCTGCTCTTCTGATGGTCTGAAAACTGCTCAATATCTTCGTCTGATATTTTCTCAATGTTTTGTCAATGTTTTGAACAAATTAAAGTTCATTTGAATTAAAAGACATGAAATGGCGGCTCATATTGTGATCGATCATGCGAAAAGAGGTCGCAGAGAATCACTGTGTTCACAAGGGAGGTTATCACAATATGCAGTTTCGGATTTGTTGAGTATTTGGGTTATAGCATTTCAGTCGATGGTTATGATGAAGCTATTTTTAATACAAAATGTAAAGTTCTTAAAGTGCACAAATTGTGTTGTTGGGGTCACATATGCCAAACGTTATAATGATGTTTCTCAATTTTAATTGGAAACTTGTGATTATGATATATTTGACGATTGGGGATGAATGTGCAATTTGAGTGAAATAATTTGAACTGAAACCACCATATATGGTATGATGGCAACGAATAAAGCCAACTAAAGTATTATGATATATCTTTAACAGGACATTTGAAGTTGTCTCTCGGCTAATTCTTGTACTAGTGTCACAGCACAAGTACAGGTCTATGACAATTACGTATACAGCATAATTTTTCGGATATTAACTCATTTGATTCTACTTGTTTATGAATTCATATGACCTTCGCAAAAACTTCAACACACGTTTTGAATAAATAGATACAAACTCGATACACCAGAAAGAAGAAAAGTAAACTTTCGCAAAACAATACAGTTCATGACATTACCCTTTAAAATTGTTGCTGATAATGCCATGGTACATGCTACACATACCTCTAACTGTTAGAACTGAGCAGGAAAAGCCAACATCTTCCTTCTGAAGGCATGGGAGACATGTGGTTTGACTTGACCTTTCAACTCCATGTATAACCGAGGGCAGTCAGATGACACCTGCTTGTCATCTCGGTGATGTGGATGAAGGCAGGAGAAGTTTAGATAGGCAATTGAGGTGGTGAGGGATACCGTCAAAACGAAGTTGTCCAAAACAGCGATAATTTGGTAAAAACTGCTTAGTCAAAATTTTAATGGCGAAATCCCAAAGACTGAGTAGAAACCAGGGTGGAAAATGTTGGGCTAGCTTCTCAATGATAGAACAGTAAATAGTTTTTGACACGAGGATAGTCTATAATACAATACGACCAACCGCAAAATAAACGTCACCACGTTTTGAACCGTGTAAGAAACGAAATACTGCTGCGGGAAAAAATATAGGGATTTTATATATATATATATATATATAGATATTTTATAGGGATAAGAATTGTAAAGAAGTACCAGCAATTAATACATTAGATTATAATACATTTCTTTTTATGTCTGTCGAAGTACTTAAAACTTAAAAAAAGTAGAAATTTATTTTTTAAAAGATTCTGTCGACATAAGTAAACCTCTAGGACGTCTGCAGGACGTCATAAAACAAGCCAAAACAGCCCTATTTTATTCTCCAATCTCTAGTTAAGGAGAATTCTTAAAACGTGTATTTTCAGAAATACGAATAGATAATGCTTTGAGACTTAAAATTTGGTTTATTTTTTGGTTCTGAAGACATGGTATATCTCTGTTTCGATCGTGGTTATCACTCGTGGATTGAATTATCTTGTATATCGTATGGTGACGTTTCTTTTGCAGCTGAGTGTATATGTGTATATATATATCCCACAAAAACTATGAAACTATGAATTCAATCCCGTCACATACAACATAATTCAAAGAAGCTGCTATATATTATCATATGATAAACTAAAAGTTCATGGAATGAAAACTTTTTAATATTTGCACGAACTGCGATATAGGCCAAACACACACACGGAATTGGAGTCATTACCGTTTAAACTTCAGTACTCGTCATTGATAAGCAATTTCAGCACCTCATGTGTGTTTGAACATATATGAAATATGAAAGTATCACACTCTCATGAATGAAATTGTGTATGTGGCGTTATGAGGTATATACCGATCAGAGACATTCATAATTGACTTTATCGACTGAAATAGGTTGTTTATGACTGATGAAAACATGCGTAAACATGAGCGTGGCTCACTAATACCCGCAACTCTTCATGTGCAATCTCTTTGATTCTACCTATCGTGCCTTATGGATCATCCCCAAAAAAGTTTTATCAGGTTAATTCACCGTGTAATGTATAATGTAAATAAAGTAAAAATCCATAAAGATTTCCCAAACATTCCCAAATTTGCTTGTAATTCTGCCTCTCTTCAAGTATTATAAAAGATTAGTGCAAACTTTCAAAATAATCAGATGAATAGTTTTCTGTAATCGGTCGGACAAAAAAATGTCTTCGGATGGACGGGCGGAATCCTTGGTATTACTTTATATCCCCGGACCGTTGGTCAGAGGTATAATAAGGTATTGTTTCTTCTGCCCCTCGATATATACTTTTTTGTCTAATATTGGGATGCAATCTAAGAATTGTGGAGTCACTCTGCTGAACGAGGTATGTTTTATTTTATAATAATAATTATGATTATTTCAGAATGTCCTTCGACATTTTACATCTTCATCTCCATGTACATGTTTCTGAGAAGTTTCAGCCAATGACCCTGTTGGAAGTAAGGGCTCTATTGTCTGGTAAATTTGTTATATACCATACTAATGGGTAATATACATACCATTGATCAGAACCAAACAGTTTCAATATCAGTTTCAGTCACATAGGGAAGAACTTATTTGAATATGTCAAATGGTTTGAAATGTATCAGTATCATGGACAATCAGTTGTGGTGGCGGTTTGGATTCATGCGACAAACCTGTCTGACGCACATCATATTTTGTATATGTTCACCTGAAACAGGTCCAGAAGCTATGACTCGTACAGCTGTTGCTTGTTTCTGAATATTGTTTTTGTAATCAATCACCAAACTGAAAACAAATCACACAGTCTGCAGAAAAACTAAAAACGTCAAAAAGAAAATACCTATGTTCCAGCCAAGTTTTTGTAACTCTTTCTACAGAAATAAAGTCATCAATCAGTATCCGTAAAAAGCCGTAAAAACAACGAAACACTTGCAAAAATCATTTAATTAGCAGACTGTTGAAACTCAAGTGTCTTTTTCTGGAAGTTCCCCATCACATCAAAACTATTGGGGAGAAGCCCAAAACAATATATCATTATTACGTTTAGCAACATCATTTGTAAAGTTATCCCAAAGGGATTATAGTTTTTCATAATCTTGGTAGATTATTTTGACTGTTGTTTTCAACAATATTCACTGCAATCAACTATTCATATTAACATGTGAACAATTACTAAAATGTATATATGTATAATGGTTCATTTAATTGTCAGTGAACTAATGTGATTGGATGTTGCTGACAAGTCACACATGCACTTTATTCCATATAATGTCATTTATTTTACTAACTAACAACAATTATTCATGAGAAACATTCCAAATCGTTGCAGATTATAAACATAAAGTTACACCAAGCTCTTTGAAACTTATTTAATCAATCAATCAATATTTTATTTCAGTAGAAAGGTCTACGGCCCACGTACAAAAACAACAAATCAAATATATAAACAGAGTTGCATGTTGTCATATAAAAGAATTTCGAACAATCAAGGCATCTTTCACATAATTTGAAATAGCTAATGAATGTGTTAAGTTACAACCTCGAAGGTTATGGATCATTATGTCTTCACTGGTGTACATTGTTATATTATCAAAATATTTATCACATAAATCAATTTAAACTGGACATTTGTAAAGAAAGTCAAATTCATCTTCTACATAATTGGATTTACATATCTTACAGTAACGACATTCACTTGGAATACCATGCTGTCTACTAATATTTGTATAGATTTGTAGCTCACCATTTCTTAACAAAGTAATTCTACGTCTTGCTTCTTTAGATTTAACAGTTACCAGATACTTTTCTAAACCGAACATAGATTTTATTCTAGAATATAAATGCAATGTTGAATATTCATTAATTTCAGCCATTAAAGTTTTAACATGACAGTTCTTAATCCTAGTTTCGAAATTGAAAATAAAAGCCTCCTTGAAACCTACTCCTTGATTTTCCCACACTAAACCGAAACCGTAAGTAAATAAATAGTTCTGACATGCTGCACCCACGATTTACGTCCAACTTTATCTAAATTACGCAACATTAGATTAGCCTGTTTTTGATACCTATCAACTGACATTTCAACCAATCTAATCCAGAATTTAATTACTCTCAACAAATAATCAACATAAATATAGTGTCTGCCACATTCAGCTAAATCAGCAACATTAGTACTCTTGTAACTCACACCCAATACAAACTTGCAAAACCTTACTTAAGAACCAGGAGAGAGATGTTGTTAAGCTTAATACTTAGAAGTTTAACTAAAAATAAAGCATTAGAGGCTTTGTTTACACGATTCTGAACAGACTTTGACCAAGATAACCTACTTGAAAATAATAACCCTAAAAAGTTGTAATAAGATGAACTTCTTTTTACTTATTTACACTTCATCAAAAGCCTTTCACATAAATTGAAGATTTTCTACTTTCCGTATTTGCTTGCAGGTACTGCTGGTCTAAACACTAATTATGGCATTAGTTAAATTACAAGTATATCATTGACCTAATTAAACTTCATCTTATACATTGAATCATAAGTTAATCAGCTGTCATCAGGAAACGTACACTTAATTAATGCAGTGTCCCTTATATCACAGCGGAGGTATTGATTTCACCAAGTCCTGCTACTACTGGAGGCGACCAAGTGTTAACGACCTTACCGAACTACAAACATAATATAACAATCTTATGCTGTTAATATTAGTCAAATATCAGCTCCGTTATAATTAATGACATTTCCGAGATAGTTTAAATGATTTGCCACTTCTAGTTCACTCTCACCACATGTCCACACCTCCTCGGCTTTTAGCTTTCCAGCCTTCCGAAATACCATAACCTTCATTTCACATTAAGACCCCAAGCATCGCAATACACATACAATATGTCCAGCGATGTTTTGGAGACCCTTTTGAGTTTCAGAAAGCAGGACCATATCCTATGTGAATAGAATAATCATGATCTGTATATGCTACACTGACGGGCAAAAGAAAGTATATCACTCAGTTGTATTTATCATATGTACAATATGACAAATATCTCAAGTTTTCGACGTCGTATTAAAAAACTTACTTGTTTGGGAAATTAGTCCAAAACTTTAAATCAATCAAATAATACCTCTACGCGATTTTTTTTAAAATGATCAAAATTTGAAAATTAAATTTTGAAATTCCCCCAAATTAATTTTGATACACAACTGTTCATTGACATATAACACATACTCTGTGTGAAAATCAATAAATGTGTCTCGTCCTGCACACATTTACAACATTTTGAACATGGTAGGGGTCATGTTGGTGTAACTTTCATTTCTTACCCCTGTCTTCTTTAAATAATGATATTTCATTTAAAAAATAAAACAGTCACCAATTAAGTGTTATTGTATCGTGCCAAAATCAAATGCATCTCATTTCCTTAACATATTGTATTAATCGAAAAAAAGTGAGTGTTATACTTTGTTTTGCCCGTCGGTTTAGCAGCAGACCATTATCCATACCTTCCAGAAAGGCTGATTCCAAGTTCTCTATTTACATAGAGAAGAAAATAGGCGACAGAACCTCGCCCTGTTATCTATACCAATATCACAGTGGAACAACTGTCTGTTCTTGCCCATTGCCATGTACCCACATCCTAAATGGAATCTGTAACTATTGATGAAGCCCAAATCGTAAATAAAGTTTGCACAGGGCAGCTCATGCTTCAAGTTTCAAATACTCCTATACATACTTAATGTTAAAAACAAACAATAGAAAGTAGCATGCGCATCTGTTTTCTGTAACTAATTCCGATTAGATGTGAATGCCTTGTCAATCACATAAGATAGAAACTATAATAATCAGCCATTCAACAAGTAGAAAATCAGCTCTTTCTGGAACTATATAACCATATAGCCATTAATACCAACTATAGGTTGTGGTATTAAACCAATTACTTTTTTTAGTAGATATCTTCATGTTTTCAAGGGAACTATATGTGAACGACTGTGGAATAGAAGGATAAACACACTTGCAAAAGAAAAGCCACCACATTGTCAACAGAGTAAAAACCGAAATACTGCTATGGTCATTTTAATGCTTTTGATAAGGCTATGTTTAATGAACATGTACTCAAAATGTCTTTCCTCGAGGACTTATGCTTTTATTTTCATGTCTTTTAAATTATTCATGAGATGCTGAAATTACTTTTACAACATGGATTTTGACCGAATGTTTAACGAAATTTAACAAAAGATGTTTTCGACATAATTGACCTCTTTGGATCTTAATTCATTGATGAATCCTTACTGTCGGACATCATAAAGTAAGGCAAAAAGTCCCTTCTCACTCTCCTTTCTCTCATAGTCAAGAAGATTCCAAAACAATTTTTTTTAGAAAGCATGTTTTTCAGAAACATGAACAGATAATGTTTCAAAACTAAAATTTTATTCAGCTTACTTCTGGAGAATGATGTAGTCCTGTTTGTATAAACAGTGGATTAAAATACCATGTATTTTCGTCGGTGGTGTTTCTTCTGAAAGTGAGTGTATGAGCAGGTACATACATAGACGAGAAGCTGAGAACCGAATCATCATTTCGTAGCGAGAACATCACAGAAGTCAGGAATACCTTCAAACAGTTCCAAAGCAGATCAGAAACAAACTTTAGAGCACTTTTTGAGTTCCTTTGTGCATTGTACAAGAATTGTGTGACACTCTCGTGCAAGAAGTAAAGCCATCAATCAAACAGTATGGTAGAACTATAGTCTATGTGTATACCGTCCTCCATAAAACACATACACAAAACAGTTGATTAATGAACTGTTGCGAGTCAACTGGCAGTTGTTCACCAAAAACAGAAATCTCATCAAAACAATTAGAAAGAAACCTGAGATATTATCTTAGTATTATGTTAAACTCATTGCAGTAAAAGCGCTTTTGGGATACAATAACTGGTTACCAACGGCCACACATTAACCTTCACATTAATCTACACATTAACCTACACATCGGGGGACCTTAATGCATAGTGTTTATCTCTATGCAGAGAATTCACCATCCAAAACCCAACGAGCATGAAAACGTCTTTACTATCACACATTATATCATGTTTCATTCAATGTAGCCAACAGTCGGTTTTTTAACGTTTATATCTCGTCTTGTTTACTTAAATGAAAAGGGCATCATTCGGAAACTTTACATATTTGTTCAACAGGAGGTGTTCCGATTCGTTTGTTAAATTCAATCAACGATTGTCAGCAACTATGATTTACATAACTCTACTCCCTGCTGATGACTTAACGTATTTGATGTTATTCACAAACGCAATTTCCAAGTTCACCTATTCTTGAACGAGCCTCTGTAGACCCTTGTTTCTCTCCTGTTGGGTTGTATTCTCTGATCATGTTGGCAGTTTAATGGTAACCTGAATAAAATCCTTTATAATTTAATTAGAAAGTTTTCAGCTGAACCTTCAAAGTTCTCTAAATTAGGTATCAGACGATGACATTGGTGCTGGATTGCAACTAGAGACCTGAGATCAAAGTTGGATATAAAAGCCTCCAGTCCCAGGGGGATATGCTTTAGACTCTGTTGATAATTCACTTACAGGGGATAATTTAAGAGTGTAGTGTAGTGTAGAGTGTTTTTGTTCGAAGTTAAGTTTAGCAGAAAAAAGTACAAAGGTATCCATTTTCCGTGTGTCTGTTATCAATATATTCGATGTGAATATTTCCCAGAACTTTGTTATCATTACTTACAACAATTTTATCAATACAAAAAACGGTTTTCACACTCTGTGAATTTAACTTGGTTTATTTTTTAATGAAAGCTTGTGTGCAAGGTTCGAGAAATAGAGGATACCCGTCTTTTCTTGACTAATATTCTATTTATTATATGATATTATCCATGTAATTCAGTCCGAAAAGGGTCGTTTTCACGCCAAGCGGCCGCAAGGAACAGCCCGTCACCACAGTAACACTATGACGTCATAAGCCAAATCGCCGCGCGAGACCATTGTTTTATGACATCAAATTATATCAGTCACCGTTCGCAGTGAAAATATAAGTTATTTTCACTGTAGCTTGATAGATAGTTTATTTCACTGATAAATCCCGGTATTTCACCGCTCGTCATATAATAAAACTTTATATCACATAAACAAACGCGACAATATTTAAATCTACCAAAATACACATTTCAGTTTATGCCCTCTAAGAGCACAGATTCACTAAACATGAGTCATTTATGGAAAGCCAAGATATGGAATCAATATGAAATGTGATTGTTTGTTAACGATAATATTGAGATCCATAAAACCATACTTCTTCAAAAGATTTTAATTCTTTCCAATTGAGCAATACCCTTGGCATTTCCCTGTATAAAGTTTGGAATTATGTACTTTGGCGTGATTATAATGTGATGTTGCAATTAATTCATTTCAATTTGATGAAACCATTAAATATAAATATCTGTATACAAAGGTAAAATTAGGTTTCTCTGCTCTTTACATGTAAGTAAATGTGACCTTAGTAGCATTTCAACAAGCACTGTTCAAAGCAATACAAAAGCTCAAATCCCTGGAACAATGTCCGTAATAATATAATACAAAGTGTCTAACACGTCGTTATTGTCTATTTCACAGATGAGGTAGAACTAAACTTGACTAAATATACAACACATTGTTAGTTGCATTGAAATAAAAAAAGAAGATTTGTTTCGATTCTAACGACAATGGCTCAACAGACATTAAGAGGCTTCGGATTTCCTAAGGAAATTCTAGTCTTGCTCACCACACACAGACAATTAATGGGCATTGTCTTTCCTTTTGAATGTACCCATTATTAACTGAGTTACCTTGAAATTTACCCATGTGTCGGTACCTTTGTTTCATAAGTAATATTTTTGTACCAATCAACTGTCAACTAAAAAATAGGGATTCATGAAAGTTTCTTTTAAAGTGATGTAGTATTGCAAAACGGTTAGACAGTGACCTTTGAGTTGAAACATTTGATAACAATTCGAATTGAGGAATCTCCCCTCAAGGCCCAAAGTCGAGTATCATGTATTCATATTTCAGGAGGTGAGTGTTTTCACCTGCGAATGCTACAAAAAAATGTATACTGTTACAAGGTAACATTTACTCTATGACCTGCCCTCAGACTGTGTGTGTCTTTAAAGACTTGCCCACCTGGGAAATCTTACATATTCATCTTAACATGACACAGCTGCCTGAGGAATAGTGCATCGTTTCATATTTTGACACCGTTCTTCAAATAGTGAATTGTATCATTATTCATGGCAGTCGTTTATTGCATATTCCTTGAAGTGTGATCAAATCATTGAAAAACAAAATGAAATTGCTTTAAGAAATAACACATTAAAAAATATTGTTTTATGGTATTAATTATCTGTCAATCATAACAAAATTAAAACGTAGTTTGCATTTTACGTTACGAGAGAGAGAGAGAGAGAGAGAGAGAGAGAGAGAGAGAGAGAGAGAGAGAGAGAGAGAGCGAGAGAGAGAGAGAGAGAGAGAGAGAGAGAGAGAGAGAGAGAGAGAGAGAGAGAGAGAGAGAGAGAGAGAGAGAGAGAGAGAGAGAGAGAGAGAGAGAGAGAGAGATTGTGTCATTCTGCACTACGTTGAAAAACTAGTAATATTGTCTAAATAATATAATAATATACGTATAATATAATAATAATATACGTGAGGAATCTTATTTCATTTAATACAATTCTTAATAAATGATTGAAAGACAATACTCAAAATAGAATGATAATTTGTATACATCTCCCAGAATTTGGCATGTGCTTGTAAGTAGTTCTTGAAATACCCATGCATAAAATTCATACGTTTACTGATAATAAATACCACGCTTTAAAAAGGTATGTTAAAATTACTAAGCCCTTTATAAATGAAGATGTTGGTTATCATATGTTGAAGCACGAAGGTCAAATTAAAATATGCCAAATGTAAAAAAAGAGAAATACAATTAACTTTTCAATTTTGAATACATTTTCTTCTTAAGAAACATCATAAACAAAGTTTCCCCTGTTAACAAATGTCTGTCGTCAACATCATCAATCAAATATTCCTGATGAAAACACACCATACGGGAGTACTTAAGTCTGATAGAACGGGTGTTCATCCACTCCAATCTCTATGTAAACTGTTATTGTAAGGATGTTAATGGCATAGATGTAACGGGACAGGGTGACACAATCAGCGAGGGTTATCACTCATGATGAAACTATGTCAGGGGAGTACTACACTCTGGCAGAACATATGTGTTTTGTCTTCACTCACAGTGTAATAAATGTAAATATGCATGTGCTACAGAGGCAATACGAAAACCGGTACCATTTTACTCTCAACATAGGATATATTAGGTGCTAAGGCTTCCTTATATCATTTTCATGGACAGCTGCATTAGAGCTTATGGGTATGAATAATTATCTGTACTTTAATTAGGTAATCAGTAGTAATTTTAATCAATTAATAACGAAAATGCTTATTGCAACAAATAATGTCGGCTATTATGTTTCATCAGATAGCGAAGCACATACATCTAAAATAGATGTATGTAAGTATAAACTATACATTCTTATCATTTTGTCTGTAATGTTCAATGTGTCTAAATGCTTGAGTGTCATCACCATAACTTGTTAATAGTATAATAAAGATGTCAAGACATTCTGAGCATCGACAGTTCATGTGAACTTTCAAGTCTTGAGCACTATGCAACTGAAGCGAAAGCTCTAGCTGTAGCGCGTGCAACACCCAACAGTGATCTTTTCACTGTATTTATATCAACCAAATGTGATTGCCCTATTCAGATTAGAAGATGTTATGTCTCTATCCCATTATTGCTTCACATACTAAAGACAAACACAAGTTACTTTAAGTCCTTAAGCAAAATCATGTATAATGTATGGACAGTGTGTAAAGATTGTAAATAAAATTACTACACTTGGGGTGAAGCTTTTGCATGTAGTGATATAAAACCTTTATGCACAGTCACATGATGTAGCCGACGGGTCATTATACTTATACTTATATACTGTTTCAGTTTAAATTCATGGCTATCAAGAATAATTGTTTTTACATTGGTACCGACTATTCAGTGGAAATACTTTTATGAATGAATTACATAATTATAATTATCAAAATGTAATAACTCGCTAGAATTATTCAACAACTGCTTACTTGTTTATTTATGTCTTCTGGATTTCTAGACAAACAGCACCCAGTGTAGTTGTAAAATGTCGAATAATGTATGCTGAAAGATGCTTAATGACTCTTAATGATCCCATATGACATATTTTCAGAACATTTTTAATAAATGAATATCTATTTATTGTAAATAAAATACCGTTTGCAAACTATTTTATCATGCAAAAAGCATATATTATTATTTTCCAATACTCAACTGTTTGTTATTTATTCAACACCAAATAAAAACAAATAGAAATACATTTAAAAAAACAAAAATTGAGTTTTACTTTTGGTTCAATGTATATATAAGAACGATAGGTCACTAACTTGAAAACTACGCTTCAATAATCCAGGAATATAAACAGTACTTTCAATTTGATTCAACCAGGTTCAACTAAATACATCCACAGTGAACTCAATCATGAAGATTCTGTTCAGTATTTGTGCATTACATCATGAACTTTAAAATAGCACCTGCGCCTATCAGATGTCGATTTTCTCAAAAACATCAATTTCACAAATGCTTCAAGCATTTGTTTATATAATTCAACAGATTTAATTTTTTGTCAAAAAGATTCGAGAGTGCAGGAGGCTCATTATCTAGAGCGGTTTGGAATGAAGAATAAGACACTCCACTCCATTATCATATTAGCTTGTGGGCATTTACAGGTAACAAATAAAGCAGTTTCGGTTTAATTTCTTGTTCACCACTGAAGAATGCATTTAATCATTCCTTTGTAACTTATACTAACCGCCTGAAAGAGATAATCTTCCTTCGATAAACAAAGAAATCTCATGATTTATGCTTTCCGCAGGTCATGAAAATCTAACACTTTTCACTGGCTCATGCTTCAAGCACTGTATGATATTACAGGTAACATTTAGTTAGCATGAAATGCATGTAAATAAACGTATCAAACGAACAACCTAATTTAATGAAAAATATGTTGTGGCAACCAATGGTATTTTAACACATTAGGAAGCTTTGCTTGAAAGACCGTTCTTTGGGGGAGGCTTCATATCTGAAATGTTATTATGTGATTACGATGCATTATAAAGCAAACAAAGCTTATATACCACATGTTTCTTTCAAAACAATAAATATCAGTCCTGATTGAGATTGTTGAATATTTTCGATTATTCAAATGTATCGACTGTTGAATGATTAGATAGATTAAATGTTTAATGGAACACGTAATGGAACTACAGGGTTAAACTTATTATTCTCAGTACAGCTTTCATCTCTCAAATGCTAAATTCAATACAACTGAAATAAATGTGTGAGAATCACGGAATTGAATAAACAAGAAACAATAGTTCATGAAACTTTACAAATGTAAAATGCATTCATTATTGACATGTACATGTGTGGAGTAGATATCCTGACATTATCTTTTAAAGACAAGGATACATTGCCTGTTTGCTACTGGCATGCTGCATGTTTTCGAGAACACATGCACTGATAGTTGATCTCTAATGAGAACAAACGAGAAGAGTTAACAATGTTGACATTTCTTCTTTGATGGGCATTCTAGAAGTTGAGATGATGAAGAATGAAGAACAATTTTATGGATACACAACTTCTTTATTCTGTATAGGCGACGTTTCGACATAGATACTAATGTCGTTGTCAAGCAGGTGGTACAGTTGAACAAATTTCAGGGTTTATATACAAGTAGTGTTTATACAATAGAGGAGGATGAGAAGATTTTGAGTTGTTATTACAGTAGATAGGCTTGATGTACACATATTGAGTAGAAGCCAGAGAGAATGAATTACAGTGTTTATACAGCAGATGAGGTTGATGTACACAGCTTGTTAAGGAGATTAACAACAGAGCTTGTTTAAGGATATAGATGATTTAACAACATGATTATTGATAATTAAGGGTAATTAGGAGATGTACACAGCAATATGGTGATTAAAGATGAGGTAAATATGAATATGAGTGATTAACGTAGCAAGTGATGGTAGGCGTTTGGGATGTCCAAGTCAAGAGAGGAATCATCGCAACCCTGACAAGACGCGCTAAGAACATTTGCTCAACACCTCACTCCCTGGCTACTGAACTCAACCACCTCAGACACGTCTTCCACAACTACAACAATTACCCTGCCTCCTTTGTCGACCAGACCATCAAGAACACCCTCGACCCAGTCACCAAGCCCCCACGACAAGAAGCAGCCCCCTTCTCCATCAGTCTACCCTACATAGGACCCACCAGCCACAAGATTCAACGACTCCTCAAGCAACAAGCAAACATTGATGTCACCTTCCAAAAGGGCCAGACTATCCAGAACCTATTGCAGGCCACTGGCAGACCTACATCATCAAAGAAGTCAGATCCCTCCGGAGTTGTATACCAGATAGATTGTGAGTGTGGCGACACCTACGTCGGTGAAACATCCAGACCATTGACCCTCAGAATTAAGGAACACCAAGCATCCGTCAGAAAAAATGACTCCAAGTCAGCCATCTCTGACCACACCAAAACCAACCCAGACCACAACATCAACTGGAGCAACATCAAGGTCCTAGAAAAGAACCAGGCCAACTACAAAGTAAGGAAATATCTCGAAGCCATCCACATTAAGAAAATAGCACCAGCCCTGAACAGAGACGAAGGATACTACATCCCAAACGCCTACCATCACTTGCTACGTTAATCACTCATATTCATACTTACCTCATCTTTAATCACCATATTGCTGTGTACATCTCCTAATTACCCTTAATTATCAATAATCATGTTGTTAAATCATCTATATCCTTAAACAAGCTCTGTTGTTAATCTCCTTAACAAGCTGTGTACATCAACCTCATCTGCTGTATAAACACTGTAATTCACTCTCTCTGGCTTCTACTCAATATGTGTACATCAAGCCTATCTACTGTAATAACAACTCAAAATCTTCTCATCCTCCTCTATTGTATAAACACTACTTGTATATAAACCCTGAAATTTGTTCAACTGTACCACCTGCTTGACAACGACATTAGTATCTATGTCGAAACGTCGCCTATACAGAATAAAGAAGTTGTGTATCCATAAAATTGTTCTTCATTCTTAATGTTGACATTGTTTGGGTTGCCCTGACCGATTTTGAATGCTACATGAATTTGTCTTTCGAGAAAAATATTCTTTTGTCTTGTATTGTTTCATCACGTAGAAGCAGCATGAACCATGAATTACCTCAACACTATACAATAACTCTAAAATTATGTTATGCTCTAATATTGGAAAAATGATTCGGCATTATGACAGGCAGCCAATCAATGATCAGACTCGATGGTATCAAATTATCGAATTTATATAATTGTAAATATAAAACAGTTAACTTTCACAAACATTAATAAGATTGAGTCGCTTATTGAACATTCCCTTTCAATTTCAATGTATTTAACCTGAATGTTCATAGTGCAGTTTGATGTGTTTATGATGTTGACATCATCAACAATCTGTTCATTGCATCAACTCTTCAGACACCTGACGTGCTTTTCCACATTAGATATACTACTGGTTAAGCAACATCATAAACAAGGTTATCCCATGTCAACATACCTCTGTCATGAAGGTTATCAACTCAACCTCCTGGCCATCTTTTGATGGAAGGTGATCATGTTTCAGCCTGACAGATTGTGCTTCTGTGTAAACTGTTATTGTTCATGTTTATGCTACACTACAGAGGATGCCGGGACATTGCATTCAGGAACATAGATAACTCTGAAAAAAGAAGTACTGAGTGACATGTCAGCATTAACTGAAGCTTGTTCTGATTTTGTCATATCCATTGTGTGCTGATGCTGCACTAATGTGCAGTATAGGGAAGTTTAAGGAACATTTATAACCGTTCATGGTTTAAAAAATAACACTCGTATAAACATCATTAAACACAACAATTATCTTGTTGGGTCTCAGTTAAGGTCTCAAGATAATAACTGAGGGAACAGGATGTATGATTATATTAACGCAATTTCATCAGCTTTTAATGTGAAAAGTGTTTTCTTCTCCTATGTTCATCCTATACATTATAGATAACTTAAACTTAACTAAATATCTATATCGAATGAATGTTCCATTCAGTTATGTAGGATAAATACATCAACAAAATAATTAGCAACATTGGATTGTTGACGAGTGCCATCCAGCTATTTTTGCTTGAGTGACAACTGCCGACAAAGGAGAATATTAGGATCTACTGGAAGATCAAGGGTGAACATAAAACACAAGTACAACTTTGAGGACACAACGCCATTAATTAGGCTGTGTTGAATGAATCTCTCCCCATTGCCTATTCTCTTTGAAATACAAAATTCATTAGTCAATCTGATTAAATGACATAATGAAGAAATTATGTTGCTTAGTAATTAGATTTCAGATCATTATTCCATGATCGAGAGTGCTTTGAGAAACAGGCAGTTCTATTGTGCTTAAGTAATATATGTCGACAGAGGTGAATTGAATTAGGTTTGAGTATTGCGAAAAATACCGTGTCTATTTACATTGTCAGAAGGTTAATTGAATGCTTAAATGAATGAATATAGAGCCTTGCTATCAGTATATTGTAATCAACCATACCTTTGTTCATACATTCTATTCTTCAATTTGTTTTCAATTATTTTTACAATGAAATTTTTTTTTTCACATCTCTGTGTCTTGCGTGTATATATTCTTACGCTGATGTACTTAAAGGGTATTCAGAAATAAACATCTACCTGTATGCTGATCATATTCAGTTTAATATTCAATATTCAGTAGAATATACTGCCTCAATCCTGAAAAATAATGCGGGTCTGGAAATCTGAGTAGAATCCAAAGAGGTTGCTGTATAACATGCACGGAAGTAGATTTAAGGCCTTTAGAGACAATTTTGAAACTGTACATCTGATAAGCATGATGATTTTATA
Source organism: Gibbula magus (assembly GCA_936450465.1). Lineage (NCBI taxonomy): Eukaryota > Metazoa > Mollusca > Gastropoda > Trochida > Trochidae > Gibbula > Gibbula magus. The sequence continues at coordinate 21,912,356 of OW388289.1, read as the reverse complement.
AATAATCCTTTGATGCAGACATAAGTTTAATATGAGAGAGTGTTATATTCTCAGACATTCTACTTTTATGATTATTACGCTTGATATGTCAATGTTGTATGACGGGACTGTTGAACCAGGACGATCTGATCCTCATTTGAAATACATGGTTGTAGATACATTTGAGGGTTTTATAAACTACGTCTGACTTCTTGTAGACTCTCATCATACCCACAAAGAGCAAACTTCAATACCTGAACACTTCATTAATGTTCCTTGAATATGTTAAGTGGTGTTCTGCATTTAGGCAATACTGAAATATTCCACGAATGTCTCGAGGGGACTGAAATATAGTCATGTAGGTTTTTATGTGATCAGGGAATGGCTAATCAGAAAATATTACTATATTGTAAATACTACTTTACCGTCAATACATGCAATTCTGTGTCTTAAGACAGCCCCTTTTGGGAAGAATGCTAAGGTGATTTATCTTTCTACTTAATCTGATCTAGATCGTCAGCATGATAGTTTGTCTGACCATATAAATTATGTTCATTTCCATCATTAACTTCAATGTGTTCAACGAATGTAAGTACAGCTGTATTACCTTACTTTAGATGTTGATACCATGAATTAATCAACAGGTTTTTGTCCAATTTAATTATGGGTCTCTTCCATACTCGGCATTAACCTACATTTCAGAGTCTCATGATTAGATGGTTGGTTGAATAATCAGATTTAACAGTTGTGCTGGAGGCAATGTTTGAGTAAATCAAGGAGATCCAGGGTGTTTATGAGATTGTATGAAACTACATCTCTTTGCTGCAAGGTTATTAAACCACACAGGAACATGACCAATACGCTGCGTAGAATAATATTCTAAGACTTTGGAATTTTGAACATTATTAAATCGATATGATGTTTTTGAGGATCCCCCTAGTACCTTCTTCAATATTTTCTCATCTGACAGTGTTAAGAAATACTGGTGAGATTGGACCCAACAGTATACAGACGCCAGACTGAAATGTAAGCCAGATATGTAAGAAACTAGTCAAGAAGAAGCACCACAATAGCATCTAGTGTATTTTATGTTTGTACAATCATGTTGACTGAGACATAGGTACTATACAATAGAATATGTGTGTTGCCGGAAGGGCGGATATTTATTGAACGTTTTGTATTATTGAAAGTGTGCTAACTGCGCCTATTATCTTTCTGTCTCTCCACTGACGTGACATGTCATTTCATACATTAAACATAATTATGTTCTATTATTATATTTATTTGTAAACGGAATTTCTATAGTACAAACATCTATTTCGTCTAATATAGGGACTCACCAAATATAATTGATGAACGTAATAAACTAAGATTTCTAGCAGGTAACTCCATTAGAAACAATATAGGTACAATTATCAAAATGTCCCTATTTTCTTCTATTTCCATTTTTTAATGGTCTAAGTTATCTGCAGTTGATATTTGTAGCTTTTGTATGGCATTCGACCTTGGATAAAAGACCATAACAGCAAATTATATACCTTTTTTTTTGTCAGTAGGATAATTCAAATATTCTGTGCTGTTATGGTTCAGGTGACAAACGTGTATGTATGTTTTCACCTTAATTTTACCCTAAGCTGGAACATGTTATCCAACTAAAACATAACTTATAAGTCGAAAAGACTATACATTTTCTAAAGTACCCCAATCATGTATAAATAGGTATTAATATACAAATAATCAAGTTCTACAGAGGAAGAATATTGTCTTTATTGATCAATATACGTTTATGAGCAAAGGGGTTGCGTCTTTCACATAATTGATAAACAAAATTGATAACATGGACACAAACTAAAAGAAACACACTTGTATTTAGTTCAAAATATTTGTTAACATTTGTCCATCACCAAACTGAAAACAAATCACACTGGTCTTTAAATCAGCTTAAAACATTGAAAAGAAATAATGTTCCAGCCATTAGCCAAGTTTTTTTTTTAACTCTTTCTACAGAGTCATCAATCGGTATCTGTAAAATGCCATAAAACAACGAAACACTTAAAGAAATCATTCAATTAGCAGACTGTTGAAACTCAAGTATCTTTTTCTGGAAGTTCCACACATTAAAACTAATGGCGAGAATCCCAAAACCATCAAAAACATCATTTGTAAATTGATCCCAAAGGGGTAATAGTTTTTCATAATCTTGGTAGATTATTTTGACTGTACTTTTCACTGCTTTCAATGTTTTATTGGAACATGTGAACCATTACTCAAGTGAATTTATTGCCAATATTATCTTAATAACGCACGCAACATTACTATGTCGACGATATCCATTGACCAAGAGTAATTTACTTGCCTGATATCCAATAAACTATCAAACATTTTGTAGAGATGTTTTTACTTATTACTTTTACTTTATGTTGCTATATTAGAGACAAGAAGAAAATGAAGACTTAAAAATCAAGCTTTTTATTTTCACACAGCAACATGTTGGCATGTGTTTGATAAGGATTTAAACCGAAATGACGTTTTTGTGATGTTTTGTGAGGTTCATTAGCAATGAACAATTTTTTATGTAACTTCGAGAATGCCTCTCAAACCGTTCAGGAATTGAGACTAAAAACCGTTTTGGAACAACCATGCAGATATGATATTTCATGCCTCACTCACTAGTGGCTTATTTGATCGACTGTAAACTAGTGTTCAATGTGATTCTATATTGCTGACTAGTTACACATGTACATTATTTCAGGAAATTGTCATTATTGACTGACTAACAACAGTTATTAATCATAGACACATTAAAAATTGTTGCAGATTCCAAACATGTAGTTACACTAGGCACTGTTATAATTGCAGGTGAATGGCCGAGAGCAATACATACAGAATCGTAGTAGTTTATAGATAGAAGGACATTCAGAAGACTTAACAAAACAAGATTCACTGAAAAACACCTTCTTTATTGTGAACATACATGACGTTTCGGAATATATGGCTACTCATCACTTGTTTTGCGTGAATACACTGCTACATTTCAAAACATTCAAAATGATGTTCAATATGTAAATGTCTTCATGGATGACTAGTTCCTTATTTCAAGTAAATTAAGATCAATAGTTAAGTTTTTCACCATGTTAGGCAGTATAACAAAATAAACCAACCATTCGATTCATATTTTAGAATCACCAGCTTACACCTGTTATCATGACATTCTCAACTTTTATTATAAAATAAATAAATAAATACAATGATAATAATATATTTGCTCACTCTGTAAGAAACAACATGTCAGCCACATCGAAACGGATATATTTCCTTTGCTGTCCATATTGTTAAATTACACTACTGCTCAGTTTACCCAATTTATTAATCTTTGAAACTATCATGGTGGCTGTTGAAAAAAACCCACTTCACATACGCACAACAAACATACGTTTATCTTAAAGTAAGCTATTGATAACGTGAATAGGAATAGTACGATATTTTCTTATGTCGGTCTCATATAACAATAAACCTCCTGGTGTTATATTACAAAGAGCAAGGAAAAGGAAGTGCGATTTAATTAAGGAATAGCCCTTAGAATCTTAGGTAGTGGAAATGATTGGTTAAAATGAAAGTCACAACAACTTTATTCTATATAACTTTATTGGTTGTCTTATATGTGATTCACTAACGTTAGCATACATCCAAGGGCAAAATGAATGATACCATACAAACTTGAAGATATTTCAAACCACAAGCGATACATACATCTGAAACAGAGCTACATTTCAAAGCGTTTTTAGTGCTCTTCAGAAGCCAACTAAACACGCTTTGAAATTTCAAAACATTATCTGTTCATATTTCTGAGAAACATAAAAGGAGAGTAAATAATGTAAGCCAAAAAGAGGGAGCTATGGGATGGGAGGTATTCCAACACATCTAAAACTAATATAATTTCGATATTTCAAACAATTAATTTATACCTTTAAGGCTAAACATTATTTCCAGAAACCCCCTTGAAACAGCAATTTCAGCACCACCATGTGTGTTTTAAAAAGATAAATCATGATAACAGACATTCAAAATCACCTTTATCCGGCAGAGACATTTTGTATACTGTTTCTTTTGCCCCTCTTAAGCTGGTAGGCTATATATTATATGCAGCGTTAACGCGGTATAATCCCTGATACCACAATAAATGTATTAATTTAATCAATTCCTACAGCTGGAGTCAACCAAGTGTATATGTAGTAAGTAACATTAATGAGTACTCAGAGCAGCTCCTGTTTTGACAAACGTCCTCTCCTTGGTTAATAGAATTCCAGAACAACATGTTTAGAAGGCCTGTTGAACAGATAATGTTTCAAAACTTTAATCCATTTCAGATGAAATCTTGAGAAGGATAAAGCCGTGCAAGTGAGTGTATGAACAGTTACAGAAGTATAAGAGAAGCTGAGAACCGAATCATCATTAGTAGTGAGAACATGACACCAAACAGCATCATGACTACCTTCAAAAGCAGGGGAGAAAAACTTGTGTGACACTCTCATACAACATGTAAAGCCATTAATCAAACAGTATTGTAGAACTATAGTCTACGTGTAAACCGTCCTCCATAAAACACTTGATTAATGAACTGTTGCGAGTCAACTGGCAGTTGTTCACCAAAAACAGAAATCGCATCAAAACAATTGGCAAGAAAGCGAATAAATTATTTTAGTTATATGTAAAACACATTGCAGCCTAATGCGCCTTTGAAATACAACTGTTTACCAATGGCCACACATTAACCTTCAAATTTGTCCGCACATTTACCTACACATTTTAACCATTTATTAAAAGTTTAAGAGTCAGTTCTTATATGACACACTAGCTGGACCTGCCTTTCTGTCATTATATGTCATGCTTATCAAGAAAAGTCAGTCAAGCAAATTCAAATAAAATGTAGGCATCATTCGGAAACTTCACATATTTGTTCAGCAGGAGGTGTTCCGATTCGTTGGTTATATTTCAATCAACGATTGTCAGCAACTACGATTTACATAACTGTATTCCCTACTGATGAAAAAATGTCTTTGAAGTTATTCACAAACGCAATTTCCATATTCACCTATTCTGGAACTCTGTAGACCCTGGTTTCTCTTCTTTTGGGTTGTACTCTCTGATTATGTTGGTAGTTTAATAGTAACCTGAATAAAATCCTTCATAATTTAATTAGAAAGTTTTCAGTTGAACCATCAAAGTTCTCCAAATTAAGTATCAGACGATTACACGGGAGCTGGATTACAACAAGAGACCTGAGATCAAAGTTGGATGTAAAAGCCTCTAGTCCTAGGGGGATATGCTTTAGACTCTGTTGATAATTCACTTACAGGGGATAATTTGAGTGTGGAATTTTTGTTTTGAAGTTTAGTTGAGCAGAAAAAGTACAAAGGTATCCATTTTCCGTGTATCTGTTATTAAGGTATTGAATGTGAATATTTCCCAGAAATTTGTTATTATTACTTACAACAGATTGTCAAAACGAAAAACGATTTTCACACTCTGTGAATTTAACTTAATTTATTTATTAATGAAAGCTTGTGTGCAAGGTTCGAGAAAACTTTATATCACATAAACAAACGCGACAATATTTAATCTACCAAATTGCACATTTCAGTTTATGCCCTGTAAGAGCACGACTTCACTAAACACTAATTTATGGAAAGTCAAGATATGGAATCAAAGTGAAATATGAATGTTTATTAACGATAACTCTGAGATTCATTAAACCATACTTCTTCAAAAGATTTTAATTCATTCCAACTGAGCAATGCCCTAGGCATTTCCCTGTATAAAGTTTTGAATTAAGTAGTTTGGCGTGATTATAAGGTGATGTTGCAATTAATTCATTTCAATTTGATAAAACCATTAAATTAAAGATAAAGGTAAAATGAGGTTTCCCTGCCCTTTTCATCTAAGTAAGTGTGACCTTAATAGCATTTCAACAACCATTGCTATGCAAAAACTCAAAATCCCAGGAACAATGTCAGTAATAATATAATACAAAGTGTCTAACACGTCATTATTGTCAATTTCACAGATGAGGTAGAAATAAACTTGACGAAATATACAACACAATGTTAGTTGCATTGACATGAAAGAAAAGAAGATTTTTTTTGTATTCTAATGACAATGGCTCAACATACATTAAGAGGCTTCTGATTTTCTGAGGATATTCTAGTCTTGCTCACCACACACAGACAATTAATGGGTATTGTCTTTCCTTTTGAATGTACCCAGTATTAACTGAGTTACCTTGAAATTTACCCATGTGTCGGTACCTTTGTTTCACAAGTAATATATTTGTACCAATCAACTGTCAACTGAAAAATAGGGATTCATGAAAGTTTCTTTTTAAGTGATATAGTATTGCAAAACGGTCATACCGTGACCTTTGAGTTGAAACATTTGATAACAATTCGAAATAAGGAATCTCCCCTCAAGGTCCAAGTCGAGTATCATGTATTCATATTTCAGGAGGTGAGTCTTTTCACCCGCGAACGCTCCAAACAATCTATACTGTTACAATGTAGCATTTACTCTATGACCTGCCCTCAGACTGTGAGTGTCGTTAAAGACTTGCCCACCTGGGAAATCTTACATATTCATCTTAACATGACACATCTGCCTGAGGAATAGTTCATCGTTTCATATTTTGACACCGTTCTTCAAATATTGAGTTGCTTCATTATTCATGGCAGTCATTTATTTCATATTCCGTGATGATCAAATCATTGAAGAAAAAAATGAAATCGCTTTTAGAAATAACATATTTAAACAAGATTGTTTTATGGTATTAAATATTTGTCAATCATAACCAGATTAAAACGTAGTTTAAAATGTACGTTGTAGTCAAATTGTGTTTGAGAAATGAAAGAACAAATCCCCACATCGATTCTCATGATGAGGAAAATTAAAATGAAGCAGATATTACATGGTATGAATTACCACAGTGTATAAATTGTGAAAAATTACATTGACCACTTGATGTTTAGAAAATTAATCAAAAAGTATTGATAGCGAAACAATATCCTTAGTGAAACTATGATGAACATTTCCTACACATAAATCTAGCTTGAAAGTAGTTAAAAGTTGGTTGAACACCAGAACCAGAGTAAATTGCCGTGATTATCACCTGCTGCTGAAGTAGATATTCTGAAGAAGAATTAATAAGTGGGGGCGTTTTGCGGTAGTGAATTGTGGGAGTGTTTATTGGCCCCTTCAATTCCTTTCTTGTTCATCTTCATTACCGATGACAGGTATCTATTCACCCGAATTGACACCAATTCTTAATCTCGAAGTGGCCATCAACAGAAATGGTCAGATGAGGTGCTAGATTGGTCTTGATTATTTTGTCAATCGTTTTACCAACGTCATAGATACTTACTCCAAGATTCAAAATGGCAAGATGGCAAATATATACAAGGTTCAATGTATGGGAAATGTAAATATCTAAAATGAAGAAATCTCTGGCCTAGTTGTTATCCATCATGCATCAACTACATTTTATTTGTGCGATTTGTAAAACTTTTCAAAATGTTTGTTATAACACCCAGTTCATTTTACTGATATCTGAAAAACATTGATCTTCTCACAAGAAACAGAACAAGTAAAGTTTATCAGTGTAGTTTATAGCGTATGCTCTTTATAAAAATAATGAAACATAGAACACTATAAGTTCAGTTTCTACTCATTTTTAAAGTACGTATATACATCAAACGGAAGTATATTACATAAGTGTTTAAGCCTTTTCAGTGTAGATCAACTACGCTTTCAGTTAGTGCTGCTTTGCTCTCGTTGTGAAACAATTCGAATCATTACAAATGCCTTCAAATCATATATACTAATATGTTCATAAAGGTACATCCATTGTGTTGCTGGGGGTCACATATTGCAAACGTTATAAATGGCATTACTTTACCGAGAAGAAGTACCGACTGTTACCGAAAACTACCATTTTGATGAAAGTAGACTTTTGACGATATGAAGGTAAAGCAATGATTTCTGATCGAAAACCGGACAATGCACAGCGCGTGGCGCGCGTCAATGAGTGAAACGTAATTTTTAAATTTTTTTTATAAGAGACAAAACGACAAATTTGAGTTGATAGTGTTTAATAGGCCACATAACTACTGTACATGTAAATGGGACGTGAAGCTTAGGTTTTCTGCACATGCATAATAATGTTTCTGAATTTTAATTGGAAACTAACAATTATGATATATTTTGGCGATTGGGGATAAATATGCAAGCAGAGTGAATTTATTTGTATTGTAGACAGCACATGTAAAATAATGCCAAATAAAAGTTTATAAACACAATGGATGCATCTTTAATTGTTTTTCCAGATCATCAAGAAATTGTTGTAATCGCTATTGTGCCTTTTTTATAGATTGAAGTTGAAGGTGGATATGTTAGAATAACATTCTACATGTATTGCTCGATCAGTTGATTTGATAATCACTATATTGATCCATCAATATGTTAACATGATCTTTCAAATATATGTGTACATGTTCTCTGTTATTTGAAGTTGCTTTGAATAATTACTACCAATGGTTCTTCATGTCAAATATGTTTTGCTTTAAAGAATGAAATAAGTCTTTTTCAATAATTAGAATAAAACAAGGCTATAATTTTATGAGAGTTATGAAGTTGCCATCAACCCATTTAGAAATAAAAGTATCAAATTTAAAGAACCTTTAGTATTCTGAAAACAAGTACTGATAAATAGGAGAAGCATTTATATAGGCTAGTGTACCCTGTTTGCTAATCCTTTTTTTCCAATTTAACTTCTCATATTTCATGTACGTGATATGTTATTTGGAAATAAAATACTGTTTAAATCATGTGCCGATAATACTCATTTGGGTCACGTTCATGGAAATCATTATATGGAAATATTTATTTCGGGAATTCTTTATTCTGGCATTATTCACTGACAAATTTGGTAGTGTAACACCCGTGTGACCGCTTTAATTTCACATACCCAGTTACTGGTAATTTAAGACTATATCGCCCATATAGTTGAAACTAACAGAGTTAATATTTTCGATACAATTCACGTAAAACGTATTTTCGAGTAAAAAAAAGATAGAGACAGAGACAGAGTCAGAGACGGAGAGAATAACAGAGACAGAGACAGAGACAGAGACAGAGACAGAGACAGAAACGGAGATATCTTGCCAGTGATATGATTTCCGTCTTGATGATTGTAGTAACTGAATGGCAACTAATTCGGTGCCAAATTACAAACTTATAAAAGTTCACCTGGGCACTTGAACATTAAATGTGTTTGCATCTGGCAGACAGCAGGTTTGTGAGAACACTTGTACTGATAGCAGATATCATCAGGTGTTATGGTAATGGAAATGAACGAGAAAATTAACTCTTCAACTTAACACACTTGTTCGGATAGTGTTAAAAGATAGAGGCCGATATTCATAACAAAGTGTTAATTAAATTTACTAAACATCTCTGACATGATATAAATACATAAATAATGAAAATATAATGAAATATCTGTCACATGATATTATGCTTGTCAACAGAACAAATTAACACTACAACTTAACACACTTGTACAGATAGTATGTCATTCTGCACTTCGTTGAAAAACCAGTAATATTGTCTAATTCAACATAATATATGTGAGGAATCTTATTTCATTTAATACAATTCTTAATAAATGATTGAAAGACACAACTCAAAATAGAATGTTAATTTGTATACATCTCCCAGAATTTGGCATGTGCTTGTAAGAAGTTCTTAAAATACCCATGCGTAAAAATCATACATTTACTGATAATAAAAACAACACTTTAAAAAAGTATGTTAATATCTTTAAGCCCTTTATAAAAGAAGATGTTGGTTATCATATGTTAAAGCACGAAGGTCAAATTAAAATATGCCAAATGTAAACAAAAAGAGAAATACAATTAACGTTTTAATTCTGAATAAACAAAGTTTTCCCTGTTAACAAATGTCTGTCGTCAACATCATCAATCAAACATTCCTGCTGAAACCATGACATACGGGAGTACTTAAGTCCGATAGAACGGGTGTTCATCCACTCCAATCTCTATGTAAACTGTTATTGTTAGGATATGTTAATGAAATAGATGTAACGGGAAAGGGTTACACAATCAGCGAGGGTTATCACTCATGATGAAACTATGTCAGGGGAGTACAACACTCTGGCAGAACATATGTGTTTTGTCTTCACTCACAGTGTAAACTGTTAATGTAAATATGCATGTGCTACAGATGAAAACCGGTAACTTTTTGGTCTCAACATAGGATATGTTACACCGTGCTTCGGCTTCCTTATATCACTTTTCCTGGACAGCTGCATTGGAGCATATAAGTATGAACAATTATCTGTACTTTAATAAGTATTTCAGTAGTAATTTTATTCAATTAGTAATGAAAATGCTTATTGCAACAAATAATGTCTGCCATTATGTTTTATCTGATAGTGAAGCACATACATCTAAAATAAATGTATGAAATTATCAACTGTACATTTTTATCATATTGTCTATAATGTTCAATGTTTGTAAGTACGTGAGTGTCATCACCAAAACTTGTTAATAGAATAATAAAGATATCAAGACATTCTGAGCATCGACAGTTCATGTGAACTTCTTGAGCACTGTGCAACTGAAGCCAAATCTCTAGCTATAGAAACACCCAACAGTGATCTTTTCAGTGTATTTAAATCAACCAAATGGGATTGCCCTATTCAGATTAGAAGATGTTATGTCTCTATCACATTATTTCTTCCAGGACTAAAGACCAACACAAGTTAGTTTAAGTCCTCTAGAAAACCATGTGTGTAATTTAAGGACAGTGTGTAAAGACTGTAAATAAGTTTACTCCACTTGAAGCTAAGCTTTTGGCATGGAGTGATATGAAACCTTTATGCCCAGTCATAGAATGTAGCCAACGGGTCCTTATACTTATACTTATATATTGACAGTGAGATATTTTTCTTAGAGTTGATTTCAGTTTAGATGCATGGCTATCAAGAATAATATTTGTACATAAGGAAAAACTATTCAGTGGAAATATTTTTATGAATGAATTACATAATTATAATTATCAAAATGTAATAAATCGCTTGAATTTTTCAACAACTGATTACTTACTTATTTGTGTCTTGTGGATTTCTAGACAAATACACCCAATGTACTTATAACATGTCTACTAATGTTTGCTGTTATTAAAAATGAAAGATGCTTGAAGACTCTTAATGATCCCATATGACATATTTATTTAACACTTTTAATAAATGAATATCTAATTGATAGTGAACAAAATACCGTTTGTAAACTATTTTATCATGCAATAATCATATATAATTATTTTCCAATAAACTGTCTGTTATATATTCAACACCAAATAACAGAATATAAATATATTTAGAAAAATTGAGTTGTACTTTTGGTTCAATGTATAAGAACGACAAGTCACTAACTTGAAAACTACGCTTCAATAATCCAGGAATATAAACAGTACTTTCAATTTGATTCAACCATGTTCAACTAAATACATCCACAGTGAACTCAATCATGCAGATTCTGTTCCATATTAGTGCATTGCATCAAAAACTTGAAAATAGCACCTGCGCCTGTCAGATATTTCGATTTTCTCGAAAACATCAATTTCACAAATGCTTCAAGCATTTGTTTATATAATCCACCAGATTTATTTTTTTGTCAAAAAGATTCGAGAGTGCAGGAGGCTCATTATCTAGAGCGGGTTGGAATAAAGAATACGACGCTCCATTCCATTATCATATTAGCTTGTGGGCATTTACAGGAAACAAAGTAAGCAGTTTCGGTTTAATTTCTTGTTTCACCACTTAAGATTGCATTTAATCATTTGTTTGTAACTTATACTAACCATCTGAAAGAGATAATCTTCCTCCAATAGACAAAGAAATCTCATGATTTATGCTTTCCGGAGGTCATGAAGATCTGACACTTTTCACCTGTTCATGCTTCAAGCACTGTATGATATTACAGGTAACATTTAGTTAGCATGAAATGCATGTAAATAAACGTATCAAACGAAACACCTAATTTAATGAAAAATAAGCTGTGGCAACCAATGGTATTTTAACACATTAGGAAGTTTTGCTTGTAAGACCGTTCGTTTAGGGAGGCTTAATATCTGAAATATTATTAAGTGATTACGATGCATTGTAAATTAAACAGAGCTTATTTCCCAAATGTTTCTTTCAAAACAATAAATGTTGGTCACTATGAAAAATATCTGTCCTGATTGGGATTGTTGAATATTTTAGATTATTCTCGACTGTTGAATGATTAGATGGATTGAATGTTTAATTGAAAACATAATGGAGCTAATTGTTATTCTCAGTAAAACTGTCATCTCTCAAAGGCTAAATTCAAAACAACTAAACTGAATGTTTAAGAATAATGGAATTGAATAAACAAGAAACAATAGATCATGAAACTTTACAAATGTATAATGCATTCATTATTGACCTGTACATTTGTACATGTGTGGAGTAGATATCCTGCCATTGTCTGTTAAAGACAAGGATACATTGCCTGTTTGCTACTGGCATGCTGCATGTTTTCGAGAACACTTGTACTGATAGTTGATCCCTTATGAGAACAAACGAGAAGAGTTAACAATGTTGACATTGTTTGGGTTGCCCTGACCGATTTTGAATGCTACATGTATTTGTCCTTCGAGAAAAATATTCTTTTGTATTGTATTGTTTCATCACGTAAAAAGCAGCATGAGCTAAGAATTACCTCAACACTATATAATAACTCTAAAATTATGTTATGCTCTGATATTGGAAAAATTATTCGGCATTATGACAAGGATCAGACCCGATTATATAAAATTTTCGAATATAAATAATTGTAAATATAAAACACTAAACTTCCACAAAAATGTATAAGATTGAGTTGCTTATTGAACATTCCCTTTCAATTTCAATGTATTTAACCTGATTGTTCATATTGCAGTTTGATGTTTTAAATGTTGATTTAGCTTTTGATTCAACAATCTGTTTTTTTTCATCAACTCTTCAGACATCTGACACTGTTGAAGCTCTTCCACGTTAGATATACTACTGGTTAGGTGACATTATAAACAAGGTTATCCCATGTCAACATACATCTGTCATGGAGGTTATGAACTCAACCTCCTGGCAATCTTATGATGGAAGGGGATCATGTTTCAGCCTGACAGATTGTGCTTCTGTGTAAACTGTTATTGTTCATGTTTATGATACACTACAGAGGCTGCCGGGACATTGCATTCAGGAACATAGATAACTGTGAAAATAGAAGTACTGAGTGACATGTCAATATGGGTGGAAACCTGTTCTGATTGTGCTGATGATGTACTAATGTGCAATATAGGGAAGTTTAAGGAACATTTATAACCGTTCATTGTTTAAAAAATAACACTTGTATAAAGATGATTAAAATTGAACAATTATCTATCAGAATTGAATTTTAGTGAGTTCAGAATATATATTATTTATACTGAATATCATGTTTGTTGTGTGTTGGGTCTCAGTAAAGGTCTCAAGATGATAATTGAGGGAACAGGATGTATAATTATATTAACCAGCTTTTAATGTGAAAAGTGTTTTCTTCTCCTATTTTCATCCTATACATTACAGATAACTTAAACTAAACTAAATATCTATATCGAATGAATGTTTCCATTTAGTTATGCAGGATTAAAACATTAATAAAATAAATTGATGTTATCACTGTTTAATAAACCTAAAAGAGTCTCGTGGCCATTGGCAACATTTGATTGTTGACGAGTGCCATCCGGCTCTTTTTGCTTTGGTGACACTGCCAACAAAGGAGAATATCAGGATGTACCGACAAGCATAACTTTGAGGACACCCGACAAATCCATTAATTAGGCCGTGTTGAATTAATCTCTCCCAATTGCCTAGTCTCTTTAGAATACAAACTTCATTAGTCAATCTGATTAAATAACATAATGAAGAAATTATGTTCCTTAGTAATTAGATTTCAGATCATTACTCCATGATCGTGAGTTCTTTGAGAAACAGACAGTTCTTTTTGCTTAAGTAATATATGTAGACAGAGGTAAGTTGAATTAGGTTTGAGTATTTCAAAATACCTTGTCTATTTACTTTGTCAGAAGGTTAAATGAATGCTTAATAAAGAACTGTGCTATCATCATATTGTAACCAACCATACCTTTGTTCATATATTCTACTCTTCAATTTGTTTTCAACTATTTTACAATGAAATTCTCAAGTTCATTTCACATCTCTGTGTCTTTCGTAATTTATCATTAGAATAAACTGCCTATCAGAACTGAAAAATAATACTGGTCTGGAAATCCAAAGAGATTACTGTATAACATCCGCGGATTTAGAATTAAGACTTTTAGAGACAGTTTTGAAAAATGTACATCTAAATCGCATGATGATTTTATTAATAATCATCCTTTAATACAGACTGTAATAAACATATTTCTTGTTCCTTAGGATATTCTGTGTCGAGAAATAATTGACTTCAATACCTGAACACATGTCAAGTGGTCTTCTGGATTGAGGCAATAATGAAATATACCACGAATGTCTTGAGGGGACTGAAATGTAGTCATATATAGGTCAGTATGAGGTAATGGCTAATCAGAAGATATTACCATATTGTAAATACTACTTTTCCGTCAATAAATGGAATGCTGTGTCTTAAGACAGCCCCTTTTGGGGAGAATGCTAAGGTGCTTTAGCTTTCTATTTAATGTGATCTAGGTCTTCAGCATGATAGTTGGTCTGACCATAAAATTATATTCATTTCCATCATTGACTTCAATTTGTTCAACGAATGTAAGTGCAGCTGTATTACCTTACCTTAGATGTTAATACCATGAATTAATCAACAGGTTCTTGTTAAATTTAATTATGGATCTCTTCCATACTCGGCATTAACCTACACTTCAAAATATCTTGATAAGATGGTTGGTTGAATTATCATATTTAACAGTTGTGCTGGAGGCAATGTTTGAATTAATCAAGGAAATCCAGGGTATTTATGAGATTGTATGAAACGACATGTATTTGCTGCAAGGTTATTAAACCACACAGGAACATGATCAATACGCTGTGTAGAATAATGTTATAAGACTTTGGAATGTTGGACATTATTAAATCGATATGATGTTTTTGAGGATTCCACTATTACCTTCTTCAATGTTTACTCATCTGACAGTGTTAAGAAATACTGGTGAGATTGGACCCAACAGTATACAGACGCAAGACTGAAATGTAAGCCAGAAAAGTAAGAAACTAGTCAAGAAGAAGCACCACAATAGCATCTAGTGTATTTTATGTTTGTACAATCATGTTGACTGAGACATAGGTACTATACAATAGAATATGTGTGTTGCCGGAAGGGCGGATATTTATTGAACGTTTTGTATTATTGAAAGTGTGCTAACTGCGCCTATTATCTTTCTGTCTCTCCACTGACGTGACATGTCATTTCATACATTACAAATAATTATGTTCTATTATTATATTTTATTTGTAAACGGAATTTCTATAGAACAAACATCTATTTTATCCAATATAGGGACTCACCAAATATAATTGATGAACGTAATAAACTAAGATTTCTAGCAGGTAATTATCAAAATGTCCCTGTTTTCTTCTATTTCCATTTTTTAATGGTCTGAGTTATCTGCAGTTGATATTTGTCAGAGCTTTTGTATGGCATTCGACCTTGGATAAAAGACCATAACAGCAAATTATATACCTTTTTTTTGTCAGTAGGATAATTCAAATATTCTGTGCTGTTATGGTTCAGGTGACAAACGTGTATGTATGTTTTCACCTTTATTTTACCCTAAGCTGGAACATGTTATCCAACTAAAACATAACTTATAAGTCGAAAAGACTATACATTTTCAAGTACCCCAATCATGTATAAATAGGTATTAATATACAAATAATCAAGTTCTACAGAGGAAGAATATTGTCTTTATTGATCAATATACGTTTATGAGCAAAGGGGTTGCGTCTTTCACATAATTGATAAACAAAATTGATAACATGGACACTAACTAAAAGAAACAAACTTGTATTTAGTTCAAAATATTTGTTAACATTTGTCCATCACCAAACTGAAAACAAATCACACTGGTCTTTAAATCAGCTTAAAACATCGAAAAGAAATAATGTTCCAGCCATTAGCCAAGTTTTTTTTGTAACTCTTTCTACAGAGTCATCAATCGGTATCTGTAAAATGCCATAAAACAACGAAACACTTAAAGAAATCATTCAATTAGCAGACTGTTGAAACTCAAGTATCTTTTTCTGAAAGTTCCACACATTAAAACTATTGGCGAGAATCCCAAAACCATCAAAAACATCATTTGTAAATTGATCCCAAAGGGATTATAGTTTTTCATAATCTCGGTAGATTATTTTGACTGTACTTTTCACTGCTTTCAACGTTTTATTGGAACATGTGAACCATTACTCAAGTGAATATATTGCCAATATTATCTTAATAACCCTAGCAACATTACTATGTCGACGATATCCATTGACCAAGAGTAATTTACTTGCCTGATATCCAATAAACTATCAAACATTTTGTAAAGATGTTTTTACTTATTACTTTTACTTTATGTTGCTATATTAGAGACAAGAAGAAAATGAAGACTTTAAAATCAAGCTTTTTATTTTCACATAGCAACATGTTGGCATGTGTTTGATAAGGATTTAAACCGAAATGACGTTTTTTGTGATGTTTTGTGAGGTTCATTAGCAATGAACAATTTTTTATGTCACTTCGAGAATGCCTCTCAAACCGTTCAGGAATTGAGATTAAAAACCGTTTTGGAACAACCATGCAGATATGATATTTCATGCCTCTCCCACTAGTGGCTTATTTGATCGACTGTAAACTAGTGTTCAATGTGATTCGATATTGCTGACTAGTTACACATGTACATTATTTCAGGAAAATGTCTGACTGACTAACAACAGTTATTAATCATAGACACATTAAAAATTGTTGCAGATTCCAAACATGTAGTTACACTAAGCACTGTTATAATTGTTGGAAAACGTATGACTTATTTAAACTTCACAGCAGAAGCCATTCACAGACTTTTCGAAATTGGTTGCATGTTCAGCTGCTTTAAAATATTTGTTAACATTTTTTATGCCATTAATTAAATTACATTTAATTAATTAAACAGAAATCAAGGTGACATAATTTACTTAATTAGATTCTATCTTATTAATTGAACCATAACCTTTTGATCAGCTGCCATAAGGAAATGCACAATTCAGTTTTCCTTTCACTACAATATAATGTTTTGTTCTATATTCAATAGGACTGATTCTGTCCCATCTCATTGATCGGAAATATGAAAGCTATCCAGCTATAATTTGCGGCACTACAATACACTGATACGAGAAATCATTTTATTCCCACCATCTACTGCACCTGCATGTTATTAGGCATCAAACCATCTTCAAGTGTGGAAACATCTGGAAGTATTTGTAATTTGACACATATCATATATGGCCCTATTATAGTAGTTTATAGATAGAAGGACATTCAGAAGACTTAAGAAAACGAGATTCACTGAATAACAACTTCTTTATTGTGAACATACATGGCGTTTATATGACGGAATAAAAGATTACTCATCAGTTGTTTTTCAATATTGAAAAGTCTTTATGGATGACTATTTCCTTATTTCAAGTAAATTAAGGTCAACAGTTCAGTTTTTCACCATGTTAGGCAGTATAAAACATAAACCAACCATTCGATTCCTACTTTAACATCACCAATTTACACCTGTTATCGCGACATTCTCTACTTTGATTTTAAAATAAATAAACTAATATAATGATTATAATATATTTGCTCACTCTGTAAGAAAACAACATCGAAAAGGATATATTTACTTTGCTGTCCATATTGGTAAATTACACAGCTGCTCAGTTTACCCAATTCATTAATTTGAAAATTTTCTTCTGATAATCATTTAGCACTATCATGGTGGCTGTTGAAAAAAACAACTCTACATACGTACAGCAAATTGGTTTATCTTAAAGTAAGCTATTGGTAACATAATAGGAACAGCATGGTATTTTCTTATGTCGGTCCCATATAACAATAAACCTCCGAGTGTTATATTACAAAGAGCAAGGAAAAGGAAGTGCGATTTATTTATGTCATAGACCTTAGGAAGTCGAAATAATTGGTTAAAAATAATTTGATTTGACAACAAAGTCACAAAAACTTTATTCCGATGGTTGTCTTATATGTGATTCACTAACGTTTGCATCCAAGGATAAATGAACGATACCATACAAAATGCAAGATATTTCGAACCACAAGCGATACATACATCTGAAAAAGAGTTACATTTCAAAGTGTTTTAGTGGTCCTCAGGAGCCAACTAAACAAGCTTTGAAATTTCAAAACATTATCTGTTCATATTTCTTAGAACCACACGTTTTCAGAAATCGTCGAAAGGAGAGTCAAAAAGCACATTTTTGCTTGTTTTATGACGTCCTAATGTAATGATACGTCAACAAGTTTAAGTAAAAGAACGGAGCATTATGCCATCACATCTTAAACTAACATAATTATTTTTAAAAAATTATTCCTTAAAGGCCAAACATTATATCCTGAAAACCCCTTTGAAACAGCAATTCCAGCACCCCATGTGTGTTTGAACAGATGTAAAATATCAAGTATAATACTCTCATGATTGATATCTTTTAACGAGATATATCATGATTACAGACATCCTAAATCACCTTTATCCAGCGGAAACATTTTGTGTATTGTATCTTTTGCCCCTCTTAAGCTGGTAGGCTATATATTATATGCAGCGTTAACGTGGTATAATCCCTGATACCACAATAAATGTATTAATTTCATCAATTCCTACAACTGGAGTCAACCAAGTGTAAGTAAGTAACATTAATGAGTACTTATATCAGCTCCTGTTATGACAAACGTCCTCTCCTTGGTTAATAGATCCCAAAACAATGTTAAGAAGGCCTGTTGTTGAACAGATAATGTTTCAAAACTCTAATCCAATTCAGATGAAATCTGGAGAAGGATAAAGTCGTTTGACGGCGTTTCTTTGCAAGTGAGTGTATGAGCAGTTACAGAAGTATAAGAGAAGCTGAGAACCGAATCATCATTTTGTAGTGAGAACATGGCACCAAACAGGGCATCATGACTACCTTCAATAGCAGCGGAGAAAACAACTTTAGACTTCCTTTTTTATTCTTTCGTGCATTGCAATGTGACACTCTCATACAAAAAGTAAAGCCATCAATCAAACAGAATGATAGAACAATAGTCTGTGTGTATGTTGTCCTCCATAAAACACTTACACAAAACACTTGATTAATGAACTGTTGCGAGTCCACTGGCAGTTGTTCACCAAAAACAGAAATCTCATCAAAACAATTGGCAAGAAAACGAAGAAATTATTTAAACAATATGTTAAACACATGCATTGCAGCCGAATATGCCTTTGAAATACAATAACTGTTTACCAATGGCCACACATTAACTTTCCAAATTTATCCACACATTAAGAATCAGTTCTTATATGACAATGATAACATCAAGTGAATTGAAATAAAATTTAGGCATCATTCGGAAACTTCACATATTTGTTCATCAGGAGGTGTTCCGATTCGTTTGTTAAATTCAATCAACGATTGTCAGCAACTACGATTTACATAACTGTATTCCCTGCTGATGACTTAACGTCTTTGATGTTATTCACAAACGCAATTTCCAAGTTCACCTATTCTGGAACGAGCCTCTGTAGACCCTTGTTTCTCTCCTGTTGGGTTGTACTCTCTGATTATGTTGGTAGTTTAATGGTAACCTGAAAAAAATCCTTCATAATTTAATTAGAAAGTTTTCAGTTGAACCTTCAAAGTTCTCCTAATTAGGTATCAGACGATTACACTGGTGCTGAATTGCAACAAGAGACCTGAGATCAAAGTTGGATATAAAAGGCTCTAGTCCCAGGGGGATATGCTTTAGAATCTGTTGATAATTCACTTACAGGGGATAATTCAAGTGTGGAAATTTTGTTTGAAGTTTAGTTGAGCAGAACAAATTCAAAGGTATTTATTGCCCGTGAATCTGTTACTAAAGTATTGAATGTGAATATTTCCCAGAAATTTGTTATCATCACTTACAACAGATTGTCAATACAAAAAACGGTTTTCACACTCTGTGAGTTTAACTTGATTTATTTATTAATGAAAGCTTGTGTGCAAGGTTCGAGAAAACTGTATATCACATAAACAAACACGACCATATTTAATCTACTAAAATACACATTTCAGCTTATGCCCTCTAAGAGCTTCACTAAACAGTCATTTATGGAACGCCAAAATATGGAATCAATGTGAAATATGATTGTTTATTAACGAAAACATTGAGATTCATTAAACCATACTTCTTCAAAAGATTTTAATTCATTCCAACTGAGGAATACCCTAGGCATTTCCCTGTTTTGAATTAAGTAGTTTGGCGTGATTATAATGTGATGTTGCAATTGATTCATGTCAATGTGATAAAACCATTAAATATAAAGATCTGTATACAAAGGTAAAATGAGGTTTCCCTGCCCTTTTCATGTAAGTAAATGTGACCTTAGTAGCATTTCAACAATCACTGTTCAAAGCAATACAAAAACTCAAAATCCCAGGAACAATGTCCGTAATAATATAATACAAAGTGTCTAACATGTAGTTATTATCTATTTCACAGATGAGGTAGAAATTAACTTGACGTAATATACAACACATTGCTAGTTGCATTGAAATGAAAAAAGGAAGATTTATTTTCAAGTGATGTAGTATTGCAAAACGGTTAGACAGTGACCTTTGAGTTGAAGCATCTGAAAACAATTCGAATTGAGGAATCTCCCCTCAATGCCCCAAGTCGAGTATCATGTATTTATAGTCCAGGAGGTGAGTCTTTTCATCTGTGAATGCTACAAACAATGTATACTGTTACAAGGTAACATTTACTGTATGACTTTAAAGACTTGCCCACCTGGGAAATCTTACAAAGTCGTCTTACTTGACATAGCTGCCTGAGGAAAAGTTCATCGTTTCATATTTTGACACCGTTCTTCAAATAGTGAATTGCTTCATTATTCATGACAGTCATTTATTGCATATTCCTTGATGATCAAATCATTGAAAAACAAAATGAAATCGCTTTTAAAAATAATACATTAAAAAAATATTGTTTTATTGTATCAATTATTTTTCAATCATAACAAGATTAAAACGTAGTTTACATTTTACGTTGTAGTCAAATTGTGTTTGAGAAATGAAAGGACAAATCCCCACATCGATTCTCATGATGAGGAAAATTAAAATGAAGCAGAGAATACCATGGTATTTCTGTGTTGAATTACCACAGTGTATGATTTGTGAAATATTACATTGTTTAGAAAATTAACCAATTCCTACATATAAATCTAGCTTGAAAGTAGTTGAAGGTCGGTTGAACACCAGAACCAGAGTAAATTGCCGTGATTAACGCCCACTGCTGAAGTAGATATTCTGAAGAAGAATTAATAAGTGGGGGCGTTTTGCGGTAGTGAATTGTGGGAGGGTTTATTGGCCCCTTCAATTCCTTTCTTGTTCATCTTCATAACTGCTAACATGTATCTATTCACCTGAATTGACACCAATTCTTAATCTTGAAGTGGCCATCAACAGTAGTGGTCAGATGATGTACTAGATTAGTCTAGATTATTTTGTCAATCGTTTCCCAACAATACAAATACCTGCTCCAAGATTCAGAATTCCCCTGGCAAATATATGCAAGGTTCAACGTATTGGAAATGTAACTATCTAAAATGAAGAAATCTCTGGCCAAGTTGTTATCCATCATGTATCAACTACATTATATTTGTGCGATTTGTAAAACATTTCAAAATGTTTGTTACACACCCAGTTCATTTTACTGATATCTGAAAAACATTGATCTTCTCACAAGAAACAGAACAAGTAAAGTTTATCAGTGTAGTTTATAGTGTATGATTTTTATAAAAATAATGAAACATAGAACACTATAAGTTCAGTTTCTACTCATTTTTAAATTACGTATATACATCAAACGGAAGTATATTACATAATTGTTTAAGCCTTTTCAGTGTAGATCAACTACGCTTTCAGTTAGTGTTGCTTTGCTATCATTGGACAAATTCGAATCATTACAAATGCCTTCAAATCATATATAGTAATATGTTCTTAAAGGTACATCCATTGTGTTGTTGGGGGTCACATATTGCAAACGTTATAAACGGCATTACTTTACAGAGAACAAATATCGAATGTTACCGAAAACTACCATTTTGATGATAGTAGACATAGCATTTTGACGATATGAAGGTAAAAGCAATGATTTCTGATCGAAAACCGGACAATGCACAGCGCGTGAAACGTAATTTTTGAATCTTTTTTTATAACAGACAAAAAGACAAATTTGAGTTGATAGTGTTTAATAGGCCACATAACTACTGTGCATGTGAATGGGACGTGCAGCTTCGGTTTCTGCACATACATAATGATGTTTCTGAATTTTAATTGGAAACTAGTAATTATGATATATTTTGGCAATTGGGGATAAATATGCAAGCTGAGTGAATTTATTTGTATTGTAGACAGCATATGTGGTGAGTTGATTTGTTGATTTGATACACTATATTGATCCATCAATATGTTAACATGATCTTTCAAATATATGTGTACATGTTCTCTGTTATTTGAAGTTGCTTTGAATAATTACTACCAATGGTTCTTCATGTCAAATATGTTGTGCTTTGAAGAATGAAATAAGTCTTTTCAATAATTAGAATAAAACAAGGCTATAATTTTTTGAGTGTTATGAAGTTGCCGTCAACCCATTTAGAAATAAAACTATCAAATTTAAACAACCTTTATGTCCTGTCCCAGGAAGTAGCCACTGGGGACTCATAATGAGTGTTCTGAAAACAAGTACTGATAAATAGGAGAAGCATTTATATAGGCTAGTGTACCCTGTTTGCTAATCCTTTTTTTCCAATTTAACTTATCATATTTCATGTACGTGATATGTTTTTTGGAAATAAAATACTGTTTAAATCAAGTGCCGATAATAATCGTTTGGGTCACGTTCATGGAAATCATTAGTGTAAGTAACGAGATATATTTATTTCGGGAATTCTTAATTCTGGCATTATTCACTGACAATCTTGGTAGTGTAACGCTCGTGTGACAGCTTTAATTTCACATACCCAGTTACTGGTAATTTAAGACTATATCGCCCATAAAGTTGAAAATAACAAAGTCAATATTTTCGAAACAATTCATATAAAACGTATATTCGAGTAAAAAAACGATGGAGACAGAGACAGAGAGACACTGAGAGAAATAGAAACAGAGACAGAGACAGAGTCAGAGACGGAGAGAATAACAGAGACAGAGGCAGAGGCAGAGACAGAAACGGAGATATCTTGCCAGTGATATGATTTGCGTCTTGATGATTGTAGTAACTGAATGGCAACTCATTCGGTGCCAAATAATAAACTTTTAAAAGTGCACTTGAACATTTAATGTGTTTCCATCTGGCAGACAGCAGGTTTGTGAGAACACTTGTACTGATAGCAGATATCAACAGGTGATATGGTAATGGAAATGAACGAGAAAATTAACTCTACAACTTAACACACTTGTTCGGATAGTGTTAAAAGATTGAGGTCGATATTCATAATAAAGTGTTAATTAAATTTAACATCTCTGACATAATATAAATAAATAAATAATAATAAATAAATAAATAAATGAAAATATAATGAAATATCTGTGACATGATATTATGCTTGTCAACAGAAACAATTAACACTACAACTTAACACACTTGTGCGGATAGTGTTTAATTCCGCACTTCGTTGAAAAACCAGTAATATTGTCTTATTCAATATAATATACGTGAGGAATCTTATTTCATTTAATACAATTCTTATTAAATGATTCAAAGACAATACTCAAAATTGAATGTTAATTTGTATACATCTCCCAGAATTTGGCATGTACTTATAAGTAGTTCTTAAAATACCCATGCATAAAAATCATACGTTTACTGATAATAAATTAAAAAAAACCTTTAAAAAAAGTATGTTAAAATTACTTAGCCCTTTATAAATGAAGATGTTGGTTATCATATGTAATCACGAAGGTCAAATCAAAATATGCCAAATGTAAATAATGAGAAATACAATTAAGTTTTAATTTTGAATAAATTTTCCTGTTAAGCAACATCATAAACAAAGTTTCCATTGTTAACAATGTCTGTCGTCAACATCATCAATCAAACATTCCTGATGAAACCTCACCATACGGGAGTATTTAAGTCAGATAGAACGGGTGTTCATCCACTCCAATATCTATGTGAACTGTTATTGTAAGGATGTTAATGGAATAGATGTAACGGGAAAGTGTTACACAATCAGCGAGGGTTATCACTCATGGTGAAACTATGTCAGGGGAGTACTACACTCTGGCAGAACATATGCGTTTTGTCTTCACTCACGGTGTAAACTGATAATGTAAATATGCATGTGCTACAGAGGCAATACGAAAACCAGTATCTTTTTGCTCTCAACACAGGATATATTACACAGTGCTATGGTTTCCTTATATCACTTTTCCTGGACAGCTTCATTGGAGCATATACTTGTAAGTATGAACAATTATCTGTACTTTAATTAGTTTTTTAGTAGTATTTTTATTCAATTAGTAATGAAAATGCTTATTGCAACAAATAATGTCTGCCATTATGTTTAATCTGATAGCGAACGCATAACATAAATGTAGGAAAGTATCAACTGTACATTCTTATCCCATTGTCTATAATGTTCAATGTGTGTAAGTACGTGAGTGTCAACACCAAAACTTGTTAATCAAGACATCAAGACATTCTGAGCATCGACAGTTCATGTGAACATTCAAGTCTTGAGCACTGTGCAACTGAAGCGAAATCTCTAGCTTTAGCGCGTGCAACACCCAACAGTGATTTTTTTCACTTTATTTGAATCAACCAAATGGGATTGCCCAATTCACGTTAGAAAATGTAATGTATGTATCACATTATTTCAGGATGTACTGGAATAGCAAGAGCGAACAAAACCCACAAGTACAACTATGAGGACACAACACCATTAATTAGGCTGTGTTGAATCTCTCCCCATTGCCTATTCTCTTTGAAATACAAAATTCATTAGTCAATCTGATTAAATGACATAATGAAGAAATTATGTTGCTTAGTAATTAGATTTCAGATCATTATTCCATGATCGAGAGTGCTTTGAGAAACAGGCAGTTCTATTGTGCTTAAGTAATATATGTAGACAGAGGTAAATTGAATTAGGTTTGAGTATTTCAAAATACCTTCCCGTTGTCTATTTACTTTGTCAGAAGGTTAAATGAATGCTTAAATGAATGAATAGAGAGCCTTGCTATCAGTTTATTGTAATCAACCATACCTTTGTTCATACATTCTATTTTTCAATTTGTTTTCAATTATTTTTACAATGAAATTCTTTCATTTCACATCTCTGTGTCTTTCGTATATATATATACTTACGCTGATGTATATATTATAAGGGTATTCAGAAATAAACATATACGTGTATGCTGTTCATATTCAGTTTAATATTCAATATTCAGTAGAATATACTGCCTCAATACTGAAAAATAATGCAGGTCTGGAAATCTGAGTAGAATCCAAATAAATTACTGTATAACATCCACGGAAGTAGATTTAAGGCCTTTAGAGACAATTTTGAAAATGTACATCTGATAAGCATGACGATTTTATTAATGCAGACTTTGATAAACATATTTCTTATTCCTTAGGATATTCTGTGTCGAAAAATAATTGACGGACGCTATTAACCTTATTAGCAGACAAATGTACCATTTTCGTTCATATGGAATTAGTTAATTTAATAGATTGAACATAACTTACTAAATTCCTACTTTGTCAAATATGTTGCTTTTCCATAATCCTGTTGATAAATCAGGTAAATTGAAAATAAATTGAATAAATGCCTACCACATAAGTTTAATATGAGATAGTGTTATATTCTCAGACATTCTACTTTCATAGATTATTTTAACCCTATGCTTATGATGTCAATGTTGTATGACGGGACTGTTGAAACAAGACAATCTGAGCCTTATGAAATACATGGTTGTAGATACATTTAAAGGTTTTAAAAACTATGTCTGATTTTCTTGTATATAGGCTGTCACCATAAACACATAACTTGGATAAAATGGATTATAAACAATTTGCAATGTAGATTTAGAATATACATGAACATGTGTGTTAATTTGTATGTATAATTTTCATGATGTGGAAAATCATTTTTTGTTTACTAACACGTGTTATTTACGCTATTGGTTTGTTCCAATACAAGAGATGTGCTACTGCATGTAATTTGATCGTATAGACACTTTAAATTATTTTATCATATAATTTAACATTTTAATTCGTATGGATAAAACACTTAGTGTCTGGAGATCATGAATAAATAAACTCTCTGTAGGTTAAATCTACGTCTGATTCTCTTGTACATTTCACCATAAACACAAAGAGCAAACTTCAATAAGTGAACACTTCATTCATGTTCCTTAAATATGTTAAGTGGTGTTCTGGATTAAGGCTATAATGAAATATACAACACACGTCTTGAGGGGACTTTAATAAATCCAGAAGAGAATCCAAAGAGATTACTGTATAACATTCTCGGATTTAGATTTGAGGCTTTTGGAGACAGTTTTAAAAATATACATCTTAATCGCATTATGTTTTTATTAATAATGATCCTTTAATGCAGACTGTAATAAACATATTTCTTGTTCCTTAGGATATTCTGTGTCGAGAAATAATGACTTCAATACCTGAACACATGTCAAGTGGTGTTGTGGATTGAGGCAATAATGAAATATACCACAACCTTCTTGAGGGGACATTAATGTAGTTATAAAGTTCAGTATGATCAGGGAATGGCTAATCAGAAAATATTACCATATTGTAAATACTACTTTACCGTCAATAAATGAAATTCTGTGTCCCTTTTGGGGAGAATGCTAAGGTGGTTTAGCTTTCTATTTAATGTGATCTAGGTCTTCAGCATGATAGTTGATCTGACCATAACATTATATTCATTATGTTCAACGAATGTAAGTCCAGCTGTATTACCTTACTTTAGATGTTAATACCATGAACTAATCAACAGGTTCTTGTCCAATTTAATTATGGGTGTCTTCCATACTCGGCATTAACCTACGTTGGTTGAATTATCATATTTAACAGTTGTGCTGGAGGCAATGTTTGAATTAATCAAGGAAATCCAGGGGATTTATGAGATTGTATGAAACGACATGTATTTGCTGCAAGGTTATTAAACCAGACAGGAACATGGCCAATACGCTGTGTAGAATAATGTTATAAGACTTTGGAATGTTGGACATTATTAAATCGATATGACGTTTTTGAGGATTCCACTATTACCTTCTTCAATATTTTCTCATCTGACAGTGTTTAGAACTACTGGTGAGATTGGACCCAACAGTATACATAAGTCAGACTGATGTGAAATGTAAGCAACTAGCCAAGAAGAATGTGTGTTAACAGCACCACAATAGCATCTAGTGTATTTTATGTTTGTACAATCATGTTGACTGAGACATATGTACCATACATAGAATATTCGTTTTGCTGGAAGGGCGGATATTTATTGAACGTGTTGTATTATTGAAAGTGTGCTATGTGCCACTATAACCTCTCTGTCTCTACACTGATGTCAGTTCAAATACGTATGTTCTTTTAGTATATTTCATTTGTAAACGGAATTTCTATAGCACAAACATCTATTTTATCCAATATAGGGACACACCAAATATAATTGATGAACGTAATAAACTATGATTTTTAGCAGGTATCTCCATTAGAAACTATATAGATACAATTATCAAAATGTCCCTGTTTTCTTTTATTTCCATGTTTTAATGGTCTGAGTTATCTACAGTTGATATTTTTCAGAGCTTTTGTGTGGCATTCGACCTTGGATAAAAGACCATAGCAGCAAATTATATAACTTCTTTTTGTCAGTAAGATAATTCAAATATACTGTGCTGTTATGGTTTTAGGTGACAAAGTTGTATGTATGATTTTACCTTAATTTTATCCTAAGCTGGAACATGTTATCCAACTAAAACATATCTTATAAGTCGAAAAGATTATACATTTTCAACTACCTCAATCATGTATAAATGGTATTAATAAACAAATAATCAAGTTCTACAGAATATTGTCTTTATTATACGTTTATGAGCAAAGGGGTGGCCTCTTTCACATAATTGATAAACAAAATTGATAACATGGAAAAAAACTAAGAGAAACACACTTATTTCAAATATTCGTTATCATTTGTCCATCACCAAACTGAAAACAAATCACACTGGTCTTTAAATCAGCTTGAAACATCGAAAAGAAATAATGTTCCAGCCATAAGCCAAGTTTTTTGTAACTCTTTCTACAGAAATAAAGTCATCAACCGGTATCTGTAAAATGCCATAAAAACAACGAAATACTTAAAGAAATCATTCAATTAGCAGACTGTTGAAACTCAAGTATTTTTTTCTGGAATTTCCACACATTAAAACTATTGGAGAGAATCCCAAAAGCATATATCATTGTTACGTTTGAAAACATAATTCGTAAATTGATCCCAAAGGTATTATAGTTTTTCATATTCTTGGTAGATTATTTTGACTGTAGTTTTCACTGCTTTCAACGTTTTATTGGAACATGTGAACCATTACTCAATTGAATGTATTGCCAATATTATTTTAATAACCCCAGCAACATTACTGTGTCGACGATATCCATTGAACAAGATCAATATACATGCCTGATATCCAATAAACTATTAAACATTTTGTAGAGATGTTTTTACTCCTTTCCTATGTTGAATGAACAATTTTATGATGCTATATTAGAGACATAAAGAAAATGAAGACTTTAAAATCAAGGTTTTTATTTTCACATAGCAACATGTTGGCATGTGTTTGATAACGATTTAAACCGAAATGACGTTTATGTGATTAAAAGAGGTCCATAAGCAATGGATTTTTTTTTTATGTAACTTCGAGAATGCCTCTCAAACCGTTCAGGAATTGAGATTAAAAACCGTTATGGAACAACCATGCATATTTGATGTTTCATGCCTCACTCACTAAGGTTTATTTGATCGACTTTAAACTAGTGTTCAATGTGATTCGATATTGCTGACTAGTTACACATGTTCATTATTTCAGGATTATGTCATTATTGACAAAATAACAGCAATTATTCATCAGAAACATA
Organism: Gibbula magus; assembly: GCA_936450465.1. Classification (NCBI taxonomy): domain Eukaryota; kingdom Metazoa; phylum Mollusca; class Gastropoda; order Trochida; family Trochidae; genus Gibbula; species Gibbula magus. The sequence continues at coordinate 21,882,867 of OW388289.1, read as the reverse complement.
TTCCAAATCGTTGCAGATTCCAAACATATAGTTACACCAAGCAATGTTATATTTGTTGGAAAACGTATGGCTTTGTAAAATTTATTTACACTTCACAGCAGAAGCCATTCACAGAAATCGAAGATGTTTTACTTTTCATAATTGTTCAGCTCCTTTAAATTAAATTACATTTAATTAATTTAAACAAATCAAGGTGACATAATTTACTTAATTGGACTCTATCTTATGAATTGAATCATACCCTTTTGATCATAAGGCAATGTACAAATCAGTTTTCCTTTCGTTACATTATAATGTTTTGTTCTATATTCAATAGAACTGATTCTCATTGATCTCATTGATCAGAAATACAAAAGCTATCCAGATATATTTTGCGGCCCTACAAGACACTGGTAAGGGAAACTATTTTATTCTCACCTTCAACAGCACCTGCGTGTTATTAGGCATCAAACCATCTTCAAGTGGGGAAACATCTGGAAGTATTTGTAATTTGACACACATCTGTAAAAATGTCAAGTTCTGTGCAGGTGAATGGCCGAGAGCAATACATACAGAATCGTAGAAGTTTATAGATAGAAGGACATTCAGAAGACTTAAGAAAGCAAGATTCACTGAAAAACACCTTCTTTATTGTGAACATACATGACGTTTCGGAATATATGGCTACTCATCACTTGTTTTGCGTGAAGACACTGCTTCATTTCAAAACATTCAAAATGATGTTCAATATGTAAATGTCTTCATGGATGACTAGTTCCTTAATAATTATTTCAAGTAAATTAAGATCAATAGTTCAGTTTTTCACCATGTTAGCCAGTATAACAAAATAAACCAACCATTCGATTCCTATTTTAGAATCACCAGCTTAGTCCTGTTATCATGACTTTCTCTACTTTTATTATAAAATAAATAAATAAATACAATAATAATGATATATTTGCTCACTCTGTAAGAAACAACATGTCAGCCACATCGAAACGGATATATTTCCTTTGCTGTCCATATTGGTAAATTACACTAATGCTCAGTTTACCCAATTTATTTATCTTTGAAACTATCATGGTGGCTGTTGAAAAAACCCACTTCACATACGCACAACAAACATACGTTTATCTTAAAGTAAGCTAACGTGAATAGGAATAGTACGATGTTTTCTTGTGTTGGTCTCATATAACAATAAACCTTCTGGTGTTATATTACAAAGAGCAAGGAAAAGGAAGTGCGATTTATTTATGGAATAGCCCTTAGAATCTTAGGTAGTGGAAATGATTGGTTAAAATAAAAGTCACAACAACTTTATTCCGATGGTTGTCTTATAAGTGATTCACTAACGTTAGCATACATCCAAGGGCAAAATGAATGATACCATACAAACTTGAAGATATTTCAAACCACAAGCGATGCATACATATGAAACAGAGCTACATTTCAAAGCGTTTTTAGTGCTCTTCAGAAGCTAACTAAACACGCTTTGAAATTTCAAAACATTATCTGTTCATATTTCTGAGAAACATAAAAGGAGAGTAAATAAGGAACAAATGTAAGCCAAAAAGAGGGAGCATTATTCCAACACATCTTAAACTAATACAATTTCGATATTTCAAACAATTAAATTATACCTTTAAGGCTAAACATTATGTCCAGAAACCCCCTTGAAACAGCAATTTTAGCACCACCTTGTGCGTTTTAAAAAGATAAATCATGATAACAGACATTCAAAATCACCTTTATCCGGCAGAGACATTTTGTATATTGTTTCTTTTGCCCCTCTGGTAGCTGGTAGGCTATATATTATATGCAGCGTTAACGCGGTATAATCCCTGATACCACAATAAATGTATTCATTTCATCAATTCCTACAGCTGGAGTCAACCAAGTGTATATGTAGTAAGTATCATTAATGAGTACTTATATCAGCTCCTGTTATGACAAACGTCCTCTCCTTGGTTAATAGGATCCGAAAACAACATGTGTAGAAGGCCTGTTGTTGAACAGATAATGTTTCAAAACTTTAATCCAATTCAGATGAAATCTTGAGAAGGATAAATCCGTTTGACGGCGTTTCTTTGCAAGTGAGTGTATGAGCAGTTACAGAAGTATAAGAGAAGCTGAGAACCGAATCATCATTTGTAGTGAGAACATGACACCAAACAGCATCATGACTACCTTCAAAAGCAGCGGAGAAAAACTTGTGTGACACTCTCATACAAAAAGTAAAGCCATTAATCAAACAGTATGGTAGAACTATAGTCTAAGTGTAAACCGTCCTCCATAAAACACTTGATTAATGAACTGTTGCGAGTCAACCTGGCAGTTGTTCACCAAAAACAGAAATCGCATCAAAACAATTGGCAAGAAAGCGAATAAATTATTTTAGTTATATGTAAAACACATTGCAGCTTAATGCGCCTTTGAAATACAACTCTTTACCAATGGCCACAATTTAACCTTCAAATTTGTCCACACATTTACCTACACATTTTAACAACTTATTAAAAGTTTAAGAGTCAGTTCTTATATGACATACTGGACCTTCCTTTCTGTCATTATATTTTGTGTTTTTCAAGAAAAGTCAGGATAGTAACATTATTGTCATGTCTACAATGATACGATCAAGCAAATTCAAATAAAATGTAGGCATCATTCGGAAATTTCACATATTTGTTCAGCAGGAGGTGTTCCGATTCGTTGGTTAAATTCAATCAACGATTGTCAGCAACTACGATTTACATAACTGTATTCCCTACTGATGAAATAATGTCTTTGAAGTTATTCACAAACGCAATTTCCAAGTTCACCTATTCTTGAACGAGCCTTTGTAGACCCTTGTTTCTCTCCTGTTGGGTTGTACTCTCTGATTATGTTGGTAGTTTAATGGTAACCTGAATAAAATCCTTCATAATTTATTAAGAAAGTTTTCAGTTGAACCTTCAAAGTTCTCCAAATTAGGTATGAGACGATTACACTTGTGCTGGATTGCAACAAGAGACCTGAGATCAAAGTTGGATGTAAAAGTCTCCAGTCCCAGGGGGATATGCTTTAGATTCTGATGATAATTCACTTACAGGGGATAATTTGAGTGTGGACTTTTTGTTTGAAGTTTAGTTGAGCAGAAAAAGTACAAAGGTATCCATTTTCCGTGTATCTGTTATTAAGGTATTGAATGTGAATATTTCCCAGAAATGTGTTATTATTACTTACAACAGATTGTCAATACAAAAAACGATTTTCACACTCTGTGAGTTTAACTTGATTTATTTATTAATGAAAGCTTGGGTGCAAGTTCCGTGAAAAGTTTATATCAAATAAACAAACGCGACAATATTTAATCTACCAAAATACACATTTCAGTTTATGCCCTCTAAGAGCACAGTTTTACTAAACAAGAGTCAATATGTGATATAAGTCAAGATCAATGGAATCCATGTGAAATGTGATTGTTTATTGACGATAACAATGAGATTCATTAAACCATACTTCTTCAAAAGATTTTAATTCATTCCAACTGAGCAATGCCCTAGGCATTTTCCTGTATAAAGTTTTTAATGAAGTAGTTTGGCGTGATTATAATGTGATGTTGCAATTAATTCATTTCAATTTGATAAAACCATTACATCTAAAGATCTGTATACAAAGGTAAAATGAGGTTTCCCTGCCCTTTTCATCTGAGTAAATGTGACCTTAGTAGCATTTCAACAATCATTGCAATACAAAAACTCAAAATCCCAGGAACAATGTCCGTAATACTATAATACAAAGTGTCTAACACGTCGTTATTGTCAATTTCACAGATGAGGTAGCAATAAACTTGACGAAATATACAACACATTGTTAGTTGCATTAACATGAAAGAAAAGAAGATTTTTTTGTTTTCTAATGACAATGGCTCAACAGACATTGAGAGGCTTCGGATTTTCTAAGGATATTCTAGTCTTGCTCACCACACACAGACAATTAAAGGGTATTGTCTTTCCTTTTGAATGTACCCAGTATTAACTGAAATTTACCCATGTGTCGGTACCCTAGTTTCACAAGTAATATATTTGTACCAATCAACTGTCAACTGAAAAATAGGGATTCATGAAAGTTTCTTTTTAAGTGATGTAGTATTGCAAAACGTTTAGACAGTGACCTTTGAGTTGAAATATTTGATAACAATTAGAAATAAGGAATCTCCCCTCAAGGCCCAAAGTCGAGTATCATGTATTTATATTTCAGGAGGTGAGTCTTTTCACCTGTGAATGCTACAAACAATGTATACTGTTACAATGTAGCATTTACTGTATGACACGCCCTCAGACTGTGTTTGTCTTTAAAGACTTGCCCACCTGGGAAATCTTACATAGTCGTCTTACATGACACATCTGCCTGAGGAATAGTTCATCGTTTCATATTTTGACACCGTTCTTCAAATAGTGAATTGCTTCATTATTCATGGCAGTCATTTATTGCATATTCCGTGATGATCAAATCATTGAAAAACAAAATGAAATCGCTTTTAGAAATAATACATTTAAAACGATTGTTTTATGGTATCAATTATTTGTCAATCATAACAGATTAAAACGTAGTTTACATGTTACATTGTAGTCAAATTGTGTTTGAGAAATGAAAGAACAAATCCCCACATCGATTCTCACGATAAGGAAAATTAAAATGAAGCAGAGAATATCATGGTATTTCAGTGTTCAATTACCACAGTGTATGATTTGTGAAAAATTTCATTGACCACTTGATGTTTAGAAAATTCATAAAAAAAGTAATGATAGAGAAAAAATATCCTTCGTGAAAAACTAGGATGAACACTTCCTACATATAAATCTAACTCGAAAGTAGTTGAAGGTCAATTGAACACCAGAACCAGAGTAACTTGCTGTGATTATCACCTACTGCCGAAGTAGGTATTCTGAAGAAGAATTAATAAGTGGAGGCGTTTTACGGTAGTGAATTGTGGGAGTGTTTATTGGCCCCTTCAATTCCTTTCTTGTTCATCTTCATTTCAGATGACATGTATCTATTCACCCGAAGTGACACCAATTCTTAATCTCGAAGTTTATCAGTGTAGTTGATAACGTATGATCTTTATAAAAATAATGAAACATAGAACACTATAAGTTCAGTTTCTACTCCTTTTTCAATTACGTATATACATCAAACGGAAGTATATTAAATAATTGTTTAAGCATTTTCAGTGTAGATCAACTACGCTTTCAGTTAGTGCTGCTTTGCTCTTGTTTGAACAATTCGAATCATTACAAATGCCTTCAAATCAGTCATAGTAATATGTTCTTAAAGGTACATCCATTGTGTTGTTGGGGGTCACATATTGCAAACGTTATAAATGGCATTACTTTACCGAGAGGAAGTACCGACTGTTACCGAAAACTACCATTTTTTGATGATAGTAGACTTTTGACGATATGAAGGTAAAAGCAATGATTTCTGATCGAAAACCGGACAATGCAAAGCGCGTGGCGCGCGTCAATGAGTGAAACGTAATTTTTAAATCTTTTTTATAAGAGACAAAAAGACAAATTTGAGTTGATAGTGTTTAATAGGCCACATAACTACTGTGCATGTAAATGGGACGTGCAGCTTCGGTTTCTGCACATGCATAATGATGTTTCTGAATTTTAATTGGAAACTAGTAATTATGATATATTTTGGCGATTGGGGATAAATATGCAAGCTGAGTGAATTTATTTGTATTGTAGACAGCACATGTGTTGAGTTGGAACGTATTAAAGCCAAATAAAAGTTTATAAAACACAATGGATGCATCTTTAATTGTTTTTCCAGATCTTCAAGAAATTGTTGTAATCGCTATTGTGCCTTTTTTTTTATAGATTGAGGTTGAAGGTTGATATGTTAGAATAAAATTCTACATGTATTGCTCGATCAGTTGATTTGATAATCACTATAGTGATCCATCAATATGTTAACATGATCTTTCAAATATATGTGTACATGCTCTCTGTTATTTGAAGTTAATTACTACCAATGGTTCTTCATGTCAAGTATGTTTTGCTTTGAAGAATGAAATAATATTTTTTCAATAATTAGAATAAAAGAAGGCTATAATTTTATGAGAGTTATGAAGTTGCCGTCAACCCATTTAGAAATAAAACTATCAAATTTAAACAACCTTTATTTCCTGTCCCAATAGCCAATGGGGACTCATAATGAGTATTCTGAAAACAAGTACCGATAAAAATCGTTTGAGTCACGTTCATCGAAATCATTAGTGTAAGTAACGAGAAAATATTTATTTCAGGAATTCTTAACTCTGGCATTATTCACCGACAATCTTGGTAGTGTAACGCTGGTGTGACCGCTTTAATTTCACATACCCAGTTCCTGGTAATTTAAGACTATATCGCCAATATAGTTGAACATAACAGAGTTAATATGTTCGATACAATTCACATTAAACGTATATTCGAGTAAAAAAAAGATAGAGGCAGAGACAGAGAGACACTGAGAGAGATATAAAAAGAGACAGAGTCAGAAACGGAGAGAATAACAGAGACAGAGACAGAGACAGAGGCAGAGGCAGAGACAGAAACGGAGATATCTTGCCAGTTATATGATTTCCGTCTTGATGATTGTAGTAACTGAATGGCAACTAATTCGGTGCCAAATTATAAACTTTTGAAAGTTCTCTTGGGCACTTGAACATTTAATATGTTTCCATCATGAGGACACTTGTACTGAAAGCAAATATCAACAGATCTTATGGTAATTTTACGGTAATTAACACTACATCTTAACACACTTGTTCAGATAGTGTTAAAATATTGAGGCCGACATTCATAATAAAGTGTTAATTAAATTTATCAAACATCCCTGACATAATATAAATAATAAAATAATGAAATATCTGTGACATGATATTATGCTTGTTAACAGAAAACAATAACACTACAACTTAACACACTTGTGTGTCATTCTGCACTTCGTTGAAAAACCAGTAATATTGTCTAATTCATTAAATATACGTGAGGAATCTTATTTCATTTAATACAATTATTAATAAATGACTAAAAGACAATACTCAAAATAGAATGTTAATTAGTATACATCTCCCAGAATTTGGCATGTGCTTGTAAGTAGTTCTAAAAGTACCCATGCATAAAAATCATATGTTTAAATGTTGGTTATCATATGTTAAAGGACGAAGGTCAACTTAAAATATGCCAAATGTAAAAATCCCCAAATACAATTAAGTTTTCAATTTTGAATAAATTTTCTTGTTAAGCAACATCATAAACAAAGTTTCCCCTGTTAACAATGTATGTCGTCAACATCATCAATCAAACATTCCTGATGAAACCTTATCATACGGGAGTACTTAACCGATAGGACGGGTCTTCATCCAATCCAATCTCTATGTAAACTGTTATTGTAAGGATGCTAAGTGTGACACAATCAGCGAGGGTTATCACTAATTATGAAACTATGTCAGGGGAGTACTACACTCTGGCAGAACATATGCGTTTTGTCTTCACTCACAGTGTATACTGTTAATGTAAATATGCATGCACTACAGAGGCAATACGAAAACCGGTGCCTTTTTACTCTCAACACAGGATATATTAGGTGCTAAGGCTTCCTTATATCATTTTCATGGAGAGCTGCATTAGAGATTTATAACGAAAATGCTTATTGCAACAAATAATGTCTGCCTTTATGTTTCATCAGATAGCGAAGCATATACATGCATGTAAGTATCAACTGTAGATTCGTATCACATTGTCTGTAATGTCCAATGTGTGTAAGTGCGTGAGTGTCATCACAAAAACTTATTAATAGTATAATAAAGATATCAAAACATTCTGAGCATCGACAATTCATGTGAACATTCAAGTCTTGAGCACTGTGCAACTGAAGCGAAACCTCTAGCTGTAGCGCGTGCAACACCCAACAGTGATCTTTTCACTGTATTTAAATCAACCAAATGGGATTGCCCTATTCAGATTAGAAGATGTTATGTCTCCATCCCATTATTGCTTGACATACTAAAGACAAACACAAGTTAGTTTAAGTCCTTTAGCAAAATCATGTATAATGTATGGACAGTGTGTTAAGATTGTAAATAAAATTACTACACTTGGAGTGAAGCTTTTGGCATGGAGTGATATAAAACCTTTATGCACAGTCACAGGATGTAGCCGACGGGTCATTATACTTATACTTATATACTGTTTCAGTTTAAATTCATGGCTAACACGAATAATTGTTTTTACTTTGATACCGACTTTTCAGTGGAAATACTTTTATGAATGAATTACATAATTATAATTATCAAAATGTAATAACTCGCTAGAATTATTCAACAACTGCTTACTTGTTTATTTATGTCTTCTGGATTTCTAGACAAACAGCACCCAGTGTAGTTGTAAAATGTCGAATAATGTATGCTGAAAGATGCTTAATGACTCTTAATGATCCCATATGACATATTTTCAGAACATTTTTAATAAATGAATATCTATTTATTGTAAATAAAATACCGTTTGCAAACTATTTTATCATGCAAAAAGCATATATCATTATTTTCCAATACTCAACTGTTTGTTATATATTCAACACCAAATAAATAAAAAAAGAAATACATTTAAAAAAAACAAAAATTGAGTTGTACTTTTGGTTCAATGTATATATAAGAACGATAGGTCACTAACTTGAAAACTACGCTTCAATAGTCCAGGAATATAAACAGTACTTTCAATTTGATTCAACCAGGTTCAACTAAATACATCCACAGTGAACTCAATCATGAAGATTCTGTTCAGTATTAGTGCATTACATCATGAACTTTAAAATAGCACATGCGCCTATCAGATGTCGATTTTCTCAAAAACATCAATTTCACAAATGCTTCAAGCATTTGTTTATATAATTCACCAGATTTAATTTTTTTGTCAAAAAGATTCGAGAGTGCAGGAGGCTCATTACCCAGAGCGGTTTGGAATGAAGAATAAGACACTCCACTCCATTATCATATTAGCTTGTGGGCATTTACAGGTAACAAATAAAGCAGTTTCGGTTTAATTTCTTGTTCACCACTGAAGAATGCATTTAATCATTCCTTTGTAACTTATACTAACCGCCTGAAAGAGATAATCTTCCTTCGATAAACAAAGAAATATCATGATTTATGCTTTCCGCAGGTCATGAAAATCTAACACTTTTCACTGGCTCATGCTTCAAGCACTGTATGATATTACAGGTAACATTTAGTTAGCATGAAATGCATGTAAATAAACGTATCGAACGAACAACCTAATTTAATGAAAAATATGCTGTGGCAACCAATGGTATTTTAACACCTTAGGAAGCTTTGCTTGTAAGACCGTTCGTTTAGGGAGGCTTCATATCTGAAATATTATTAAGTGATTACGATGCATTGTAAATTAAACAAAGCTTATTTCCCAAATGTCTCTTTCAAAACAATAAATGTTGGTCACTATGAAAAATATCTGTCCTGATTGGGATTGTTGAATATTTTAGATTATTCAGATGTATCGACTGTTGAATGATTAGATGGATTGAATGTTTAATTGAAAACATAATGGAGCTAATTGTTATTCTCAGTAAAACTGTCATCTCTCAAAGGCTGAATTCAAAACAACTAAACTGAATGTGTAAGAATAATGGATTGAATAAACAAGAAACAATAGATCATGAAACTTTACAAATGTATAATGCATTCATTATTGACATGTACATGTATGGAGTAGATATCCTGACATTAACTGACAAGGATACATTGCCTGTTACTACTGGCATGCTGCATGTTTTCGAGAACACTTGTAATGAGAACAAACGAGAAGAGTTAACAATGTTGACATTGTTTGGGTTGCCCTGACCGATTTTGAATGCTACATGTACATGTATTTGTCCTTCGAGAAAAATATTCTTTTGTATTGTGTTGTTTCATCACGTAAGAAACAGCATGAGCTATGAATTACCTCAACACTATACACTAACTCTAATATAAACTAATATTGGAAAAATGATTCGGCATTATGACAGGTAGCCAATCAAGGATCAGACTCGATTGTATCAAATTTTCGAATATAAATAATGTAAATATAAAACAGTAAACGTTCACAAAAATGTATAAGATTGAGTTGCTTATTGAACATTACCTTTCAATTTTAATGTATTTAACCTGATTGTTCATATTGCAGTTTAATGTTTTAAATGTTGATTTAGCTTTTGATTCAACAAGCTGTTCTTTGCATCAACTCTTCAGACATCTGACGTGCATTGTCGAAGCTTTTCAAAGTTAGATATACTACTGGTTAGGCGACATTATAAACAAGGTTATCCTATGTCAACATACATATGTCATGGAGGTTATCAACTCAACTTCCTGGCAATCTTATGATGGAATGTGATAATGTTTCAGCCTGACAGATTGTGCTTCTGTGTAACTGTTATTGTTCATGTTTATGATACACTACAGAGGCTGCCGGGACATTGCATTCAGGATCATAGATAACTCTGAAAATAGAAGTACTGAGTGACATGTCAGCATGGGTGGAAACCTGTTCTGATTGTGCGCTGATGATGTACTAATGTGCAATATAGGGAAGTTTAAGGAACATTTATAACCGTTCATTGTTTAAAAAATATAAACATTTGTATAAATATCAATTAAAATTGAACAATTATCTATCAGAATTGAATTTTAGTGAGTTCAGAATATATATTATTTATACTGAATATTATGTTTTCTGTGAGTTGGGTCTCAGTAAAGGTCTCAAGATAATAATTGAGGGAACAGGATGTATGATTATATTAACGCAATTTGACCAGCTTTTAATGTGAAAAGTGTTTTCTTCTCCTATTTTCATCCTATACATTACAGATAACTTAAGCTAAACTAAATATCTATATCGAATGAATGTTTCCATTTAGTTATGCAGGATTAAAACATAAATAAAATAAATTGATGTTATCACTGTTTAATAAACCTACAAGAGTCTCATGGCCTTTGGCAACATTGGATTGTTGACGAGTGCTCTTTTTGCTTGGGTGACACTGCCAACAAAGGAGAATATCAGGATGTAGCGACAAGCATAACTTTGAGGACACCAGACAAATCCATTAATTAGGCCGTGTTGAATTAATTCTCCCAATTGCCTATTCTCTTTAGAATACAAACTTCATTAGTCAATCTGATTAAATAACATAATGAAGACATTATGTTCCTTAGTAATTAGATTTCGGATCATTATTCCCTGATCGTGAGTGCTTTGAGAAACAGACAGTTCTATTGTGCTTAAGTAATATATGTAGATAGAGGTAAATTGAATTAGGTTTTAGTATTTCAAAATACCTTGTCTATTTACTTTGTCAGAAGGTTAAATGAATGCTTAATAAAGAATTGTGCTATCATCATATTGTAATCAACCATACCTTTGTTCATATATTCTATTCTTCAATTTGTTTTCAACTATTTTACAATGGAATTCTCAAGTTTCATTTTACATCTCTGTGTCTTTCGAAATTAATCAGTAGACTATACTGCCTATCAATACTCAAAAATAATACTGGTCTGGAAATCCAAAGAGATTATTGTATAACATCCGCGGATTTAGAATTAGCACCTTAGAGACAGTTTTGAAAAATGTACATCTAAATCGCATGATGATTTTATTAATAATGATCCTTTGATGCAGACTGTAATAAACATATTTCTTGTTCCTTAGGATATTCTGTGTCGAGAAATAATTGACTTCAATACCTGAACACATGTCAAGTGGTCTTCTGGAATGAGGCAATAATGAAATATACCACGACCGTCTTGAGGGGACTGAAATGTAGTCAAATATAGGTCAGTATGAGGGAATGGCTAATCAGAAGATACTACCATTTTGTAAATACTACTTTACCGTCAATAAATGGAATGCTGTGTTTTAAGACAGCCCCTTTGGGCGAGAATGCTAAGGCGATTTAGCTTTCTATTTAATGTGATCTAGGTCTTCAGCATGATAGTTGGTCTTACCATAAAATTATATTCATTTCCACCAATGGCCGTCACCAATGTGTTCAACGAATGTAAGTACAGCTGTATTGCCTTACTTTAGATGTTAATACCATGAATTAATCAACAGGTTCTTGTTCAATTTAATTATGGATCTCTTCCATACTCGGCATTAACCTACATTTCAAAATATCTTGATAAGATGGTTGGTTGCATTATCATATTTAACAGTTTTGTTGGTGGCAATGTTTGAATTAATCAAGGAAATCCAGGGTATTTATGAGATTGTATGAAACGACATGTATTTGCTGCAAGGTTATTTAACCACACAGGAACAAGATCAATACGCTGTGTAGAATAATGTTATAAGACTTTGGAATGTTGGACATTATTAAATCGATATGATGTTTTTGAGGATTCCACTATTACCTTTTTCAATGTTTACTCATCTGACAGTGTTTAGAACTACTGGTGAGATTGGATCCCACAGTATACATAAGTCAGACTGATGTGAAATGTAAGCAACTAGCCAAGAGGAAGGTGTGTTAACAGCACCACAATAGCATTCTAGTGTATTTCATGTTGACTGAGACATACATACCATACAATAGAATATTTGTGTTGCCGGAAGGGCGGATATTTATTGAATGTTTTGTATTATTGAAGTGCCCCTATCACCTCTCTGTCTCTCCACTGATGTAATTTCATACATTACAAACACTCATGTTCTATTGTTTTTCATATGTAAACATAATTTCTGTAGTACAAATCTCTATTTTATCCAAAATGCCTTTAAATACCGTTTTGGAAGAAACAACCATCCAGATTTGATGTTTCACGCCTCACTCACTAATGGTCAAGGTGATTCGATATTGCTGACAGGTTAAACACGTGTACAGATTCCAAACATATAGTTACACCAAGCAATTTTATAATTGTTGGAAAACGTACCGCTCTGTAAAACTTATTTACACTTCACAGTAGAAGCCATGGCCATTCACAGAAAACGAATATTTTTTACTTTTCGAAATTGGTTGCAAGTTCACCTGCTTTATACACGTATGCCATTAATTAAATTACATTTTATCAATTAAACAATAATCAAGGTGACATCATTTACTTAATTAGATTCTATCTTATGAATTGAATCATAATCTTTTGACCAGCTGCTATAAGGCAATGTACAATTCAGTTTTCCTTTTGTTACATCACAATATTTTGTTCTATATTCAATAGAAGAGATTCTCTCTCATTGATCAGAAATACGAAATATATCCAGATATATTTTGCCGCACTACAAGACACTGGTATGGTAAACTATTTTATTCTCACCTTCTACTGCACCTGTGTGATATTAGGCATAACACCATCTTCAAGTGTGGAAACATCTGGAAGTATTTGTATTTTGACACATGTCAATTGCAAGTTCTGTGCAGGTGAATGGCCGAGAGCAATACATACAGAATCGTAGTAGTTTATAGATAGACGGACATTCAGAAGACTTAAGAAAACAAATTCACTGAAAAACACCTTCTTTACTGTGAACATACATGACGTTTCGGAATAAAAGGTTACTCATCAGTTGTTTTGCTTGAAGACACTGCTACATTTCAAAACATTTCAAAATAATTTTCAATATCGAAAAGTCTTTATGAATGACTAGTTCCTCATTTCAAGTAAATTAAGATCAACAGTTAAGTTTTTCACCATTTTAGGCAGTATAACAAATAAACCAACCATTCGATTCCTATTTTAGCATCACCAGCTTACACCGTACCTGTTATCATGACATTCTCTACTTTGATTATAAAATAAATAAATCATTATAATGATTATAATACATTTGCTCACTCTGTTAGAAACAATATGTCAGCCACATCGAAAAGGATATATTTCCTTTGCTGTCCATATTGGTAAATTACACAGCTGCTCAGTTTAGCTAATTTATTTATCTTTGAAACTAAATTTGTCTTCAGATGATCATTTAGCACTATCATGGTGGCTGATGAAAAAAACCCTCCAAATACGTACAGCAAACATACTATTGGTAACGTAAATAGGAATAGTACTAATAAATAGTGATATGTTTTTATGTCGGTCGCCTTTAACAATTAACCTCCTAGTGTTATATTACAAAGAGTAAGGAAAAGGAAGTGCGTTTTATTTATGGCATACACCATAGAATCTTAGGTAGTGGAACTGATTGGTTAAAAATAATTGAATTTGACAACAAAGTCACAAAAACTGTATTCTGATGGTTGCCTTATACATTTTGTATGTGATTCACTAACGTAATCATACATCCAGTGGCAAAATGAACGATACCATACAAAATGTAGGATATTTCAAACAACAAGCGATACATACATCTGAAAAAGAGTTACATTTGAAAGATTTGTTAGTGGTCTTCAGAAGCCAACTAAACAGGCTTTGAAATTTCAAAATATTATTCGTTCATATTTCTGAGAAACACATGTTTTCAGAAATCACCAAAAGGAGAGTCAAAAAGGACTTTTTTGATTGTTTCATCACGTCCTAATATAATGATACATCAAAAGATTTAAGTAAAAGAACGGAGCATTATACCAACACATCTTAAACTAACATAATTAAAAAAAAATAATTATTCCTTTAAGGCCAAACATTATATCCTGAAAACCCCTTTGAAACAGCAATTCCAGAACCCCATGTGTGTCTGAACAGATGTAAAATATCAAGTATCATACTCTCATGATTGATATCTCTTAACGAGATATATCATGATTACAGACATCCTAAATCACCTTTATCCAGCAGAAACATTTTGTGTATTAATAATAATAATAATAATAATACTGTGTACTTATATCGCGCTAGCCTCCATACACCAAGTGCATGCTCAAAGCGCTACAGACATTATTACCCTGGTATAAGGACCAACATCGTTCCTTTTTTCATTCTCAACTCCCTTTGGAGTATGCAAAAGTATTGTATCTTTTGCCCCTCTTAAGCTGGTAACCTATGTATTATATGCAGCGTTAGCGCGGTATAATCCCTGATAGCACAATGGATGTATTAATTTCATCAATTCCTACAACTGGAGTCAACCAAGTGTATATGTAGTAAGTAACATTAGTAAGTACTTGTATCAGCTCCTGTAATGACAAACGTCCTCTCCTTGGTTTAGAAGATCCCAAAACGACATTTTCAGAAGGCGTGTTGTTGAACAGATAATGTTTCAAAACTCTAATCCAATTCAGATGAAATCTGGAGAAGGATAAAGTAGTTTGACGGCGTTTCTGTGCAAGTGCATTGCACACGAATTCTGTGACACAAAAAGCCATTAATCAAACAGTAGGATAGAACTGTAGTATATGTGTAAACCGTCCTCCATAAAACACTTACACAAAACAATTGATTATTGAACTGTTGCGAGTCAACTGGCAGTTGTTTTTTAATATTTTATTTTATTATATTTTGTTATATTTGTTCAGCAGGAGGTGTTCTGATTCGTTTGTTAAATTCAATCAACGATTGTCAGCAACTACGATTTACATAACTGCATTCCCTGCTTTGATGTTATTCACAAACGCAATTTCCAAGTTCACCTATTCTGGAACGAGACTCTGTAGACCCTTGTTTCTCTCCTGTTGGGTTGTACTCTCTTATCATGTTGGTAGTTTAATGGTAACCTGAATACAATCCTTTATAATTTAATTAGAAAGTTTTCAGTTGAACCTTCAAATTTCTCCAAATTAGGTATCAGACGATTACACTGGTGCTGGATTGCAACAAGAGACCTGAGATCAAAGTTGGATATAAAAGTCTCCAGTCCCAGGGGGATATGCTTTATACTCTGTTGATAATTCACTTACAGGGGATAATTTGAGTGTGGAATTTTTGTTTGAAGTTTAGTTGAGCAGAACAAGTTCAAAAGAATGCATTGCCCGTGAATCTGTTACTAAAGTATTCAATGTGAATATTACCCAGAAATTTATTATTATTATTTACAACAGATTGTCAGTACAAAAAACGGTTTTCACACTCTGTGAATTTATTGATTTATTTCTTGATTTATTTATTAATGAAAACTTGTGTGCAAGGTTCGAGAAAACTTTATATCAAATAAACAAACACGACAATATTTAATCTACCAAAATACACATTTCAGCTTATGCCCTCTAAGAGCTTCACTAAACAAGAGTCATTTATGGAAGGCCAATATATGGAATAAATGTGAAATATGATTGTTTATTAACGATAACTTTGAGATTCATTAAACCATACTTCTTCAAAAGATTTTAATTCATTCCAACTGTCATTCATGTCAATTAGATAAAACCATTAAATATAAATATCTGTATCCAAAGGTAAAATGTAGTTTCCCTGCCCTTTTCATGTAAGTAAATGTGACCTTAGTAGCATTTCAACAATCATTGTTCAAAGCAATACAAAAACTCAAACTCCCAGGAACAATGTCCGTAATAATATAATACAAAGTGTCTAACATGTCGTTATTATCTATTTCACAGATGAGGTAGAAATAAACTTGAAGAAATATACAACACATTGCTAGTTGCATTGAAATGAAAACAAGAGGATTTATTTTTAAGTGATGTAGTATTGCAAAACGGTTAGACATTTGAGTTGAAACATTTGATAACAATTCGAATTGAGGAATCTCCCCTCAAGGCCCAAGTCGAGTACCATGTATTTATATTCCAGGAGGTGAGTCTTTTCACCTGTGAATGCTACAAACAATGTATACTGTTACAATGTAGCATTTACTCTATGACACGCCCTCAGACTGTGAGTGTCTTTAAAGACTTGCCCACCTGGGAAATCTTACATAGTCGTCTTACATGTCACAGCTGCCTGAGGAATAGTTCATCGTTTCATATTTTGACACCGTTCTTCAAATAGTGAATTGCTTCATTATTCATGGCAGTCATTTATTGCATATTCCGTGACGATCAAATCATAGAAAAACAAAATGAAATAGCTTTTAGAAATAATACATTTAAAACGATTGTTTTATGGTATCAATTATTTGTCAATCATAACCAGATTAAAACGTAGTTTACATTTTACATTGTAGTCAAATTGTGTTTGAGAAATGAAAGAACAAATCCCCACATCGATTCTCATGATGAGGAAAATTAAAATGAAGCAGAGAATACCATGGTATTTCTGTGTTGAATTGCCACAGTGTATGAATTGTGAAATATTACATTGACCATTTGATTAGAAAAATAATCATTTCCTACATATAAATCTAACTCGAAAGTAGTTGAAGGTCGGTTGAACACCAGAACCAGAGTAAATTGCTGTGATTAACGCCTACTGCCGAAGTAGATATTCTGAAGAAGAATTAATAAGTGGGGGCGTTTTGCGGTAGTGAATTGTGGGAGGGTTTATTGGCCCCTTCAATTCCTTTCTTGTTCATCTTCATTACTGCTGACATGTATTTATTCACCCGAAGTGACACCAATTCTTAATCTCGAAGTGGCCATCAACAGTAATGGTCAGATGAGGTGCTAGATTGGTCTTGATTATTTTGTCAATCGTTTTACCAACATCATATATACTTACTCCAGGATTCAAAATGGCAAGATGGCAAATATATGCAAGGTTCAACGTATTGGAAATGTAAATATCTAAAATAAATAAATCTCTGGCCTAGTTGTTATCCATCATGTATCAACTACATTTTATTTGTGCGATTTGTAAAACTTGTTAAAAAATGTTTGTTATAACACCCAGTTCATTTTACTGATATCTGAAAAAAATATCTTCTCACAAGAAACAGAACAAGTAAAGTTTATCAGTGTAGTTTGTAGTGTGTGCTCTTTATAAATAATACTGAGACATAGAGCACTATAAGTTAAATTTCAGACATTCAAGAACTTGCTGTAATTGCTATTGTGCCTTTTATAGTCTGAAGTATTTAAATAAATGTTTATTCTTTTAAGTGTCTACTTATACCAGTGAATATGCTAGAGTAACATTCTACATGTATTGATCGATTAGTTGATTTCTAACCACTATATTAATCCATCTATATTTTAACAGGACCTTTCAAATACATTTTGTACACGTTTTCTGAGAGGGAGAGAGAGAGGGACAGAGACAGAGACAGAGAGACAGAGACAGA
Organism: Gibbula magus; assembly: GCA_936450465.1. NCBI lineage: Eukaryota > Metazoa > Mollusca > Gastropoda > Trochida > Trochidae > Gibbula > Gibbula magus. The sequence continues at coordinate 21,864,736 of OW388289.1, read as the reverse complement.
GAATGAAATAGAGACAGAGACAGAGACAGAGACAGAGAGACACTGAGAGATATAGAAACAGAGACAGTCTCTGAGAATAACAGAGACAGAGACAGAGACAGAGACACAGACAGAGACAGCGACAATAACAGAGCAGAGACAGAAACAGAGACAGGGACAGAGACAGAAACAGAGACAGAGACTGAGAGAATAACAGAGACAGACACAAATACAGAGACAGACAGAAATACAGAGACAGACAGAAATACAGAGACAGACACAAATACAGAGACAGACACAAATACAGAGACAGACACAAATACAGATACAGAAACAGAGATGGCTTGCCAGTGATATGATTGCCGTCTTGATGATTATAGTAACTGAATAGCAACACATTCGGCGCCCAAATGAACATTTAATGGTTTGTGAGAACACTTGTACTGATAGCAGATATCAACAGGTGTTATGGTAATGGAAATGAACGAGAAACTTAACACTACAAATTAACACCCTTGGTTGGATAGTGTTATAAGATTGAGGCCGATATTCATAATAAAGTGTTATTCAAAATTACTAAACATCTCTGACATAATATAAATAAATACATAATTAAAAGATAATGAAATATATAACTTTCTTACCTCACGAGATGAGATAAACATGGTATTTGTCATGAATTGACGGATATTCTATTTATTATCCATGTAATTAAGTCCGAAAAGGGTCATTTTCACGCAGAGCGGCCGCTAGGAACAGCCCGTCACCACAGTAACACTGTGACGTCATAAGCCAATTCGCCGCGTGAGACCATTGTTTTATGACGTCAAATGATATCAGTCACCGTTCGCAGTGAAAATATAAGTTATTTTCACTGTAGCTTGATAGACAGTTTATTTCACTGATAAATCCCAGTATTTCATCGCTCGCCATATAATAAAATGAAATATCTGTGACATGATATTATGCTTGTCAACAGAAAAAATAACACTACAACTTAACACACTTGTGCCGATATTGTGTCATTCTGCACTTCGTTGAAAAACTAGTAATATTGTCTAAATAATATAATAATATACGTATAATATAATAATAATATACGTTAGGAATCTTATTTCATTTAATACAATTCTTAATAAATGATTGAAAGACAATACTCAAAATAGAATGATAATTTGTATACATCTCCCAGAATTTGGCATGTGCTTGTAAGTAGTTCTTAAAATACCCATGCATAAAAATCATACGTTTACTGATGATAAAAACCACGCTTTAAAAAGTTATGTTAAAATTACTAAACCCTTTATAAATGAAGATGTTGGTTATCATATGTTGAAGCACGAAGGTCAAATTAAAATATGCCAAATGTAAAAAAAGAGAAATACAATTAACTTTTCAATTTTGAATACATTTTCTTGTTAAGCAACATCATAAACAAAGTTTCCCCTGTTAACAAATGTCTGTCGTCAACATCATCAATCAAATATTCCTGATGAAACCACACAATACGGGAGTACTTAAGTAAGATAGAACGGGTGTTCATCCACTCCAATATCTATGTAAACTGTTATTGTAAGGATGTTAATGGAATAGATGTAGAGGGACAGGATGACATAATCAGCGAGGGTTATCACTCATGATGAAACTATGTCAGGGGAGTACTACACTCTGGCAGAACATATGTGTTTTGTCTTCACTCACAGTGTAATAAATGTAAATATGCATGTGCTACAGAGGCAATTTACTCTCAACATAGGATATATTAGGTGCTAAGGCTTCCTTATATCATTTTTATGGACAGCTGCATTAGACCTTATGGGTATGAATAATTATCTGTACTTTAATAAGGTAATCAGTAGTAATTTTAATCAATTAAATACGAAAATGCTTATTGCAACAAATAATGTCTGCCATTATGTTTCATCAGATAGCGAAGCACATACATCTAAAATAGATGTATGTAAGTATCAACTGTACGTTCTTATCATATTGTCTGTAATGTTCAATGTGTGTAAGTACGTGAACGTCATCACCAACACTTGTTAATAGTATAATAAAGATATCAAGACATTTTGAGCATCGACAAGTCTTGAGCACTATGCAACTGAAGCGAAAGCTCTGGCTGTAGCGCGTGCAACACCCAACAGTGATCTTTTCACTGTATTTATATCAACCAAATGTGATTGCCCTATTCAGATTAGAAGATGTTATGTCTCTATCCCATTATTGCTTCACATACTAAAGACAAAGTTACTTTAAGTCCTTTAGCAAAATTATGTATAATGTATGGACAGTGTGTAAATAAAATTACTACACTTGGAGTGAAGCTTTTGGCATGTAGTGATATCAAACCTTTATGCACAGTCACAGGATGTAGCCGACGGGTCATTATACTTATACTTATATACTGTTTCAGTTTAAATTCATGGCTATCAAGAATAATTGTTTTTACATTGGTACAGACTATTCAGTGGAAATACTTTTATGAATGAATTACATAATTATAAATATCAATATGTAATAACACGCTAGAAATATTAAACAACTGCTTACTTGTTTATTTATGTCTTCTGGATTTCTAGACAAACAGCACCCAGTGTAGTTGTAAAATGTCGAAAAATTTATGCTGAAAGATGCTTAAAGACTCTTAATGATCCCATATGACATATTTTCAGAACATTTTTAATAAATGAATATCTATTTATTGTAAATACCGTTTGCAAAGTATTTTATCATGCAAAAAGCATATATTATTATTTTTCAATACTCAACTGTTTGTTATATATTCACGGCAAATAAAAACAAATATAAATACATTTAGAAAAAATTTAGTTGTACTTTTGGTTCAATGTATAAGAACGATAAGTCACTAACTTGAAAACTCAATCAATAATCAAGGAAACTAAACAGTACTTTCAATTTGATTCAACCAGGTTCAACTAAATACATACACAGTGAACTCAATCATGCAGATTCTGTTCCGTATTAGTGCATTACATCAAGAACTTGAAAATAGCACCTGCGCCTGTCAGATGCCGATTTTCTCAAAAACATCAATTTCACAAATGCTTCAAGCATTTGTTTATATAATCCACCAGATTTCCTTTTTTCTTTAAAAGATTCGAGAGTGCAGGAGGCTGATTATCTAGAACAAAGAAAGCAGTTTCGGTTTAATTTCTTGTTTCACCACTGAAGAAATGCATTTAATCATTCGTTTGTAACTTATACTAACCGTTTGAAATATATAATATTCCTTCCATAAACAAAGAACTCTCATGATGTATGCTTTCCGCAGGTCACGAAGATCTAACTCTTTTTACTGGCTCATGTTTCAAGCACTGTATGCTATTACAGGTAACATTTAGTTAGCATGAAATGCATGTAAATAAATGTATCGAATGAAACACCTAATTTAATAAAGATAAGCTGTGGGAACCGATGGTATTTTAACACAGTGGGAAGCTTTGCTTGTAAGACCGTTCGTTTAGGGAGGCTTCATATCTGAAATATTATTAAGTGATTATGATGCATTGTAAATTAAACAAAGTTTATTTCCCAACTGTTTCTTATTAATTTCTCAATAAATGTTGGTCACTATAAAAAATATCTGTCCTGATTGGGATTGTTGAATATTTAAGATTATTCAGATGTATCGACTGGTGAATGATTTGATAGATTAAGTGTTTAATGGAACGTGTAATGGAACTAAAGGGCTAACATTGTTATTCTCAGTACAACTGTCATCTCTCGTATGCTAAATTCAATACAACTAAACTAAATGTGTGAGAATCATGAAATAAACAATAGTTCACGAAACTTAACAAATGTATAATGCATTCATTATTGACATGTACATGTGTGGAGTAGATATCCTGACATTATCTTTTAAAGACAAGGATACATTGCCTGTTTGCTACTGGCATGCTGCATGTTTTCGAGAACACTTGTACTGATAGTTGATCTCTAATGAGAACAAACGAGAAGAGTTAACAATGTTGACATTGTTTGGGTTGCCCTGACCGATTTTGAATGCTACATGAATTTGTCCTTCGAGAAAACTATTCTTTTGTCTTGTATTGTTACATCACGTAGAAGCAGCATGAACCATGAATTACCTCAACACTATACAATAACTCTAAAATTATGTTATGCTCTAATATTGGAAAACTGATTCGGCATTATGACAGGCAGCCAATCAATGATCAGGCTCGATTGTATCAAATTATCGAATTTATATAATTGTAAATATAAAACAGTTAACTTTCACAAACATTAATAAGATTGAGTCGCTTATTGAACATTCCCTTTCAATTTCAATGTATTTAACCTGAATGTTCATAGTGCAGTTTGATGTGTTTATGATGTTGACAACATCAACAATCTGTTCTTTGCATCAACTCTTCAGACATCTGATGTGCTTTTCCACATTAGATATACTACTGGTTAAGCAACATCATAAACAAGGTTATCCCATGTCAACATACCTTTGTCATGAAGGTTATCAACTCAACCTCCTGGCCATCTTTTGATGGAAGGTGCTCATGTTTCAGCCTGACAGATTGTGCTTCTGTGTAAACTGTTATTGTTCATGTTTATGCTACACTACAGAGGATGCCGGGACATTGCATTCAGGAACATAGATAACTCTGAAAATAGAAGTACTGAGTGAAATGTCAGCATTAACTGAAGCTTGTTCTGATTTTGTCATATCCATTGTCTGCTGATGCTGCACTAACGTGCAGTTAAGGGAAGTTTAAGGAACATTTATAACCGTTCATGGTTTAAAAAATAACACTCGTATAAACATCATTAATCACAACAATTATTTTGTTGGGTCTCAGTTAAGGTCTCAAGATAATAACTGAGGGAACACGATGTATGATTATATTAACGCAATTTCACCAGTTTTTAATGTGAAAAGTGTTTTCTTCTCCTATGTTCATCCTATACATTATAGATAACTTAAACTTAACTAAATTTCCATATCGAATGAATGTTCCATTCAGTTATGTAGGATTAATACATCAACAAAATAATTAGCGACATTGGATTGTTGACGAGTGCCATCCAGCTATTTTTGCTTGAGTGACAACTGCTGACAAAGGAGAATATTAGGATGTACTGGAAGATCAAGAGCGAACATAAAACACAAGTACAACTTTTAGGACACAACGCCATTAATTAGGCTGTGTTGAATGAATCTCTCCCCATTGCCTATTCTCTTTGAAATACAAAATTCATTAGTCAATCTGATTAAATGACATAATGAAGAAATTATGTTGCTTAGTAATTAGATTTCAGATCATTATTCCATGATCGAGAGTGCTTTGAGAAACAGGCAGTTCTATTGTGCTTAAGTAATATATGTAGACAGAGGTAAATTGAATTAGGTTCGAGTACTGCAAAATACCTTGTCTATTCAATTGGTCAGAAGGTTAATTGAATGCTTAAATGAATTAATAGAGATCCTTGCTATCAGTATATTGTAATCAACCATACCTTTGTTCATACATTCTATTAATCAATTTGTTTTCAATTATTTTAACAATGAAATTCTTTCATTTCACATCTCTGTGTCTTTCGTATATATATACTTACGCTGATGTATATTTAAAGGGTTTTCAGAAATAAACATCTACCTGTATGCTGATCATATTCAGTTTAATATTCAATATTCAGTAGAATATACTGCCTCAATACTGAAAAATAATGCGGGTCTGGAAATCTGAGTAGAATCCAAAGAGGTTGCTGTATAACATCCACGGAAGTAGATTTAAGGCCTTAAGAGAAAATTTTGAAAATGTACATCTGATAAGCTTGATGATTTTATAAAAAATCCTTTGATGCAGACATAAGTTTAATACGAGAGAGTGTTATATTCTCAGACATTCTACTTTTATGATTATAACGCTTAACATGTCAATGTTGTATGACGGGGCTGTTGAACCAGGACGATCTGATCCTCATTTGAAATACATGGTTGTAGATACATTTAAGGGTTTTATAAACTACGTCTGATTCTCTTGTAGACTCTCATCATAGACACAAAGAGCAAACTTCAATACCTGAACACTTCATTAATGTTCCTTGAATATGTTAAGTGGTGTTCTGCATTTAGGCAACACTGAAATATTCGACGAATGTCTTGACGGGACTGAAATATAGTCATGTAGGTCAGTATGATCAGGGAATGGCTAATCAGAAAATATTACCATATTGTAAATACTACTTTACCGTCAATAAATGGAATTCTGTGTCTTAAGACAGCCCCTTTTTGGAAGAATGCTAAGGTGATTTATCTTTCTACTTAATCTGATCTAGATCGTCAGCATTATAGTTTGTCTGACCATAAAAATTATGTTCATTTCCATCATTGACTTCAATGTGTTCAACGAATGTAAGTACAGCTGTATTACCTTACTTTAGATGTTGATACCATGAATTAATCAACAGGTTCTTGTCCAATTAATTATGTGTCTCTTCCATACTCAGCATTAACCTACATTTCAGAGTCTCATGATTAGATGGTTGGTTGAATAATCAGATTTAACAGTTGTGCCGGAGGCAATGTTTGAATAAATCAAGGAGATCGAGGGTGTTTATGATATTGTATGAAACTAAATGTCTTTGGTGCAAGGTTATTAAACCACACAGGAACATGACCAATACGCTGCGTAGAATAATATTCTAAGACTTTGGAATGTTGAACATTATTAAATCGATATGATGTTTTTGAGGATTCCACTATTACCTTCTTCAATGTTTACTCATCTGACAGTGTTTAGAACTACTGGTGAGATTGGATCCAACAGTATACAGACGCCAGACTGAAATGTAAGCCAGAAATGTAAGAAACTAGTCAAGAAGAAGCACCACAATAGCATCTAGTGTATTTTATGTTTGTACAATCACTTTGACTGAGACATAGGTACTATACAATAGAATAAGTGTGTTGCTGGAAGGGCGGATATTTATTGAACGTTTTGTATTAGTGAAAGTGTGCTAACTGCGCCTATTATCTTTCTGTCTCTCCACTGATGTGACATGTCATTTCATACATTACAAATAATTGTGTTCTATTATTATATTTTATTTGTAAATATAGTACAAACATCTATTTTATCCAATATAGGGACTCACCAAATATAATTGATGAACGTAATAAACTAAGATTTTTAGCAGGTAACTCCATTAGAAACAATATAGGTACAATTATCAAAATGTCCCTGTTTTCTTCTATTTCCATTTTTTAATGGTCTGAGTTATCTGCAGTTGATACATGTATTTGTCAGAGCCTTTGTATGGCATTCGACCTTGCATAAAAGACCATAACAGCAAATTATATACCTTTTTTTTGTCAGTAGGATAATTCAAATATTCTGTGCTGTTATGGTTCAGGTGACAAACGTGTATGTATGTTTTCACCCTAATTTTACCCTTATCTGGAACATGTTATCCAACTAAAACATAACTTATAAGTCGAAAAGACTATACATTTTCTAAAGTACCTCAATCATGTATAAAAAGGTATTAATATACAAATAATCAAGTTCTACAGAGGAAGAATATTGTCTGTATTGATCAATATACGTTTATGAGCAAAGGGGTTGCGTCTTTCACATAATTGATAAACAAAATTGATAACATGGACACTAACTAAAAGAAACACACTTGTATTTAGTTCAAAATATTTGTTAACATTTGTCCATCACCAAACTGAAAACAAATCACACTGGTCTTTAAATCAGCTTAAAACATTGAAAAGGAATAATGTTCCAGCCATTAGCCAAGTTTTTTTGTAACTCTTTCTACAGAGTCATCAATGGGTATCTGTAAAATGCCATAAAAACAACGAAACACTTAAAGAAATCATTCAATTAGCAGACTGTTGAAACTCAAGTATCTTTTTCTGGAAGTTCCACACATTAAAACTAATGGCGAGAATCCCAAAACCATCAAAAACATCATTTGTAAATTGATCCCAAAGGGGTAATAGTTTTTCATAATCTTGGTAGATTATTTTGACTGTACTTTTCACTGCTTTCAATGTTTTATTGGAACATGTGAACCCTTACTCAAGTGAATTTATTGCCAATATTATCTTAATAACGCACGCAACATTACTATGTCGACGATATCCATTGACCAAGAGTAATTTACTTGCCTGATATCCAATAAACTATCAAACATTTTGTAGAGATGTTTTTACTTATTACTTTTACTTTATGTTGCTATATTAGAGACAAGAAGAAAATGAAGACTTTAAAATCAAGCTTTTTATTTTCACACAGCAACATGTTGGCATGTGTTTGATAAGGATTTAAACCGAAATGACGTTTTTGTGATGTTTTGTGAGGTTCATTAGCAATGAACCATTTTTTATGTAACTTCGAGAATGCCTCTCAAACCGTTCAGGAATTGAGATTAAAAACCGTTTTGGAACAACCATGCAGATATGATATTTCATGCCTCACTCACTAGTGGCTTATTTGATCGACTGTAAACTAGTGTTCAATGTGATTCGATATTGCTGACTAGTTACACATGTACATTATTTCAGGAAAATGTCATTATTGACTGACTAACAACAGTTATTAATCATAGATACATTCCAAATTGTTACAGATTCCAAACATGTAGTTACACTAAGTACTGTTATAATTGTTGGAAAACGTATGACTTATTTACACTTTTCAGCAGAAGCCATTCACAGACATTTCGAAATTGGTTGCATGTTCAGCTGCTTTAATTAATTAAACAGAAATCAAGGTGACATCATTTACTTAATTAGACTCTATCTTATGAATTGAATCATAACCTTTTGATCAGTTGCCATAAGGAAATGCACAATTCAGTTTTCCTTTCACTACATTATAATGTTTTGTTCTATATTCAATAGGACTGATTCTGTCCCATCTCATTGATCGGAAATATGAAAGCTATCCAGATATATTTTGATGCACTACAAGACACTGGTACGATTCTCACCTTCTACTGCACCTGCATGTTATTAGGCATCAAACCATCTTCAAGTGTGGAAACATCTGGAAGTATTTGTAATTTGACACATATCTGTGCAGGTGAATGGCAATACATACAGAATCGTAGTAGTTTATAGATAGAAGGACATTCAGAAGACTTAACAAAACAAGATTCACTGAAAAACACCTTCTTTATTGTGAACATACATGACGTTTCGGAATATATGGCTACTCATCACTTGTTTTGCGTGAAGACACTGCTACATTTCAAAACATTCAAAATGATGTTCAATATGTAAATGTCTTCATGGATGACTAGTTCCTTATTTCAAGTAAAAAAAGATCAATAGTTAAGTTTTTCACCATGTTAGGCAGTATAACAAAATAAACCAACCATTCGATTCCTATTTTAGAATCACCAGCTTACACCTGTTATCATGACATTCTCAACTTTTATTATAAAATAAATAAATAAATACAATGATAATAATATATTTGCTCACTCTGTAAGAAACAACATGTCAGCCACATCGAAATGGATATATTTCCTTTGCTGTCCATATTGGTAAATTACACTACTGCTCAGTTTACCCAATTTATTTATCTTTGAAACTATCATGGTGGCTGTTGAAAAAAAACCACTTCACATACGCACAACAAACATACGTTTATCTTAAAGTAAGCTATTGATAACGTGAATAGGAATAGTACGATATTTTCTTATGTCGGTCTCATATAACAATAAACCTCCTGGTGTTATATTACAAAGAGCAAGGAAAAGGAAGTGCGATTTATTTAAAAGCATAATGTCCCCTTTAACATGGGGCCTATGAGGAAAAAAATATTTAAGCAAAATATGAAAGAGGGTATCACAAATGGTAAATTTAACCTAATTTTACTAATGGATTGTGCACCAATAAAGCGATTACAATGGATTTAAAAAACCCGCTGCTGGCCAGGGGAAATTCCATGTCGGCATAATCTAGGTCACATACACTACAGAAATGACTTGGTTTCCGGATCACTGAAACTAACAAGATACGTCATGGAAACCAACATTTCCAGTTGGTATCCAGACGGTTTCTTATGGTTTCAACTTGGTTTCCGTGAAAACTGAAACTCGATTTTGCCCCAGATCCGGATGGTATCCATCACCGTTCTTTACACACACCTCCATGTAGGATCCAGTTGGTTTCCGTGATCTGAGTTTATTGTAGGTTTCAACCTGGTTTCCGTATTCAGGTTTACTGTAGGTTTCAACTTGGTTTCCGTGTTTGATAGTTTCAACTTGGTTTCCATGAAAACTGAAACTCAGTTTTGCCCCAGATCCGGATGGTATCCATCACCGTTCTTTACACACACCTCCAACTAGGATCCAGTTGGTTTCCGTGATATTAATTTAATGTGGCCTTTTTCCATATGTAGGTTTATTGTAAGTTTCCACTTGGTTTCAGTAATTTGTTAGTTTACTGTAGGTTTCCATTTGGTTTCAGTGTGTTTAAGTTTATTGTAGGTTTCAACCTGGTTTCCGTGTAGTGTATTGTTAGTTTCAACTTGGTTTCCGTGTAGTTTCTTAGTTTCAACTAGGTTTCCGTATAGTTTATTCTTAGTTTCAACCTGGTTTCCGTGTAGTGTATTGTTAGTTTCAACCTGGTTTCCATGTACGGAAACCTAGCTAACTTGGTTTCAACTAAGTTTCCGTGTAGTTTATTCTTAGTTTCAACTAGGTTTCCGTGTAGTTTCTTAGTTTTGGAGAACGGAAACCAGGTTGAAACTAACAATAAACTACATGGAAACCTAGTTGAAACTAATAAACTACATGGAAACCAAGTTGAACCTAAAAATACACTACTTCTTTCAACTTGGTTTCCATTTAGTTTATTGTTAGTTTCAACCTGGTATCCGTGTAGTTTATTGTTAGTTTCCTACTTCCCAAAATATATTATTAAAAAACCACAAGACATAACAGAATACATCAAATACATTCATCAATAGTTTATTTGTAGATAAATAGGTAAAATAAATAAAAACACCATCTTTCAAAATGCTTAAATATAAATAAATTATGCCAAGAACATAAAAAATGTGTACAGCTTGTAATCAATGCAGCCTTTAAGGAAGGTTGAGAACAGTTTATAACTCAATACATTGGAGAAAACAAGAAAATATAAAACTATTATATTTCTGTTTCTTGTTTTTCTTTAAAAAGTGTTCTTATCAAAGTTGATTTCGAAGTGCCTGATATATAAATAGTCCTAAAAGAGATCAGACAATCATTCGGAAAATTTACACATTCTGTTTTATATGCCTAATGTGTTAGGCCAAATAGTTTCTGTGACTTGAGCTTAAAAGTTTCAATTAAAGTATAATTAACAAAGCAATTTAATTGTTCAAATGATCCATTAAAGGATGACATAGATGAAATAGAGGGATTGGCTCTGTAGCTCATCAGCAATTTGCTTTGTTTGATGTAAAATACTAAATAAATAGTTTTTCATAAGAAGTTCCTTAACACTGATGAAAAAATAACAAATTAACAACATTGAGCAGTGTCAGTACAAAATCTCCAAGATGACTAAACACTAAATATGAAGAACATTAATAAAATCACAATTATTTTCAAATTTGCTAACCCAGCATCTCCACTTATCAGAAAGCAAAGCAAATATTGCTGTTCAACTACTGTAATAGTGAACCATTTCACCCTTCCTATTGGCTTGTTTTTCGTGTAATTTCTCAATGAATATTAAATTCCCATTTAGTTATTACAGTTTGCAATATTTTGATACCATATTGAGCATGATGCATGGTATGAATTAGTTTTCATCACTTAAAGCATTATATTAGCCTTGATTCTTTTGTTCTTCTTGACATTCACTCTGTGGCCTTTCCACTCAGTTTTCTTCTTAGGTCGCCTCTCTTGTTGGTCCAGACCCGCCAAGCCTCTGAAAGGAGCAATACAATCATGTGAAGTAAACAAATTTGAATCTTCATGCTCTATCCATTTATCTTCCCTGATGAATATCAGGGGTTTTGCCAAATGTCAATACAAAGAACCCAGTTATGACAGATTGCAAGATTTTTATAAAATTTAATTGCAAGTCATTTCAGAAGTTGTCAAGTTGAGAATTTATGGATGCTTATTACAATGAGATTCAACATTTAACACCTAACATTGCTATCAATCAAATTGCATGATTTTATTTATTTCTAACTTGTTATTCTAATATGTTACATAATTTTCTGCTAGAACAATATCAACATTTCAATTAATAAATTCGTATATGAAGTCAGTTGCAAGAACTATTACAAGGATAATTCTAAATTTCTTAATAGATGTACTCTTAATGCATGAAAAAACGCTTTCACTGTCTATAGTTTTGTTAACTATATATATCCAAAATCATTTGATACAGAAAAAGGATTAAGTCAATCTTTTGTTTGCAACGTGTAAATCATTATTCTTACCTTCACATATTCCCACTGACCAGCCCTAATCTGCAAACAATCTCCTCGTCGTCTCTCTAACCAACATCTTCATTCCTTCTTCATCCTCTCCCTTGCTGCATAACAAGTAAAAACCAACATGCAATTACATTGTTATGCAAACAGTTATAACCATGTGCAATTGTTCTGCAGGTTAAATATATCATGTTGTCCAAATATCTTTTCACTATTTCAGACATATCCACCGGTCAGAAATAATAGTTGGAATAAATTATGCGATACATTTTTATGAAAAACTTTAAATGCATTTTAAGTGGATTTCTTACAACATGATTTGCGAGGGTCAATGTGAATGAAATGTTCCACTTATAATATTTATGATTTATATTAGATGAAATTATGCCAACCAACTTTAAGTTATGGTAAGGAAATACACAATAATTTAACCCAACATAACATATATAGCATTATATCAGATATGCAAATTTCTAATCTTGATATTTCGAACCATATTTCATGTAGTCACATGGAGGTATATTAGAAAACACTATGTACATATGTGAAACCAACATGACACCAGCGAGCTTATTGTGAATATCATAATAAGCATATATAACATAATAGACCCTTTTATATGTTTTGTAAGTTGTGACCTAAGCATAATAGAAAACATTATATTAAAAAGGCGTAATATTACAAGTTTCTGTTTGATCAGGAAGTAATGAAATGATAATATATGGGTTCCATGATATTATATTTTCAAGCCATAACTGACAAGTTTTATATTTACAAATTAAAATGACCCTCATTTTAGTCACAAATAGTGTTCTGTTTAACATTTTTAAGGATTTCTTATATTCAACCAGAAGTAAAAAAAACTATCATTTAGTTTACTGATCATTCAATGTGCACAACACATACCTGTTGCAGGTCAAAACCAGGGAGTTATCAGTCGCCTTCTTCAGTTGTTCCACAGCTCCTCTAACAGAACGCTATAAATAGAAAGCATATATCACACATTCACTATGTTTCTAAAAGAAAATCTATTTTGATAACAAAATCTTAATATAACATTTAGTCATCTGTTTTCAAGCATCATGTGTTTTCCATCAGTCATTTTGATTCTCACTTAACAAGATATTATGTCACCTGGCATGATATCATATTCAACTGGCTACAGATAATAATAGAAACTTGGAAATTTGATAAAAGTATGGCTAATGCATATTTATGTTAATAATTGAAGGAAATTTAGTAATGCCAAAAATAATAAACGCTTATCATTTAGCAAAACATTTTGGGCAAGTAAAGTTAGGCCTAGGACTTGTGGTATTTAGGAGAATTTCAAGGATAACGTGACTAAAAGATATTATTGTTATCTCCCTTGTCAGCTTTCGAAAATTTCTATCGTCATTGTGTCTACTGAAATCATTTCCATTTAATAACACATATTTTGTTGGCCAACTAACATAAATATATTATATAAGATGCAAGAGAATAAAACTGTAGGCCTACCTGGCATTGTTGCGGCACGTCTAACTTCACACGCTGTGATCGACGACTGTTTTCTTCTTCAAGTTCTCGCACCCGAATCTTCAGGACCTTCTACTTCTGCTGCCATTTTCTCGATGCATACGCTCGTAGGACATTATGCTTGTTTTTTTAATACCATACCGTGTTAAAGTAAAAACAGTCTAAACGGTTCGCTTTCAAAACAACTTCTCAACAAAATGGCGGCGGGAAAGGCATTGTGGGTACAGGAGGGCCACTGTGGGTACCGACACAAATACCTAATCTTGTTGATAGACAAACTACAGTCTCTTTATTGAGACTAGTTTCTTTGTGATTTCAAATAAAATTATGACAAGGACCACTTTCAGTTACAACGGCATTGCTTTTATAAAATCTAATGACTTCGCGTGTCCGGGGATTACCGAGTGATTGCTTCCGGTTTCGCCTGTCAACACACGATGGCGGTAAGAGGGGTAAGTGGTATTGTTTATACAGTTGTTTAATTTTAACAATAAGGGTCTGCATGTTACCACAAGGTTCTAAAGTGGAAGCCGATAGACAAATGACTTGACACTGATTACTCGTAGATTGGGTGAACTCAGTGTCATGACAGATTAACTAACTCCAACAATAACTGCTTTGATTTCGAAACATTTCTCACTCCACACATTGTCAAGTACAGTACAAGTGGTTCATTCGATATCGTTTAATTGTGGTTATTGAGAATTATATCATGTAAGTATACGATTCAAGTACTTCAAATGATTCCCTTAAAATGTGTAACTAGTACTTACTCAATCCCACCGGCACCAGTGACTGCCAATGTTAATATATCTAAACTTTCCTGAAAAAATATTATTTTTTATTGACATGACAGTAAATTAAAAGAATAAAAACTAATTCCCTCTAATTTTGGCAAAATATATATTTGCAAACTAAGCAACATTAATCATACATTTATTTACTCTTTTCATAAAATATTCGATAGGACATGCTCTCTGTAATCATTAGATAACAGTGAAAATTTTAAATCATTGGCTTAAGAAATAACCTGATTCATAAATATACTTATTTTTATCGCTTTATTTCCTTTTGATCTGGATGCAACATTTTCAAAGACAAAAATGTGTTATAATAAAATGAATAATTTTTTAAATATATAGATTGTGACAATATGACCAGAATGAGATGAAGCTATAATATCTACATTGCGAAAATGCATTTGATTTATATAGAAAATAGCTGTTTTATAGTTTGGGTTTTAGCCCTGTTAAAGTGGGTAGCTTGTTTGTAGTTTTCTGGAATATATGTATTCTCTTGTTAACATGAAAAGTAAATTCAAAACATTAATCCTTCTTTTATCAAATCCACGGATAACGATTTCCGGTGTAACTATTAAACTTAATGTGTTATTTCTATTTCACAATTACCCATTGTCTTCGTACAACTTGTTGTAATTATAATTTGTATTAATGTTGTGTACCTTATTTGCAGAGTGAACAGTATTTATTGCAGCCACTAGTACTGTGATCAGTATTGTCTCAAAGAAAGCATCCTACAACCACAAGAGGAGATTTGGCAACTGTGATAAGTTTACTTATAATAATATATATATATATATGCCATGTAATTATGTTAAACCTCCCTTGCTTATATATATATATTGAATTTCCAAAAGTGTTTTGATGAAAAGTGTATTGATTGATCTATATAGCACTTAGAGAGAGAGAGAGAGAGAGAGAGAGAGAGAGAGAGAGAGAGAGAGAGAGAGAGAGAGAGAGAGAGAGAGAGAGAGAGAGAGAGAGAGAGAGAGTTTATTTAAGTGTCACGTACTTTTACAATATAATGCAATACAAATATACATAAAGTATTAAAAAGCACCCGGCCATATGGCCTATGAGACACTAAAATCATTTCATATGACATTAATAGCATAAAATCAAGGAATAATCTAAAACAGATAATTACATACACTTAGCAATAGTCAGCTGCAGAAAGATGCTGGGCTGATCTCAATAGCTTGCAATATCTGTCAATATGTGTGTGAACATTTGTTAAGTGAAAGAAAACATTTTATGTGAATATATTTTGTATGGATTTGGCATGATATTTGATTATCAATATTATAATTGACAATAAGACATTCTATAATTAAATTATTTTTTAATATATTCAATAATTTTAATGTGTCAGATTATATTAAGCTCATTTGTGTGAGAGTGTATAAGCTTAAGTGGATTTTCGTAATATAGTTGGCTGCTTCCGAAGGATTGGAAAGAAATTTTCCAATTTAGTATAGTTATTACTGTTAGGTATATTAAATTTGATTGTAATATATTAAGGCATGATATTGTAACCAGAATATGTGTCTTGCAGGTATCAGATCTAGTGTTCTGCCAACAGTGTGACTAGTACGTTAGTCGTTGGACAAGATCCAGACAAGAGGAATGTTGTACACTGGGAATACAATGTATTCTTTCCTTTATGAATTTAATATTTCTTCAAATTATAATTATCTTTCCATGTTATTATTGTTGGACAGTGCCCATTTGTGTGGAAGATGAATAAAGAAAAATGTAAAGAATTAAAATGTGTTTTTTCTTTATTTCCAATCAGTTTGAATATCCGCGTGAAATTCAACCATATATGTGATACTCCACAATTCTAAGTTAATTGAATGTAAAAATATAAACGTTATATTCATGACACGAATATCACTGGTATTAATATGACTTTGTTTCTTGTTGGTTTCCATTTATGGATATGTGAATACATGAATCTATAATGATTCAAGTAGAAAACCATGTTACTCAGTTTCAGTGAACGGATACCAAGTGGATACCAGATATTCAACTTTATATTCGCATTGAAACTAAACCCTCTCTAACTTCTAATAACTTAGGTCAAAATAAGAAATGGAGTATGGAAGTACGACAAATCAAAGAATCCAAAATGGATTCTAGTTGGAAACCAAGTTACTTAGTTTCAGTGAATTGATACCAAGTGGATACTCAAATACCCAGTTTCATGTTGGTTTCCAGGTTTCAGGAAACCAAGTAATTTCTAACGTTATAGTTTCATGTTGATATCAATTCAATGAAACCATAAACTATAAATTCCAGAACTGGAAACCAAGTGGATACCATCGTTCATATTTTCTTGTTGGTTTCCGTGTATGGAAATCGACAAATCAATGAATCCAAAATGGATTCTAGTTGGAAACCAAGTTACTTAGTTTCAGTGAACGGAAACCAAGTGGATATTCGAATTACCCAGTTTCATGTTGGTTTCCAGGTTTCTGGAAACCAAGTCATTTCTGTAGTGATAGCACTGCGCATGCCCGACCTCGGGTGATTCCCATCTCAACTGGAAACACGATTCCCATCCCAACACGGAAATATATCCGTGTTGGGTTGCGCACAATGACAACATAAACAATATGGCAGCTTCTGGCCGTGTTTGTTTGCGGTCTCAATTTACGAGATGGAACAGTCTGAGGGAGACGATGGGCCTGAACAGCCACGAGAGCTTGGCAAAACGACTTTTAGACGCATGGTAAGAAATCACATTAATAGTCGTGAACTAAATTTACCTAGACACAGGTTTAACGGAGATTGTCAATGTCACGTCGAGCATTTCATTTGTCGTCTGCCAGTTTTGACAGCCATGCACAGACTGAATCGTTTGTGAACGTACCTCTAGTATTGCTCTGTTTATTTTAGTTTAGGCCGTTTGGGTTCTGATAAGAAAGGTAAATTGTTATATTATGATCGGACTAGGCTACTTCTTGTCTGATACAGTCGTGCGTGTCGGGTAAATATACGCACTGCCAAAAATACAACAAAAGTAAATGTATTGACTTCATATAAAAAATGTTATGTCAACGTATTACATTCAATGATTGATTTAAACATATTTTATTCAATAAAGAAAGGGATTAGGAACAAGTTATCCAACTTAGGTAACCTTCTCAATGATTGTTTGTAGCAGGTGAAAGATTTTAGAATGAGATGTTTATTAAATAAAATAGTGCCAAATTACTGAAAATTTGCATTGCAGGACTAAAATCACATAATTAATGTTCACCTACACATTTAATAATGTCATAAATGTTTTAATTTAAGGTTCGAATCCTCTCACATGCATGAAGTTACCTGTGATATGAGTGGTGACAACACAGAGGATGAGTAAGTACTGATTATTTTAATCAACAGTATTGTAGTAAGGTTAGTCCAGCATAAAAAAAAGCCTATTTCATGTACCAAGAATAGATCGACTACCGTACATACATGTAATCCTCAATAATTAAATGCCTTGACTTGCTTATGAGTTTAACAAGTATAGGGCCATTTATATGCCATTGATTACATCTCATCAGGAATAGATGTAGAGTTTACTAGAAAATCGGATTTACCCTTATATCAAATTAATGTAGGCCTAATCACCATAAATTAAGAGATGATTCCTATTGTGAAAAATATATATTCAAATTAAAAGATGTTAATTGTGATTTGTCTTTATATTGTTTGGTTAATTGTCTTGTATGTGTAAGCAGATTTAAAATTGATGATTTTCATGAAAATCTGTCACAATAGATGGCTATCAGTCGGAATTGACAGCAGAGGGGGAGCATCACAACTGTCTACATTGCCGAATCAGGAATCCCAGTCTGTGATTTCTTTTGATGGCAGTGCTACATCAACTCTGTGGTGAGATTGACAATTATTGACATGAAAAAGTGACTAATTATTTAATTTTAAATGTAGTGATTACAATCATATATTATCTCTACATTGTGGAGTACTCATTACATTTATTGATAAAATAATAAAAAACTGTTAAAATAATTAAATATCATTAGGTAAGGTGAGTTGTGGTTTAACGCCGCTTTCAAGAGTATTTCACTTATATCGCGGCTGCTAGTATGATAGCAGGGAGAAAGCCCGCAACGCCATGTGGCTATGCATTGCGGTGAAACCTGCGAGCAGCGGCTGGAACTAGCGAACCATGGGTGGTACTACGCTGAAATTCAGTGTAGCATTGCACCCAAACATGACTGCATGTAGAACAGTTCTCTACTGCAGACAAAGTTGCCGTGCCCCTGGCGAGATTTAAATATCATTAGCTCATCAGGTTTATGATTTCAACATCACCCCCAACGCTGAGATTTTGTTGGGAGGCTCTTTGCACTTGGATCAAAGTACAATTTGTCCTGACCCCATCGCTCTATATTTACTTTTTAAAAGGAATCAAAAACAATGGAATTGGGAATGCTGAAATCTTGTGTAAACATACATGTATACCTTTTCCAACAGTTATCATTGCATAATAGCTATAGCTGACTCACTGAGTCTTCAACTTTAGATAAGCAAACATTCAATCCCTGATGAGCATTATTTTTTAAAGATTATATAATACCCTTTCTAGTAGAATTGGGTGGAAAAGTAGATGATATAATAGTTACTAGGTTTGGTATGCCATATGTTACAGTGTGGATGAGGATGATGATGATGAGTACATGCCCAGTGAAGAGGATGAGGAAGAGGATGACACCTCATCATCATATGACAGCATTGATTCTCAAGAGATTTCTCCAGAGGATTTGTACGTTAAAAATCCCGCTGACAAGTTTATACATACTGTAGATGCAAGAAAATATAACTCATAAAATTGCTAGCAGATGTATATTTGATGTTTTCTGTATCATGTATATCTTCGATAATAGAATGCTTAATTTCTCTTACAATTTAAAGGTTCAATTAAAGGTATTAAGAATATATTTCTTAAAACTCGTATAGCATAGGATAAATCAGGATGCATATTTATGTGTTGAACCCATAATGTAATGATAGGAATTATTCAAATATAAACTAATTATCTTTATGAATTTATCAGGGCCATTCATAATGCGGATGACATACCCATCGCTGACATCTCTGATCAGGTTTACGGTGCAGAAATGGATGACCGAGAGGACCTAGGACCGACTCCTTCTATTCGGCGAGACATGCCTCCTCAACAAGCTGTAGACGACCCCAAAAGTGTTGTTTTTGAGTCCTGCATTTTAGACTTGGCTAGTTTTGTTACTTCCTATCTAGGGAAGTGCACTTCTTGTCATTCTGACTTGCAAGCTCATACACACTATGTTGGATCAGCAATGTATCTCAAGTGGGTAAGGAAATATATATGTACAGGCCTTTTGTCACAGTCACTTAAAGGTACATCCATTGTGTTGTTTGGGGTCACATATGCCTAACTTTATAAATTGTGTTATGTTATCGGGAATAACTGACTGTTGCTGAAAATTGCCATTTTGATCTTAGTCGACTTAGTATATTGACGATATGAAGGTAAAAGTAGTGATTTCTGATCGAAAACCGGACAATGCACCACGTGTGGCGCGCGCCAAAGAGTCAAACGTAATTTTGGAATCTTATTTATAACAGACAAACTGATAAATTTGGGTTGATCATGTTTTATAGGTAATATAACTACTGTGCATGTAAATGGGACGTGCAGTTTCGGTTTCTGCACATGCATAATGAGGTTACATTTTTTTTATTATGTCAAATTATATCAGTCACTGCCACAATGAGAATACAAGTTATTTTCACTGTAGCTTGATGGTCTATTTCACTGATAAATCCCAGTCTTTCATTGTTTGTCATATAATAAAAGTAATTATTACAGGTTTGCAGTAATGGACACCAGAATCATGTTTGGTGCTCCCAGCCTAAATGTGGAAATCTACATCTTGGGGATTTTCTGCAGAGCTGTGCTTTGTTGACTTCTGGAAACAACTACTCAAAGCTGGCACTATTTCATAGATTTCTTAATGTGGGTTTTGTCAATAATTCATCATATTACAGGATTCAAAGACACCATTGCATTCCTGTAATTGATGATTATTGGTTAAACCTACAGAAGGAAATCTGGGATAGGGTCAGTGGACAGGAGTTGGTAGTCTCTGGTGAGTACATTGAACAGTAAAAATATGCATGATATATACATATTTACCTTTTTTATACTTAGAGATTTTTAACTCATCCGGCTTATTGGACCGGTGGTCTTATGGCAGTTAACAGCATTTTAAAAATAACATCTCCTGTAAATCTGAGCGTCCACTCTTAAATCTGCTTTTGACTTATCTTTGATCGAGCTAAGACTTAGTTTCAATGTGATCACTCACTGATTTATATTTTATTCATGTAAAATATGTAAAATCCATCTCTGTGCTTGGAAATTATGACCCACTGTGCATTTCAGGTGCAGTGATGCACTACCTTGGCACAACAAAGCGAGGGAAATACTGCAAGGCTTAATCAGCCAGTAATGGAGACTGGCAAGAGTTATGCCTTGCGTTTGGAAGTTGCACAATACCCTTCATATTCACTTTTTGAAATGAAATGAATGGTGCATAGTTTTTCGATAAAGAAAATTGTTAAGGTTACAATGACATTTATAATATATTTCCTGTTATGCTCTTTTTGACAGGTGATGGAAGGAATGACTCCCCTGGGCACTGTGCTCACTATTGCACGTATATCATTATGGACACCCACACCAAGTCCATTCTGGATGTCCAGATAGTGGATAAAAGGGAGACTGACTTGAAGTCTCCAAACATGGAGAAAGTTGGACTGAAGAGATGTTTAGACAATTTGCAGGGAAATGACCTCACCATAAAAGAACTTGTGACTGATGGTCACCTGCAAATTGCACACATGATGAGTAAGTCAGATAAAAACAACTTCATCCAAAATCATCCAAGAATAAATCATTTTATTGCAACTAATATCATATGATTTACACAAATTTTATGAACACATATTAAATATTATTAAAAAATGATGTCACTTTAATTTACAATATTTTACAATTATACATCTGACTTGTGGATAAAACGCCATGTAAATAGTCATTTATTTATTTAATTATTTATTATATGACCTACTTGCTTATCACAGAAGTTGCAATCGATAACAAATATCTCATCATTTTTAGCTCATCTGGCCTGAAAGGCCCGATGGAAATATGGCATGGCATGGGGTCCGACGTCCGTCCGTCTTTAAAGTTTTCGCATTTCCCTTGACAAGAAATAGGGTCATAGGTTAAAGAAAAATGACCTTTTTCTCAAGTACTTCAAATTTATTATATCTATGATAAATTCTCCTGGAAAATTTAGAAATTTATTTAGTTTATTGTTTAAAGCCTGATGATCTACAGAGTCAATGGCTCTATTTTTAGTTTCTAAATAAGTACCGGTAATAACTTTAATAACAATAATTATGTCAAATGAATGATCTAGGATAAGCAATCTTATAACTCGTTTCTTTCAGAAAATGACTATCCTGACGTTAAACACTCACTTGACATATGGCATGCTTCGAAGAATTTTTCCAAGAAGATAACTGCAGTAAGATTTCAAATTCAAATTTCATTTAATTGTCATTCATGCCTTTGCAGTATATACAGATAGAGCCATGGGCTCTGTAGCTCACATGATTTCTATGGTTTAAATTAGCTGAAATTAAACCGAAATAAAATGTTCTCAGCTTACTCTAGAGCTTTTCATACTAGAGAAGAAAATGAAAATAGTTCTTTTTAGGTTGTGACTCCTGTGACTCATATTGGAGTCACAGGGTCACCAGTTCTACAATTTAGAATCCCTATTGTCTAAGGAGTATCCATATTGTCTAAGGAGTATGTTCACAACATTTCAGCTTTCTAGAATTTTTCAGATTGGAGGATAAGATGAAAATAAGACCAGAACAATTATCATATCTTGTAATTATAATTTTAATTTTTCAGGTGGCAGCAGAAAAAAACAACACAGATTTGAAACCATGGATACCAGACATCATAAACCACTTCTGGTTTTGTTGTAAATCATGCCATGGATCAGTTGACATAATGCGGGTTAGTAAAAACTTTCTTAGAGGCAGGATTGTTATTGAAATTTGTTATAGGCCAGTCTGCTGTACAAAAACAACTTTTAAATGTATGCTAATTGTAAATGTACTAAGGACAATAAAGCATTGTCATTTATAAGTGTCAGAAAAAATCATTTCATTGACACAAAAGTAATAATAGTGGAGTTCATTGTGGGAATTATAATTCATAAATTCAACGGTAACATTTATTATTCAGGCCAAGATGAGAGGAATACTGCACCATGTTGTTGGAGAGCACAACTGGATATCTGGAGATGGAGTAAGTGTTGCAGGCTGCGAGCATGATGCCATCACAGGTGACCACAAACCCTGGCTGCTACCAGACTCGCATGCTCATCAGGCTCTAAGGTCCTTCCTTTTCGACATTAGATGGCAAAACAAACTTCACTACTTCACCAACTTCAGGTACTATTCTATGAACTTTATTCTGTACAATATGGCATAGAACTCTATATTGAAGTAAATAATGTCAAACTTATTTTCATCTTCTTCTCCAGAACAAAAAGACTTAGAAGGCTGTAATATTGTGTGCAGACTCTTTAGCCAATGGGGATTCTAAATTGTAGATGTGGAGATCCAGTGGCCCCAACAAAGGGCCTCAAGGGCCATTACCTAAAAATCTATTTCATTCTTCATCATTAAACAATAAAAACTCTGATGAGCTACAGAGCCCATTTTTTTCATCATCAGCATTCATATTATTATAACGTTTAATATATATCAAGACAATATATATACATGTTAGGTGTTGATGATGATAATAATTCCTCTATTAATTTCACAGGCACACAGGCGATCTAGAAGTGTTCAACAATCATCTACTGATGTATGCATCTAAACGCTTTTCCTACACGTAAGTGAAAAGACAAATTTAATAATTGAAATTCAATAATCCAGTACCATTTCAATTCTGCTGTTAAAAAAATCCCATTTTCCATTTCAAAGTAAAATAAGTGAACATTGACAATGTTAGGTATGACAATGAAAAATGTTCTTAATTCGTTTATTCATCCAAGTTTGGTACAGATACAAACACCAAATTTCTGTGAAATAATGTCAAATTCAATTCATTACTGAATTTTTCAAATTCATATACAGGGATAAGTAACTAAGTATTTTGTTTTCATGAACAATAAAAATTAGGTAGCAATATATGTTACAAGAAAACTGTGACGCAGAGCAGCATCAATGCGCAAACTTATTGTTCATGCACCTTAGAACATTGTGCAGAAATTAGAAAAAATAATAGACATTCAAACATGGCAAAGATTTTTAGGCTGTGAAAGATTTACTATTCAACAAAAGTACATTGTAAATATGGTAATGTGTTTGACTTAACATATGTAATGATATATATTTGCTACTGGTAATAAGGGAACTTACTACATCTATTTGCATGAGTTTGGATATGGTCAATATTGTTTAAAATGAACAAAGTATGTAATTTTAGGTCAAGTGTTGAAACATGAATGTCTGATACCATAATTGATAAACATAGTTTTCACCATGAGTTTGTTGAAAAACTACCAAAAGTAAGTCCAATAAAGCACGTTATTAATATATTATTTATTTTTGTTATCACAGGTATCCAGTTTATAGGGCAAGAAATCTTCTTGCTGCTATTGACTTTGATGTCCATAAAGACAGACCCCAAATTCTTGGAAAAGATGGAAAACCCCAGTAAGTCTGATAATGAATATTATGCTCAGTCATAGGCAGTCAAAACCCTACTACTATAATAATACCAATTTTATTGACATGATGGAAAGATAATTATGTTGTATACTTCTCCCTCGGGTAATACGGTCTCCTGTACAACCATCTTTGTACCAGTGTCATCCCTCACCTGAAGGCTCGGGCGACACTGGTACAAAGATGGTACATGAGACCGTATTACCCTCATGAGAAGAATACAACTTATATTGTTAACATTAAATATGTTTGTCTATTGCTATGAGTATTCAAAAGTTATTCAGCAATTTAATTGTTAATTTCTAGGCCTGCTTAGGCCCAAAATAGAAAAATAATTCCTGGTCACAGGCTGGCAAAACATGCAGGTTTTTTTTTAGAACATTTATTTTTTCGAAACAATGGTAACAATGTACACATAACTGAGAGTTATTCTAAAAGTTGTCAGTTATAAGCTGTGACAAATTTGCAGTGTTTTATTCTAAATGTAGAAACAGTTTTTCTGCCTTTCACAATGAAATCAAGTTACAATTGATGATATCATTTTATCCCTTTTTTTATCACAGATACAACAGAATTTTCCAAAAGAAGACAAAGAATTGGTCCATCTTTGAAGTAAAGGAAAAGAAGAAATATGATTATATGCCAGATTTACTAACGAAGATGACAACGCATTATTATGAATCAAATTCAACCCTGAAAGCTGCTTCTGTTTTACCTTTGACTGATCCTCGGACTATTTCATATACCATTGCTTGTAAAAGACCACCTCCAACTGATTTTTTAGTAGATAACAAAAAGTCAAGATTTTAAGTGATTTGATGAATGAAGATTTTGAATGATATGATCTAGTTATGTAATACTGTGAGATAAGGTAATCATTTATGTACATTTATGACAGTCTGTGCACCTTAAAACCTGTATACCTGCCATCTTTACTTGGATATTTATTTCTTATGGCATTGACAACACAGCTGGGTATCACTCGTCTTACTCCGAGTGATAGCCTACCATGTTGCCAGAGAACAAACTGCCTATAGGCGGTATGCCGGAAGGACCTATTTATGTCTTCCTCTTGCTTCTTGTGCAGTCCAAACATATCATTCCGGTACCGGTTCGCTAGGGCCAGGACTCTGGAATCCAGTACTAGCACTCCTAGGTCCTGAAAATGTATATGTGAACATATAATATTGGTTCGCTTTTCTAACAAATAATATGCACAAAGTTTTTCAAATATCCTTTGCCTAAATATCTAATTATAAATATTTTTTTAAATGGGGATGATCACTAATAGGCTGTATCTTTTGATACATCATCAATATTTAATCAGTGTTTAGCCCACAGGGGCTTGTATTGTCGAAACTAGCAATTAAAACGAATATGAAGTCGACGATCCAGCCCCATATACTATAAAAAAGTAAAGGGATGTAACGGGGTCAACACCCCATGTCCGTTTGAAATTATATTTCAGAATGTTGTCATCATATTATCATTCAATGTTATATATCACGGCAAAGCCAATACATTTGTCTTTAAAACAAGCCATCAAACGTAAAAATCGAACGGATAATAACAAGGATATGATTTTTCAAAGCCAAAAATATTAGCACATTGCTCATGTAAGCCATTTGCCTGGCCCACCAAAATGATAAAATATTCGCTTGAAAAAATTATTATAAAATACTTTATAATATCCTGTCAGCTAATAGTGACCCAGTTACAAAGCCCAGTATTTGTTGCATCAGATCGCGCAAGAATTATAACACGGGGTGCACTGTAATTGACGTACCAGAGATTTTAGATGATCTCAAGTGTGTTTCGAAACATCGTTTGATAGTGAGACGTCCATATTGGATGACCTTGGCATTGGTCTATTTTTGGTAACGAAATGATGTCATAGGGCTATTTGAGGCCCTATGACATCATTTCGTTTCCAAAAATAGACCAATGTCAAGGTCATTCAATATGGATGACTACTAGACAAACGATGTTTCGAAACACACTTGATATAATGTAAAATCCCTGGTATGTCAAATACAATGTCCCTCATGTTATAATTCTTGCGCGATCTGATGCAACAAATACCGGGCTTTGTAACTGGGTCACTATTAGCTGACAGGATATTATAAAGTATTTTATAATAATTTTTTCAAGCGAATATTTTACTATTTTGGTGGGCCAGGCAAATGGCTTACATGAGCAATGTGCTAATATTTTTGGCTTTGAAAAATCATATCCTTGTTATTATCCGTTCGATTTTTACGTTTGATGGCTTGTTTTAAAGACAAATGTATTGGCTTTGCCGTGATATATAACATTGAATGATAATATGATGACAACATTCTGAAATATAATTTCAAACGGACATGGGGTGTTGACCCCGTTACATCCCTTTACTTTTTTATAGTATATGGGGCTGGATCGTCGACTTCATATTCGTTTTAATTGCTAGTTTCGACAATACAAGCCCCTGTGGTTAAGCCTTCAATCTTAAATCTTTGATATAGCATTTTTGCATTTACTTACTTGCGATGTTGCAAAACAGTTGCTGGGGCAACACCCACAACACTTCTCTTCTAGTACTGAAGGCATTGCCACACAGTTGTCACAGGTGCACCAGGGTGGTGTTGATGTATTCCTGCTTGGAGATGGAGTCTGTCCGGACTGTTTTCTCTCAAGAATGTCCAGAATGAGCCCTGGTTCCCTCGCCTTCATCTGGTCGACCATCAACTTCAACTCCAGTTTAGTCATGGAACTGAGAGTTTCCTTTAAAAATATTTCAAAGACATTTAGGCTATATGAGTTTATATCATTGCAATAAAGAAGTTGACTTTCCATAGAACTTGTTCTCATTTATATGAGATTAGCACAATAAAATTCATTGTAATATAGTTATTTTCTTATTTAATGTGTTTATTTTGAGTACAAAATGACTAAATTTTATTTAACCTGATCTTAGCTTGTAATTTGCCTGTTTATAGTGTGTAAGATATTTTAAAATTTTAAATAAGATATCTGTATACTTTTGTCTCATGTCAATTATTAAAGATTTTTGTGTACAATATGTGCTACTTATTCTTAAAATAATAATTAATTTTATTTCAATGCTGTTGCCTATAATTTAATTGCAAATGATGTTAGATCAGTTAACTAATAATTACTTGTTAAAAAGATGATAAAATTTGCCAAGTAAAGGAAAACAGTTTGTTATTTTTTATCATCTTGTAACTATTGTACAGTATTCTAATGTGAATGTTCTATGATTGTTTGAAATACAAAGTATACCTCAACAGCATTTCTGCTTCTGTTTTGTTGTTCAGTGAGCCTCTCCTGGTCTTCATTGTTTAATCTCATTGAAGATTTTGATTTCTGGAAAGTGAATATTAGGGGTGAGCATAATAAGATATCATATTGATAGCATATATGAATAAAATACCATTTGCACTAGTGAAATATTAGATTTTAATTGAGTGTGCGTAAGTCAAATGAGTAAATTGTGATTATAGAAAGCTATTTTAGTGTTCATATAAACCAGTAACTTCACATCTATATTAAATGTGTAGGCCTACAAACATAAGAGTTATGGTTATTTTCTCAAAATAATATGCTCATTTCCCAAAGTCCCAAAAATCAGTTATACAATTTCAAATCTTTGAGTTCATTTACCATTAGCTTTAAAGTAGATGATATGTTGTGATGTTGAATAACAATATTATGCTGAAACTTTTACTTGTACTGACTGGCGACCAATTATCGTCGCATACCAATTATCGCCAACACATAGCTACATAGCTAAATACTTAAGTTGAATTGAACTTTTGTTGGTTATCAGTTTGGTGACATCTTAATGTGTGAATTAATAGGGAACCATAGGATAAAGTTGTCCGCGGAAGCACTGTAGCTATGTGTTGGCGATAATTGGTATGCGGCGATAATTGGTCGCCAGTAGCATCACAATTTCTTTTTCGATAAAGTGTATGCCTTTTTTATCTTTCATTCACCACAAGTATATAAGATTTCATTTTAAGCACTCACAAATTATTTGTTTTAATTTAAAGGACACACTTAATATTTCGCTAATTTCAACCTTACAAAGGGCCTCTGCTTATTATAAATAATATGGAAAAACCGCATCTATTTTTAGATGGATGTCACAGACGAAAGTCGACTGTCGTTTCCCCGACCAACACGAGTGGGCTAAAATTTAGGAACATAGTAAATACATTGATAAAGCGTGATGACTAAATGGCAATCGTTACCTCAAAATCAATATAAAGTTATTTTGAGTAATTTAAGTCCGTGTTTTGAGGGACCTTCTTTAGACTCTCAGAACGAAGCAAATTGACAGACTCGCTGTACCGATCTAAACAAACTCGCTTCATAAAATATTACTAAAATTTATTTGACACACTACTAGTGACTTCGGCTATTAAATCTGAATAAATAAACTGAATAATTTATAACTATCTACTTTACTTACCTTTGTTTTTGGCATGTTTGATTGAGTGAAAAAAAACTTCAGCGATGAAAGTCGTCTGATCTGTCAAAAGTTAGACTGGGTCCCGTCTTCACCTTATCGAAGGTCAAGGCCATGTACCATTTTCCATATATGGACGTAGTATAAATAATCTAAAAATAGCGCGGGGATGCCTTTTCCGTTAACGGTCGAAATCAATAATAATTCATTAAATTCAAATCATAGGAGACAA
Source organism: Gibbula magus (assembly GCA_936450465.1). Taxonomy (NCBI): domain Eukaryota; kingdom Metazoa; phylum Mollusca; class Gastropoda; order Trochida; family Trochidae; genus Gibbula; species Gibbula magus. The sequence goes on along the minus strand of OW388289.1, from coordinate 21,835,465 downwards.
TTATTTCTTGGTTTCGTTTAGGATTTAGGTTTACTTTGAAATGACATCAGGTCAAAATTGGGACATTATGATTTTAAGGAATAGCCCTTAGAATCTTAGGTAGTGGAAATGATTGGTTAAAATGAAAGTCACAACAACTTTATTCCGATGGTTGTCTTATATGTGATTCACTAACGTTAGCATACATCCAAGGGCAAAATGAATAATACCATACAAACTTGAAGATATTTCAAACCACAAGCGATACATACATCTGAAACAGAGCTACATTTCAAAGCGTTTTTAGTGCTCTTCAGAAGCCAACTAAACACGCTTTGAAATTTCAAAACATTATCTGTTCATATTTCTGAGAAACATAAAAGGAGAGTAAATAAGGAACAAATGTAAGCCAAAAAGAGGGAGCTAAGGGATGGGAGGTATTCCAACACATCTTAAACTAATATAATTTCGATATTTCAAACAATTAATTTATACCTTTAAGGCTAAACATTATGTCCAGAAACCCCTTTGAAACAGCAATTTCAGCACCACCATGTGTGTTTTAAAAAGATAAATCATGATAACAGACATTCAAAATCACCTTTATCTGGCAGAGACATTTTGTATATTGTTTCTTTTGCCCCTCTTAAGCTGGTAGGCTATATATTATATGCAGCGTTAACGCGGTATAATCCCTGATACCACAATAAATGTATTAATTTCATCAATTCCTACAGCTGGAGTCAACCAAGTGTATATGTAGTAAGTAACATTAATGAGTACTCAGAGCAGCTCCTGTTTTGACAAACGTCCTCTCCTTGGTTAATAGGATTCCAGAACAACATGTTTAGAAGGCCTGTTGAACAGATAATGTTTCAAAACTTTAATCCATTTCAGATGAAATCTTGAGAAGGATAAAGCCGTGCAAGTGAGTGTATGAACAGTTACAGAAGTATAAGAGAAGCTGAGAACCGAATCATCATTAGTAGTGAGAACATGACACCAAACAGCATCATGACTATCTTCAAAAGCAGGGGAGAAAAACTTGTGTGACACTCTCATACAACAAGTAAAGCCATTAATCAAACAGTATTGTAGAACTATAGTCTACGTGTAAACCTTCCTCCATAAAACACTTGATTAATGAACTGTTGCGAGTCAACTGGCAGTTGTTCACCAAAAACAGAAATCGCATCAAAACAATTGGCAAGAAAGCGAATAAATTATTTTAGTTATATGTAAAACACATTGCAGCCTAATGCGCCTTTGAAATACAAATGTTTACCAATGGCCACACATTAACCTTCAAATTTGTCCGCACATTTACCTACACATTTTAACCATTTATTAAAAGTTTAAGAGTCAGTTCTTATATGACACACTAGCTGGACCTGCCTTTCTGTCATTATATTTCATGCTTATCAAGAAAAGTCAGTCAAGCAAATTCAAATAAAATGTAGGCATCATTCGGAAACTTCACATATTTGTTCAGCAGGAGGTGTTCCGATTCGTTGGTTATATTTCAATCAACAATTGTCAGCAACTACGATTTACATAACTGTATTCCCTACTGATGAAATAATGTCTTTGAAGTTATTCACAAACGCAATTTCCATATTCACCTATTCTGGAACTCTGTAGACCCTGGTTTCTCTTCTTTTGGGTTGTACTCTCTGATTATGTTGGTAGTTTAATAGTAACCTGAATAAAATCCTTCATAATTTAATTAGAAAGTTTTCAGTTGAACCTTCAAAGTTCTCCAAATTAAGTATCAGACAATTACACGGGAGCTGGATTGCAACAAGAGACCTGAGATCAAAGTTGGATGTAAAAGCCTCTAGTCCTAGGGGGATATGCTTTAGACTCTGTTGATGATTCACTTACAGGGGATATTTTGAGTGTGGAATTTTTGTTTTGAAGTTTAGTTGAGCAGAAAAAGTACAAAGGTATCCATTTTCCGTGTATCTGTTATTAAGGTATTGAATGTGAATATTTCCCAGAAATTTGTTATTATTACTTACAACAGATTGTCAAAACGAAAAACGATTTTCACACTCTGTGAATTTAACTTAATTTATTTATTAATGAAAGCTTGTGTGCAAGGTTCGAGAAAACTTTATATCACATAAACAAACGCGACAATATTTAATCTACCAAATTGCACATTTCAGTTTATGCCCTCTAAGAGCACGACTTCACTAAACACTAATTTATGGAAAGTCAAGATATGGAATAAAAGTGAAATATGAATGTTTATTAACGATAACTCTGAGATTCATTAAACCATACTTCTTCAAAAGATTTTAATTCATTCCAACTGAGCAATGCCCTAGGCATTTCCCTGTATAAAGTTTTGAATTAAGTAGTTTGGCGTGATTATAAGGTGATGTTGCAATTAATTCATTTCAATTTGATAAAACCATTAAATTAAAGACAAAGGTAAAATGAGGTTTCCCTGCCCTTTTCATCTAAGTAAGTGTGGCCTTAATAGCATTTCAACAACCATTGCTATGCAAAAACTCAAAATCCCAGGAACAATGTCCGTAATAATATAATACAAAGTGTCTAACACGTCATTATTGTCAATTTCACAGATGAGGTAGAAATAAACTTGACGAAATATACAACACAATGTTAGTTGCATTGACATGAAAGAAAAGAAGATTTTTTTTGTATTCTAATGACAATGGCTCAACATACATTAAGAGGCTTCTGATTTTCTGAGGATATTCTAGTCTTGCTCACCACACACAGACAATTAATGGGTATTGTCTTTCCTTTTGAATGTACCCAGTATTAACTGAGTTACCTTGAAATTTACCCATGTGTCGGTACCTTTGTTTCACAAGTAATATATTTGTACCAATCAACTGTCAACTGAAAAATAGGGATTCATGAAAGTTTCTTTTTAAGTGATATAGTATTGCAAAACGGTCAGACCGTGACCTTTGAGTTGAAACATTTGATAACAATTCGAAATAAGGAATCTCCCCTCAAGGTCCAAGTCGAGTATCATGTATTCATATTTCAGGAGGTGAGTCTTTTCACCTGCGAACGCTCCAAACAATCTATACTGTTACAATGTAGCATTTAATCTAAGACCTGCCCTCAGACTGTGAGTGTCTTTAAAGACTTGCCCACCTGGGAAATCTTACATATTCATCTTAACATGACACATCTGCCTGAGGAATAGTTCATCGTTTCATATTTTGACACCGTTCTTCAAATATTGAGTTGCTTCATTATTCATGGCAGTCATTTATTTCATATTCCGTGATGATCAAATCATTGAAGAAAAAAATGAAATCGCTTTTAGAAATAACATATTTAAACAAGATTGTTTTATGGTATTAAATATTTGTCAATCATAACCAGATTAAAACGTAGTTTAAAATGTACGTTGTAGTCAAATTGTGTTTGAGAAATGAAAGAACAAATCCCCACATCGATTCTCATGATGAGGAAAATTAAAATGAAGCAGATATTACATGGTATGAATTACCACAGTGTATAAATTGTGAAAAATTACATTGACCACTTGATGTTTAGAAAATTAATCAAAAAGTATTGATAGCGAAACAATATCCTTAGTGAAACTAGGATGAACATTTCCTACACATAAATCCAGCTTGAAAGTAGTTAAAAGTTGGTTGAACACCAGAACCAGAGTAAATTGCCGTGATTATCACCTGCTGCTGAAGTAGATATTCTGAAGAAGAATTAATAAGTGGGGGCGTTTTGCGGTAGTGAATTGTGGGAGTGTTTATTGGCCCCTTCAATTCCTTTCTTGTTCATCTTCATTACCGATGACAGGTATCTATTCACCCGAATTGACACCAATTCTTAATCTCGAAGTGGCCATCAACAGAAATGGTCAGATGAGGTGCTAGATTGGTCTTGATTATTTTGTCAATCGTTTTACCAACGTCATAGATACTTACTCCAAGATTCAAAATGGCAAGATGGCAAATATATACAAGGTTCAATGTATGGGAAATGTAAATATCTAAAATGAAGAAATCTCTGGCCTAGTTGTTATCCATCATGCATCAACTACATTTTATTTGTGCGATTTGTAAAACTTTTCAAAATGTTTGTTATAACACCCAGTTCATTTTACTGATATCTGAAAAACATTGATCTTCTCACAAGAAACAGAACAAGTAAAGTTTATCAGTGTAGTTTATAGCGTATGCTCTTTATAAAAATAATGAAACATAGAACACTATAAGTTCAGTTTCTACTCATTTTTAAAGTACGTATATACATCAAACGGAAGTATATTACATAAGTGTTTAAGCCTTTTCAGTGTAGATCAACTACGCTTTCAGTTAGTGCTGCTTTGCTCTCGTTGTGAAACAATTCGAATCATTACAAATGCCTTCAAATCATATATACTAATATGTTCATAAAGGTACATCCATTGTGTTGCTGGGGGTCACATATTGCAAACGTTATAAATGGCATTACTTTACCGAGAAGAAGTACCGACTGTTACCGAAAACTACCATTTTGATGAAAGTAGACTTTTGACGATATGAAGGTAAAGCAATGATTTCTGATCGAAAACCGGACAATGCACAGCGCGTGGCGCGCGTCAATGAGTGAAACGTAATTTTTTAATCTTTTTTATAAGAGACAAAACGACAAATTTGAGTTGATAGTGTTTAATAGGCCACATAACTACTGTACATGTAAATGGGACGTGAAGCTTAGGTTTTCTGCACATGCATAATAATGTTTCTGAATTTTAATTGGAAACTAACAATTATGATATATTTTGGCGATTGGGGATAAATATGCAAGCAGAGTGAATTTATTTGTATTGTAGACAGCACATGTAAAATAATGCCAAATAAAAGTTTATAAACACAATGGATGCATCTTTAATTGTTTTTCCAGATCATCAAGAAATTGTTGTAATCGCTATTGTGCCTTTTTTTATAGATTGAGGTTGAAGGTGGATATGTTAGAATAACATTCTACATGTATTGCTCGATCAGTTGATTTGATAATCACTATAGTGATCCATCAATATGTTAACATGATCTTTCAAATATATGTGTACATGTTCTCTGTTATTTGAAGTTAATTACTACCAATGGTTCTTCATGTCAAATATGTTTTGCTTTGAAGAATGAAATAAGTCTTTTTCAATAATTAGAATAAAACAAGGCTATAATTTTATGAGAGTTATGAAGTTGCCGTCAACCCGTTTAGAAATAAAAGTATCAAATTTAAAGAACCTTTAGTATTCTGAAAACAAGTACTGATAAATAGGAGAAGCATTTATATAGGCTAGTGTACCCTGTTTGCTAATCCTTTTTTTCCAATTTAACTTCTCATATTTCATGTACGTGATATGTTATTTGGAAATAAAATACTGTTTAAATCATGTGCCGATAATACTCATTTGGGTCACGTTCATGGAAATCATTATATGGAAATATTTATTTCGGGAATTCTTAATTCTGGCATTATTCACTGACAATCTTGGTAGTGTAACACCCGTGTGACCGCTTTAATTTCACATACCCAGTTACTGGTAATTTAAGACTATATCGCCCATATAGTTGAAACTAACAGAGTTAATATTTTCGATACAATTCACATAAAACGTATTTTCGAGTAAAAAAAAGATAGAGACAGAGACAGAGTCAGAGACGGAGAGAATAACAGAGACAGAGACAGAGACAGAGACAGAGACAGAAACGGAGATATCTTGCCAGTGATATGATTTCCGTCTTGATGATTGTAGTAACTGAATGGCAACTAATTCGGTGCCAAATTACAAACTTATAAAAGTTCACCTGGGCACTTGAACATTAAATGTGTTTGCATCTGGCAGACAGCAGGTTTGTGAGAACACTTGTACTGATATCATCAGGTGTTATGGTAATGGAAATGAACGAGAAAATTAACTCTTCAACTTAACACACTTGTTCGGATAGTGTTAAAAGATAGAGGCCGATATTCATAACAAAGTGTTAATTAAATTTACTAAACATCTCTGACATGATATAAATACATAAATAATGAAAATATAATGAAATATCTGTCACATGATATTATGCTTGTCAACAGAACAAATTAACACTACAACTTAACACACTTGTACAGATAGTATGTCATTCTGCACTTCGTTGAAAAACCAGTAATATTGTCTAATTCAACATAATATATGTGAGGAATCTTATTTCATTTAATACAATTCTTAATAAATGATTGAAAGACACAACTCAAAATAGAATGTTAATTTGTATACATCTCCCAGAATTTGGCATGTGCTTGTAAGAAGTTCTTAAAAAACCCATGCGTAAAAATCATACATTTACTGATAATAAAAACCACACTTTAAAAAAGTATGTTAATATCTCTAAGCCCTTTATAAAAGAAGATGTTGGTTATCATATGTTAAAGCACGAAGGTCAAATTAAAATATGCCAAATGTAAACAAAAAGAGAAATACAATTAACGTTTTAATTCTGAATAAACAAAGTTTTCCCTGTTAACAAATGTCTGTCGTCAACATCATCAATCAAAATTCCTGCTGAAACCATGACATACGGGAGTACTTAAGTCCGATAGAACGGGTGTTCATCCACTCCAATCTCTATGTAAACTGTTATTGTTAGGATATGTTAATGAAATAGATGTAACGGGAAAGGGTTACACAATCAGCGAGGGTTATCACTCATGATGAAACTATGTCAGGGGAGTACAACACTCTGGCAGAACATATGTGTTTTGTTTTCACTCACAGTGTAAACTGTTAATGTAAATATGCATGTGCTACAGATGAAAACCGGTAACTTTTTGGTCTCAACATAGGATATGTTACACCGTGCTACGGCTTCCTTATATCACTTTTCCTGGACAGCTGCATTGGAGCATATAAGTATGAACAATTATCTGTACTTTAATAAGTATTTCAGTAGTAATTTTATTCAATTAGTAATGAAAATGCTTATTGCAACAAATAATGTCTGCCATTATGTTTTATCTGATAGTGAAGCACATACATCTAAAATAAATGTATGAAATTATCAACTGTACAATTTTATCATATTGTCTATAATGTTCAATGTTTGTAAGTACGTGAGTGTCATCACCAAAACTTGTTAATAGAATAATAAAGATATCAAGACATTCTGAGCATCGACAGTTCATGTGAACTTCTTGAGCACTGTGCAACTGAAGCCAAATCTCTAGCTATAGAAACACCCAACAGTGATCTTTTCAGTGTATTTAAATCAACCAGATGGGATTGCCCTATTCAGATTAGAAGATGTTATGTCTCTATCACATTATTTCTTCCAGGACTAAAGACCAACACAAGTTAGTTTAAGTCCTCTAGAAAACCATGTGTGTAATTTAAGGACAGTGTGTAAAGACTGTAAATAAGTTTACTCCACTTGAAGCTAAGCTTTTGGCATGGAGTGATATGAAACCTTTATGCCCAGTCATAGAATGAAGCCAACGGGTCCTTATACTTATACTTATATATTGACAGTGAGAGATATTTATCTTAGGGTTGATTTCAGTTTAAATGCATGGCTATCAAGAATAATATTTGTACATAAGGAAAAACTATTCAGTGGAAATATTTTTATGAATGAATTACATAATTATAATTATCAAAATGTAATAAATCGCTTGAATTTTTCAACAACTGCTTACTTACTTATTTGTGTCTTGTGGATTTCTAGACAAATACACCCGATGTACTTATAACATGTCTACAATTGTTTGCTGTTATTAAAAATAAAAGATGCTTGAAGACTCTTAATGATCCCATATGAAATATTTATTTAACACTTTTAATAAATGAATATCTAATTGATAGTGAACAAAATACCGTTTGTAAACTATTTTATCATGCAATAATCATATATTAAACTGTCTGTTATATATTCAACACCAAATAACAGAATAGAAATACATTTAGAAAAATTGTTTGTATAATCCACCAGATTTATTTTTTTTGTCAAAAGATTCGAGAGTTCAGGAGGCTCATTATCTAGAGTGGGTTGGAATAAAGAATAAGACACTCCATTCCATTATCATATTAGCTTGTGGGCATTTACAGGAAACAAAGAAAGCAGTTTCGGTTTAATTTCTTGTTTCACCACTTAAGATTGCATTTAATCATTTGTTTGTAACTTATACTAACCATCTGAAAGAGATAATCTACCTCCAATAGAGAAAGAAATCTCATGATTTATGCTTTCCGCAGGTCATGAAAATCTAACACTTTTCACCTGTTCATGCTTCAAGCACTGTATGATATTACAGGTAACATTTAGTTAGCATGAAATGCATGTAAATAAACGTATCGAACGAAACACCTAATTTAATGAAAAATATGTTGTGGCAACCAATGGTATTTTAACACATTAGGAAGCTTTGCTTGTAAGACCGTTCGTTTAGGGAGGCTTAATATCTGAAATATTATTAAGTGATTACGATGCATTGTAAATTAAACAAAGCTTATTTCCCAAAGGTTTCTTTCAAAACAATAAATGTTGGTCACTATAAAAAATATCTGTCCTGATTGGGATTGTTGAATATTTTAGATTATTCTCGACTGTTGAATGATTAGATGGATTGAATGTTTAATTGAAAACATAATGGAGCTAATTGGTATTCTCAGTAAAACTGTCATCTCTCAAAGGCTAAATTCAAAACAACTAAACTGGAATTGAATAAACAAGAAACAGTAGATCATGACACTTTAATAATGTATAATGCATTCATTATTGACATGTACATGTGTGGAGTAGATATCCTGACATTATCTTTTAAAGACAAGGATACATTGCCTGTTTGCTACTGGCATGCTTGCACTGATAGTCGGTCTCTAATGAGAACAAACGAGAAGAGTTAACCATGTTGACCGATTTTGAATGCTACATGTACATGTATTTGTCCTTCGAGAAAAATATTCTTTTGTATTGTATTGTTTCATCACGTAAGAAGCAGCATGAGCTATGAATTACCTCAACACTATACACTAACTCTAATATAAACTAATATTGGAAAAATGATTCGGCATTATGACAGGTAGCCAATCAAGGATCAGACTCGATTGTATCAAATTTTCGAATATAAATAATTGTAAATATAAAACAGTTAACTTTCACAAAAATGTATAAGATTGAGTTGCTTATTGACAGTTCCCTTTCAATTTCAATGTATTTAACCTGATTGTTCATATTGCAGTTTGATGTTTTAAATGTTGATTTAGCTTTTGATTCAACAATCTGTTCTTTGCATCAACTCTTCAGACATCTGACGTGCATTGTCGAAGCTTTTCAAAGTTAGATATACTACTGGTTAGGCGACATTATAAACAAGGTTATCCTATGTCAACATACATATGTCATGGAGGTTATCAACTCAACCTCCTGGCAATCTTATGATGGAATGTGATAATGTTTCAGCCTGATAGATTGTGTTTCTGTGTAAACTGTTATTGTTCATGTTTATGCTACACTACAGAGGCTGCCGGGACATTGCATTCAGGAACATAGATAACTGTGAAAATAGAAGCACTGAGTGACATTGACTGAAGCTTTTTCTGTCATATCCATTGTGTGCTGATGATGTACTAATGTGCAATATAGGGAAGTTTAAGGAAAATTTATAACCGTTCATGGTTTAAAAAATAACACTTGTATAAACATCAATAAAACACAAAAATTATCCATCAGAATTGAATTTTAGGGAATTGAAAATATATAGAATTTATACTGATTGTTATGTTTGGTGTGTGTTTGGTCTCAGTAAAGGTCTCAAGATAATAAGGGAACAGGATGTATGATTATATTAACGCAATTTCACCAGCTTTTAATGTGAAAAGTGTTTTCTTCTCCTATTTTTATCCTATACATTATATATAACCTAAACTAAACTAAATATATATATCGAATGAAAGTTTCCATTAAGCTTTGCAGGATTAAAACATTAATAAAATAATTTGATGTTATCACTGTTTAATAAACCTACAAGAGTCTCGTGGCCATTGGCAACATTGGATTGTTGACGAGTGCCATCCGGCTCTTTTTGCTCGGATGACACTGCCAACAAAGGAGAATATCAGGATGTACCGACAAGTTTAACTTTTAGGACACCCGACAAGTCCATTAATTAGGCCGTGTTGAATTAATATCTCCCAATTGCCTATTCTCTTTAAATTAGAATACAAACTTCATTAGTCAATCTGATTAAATAACATAATGAAGAAATTATGTTTCTTAGCAATTAGATTTCAGATCAATATTCCATGATCGTGAGTGCTTTGAGAAACAGACACTTGTCTTAAGTAATATATATAGACAGAGGTATGTTGAATTTGGTTTGAGTATTTCAAAATACCTTGTCTATTTACTTTGTCAGAAGGTTAAATGGATGCTTAATAAAGAACTGTGCTTTCATCATAGTGTAATCAACCATATCTTTGTTCATATATTCTATTCTTCAATTTGTTTTCAACTATTTTCAATGAAATTCTCAAGTTTCATTTCACGTCTCTGTGTCTTTCGTAATTAATCAGTAGAATATACTGCCTATCAATACTGAAAAACAATACTGGTCTTGAAATCCAAAGAGATTACTGTCTAACATCCGCGGATTTAGAATAAAGACTTTTAGAGACATTTTTGAAAAATGTACATCTAAATCGCATGATGATTTTATTAATAATGGTCCTTTAATGCAGACTGTAATAAACATAGTTCTTGTTCCTTAGAATATTCTGTGTCGAGAAGTAATTGCCTTCAATACCTGAACACATGTCAAGTGGTCTTCTGTATTGAGGCAATAATGAAATATACCACGAGCGTCTTGAGGGGACTGAAATGTAGTCATATATAGGTCAGTATGAGGGAATGGCTACTCAGAAGATATTACCATATTGTAAATACTACTTTCCCGTCAATAAATGGAATGCTGTGTCTTAAGACAGCCCCTTTTGGGGAGAATGCTAAGAAGCTTTAGCTTTCTATTTAATGTGATCTAGGTCTTCAGCATGATAGTTGGTCTGACCATAAAATTATATTCATTTCCACCAATGGCCTTCACCAATGTGTTCAACGAGTGTAAGTACAGCTGTATTACCTTACTTTAGATGTTAATACCATGACTTAATCAACAGGTTCTTGTTCAATTTAATTATTGATCTCTTCCATACTCGGCAATAACCTACATTTCAAAATATCTTGATAAGATGGTTGGTTGAATTAGCAGATTTAACAGTTGTGCTGAAGGCAATGTTTGAATTAATCAAGGAGATCCAGGGTGTTTATGAGATTGTATGAAACGACATGTATTTGCTGCAAGGTTATTAAACCAGACAGGAACATGATCAATACGCTGTGTAGAATAATGTTATAAGACTTTGGAATGTTGGACATTATTAAATCGATATGATGTTTTTGAGGATTCCACTATTACCTTCTTCAATGTTTATTCATCTGACAGTGTTTATAACTACTGGTGAGATTGGACCCAACAGTATACATAAGTCAGACTGATGTGAAATGTAAGCAACTAGCCAAGAAGAAGGTGTGTTAACAGCACCACAATAGCATCTAGTATTTTATGTTTGTACAATCATATTGACTGAGACATAAGTACCATACAATAGAGTATTTGTGTTGCCGGAAGGGCGGATATTTATTGAACGTTTTGTATTATTGAAGTGCCCCTATCACCTCTCTGTCTCTCCACTGATGTAATTTCATACATTACTAACACTCATGTTCTATTATTTTTCATATGTAAACATAATTTCTGTAGTACAAACCTCTATTTTATCCAAAATGCCTTTAAATACCGTTTTGGAAGAAACAACCATCCAGATTTGATGTTTCACGCCTCACTCACTAATGGTCAAAGTGATTCTATATTGCTGACAGGTTAAACACGTGTACAGATTCCAAACATATAGTTACACCACGCAATTTTATAATTGTTGGAAAACGTACCGCTCTGTAAAACTTATTTACACTTCACAGTAGAAGCCATGGCCATTCACAGAAATCGAAATTTTTTTCGAAATTGTTTGCAAGTTCACCTGCTTTAAACAAGTATGCCATAAATTAAATTACATTTTATCAATTAAACAATAATCAAGGTGACATCATTACCTTATTAGATTCAATCTTATGAATTGAATCATAACCTTTTGACCAGCTGCTATAAGGCAATGTACAATTCAATTTTCCTTTTGTTACATCACAATGTTTTGTTCTATATTCAATAGAAGTGATTCTATCTCACTGATCAGAAATACGAAATATATCAAGATATATTTTGCCGCACTACAAGACACTAGTATTATCACCTTCTATTGCACCTGCGTGATATTCGGCATAACACCATCTTCAAGTGTGGAAACATCTGGAAGTATTTGTAATTTGACACATGTCTGTTATTAAACGATTTCAAGTTCTGTGCAGGTGAATGGCCCCGAGCAATACATACAGAATCGTAGTAGTTTATAGATAGAAGGACATTCAGAAGACTTAAGAACACAAAATTCACTGAAAAACACCATCTTTATTTCACCATATTAGGCAGTATAAAACATAGACCAACCATTCGATTCCTATTTCAGCATCACCAGCTTACACCTGCTATCATGCCATTCTCTACTCTGATTATAAAATAAATAAATAAATAAATACAATGATTATAATACATTTGCTCACTCTGTTAGAAACAATATGTCAGCCACATCGAAAAGGATATATTTCCTTTGCTGTCCCTGTTGGTAAATTACACTACTGCTCAGTTTACCTAATTTATTTATCTTTGAAACTAAATTTAATCATTTTGCACTATCATGGTGGCTGTTGAAAAACACCCTCCAAATACGTACAGCAAACATACTATTAGTAACGTAAAGAGGAATAGTACTATGTGTTATTATGTCGGTCTCATTTAACAATAAACCTCCGAGTGTTATATTACAAAGAGCAAGGAAAAGGAAGTGCGTTTTATTTATGGCATAGCCCTTAGGATGTCGAAATGATTGGTTAAAAATAATTTGATTTGACAACAAAGTCACAACAACTGTATTCCGATGGTTGCGTTATACATTTTGTATGTGATTCACTAACGTAAGCATACATCCAGTTGCAAAATGAACGATACCATACAAAATGTAAGATATTTCAAACAACAAGCGATACATACATCTGAAAAAGAGTTACATTTGAAAGATTTGTTAGTGGTCTTCAGAACCCAACTAAACAGGCTTTGAAATTTCAAAACATTATTCGTTCATATTTCTGAGAAACACATGTTTTCAGAAATCACCAAAAGGAGAGTCAAAAAGCACATTTTTGACTGTTTTATCACGTCCTAATGTAATGATACGTGAACAAATTTAATTAAAAGAACGGAGCATTATGCCAACACATATTAAACTAACATAATTTCGAAAAATTAAATTATACCTTAAAGGCTAAACATTATGTCCTGAAAATCCCTTTGAAACAGCAATTCCAGAACCCCATGTGTGTTTGAACAGATGTAAAATATCAAGTATCATACTCTCATGATTGATATCTCTTAACGAGATATATCATGATTATAGACATTCTATATCACCTATATCCGGCAGAAACATTTTGTGTATTGTATCTTTTGCCCTCTTAAGCTGGTAACCTATGTATTATATGCAGCGTTAACGCGGTATAATCCCTGATACCACAATGGATGTATTAATTCACCAATTCCTACAACTGGAGTCAACTCAGTGTATATGTAGTAAGTAACATTAATACGTACTTGTATCAGCTCCAGTAATGACAAACGTCCTCTCCTTGGTTAAGAAGATCCCACAACAACATTTGTAGAAGGCGTGTTGTTGAACACATAATTTTTCAAAACTCTAATCCAATTGAGATGAAATCTGGAGAAGGATAAAGTCGTTGACGGCGTTTCTTTGCAAGTGAGTGTATGAGCAGTTACAGAAGTAGAAGAGAAGCTGAGAACCGAATCACCATTTGTAGTGAGAACATGACACCAAACAGGGCATCATGATTACCTTCAAAGCAGCGGAGGAAAACACTTTAGACTTCCTTTTTGCTTCTTTCGTGCATTGCACAAGAATTGTGTGACACAAAAAATTAAGCCATTAATCAAACAGTATGATAGAACTGTAGTCTATGTGTAAACCGTCCTCCATAAAACACTTACACAAAACACTTGATTAATGAACTTTTGCGAGTCCACTGGCAGTGTTGTTCACCAAAAACTGAAATCTCATCAAGACAATTGGCAAGAAAACGAATAAATTATTTTAGCAATATGTTAAACACATTCATTGCAGCCGGATATGCCTTTGAAATACAATAACTGTTTACCAATGGCCACACATTAACCTTCAAATTTATCCACACATTAAGAATCAGTTCTTATATGACACACTGGACCTGCCTTTCTGTCATTGTATGTCATGTTTATCGAGAAAAGGCATTTCGACAATGAAATAAAATGTAGGCATCATTCGAAAACTTCACATTATTGTTCATCAGGAGGTGTTCTGATTCGTTTGTTAAATTCAATCAACGATTGTCAGAAACTATGATTTACATAACTGTACTCCCTGCTGATGACTTGACGTCTTTGATGTTATTCACAAACGCAATCTCCAAGCTCACCTATTCTGGAACGAGCCTCTGTAGACCCTTGTTTCTCTCCTGTTGGGTTGTACTCTCTGATCATGTTGGTAGTTTAATGGTAACCTGAATAAAATCCTTTATAATTTAATGAGAAAGTTTTCAGTTGAACCTTCAAAGTTCTCCAAATTAGGTATCAGACGATTACACTTGTGCTGGATTGCAACAAGAGACCTGAGATCAAAGTTGGATGTAAAAGTCTCCAGTCCCAGGGGGATATGCTTTAGACTCTGTTGATAATTCACTTACAGGGGATAATTTGAGTGTGGAATTTTGTTTGAAGTTTAGCTGAGTAGAACAAGTTCAAAGGTATTCATTGTCCGTGACTCTGTTACTTAAGTATTGAATGTGAATATTTAAAAAAAAAATTGTTATCATTACTTACAACAGATTGTCAATACAAAAAACTTTGTTCACACTCTGTCAGTTTAATTTATTCTAGTTATTAATGAAAGTTTGTAATAAAAAATAAAAAATAATAATATCTAACATTTCCTTTCAATGACAAGGTTTTAAACGTTTTATGTTATTCTAGCTTGTCCCTAAATAATTATAACTAATGGTTCTGCTTGTCAAATATGTATTACTGTGAAGAATGAAATGCGTTTATTTCAATGATTAGGACAAAACAAGGCTATAGTTTTTTTGAAAGTGATGTAACCTTTATGTCCTGTCCCCGCTGGGTTTCATAATGAGTATTCTTAATTCAAGTACGACAATAATGATCGTTTGGGTTACGTTCATGGAAGGCATTATTGTAAATATGGAAGAAATATTTATTTCGGGAAATCTTGAGACATCGACTGGTATTCTATGCTGACAATCTGGGCTGTTTGAAGCTTGTGTGACTAATGTATAAAGAATACCAATATATACAGTTACTGATTATAGAGAGAGAGGTGGTTTGATGAATGTACTAACTGAATAGCAAGACATCGATCTCAATCATAAACCCCTAAGTTTCCCTTGGTCATGAATCTTTCACATGTTTTCATTTCATACATTGCTTGTTAGCCACTGACAGGGTACAGGTTTGTGAGAACACTTGTACTGATCTTAAAGGCGCTGTAGCACGTTTTTTTTCAAATTTTATTTTTTCAAATTTCTCATTTATAATGATAGTTTATGTCATTTATATTTACTTTAGAGGGTAAAACGTCATATTACACAAACCAATTATCCATAGAGGTAATAACGGTGTTGCGTATAAAGCAAAAATTGCATGGCGGCCATTTTATTGTGAACACATTTTATTATTTCGAATGACAAAAACGATTCCCATGGCTTTACGGAACCATGTACACTCATTTGTAACTTGATTTTCCGAAGAGAGAAGGGTGTTTTACTATTGTTGACATTATTTTTCAAATACATTTCATCGACTTATTTGAGCGAAAAAACGTGCTACAGCGCCTTTAACACTTGTTGTAGCACTATGTGAATGGTCATTTCGTTCATTATATGTTAAAGCATTAAGATCAAATTTATTTATGGAAATAAAAAAACCCATTGTAACACAATTAACTTTTAGATTTTTAACCAATTTTCTTGTTGAACAACATCATAAACATACTTTCTCCTGTTAACGAAATGTATGTCGTCAACATCATCAATCAAACATTCCTGATGTAATCATGCCACACTGAGCACTTAATTCTGATAGAACTGGTGCTTATCCACTCCACTCTATATGTAAACTGTTATTGTAAAGATGTAAATGGAATAGATGTAACGGGAAAGGGTGACATAATCAGCGAGGGTTACACATCATGATGAAACTATGTCATGAGAGCGCTATTGGCTTGTACAACATGTGCTATTCGTCTTCCCTCTCAGTGTAAACTGCTACTGTAAACATGCATGCGCTACAGAATCAAAAAGGAAAACCGGTACCTTTTTGCTCTCAACATAGGATATATTAGGTGCTAAGGCTTCCTTATATCGACTTTCATGGGAAAAAAATGCTTATTGCAACAAATAATGTTTGCCATTGTTTTGATTCTTAGACTGAGGTACATACATCTAAATTTATAAAATGTATAAACATATCAAATGTACATTCTTGTTATATTATCTGCAATGTTCAACTTGTGAACTTTTAATACATGTTTGTTATCATCACAAATTTTCAAAATCTTTTTATCCAATCTGAACATCGATAGTTAATCTTGTTTTTCATCTGATGCGCGCAATGCAACTGCAACACGAGTTTGGATGGTTATCAAGAATCAATTCTGGTTACATTGACCAATACGTTTTAAGGTAAATACATTCAATAATGAATTACATCTTAATTATCAAAACGTTATCACTCGCTAGAATTGTTCAACATTTACGTATTTATCTTTACTAAATTGTGTCTTGTGTTTTTTCTAAACAAACAAGATCCAATATCGTTATGAAAAGTCAACTGATGACTTTGTTTATAAAAAAGAAGGATGTTTGCGGACACTTCATGATCTATTTTTACATATTTCTTACAATTTTAAAAATAAAATAATATACATATTTTCGAGAATATGATATACAGTTCGTTTAAAAAGTAAAAAAGTAATACATTTGAAAGAATACAACATCACCTGAAAATTCAGTTTTACTTTTGACAAGTAACTATTTTGAAGCTATGCTTCAATATTCCAGGAATTTAATCAGTGTCACTCTGATTTAACCATGTTCAAGTCAATACATCCACAGATAACTCAATCAGACAGGTTCTGTTCCATAAAAGTGCCTGAGATCAAGATAATGAAAATAGTACCTGCGCCTGTCAGATACTTGGATCTTGTCAAAAATATTAATTTCACAAATGCTTCTAGCAAATGTTTTTATAATCCATCAACATTTTAGATTGAATAAAAAAGGTTTCGAGATTACAGGAGAACCAAATATCTAGAACGGGTTGGAATAGGGAATAAGACAGTCCTATTCCATTATCAAATTAGCTTGTGGGCATTTACAGGACAGAAATAAGGAAACCACACCACATTTCTATGATTCATGATCTCTTGTCACATGACACTTACTCGATTTAACAGTTATGAAGGGCTGGCACTACCGTTTGGTAAGGCTATGTTGAATATTGTAAAATTGTGTCAATGTGAATACATAAACATACAATATTGAATTTTTGTAGAGAAAATAAGAAATGGAAAAATCTTATTTTCAATTTTAATCGAACCACAAAGACAACACAGACACAGAAAAGGACATTTTCAAGGTACTGATATATATTTATTTTCTTTCTTTTGTGTTCTTTTCACTTCTATCACAACTACATATATTATATTATAAACAATGTCAAGCACATTAGGGTCACATTCAAAAAGATTCTCATTAACACCCTATGTAGTATCGTTCAACTATACTTGAGATGAAATATGTCACTTTAATTAGCCACCCTACTACATCAGTGTATTGTTATCCACAGGGCTACTTCAAAATCCCTGATTGTCTTCTACTCTTTTACCTCGTAACGCTACTAGGTGGGTACTATCGCTACTTATAGCATGTATTTTGTCAGCTAATGAAACACATGCTTGAAAAGGTGATGATCGCACATCGGTGTTCTCATCCTGGCACTGCCTAAATTGCTTTAATCAAGTCATTTCATTGGTTGGTAATTTTTTGCGATACGAAGCAAATGCGTAGACGGCATTCAGGGGATTTGGAGTCGACGTGGATAAAATTATCTGATGAAGCATGTTAACAAACCTAGATTTGGAATACGTACAATGCTACTCGATGGCCTGGGGCGACACTGCCAACAAAGATAGGATTATTGAACATGAACTCAGAAACCTATAAGAGAAACCAAGATGAGACCTGTCAAAGCCACTGATTTTGTCTTGTCAACGCAGTTTCTGCTTTTAACTGGATTGCAGTTTGAAGAACTTACTTATTAGTAGTGAAATGAGTATGCCGTGATAGAGATTTGCACGATGAGACAGACTGGTACATTTAATTAGGTAATACAATTGCAAATTAACGTGTCTTTTTACCTAAACTTAGATTGTTGAAACAGTAAACCTTCAACTATTATAGTTAAGACGCAACGATACATGATAACATAAACATTATCTAATCGTGATATATATCAAGAAAACTAAAAAAAACAATATGGTAATAATTATCCTGAGGATAGATAATTGAATGCATCTTGACGGATCTTACTAGCCTTTAACCCATAAAGTGAAACAATTTGTATTCTAACTCAAACATTCTATTTGTATCTTTTTGAACAAATTACTCTTTCATTGCAATTCTCAAGTCTTAGTTCAAACCTCTTTCGAGTTACAGTCAATTCGTCCTACTTCAAGGATATTCATTAATATACACGTACGCGTTAGTTGGTCATAGGCAATGTCTGAACGAACTGTATTTCTATACCTAATATTTAGACTGGTTTGGAACCTAATTAGACTCTATAAGACTTATGCTGGGTAGCCTCCTTGAGAGACTATTTTGAAAATATATGTCTGGATTTCAAGATGTCTGTATTCAGTATCGTTAAAACAGTCCGTCATTA
This sequence comes from Gibbula magus, assembly GCA_936450465.1. Lineage (NCBI taxonomy): Eukaryota > Metazoa > Mollusca > Gastropoda > Trochida > Trochidae > Gibbula > Gibbula magus. The sequence continues at coordinate 21,816,271 of OW388289.1, read as the reverse complement.
TTGAACATGCTGATACTCATCACGACAAGAATCCAGATATTCTATAGCAGGCAACGAATAATGATACACTGTTAATCTTAGAGGGGATAATAAAGTACACACGTACTATACGATTATTTGTTTGGGAACTGTTCAGCTGGAAACGTGAACGTCAAATGACTGAAGTCCTAATAGGTAAGTCAGTTACGATGGTATGTATAAGACTTGTGCTGAATAACTTCCATTGAGATAATATTTTGAAATTGTATGTATTCAGTATCACTTATAACAGGCTTTAATAACGGAACACCCTGTTACTCGTCACGACAAAATCAAGATATCCTATAACCAAGCAACGAATAATGATAAACCGTTAAAGAACATATGTACCTTTATGTGTTTGGGAATTGTTCAGCTGGGAACATGAATGTCAAATAACAGAAATCCTAATAAGTCAGTAGTGTTGGTTTATTTTCCATCCAATAACAATCTTTCCAAATGATGTATTTGATACCAATATTTGATTAATCTGACAAAATAAATATATAAAGATTAAAGATCCACAAAGTAAATAAAGTATTAAAGACTGTTGATATCTTTAGACAGCCTAACCGATATTGGTCTATTAGGCTGTTCGGGAGCATAATGCAACTTATAACATCCATGTTACTTTAGACTCCTAAGGGAAATAACATGTTCTACCCATATTGACTGTGATAATAAATCCAAAGTACAAACTACTGTTACTGAACATTTCATTCCATTCAATTGAACAGTTGACATGGCCATGATTAAGCCAAATACGAGATACACTAACGCCTCAGAGGGATTTTAACGGTAGTATGGATCATATATGTTGTTTAGGAAGTGACAATAGAACGATATTACTATACATCTTAACTCCTGGGCAAAATAAACTATACCAATATTTGTTTGGTGCTCTCACCGTTGTAAGATATATCAGATAAATACAAATATATATATATACCTTTGATAGACGATTTATTTGAACATGTTTTATTCACAATTCTCCAAAAAATTTCACCCACAGTGTTCGCAGTATAACGTTACACATTGAATTGGGATCAGCAGAATAAATGGCTTTTTTAAAATAAAATTTTAAAGTTACATAATCTGAAAAACGTACAGTTTCTCTTATGACATCCAGTGCTCTGTATAAACTCTTAACAACTTACTGAGTGGTCTAGCCGCCATGTGACGTTATTCGGCATGTCTCAAATGAGTGTTTGAATACGTGTTTTATTGACGTGATGGCAGAGGATGTTTCAATCGTTATTTGTCAATGCAGATGGTTCAACAAGTGCCCGAAGAGTGATGAATGGGACAATCTTGCAAGATAATGACATTTTTCACAGAAAGGAAGTCTCTTGTGATCCTGGGTGTATGGGGTTACATTAATCTGGCTACGTCCTGCACAATGGCTGGTGGCAATGGATACCATGTTCCCAAACACGACTGGTAACTGTACTTCTGCTGGCGGCTGTTGATAACGTCACAGTGGCGAAATGATTTCGCAGATTTGGTTTGGGCGCAGTCGAAGATGCAAAAAGCCTGGGTAGGTCGTGCTTTCAACTGCGAAGTACACATCTTCCTCTTTCGCTTTCCTCTAGGAATTATTTATGGTCATTATAACTGTGGTGCTTAAAATGCTGATCGGTGGTTTTATACCGTTCGGTAGCATCATATCCTTATTTAGGTCAAATTCAATGTTTGAGAAGATACAAGATTTTTCACTGGGTACATTAAAGGTTGTGTTCAAATGATGTTGTTCGATAATAACATTCTTAATTGAGACACTAACTTGATACGTTTTGAAAATAAATTATTTTGGTATAGTTTCTTTTGCCTTTCAATTATATTGAATATTAAGCCATCATAGAATGACATCATTCTCAAATGCTGTGGATCAATCCTACTGCCCTGGCCAGGCACTTAAAAGAATCTCGTTTTTATTTCTCCTGATTTCTATTCTAGTAATGATCCATATATACTTTAGTTGATATGTATGTAGTTCAGTTTTATTTCATGGTAATCCACCTCTGACATTTCGAATGCTATTTTGGTTAATATGTGATATGATCGGCGGCTTGAACTAGTGAACCATGGGAGTTCTGCACTTAGTAGTTTACAATGTGTTATCACTTGAAGATGTAGTATATAAAGTACCAACGGTGTTCTATGTCTATGTTACTCACAGCAAGGAACCTAGGTGATATACTCAAATCTTGCTTATGCTTCAAGCACTTTATGATATTATAGGTAACATGTAATGCCGGTAAAGGATCGTATTGAAATGAACCATCTAAACTTTCTAAACATTAGAAGGCTTTGCTTGTAAGAGTGTTGGTTTGGAGAGGCTTCTAATCTAAACGATTATAAAAGTGACCACAATGCATTGTAAAGTATACTAAGATTTTAACCAACATACTTCTTTCAAAACAATAATCTATCATGATGGGAGTGTTGAAAACGTTATATTATTCAAATATATTGAATGTTCAATGTTTAATGGAACACGTAATTAATCTAAAAGGCTCAAATTGATAGTCTCGATACAAATCATCTATCTAATGATAAATTCAATTTAACTAGAGAATAAATATAACTCCAAATACACTAAATGTGTAAGAATCTTGAAATTCAGTTTGTAAACAAGACAAACAATTCATAAAACAAATATTTAATGCCTTCAACATTGACATGTACATGTGTGAACTAGATATCCTGAACAAATGATGTCTTTTTAAGAAAAGGATACGTTGCCTGTATGTCACTGGCATGCTGCATGTTTTCGAGAACACTTGTACTGATAGTTGATCTCAACTGGTGTCAAACTAATGAGAACAAGCGAGAACAGTTAGCAATGTTGGCGTTCTCTGGGTTACAGTTACCCTGACCGATTTTGAATGAAACATGTACTTGAATACTCGTTTGTTTTAATTTCTTTTCATTGCATAGAAACAGCATTAGTTATGAATTAGCCCAACACTATACAATAACTCTGAAATTATGATATTGGAAACATTTTCCGGTATTATGAGAGAGGCAGTCAACGATCAATGATCAGAGCCTGCCAGATTGTGCTTGTCGTCCCATATCTGTTTAAACTGTTATTGTTCATGTTATTCTTCACTACAGAGGCTGCCGGGACATTGCATTTAGGAACATAGATAACTGTGAAAATAGAATGTGTTTAATGACGAAATGGATAGTCTTAAAGAGCAAGCACTGGAGTACTGAGTGGCATGTCAGGACGGATGATTCTGTCATATATATTGTGTGCTGATGCTGTACTTATGTGTAATATAGGGAAATGAAAGGAACTTTTATATCCGTTCATTGTTTGAAAAATAACACTCGTAATAAGCATCATTAAAAGTCAACACTTATGTAACATGCCAGAAACAATGTTGGCGTACAACAAAAGAGACAAGGGGCCAAAATTAGAAAATTTAGATTTCATTGTTTCTGCAATAAAATATTAATTAAACATAATGTCTGTAACATTTCGACAGTAATAGAAAATATTGGTCAATGTGATGATAGGAATTATGGTTTTTCCTTAAATGATTAAAAAATGACACTTTTATAAAACAATATAATTTTTGGAGTTTGGGATTTTTTTTACCCCGGTGTTATATAGATCCTTGCCATATTTGCTCCTGTACAAATATTAGTATCATCTTTAATTACATGATACAGAAATGATTTTTCTACGTCTAAATAAAGATTCATAACTTTTGCGGGCATACTTAAGGAATAAAAAACACTTTTCCAAGTCAAATAAAAAGCACATTTAAATGAACACGGAATTACATGATATTTGCACTAAGTTCGGGACACAGTTAAACAAACTTGTGTTCAGCAGCTGTAGATGATTGGAGAATTTCTACATTTTGCTATTTTTCACTACAACGACTATAAAGCTTTACAACTCATGATCAATGTTTGTTCGTACAAAAGCATCATATCTCTACATGTTGTACCTAGCATGATATGTTATAACAAACAATCTTTCGTAATATTTCGTTATTTTTGAGGTATGTACATGTACATTCTAAGGCGTACTTCGAATATGCTTGAATATACATCGAAAATTATATGAATTTAACCGAAATGTAATTTATTGGGTATTTTAAGTTTTCGTCTCAGATTTTTATCTTCTTTATTCATCAGCATGTTAATAGTTTTGTCACTAATTGAAAAGGCATCAATCGAGGATCACGAATTTAAATACATGTTTATCATGTCATGATTACCTCTTTTAACGACGTCGCTCATTATAGGACTAACTTTAATTTCAATATATCAGTATTCGTAAGCCAACTGGCTCAACTTCAAAAATAGGTTTCATAAGAACAAAGGACCCGAGTATACTGTGTTGGGAGAGAATGGCCATATAAGGATTGCACACACTTATACTTTCTCTTTGTTATCTGGTTATGTGGTTGTACTGAAATGTTCTGTTTGTTGTGTATTTGGTTTCAGTACACATATAATGAAATTCAAGGAATAAATGATAGATGTTATTAGCGCAGAGCTATCAGCTGCAAATGTGACAAGTATTTTCTTCTCCTATTTCATCCTATGCACTATAGATAACTTAAACTAAACTAATATCTAAAGCGGTTGAGTGTATCCATTTGTAGGATCAATACATTGAAAATAATTTGATGCAGTCACCTTTTAATGTACATAGTCGATTCTGGTGACCATTTACAGCCCTAGATGTTTAATGAGTGCTATCAAGCTAAATATGCTTGGGTGACACTGCCAACAAAGGGAGAATATCAGAATGTTCTGGAAGAGCCAACACCACCTCCAAGTACAACTTTGAGGACACATGTAAAAGCCATTAATTAGGTAGTGTTGAAAGAATCTAACCTCATTGCCTGTTCTCTTTGGAATACAAACTTCATTGGCCTACCTGATTAAATAAAATAATGAAGAAATGATGTTGCTCAGTAATTAGATTCCAGACCATTATTCCCTATCGTGACGTGCTTTGAGAAACAGGCAGTTCTATTGTACTTAAGTAATGAATGTAGACAGAGGTAAATTGAATTAGGTATTAGTCCTGCAAAATACCTTGTCTATTTACTTTCTCAGAAGGTTTCTTGACAACACTATTTTCAATGAATTAATCAGAAAGTCAAATAGGTTTTCGGTTGGAACATTAAACATAGACCAATAAAAATATATGTTAATCAATAGTTAAGATTACAGGTCTGCGAAGCTGAAACATATTTGTGGTAATTGCAAACGTTACATTTAGGACACTTAATCGAATTCTTCATAAAGAACTGTACTGTCCGCAATCGAAATCAACCATACCTTTATTCATACATTCACAGTTTTCACAATGAAATTCCCTTGTTTCATTTCAGTCTTTCGTACAGTCTACACTCATGTATACTTGAGGGCGTTCATAATATACATCTACGTGTATGCTGATTATATTCAATTTAATATTCAATAGAATATATTGTCTATAAATACTGAAAAATAATACTGGTCTTGAAATCTGATTAGAGTCCAGCGAGACGGCTGTATAAAGAGAAGTAGATTTAAGGCCTTCAGAGACATTTTGAAAATGAACATCTGACTTGCATGGCGACTTTATCAATAATTCTTTTATACAGAGAGTAAAATATTGCGTGTTTCTGAAGACTTATAAAACTATATTCTGTGTCACGAAATACCACATTAAGCCTTGAAAGTTTTTTGCAGACACATGTAACATGTTTATGCTTATGAAATTCTTAATGTAATACATTGAACATATAATGACTATAGTCTACTTAATGAACTATCCTAGTGTCTTTCTCTTCAAAAACACTATTCGCAAATCGTGTCTTTCCTATCAGTATATGATATGATTAATCAGACAAAATGAACATACATTGTGTAAACACCTACCACATTAGTTCAGTATGTTTACTCTTTGATATTCGGCTTTCATTGGCTTCTTTTGAGGCTTATACTCATTTAAGATCTCAATGTTCTATATAGATACTGTTGAACCAAGATAATCTGAGCCTTATAAACATGTTTGTAGATAGGTTTAAGTCCTTTTAAAAAGTACGTAAGCTATCATCACAAAAAAATAAGTACAAACTGCCATACATGAACACTTCATTAATGTTACTTGAATATGTTATGCCTGAGTCACACCAAGGTAGTTCTCACTACGTTCTACTCCGTCCAAAAAATATTGTAGAACGGCCTCGAACGGGATAGAAACGAGCAACTGTTGTTTCCTGTTTATCAAACAACGACCCCAGTACCTTCACAAACAGTTCTCAGAACGTCCATCTAGTCTTTACGCCGTTCTCAGACAGTTGGTACCACGTTTAGATTGTATAATATTGACCGTTCACCTCGATTTCACAACGTTCTCAGCCAGTCCAATTCCGTCCTAAGTCGTTCTTGACTAGACCTATCTCGTTCTTAATACGCACAATACCGTTCTAACTCGTTTTAAGACAGTTCTCTCCGTTTTCACTCCGTCCTCATTCCGTTCTCAGTGCGTGCTCGTCACGTCCTGCCTCGTTTTTTTTATAAATACCCAGAAAGTTCTTGTCCGTTCTCATTGCCGTTCTGAACTTCAAGGTGAAAACATCATGCCTCCCAGGAAGAAGAAGTGTATTCAGAAGAAGATGGTTCAAAGAAAACCAAATACAATATCTTCAACCCCTGTAGAAGTCGTAGCGACCGAGTCTTCTGTTCCCGAGAGAGCAGTATCCCCTGCACCTTCGGAATCTTCTGTGACACAGTTCTTGTTCTTTTTCTTTGTTCTTGCGCAAAGACCAAATTCCACTGTTGTTCTGCTTCCATCAAAAACTGTAGAAACCCTACATTCAACATACTGAGAGCAGTAACTCTGTTCATGGTTCTCTGGTCATTAATATAACCAAAGTGATAAACGTATTAACACGCCTGTATTTATACCAGTTCATTCGCATCGTACTGCCAACGTCGTAAGAACTGTGTAGAGATTTCGCAAACGTACTAACAACGAGTAGAACGCAATGACAACCTAATGCGAACTTTTATAACTGTGTAGGAACGTACTAAGAACTCAATCGAAACAATTTAATTTATTTACACATATTTGGACGTTAGAGCAACTGACTATGGTCGGTCTGCGGTCGAGTTCGATCTGACTGAGGACGTCATGGACTGGGTGGAAACTGTGCACAAACGTATTGCAATCGCGTCCCGACTGCACAACGTTCTTACTCGTCCTTAGTAGGTTCGCAATACGGCAATTCCGTTCTTAGTACGGCAATCCCGTTTTTACTACGTTCCTACTCCGTCCAAATTTAGAACGGGGAGAACGTTGGACATAAAGTTTAACCATAAAGTTTGTAAACAGTTGCCATTACGTCCACTCCGTTTGTGCACAGTTCGAGCACAGTTCAAGCCCGTTTTCCAAAAAAAACAAGAACGTAGTGAGAACGGGTTTGGTGTGATGGGGGTATTAAGTGGAGTTCTGGATTGAGGCAAAAATTAAATATACCGCACACGTTTTGAGGAGACATTAATGTAGTCATATAGGCCAGAATGATGAGGGAATGGGTAATCTGAAAATATTGCCAAATTGTTGACACTACATTTTCGTCAATAAATTGAATTCCCTCTCTTAAGACATTCCCTGTTGGCAAGAATGCAAATGTGCTTTAGGTTTCTATTGAACGTGATCTAGGTGTTCAGCCTGCTAGTTTGTCTGACCAGTATAATATAGCCACCATTGGTTTCCAACATTGTGCACAACGAGTGTAAGATACATTTACCACACTTCAGATGTTGATACCATGAATTAATCAACAGGTTCTTGTCCAGTTTAATTATGCGTCTCTTCCATACTCGGCATTAACCTACATTTCAAAGTCTCGTGATAAGATGGATGGTTGAATTATCAGATTTAACAGTTGTGCTGGAGAAAGTGTTTGAATTAGTCAGAAGAGATCCAAGGTGTTTATGAGATTACACGAAACTACATGTCCTTGCTGCAGGGTCTCTGCTGACAAACGGAAACCAAACAATAGTATATTTCACAGTAAATGCTGTAAGACCGATGTGGAATATTGAACATAGTAACACAAGTGGTGTTTTTCTATGTTTTACGAACTACCACCATCCCCTCCCCCGTAGTATCTATGATGTTTATTTGAGGTATTGAATTAAACCCAACAGTATACATTTACACACGTCAGACTTATGTAAAAGTTATGTAATTTGGGGTTTAACACTTGGGGAATCCGCTTGCCGGATCCCCACCAAATTTAGCGAATCGGGCAGGATATGGAAGGATCCGACAAGGCGGATTCCACCACTTTTTGTCCCGTGCATCGCCATGGTGGTTATGCATTGCGGTGAAACCTGCGGCTGGAACCAGCTAACCATGGATGGTACTTTGCTGATATTCAGTGAAACTTTGCAACCAAATTGTATGTAGAACTGTTCGTAAACGCTTCAAACAGCTAGGCAAGGTAGATGTGTTAAAAGCGCCACACTAGCATCCAATGTATTCAGTATTTGTAATACCATTTTTACTGAGACCTTTGTGAGATCACTAATAAGTGACGAGGCATGACAGACTTTTCCCGAGTTAAATTATTTGCGTAATTCTCGAGCCTTGGCGAGAGAATTACACAATTGATATAAAGAGGGATAGATAATCTGTCATTCCCCGTCACGAGATGGTTATTGTTTATATTACCCATATAACAAATTAAAGCAAAAACGCGCAGATTAAAAGTCAAAAGTTTCCCTACAAGGATCCGAGAAGGAGATCAATCTCCATATCCTTACGCGTGTGACGTGGATTCACTTCTTTAAGTACCTATCCTTGTCTACTACGCGCGATTAAAATGTCCCTGCGAAAATATATTTCACAATAAAAGATATACATGTATGTGGTATTAGTTGAACGTTTTGTATTTCTGCCAATTACTATCAATCCATGATTATACGATATTAGTTATTACAACATTCATATCAAGAGGTCTTCAAACCTCAAAAGCAAGTCGACTGAAACCGAAAACCCCTGCGACGTTACAATAAACGATGTGACGTCATAACCGCTCGCGCCTATGACGTCATTGCATTCGAACGATCGCCGTCGCTCTTGAAACTCTCCGTTATATGGTCAATCAGAAATCGCTAGTTTCTTTAATTTTCGGAAAATTTAGCCCCTTCTTTCGACATTTGATGCGTCGGTACATGTTATTTCAACTATGGGAAACAAATGAAATGTTTAAATTCAGAAGACACTTTCTCAAGTGACCAGTCGCGAAAAGTTAGAAAGATGAATGAAGTAGTTCCGGCAACCAATGAAATCGGTTTTTTTTCTGTAACAGCCAATCAAAAGCCATAAAAATGTGTAACTCCCATGTGACTTACATAGAGGATATTACATGACTGTCTATGTTATACTATGTTTACGACACGAGTGCCTGAATACATTCCATTAGTTCAAAGTTTTGAAAGAAAATAAAAATGTTTTACCCGATATAGGGAATTATCAAATATCATTGATAACTTTATAAACTATAATTACTTAATACAAACATCATTTGAAAGTACACAGGTGTAATTCCGTTCTTTCTACTGTAAAGTTTTAAACATAGGCCACTTTATGCTGTCTTAGATTCTTCCCCAGTATCGCTGATCAGAAGTTCTTTAAACTGCAAGCATCCCTTGACTGGTCATTTGGAAACATCTCTTTGTTTTTCGCTGTTCCTATCTTTCAATGGTCTGAATTATCAACAAATGATATTGGTCAGTATTATTCGTATGGCATTCCACCATTTATAGACAACAGCGTCAAATTATAGGCCTGTTCTTAGTGAATTATTTTTTTTATTATTATAGTATAACATATGTTAAATTTGTCAAGGTCAAAAGCTAGCGTTGTTTCATGACTGCATTTTTATCTTTAATATCTCGAATGGTCATTTCTCTTTTCAACACATAATAACACATTATATCAGATTTGATACTAAAACCAGGGACTTCTTTATATGCATATATGTAGATGTTACTTTTAACAAGATATATCAATAATTATTCTATGAAAATGTCCGCTTCCAATATGTTCATGTATCTTATTTCACTTCAGCTAGGACCCCGTACCTTTTCGATTGAAACTTATACTTGCAATTTGCCATAAGGAATCTCCCCGCAAAGTAATCTCATCTGTAGGTATTTTGGTGCGTTGTAAAGATCTAAGACTTTCGCTTCAAGTACAGTATACTATCAATGTCAAATTTAGTGAATATATGCAGACAGTAAGCAAAGGTATCGAAAAGGTTTGGAGTAGAAACTGTCGTTTTATATCGTTTTATATCATAGTATATATCAAAGATCACAGTGCACCTGTCATAGCAGTACAATATCACAATACAACTCAAATTGCAATAGTATTTCTCTTCTCCATAAATCAAGCCTATATCATAGTGCAACCCAAATAGCAGTCCAGTATGACAGTAAGTTCAAATAGCAGTCCAGTATGACAGTAAGTTCAAATAGCAGTCCAGTATGACAGTAAGTTCAAATAGCAGTCGAGTATGACAGTAAGTTCAAATAGCAGTCCAGTATGACAGTAAGTTCAAATAGCAGTCCAGTATGACAGTAAGTTCAAATAGCAGTCCAGTATGACAGTAAGTTCAAATAGCAGTCCAGTATGACAGTAAGTTCAAATAGCAGTCCAGTATGACAGTAAGTTCAAATAGCAGTCAGTATGTGAAAATGCAATTCATATAGCAGTCAAGTATCACAGTAAGTTCAAATAGCAGTCAGTATGTGAAAATGCAATTCATATAGCAGTCCAGTATGACAGTAAGTTCAAATAGCAGTCAGTATGTGAAAATGCAATTCATATAGCAGTCCAGTATGACAGTAAGTTCAAATAGCAGTCAGTATGTGAAAATGCAACTCATATAGCAGTCAAGTATCACAGTAACTTGAAATAGCAGTCAGTATGTGAACATGCAACTCATATAGCAGTCAAGTATCACAGTAACTTGAAATAGCAGTCAGTATGTGAACATGCAACTCAAATAGCAGTCCAGTATCACAGTAACTTCAAATAGCAGTCAGTATGTGAAAATGCAACTCATATATCAGTCAAGTATCACAGTAACTTCAAATAGCAGTCAGTATGTGAAAATGCAACTCATATAGCAGTCAAGTATCACAGTAACTTGAAATAGCAGTCAGTATGTGAACATGCAACTCAAATAGCAGTCCAGTATCACAGTAACTTCAAATAGCAGTCAGTATGTGAAAATGCAACTCATATATCAGTCAAGTATCACAGTAACTTCAAATAGCAGTCAGTATGTGAAACTGCAACTCATATAGCAGTCAAGTATCACAGTAACTTGAAATAGCAGTCAGTATGTGAAAATGCAACTCATATAGCAGTCAAGTATCACAGTTACTTGAAATAGCAGTCAGTATGTGAAAATGCAACTCATATAGCAGTCAAGTATCACAGTAACTTGAAATAGCAGCCAGTATGTGAAAATGCAACTCATATAGCAGTCAAGTATCACAGTAACTTGAAATAGCAGTCAGTATGTGAAAATGCAACTCATATAGCAGTCAAGTATCACAGTAACTTGAAATAGCAGTCAGTATGTGAACATGCAACTCATATAGCAGTCAAGTATCACAGTAACTTGAAATAGCAGCCAGTATGTGAAAATGCAACTCATATAGCAGTCAAGTATCACAGTAACTTGAAATAGCAGCCAGTATGTGAAAATGCAACTCATATAGCAGTCAAGTATCACAGTAACTTGAAATAGCAGTCAGTATGTGAAAATGCAACTCATATAGCAGTCAAGTATCACAGTAACTTGAAATAGCAGCCAGTATGTGAAAATGCAACTCATATAGCAGTCAAGTATCACAGTAACTTGAAATAGCAGCCAGTATGTGAAAATGCAACTCATATAGCAGTCCAGTATCACAGTAACTTGAAATAGCAGTCAGTATGTGAAAATGCAACTCATATATCAGTCAAGTATCACAGTAACTTGAAATAGCAGTCAGTATGTGAAAATGCAACTCATATAGCAGTCAAGTATCACAGTAACTTGAAATAGCAGTCAGTATGTGAAAATGCAACTCATATAGCACTCAAGTATCACAGTAACTTGAAATAGCAGCCAGTATGTGAAAATGCAACTCATATAGCAGTCAAGTATCACAGTAACTTGAAATAGCAGCCAGTATGTGAAAATGCAACTCATATAGCAGTCAAGTATCACAGTAACTTGAAATAGCAGTCAGTATGTGAACATGCAACTCATATAGCAGTCAAGTATCACAGTAACTTGAAATAGCAGTCAGTATGTGAACATGCAACTCAAATAGCAGTCCAGTATCACAGTAACTTCAAATAGCAGTCAGTATGTGAAAATGCAACTCATATATCAGTCAAGTATCACAGTAACTTCAAATAGCAGTCAGTATGTGAAAATGCAACTCATATAGCAGTCAAGTATCACAGTAACTTGAAATAGCAGTCAGTATGTGAACATGCAACTCAAATAGCAGTCCAGTATCACAGTAACTTCAAATAGCAGTCAGTATGTGAAAATGCAACTCATATATCAGTCAAGTATCACAGTAACTTCAAATAGCAGTCAGTATGTGAAACTGCAACTCATATAGCAGTCAAGTATCACAGTAACTTGAAATAGCAGTCAGTATGTGAAAATGCAACTCATATAGCAGTCAAGTATCACAGTTACTTGAAATAGCAGTCAGTATGTGAAAATGCAACTCATATAGCAGTCAAGTATCACAGTAACTTGAAATAGCAGCCAGTATGTGAAAATGCAACTCATATAGCAGTCAAGTATCACAGTAACTTGAAATAGCAGTCAGTATGTGAAAATGCAACTCATATAGCAGTCAAGTATCACAGTAACTTGAAATAGCAGTCAGTATGTGAACATGCAACTCATATAGCAGTCAAGTATCACAGTAACTTGAAATAGCAGCCAGTATGTGAAAATGCAACTCATATAGCAGTCAAGTATCACAGTAACTTGAAATAGCAGCCAGTATGTGAAAATGCAACTCATATAGCAGTCAAGTATCACAGTAACTTGAAATAGCAGTCAGTATGTGAAAATGCAACTCATATAGCAGTCAAGTATCACAGTAACTTGAAATAGCAGCCAGTATGTGAAAATGCAACTCATATAGCAGTCAAGTATCACAGTAACTTGAAATAGCAGCCAGTATGTGAAAATGCAACTCATATAGCAGTCCAGTATCACAGTAACTTGAAATAGCAGTCAGTATGTGAAAATGCAACTCATATATCAGTCAAGTATCACAGTAACTTGAAATAGCAGTCAGTATGTGAAAATGCAACTCATATAGCAGTCAAGTATCACAGTAACTTGAAATAGCAGTCAGTATGTGAAAATGCAACTCATATAGCACTCAAGTATCACAGTAACTTGAAATAGCAGCCAGTATGTGAAAATGCAACTCATATAGCAGTCAAGTATCACAGTAACTTGAAATAGCAGCCAGTATGTGAAAATGCAACTCATATAGCAGTCAAGTATCACAGTTACTTGAAATAGCAGTCAGTATGTGAAAATGCAACTCATATAGCAGTCAAGTATCACAGTAACTTGAAATAGCAGCCAGTATGTGAAAATGCAACTCATATAGCAGTCAAGTATCACAGTAACTTGAAATAGCAGTCAGTATGTGAACATGCAACTCAAATAGCAGTCCAGTATCACAGTAACTTCAAATAGCAGTCAGTATGTGAAAATGCAACTCATATATCAGTCAAGTATCACAGTAACTTCAAATAGCAGTCAGTATGTGAAACTGCAACTCATATAGCAGTCAAGTATCACAGTAACTTGAAATAGCAGTCAGTATGTGAAAATGCAACTCATATAGCAGTCAAGTATCACAGTTACTTGAAATAGCAGTCAGTATGTGAAAATGCAACTCATATAGCAGTCAAGTATCACAGTAACTTGAAATAGCAGCCAGTATGTGAAAATGCAACTCATATAGCAGTCAAGTATCACAGTAACTTGAAATAGCAGTCAGTATGTGAAAATGCAACTCATATAGCAGTCAAGTATCACAGTAACTTGAAATAGCAGTCAGTATGTGAACATGCAACTCATATAGCAGTCAAGTATCACAGTAACTTGAAATAGCAGCCAGTATGTGAAAATGCAACTCATATAGCAGTCAAGTATCACAGTAACTTGAAATAGCAGTCAGTATGTGAAAATGCAACTCATATAGCAGTCAAGTATCACAGTAACTTGAAATAGCAGTCAGTATGTGAAAATGCAACTCATATAGCAGTCAAGTATCACAGTAACTTGAAATAGCAGCCAGTATGTGAAAATGCAACTCATATAGCAGTCAAGTATCACAGTAACTTGAAATAGCAGCCAGTATGTGAAAATGCAACTCATATAGCAGTCCAGTATCACAGTAACTTGAAATAGCAGTCAGTATGTGAAAATGCAACTCATATATCAGTCAAGTATCACAGTAACTTGAAATAGCAGTCAGTATGTGAAAATGCAACTCATATAGCAGTCAAGTATCACAGTAACTTGAAATAGCAGTCAGTATGTGAAAATGCAACTCATATAGCACTCAAGTATCACAGTAACTTGAAATAGCAGCCAGTATGTGAAAATGCAACTCATATAGCAGTCAAGTATCACAGTAACTTGAAATAGCAGCCAGTATGTGAAAATGCAACTCATATAGCAGTCAAGTATCACAGTAACTTGAAATAGCAGTCAGTATGTGAAAATGCAACTCATATAGCAGTCAAGTATCACAGTAACTTGAAATAGCAGCCAGTATGTGAAAATGCAACTCATATAGCAGTCAAGTATCACAGTAACTTGAAATAGCAGTCAGTATGTGAAAATGCAACTCATATAGCAGTCAAGTATCACAGTAACTTGAAATAGCAGTCAGTATGTGAAAATGCAACTCATATAGCAGTCAAGTATCACAGTTACTTGAACTAGCAGTCAGTATGTGAAAATGCATCTAATATAGCAGTCAAGTATCACAGTAACTTGAAATAGCAGCCAGTATGTGAAAATGCAACTCATATAGCAGTCAAGTATCACAGTAACTTGAAATAGCAGTCAGTATGTGAAAATGCAACTCATATAGCAGTCAAGTATCACAGTTACTTGAACTAGCAGTCAGTATGTGAAAATGCAACTCATATATCAGTCAAGTATCACAGTAACTTGAAATAGCAGCCAGTATGTGAAAATGCAACTCATATAGCAGTCAAGTATCACAGTAACTTGAAATAGCAGTCAGTATGTGAAAATGCAACTCATATAGCAGTCAAGTATCACAGTAACTTGAAATAGCAGTCAGTATGTGAACATGCATCTAATATAGCAGTCAAGTATCACAGTAACTTGAAATAGCAGCCAGTATGTGAAAATGCAACTCATATAGCAGTCCAGTATCACAGTAACTTGAAATAGCAGTCAGTATGTGAAAATGCAACTCATATATCAGTCAAGTATCACAGTAACTTGAAATAGCAGTCAGTATGTGAAAATGCAACTCATATAGCAGTCAAGTATCACAGTAACTTGAAATAGCAGTCAGTATGTGAAAATGCAACTCATATAGCACTCAAGTATCACAGTAACTTGAAATAGCAGCCAGTATGTGAAAATGCAACTCATATAGCAGTCAAGTATCACAGTAACTTGAAATAGCAGCCAGTATGTGAAAATGCAACTCATATAGCAGTCAAGTATCACAGTAACTTGAAATAGCAGTCAGTATGTGAAAATGCAACTCATATAGCAGTCAAGTATCACAGTAACTTGAAATAGCAGCCAGTATGTGAAAATGCAACTCATATAGCAGTCAAGTATCACAGTAACTTGAAATAGCAGTCAGTATGTGAACATGCAACTCAAATAGCAGTCCAGTATCACAGTAACTTCAAATAGCAGTCAGTATGTGAAAATGCAACTCATATATCAGTCAAGTATCACAGTAACTTCAAATAGCAGTCAGTATGTGAAACTGCAACTCATATAGCAGTCAAGTATCACAGTAACTTGAAATAGCAGTCAGTATGTGAAAATGCAACTCATATAGCAGTCAAGTATCACAGTAACTTGAAATAGCAGTCAGTATGTGAAAATGCAACTCATATAGCAGTCAAGTATCACAGTAACTTGAAATAGCAGCCAGTATGTGAAAATGCAACTCATATAGCAGTCAAGTATCACAGTAACTTGAAATAGCAGTCAGTATGTGAAAATGCAACTCATATAGCAGTCAAGTATCACAGTAACTTGAAATAGCAGTCAGTATGTGAACATGCAACTCATATAGCAGTCAAGTATCACAGTAACTTGAAATAGCAGCCAGTATGTGAAAATGCAACTCATATAGCAGTCAAGTATCACAGTAACTTGAAATAGCAGCCAGTATGTGAAAATGCAACTCATATAGCAGTCAAGTATCACAGTAACTTGAAATAGCAGTCAGTATGTGAAAATGCAACTCATATAGCAGTCAAGTATCACAGTAACTTGAAATAGCAGCCAGTATGTGAAAATGCAACTCATATAGCAGTCAAGTATCACAGTAACTTGAAATAGCAGCCAGTATGTGAAAATGCAACTCATATAGCAGTCCAGTATCACAGTAACTTGAAATAGCAGTCAGTATGTGAAAATGCAACTCATATATCAGTCAAGTATCACAGTAACTTGAAATAGCAGTCAGTATGTGAAAATGCAACTCATATAGCAGTCAAGTATCACAGTAACTTGAAATAGCAGTCAGTATGTGAAAATGCAACTCATATAGCACTCAAGTATCACAGTAACTTGAAATAGCAGCCAGTATGTGAAAATGCAACTCATATAGCAGTCAAGTATCACAGTAACTTGAAATAGCAGCCAGTATGTGAAAATGCAACTCATATAGCAGTCAAGTATCACAGTAACTTGAAATAGCAGTCAGTATGTGAAAATGCAACTCATATAGCAGTCAAGTATCACAGTAACTTGAAATAGCAGCCAGTATGTGAAAATGCAACTCATATAGCAGTCAAGTATCACAGTAACTTGAAATAGCAGTCAGTATGTGAAAATGCAACTCATATAGCACTCAAGTATCACAGTAACTTGAAATAGCAGCCAGTATGTGAAAATGCAACTCATATAGCAGTCAAGTATCACAGTAACTTGAAATAGCAGTCAGTATGTGAAAATGCAACTCATATAGCAGTCAAGTATCACAGTAACTTGAAATAGCAGTCAGTATGTGAAAATGCAACTCATATAGCAGTCAAGTATCACAGTAACTTGAAATAGCAGCCAGTATGTGAAAATGCAACTCATATAGCAGTCAAGTATCACAGTAACTTGAAATAGCAGTCAGTATGTGAAAATGCAACTCATATAGCAGTCAAGTATCACAGTAACTTGAAATAGCAGCCAGTATGTGAAAATGCAACTCATATAGCAGTCAAGTATCACAGTAACTTGAAATAGCAGCCAGTATGTGAAAATGCAACTCATATAGCAGTCCAGTATCACAGTAACTTGAAATAGCAGTCAGTATGTGAAAATGCAACTCATATATCAGTCAAGTATCACAGTAACTTGAAATAGCAGTCAGTATGTGAAAATGCAACTCATATATCAGTCAAGTATCACAGTAACTTGAAATAGCAGTCAGTATGTGAAAATGCAACTCATATAGCACTCAAGTATCACAGTAACTTGAAATAGCAGCCAGTATGTGAAAATGCAACTCATATAGCAGTCAAGTATCACAGTAACTTGAAATAGCAGCCAGTATGTGAAAATGCAACTCATATAGCAGTCAAGTATCACAGTAACTTGAAATAGCAGTCAGTATGTGAAAATGCAACTCATATAGCAGTCAAGTATCACAGTAACTTGAAATAGCAGCCAGTATGTGAAAATGCAACTCATATAGCAGTCAAGTATCACAGTAACTTGAAATAGCAGTCAGTATGTGAACATGCAACTCAAATAGCAGTCCAGTATCACAGTAACTTCAAATAGCAGTCAGTATGTGAAAATGCAACTCATATATCAGTCAAGTATCACAGTAACTTCAAATAGCAGTCAGTATGTGAAACTGCAACTCATATAGCAGTCAAGTATCACAGTAACTTGAAATAGCAGTCAGTATGTGAAAATGCAACTCATATAGCAGTCAAGTATCACAGTTACTTGAAATAGCAGTCAGTATGTGAAAATGCAACTCATATAGCAGTCAAGTATCACAGTAACTTGAAATAGCAGCCAGTATGTGAAAATGCAACTCATATAGCAGTCAAGTATCACAGTAACTTGAAATAGCAGTCAGTATGTGAAAATGCAACTCATATAGCAGTCAAGTATCACAGTAACTTGAAATAGCAGTCAGTATGTGAACATGCAACTCATATAGCAGTCAAGTATCACAGTAACTTGAAATAGCAGCCAGTATGTGAAAATGCAACTCATATAGCAGTCAAGTATCACAGTAACTTGAAATAGCAGCCAGTATGTGAAAATGCAACTCATATAGCAGTCAAGTATCACAGTAACTTGAAATAGCAGTCAGTATGTGAAAATGCAACTCATATAGCAGTCAAGTATCACAGTAACTTGAAATAGCAGCCAGTATGTGAAAATGCAACTCATATAGCAGTCAAGTATCACAGTAACTTGAAATAGCAGCCAGTATGTGAAAATGCAACTCATATAGCAGTCCAGTATCACAGTAACTTGAAATAGCAGTCAGTATGTGAAAATGCAACTCATATATCAGTCAAGTATCACAGTAACTTGAAATAGCAGTCAGTATGTGAAAATGCAACTCATATAGCAGTCAAGTATCACAGTAACTTGAAATAGCAGTCAGTATGTGAAAATGCAACTCATATAGCACTCAAGTATCACAGTAACTTGAAATAGCAGCCAGTATGTGAAAATGCAACTCATATAGCAGTCAAGTATCACAGTAACTTGAAATAGCAGCCAGTATGTGAAAATGCAACTCATATAGCAGTCAAGTATCACAGTAACTTGAAATAGCAGTCAGTATGTGAAAATGCAACTCATATAGCAGTCAAGTATCACAGTAACTTGAAATAGCAGTCAGTATGTGAAAATGCAACTCATATAGCAGTCAAGTATCACAGTAACTTGAAATAGCAGTCAGTATGTGAACATGCAACTCAAATAGCAGTCCAGTATCACAGTAACTTCAAATAGCAGTCAGTATGTGAAAATGCAACTCATATATCAGTCAAGTATCACAGTAACTTCAAATAGCAGTCAGTATGTGAAACTGCAACTCATATAGCAGTCAAGTATCACAGTAACTTGAAATAGCAGTCAGTATGTGAAAATGCAACTCATATAGCAGTCAAGTATCACAGTTACTTGAAATAGCAGTCAGTATGTGAAAATGCAACTCATATAGCAGTCAAGTATCACAGTAACTTGAAATAGCAGCCAGTATGTGAAAATGCAACTCATATAGCAGTCAAGTATCACAGTAACTTGAAATAGCAGTCAGTATGTGAAAATGCAACTCATATAGCAGTCAAGTATCACAGTAACTTGAAATAGCAGTCAGTATGTGAACATGCAACTCATATAGCAGTCAAGTATCACAGTAACTTGAAATAGCAGTCAGTATGTGAAAATGCAACTCATATAGCACTCAAGTATCACAGTAACTTGAAATAGCAGCCAGTATGTGAAAATGCAACTCATATAGCAGTCAAGTATCACAGTAACTTGAAATAGCAGCCAGTATGTGAAAATGCAACTCATATAGCAGTCAAGTATCACAGTAACTTGAAATAGCAGTCAGTATGTGAACATGCAACTCATATAGCAGTCAAGTATCACAGTAACTTGAAATAGCAGTCAGTATGTGAACATGCAACTCAAATAGCAGTCCAGTATCACAGTAACTTCAAATAGCAGTCAGTATGTGAAAATGCAACTCATATATCAGTCAAGTATCACAGTAACTTCAAATAGCAGTCAGTATGTGAAAATGCAACTCATATAGCAGTCAAGTATCACAGTAACTTGAAATAGCAGTCAGTATGTGAACATGCAACTCAAATAGCAGTCCAGTATCACAGTAACTTCAAATAGCAGTCAGTATGTGAAAATGCAACTCAT
Organism: Gibbula magus; assembly: GCA_936450465.1. Lineage (NCBI taxonomy): Eukaryota > Metazoa > Mollusca > Gastropoda > Trochida > Trochidae > Gibbula > Gibbula magus. The sequence goes on along the minus strand of OW388289.1, from coordinate 21,796,025 downwards.
ATATCAGTCAAGTATCACAGTAACTTCAAATAGCAGTCAGTATGTGAAACTGCAACTCATATAGCAGTCAAGTATCACAGTAACTTGAAATAGCAGTCAGTATGTGAAAATGCAACTCATATAGCAGTCAAGTATCACAGTTACTTGAAATAGCAGTCAGTATGTGAAAATGCAACTCATATAGCAGTCAAGTATCACAGTAACTTGAAATAGCAGCCAGTATGTGAAAATGCAACTCATATAGCAGTCAAGTATCACAGTAACTTGAAATAGCAGTCAGTATGTGAAAATGCAACTCATATAGCAGTCAAGTATCACAGTAACTTGAAATAGCAGTCAGTATGTGAACATGCAACTCATATAGCAGTCAAGTATCACAGTAACTTGAAATAGCAGCCAGTATGTGAAAATGCAACTCATATAGCAGTCAAGTATCACAGTAACTTGAAATAGCAGCCAGTATGTGAAAATGCAACTCATATAGCAGTCAAGTATCACAGTAACTTGAAATAGCAGTCAGTATGTGAAAATGCAACTCATATAGCAGTCAAGTATCACAGTAACTTGAAATAGCAGCCAGTATGTGAAAATGCAACTCATATAGCAGTCAAGTATCACAGTAACTTGAAATAGCAGCCAGTATGTGAAAATGCAACTCATATAGCAGTCCAGTATCACAGTAACTTGAAATAGCAGTCAGTATGTGAAAATGCAACTCATATAGCAGTCAAGTATCACAGTAACTTGAAATAGCAGTCAGTATGTGAAAATGCAACTCATATAGCAGTCAAGTATCACAGTAACTTGAAATAGCAGTCAGTATGTGAAAATGCAACTCATATAGCACTCAAGTATCACAGTAACTTGAAATAGCAGCCAGTATGTGAAAATGCAACTCATATAGCAGTCAAGTATCACAGTAACTTGAAATAGCAGCCAGTATGTGAAAATGCAACTCATATAGCAGTCAAGTATCACAGTAACTTGAAATAGCAGTCAGTATGTGAAAATGCAACTCATATAGCAGTCAAGTATCACAGTAACTTGAAATAGCAGCCAGTATGTGAAAATGCAACTCATATAGCAGTCAAGTATCACAGTAACTTGAAATAGCAGTCAGTATGTGAACATGCAACTCAAATAGCAGTCCAGTATCACAGTAACTTCAAATAGCAGTCAGTATGTGAAAATGCAACTCATATATCAGTCAAGTATCACAGTAACTTCAAATAGCAGTCAGTATGTGAAACTGCAACTCATATAGCAGTCAAGTATCACAGTAACTTGAAATAGCAGTCAGTATGTGAAAATGCAACTCATATAGCAGTCAAGTATCACAGTTACTTGAAATAGCAGTCAGTATGTGAAAATGCAACTCATATAGCAGTCAAGTATCACAGTAACTTGAAATAGCAGCCAGTATGTGAAAATGCAACTCATATAGCAGTCAAGTATCACAGTAACTTGAAATAGCAGTCAGTATGTGAAAATGCAACTCATATAGCAGTCAAGTATCACAGTAACTTGAAATAGCAGTCAGTATGTGAACATGCAACTCATATAGCAGTCAAGTATCACAGTAACTTGAAATAGCAGCCAGTATGTGAAAATGCAACTCATATAGCAGTCAAGTATCACAGTAACTTGAAATAGCAGCCAGTATGTGAAAATGCAACTCATATAGCAGTCAAGTATCACAGTAACTTGAAATAGCAGTCAGTATGTGAAAATGCAACTCATATAGCAGTCAAGTATCACAGTAACTTGAAATAGCAGCCAGTATGTGAAAATGCAACTCATATAGCAGTCAAGTATCACAGTAACTTGAAATAGCAGCCAGTATGTGAAAATGCAACTCATATAGCAGTCCAGTATCACAGTAACTTGAAATAGCAGTCAGTATGTGAAAATGCAACTCATATATCAGTCAAGTATCACAGTAACTTGAAATAGCAGTCAGTATGTGAAAATGCAACTCATATAGCAGTCAAGTATCACAGTAACTTGAAATAGCAGTCAGTATGTGAAAATGCAACTCATATAGCAGTCAAGTATCACAGTAACTTGAAATAGCAGCCAGTATGTGAAAATGCAACTCATATAGCAGTCAAGTATCACAGTAACTTGAAATAGCAGCCAGTATGTGAAAATGCAACTCATATAGCAGTCAAGTATCACAGTAACTTGAAATAGCAGTCAGTATGTGAAAATGCAACTCATATAGCAGTCAAGTATCACAGTAACTTGAAATAGCAGCCAGTATGTGAAAATGCAACTCATATAGCAGTCAAGTATCACAGTAACTTGAAATAGCAGTCAGTATGTGAAAATGCAACTCATATAGCAGTCAAGTATCACAGTAACTTGAAATAGCAGTCAGTATGTGAAAATGCAACTCATATAGCAGTCAAGTATCACAGTTACTTGAACTAGCAGTCAGTATGTGAAAATGCATCTAATATAGCAGTCAAGTATCACAGTAACTTGAAATAGCAGCCAGTATGTGAAAATGCAACTCATATAGCAGTCAAGTATCACAGTAACTTGAAATAGCAGTCAGTATGTGAAAATGCAACTCATATAGCAGTCAAGTATCACAGTTACTTGAACTAGCAGTCAGTATGTGAAAATGCAACTCATATATCAGTCAAGTATCACAGTAACTTGAAATAGCAGCCAGTATGTGAAAATGCAACTCATATAGCAGTCAAGTATCACAGTAACTTGAAATAGCAGTCAGTATGTGAAAATGCAACTCATATAGCAGTCAAGTATCACAGTAACTTGAAATAGCAGTCAGTATGTGAACATGCAACTCAAATAGCAGTCAAGTATCACAGTAACTTGAAATAGCAGTCAGTATGTGAAAATGCAACTCATATAGCAGTCAAGTATCACAGTAACTTGAAATAGCAGTCAGTATGTGAAAATGCAACTCATATAGCACTCAAGTATCACAGTTACTTGAAATAGCAGTCAGTATGTGAAAATGCATCTAATATAGCAGTCAAGTATCACAGTAACTTGAAATAGCAGCCAGTATGTGAAAATGCAACTCATATAGCAGTCAAGTATCACAGTAACTTGAAATAGCAGTCAGCATGTGAAAATGCAACTCATATAGCAGTCCAGTATCACAGTAACTTGAAATAGCAGTCAGTATGTGAAAATGCAACTCATATATCAGTCAAGTATCACAGTAACTTGAAATAGCAGCCAGTATGTGAAAATGCAACTCATATATCAGTCAAGTATCACAGTAACTTGAAATAGCAGCCAGTATGTGAAAATGCAACTCATATAGCAGTCAAGTATCACATTAACTTGAAATAGCAGCAAGTATGTGAAAATGCAACTCATATAGCAGTCAAGTATCACAGTAACTTGAAATAGCAGTCAGTATGTGAAAATGCAACTCATATAGCAGTCAAGTATCACAGTAACTTGAAATAGCAGTCAGTATGTGAAAATGCAACTCATATAGCAGTCCAGTATCACAGTTACTTGAAATAGCAGTCAGTATGTGAAAATGCAACTCATATAGCAGTCAAGTATCACAGTTACTTGAAATAGCAGTCAGTATGAGAAAATGCATCTAATATAGTAGTCCAGTATCATAGTGCAGCCCAAAAAGCAGTTTCGTACAGTTATATACAGTTTCATAGCGCAATTGCAATTGATGGAACCCAAAACAATTGAAGAGTAAACCGTAAACATTTCTGGAAAGACTTGCTTGTATTAATGGAAGACAAACAAAGCAACACTTAAACTGTCTAAAGTTGGAATGTCGATATGTGTTTCCGAGGTTCTTGCAAATACAATATTATTATCTGGAAGTCGACAATAAACGTTGTAGCTATCTTTAGAAGGAGAGGAGCTGTGTTCTTAAACAAACAATCCAAAGGCTTATAATCAGTGGCCTGTTCACCTGGCACATCTTAATAGCGTGTTATGTATATACATACATAGGATCGCTTTCATGTATAATTATGAATAAATATCAAGGTAATGTCATGCTGAAAAATTCAAGAATGGTGCTTCTAAATGATATATCTACTTTTCCAAACCTGTGATTTCTTCTTCTTTAACAAAAATCATTGTTCAAGATTCACTTAAAAACTACCTGGAATGTACTCAGTACTGCTTTTAATTATGGAATCACGAGAGTTCTACTTGTGTTACACTCTTTACATTTCAGAAGTAAAGTAATTTTCTGAAAAAGAATTAAGTGGTTCCGTTTAGATCAGTTCGATTATCAGAGACATTTAGGTATTGATTTTTAAAAAGGTAATGGACCACTTGAAATACTTGCTCGTCAATCTTGAATACTGACCGTAATTGAGTTATTCGTAACAGCGCAACAATATCAATTGTTGGTGTGTTCATGATTCGTAAGCAGACATTTACGAGATGAATAACGGGGGAAATTGGTTGCACAGATATTACAATATCCTAAATATGCATAAATCAACGTCAGGTAGGCATCGATCTCTCATCGTTACAATATTTTAATAGCAAAATGACCAGCATTCCTTACATTTTCCGAGCATTAACATGAAAATATATCTTGTTAACCATCTAAGTGCCTTTCATGGTCTTAGATTATATTTCTTTTGCAATAGAGCAAATCGAAAGTATCAAGTATAGTAAATGGTGAAGGCAATAATATGAAGACAAACTCTATTTCAACTTCTGTTGACAAGTTTCTTCTTTTTAGGAAGTAAAAATGTAATGTTGCATATGCGAGGATAATTAGCTTTCCAAATGAATACACATAATTGCTTGTCAAAAGCATGTGCATGTATAAGATTTTAACGAGTGTTTTTCCTCGCCGAAGATTTCAACATGACTGTCATGCTGACTAGAAACTAATAACAACGTCAATCTCCTGAATACAGAAATTATGTTTTGTTGAAACAAACAACGTTTTCAACAGATTTGTAATTTACATTTTGTAAAAGGCTCGAAATGATGAATTAACAATATATGTTTTTAAATTAAAAGCTTGCTAATTCAAGTTCCATCTTAGCAAATGTCAATTCGTATAGGTAACAGTAGTTACTGGTATCAAGCTATGATACTGCAAACAAATTTACACGGTGTCCAGAGTTCTGTACAGTGTCCAGAATAAACTAATGGCTGATCACTTTATTCATGCTCAATGAACGGACAAGGAAAGTTACACTCGAACACTTCACGACATTGGTCTGTCTGCAGGATAACCTCACTTCAGCAGGATTGACGTATTTTGTTTGTAATGATGACGATCATTGCTGAAACGTGTTTGTCTTCCTGTAATGGGTTTGTTTACCTCGATGAAAGTATAAGCGTTGGATGAGGATAGGACATAATTATGCCACTCAAACGTGTTGAAGAAATAGAAGACGAGTTGGCGTGCTTTATCGTTGAATAAAACATAACAGGGAGCATAAAACACGAAGGGCGCAGCCCTGAGTGTATTATGCTCTCTGCTTTGTTTTATTCTACGATAAAGCACAACAACGAATCTTCTATTTCTTATATGAGATGCCCTTTAACAGTAACTCGCTTTTATATTAAAAAGCCGTGGAGAAATTATGTTGTTTGTAAAAACCATTTTTCAAAAACATTAATGTCTCCCGTTGTAGAACACATTCGCTAGCATTGAACAATCAACGTGACGTTAAATATGACGTCATTTGCTAAGCGACGGCTCTAACTGACGTCTAAAATCACGAGCATGTTTTATTGTCTCATAAAGCACGCCGTCGGTCCCATTGACCGCCTGTGTCTTATTGCCTCGGGTATCTTATATATATATATAATATATTCCTTATTCAGCGAATGTTATAATGTAATTACAATATAAATGTTCATAAATATGATATAAGTGTTCATAATATAACTATTCATAATTATGATACAAGTCATAATTATAATATAACTGTTAATGATTATTATATAGATGTACATAATAACAAACAAATGAATGTTCACATATAGTACCAAAATATAGCGCATCCTTCTAATGTAAGGCAGTAACAGTAACGACAGATAGAGGTAGTGATGTGAGAACATGAAATTAGTTACATGAGGGATCACAATCCTTGGTGAAAGGGGGAATTGGTATCTTGACCATTAATCAATCACATCTGATTGAACAATATTTCCACGTGAATTGTTTACTCCAGACTTTTATTAATTATTAAGGCTGAGTATTGCACCAAATTTTGTATTGCGATATATTGCAATACATACAACCTGTATTGCAATACGTATTGCAATATATTGAGTGAACTCTACATTCAACTTTTATACTTCTGTTTGCAGAACATTACACATTTAGTAAAAAGTTTTTCAAATCTTTCGAAAAATAGACAATTAGTCAAAATGATGAGTTAATTCTGATGGCATATATTAAGAAAACATTTGTAATACAGTTCAACACATATTCTTGCACCCCAAAATAATTTCGTAACAAGTTAAGCTGTTGACCATGCCTAAAAACAATATATATGAATATATTTTCACTAAAAAAAAATGGTGCGATATATTGCGATACGAAAAATCGTATTGCAATTATTGTATTGCACAATCTGTATTGCAATATATTAGTATTGCGATAATATTGCTCAGCCTTATTTATAATATCCTCAAATGTACGTATTTCTGAGCAAAAACCTTCTAAATATATTCAGAGCATTGATAAAAAAATTTAGACAGGATATTGATGAATTCGTATTTGACATATACTGGCAGACTCGAGGACCGCATGGAGAAGAAGGAATGAAGAAGCAGACAAAATAAGTATTGTATTCTAGGGGGTTGAAAGAGATTTACAAAAATCAACATTACTAATCCTTCATTTTACTTTAAAAGAGAAAGATGCCTGACAGAAAACTATGTGACATTGTACAACAAATATATAACGTTTAAAAGTTATAGTAGATGTTGCGGTTTATATGGTAAAGTATATGGGCTAATTTGTCCGTTAGTTTCATGTCGTTCATTGTTAAAAAGCATTAAACTTTTTTTGTTCGGTGCTTAAATATATAAAGAGGTAAGTATTTATATCGTAAACATGAACATTGTGGACATTCTAAAAGTACATCCTCTTATACGCTCTCTTACATTTCAATCATTACAGTAAAATGAAGTAATCTAATAATACAGAAACCTTCAAATCTGACTTAAGACGTATCGTTGTCTCCTCATCTAGTAATATGACATATGTATACTATCCTTTTTTAGCAGTTAACACATACATGTAATCTATATAGGTCCACAAAAGCCTATTCGCAGTTAACACATACATGTAATCTATATAGGTCCACAAAAGCCTGTTAACAGTTAACACATACGTGTAATCTATATAGGTCCACAAAAGCCTGTTAACAGTTAACACATAAATGTAATATATATAGGTCCACAAAAGCCTGTTAACAGTTAACACATACATGTAATCTATATAGGTCCACAAAAGCCTGTTAACAGTTAACACATACATGTAATCTATATAGGTCCACAAAAGTCTGTTAACAGTTAACACATAAATGTAATCTATATAGGTCCACAAAAGTCTGTTTACAGTTAACACATATATGTAATCTATATAGGTCCACAAAAGCCTGTTAACAGTTAACACATACATGAAATCTATATAGGTCCACAAAAGTCTGTTAACAGTTAACACATACGTGTAATCTATATAGGTCCACAAAAGCCTGTTAACAGTTAACACATACATGTAATCTATATAGGTCCACAAAAGCCTGTTAACAGTTAACACATACATGTAATCTATATAGGTGCACAAAAGCCTGTTCGCAGTTAACACATACATGTAATCTATATAGTTCCACAAAAGCCTGTTAACAGTTAACACATACGTGTAATCTATATAGGTCCACAAAGCCTGTTAACAGTTAACACATAAATGTAATCTATATAGGTCCACAAAAGTCTGTTAGCAGTTAACACATATATGTAATCTATATAGGTCCACAAAAGCCTGTTAACAGTTAACACATACATGTAATCTATATAGGTCCACAAAAGCCTGTTAACAGTTAACACATACATGTAATCTATATAGGTCCACAAAAGTAATACATGTAATCTATATAGGTCCACTAAAGCCTGTTCGCAGTAAACACATACATGTAATCTATGTAGGTCCACAAAAGCCTGTTAACAGTTAACACATACGTGTAATCTATATAGGTCCACAAAAGCCTGTTAACAGTTAACACATAAATGTAATCTATATAGGTCCACAAAAGCCTGTTAACAGTTAACACATACATGTAATCTATATAGGTCCACAAAAGCCTGTTAACAGTTAACACATAAATGTAATCTATATAGGTCCACAAAATCCTGTTAGCAGTTAACACATACATGTAATCTATATAGGTCCACAAAATCCTGTTAACAGTTAACACATACATGTAATCTATATAGGTCCACAAAATCCTGTTAGCAGTTAACACATACATGTAATCTATATAGGTCCACAAAAGCCTGTTAACAGTTAACACATACGTGTAATCTATATAGGTCCACAAAAGTCTGTTAACAGTTAACACATACATGTAATCTATATAGGTCCACAAAAGCCTATTCGCAGTTAACACATACATGTAATCTGTATAGGTCCACAAAAGTCTGTTAACAGTTAACACATACATGTAATCTATATAGGTCCACAAAAGCCTGTTCGCAGTAAACACATACATGTAATCTATGTAGGTCCACAAAAGCCTGTTAACAGTTAACACATACGTGTAATCTATATAGGTCCAAAAAGCCTGTTAACAGTTAACACATAAATGTAATCTATATAGGTCCACAAAAGCCTGTTAACAGTTAACACATACATGTAATCTATATAGGTCCACAAAAGCCTGTTAGCAGTTAACACATAAATGTAATCTATATAGGTCCACAACATCCTGTTAGCAGTTAACACATACATGTATTCTATATAGGTCCACAAAATCCTGTTAACAGTTAACACATACATGTAATCTATATAGGTCCACAAAATCCTGTTAGCAGTTAACACATACATGTAATCTATATAGGTCCACAAAAGCCTGTTAACAATTAACACATACGTGTAATCTATATAGGTCCACAAAAGCCTGTTAGCAGTTAACACAAACATGTAATCTATATAGGTCAACAAAAGCCTGTTAACAGTTAACACATACATGTAGTCCTCAAAGAGTCTAGTACTAACTAACGAGTGACGGGGAATGACAGATTATCTTTCCCGAGTTATATCATTTGAGTAATTCTCGAGCCTTGGCGAGAGAATTACACACAATTGATATAACGAGGGAGAGATAACCTGCCATTCCCCGTCACGAGTTGGTTATTGTTTATATTACCCATATGACAAATTAAAGTAAAAACGCGAATATTAAAAGCCAATAGCTTCTCTAAAAGGACCCGAGAAGGAGATGAATCTCCATATCCATACGCGTGTGACGTGGATTCACTTCTTACGTACCTATCCTTGTTTACTCCGCACGATTAAAATGTCCCCTGCGAAAATGTCTTTCACAATAAAAGAAAGATGTGGCTTTAGTTGAAAGTTTTGAATTCCTGCCAATTGGACATAGCCCACAATTCCATGCGCTAAATTTTACCTCAACCTGGAAACAATTCAGAGCCAATGTAGTCCCTAGTGTAGGGGCTGTTTCTCGTACTTGTAAAGATTATTTTGTGACATGTGATGGTTCAAATGAAAGGTCTGATACTGTACTATGTGTGTGATTTTTTCTGGGTCTTAGATTTACTGCTATAGTGTTGGTGTGAGCAGGCAAAGTGACCCCAAATTGAAGGTCGAGGGTCACGGACCAACCTTGAAGGCAAGGTCACATTTGTTTACCCTGGCTACCGGCCAAAAATGCCACGAAACCTATGCTCAATTTTTGACTGAAAAGTGGTCTATGGCAGGTAAGTCAGTATGCAAAAGCTGAATGCCCAACGAGATATAGGGAATTGGCTGTATTAGAAAGACAATGATGATAGAACTACTTGAAATTAATTGTGGGCTGTGGCCTGATATGGACAGCACTGAGAATGTTGGGTTGTTGTGTTTGATGTGCAATAACTTTGTCAGTTTGCTATCTTTTTGCTTGAAATTTGGTACACTTATACATTACACTTATAGAAATCAGGGAATTTATGCAGTTTCATTGGATATTATTTTTTTGATTTTTTAAAAATTTTACTGTAGAAATATTTATATTTTCTATAGTTATATTGTAATATGATTTTCCTAGCATGTCAAATAAGTCATGTAAAATCTAAATATTGAATATTTGTGTATTACTACACTCAATAGAGCAGAGTAAGCACATGTCAGCAAGATGGAAGCTTTTTTCAAGAAAGACCAGGCTAAAATTCAGGAACACAGCCTGAAAGAAGATAGGTGTATGATATGGCAAAGAGCTCTGAAGCCAGCTGGCTATGGTGTCATTAGATATTCATCTCCTGTCACAAATAAATGGCATACAATAAATGCTCACAGACTGAGCTACATTGTTTTCAATGAAAAGTTCATTGATGATGACCTTCATGTCAGCCATTTATGTCATAATAAGAGATGTGTTTTGGTTGCGCATCTATCCGCAGAACCAGCCAGTGTCAATGCCGATAGGTGCAAATGTTTAAACCGACAGACTTGCAGTGGCCATAATCCATATCAGGATTGTCTACTTGCATACTATGAAGAATAACAGACACATAATATCATGTTAGGTTTGTTTTAATTGCATATATATTATTATCTGTAAGAACATTCATCGCATGTGATCTCATTTCAATAATATTGGGATAACACAATGACAATTTGCCAATATGGATATGAAATAATCATAAATCAATCAGTATATTGTACAAATCATGAAATAAAATCAATTTTCTGTCATGCTAAGACAGTACAGTTGCATTCAAATCCTAAATTCACAATATAACATTGCTCCGCAGAATTGTCACTTTGAATAGGAATGATCCCAGTCAGTACTGGTGGATGCTTTAGGATCCAGCTGACCCTTTCTGTAATCACACTTGTCCTTCATGGATGTTTTGGCCTCAATGAAGTCAGAAATCTGCTGTCCTTGCTGTAATAACCTTCTCTTAACAACACCACTGTTCTTATTGTACATCTTTTGATAGTCTGCATCCTCATCCATTCTGCGCAAAGATCGAACTGATCCCGCAGATAGATGTACACCTAGGCACTGTGTTTTCGCAATGGCTGAAGTCCCAGGTCCATTATTCAGCCTGTGGATTGTTGACGATGCCCGGCCGATGTAATTTCTTGAGAAGATGACATTTTTGGGTAGAGATACACTCAGAGATCTGTTTGCTGCTTCACATTTTTGAGTGTCAATATAAAATTTCATGTGTTCCACCACTTCAACACTTAGTTTCATCTTCAAGATTTCATGTAGGAGATGTTTGTCACTGTCATTCATATTGAAACTTGATATCTTGTTCTTGCAGAGATGCATCGACCGAGTCCACCAGCTACGGGAAACTCCACCACTGCAGACCACAGAGTGTCGGGCACATCGCGAACAGTCTCCAGTATAACACAGAAGCGTCGCCTCGAGGACTCTAGGTAAGATACTCCGCAGTGTCTTCATGTCGCCAGCATGAGTTTTCATCAGTTCCTTAAGAAAAAGACTGCAGCGTGCCTTTACATCTTGACTAAGCACTCTCTGTTGCTGCTTCCTCCGCTCACGGGTGGTGCCCGCAAACATCTCAGCACTGAAGTTAGCCTTAAAGCATTTACGGAATTGTCCTTGAGCTAGATGAGTAGGGTCAGCAAGTCGTTCGACCTTCCACATGGGATCAATGATCTTCATAGCTCTGTCTACACCCTCAGCGGACCTTGAGTCACCATCCGTTGTGACATACTTGATCAGCATTCCCTGTAAGGCCAGTTGATCACCAATGTCCTTCCCCATACCCATTTCTGAAAATGGAGCAAATGTTGACATATTTGCTGTGCAATCGGCATGTCCTCCTGGACAGGTCACTTCCAGCCCCTTCCCTCTCAGCCAGGCTCCAGTCCAGCATAGCTTGTTTTGGAAGGATGCACCAATGATATATTTCTTATCAGTCACAGTTTCACAAGCGAGGCCGATGGCTAGAGAGGCATTTTGACCTGGCTTCTTCCTACTAGCTATAGTCGTGGAATTGTAGCGGCCGTCCATGGCGATGTTCACTTCATTCAACTCCACACCTCTCTCGCTGTTGACTTGCTTTATGAGTTGAACCTTGTCGCCCATATCTTTAGTGTTCAGTTCAGTCACAGCACTTCCAACTCGATTAGCTGTTCTTTGCATGCTGCTTCTAGCCGGGGGAACCATGTCCATTGTAGCCATGAGAAGCCTTGCTCTGGTGGTGCTGATCGGTGTGTCTTGTAGTCCAACAGCCAGGGCTAAGTTTGCTGCTGCTGGGTTTGGTCCTGGCTTATCTTGTTTCACCTCCTTGTACAGCTTCATCTCGGGTGTTTCAAAGTCACATGTCACACATTTTAGCACTATCCTCCAGCAGACACCCCATTTTCTCTCCCGATGTATCACAAGGTGGGTGTCAGTGCAGTCGGGAGACGTCAAACGGTGAAGGCGGTTACCCTCATTCCAGCAATTGGCCATTTCGGCACTGTCAACCAGTCGCATTCCTTCACCGTCAGGCGAACTGCGTTCGTCTTGCGACTTGGGCTTGTCAGCTGGCAACGGACGAAGGAGACGGACTGAGCTGGAGATACCCTCACAGTCTGGTGTAGAAAGAACAGATCCATCAGACCTTGACTTTGCAACCAGTTTGAACTGCTCAGTGACAGACTTCTGTTGTGTTTGATGTGAGAGGTCTAGTCCATCTTCAGCATCAAAAGTCAGACCTTGATTCCATGGAATATTGCCCTTCTGAAAGCCTTGAGTGCGCCGCTGTCTGTCTCCTTTCATGTTCGAACGTAAAGTTGAAATGATACAGCACAGGTAGAGGCTGCAGATTTTATACACCATACCTGTGATTTGTCAATGCGCTGACAACTTAGTGTATAGAAGGTCACTAAGAATTGACCAATCACACCAGGCATATGTATATTGGCTGGCAAGACAGTTTACCTACTTGACACCGTTATGCGTATTGATCAGCTGTCAGGTGTGAGGTGTGCCACTTAACTGCATGTAGCAATCAGCAGCCAATTAGCATTCAATAAAAAGTGGACTCATTGTGGCCAGTAATAAAATGTCTTTCTAGCACTATCAAATTTAGCAGTTTCAATTTTTAATTTCATACTGAAATTTGATGAAAATTAAAAAAAATAGTGGCTAAAATTGATAACAAAATTATTTTTTTTTATCAAATATTGTTTATTTGAAGGTATTTGATTAACATTTGCAGGTAAAGGTCACTTTTTTATGATACCCTGTCTCATTTCAGAGTTTGAAGACTTGCGCTACCCTGCAGATGAAAAATCCGCCAGATGAACTGGCCTTGGAGAGCAGATGACAGAGCCTGATGCAAGTCCCCTGTAGATTTGCTTGTGTCTGCACCAGAGACTTCAACTTTTGTGATCTAATTGGTAATTGAATGTACTTACTACCTGTGAAGTTTTATTAAATTTAGACAAAAATAGGTGGTCTGATAGGACATAGCCCACAATTCCATGCGCTAACTTTTACCTCAACCCGGAAACAATTCAGAGCCAATGTAGTCCCTAGTGTAGGGGCTGTTTCTCGTACTTGTAAAGATTATTTTGTGACATGTGATGGTTCAAATGAAAGGTCTGATACTGTAGTATGAGTGTGATTTTTTCTGGGTCTTAGATTTACTGCTATAGTGTTGGTGTGAGCAGGCAAAGTGACCCCAAATTGAAGGTCGAGGGTCACGGACCAACCTATAAGGCAAGGTCACATTTGTTTACCCTGGCTACCGGCCAAAAATGCCACGAAACCTATGCTCAATTTTTGACTGAAAAGTGGTCTATGGCAGGTAAGTCAGTATGCAAAAGCTGAATGCCCAACGAGATATAGGGAATTGGCTGTATTAGAAAGACAATGATGATAGAACTACTTGAAATTAATTGTGGGCTGTGGCCAATTACTATCAATCTATGATTATACATATAAGTTATCCATATCATCCATATCAAGAGGTGTGCGAAGCTCAAAAACAAGTCGGCTCAAACCGAAAAGCCCTGTGACGTTACAATCGACATTGTGACGTCTTAACCGCTCGCGCCTATGACGTCATTACATTCGAACGATCGCCGTCGCTCTTGAAGCTTTCCGTGGTTATACAGTCAAGCAGTAATCGCTAGTTTCTTTAAATTTCGGACAATTTAACTGCTTCCTCCGACATTTGATGCGTCGGCACATGTACGAAAACGCTAATTTCAACTGCGGGAAACAAATAAAACATGTTAAAGTGCAGAAGACAGTTTCTAAAGTTACTAGTCAGGAAAAGTAAGAAAGATGAATGAAGTAGTTCCGGCAACCAATGAAATTCTTATTTTTCTGTAACAGCCAATCAAAAGCCAGAAAAAGGTGTAACTCCCATGTGACTTACAGGAAAAATACTACCCTGTGTCCGTCTTCCCATATGGGTAATATAGAACTAGTCAGTGACACATGAGGTCGGGATAAAACGTATCTTTCGATGCATTGAGTGCTAGTCCTATGTTAATGTACAATGTATACATAAAAGCATTAAAAAACACATTTTAAAACATCATTACACCTTATTACATGTCTGTACTTAAATTATAAGAGTGAAATTCGTAAGTGATTTTATCTATACTGGACCTATAAAGGCTATTGTAATTTTTAGGATTAATATTTCATTTTATGAGTCAGTTAATATATTTTTTATCCAGTATATGTGAGAACAGGTACTGCCTTTACACTTTAACATCTTGGTTTTATTTTTAGGAAGAATTTGTGTCATAGCTGACAGTGTGTAGTTACACACACTATTATAATTGAATGCATTCATTTCACTTTTGAGAATAATAAACTGAATCTAACAAGAGTATAATGTGGACATATATATGTCTATAATATTCCTGGTGGAGTGTTTAGATGTCTCTCAATGTTGAAATACGACCTACGGTATAAGAATGTAAATGGTATGATGGTTTAGCATTACAACAGTTTTCACAATAATAAGATTAAAGGCATAGATGTACACGCTTCAACTGTACTTTTGATTACTTTGGAAAATAAAGCCTCTTAACTTAATATTGATGCTTCAAATGACTAACTTTATCTTCGTTTTTGGTTGCCAAAAATCAATATCTAAAACGGAAAAGATGTCGGTTCAAAAGTTGGTAACATTGCCAGATTACGGTGGCCCATAAGGGACAAAAACACATTTTGATAATATCTTAGACTTCTCTCGTTGAAAGCACAACAACATTATGCAAACCTAGTACAAACTACACGAAACTCGTAAATGAAACACGATAAACTCAAAATGAAACACAAAATGCTCACCCTTGTCTTTTTGATAATGAATATAACTTTATCAAAAACAAAAATCTCATTGTCTGAAAAAGAAAGATGTTGGGATAATCATTAAATACGTTAAATACCTGAACCTGGTTCCGAAATAAAATTTAAAGAATCGTTCTGTTGTAGATAGTATGATCTGAAATATAAAAATATTTAACTGAGACTTCTAACTTGCTGTCACTGGCTAATTTAAGCTTAGTTTCTGAATGCACTGCTAAGTCGAGGTGCAGCACGATGCTTCTCTGACACTGAAAAGCTGCCGAAATGCAGCAAGGCAGTAAGCCAGTGATAAAACCTGGCACGGGGTAATTGACATGAACTATCTTTAGCCAAATAAATAACCTAGCAATCCATCTCAAGATCCAATTTGGCATCACATACACATACTCCATTAAAAACTTACATAACTGAAGAAAACTTTATTTAAGACTGTAAAATAAAGCTTCGACACGTCAATCCATCATACCTGTTTACTTTACTTGCAGATTGGCATCTAGGGAACTCAATTGGAACCTGAAATCGAAAGTAGCGGATATTATTTCAACTGCGCAAGTGAAAGTAACATCAGCATGCATAAAATCGTGGCACTTCTCAGCTGTCGTGCTGATATTCAAATGTTAATCTCCATTTGCAATCTTGAATTTCACCGAAGAAAGATATCCATGGCATCTCAGAGTAGATACATGCTGTTCATAGAAATTGGCAATTATAGTCACAGCTTTGTCTTTCACAAAACACATTTAAAATAATAACAGATAACGGATATCATTTTGACATAAACATTAAAGGTGAAATGTGACTTTTCTTCAAAGCAGTTGGAAACTTTAGCATCGCATCTTAGCATTAACAGTACATCATCATCATCAAAGAGTTTTGCAATTTAACTATAAACACGAGAATCCAGACGTTGTTAGTGTTTGGACAGGTGTTGAGAACACTTGTACTGATAGGAGGTCTAAATTAATCAGTAATATAATACTCATACATTTTTTCAATGATTTCTCAATGATTGAGATTTCAGTGAAGACAACAGTGAAATCACTTTAGGATTCGATCTCCTAGACTTTACATACAAGTGTTTGAATATCTACGACATAGAGAATACTAAACCAAGCCTCATTTAACAGCATTTAACTTGGTATTAACGAACGAAAGCGAGCTTGATACCCATACCATTCGCTTATTCTATACATATGGTATAGGTCTTTGAAGGGCATTTAGAAGTGGTATACGTAAGAACAGGAAGATTTTCTGGATAATAACTTCTTTAATGTGAAAATACACGACATTTCGGAGTACATACTCACTCCTTCCTGATGAAAGAGTGAGTATGTACTCCGAAACGTCGTGTATTTTCAAATTAAAGAAGTTGTTATCCAGAAAATTTTCCTTTTCATATGGTATCTAGTAGTACATTGTTTATTACTCGCTGATTGAAATCAATTAAACAAAATCAAATCAAAAGAATGTAGCTGATATAACGCTCACTTGTAAGTAACGACAATATTATGAGCGCACCGCTTATATTGTGAGGTTAAATATTAAGAACAAAGTCTTCAGGTCAACCCTATATCATTACACAATGTGTTATATCATTGTAAAATTATTAAAAAGAAATATCTTCAAAGAGCGATTTTTACTATAAAACTTTCATTTGTGTGTATCCATCTTATTTGATAAGTAATGTATTAAATAGATACTTAATAAAGGAATTCAGATGGTTTATGCCATCAATTCTATAATGTTACAACGATATCATTTTTATGAGGATTTTCGGTTTAAACAATCCTTTCTGCCAAAGCCCACGCTGCCGGAAGAATGGTTGACGGAAACAGCCTACTGCATGATTCTAAAATAGAATGTGTTTGTTACCAAGAAAAAAATTAATCGGATATAGCCGAGGGACATGTCAACAAGAAGGAAGTAAATGTTCTGGTGTTCGGGTTGTTCTTGTCACATACAATGTAGCTGTAATGCACGAAAGCCTATAAAGGCAAAACTCAATGACAACATTAAAAGAAGTTGTAATAAGAACCTTTTTTTGTGTAATTACAAGTTAGAAGGTTGTATCTTAAAGGGTAATAAAGCTGTAAATTCAATATCAGTGCTGTAGGCTTTAGTAATAATGAGTGTAATTATGTATGATTTTTTTTTTATTGTTCTGTGATGTTCTATGTTTCTGTTACAATACAGAGGCAGTCGGAAGATCAGATAAGGGAAAAGGCGAACTGTAAGACGTCAAACTAGACACATGGACAGTCTTCAAGATTAAAGTGCAGGAGTAAAGAGTGACTTGTCATAGACACATGGACAGTCTTCAAGATTACAGTGCAGGACTATAGGAGTGATTTGTCATAGACACATGGACAGTCTTCAAGATTACAGTGCAGGACTTTAGGAGTGACTTGTCATAGACACATGGACAGTCTTCGAGATTACAGTGCAGGACTATAGGAGTGACTTGTCATAGACACATGGGCAGTCTTCAAGATTACAGTGCAGGACTATAGGAGTGACTTGTCATAGACACATGGACAGTCTTCAAGATTACAGTGCAGGACTATAGGAGTGACTTGTCATAGACACATGGACAGTCTTCAAGATTACAGTGCAGGACTATAGGAGTGACTTGTCATAGACACATGGACAGTCTTCAATGTTACAGTGCAGGACTATATGAGTGACTTGTCATAGACACATGGACAGGCTTCAATATTACAGTGCAGGACTATAGGAGTGCCTTGTCATAGACACATGGGCAGTCTTCAAGATTACAGTGCAGGACTTTAGGAGTGACTTGTCATAGACACATGGACAGTCTTCAAGATTACAGTGCAGGACTATAGGAGTGATTTGTCATAGACACATGGACAGTCTTCAAGATTACAGTGCAGGACTTTAGGAGTGACTTGTCATAGACACATGGACAGTCTTCAAGATTACAGTGCAGGACTATAGGAGTGACTTGTCATAGACACATGGGCAGTCTTCAAGATTACAGTGCAGGACTATAGGAGTGACTTGTCATAGACACATGGACAGTCTTCAATGTTACAGTGCAGGACTATATGAGTGACTTGTCATAGACACATGGACAGGCTTCAAGATTACAGTGCAGGACTATAGGAGTGACTTGTCATAGACACATGGGCAGTCTTCAAGATTACAGTGCAGGACTATTAGACTAGGACAGATTATGGATAAGATGAAAGCAAGAGGCATTTTTTAGAAGGATTTGGTATCCAGTCTATCTTACCTATTTAAAGGATGCTGATTACGAAAAAATAGGATACCAAGCTGAAAAAAGTGTTTTTGACCCCAAAAATTGAAAAACAAAATGGCCGCCAAAATTTCACAAAAAATGGCAGCTGATCACATTGTTCTCGTTTATTACTGAATCCCTACATGTTAAAAGGTAGTAAAAGTGTTTTTATAGGGCATGCAAAGGGCACTGATCATGATTAGGTTGGAAACCAAGTTAGAAAAAATATATATAACCCTCAAATTTGAAAAACAAAATGGCCGCCATAGTCGCCTCACATAGTATTAAGTATGAATGTTATTTCATAAATTCGTCTGTATATTTCTTGATAATGTTTTTGAATTTGGCTTTCTCAAACATCTTTTAAATGCTGATCACAAATTAATTAGATATACGCTGATTAAAAATGTTTTAATCTTCAGAATTGAAAAACAAAATGGCCGCCATAGTCGCCTCACATGGTATTGTAACAGTGTGAATACTATCATAAAATGTCTCTGTTTATTAAATGATAATTTCTGAAAGTTTGACTTTCTCAAACATCTTATAAATGCTGATCACATATCAATTAGACATAAGCTGAATAAAATTGTTTTCATCTTCAGAATTGAAAAACAAAATGGCCGCCATAGTCGCCTCAGATGGTATTAGGTGTGAATGGTATATCATAAAATGCCTCTGTATATTAATTGATACTTTTCTTAAAATTTGACTTTCTCAGACATATTATAAATGCTGATCACAAATAAATAAGATTAAACTGAATTAAATTGTTTTCACCTTCAAAATTGAAAAATAAAATGGTCGCAAAACTAGCTATTTCAGCTGATTATCTGAAGTTGTATCCTTACAGCTATTGTCATACTATAATACACAACTACAAATATTCATGAATATTCTTTATCATTTAACTCATCTTTGACAGAACATTGTCAAACAATCAACAATATATCATTTGAAACGTACAAACATAATTTGAAAGCATACTTTTCAATATCATGTTAAACATGTTGAGTCATATATGAATAAGAATTATTTTTAAGTTATGCTTAGTATTTTGGTTATCACACAGTCACACAAAGCAGGTTTGAATTTAAATTCAGATATTCCTAAAACACTTTCTTTAAACTTTCATTCATAGCACATTAACAATACATTTTAGTACACATTTGGAAGGTCAATTGAAACGATTCGTGTCATCACAAGGCTTTCTGCAGCCGCATGCAGAGGTGCAAGGAAGTCTTAAGTCATGCATTTTTAGCGCAAATTCTGACATTGTGTGCGACATGCACATGTGATGAGTGAAAGATATGCTTCAGGAATGGTGTCTAAAGACATCACCAGGTGTTGCAGACCTTTGTTGTTCTTGTCAAACCCATCTCTGTGACCACTGGCAGTTGTGGATTGCCTTCATAGGCTTTATTTCTGATCATTGTTTCGTAATTGGCAAACTTGATGTAATGGTACAGGGCATCACTTGTTGGAGGCATCAACTGAGGTTTGAATGATTTTTGAAATACAATGCTTTGCACTGTGTTCACACTTTGAACATTATCTACACACAAAGTCTTCAGCAGATCTGGTCTTGTCTTGACTTAAGTCGCCAAATCCTGAAGATGATGATGGCTGTCGAAGACTTTCCTTGCTGACCTCTTGGTATGGCCACATAAACAGGAAGTAGAATCACAACCTGTAAGTGCATGGAACAGTGATGAAGCAGATTGTGTTGCAAGTTTCTTGTAAACAGGAATTACTTGAAAACGTTGTCATATGCTTATAAGATGTTTCTCACCTGCATTGTCTTGATGTTGCCATGCTGCTAGAGCTTCATTGTGGCTGATAATATCGATCTTGTGAATTTGAAACATCGCTTGGGTGTCTGCTGCTATCTGAGATCCTAGATTGTATGATAATGCCAATCTATTATTGCGGAATTGGTAATACAGATAATACCATCACTTCTTTTGTCAGCGCCATTAAGCCATGCACTCCCGCTCCTAATCGGGATCAACCTGATTGAATTTTTGCTCTAAGTGTTTCACTACAAAGTTTCCCTTCTGAAACTCGTCAAGAACAACATCTGGTTAGGTTTTCATATCTGCAACATACACTGGACCCCATCGCACATAGTTGTAGTGGTCATACCGTATGATGCAGATCCCATATTCCATCTCTTTGTGCTCGCATGAATTTGAGTAGTACAGACATCATCTCCATGAATGTAACAAAAAGGAGAAATTCACATTCTATTGTCTCTTCTTTGCTTTGAATTCTGCCATAAACCTGGAATCTGACAACATAGCAGCCAGTGTATTAAAACCTTGTAGACATGATGCAGCTTCAGAGCCATCATCAAACAGTCTTGTGTTTGGTATTCTTCAGAAATAAAGAGAACTGTGGTCTTATGATTATCCACAAGGCCTGCAATGTTAGTTTGTGTGCTCGCATTGCCTTATTGTATTTCTCCACAGCAAGAACTGCTGTGTTTGGTCCCATAATACCAGCTACCAGCTACATTTCATTCAATCCACAACCGCTCATAGGAAGCAGAGTAGCAGAGCAAGGTCATACCCCGACTCGGTGGATTACACATATGTCTATGAACTTCCTCAAAGTGATAGGAAAGCTTCCAACTGCCAACACAATCTGCTTCGTCACTGTTGCCATTCCATGCACTTACAGGCTGTGATTCTACTTCCTGCTTCTGTGGGCATACCAAGAGGTCAGCAAGGCAACTGCGTCAGTCATCATCATCTTCTTTAGGATTTGGGCTCTGGCGACCTATGTCAAGACAAGACCAGATCTGCTGTAGACTTTGTGTGTAAGATTTATGTTGTAGAAAATGTTCAAAGTGTGAACACAGTGCAAAGCATTGTATTTCAGAAATCATTCAAACCTCAGTTGATGCCTCCAACAAGTGATGCCCTGTACCACTACATCAGCATGTCACTTACGAAACAATGATCAGAAATAAAGCCTGTGAAGGCATTCCACAACTGCCAGTGGTCACAGAGATGGGTTGGACAAGAACAAGCAAAGGTCTGCAACACCTACTGATGTCTTTAGACATCATTCCAGAAACATATATTTCACTCATCACATGTGCATGTCGCACACAATGTCAGAATTTGCACTATAAATGCATGATTTAAGACATCCTTGCACCTCTGCGTGATGACACGAGTTGTTTCAATTGACAATCCAAATGTGTACTAAAATGTATTTTTAATGTGCTATGAATGAAAGTCTAAAAACAATGTTTTATGAAAATCTGAACTTCATTTATTTGTGATCAGCATTTATAAGATGTCTGAGAAAGTCAAATATTAAGAAATTATCAATAAATATACAGGGGCATTTTATGATAAAACATTCAAACCTTAGACTATGGCGGCCATTATGTCTTTCAATTCTAACTGTGAAAACATTTTTTTTTTCTGTTTACATCTAATTTATTTGTGATCAGCATTTATAAGATATTTGAGAAAGTCAAATTTTTAAAAAATATCAATAAATATACAGAGGCATTTTATGATATAACATTCACACTTAATACCAACTGAGGTGACTATGGCGGCCATTTTGTTTTTCAATTCTGAAGATGAAAACAATTTTATTCAGCTTATATCTAATTCATCTGTGATCACCATTTATGATATGTCTGAGAAAGTCAAATCTTCAAATTATCACTTAATATACAGGCGCATTTTATGAAATAACATTCATACTAATACCATGTGAGGAGACTATGGCGGCCATTTTGTTTTTCAAATTTGAGGGTTATATTTAAATTTTCTAACTTGGTTTCCAACCTAATCATGATCAGTACCCTTTGAATACCCTATTAAAACACTTTTACTACTTTTTAACATGTAGAGATTCAGTAATAAACGAAAACAATGTGATCAGCTGCCATTTTTTGTGAAATTTTCGGCGGCCATTTTGTTTTTCAATTTTTGAGGTCAAAAACACCTTTTTCAGCTTGGTATCCTATTTTTTCGTAATCAGCACCCTTTAAATAGGTAAGATAGACTGGATACCAAATCCTTCTCAAAAATGCCTCTTGCTCTTTTATTTGAGCCATTTTTCAGAATTGGGCCTAGGCTATATAGGAGTGACTTGTTATAGACACATGGGCAGTCTTCAGGATAACAGTGCAGGACTATAGGAGTGACTTGTCATAGACACATGGGCAGTCTTCAATATTACAGAGCAGAAGTAAAGAGTGACTTGTCATAGACACATGGGCAGTCTTCAAGATTACAGTGCAGGACTATAGGAGTGACTTGTCATAGACACATGGGCAGTCTTCAAGATTACAGTGCAGGACTATAGGAGTGACTTGTCATAGACACATGGGCAGTCTTCAAGATTACAGTGCAGAAGTAAAGAGTGACTTGTCATAGACACATGGGCAGTCTTCAAGATTAAAGTGCAGGACTATAGGAGTGACTTGTCATAGACACATGGACAGTCTTCAAGATTACAGTGCAGGACTATAGGAGTGACTTGTCATAGACACATGGGCCGTCTTCAAGATTAAAGTGCAGGACTATAGGAGTGTTTTGTCATAGACACATGGGAAGTCTTCAAGATTACAGTGCAGAAGTAAAGAATGACTTGTCATAGACACATGGGCAGTCTTCAAGATTAAAGTGCAGGACTATAGGAGTGACTTGTCATAGACACATGGGCAGTCTTCAAGATTACAGTGCAGAAGTAAAGAGTGACTTGTCATAGACACATGGGCAGTCTTCAAGATTAAAGTGCAGGACTATAGGAGTGACTTGTCATAGACACATGGGCAGTCTTCAAGATTAAAGTGCAGGACTATAGGAGTGACTTGTGAGACAAGGAGGAAGTAACGGTTCTAATGTTTCATCTTTGCAGTAGGCGTTGTACATTGTCGGCTAAAGAAACGCCTACTTGATTTTCCTTAAAATGAATGATGAACTACTTTCTGAATTATAATTAATGGTGGTCTCCACTTCATGCTTAAACAATAATTAATATGAAAGTCCATTGAAATCGTGGAAAAAACGTGATTCGAGTCAATAACATTCATGAAAACCATACCCAATGAAAACCGCTATTTTCGGTTGCTTCACTTGCAACTTGTAACTATGTACACCTGTAGCGTCATCACCACTTTAACGCGATTGTGTGCCTATACTGTTGCTTTTGGTTGTATGAAAATCTGTTTCAAATATTTATCTGATCACGCACTGATCGAAAACTGAACAATATATGTTGTCTCATATCAACAATCGCCATTCTTTTGTGACATGACAACTTCTGAAATTAAAATATGTTATGCAGAAATGGTGCAACTTAATGCAACATAATGCTACAATATTGCTAGACTGTTCATTATAGATTGTGCAAAATCTGATAAGATATCTGTTAGGCGTTTCTTTTGACCGACAGCGTATCCCTGGAGAATATGTAAATGGAAACTATCCCTGCCTATTACAGCTGCATACCGGAAGTGTGTTCATATACTTGTTTCTTAGTGGAAATATCATGCAAATTGACGTTCATTACAACGTCAATAAAATGCATCACATAGAATGACAATCAATCACCATGTATCCATGAGTAAAACAATCATTTCCAAACTTATCCTGTGATCGTAACGTCAGTCGTGCATCTTCATGAAATTTGGCATAATGAAATAAACAGAAGGGGTCAAATTTGGAAAATTAAAATTGAATTAATTTTCGAATAAAAGCTTTCATATTGACTTGAATAATTGGTTAAAATAAAATGGTTTCGTTATAAAATGATATCTACTAATGGGAATATAGTGTAAATGCTATAACGAGACACATCACTTGCCTCCTGATATTGTCTATATGGAAATAAAAGGTCATTATGAGATTTGGGAATAACACTTTCGACAATGTGGCAATCAACATAGCTAATGGTCCATTAGAGTGATTTATATCTGACAACAGCAAACCATTGACAGTGTAAAGTGCTGAATAGGCAGTTATTCTCGAGAGATCACGGGAGTTCTTCCAGACATTTCCTATCAGAACCCTTGAACCATACAATATGCTTAACTTACACATGTATTGATCATGGGAAGAACGCAGTAACGAAGTCCAATGTTTTATCAAGCCAGGATCCCAGTGCACAAAACACTATGGTATCCTTAGATCAATTCCTGATAATGTAAAATTCGAAGGACGATTAGGTCTAGCGTAGTTCCTCTTGCCATATTTGATCAAAGGTAATCTATTTGATATATATACATGTAGGCCAAATAACTTTGGATTTCTGTTTTCACCCGAAGCGTCTGATACGCATGAACCTTCCCCTTATTATCTGTCGATTATATTATTTATGTGTTTGCAGTTACCATTGATCATAACTCCATGGTTTTCAGAACCCATATTCTGTAGTATCAGTTAGGTATAAAGGTAGGTATTAATAATCCCCTTTGGGGGTAATATGTTATATTTCTACAAGATATATGGATTCCAATATTATTTATATCACATTATCAACAATCATAGAACATAGAACAAACAGAATGCATCACACACAAACGACCAAAATCAGAAGTGATCAGAAAACAAAACATGGCAGTTCGATCTAAATTTGAAATGAAGTGAACTTTACCAGAATATAGTAAACAGTAACAGTAAACATTTTAGCTACCCGTGTCCCGTTTGTAGCCTTTCACTGTAAACAGACACAAAGTTATGACTATACAAAGTAAATAAACAATCGTCATAATATACCCCAGAAAAATAAGAAAAACGTAAATAATTACTTGATTTCATTGAACATAATTACACTTCCATGAAATTAACTTCTACCAACAACACCACCTGTAAATGGCCTAATCAATCAGTCATATGTTGAGCCGTTTGGATGAAAATTAGTATGTTAAATCAACATGTTATAAAACAAGTTGATATATGATTACCAGGGTTACCTAAACGGCGGGTTTGACGTCACACATGACAGGGACGCTTCAGTGACCACGATAACCTTTTTGTCCGTCGCCTATGATTTGGTCAGTGCCGACGTTTTAAAATATATACATATATATATACATTTGTAAGTACTTTATCGGGTGAATCAAAATTCAAAATCGAGTAATTGTCAACTTGCAATCTCTTTTAATGAAGCCCGAAAGTGGTCATGGCGATGACATCCAAATTGCAACTCGTTATTTGAGGTATTTCCATAGGAATTCAGTATTTCTTTTTGAAACAATATATATATATATATATATATATATATATATATATATATATATATATATATATATATATATATATATATATATATATAAAGGATATCTGTCCTTTCTTGACTAATACCATGTTTATCTCATCGAGTGAGGTAGAAAGGTTTATTTTCTCGAGTGGCGAGTTTTCTAACTCACGAGATGAGATATTCATGGTATGTGTCAATAATTGACCGATATTCTATTTATTTCATGATGTAACCCTTGTAATTGCGTCCAAAAAGTGTCGTTTTCTCGCCGAATGGCCGCTAGGAACAGTCCGTCACCACAGGAACACTCTGACGTCATAAACAATTCGCCGCGTCAGACCATTGTTTTATGACGTCATATTATATCAGTAATTGTCGCACTGAAAATATATAGAGGATATTTGTCTTTTCCTGACTAATACCATGTATATCTCATCGAGTGAGGTAGAAATTTTATATGTCACGAGTGGCGCAGCCACGAGTGAAAATATATAACTTTTCTACCTCACGAGAAATATATAACTATTCTACCTCACGAAATTTTCTATTGATTATATGACCAAATCCTTGCATATTCACCGAAATCGACTTTCATTTACGTTAAATCGGCTCGAGAATGAGCCTGTCGTCTCAGCAACAGTGTGACGTCATGAACGTGTCATGACGTTGGAGCATTGTTTCATGACGTCAGGTAATTGTTATATCAGTCACTAGTGACTGATAACACGTACCAAGGTTATTTTCACTAGTGACTAATAACACGGTTTATTTTCATTGATAGATCCCGGTATTTCACCTGCAATCATATAATAAATTCTGATATTCCTATGGAATATATATACAGTCTACACAACAACATGACCAACTTTCCTGTGGCAGAATAATATATATATATATATATATATATATATATATATATATATATATATATATATATATATATATATATATATATATACACATAGTATGTCAGGCATTATATGCTCATATTACCAGATTAGCAATTCATCACCTCATAATGTCCAATATGTTAGCTAAAAAGTCCTAAATAGGTTAGTCGTGTATCTCATGATTGATTAGACATAAACCGTGTTAATGTCCCTATTTCCGTAACAGCTAGAATATGGTGTCAACATATCACAATTGGGGCTGACACCATCTGATTATATCCAGTAAATCCAGTATCTGGTAAAGTATTACTACTACTTAGCCTACTAATGATGGGCCTGTAAAGAACATTCCTCATGAGATTCCACTAACAGTACAGACCAGACTCATGAAAGCACTGTCCAGACACTGCATATGATCGACACAGTTAAGTTTTCCAAAGGGAATAGCGAGGAGCCGACATAATACAAGCAGTCTATCGTTATTGTGATATACATTACCTTGTGGAATGTTCAGAATATTTCAACAAGGATTTAATATAAGCATCCATATACAACTTGTATCGTTATATGGTTTCATACAAATGCATATGCTGTGTTCATAGATAGAGGATGTGATACATCGTATGTCTCATCATTACACTAACATCACATGATATATAGTGTTACGAAAATATAACTATAACACATGCTATTCAAGTTTTCGCACTGGCAGCGCAGGAGTAAATTGAATAAATTCACCATGTGACCAACATACTTTCTACCTGCTGTCTTTGGATATCTTGCAATAACTCCACTTATATTCTAGATCAAACTTTATAGTGACCTTTGGTATAAATTTATCGATACCTAATTAATAGAAGTAAGTACACTATGCTCACGCAGTATATATACGGGGATGTTTTGTCAACTTCTGTCGCATCTCTTCCTGTGTATTCTTTAATTTGTACGGGTGTCAAGAATGTCCTTGCAAGTCTTAACATGTCTCGTTTTAATTTGAAAGTGAAGAACAAATTTGGTTTGACTATGTGGTCATTTACTAAACTTCGACCTCTTTTTTTTTAGGGGGGGGGGGGGGGGGGGGGGGGGGGGAGTCCGCCAATGATTTGTTATGTTTACAAATATCATCATATGTGTTACTGCTTCATATGTATTGCATCAAAGTAGTGTAAGATAATGTAATTTAATGTGCGGTTTTAAGACCAGTTTTAAAACAATATCAATTGGTTTTCCGAGTCTAAAAGTAAAATAGATTGTTATTCTAAATCGTGATACTGTCATACTGACAAACTCGAACCTGCACCGGCGATAAATTTGATTATTTGCTGTCTCTTTCTTACAGACCCCTTTTCGCGCGAAACGCCACGCGACGGCTAGCTCATGAATATTCAGTGGAGGCAGAAAGACCGGAAGCTGCATAGCGTGACTCCACTCGTTTCAACATTTGCAGCGCGTAATTTTGAAATATTTAAAAGCAAGTCAGCTACATAAATTGTATTGTTTGCGATAATTGGTCGTAAATAAATCATGTCTAAAGGAATATTCACCTGACTGGTGTACATAAGTATATTTAGACGAGGTTTAGATCGCCATGTGACGCGACCCACAGGGGCTTGTATTGTCGAAACTAGCGATTACAACGAATATGAAGTCGACGATCCAGCCCCATATACTATAAAAAAAGTAAAGGGATGTAACGGGGTCAACACCCCATGCCATGTCCGTTTGAAATTATATTTCAGAATGTTGTCATCATATTATCATTCAATGTTATATACCACGTCAAAGCCAATACATTTGTCTTTAAAACAAGCCATCAAACGTAAAAATCGAACGGATAATAACAAGGATATGATTTTTCAAAGCCAAAAATATTAGCACATTGCTCATGTGAGACATTTGCCTAGCCCAACAAAATGATAAAATATTCGCTTGAAAAAATTATTATAAAATACTTTATAATATCCTGAATGAATGAATATTGAATGATAATATGATGACAACATTCTGAAATATAATTTCAAACGGACATGGGGTGTTGACCCCGTTACATCCCTTTACTTTTTTTTTTATAGTATATGGGACTGGATCGTCGACTTCATATTCGTTGTAATCGCTAGTTTCGACAATACAAGCCCCTGTGACGCGACCTTCGTGTCTTGTTTACAAACATATTGAAACATGAATTAACGTTTACAAAAAATGTGTACCTTATATAATTCAGTCAGTTCGAATGAAATATGAATACACAAGCCTTTGGCCATTCTCTGTATGCCCCTCGATTTCAAGGGTAAAACAGCAGAGGCTAGGATCGGAAATCTGAAGGGAGTAACCTCTTTGGGAAGAGAATGGCCTTCGGCTTGAAAAGATATGATTTTGAATACAACAATCCAACTGGTATCGGCCCCATGACTTGGGTAGATGTGTACTACTGTGTTCAATGTGTTAATGTTACAAGTAGGCCTAGATCTAGCAATATTATCATTTATCGATGAATCTCTGTGTTTCTTAAGTTACTGCAGTGTCCAGCTTACTAAAATTGTAGTTTATCTAAATTGATGATGAATATTTTCACATGATATAATTGATTACGATATTGTGTACATACTCTTTCGCCAATGGGGATTCTAAATTTAAGAATTGGTGACCATATGACCCCAAATAAACATGTAGGTCAAAACCTACATACCTACTTTTTGCTTGTTAACAATGAATTACTTGAGATAACTTAATAAATCACTGAAGTCCTGATGAGATGCAGAGCCCATGGCGATATATTTTAATTATAATGTATATTACTTATCGTTTTCATGTTTGTTCATGTTTTTAAAAGACGAGGCGAATGAGAAGTTTAGTGCAGTTACTGGATTTAAAGATAAGGAATTGTCATGGAGTAAGGCAGATCAAACTGTCTGATTTGATCTGGAAAAGTAATTCCTTTTTCAATAAATTTATTTCAGGATATATACCAGCTGTTTGCACCAGACAACCATGCTGTATACCGATCTTACTAAAATCATTTAAACGTGTTATGTTATTATGCAATAAGTTGGCTTGATATATATCCGTTGGGTAAGAACATGTATATCAAAGTCACGGTTCATTTCAAGTCCTTAGTAGTCACCTCTCCTTGTTCCAAACTCTATGTTCCTTCCTACACCTCCATATACGCTTCTGTATTTAGCAACTTAAATGTGGTACCCAATTCTCACATGTTGACATAAGACATTTATGAGCGTATTCCTATTCCTAATGCAATAATTACGTTGGCATATTGAGCTCATCAGTAGGAAATTGGCAACAATGACCACCTTTACCAAATCTAATTTACCTCTGTCTGCAGTCATTACTTTAACACGTTGGGAGTGTTGTTTCAAAAGGTTACCCGAGACCATAAAGTAATTCGCTAAAACCTATTAAGTGAGAAAAGTAATTTCCCCAGCAGCTCATTCCATAGTGTAGAGAAGGATGCTTTATCTTTAAATGTTTAATCAAATAGGAGAAATATGTTGTTATATTTGCATGTGGTGATGACATGTCTTCTTAAAAGCATTTACAACGTTGCTCCTTTGAGGATAGCTGTTAGTGCTCGCGTTCTGCATATCAAACAATTGTCACTGAGGTGACATAATCCCCCTTCAGCGGGTTATAAGATAAGTTAAAACTTTATTTTCCCGGGGGAAATAGCTTTAAATCGAAACTTCAAAATAACAGCTAAACAATGTAGAGGTAATTTGTGATAAGAAATAAAATGTCAACACAAACATTATAGGTAATGAGTGATGATGTTTCAGCTTGGTTAATGTCAAATATTTTCAAACCTCATTATGAACTTAATATAACAATGTCATGGTGGTGCTGACAAGATTACCATAAAGGTTCACTGTAGGCTTGTAAGGTCACCAAATATCGACTGCGATATGCATCTTCAGGAGAACATTGGTGTAAGTTATGAATGCAATCCAAAGAATGGTTAAGATCTTGAGATATCCAGCTAACAAGTTAAACGTAACATTGCAAGTTTACGTAGCGAAATATTTAAAGTTTCGCTGTGACCTTGAGTTTTAGTCAAGGTCACCGAAATCTCATCAGCCCTGCATCGTCCCTTGGAAAAGCTTTGTGGAAGATTTGAAGAAAACCCAGAGAACTGTTATTGAGATATCCCGCTGACAAGCTTAACAAGCAATGTCAGAACTGAAAAAGGTAAAGTTACTTTGAGATAAGGCCAATGCCGTATAATTTACACAATATTTATCCTAATTGACTTTATGCCTATCACGAAATAAACTTGATTGCTTTAGATATAACATGTTCAGCATAACGTCGTCACTGGACGTTTCCAATTGTTTACTTTGTGATAGTTTACATAGTAACTGTTTTCAGTAACGGAAGTGTCAGACACCAGGAGTTGTGTAATGACATTTCAAAATGTATGTTGACGCCGGTCAGACTAGTTTGGTTCCAATTACTAGAGTTCACTTGTTTCTCATACAATATTAATAACCTAATTCCAGTCTCAGAAATGTCAAAGTGAGATTACCACACCAATGATCTCAGCTTGCAATTATCTAATTTGCTTTCAAATGAGTCTCCATATTAGCTATTTTCATGTGCTCACCTTATAATGACTAGAACTTGGGTCAACCAAGCGACTTTTACACTAAACCCTGTTCTTCAATTCAATTGCCGTTGACGTTCAGTCATGCTGGAATTGAAATTCATATAAGTTTGTAAGCAAATTCAAAACTACTATACTTGAGGTTTGTTTGAGTTGTCTACTCTTGGTCTACAACAGCTACTTGGCTGCCTATTTTGATCTCAGCTTGCAATTATCTAATTTGCTTTCAAATGAGTCTCCATATTAGCTATTTTCATGTGCGAACCTTATAATGACTCCAACTACTCTGAAACATTCGGTTGATTTTTTTTCCTATAAGTGCTTACCCCGCCCATAATACATGCAAGGACATTTCCAAATAATGTGACGTTGAGTATTCGTACTGATAACAAATTCTATAGAACCTAACTTCCAATGTTTTGACCAGATTATTTTACATATAATGTTGTAAAACCACTTCAGTGAGTTTCTAGTAATGAAAATCATCTAACATCCTTGATCCTTTAATAACGAGTTCTTACAACGTTTAAAATATTGGTTGATTAAACAATCCAGTGATTCGAAGTTAATGATAATATTTGTTTCTTTGATGCAATGAAAGTGTTTGACAGGCTCAAGTTATTTAGTGTTTGTTGACGGATGCATGGTTGAAGCTCTCTGCTGGTCGACTCCCTTATGAAGTGTAGACTTGAAGATGGAATAAGGGGAACACAATAGCTATGCGCACTTTACAAATTTGATGATCATTGATCATACCCCCATGCCTAAGGAATAATAAGTTTGTTTTGTATTACACAAGAATTATATGTTTGCTTCAATCTGTTTCCATCAACATCTACAGTCTTCACAGGAAGTTCTTAAACTAAAAAATGATTTCTTACATTTTGAGAGACAAGGTTAATTAATATTATCAAGATGTAGACAGGAACATGTTTCATCAGAATATACGGAATCCCTCGTTTTATTATTTCCTTAAAGGCATCATGATGGCAATGTATATAATGATAAAGTGCCTCCATTCTGTTGTTGGGGTCATATATGCCAAACGTTTAAACTGATGTTATTTTATGACGAGAAGTTCTGACTGTTGCCGAAAAAAATAATGTTTATGATTGTAGACTCAATATAGTGATAAATATAGTTATAAAGGCAAAATTAGTGATTTCTGATGAAGACAAGGTTAATGCACTGCGATTGACGCGCGTCAATCTGTCAAACGTAACTTTGGAAACTTATTCACAACAGGCAAAAAGACAAAGTTGGGTTTATTGTGTTTAATGGTTGAAATAACTACTGTGTATGTAATTTGGACGCGAAGTTTCGGTTTCTGCACACGTATAATGAAATTCTAGAACTTCATTGAAAACCAGTAGTAATTATATATTTGGCGATTGGCGATGAATGTACAAGTTCAGTGACAATATGTTAACTGAAATAAGCACACATGTTATTATGACACGTATCAAGGCCAAATTTTATGAAACACAATGGATGCATGCACATCCTTTAAAGTCAAACGGATCTGACATGGGCAATTTTTAGGTTGCGTTATAAACATGAAATATTCTAACTCGATGCTGCAGTGACCTTTTATCCTTATTACTGACATCGCACAGCTTCAATACACTGATACTGTAATGTAACTCTCTGTAGTTATATAAGGTGTGTCAGAGACGTACAACAAATTGTTAATATGGACTTCTAACACGCGTGTCTCGTACCGCGTGTCTCGTTCTCGTTTTTATACAGGGCCTTTTAACCTTTTAACAAGCCATAGTTACGTTTTTGTAAGAAAATAATTGAAGATAAAAGACCTTTTGAGTAGTGGACAAATTAATTTCTACACTATAAATTATATTATCCTGCAAAACTAATAAGCTAATTGCAAACATAACTTCAGTTGGGACAAGGATGATTACGCAAGTTAATGTCAATCACTACTTCAACACTACTTAAACATCAATCCCATTAAATGTTCGTAATATAGATATACTTTACTTTTATAGTATCATGTATCATGTTGATTCCTGGAAAAAGTACGTTCTATTCTAAGCATAATAACACCCTTTCTAACTTTCTTTATGTAATGTTCTGTTTGCTTCTTCTATTGTGCAGGCTTCCTTTGTGAATAACGCATTAAAACGCTTGTATTACAATTTACACAGTGATAAAACACTTCTGCAAGTTTGGACTGACATGGCAATGACAGGTGCTTTGTTCGTTAAAAAGCTCATTTAAAACTGTAAACATAAATATATATTTACGCCCATTGTTTATAAACTCTATTGTAATAAGTAGGATATGGGAAGAAAGTTGATGGACCACACTGTAAGTTGTAAGTTGGAGTAATGGTGATAATGTTTGGAGCCTTGTACATAATATTAGTTAAAGACTTTCATTTAGAATTCTAAATCTTTATACATCCTTGTGTTCCTCGTTTAAAGCACTATTTTCAACATGCTGTTTTCCTATTCAAAGATTTGTTGATAAATCGTATCTTAATGACTGTGTATATTTGGCAATCCACTGATCCTAAACGCCTGTGCAAACACTTGTACGCAATGAAAGACATTCTAAGTCCATCTGAAGGAGCAGCATTGACAGACATACAGAGCCGATGCTGGGATTCTCATCGGCGAACACGTTTAGCTATCAGACTGATTGATCAAGCGATAAATCCTTTTTATATCATGAAGAGAAAAACAGGAAATACTTAGCGGTAGTGCAGAGAGGTAGAGCTTTAAACAGTCGAGTTGGTTTCAGATTCGTTTATAATTTGGGTTTAATGGAGTGAATAAAATCCTATTAAAACGCAGAAAGAATTCAAAAGCAAAAGAATTGAAAGCATTGAAAGTGTTCATCTTGTGAGAAGCATATTTCAGATGATTGGAATTTGTCAAAGGGTCGTTCAAATGTCATTCTATGAAAGAGATAAATGATGTTGCCCCATGTGCATTACATTGCACTGAAATGATGTGCTGATTGATTTCGATTGCAGAGGAAATGTGATTTAGTGTATTCTCATATCGTTATTGTAGAAAAATGCTCAGCACTTTTTCTGAACCAAAAGGTTTGTTTACTCTCAGTAGATAAAGATGATCATATGGGTCAGATATAAATATACAGAAAATTAAACAATTGAAAGAATTCCTAGGTAACATTAATGAATTCAGTAATTGGTTAAGTTTTTACAAAATGTAGGTTGACACTTAACACATTGTGTATATTTCCATGAATATTCATTTATTTCATAATATCAGGGACTCTATACATTTAATTAGAGAGTCTCTGATGATATAGTTTCGATATTTTATTACTAGAGAACGACGTCTTTACTTAGAATTGAAACGTAGTATATGTCATTGGTCAGAGCAGATCGATCCAGCTGTTCCTTTAAACCTATTGTCTTCAGAACAGCTGAACCTGAAAACTGTCATACAAAAGATCTGTGCTATTTCTGAAATGTTAAATAAATTCCAAATGTTGCCAATTATGTTCACTGTGTGTCATGTGTAATACCAGGAGGTATTTCCTGCAGACGTCAACTTCCCTTAGGCGAAGAAAAAAAGATTCGCACAGTGTATTTGTCTTTGCGATTTCAATTCCATGTTGGGAGATGACTTGCTTTAAAGGCAGCTAATATGGCATGGTACCTCCTTCAGTAATTACACGCGCCAGTCATAACTAGCTAATTTACGTCTTGCTGCATTTCCATAACTTTACTGTTCTAGTGTATCGGCGCTCGTCGCCCGATCTTCACAGTATGCTGTCAATTGACCTTGTCCTATGGCAGTTCAGTGTGAGGGTAACAATTTTCATTTTGATTTTACAAAATCATAAAAGGGTAGTTTTATAACGAACAAATGTTTATGTATTTTTGCGAAAGTATAAACAATTCAAATACACATTTTCAAGCAAGTTACACAATTTGATCATGTTCGATATAAAGTATGGAGACGGCGTTAAAACGGTTAATGTTTCAGAGGGAATGCATTAGTGATTGTATTTATGTAACAATCAATAATTTATATTTACATAAGAAACCCGTGCTTTTTTGAGAGAATATATGTTTTATGTTATACATTAGAGATTAGTATAAATATAATTTAATTTTCCAACCAAGAGGCCGCTAATGGCTGCAATATTGCCCAAGTGGCGTTAAACAATAACTCACTCACTCCTACCAAGTGATATCGAATACAATAAATTCATTGCTGCAAACAGTGTACTGGACTTTCGAGCGTTCTGAATATGTGCAAAGGCGTTGTGAACAAATAAAATTCTAAATTCCAGGTAAAAATAAAAATACTTACAAAAGCATAAAGCATGACATAAAACACACATGCATAATTGTTGTGATTTTTTAACAGAAATTGAAAGCCAGTAAAAGCTCAGTATGTTCTGCAAATTATACAAAATATCTGCCAAAAAATTCCTGCTTTTCAGAGTAGCGTACTATCCACTGCAATCCGTGCGTGTTTCAACAGGTGCGCGTTTCATAAAGGTGAGAGCTGTCAGCAACAGGAGGGACTGTAAGCTGCCTATGATTGAGAGAACCGCGCTGACGGACAGAACAGGTACTACAGATAGTCATCATGGTGGGATATCATCTATCAGATACATCAGCTGTTTTCCGGATAATTGAACCTAGTTCTACATGAATAGGAACTATGAAAAGAAATGAACCAGCCTCTAGGTGTTACAACCCAACTCAAGTTAAAGTATTTCTCGCCTCAGCAACCATATCAGATGTATGACTTTTTCCCTTAAGCAACGGGTGTTAAATTATTTCTTACCCAAAATTTTGTTTGTGTTCGTCATTTCCTGTATGCCTTGAGATCATGGTTGATATTTCCTTTTCATGCAGCTTAGTTACATCCACCATTGATTGTGTATATAGTGTCTTCAGTGTCACAACAGAACAGATCATTACAGCTTATCATATGAGGATGTTTACCATTCCAAGAGAAAACAAAGGTTTTTTTAAAATTAAAATTAAATAAAACTGTCATTATTTCAAAATACTGAATGTCATACTTTATGCATTTTCCATAGTTCATGTGTTAACGCATACATTACAATGGAAATTATCGAAAACTGACATTTCCTTTTAAATTCTGATCCCGAATCGTGAAATGATTGCTAAAACGTATTGAATACTAACTTGCATTGTCTCAGTGTTTGACTTGAAATATTATCTTAATATGAATAGATGAGTAGGTTTTTACAGTCATTTGACTTAACATGTATATGGACACAGTTCCGCACCACTTCTTGGACATAAAGGATGGAATTCATCCTATGGAAGTCATTACAGTCTCACGAGTTCAGACTAAATATTATTCTTATTCCGATTCTTATTTCTTGCAGGCTATAACAACGTCGTACAGCAATGTGTCTGTATTGGTGAGGAATAAGTTTTACAAAATTAATCATTATGTAACAGTAGCCATGATTCAAACCACTTTTCGAGCTAATTAAGACGAAGGGTATGTTGTATAGTCACCATCAATAAATATCCAATAAATGAAATAAAAATCAACGACGAAACAAGTTGGGATGATTCAAACATATTCAATTCAAATTCAAATTTATTTTAACTGCAATCTGTTGGAAAACACGTTTGTAGCAGTATCATACAGTATTGTGTAAAATGAATACATTTCACTCATATGTGATTCATATTATTTTTCTAAGGCAAGGCAAGCATACATCAAACATTGGAAAATGGATATTCTACAGCAGAATGGGGATTCTTGCATCAAAGCAAATTGAAGTCTTGGCTATCAATCATACTCATTCATGGGTCTGTGAACAATGATTCTTCAAACGTAAAATGCTTCTTGCTAAGCTCATATCCTTAATTTAAAGACAACAAGAAAAAAGTTGTTAATTAAAGGCGGCGTTCTATTTTTAGAAGTAGTGCAACAGATGATTAGTCAGTTGAACCATCTTACTTAATATATATTTATATCACTATTCGAGTCTTTATTGGTTGGACTTGATGCAGTACCCTTTCTTCAATTTCATTCTATACGAGTTATGTTCTGATAAGTGATATTGAGCCAATTTGCCACGTCATGTTTAGGATTAACAAAACATGTATATAACAAAGTGTAATAGTTGATGATAAATGCAAAATACTCATATAAACACATGAAAAATATAATCTAATATGTCAGGAATTTACGAAAACATTTACAACATTAATGATGTTACTGAGATGATATTGTTCATATTGTTTTGGGCAGACGTACCATCTTTGACAAGTAGATAAATTTGATGAAGTCTTTATTGTAACTATCCTGAATCGACTATCTCAGTAGTGAGTACTCATCGATAAAATGAAACCATTTAAAACATTTATATATATGACTCCGACAACATATTAAATGGCTCTTTAAGGAGTATGTTAGTGTTACAAATACAACATATTTTTTTTCAAAACATACTACATAGGTTGAAACATTTTCACCTTAAACATGACATATGAGAAATAATTTCATTCACGAAAAATCAGATGAAATTTAGTTTCAAAGAAACCAACCTTCCCGCACGATTAGCGCGAGTTACTGAATGTGATGACATTAGACGTGTTTTCCTGTTTTTGCATTTTACGTAGTGTATCATACAAGAACAAGAGTTTCCGAGGCATGCAGGCTTATTAGTTTCACCGTTGCCATTGCACCCGCAATCTCTTCCGACAGAGGTTACTCCCTTCAGCTTCCCAATCCTATAGCCACTGTTCTAGATGGCCTGAATCTGCCGGCACAAATGGAGTGTTCAAATTGGTTGCAATTGAATCTAATTGTGCAGTCAGTATCGCCGTTGTAAAAGTGACATTTGTCAATGACACGTCGTAGTGATAAAATAAACGTTTTCTCATTTAATGTGTTTTCCTCGAAATATGCTTGTTAATTTTGTGAAAACAATGGATCACAAACGTGCTGATGAATAAAGAAGACCAAATACGAGGCAAATACCAAATAAAGTGCATATGTGTTATTTACATCAGAAATATTCGAAGGATATATGCTAATTAGCAAGACCCTTACGGGTCAAGGTCTAGATCTTCGAAGTCACTTGGTCAACCAATACGCTAAAAGATGAGATTTCATTGGTAAAGAAGCTGGGATACAGTATGAGGTTCCCTTTTCCCCGCTGGAGTATTTTGCAGGCTATCTAGAACAGAGGTTAGGATAGGAATTTGAAGGGAGTAACCTCTGGGAGAAGAGAATGTTGCACCCGACGTGAAAGTGAATCTTCTCAACTATCTATACATAGCTACGTCATGCAGGTTACTCTTGTCACTCATTGTCACTCAATTGTAATATCAATAGTTTCTTAAAGCTCGAAAACTCAATTTATTGGCAGTTTATTTCTTAAATGGGATTTTTATTGTGAATATACAGCAAACTATTGTAAAGATATGGGTTCCAATCTAACATAACACCGTTTCTGTGTACCTCTATTTTATGGGGCATTGTTTAACCCGGACCGTTGTACCAACATGGCGACGATTAAACATGTGGACATTAACGAAGCGCCTATTATCATTTAACAACTATGACACAGATGAATGCATATATTCTCATTGATTATACAATTTAAGCAAAATACCTTTTTGTGAAAACATTTCTTTCAATATCTGTGGGATGTACATAATGTAATCGAATGATAAATAAATAAACGCCAACAATTATATATTTCCATTTGCGTGAGTTCTCACAAACTTTGTTTCTCTTATGTGTGCATGTTAAAGGTGCATCCATTGTGTTTCATAAAATTTGATTTGACTTTAATACGTTCGAACACACCATAAGTGCTGTTTACAATACAAATAAATTCACTAAGCTTGCATATTCATCCCCAATCGCCAAATATATCATAATTACTAGTTTCCAATTGAAATCGAGTAACTTCATTATGCATGTGCAGAAACCGAAAGTGCATGTCCTATTTACACGCACAGTAGTTATATGACCTATTAAACAGTATCAACCCAAATGCTTTATTTTATCTGGTTTAAATAAGATTCCAAAATTACGTTTGACTCATTGGCGCGCGCCACACGCGGTGCATTGTCCGGTTTTCGATCAGAAATCGACACTTTTACCTTCATATCGTCAATATACTAAGTCGAATATCATCAAAATGGTAGTTTTCGGTAACAGTTGGTACTTTTCGATAAAGTAAGACCATTTATAACGTTTGGCATATTTGACCCCAAACAACACAATGGATGTACCTTTAAGAGTGTGCGAGGAGATTGATCAGCGATCTAAAATAATAGGAAGGATCTATATTAAGTCCGGAAACCCTTTACAAATCAATTCGATTTCTCCGCCTATAAATGGGTCGAACAAGTCTGCGAAAAATGTAGTGTATATATATAATGATGTATCAATGAGACATATTTTTCGGTTTTTCGGGTGTGTTGACATTTGTACATATTCAAAAGATCTGTAAGCAATACACGAAGGTTTATCTAACCAGTAAAAACGTATCTTAATCATTTGAAATATTTTCATAAAATAATAATTTATTTTTATACCATTTTATGAGTTAAGCAGATGCCCCTTTTAGTATTCTCAGTGCGAATATGGATTAAATACACATGTATTCATGCGCAATTACATTTAAACGACCGCTTTGATAGATTCCGTTGCTGGGCAAAAAGAAGAAAAATGTGTGCCTTTCAACCTGTTTACTTGCACTTCTGTAAACCCAAATTATAAAAGAGTTAGAAGAGGCCAGCTCGAGTATTTTTAGGTCTACCTGTTTACACAAGCGTTAAAAACTTCCGTTTTTTTTCTGAAGTATTGCTAACACCGAGCACAAAGACGATTATTGTTGGATCCTTAAACACATGTTCACTGATGGGAGTTGCAGCATCAGCTGGAATATATTATAATGCTGTTCTGTTGTTCTGTGCATCACACATGATCACACACTCATTGAACTGGGAGACGGTAAACTAACCCTTAACTGTGTCGCCTTCTCGTGCTGGGATGCATTTTACATAATTTAAGTTAAGCAGGCATATCTAATTGAAATTAGGAAGGTACTCTTTAACCATTTAACGTTGAAAAAGGTTAACAATTTCTCCTTGAACCAAACTATGACCAAAGGATTTAGCGTGTTCAGGCGACGTAAGCAGACGAAGCAGATTGTATCACCAGAAAGTACGTTATGTGAATGAACGGATGTGATGCTTGCATGTCAGAACACAGATGTAACGTATCTTTTAAGAAATATATAGAACAAGAAACTTCATGTTGACAATTAAACCATATTTAAATGCTGAAAGAAGGTTTGCTAGACTTGTGATTGATAAACATGATTTTAGTATAATGTTTTTCTTTATTAAAAAGTAATTCGTTCCATTGATATTCGCAATAACAGTAATGTAGTGTATACAGTAGCGACATTATGTGTGGTTACGTGAAACTAAAACCAAGGAGAGAGTTTAAAATGCCGCCTGATGGCAGCATAGAATGTATGCTCATAAACCTTACAATTCACGTTCTCCCATATAGCAACACGTCACATATCCAGCCCATGGATGAAGGGGTTATCTGCGCTTCAAGGCTCACAACAGGATTTACCTCTTTAAACACTACATCAAATGTGCAGAGAGAGAACAGTGAA
The DNA here is from genome assembly GCA_936450465.1 of Gibbula magus. Taxonomy (NCBI): domain Eukaryota; kingdom Metazoa; phylum Mollusca; class Gastropoda; order Trochida; family Trochidae; genus Gibbula; species Gibbula magus. The sequence goes on along the minus strand of OW388289.1, from coordinate 21,754,853 downwards.
CCGCAAACAGCATCACATCGATAGGTCATCCGTTATGTCAAGTGTGTCTGGGAAGACGTAGAACTCGATTGCATCAAGTACTGTCCCAATATGTATAGGATAAAACATGGCAAATGGTGTTTATGAGATTTAAAACCTGCAACCCGAGAGATAAACAGCCGTTGTAAAAGTGATATTTGCCAATAACACGTCAGGACACTCCATTTCTGAACTCGGATTCACGCCATGTAGAACAGAAGGTAGGATCTGAAATCTGAAGGGGTTAACCTTTGTGGGAAAATAAAATGTCAGATACCGGAGGCATTCACAATGTACAATTTGTTGTAGGGATTCGAATGAATTTGCACCAAACTTCCATCAGGGAATGATTCTTGACAGATATCTACCGTGTCTGCACATGTCAACCAGTGGATCACTCACAGACCGTTCTCAATCAAAATAAACTGCTTGTAGAAAAGTGGTTATGATGGGCGATGCGTACTTTTCACCAACACCTGTAAGTTTGTCTGACATTTGATGACATAAACCGGTGTTTGTACATGTGTAGCCACAAGAACGCTATTTAGAAGCAAGATGTTCAGGGTTTAATCTATACATGTATGTCACCTTAATATTTTACAACTATTGAAACGATATGATAAACTTAATGAAAGGTGATTAAAATTAAATAAGATTTAAAATAAAGGACAATATGATAACACAAATAATGTTAAACATCTTCATGAATTTAATATGTTCATTAGATCGTATGATTTATAAAGATATATTTTAAAGATAGAGATTGAGAGCTAAACATGGTATATTATACTTAGAATGGATATGGAATAGATTATCAAGAATATTTTTTTTTATCTGATTTGAATATTGTTGAAACTCCTTCTTTTTCTATTACATTACCGTGTACGAGTAGGTCTGTCATTGATGGAAATGGGGTGACATGACGTCAATCATTCTCTTCCCACAGAGGGACTCCCTTCAGATTTCCGATCCTACCCTCTGTTGCTTTTCGCTTGAAATCAGGAGCAGAACCAAAATCCCCTAGCGGTGGAAAGAGAAATCTCATACGGTGTCCCTGCTTCTTAACCAATGAAAACTCATCTTTAATTGGCCATGTGGACCGGGTGACTCCAAAGATACTGACATTTTACTCTGAAGGGTCTTGCTCATTAGCATATGTCATTCAGCTTGGGTCGACCAACATCGATATTGCCAATGCCTTCGAATGTCACTGTATGACCATCATCAGGCCTATAATGCCTATGAGGCCTATCAGCAGTGACTCCGGAGTCGTATTATGGTCATAGGGTGGCATCCAAAGACATTGGCAACATCATTATTGGTCGACCCAAGCTGCAACATCCCCAGAGCTCTTTCTCTTTCTCCACTGGTCAATCGCGGCATTATTTCGTACATGTGTGCCTTATCATGCAAAGTAGGCACCTTTTATAACCTGTAGAAGCATTCAGTTCATGCAAATGCTGCTTGAATTTTGCTACATTTGAGTGATAATGCGTTTGGGTGATGGACAAAAAAATGAAAAGTTTTCATTTTCAAGCGAAAAAGTTCACATAAATAATCGTCTGTGTTCCAAAATACTATTAAGTCATTTGACAACACAGTAAATTCGTTTTCACTAAGGTAAATTACGAGAACAGATCTTTAATGACTAGAAAATATATTTCATAAGTTTCACACTTAAACTTACTCAATAACAGTATTTTCATCGTTTAGGGGTTATGATGTAAAGCATACAACCTCTTTGTCTAGTCACAAACGTAAAGGTTTACTTTCAACTTCTTCTGGACATCTAAATCACATTTATTGGTTACTACCAGCCTGGTCGAAAACCGGACAATTTTAAACTTCTTAAACAAGCTGCATTTTGCCACATTATGAATCCATCATGATTTTTAAACGTGTTATTAACATAAAGCTACGTTATTCAGCTTTCTTTAGAACCATTCATTTCTCAAATATCTTTGATACTTAAAAAGTTATTAAAAAAAGAAATGAGGTAATGTTGGCCTTTAGTGTATGTCTGATGTAAATAGCGCAAATGAACTGTGTTTGGTATTTGTATCTGGTATGGTCTTCTTTATTTATAAGTATGTTTATGATGAATAGTTTTCACAAAATCAAATAGCATATTTCGAGGAAAACACAGAAAACACAGGACAACGAGAAAACGTTGGCCTTACGTTTATTTTATCTTTATGACGTGTGATTGGCAAATGTCACTTTACAACGGCGTCGCCGATTGCACAACTAGATTCAATTGCAACCAATCAGAACACTCCCTTTCCGCTCCCGATATCAAACGTAAAACAACAGAGGATAGGATCGGAAATATGAAGGGAGTGACCTCTGTGGGAAGAGAATGGACGTCAATAAGATTCCCAAAACTATTCATGTCGCTTTACACACCCAGGACATTTCTTCAGATTCAGCCAGTGATTACACATGCCATGTTTCGCTAACGCATGAGAAGTTATTGCATAGCACCTGTTCTTGTGGTGTTTTCTCTGCTTTACGAAGATACTGAACTACTTTTTTCAGTGGCAACCTTACTGATACAAACGCCAAAACGTAAATAAGAAGCTTAAATAAAGGATATTAAATTTAAGAGAAGGTAAAACATTTAATATCTAATTTATTTCGTTTATGGCGTGATTGATAATTACCACCATTCCTAAGCATAAACATTGTGTAGCGTTTCCTATTCAACCAAATATCAACCGAAGAATAGAATACTTTATAAAGTGATATGGTTTGTATACTATTAGGATAAAGCATGAATATTTTACATTATTAAAAGGTCAGAAGGATTTCACTGGCAAAAAAGCTAGTAGCGTTAACACTTGTTACGACGTAAGTTGTAATAAACGCGGTAAGATGTAATAACTGCGGTAAATTGTAATAAAAACGCGGTAAGATGTAATACTGCGGTAAATTGTAATAAAAACGCGGTAAAATGTAATAAAGTTTACTGCGGTAAATTGTAATAAGGGGGTGCGGTAAAATGTTACTAAAAAGTGCGGTAAAATGTAATACATAATGCGGTAAAATGTAATAACCATACATCTAATTTTTAGCTGCCATGAATGCCGAATTTGGGTCATTCATTGAACATATACATATGTATTTTTTGAATGAGAGTATTATTATAAGTATTATTGCATATTAAAATCATAAGTTCTCCAAAATTTACAGACGAACTGTTTTTATTAAACCTCCGCCTTACATGGGAGTATACAGAGTTTATTCTGTCAATCTGTCTGAAACTTTACATATGTATTTCAAATTTACTGGAGTGGTGCCTCTTGATATTTTCAGATTTCTGAAAATTTTATTATTTCTGTTTGTTTTCAGGAAAAACGAGAATTTGACTCTGTTCACGTTTACAGATAGATAGGTTGTTTCCTGAGAAGAGATTGATAACCATTCATCATATCTTTCTGAAACCTATTCATGTTGTGTATTATCCACTAACATAATTAAAAAGTATATCATCATTTATATCAAAGATCGATTATACATGCTAATAAAGCACTCTGAGTTAATAGGGGACCGTTTGGATATTTTATCTTCTGATGACTCTTGTGTTTGTTTGAGATTTATGGAAATGAAACAGTGACTGTATGTGTATAATGGAAGAATATATATTCCATTGTTTTGCAGAATCGCTGAAACTATCATATGTTTCACTTCATTAAACTGTATTCATATTCATACCCACAGATTTACATTTTGACAGTTTTTGAATTTTTATGTAACGGTAATCATATTGTCTTGAACTGTTAAAGTATAAGGTTCCATGTAACATGTTCGTAACTTCCGGTGTCATGAAGTGTTACCATTCCAACAAAATGAGCCTAGGGTATATGACTTTACAGTTGATATGAGAAAAAAAATTATGTTACATGCAACGCTTAAAATAATTTAATTCCATACCTAATTTATAGCGGAAACTTTTGAAGTTGAAATTATTTTCTGCTAGTACCTTTGCTCTATTCTGGCAAGCCAAACTCTCGATAGACATTTTAAAACATAAATAATTATTTGTGTATGTGTGTGTGTATGTGTGTTATTATTAGGGTTTAATTTCATTTTCAAAATGATTTCACTTATGTCATGATGGCTAGTATCATTGCACAACATCCCAGGGTGGAAATGCGTCAATTGGGAGACGTTTACATGTGTGCGTGTGTGCGTGTGTGCCTGTGTGTGTGTTGAATTCAAATGTTAATTCATTTCGAAAACTAGCGCCGTCGTTCAAATATTTTCTATTTTTCTTGAGGTTATTGTGTAAAACCGTTATTGGCACACATGTTTGGTCAATATTTTGCTTAAAGGAGCTGTAGCATGTTTTTGCCAATTTTATTCTTTCCTTTTTACCATTTATATTACAAATTTATGCAATTTATAATTACTTTAGAAGGTAATAGTTCTCATTACATGAACCATCTATCCGTAGTCGCAGAAATTTGTGTAGTGGTCATAATGAAAACCACTGGCGGACTTTTCAAGGTGAACACCTTTGACTGGCCGCAAGGTACAAAAAGATTCCCATAGCTTTAAAAAAGATGTGCACATGTATTAATATTGCGAAGAAAAATGGTGTTTTTCGAATGGCGACATTATTTGTCAAGTTCATGACATTGATTTATTTCAGAGAAAAACACGTGCTACCCTTTAAACTGTGGATATAGCATATAGATATCACATAGTCTCTTTTCTGATAAATCGATTTTATTGCAGTAGTTAGCATTTTGTTGGCGAAAGCATATGCCTCCGTCACCCAAAAGAAGTTCCAACTACGTTCTTTTCCTTCCAAAAAATGTTGTAAAACGGCCTCGAACGGGAAAGAGACAGCTAACTGTTATGAAGAAGTTCTCAAATACGATAGACAATTCTTAGTACGCCCATGTCGTCTTTACTCCGTCCTCTAATAGTTGGTACCATGTTTTGAAACAGCACATCTGCAAATCATAGTGATTAAATTTGTAAAGTTTAGAAACATATCATCAATAATTATTAGTATCAGAGCTGTTAGTGAAACAAAATCAGACGGACGAATTGTCAGACGGACATTTTGATTGGTGAATTTTACTTTCATCAACATCAACTTCTATAAAAGAAAATATTACAATTTACCGCACATCGTATTACAATTTACCGCACCTTTCATCGAAACATTTTACCGCACCCCCTATTACAACTTACCGCAGTAAACTTTATTACATTTTACCGCGTTTTTATTACAATTTACCGCAGTATTACATCTTACCGCGTTTTTATTACAATTTAGCGCAGTTATTACATCTTACCGCGTTTATTACAACTTACGTCGTAACCGTTCATAACTGTGGTATCTATAGTCAGGGTATATATGATCCCAGCAGATTAGTAATTGTAATACTGTAACCTTTTAGAGATTCCCTCCTCAGTTATAACTTATTATTTATTATTTATCGTGTAAAATAACTTATTTTGATTACCTTGTTTGTCGTATGTACACATACATGTATCCTCTATTGAACACAAATATAGCCCCGGCCTATGAATAAAGATGATTGATTGATTGCAACTACAATAAATGGGGTCTTGTCCTATGAGTCTTGAAGAAAACTGGTGAAAGACATTTCTGTGTTTCAGTGAATAATGAACAACGGTGTCATTTTTAAAACATGGCCGATCTGCTTGTTAGCCACTGACATGCTGCAGGTTTGTGAGAACACTTGTACTGATAGGAGATCTCAACAGGTGTTGTACTAATGAGAACAAACGAGAATAGTTAGCAATGTTGGCGTTGTGTGGGTTAACAGCAACGCCGACCGACTTTGAATTCTATACATGTACATGCGATGTTGTGTTTCTAGAATGGAAGAATTCCGCTTTTACAGAAAACGCAATGTATATACTAACCCCCCCGAGACGTAACAAAAATTATTATAATCCTCAAACACAAGTACACGAGTTTTTTAAATTTTTTTATAAGAATACAGTAACCTTATTTCCGTCGTTGCACTTACCTTAAAAACTGAGCTCTTGAGGATGAATCATATAAATTATAAAACTGTAGGACTGTAGGAGAGCATGTAAGAGACGCAATATAAACGTTATATAAACACTAGAATGAGTTGTGTGATAACTCCATGATGTTTTCTATCTGGATGAGGACACGGAATCAGAGCTGAATTTTGTATGCATTTTTACAAAATGAGACACCGTTTAAAGGGAGGGTTATATCGGTTGTTTTTTTGTAAAAAAGCAATTTGAGGGGAAACTTCTGTTTTTACATATCTTATAAATACACGATTACAACACAATCCTGCTGAAATATATCACCAGGGTATCATATTGATGACTTAATATTTGACAAAGAATAGCGCATATTCATTCACATAACTGGAAAACAAATGACAAATGAAAAACGGCGTTACGAAAGCTGATCAGTCTAATGGTAAATTATCTGTTACTCTATGGATATATCTATCAATATTAATATTAAATATTAAAAAGTTGTAAATATAATAAAACAACAGCGTTTTTTTCTTATTCACGTTATGCACAAAAACAAAAAGGTTTATAGACTCCTCTCTTATAGAACCAAAACATTTTTCGCTATAAACTGTCCTCTTTTTATAATTATAATTGTTTTTCATATATCATTCATATTTGTCCATGCAAAATTCCATACACAGATTAAAATGAACTTAGCTCATATTTAGATGTCAGCATATGCATGGATAATATAGTTTGTACAAGCTGTTCCGCAATTAGAGCTTTTCGTTATTCGAGTATCAAAGGGATTGAATAGTCACAAAGATTTCACTTTATAACATTAGATATTTTTCTTTGATTGGAAGATCATCTGTCCTGGTTTGAAGTATAATGATTTTCATGCAGGTCGTATTTCTTTTTACGATGCCATGTCCTGGGATGTCTTTCCAACGTTGATACGACGTCATGTATTTGAAATTAAATCGATATCGACGGTAAACAACATGGTTTCAAATTTGATTCTACGTCGAACTCCGTGGTGAGTTGTTGGAATCATGGGTTCCTGATAGTAAACAGAACATGCCTATAACACATGGTGTGTATACATGGCCTTGTCTGAATCCTTAGCTTTAAAGCGTGTAAACATGCATTCTCAAATGTAATGTGTGAGGAAATGTTCTTCATATTTGACACTTCCCAACAAATGTTTAAACCATTTAGTTTCAAAAGTATGAGATCACCATTAAGAGTGTTGCGCTATGGCGGTCGTTAACTTGATGAGATGCTGGACTGTCAGCAATGGCGTGTCGGGTCGGTTCAGTTAGTTCCTGGGGTTGCAATGATTAACTGATTGTCTACTATGGGATATGTGAAGCGAAACAAAACCCTGTCGTTGAATTTTTAATCAACTACATTTTATATCTTGACATTTCACTTACATTCTCTTTGCCCTTTGACTTTTCATAAAATACTGTTTTGATACTTTCATGGATTGTGTTTGTATTGTGAGTATATCCTGTTTCTTAACAGAAACATTAAACATTAAATAGACATAAAAACAATGACGCCTCAAACAAAAGAGGTTTGAATTGTTATAGCCTCATAACATTTTTACCGCTGTATTGTACAGAGTTAAGATGAACAATTTGATATAATGACCCACACTTAGTAGATATATTTAGATAGATATTACCAATTACATACGCAGTAGTAGTGAATTGTTTACACAAACGCACATTTGGATATGAGAATAGGTGTTGCTGTCAGAATAACACATATTGGACTGAAGGTCGACGAGTAGTTGTTATGCCCCCACTCACAACGTTTACTGATGAAAAAAATAAATTTTGCAGTTGATCGTCTACATACAACAGGCAGGTATACTGACAGCTATGGAGAAGATGTTCTGAGAAACTGAATTCACAATATTGTTAATAATGTCTCCTACAGGTTATGACAATCATGACGTTTGTCATTGTACCAGAACAGATTAATATATAACCCTTTAGTTTGTTCATGCTATATGACTTACATGTATACAAGCACAGGAAATGTAAGCTGAGAGAAACAGGTTTGTAGTCCTATTCATATTTCCAGTCAAGCATATGTGGCTAAAACCGAATGAATGTAAGACATACTGGCTGTAAAATATTTTATAGGAAGTGTTTAAATACATATTTTAGGGTCCTTTTGGAAGAATTGCCGAAGTAGTCATTTTTCACAAAATTATGTGTGGAAAAAATGAATGCAGTTCACCTATATTATAACAGGCTTTCCTATCTTAGACTGTAGCATTCGCACACTTTTCGTATGTACTGATAAGGCAAAATTGATGAAGATGTAGTTGTCACTTTTCACTTTTTTAATTTACTATTTTGAACTTTATTTCCTTGTGAAGTAGTTCATATATACTTATCGAGAAGGTCTAATTGACACACAACCAGGAAATGGAACCTTCTAGAGAAAGACGGTCATACAGTAATCAATCATTTTGTGCCATCTTCATATTCTCATATAGTCTTTCCCGGAGAGTTATATTGGGAGTACTGTAATGGATACTTGTATAACTGTAAAGGTGTTAATGAGTTTTCCAGAGATAGATCGCAACATCGCATATGTCCATCAACGAGGTGATTTACGGTTCCCGATACCCTCTGTGTATTTCTACCACCAGTTCGGGACATATAATCAGACGTTGTATGTGAATTCAGGGCAATAAGAAGCTCAGCATATTGAGTAAGTAGCGGTTTGCCAATTCTATTATTGAAACCAAGCAGAAAAGAGTATGTTTGTCAACCAAAAGACTTACATGACAACGTTTTAAGTCATTGGTCTACTTAAGAAATTACATAGAGTCTTATCTTATTTATTTGCCACTTTGTTGTAGATCTATATATTCACTCTGTACTTGCTTACAAGAAATATACTTGCAAAAATAGTGTAATTTGAAGTATATCTTGTTTGTTCTTTTTGTCATCTATATACCGTTGTTTCTGCATATCTGTGAAGGCGCGAATGAGTTCTCTACAGGATTCCTGTAGTCTTAAAGGGGTAGTATTATTTCAAGATTTATAATTTTATTCGATAATTTCTCATCAGGAAATATGCAGGCATTAAACATTTTATATTAAGATAGTAAGTGTGGTAATTCCATCATTGAGGTTTCGTTGTACTCTGAAACCAGTGAATCTATGTTGATATATTGACACTGACATATGATATTTCAAAATTGATTTCAAAGGTTTTAAAAAAATTGGCATTTCCCCTGAGAACAATGTTTGTCACCCACCTATCTTTATACAAAGGTGCTTCGAAAAGAGCCTGCAGCAAATGCGAAAGACAAAATGTATGTCGTTGCAAATGTAGACTAAATACACATAAGCAATTATTCGAATACAATACAGTTAAAGGCAACCCCGTTACTTTTATTCATATTCTCCCACATATGACAAGTAACACTGTATGCCTACAGCCTGCACGTATTTAGTGCATTATGCACCTCTCGTCCTCACTCCTCACCACTGCTTGATGTTTGCTGGTGAACTCATCGTGTGTTCACAGACAGTTAGAGAGTATGTGGACTGGATAGAGAGATGGTTTATACACGTGTGGACACTCTCCAGAGGAGATGTTAATAGCAGCAGTATTAATATTTTCCTTTGCCTGGTTTCACGTAAATGCTGCAGGGGGTTTATAGTGCATAAGCGTATTTACAGCCTTGAAAGTGTGAACAGATGTAGTTTCACAGCGTGTTTGCGTCTTTCATTTACTGTTCACAAATGTATATGACCTTGTTAATTCATGTTATTGAAATGCTATGATGATCATCGTCAGAGATAACGATCGATACCAACTGCACATAAACTCTATGAATACAACATAAGTCAATATTTACTATTCATCAAATCGTGTGATGGATATATAATTATATATCTGTATATGTGTGTGTGAAAAGAAAGCCCTTTAATAGGAACTTGAACTTATTTTTGAATACCAGAAACGGTATTGTTATCCCATTATATTATTTGATTATATTTAGCATTGTAAATAACACAATGAGAAAATAACACATCTCTAGTTTTTGGAATAAGAATACAGAGATTGGTGGTGTATCATGTACCCATAAATGGCCCACAACTTCTTCATATCACACACAGAGGTGACCAAAATAAACTCTCACCATCATTTTAAAAACACCACCAAATATTTTAACTTTTACGAAGGGGACTACAAATGTCATTTGTACACTAAACAGTCACAACACAAGATTAACGTAAAATTAGCTATTTAGAATTAACAAGGCCATGTTTTCTCGCCCTCTGATTGACAATTATTTAGTTAAGATAATGCTAGTTTAAACTAACTAAAGTAAGTAAAGTTTGTAACCGACAAAAATCATATCACAAACAAAATACACTGTAGTTCATATTTAACCTATTTCAACAAGCATGTCAGCCTTTTCTTTTCAACTTTAAAAGTTAAAACAGTTAAATGCCAATAACAAAAACAAAACCAGACCTCTCTGCATTACTGGATGATTAATGTTTTGCAAAAATGTGAATATAACGTTTTTTAAAAGTTAACATTACCCAGACCTATCGAAAGAACATAGCTATCGCCACCTCAACAGAATTTGTAAAAATCCAAGATTATGCCATTTCTTTTACGTTTCACTTACATCGTTCAGACATGCACCATAGCATCTGTTTATCTCGTCTAATTGACAATAACTCAAAGCATGTTTCAAACCTAATTATTTTCTAGACATGTGACTTCCAGTTAGGCGATGACGATGATGATGATTATGAAACAAACAAAAGGTTTTTAAAAATATTTACTTACATATATATAATCATAGACCTGTAACTGACACCGTTATTTATGGTTTATTATTAATTTTTAAAATTTTTGCTTTGTGTATATTCCAAGAGCAGAAGCAGGGAAATTTACCAACACGACGACACGACTGATACATAACTTAGAAATTATACATTTACGTGACTCTGTATGTGTATAGGATTGTCTTTAAAGCTGCTATTAAAATTGCGTGATTGTTATAACATGACAGTTGCTGATCTGTAATGGATAAATGATGTTTACTTAATTGTTTGATAAAACTTAAATAAATAAATATTGTCGAAATGAAAAGACACCATTACACATAGAAGTTTGATATGACTGAGTTAACAAAAACAGTTTGACATTTTCAGAAAGTACCACAGTCATCCGATTTACCAGTTCAATTAAGCATTCTTAGAGAAAACAAACATACTTTTCAATGATGAAAGAGATAGACACTATTCTAAATAAATACAATCGAAAGAATCCTTTTGAGAAGTATAATATCTGTTTTATGTCGAACATGAGCAATTCGTACTCACATTCATTTATCTGACGTCAATGCAAATTTGGCTTTAAAAGTCTTTCTTATCAAATGTATTTCATATCTCTTTGTATTTATTTTTCTCAATTTAAATAAAATGCTTTTTTGAAACATTGCTCTTAAAACGCGAAGATAAATCACAGCTAACATTTCAGCTTAACAGCACTTCTTGCCAACCTGTACATGCACAAGTGATGGTGCAATTATGATATATAGGCACGAGTAAAAGGGCAACACTGAGAGACTGTATCAGTATAATTCAGAATAAATTTAAGATTTGTTGCATGATTATATTGACTAACAAATGTAAAATAACTGAGTTGTGAAATTTCCATATCAGATCGTAAAAACAGTAACCGTGTCAATAAGTACCGTACAGTGTGTACTCCTTTCCATGGTGTGCAACTCCTGCAGTCGGTCAAAATTAGCAGTGGGACACTGAACATCAACTTTTATGATAGCAGTAACCATTTATTTATATTTCCAAATTATTGGAAGCAGAATGTCACATGCATGGGTAATTTGGTTTCTTAGAAAAGAAATATAGTTCGCTGTATCCCAATGTGTTTTGTTATAAAGTATAGCTTTGCCCTGAACTATTATTACGTCACTCGGACGTCCTCGTGCTTTAACTATAATAGTTCAGGGCAAAACTATACTTTATTACGAAACACATTGAGGTACAGCGAACTTTATCTCATAAATAATTAAACACTTTTGAGAAATCAGTGAAGCTCAGTTACTTATACTTTACTTCTATGAAACAATCCTTCTATGCAACTACTTGGCATGGCTGCTTTGATTGTTATTCTAGAAGTAATGGTGAATGAACATTATCTTGGAATTAACAACTTCTTTATTCCATTTTGACAATATTTTCAAATGGATTTTAATGCCATTGTCATGACTTGTTTGACAACGACATTAGAATTTATGTCGAAACGACCCCCCCCCCCCCCCCCCCCCCCCCGCCCCCCCTTAGGAAAGGTCAAACACATCCTCCTACCCCGCCCATATAATACCTAACAAGCAACAGCGACATATAAAGTGCCGGATTCATATTTATCGTTTTAAATCTGTACCAAATGTAGTAAACACAAAGAGAGTTTACACTCAATCAATCAATCAATCTTTATGTGCACTTAAGGAGGCCACAGGCCTATAGTACATACATGTATATACAAGCCTTTTTAGGCAGAAGAGAGTGTATTTTTTCTGAGAATAAAGGCATGGTACAGGAACATTGACAGGTTTTCAACATGCCTTTTGCTAGAGCTGTTGATTAAAGATATGAATTTATAAATATTATGATTCGTAAAGTAATATTTTTTATATACTTATATCTTAAATCAAGGTAGGCTGGACAGACACAAAGAAAATGGTACTCATCTTCGATTACATTTAAATTACACATTTTACATAATCTATGTTCTCTTTCTAAGCCAACATATCTACCAGTTTCAATTAACAATTCATGTGATGAGCAGCGAAATCTTGTAAGTGAAATTCTGAATTTCCTAACATTCAAAGTAGATAAATAGATTTCATTGCATATAGACTGTTTGAACATTCTGTAATAGAAACATTTATTTGATAAAGATACTTTATGGAGCCAATCTTGTTGATAAATATCTTGCAACCTTTGTTTAAAGGATATAAGGAACTGTGTGTGAGAGTGTATACATTGATCAAACCATACATTACCAAAACCGGTCGAACATAACAAATCTTTAACATCTGTGGCCCAATTATTTTTTCCATTTTTGTCATACAACATCATCATATTATAACATTTTTTGGGTAATCTATGAGATGGCATTCCTAATATTTTCAACCAGTATTTTATAGCTTTTACCTTTGAGTCCACATATAATGGAAATCTGCCACATTCACCGTAGATCATTATGTTAGAAGTAGTAGATTTCACGCCAAGGAATTTTTTCATTGCAAATAAATGTACTTTTTCTATGATATCAAAAATATTAAACCCCCAAACCTCGGCACCGTAAAGGAGTATTGGATTAATCTTAGCATCAAATATCCTAAAGAAAGCTTTATAACTCAGAAGATACAACAGATATGTTATAAACATCTACTTTCCTTTGACAAAAAGAAAATCCTTGTGATTTATAAAGAAAGATAGATGATGTTGAGGCAGGTGGTATTGCTTGCTTTGCCTTTAATCTCTGATTGGAAGTCTGCAGTAAATGGCATTCTTACTCAGATACTTTCAAACCATGTTTGCAGTTGATATACAGTACATGTGCAGTTAATACGCAAGTTTTTGTATCATCCAAAACAAAAGGAGATATCGTGTGAGATCAAGTGATATCCTGTTCACCCTGTTACCGTCAACCGCATGACATCATAATTCGTTTGCATCATCAAGTAATGACTCACAACTTTGACGTTATAACTGTCATTTTCTGTTTACAGATTCTTAAATTAAATGTTGAAACTAGAACAATGTAAGCGTAATACGTAAGATATTACAACCAAACACAAAACATATCAGGCATCTCAGATGGAAAAACTGTATTGATGTCTCCAGGCCATGTTCATGTCAAACTAGAGTGATCAGCGGAATGCTGAGCATGCGGAAACACCTTTTCTTGGAATTTATGTGGCATGCCAACCCTCGTGAGATAGCCATGTGTTAATTCACATGTATCTTATGTAGAAAAGTAAAGATTCAACATTCAGATGAATAACTCAACAGCTATATAAACATATAACACATCAATAAGGAACATAAGCTATCACACTTGTCTTCATATCATTCTCCATTGTAAAATGTTAATTATGTGGATATATCAAATTTATATAACCTAAATATTGCAGTTTAAGTATTATACCCAATTTGAATAGGGAATAAACATTCCAAATGTACACGTCTAACTTCCATATAACATCGTAATATAATACTTATTTACAATGTTTGAGAATTATCGTATCCAATGTAGTCAATAAAGACTATACTTAAATGAAATGGCTGATTTGCTAACATAATGAAACAGAACAGCTAAGAAGTGATGTCAGATGTAAACGTAATCTCCCTTTCCACACGGTTACCGATATTAAGCCCTTGATGCGTTCATCCGTAAATTCCACGCCATGTCTAAAGGAGTGTAAAATGTGATGCATATGGACGTTGTGAACTGAGAGATACTTCATAAGCTTCCTCCTATGACTGGATGGTTATGAACATTTTCAAAAATGTACACCAAGTTTTTATTTCATTTCAAATTGAAGTTTTAAAAATGGCTTGGTTTATAAATGGTGATATGGAAACCGAAACGCTATTTACTACGTAATACAAAGTAAGAACGTGAAAAGGCCTATGCAATTTCTCTCCTATTCCTAAAAATCCGTAGCAGCGTAGTGGTTAGCGCCTTCTGCTTCGGATCAAGAGGTCTGGGGTTCGAATCCCGCCAGTGGCACGGCAACTTTGTCTGCAGTAGAGAACTGTTCTACACGCAGTAAGATTTTGGGTGCAATGCGACACTGAATTTCAGCGTAGTACAACCCATGGTTCGCTAGTTCAAGCCAATGCTCGCAGGTTTCAGTGCAATGCATAACCACTTTCTCCCTGCTATAATACTAGCAGCCGCGATATAAGTGAAATACTCTTGAAAGAGGCGTTTCACCCCAACTCACCTCACCTTTAAATTACGAGCGACTGATTTGTTTTAAATTTTAAAAATGTTTTAAAATAATGTTGTTTAGATGGCCTGTATTCATTATCTTAGTACAACTGGTCAATCTTTGCTTCCAAAACTACCAAGCCAGCTCCATATAGATGAAGAAAAGTCTATAACGTTCAAGTATGGACTGTGCTGATACGTTCCTGTCCTTGATAACTCATCAGTGTAGCAATGACATTTCAAATCGTGAACAGCAACATCATTGTCAAAATGGGGTCAGACTGTTCCTTCTAGCTAAACCAATGTTTATTCATATTCTCTTTGTTTTCTTGAGATGCTGAAGCTGTTTTCTGTATTCTGTATCTGCAACAATAACATTTTGGTGTGGACGTGCCACAGGCTGACCCGGATAAAGAGAGCATCAAGCAAGGAGGTTGAGGAAGTGCAGTCCTGCATGCAGACTATTACTGAGACGTTTTTACTCTAAACTAATATTTAGAATTCTGTCTAATGTGTAAGTAGAGAACGTCTCTTCTTGGCTCCATCTGTATCTCCAATTTTTCAGTTGTTACTCAAGCACGTTCTGCATCCCCTGACAGCTGCCTACATACATGTACATCCCTTTATTTATTTATTTATTTATTTATTTATTTATTTATTTATTTATTTATTTATTTATTTATGTATTTATTTATTTGTGTATTTATTTATTTACTTATTTATGTATTTATTTACTTATTCATTGATATGTAAATAGCTGTCAGAGGGCGCCTTTTTTACTTAGGACTTATTATTATCAGCAACACCAGCCCCTGTGTTTTGATGTTCCCTTTCAAATGAACAGAAAAGACCAAATACTGTATCTCGAGAAAGATTTTGTTTCTACAAAATGTATCATTTCAAATGTAACAAGGAAGTTCTTATACATTTCCAGTATTCAACACTCTTTTGCTAACGTTTGGCAGCTATTGAGCATGTTTGATTGCGTCTCAATGAACTTTGACAAGACATTCGGAATCTAGTGAAGGGGTTTGAAGCAGTATATCTGCACATTCAGATGATCAATATTCTTTCAAATTGTACAAATTGTACCTGAATATTGAAGTTCTTCATTTTGTAAAACTTTGTAAAAACTTTATGTGAATTATATATATTAACAATAATTTTATAATGCTGGCAAAATGATGTAGACAGGCCCCTGCAGGATTTTATCAGACATTTAGAATGAGACTTGAGTAGTTTCTAAAGAGATCGCAATCTGAATATTACATAAATTACTTCATGAGCTCATAAAACCCAGCGCTTGTTCCACCTTATTGCGTCCTATTACCCAAACATCGCATTGATAAGAGACACAGATCTGAGACACGCCATAAGTATGTAATGAAGGTAAGAAACTATATGTTTAAATGTTATTCCAATGATAAACTACTCCTGAGAGTGGGTTTGAAACTGACAGTAAATCCAATTTATTTATGTTGAGTATAGTTGATATCTCGATTAAACAGCTGGAATTAAAAAGGTATAACTACCATTGCTTTGCAAACATATTTCAATAGGTAATGATCGAAAACGAAAAAATTTTTATTGACTTTTCTTCAGGTCCTATTTCAATCAACAATGAAGAAATTGAAATTGTAAACAAATACAAATATTTAGGCACTTTCATTGACTGTAAGCTTACGTGGAATGATAATGTTGATTACGTCTTCAAAAAAGGTGAGCAGAAATTGTATTTCTAATGTCGTTTAAACACTTTTAGAATTAATTGTTCTCTTATGGTGTTGTTTTACAAAACATTTGTACAAATCAATTTAACGTTTAACCTTCCTTGTTGGTTTTGTAACCTGTCTGTTCAAAACACAACTAAATTAAACAAAATTGTTAACACAGCACGCAAAATCATTGGGACAGATTCAATAATATCTATCGGCCAACTGTACCAGCAGCAAATTGTTAAAAAAGTGCACAAAATTGTAAATGACAGCTCTCATGTTCTCCATTACGATTTTGAATTTTTCCCATCAGGACGTCGTCTGCGCATGCCGATAGCTAGAACAAACAGGTTCCGCAATTCTTTTGTTCCTGCCGGTAATAAATCTTTTAACAACAGTTAATAATTATGTACTTTTTAGCATTGGCAACCACTTTACATTACTGTCATTTTAACAATCATTACAAGTCATACATATTATCCTTAATTCTAGTTCAGTGCTCTTACCTCTTCATTTATATCTTAGTGCTCGTTGTTGTGTGATATGCTGTGATTTCATGTTTTGTTCTGTTATATGTGTTTTACGATGTAACCAGAATTTCCTTCGGGATAATAAATCATTATCTTATCTTATCTTATCCTATCTAATACATCTGCTTTCGACAGTTTGTTCGTTTTTAAAATGTTCTAGTTGTACATGATTATAATAAGCCTGATGTTATATGTCAGTTCTCTAAATATGACTTTCAAGAAACAATTATATGTTACTCTACATCATACTTTTGTTGGACAACATACGTTAAGCGCAACACTTAAGAGAGCTATGTTTTCTAAAGGTTGTTGGTGGTCTACACCTGGAGAAGCACCTGACAAGGTGATTAAAGTTAACAATAACAATACAGACTACAGCAGCGTTTTTCTAGAACATGAAGTGTTGAAAACACAAGGCTCTGTTAGTTTAAGGACTACCTATTTTTAACATCCTCAGTGGTGAAGTTCTTTATTGTTGTTACTGTCCCTTATAAGAAGAAGAACGTTTTTTCTTCAGTTCGTGCAAAAGGATTTGCCTCTATAGAGGCATAAGTATCAGTAGGCATGCAAGTAGAGTTCTCCATAATAGTAAGCATGAATCAGGGAGGGTATACACAATGTTTTACCGTAAATATATCATCATAACTGGCTATGGCAAGTATACAATATTTTAACTATATCTTCTGTGGTATGAATGATGCAATTTAAATTGATCTTTGTTTTGGTTATATGTGGCCGTTATTGAATATATTATCGTTATCGCAATATTGAAATCTGTTTAATATGCGGAGAAACATGAGAGCATCGGCTGAAGCGAGTGAATAATGGGTGGTAATGTTCCATAATACAGTGTAGCATTTCACCCAAACCTTACTGCATGGAGAACGGTTCTCTATAACAGCAGACACAGTTCCCTAGCCACTAGCGGGATTACATATATAACACTAGAGTAACTGCGACCTTCCAGTACACCATGTCTTCTTCCGCTTCCGCTGTTTGATGTTTACCGGCGAGCACATTGTGTGTTTACATGCAGTTAGAGAGTCTGTGAACTGGGTAGAGATACGGTTTATACACGTGTATTCACTCTCCCGAGGAGATGCTAATAGCAAGTAGTATCATTTACTCATGCCTGCTTTAACATAATTGCTGCTGGGGGATAACATTACATAAACGAGTTTGTCAACGAAGGATTTGTAATACACAG
The DNA here is from genome assembly GCA_936450465.1 of Gibbula magus. Classification (NCBI taxonomy): domain Eukaryota; kingdom Metazoa; phylum Mollusca; class Gastropoda; order Trochida; family Trochidae; genus Gibbula; species Gibbula magus. The sequence goes on along the minus strand of OW388289.1, from coordinate 21,736,371 downwards.
AGTGGTATAAGTAAGGGCCTCCTGAAACGTATTGACACAACGTTAAGAATATTGTATTAATATGTATTTTTTAATTGAAGCAACTATTTTACAATGATCTAGATTTGGTGATATATAACATATATGCCATTGACATGTTTAAGGTTTCTCTCAAACAGAAGTTTAGAAAAAGGTGCACATCAATATTTATGGCTGAACAAGGTCATAATAACTAATTAACATTGTCTCAACAACAGTTCAAAACATTAAAAATCAGGTCAAAAGAGATTAACTTGACATCCCACAGGACGTAGACATGTACAAGACCACACAACGTCATGTGTGAACTGCACGTTGTTACTGTGATGTCTCTGGTCATTATGTAGACATGCTCAACTTTAAACATGAACTCAGCTTGTTAGACCCTGTTAAGGCCATGTGTTGCGTTTGTCTGAATGGCAGTAACCCTGGAGATTTTGTCTACAAAATCACAAAACCCAGCGTCCTTGGAGACATTCTCACTGTTACTTAAGTTTTATACATGTCATTTCCTTTTTGTATTCAAAGTATTGAAAATGTCATTCATGAAATGCTTTCAATTCATATTATAATTTTAACATGTGTTTTGTCATGATCTGTTGCTTAATATGAATGTAGTACACATATGCTATCATCATTAATAAGATTAAATCCACTATACATAACCCCTTTGGTAACTATTTACGAATTATTCTCTAGCGATGGTGTCCACTTTTATTGCTGCTCCCATTATTCCTGGACGTTATATTCCTTTTTTGGAATATATGTTTGTTCGTGATAATTTATATACTTAAACTAAATGAACACTTACACATTGCTACAGAATTACCTAATGTATCTAGTCATTTATGCTCAGGATGGTCATGATGTAGGACTGGTGTTGACATAATATCTATATCAATCATAACAACCCTTGGCTATACATGTATATACTTGTTTATTTCTCTGCCAATTTTCTGCGAATGGTTCGCTGTTTGACACGTGCAAAGCAGTGGGTATCTTAAAACACCAACTTCCGATGTGGGAGTAGCGTTTGGTGCAACCTTTCTGGAAAAGCTCTCTGAATTGATTTCTGAAGACGAAAAACGACATATATACTTTTAATATCTACAAAACGGTAAATGTCTCCCAAAATCTAGAACAAAATAAATATGTGGATTTTTAAGAACAATTTCTCTTAATTCAATGTAGTTGAATGTCTCCACCTTTAAATTTGTTTGAAAGTCAACCTTCTATCTTAACTATATTCGATTATCTAACAATAATTTTCACTTCTCAGAAAAGTGAAATCTTCTTCAGGACTGATAGAAAACATGCTCTACCAATACAGGTTATAAATCGGAAATTGATAATTATTTCCGTCCTTTTCAAGGTGTTCTACATATAAATTATAGATTCTAAATAAGATTTCCAGAAATATAGTTAGAGATATTTTACAGTGATTCAATATACCAGATGTAATGTAATCAGTTGGCAATGTTATGCATTGGCCTTCATAAGAAGTCGACAATGAAGAATTGACATTACTGAGTTGTATATTACTGTATTGTATTTCTTGCGTACCTGTCTCACGAAATATGTAATGTAGATGGTGACATTGTTATACACTATGTATTGAGATATGTAAATTAAAAAGAATACCTGTCTTGCGTAAATTTCTACATTTTGAGGCTTTGAAGCCCCCCTTTGAATTTAACCTCCTACTTATGCATGTGTAACATCACATCAAATGATATTTCTTATTGACCATGTGACTCTTAATACTTGTTACCTGTGGGCATTTGTGCAAAGAATAAGGCTACTTAAAGCAGTTTCAAATGTGTGAAAACATCAGAACAGGTGCTTTGTGATATCCTATCAAGAGTTGGTGAAATTTGGGTAATCAACCACTGACTATCTCGTTTGGAACTATTTTAGTCAAACTCTGAAGAAATATGATCTGATAGGCTGTGGAGATGCATATGAAGTGGGAGTTTCTGAGATCTTATCCAGATGAGATCATAGAATAAAACCATGTTATTTCTATTCGAGTGACTCGTCTGAGAGTCTGTAAAAGTGCTGAAATATTTGTGGTGTACGTATTTGAGAAATGGTTATTCTAAAAACTGAGGATTCATGTTTCTATTGCTGAAATATGTTTACAGAATGGGAGTTGCTTCTTGTAAATGTGTGTTTTAATGATATCGATGTAGATTCTGCTTTTAGTCTTACATCTTACATTCTTACATTGGGTTTCTACGTTGTATACACTCATACAAAGTAGACGAAACTCATTGACTGAATCACATGGTACATGGTGCTTACATCTTTTGTCATTTTATTGATTGAAGAGAACCTACATGTCTTGTTTGGTCAATGAAATGTTCAATAGTTTGATAAAGAGACATGGTTTGGATTATGAATCTTGTTGCAAAGGATCACCATCTACATCACCTTAAATATCTCTGAATGTGATATTTTAAAATATATGTACCAGTTCTAATGAAATCAGACCTACCTATCTAAATACCCATATATTCAATTTATTTCGGACTCAATATGTAGAAACAATTTCATAATGTAACACTGACTGACAGACTTTGTTTTACAACGCTACAGCGTAGTTGTTAGCGCGTTTGGCTTCGGATCAAGATGTCAGGGGTTCAAATCCCTTGCTTGGCAACTTTGCTTGCTGTGAAGAACTTTTCAACATGCAGTTATGTTTGGGTGCACTGCTTCAATGAATTTCAGTACAGTACCACCCCTTGTCCGCTAGTTCTAGCCGATGTTGCAGGTGCCACCGCAATGCATAGCCACCATGGCATTGCAGGGTTTATCGCTGCAATAAACCCTGATTTAAGTGAAAGTGGTTTTTAACCCCAACTCACCTCACTAAGCTAGAAAACCATCTTACATTATCCAATATATTTGAATGTTACCTTTGTTTCAGTCGAAGGCAAATGCAAATCACAGTGAGGCGTTGATGAAATTTACACATCCCATATGTCTACTGCTATATATAACATTATAAATATATTCAGGATGAGAATGATCAGTGAGTTGCTCACTGCATGAACAGAAGGTATCTTTAAACACCCACTTCCTGCCGGTATTGAGAGAGTTTTTTATTACTCGCCCGTGTAAGATACTGCAGTGTAATATTTATACGGCAATATTAAACTAGTGTAATACCGCCGCACATATGACGTCACAATAGTTTGCGGTTATGACGTCACAATGAGAGTAACGTCGTCACAATGGCATCGGGCTTGCGGGAATCATAGTTTTGAGAGCCATGTCGGCTATTTTGCTGGATTATTATTGGGCGAGTAATAAACAGAATACTAAACTTCCTTCTATTTAATACCATTTTTATTAAACTCGTGAATGATTGGTATCAAACTCGCTTTCGCTCGTTTTATACAAAATCATTAACTCGTTTAATAAAAATGGTATTAAATAGAAGGTCGTTTAGTATCCTCTATGTACAAGCTGCACGGTAAAATTATGCACGGATATCTTGCATTATTCCTCTAATAAGCACAGTGTCTCTTATGCTTGGTTTTTGTCTGGCTCTTTCATGGTCATTAATCTAAAGTTAAATTTAATGTTTCAGAACTCACTGATCCCTTGTGGTGTAAGGACAGTAAAGAAGCATCGATAGGCATTTGAAAGTGATGATGCAACTTTGATCAGGGAACATGTGTGTAAAGGATCAAGTGATAAATCAACTCTGTGGTCGATGTAAGAAATACTACCGAAACAAAAAGCAGTCACGTTAACTTTAAATAGTTGCGATTTTTTTCTTCTCTTTTTGTAATTTTGGTTTATAGAAGTGCAACAGAATGAATGTCGCTCACTCATCTGTCTGATCGGCAACGTCAGGATGGTTGTAATTTCTCAAAAGAAAGTAAGAGTGCAAGAAAAATAATAATTATCCGAATTTGGATTAATCACATTATAAGTTATAGTATTGGTGAAGCCCAAATACATATCTATCAAAATTAAAGACCATAAAACGTAAAGAACAGAATATCTGTATTTCAGATAAAGCTTTCTAGATTTGTAGCTGGGATTCTGTGCAATTTTAGTGTTCCAATGATGCTTGGGAATAGCAAATATTTCAATATATCGAATGTAATACAATATATGTCTTTCCTGTATGTAAAAATATCAACCGTTTGAGAACAAGAATCGTGCAACAGACATGTGCATGGTATGTCATCAAGCAACTGGTTGAAATAAAGAGTTGAAAGTTCGAGTGACTTACATAAATAGCCCAGTGACGCCTATCTCCCTTTACTGCACGCGAAATACAAACCAAGTTTAAACCATGACATCCGTTCTCAAGGATTTCATAGGAAGCCAATATTTAAAGAAAAAGATTTCTCGATCTAAACATCTGTCAAACTGTAAGAAATGTTTTTAATGTTTGTTTTTGAACCGCACAGTGAAGACGAAACACCGGCATCATGAGTTATCTAAAATATTTTAAATTTATAAAAAGGTTTATCAAAATAGAAAATTTCAAATAATGATTCGAATTGTCCAAAACAAGGTAACTGTTTTTAAAGAAAACAATTTGCATGATTTAATATTTCTTCGTAATTTACATTATCATACATGTAGATCCGTTTTAGCTCATGTTCAACTTTAATCATGATTAAATGTCTGTCTTGAAAAGAAACCGATATTTTATTTCATAGGAGCCATTTATATGATTTTAATGAAAATAATCTGAAGTCTGTTTCAGAGGCATTCTAGAAGTTGGTGTAATAGAAAGACAAGGAAGTTATGGATGTACAAGTTCTTTATTTCACAATGTAAAACTTCATTGTGAATAAAGAAGTTGTACATCTAAAGCCATTAATTATAACTTGACATCTTCATCATTATACACATATGTATCCCGACCCTGAAATGACAAGTCGACCAGAAGTTTAGTGTATCAAGTCATGTAAACAATACATGAATATGGTAATGAGGATCAATGAAGTGAATCTACACCTGCCTTATCAACTGTTGAACTAGTTCGTACAACAGAACATCACTGATTAATAGGATTCCCTCGTGGTCAGGAGGTGAAGGATGTGTGCTGAAAGCAACGAGATGATGGAGCGCATTAAACCTGGAGAAATAACGTTCAGAGACCCGTGTCTGATTATGATTGATTTCCAAGAACTAACCTTACAAACATCTCTACACATCGACAGATTCTACTTGTAGAATACCAATCGCTAAATGCAGGCATGATTGTTCGATTGCTCTTCGAAGATTCATGTTCCATGAAGCTCTGACTTATATTAATCTACATATTCTGCTCACATCACAATAATCGTAAAGACAGCAAGAATGTACTTATGAAACACATTTAATCTGTGTATTATAAAATTGTTGATATGTATCCATATTTGTTCAATAAAAATGATTATTGCTTTTCATTTGTGAACTTTTCAGTTGTTTTGAGTATGTCATTGTCAAACATATCATGTGACAGCACAATAATGTACATTAAGTGCAATTGAGCATTAATTGATCTGTTTTGAATGTTTTGTTTTTAAGGGTAGGCACTGTATAGGCCTGTTCTACGTTCATTCATCAGACTCACCACTTACAGATTGTGAACATACATATACATACCTATTCTCTTGTTTCATTATTTCTAGAATATCAGCAACTGTTCTTAGAATCTGTTTTCTTTACCTAGACCTTAATTAAACATGTACATATAATGTTACTCTGCATTTTAAAATCAGAGAAAATAGCAATCACCAGTAAGTAATTGTAACGTACAAACAACATTCAATTGACAGCAGTGGAATATTTAAAAAGACATAAACACCGAGAAAAGTATTCTTAGATGTTTCATCGATCATTTAACGCTTTTAGGGTTTTATTTAGGATTGAAATCAATTGACAATAATAACAATGCAACATTCATCCAGACAAAATCTCTCACGGTGAACGTGGTGCTGTGGGAAGTTGAGGACATTTTGACTTAGAATTGGATTATTGGGTGACTAAGTTAAAAGTAATGGAAATACCCGGATATTACCACTATTTGTTTCTTTTTCTTCAAGTCATTATTTATTCATTCAATTTATTTATTTATTTATTTATTTATTTATTATTAGTAGCAGCAGTACCAGCTTGTTCCCTTTCACATGAACAGAAAAGACCAAATATTGTATCTCATTGATACATTAACGCCTTTACAAATTTTAACATATTCATAATATTGACACATGAATGAATTACATGGAAACATAATTGGGGAGAGAAATTACGAGAAAGCTTTTGTTTCTTAAAAATGCATCACTAAAAATGTAATGAGTATTCATCACTCTTCCGCTAACGTTAACATTTTACAGCAATTGAGTATGTTTGAATCATGAGCCTCAATTACCCTGGCAGCAGCATTTCAGAATCGAGTGAAGGGGTTTTAGATATTAATAAAACACTGTGCACCTGTTGATTTCCAAGGCTCTGTCAATGGTAAATATCACACCATTACGACACTCGGTCAACAAAATACTACACTCATGATATAGTGAACATAATGATATATACGTTATGTAAAGAATAAATAAATTGGTTCGTCCAGGAGTTATATATAACTGATAAAAGTCATAGCAAGTCTAAAGAAGACAAGACTTGCGGTTCATTGGAATGGTCTCAGAGCTAAGCTACCTTTATGTTTCATCTTCACTCTTGAAATGTCAAAAATAATTTTGAAATTGCTTTCAGAAAAAAAAACCTTCTAGGAAAGTTAAGTTTATGACATTTAAGAATTGTGAGTGATATGTAATATATTCCTGTACAGTGATAATCTGTGGAACACATTCAGATGATCAAGATTCTTTATCTAATGTACAAACTGTACCTGGTTATTGAAGTTCTTCATTTCGATTAAACTTTATTTAAACTTTCTTGTTAAACTATTAAAAATAATTAATACTGCTCGCAAAATGATTTAGACAGGCCCCTGCGGAATTTTATCAGACATTTAGAATGAGACTGGAGTAGTTTCTAAGGAGATCTCAATCAGAATATTACAGGAATTACTTCATGAGCTGATAAGACCCAGCACCTGTTCTACCTTATTGCGCCCTATTACCCAAACACCGTATTGATAAGAGACATAGATCTGAGACACGCCATAAGCATGTAATGTAGGTAAGAAACTTTATGTGTATATGTTATTCCAATGATAAGCTAACCTTGAGAGTGGGTTTGAAACTGATAGTAAATCCACTTCATTGATATTGAGTTAAATTTTGATATCTCGATTTAACGGCTAGGATTAAAAAGTGTAACTTTATTTTTTTTTAAATTTTATTTATTTTTGAAAATACATATACTATAAAGGTGAATACAGAGTCTGAAAACATTTTAACAATCAGGTTAATGAAAAAGGCAGTTGGCAAAAATAGTGATAAAGTGTAACTTGCATTGCTATACATACATATTTCTATCTGTAATATAATCTTGATAACGATTATAGATCTTCCCTGGACTATTGGTTCGTTTTTGAAAAGTCGAGTTGAAAATATATACCTAATCATAATACATGTACTGTGATGGTACATGTCAGTTCTCTAGATATGTCTTTGGAGAACCAATTATGTGTTACTTTACATCATACTAATGATGGATGACTTACGTTAAGCGCAGCACTTAAGAGAGCTATGTTTTCCAAAGGTTGTTGGTGGTCTACACCTGGAAAAGCACCTGACAAGGTGATTAAAGTTAACAATAACTATACAGACTACAGCAACGTTTTTTTTCTATAACATTAAGTGTTGAAAACACAAGGTTCTGTTAGTTTAACGACTACCTATTTTTAACATCCTCAGGGGTGAAGTAAATTTTCTGTTAGTGTGTTCTTTATTATTGCTACTGTCCCTTATAAGAAGAATAATGTTTGCTCATATGTTCATGCAAATAAGTATGCCTTGTGAGCTCACAATCTGCAGATTGTGATCATTTCTAGATTGCACGGAACATATACTTGTATGGATACACCTAAATTACACCCACAGACTCAAGCTTTTAAGGAGCAATATTGCTGTCTTAACCAAGTTCATGTTCTTCATCAGCAAGTTATATTGGGAGTAATGTTATGAATATTCCTATAACTGTAAAGGTGTGAATGGGGGTTTACCAGAAATCGGACGCATCACGCAGTTGTCCATCATTGAGGCGGTTTAAAGTTCAGAATATCTTCTGAGTATTTCTAACATCATTTCAGCATTCACATTTCACATATTTTTGAATATAGGGCATTCATATATATATATATATATATATATATATATATATATATATATATATATATATATATATATATATATATATATATAGAGAGAGAGAGAGAGAGAGAGAGAGAGAGAGAGAGAGAGAGAGAGAGAGAGAGAGAGAGTAAGTAGCGAAGTTCTAATTCTTTCATTCAAATAAGGGCCAATGGCATTATTTGTCTTTGCCACTTATAATGAAATACAGCCTTATATATTGGAATAAAGGGTTATAGTATATATGGTTATGTCTGCACCTTATTAGCATACTAAAAGTTAAAAAATATTCAACTCTATGATCTATAGCATTTCAAAATGGTTAATACTGAGTATATGGTATATCGTTGCACTATTGAAATCCAAGTTAAGTAGCGCACAATCTCAATACGTGTACAAATGTAAGAGGTGATTTGGGGTCTAAAGTTGCTTTCAAGTGTACGTTACTTATATCACGGCTTCTGGTGTTATTGAAGGTAGAAAGCAAGCAACACAATTGTGGCTAAGCATTGCGGAAAAACCTGCGAGCAACTAGTTGAAACTAGTGAATAATGGGTGGTACTGTTCTGAAATTCAGTATAGCTTGGCACCCAAACCTTACTGCATGTATAATGATTCTCTACAGCAGACACAGTTCCCTAGCCACTAGCGGGATTACAAATATAACACTAGAGTAACTGCGATCTTCCAGTACACACTTCTTCCTCTTCCTCTGTTTGATGTTTACTGGCGAGCACATTGTGTATTTGCATGCAGTTAGAGAGTATGTGAGCTGGGTAGAGATACGGTTTATACACGTGTATTCACTCTCCCGATGAGATGCTAATAGCTAATGCTAATAATAATCATTCATTCCTTGCAGCATTAGAGAAATAAATGTTCCACGATAAACACTTTCATGAATAGCATATTCTAGTCTCTGTAAACTGTGTTAATATGTATTGTTTTGAATGATATTTGTCTGTTTTGTATGCTGGAGAATTGTAATTATACACAACAAATTTCCCTATTGGGACAATGAATATTATCTTATCTTATGTTATCGTAAGTAGTATCATTTACCCATGCCTGCTTTAACGTAATTGCTGCTGGAGATAACATTGCATAAGCGTGTTTGTTAACGAAGGATTTGTTAGAATCTATAAATACACAGGGTGGTGTACGTAAGGCCTTCTTAAAGTATATTGACACAATATTAATATGTACATTTATACGTTTTATTGAAGCAAACATTGTACACTTGTCCTTGGTAAAATACAAAATTTGCAATTGGCATGTTACAGATTTTCTCTCAAACAGAAGTTCAGAAAAAATGGCACAACGATATTTATAGCTGAACAATGTCAGAACAGTTAATCAACATTGTCTCAACAACAGTGTAACACATTACAAATCAACTGTTTGAGAGGCCTTCTAGAAGTTGGTGTGATGGAGGGAAGGCAAGGAGTTCATGGATAATGTTTGATAACAATATAAGGATCAATATATAGAGGATACTAAACGACCTTCTATTTAATACCATTTTTATTAAACGAGTTAATGATTTTGTATAAAACGAGCGAAAGCTAGTTTGATACCAATCATTCACGAGTTTAATAAAAATGGTATTAAATAGAAGGAAGTTTAGTATTATGTTTATTACTCGCCCACCAATAATCCAGCAAAATAGCCGACATGGCTCTCAAAACTATGATTCCCGCAAGCCCGATGCCATTGTGACGACGTTACTCTCATTGTGACGTCATAACAGTAAACTATTGTGACGTCATATGTGCGGCGGTATTACACTAGTTTAATATTGCTGTATAAATATTACACTGCAGTATCTTACACGGGCGAGTAATAAATCGAAACGTCGTCATTATTAAGAAAGAAGTTGATTATCCATAGAGTCCTTGTCTTCTTCGTTGGAAATCAAGCTCAAAAGAGATTAAATTGACACCCCACATGACATAGACATGTACAAGACCACACAACGTCATGTGTTACTGTCTCTGGTCATTATGTAGACATGCTCAACTTTAAACATGAACTCAGCTTATTAGACTCTGTTAAAGCAACGTGTTGCGCCTGCCTTGAATGGGAGTACCACTGCAGATTCTATCTACAAAATAACGAAACCCCCTGTTAATACATGTCATTTTCTTTTTTATTCACAGTATTGAAGGCGTCATTCATGAAATGCTTTAAACTCATAAGAACAAGAAGATTTTCTGGATAACAACTTCTCTTTAATACAAGACGATTCGGACTATATGCTCACTTATTCATCAGGTGGAACGATAAAGGAGTGAGCATATACTCCGAAACGTTTTTTCACATTAAAGAGAAGTTGTTATGCAGACAACCTTCCTGGTTTTATGTATGCCACTTCTAAAGGCCCTTCAAAACCTCTTAAAAAATGATTTTTTTTCATGATCTATGACTTTATGTGAAAGTATTACACACATGCAATCGTCATTAATAACATTAAATTTAGTATACGATAAAATGGTAGTATAGCAACATATGTTTGTTCGTGATAATTTATGTATTTAAAAACTGATTAAATAAACACCATAGCTACAGAATTACCTAATGTGGGTAGTGATCTTAATATGTGCATGATGTAGGACTGGTGTCGACATAATATCAATCATAACAACCCGCAGCTATACATGTATTTACTCGTTTATTTCTCTTCCATTTTCTGTGAATGATTGGCTGTTTGACATGTTCAAAATCAGTGTGAATCTTTAAACACCAACTTCTGATATGGGAAAGCGTTTGGTGCAACCTTTCTGGAAAATTGAATTGATTGAATTTTTAACATCTACAAAAGAGTCAATGTATATCTCTCTCACAGAATCTAGAACAATTAAAATCTTTAGGAAACAAATGAATTGTCGATTATTAAATAGATTTTTTCATTTCATTTCTCCATCTTCTATTTATGTTTGATATCAACTTAATTTGAAAGTAAATCTTCTATCTAATCTATTTTCGATTATCTAAAATAATTATCTCTTATTGAAAGTTAACTTAATAGAAGATAAGAGTGAAATCTTCTTCAGAACTGACAGGAAACATGTCCAACTAATACAGGTAATACAATTGGAAATAACATTTTCGATCTTCAAAAGGTGGTCTATTATACTTAGGCTATTTTGGATAAATGTATACATTCTAAATAGGAATTTCAAAACAAATAGTATAGGGACTTTACAGAGATTGAAAATCAAAATGTTATGTATTCAGTGTGTAATGGTGTGCATCGGTCTTCACAAGAAGTCATTTTGAATTTTAAATCAATCCTCAATAGAGACAATAAAGAAGTGATGTCTTTTTCTAAGACTTGTTACCTGTGGGCATTTTTGCCAAGAATGAGGCTACTTACAAGCAGTTTCAAATATGGGAAAACACCAATAGAACAGGTGCTTTGTGATATCCTATCATGAGTTGGTAAAATGTGGGTAATTACCCACTGACAATCTCGTTAGGAACTATTTTAGTCAAAATCATAGAAATATGATCTGATAGGGTGTGGAGATGCATATGAAAGTGTGAGTTTCTTAAATCTTATCCAAATCATAGACAAAAGTCATGTGTTTCATATACTTGACTGAGTGACTCGTCTGAGAGTTTATAACAGTGCTGATTTATCCAAATATTGTATGGTGTCCGTATTTGAGAAATTGTTCTTCTAAGACCTGAGGATTCATATGTTTCTGCTGTTGAAATATGTTTACAGAATGGGATATGCTTCTTGTAAATGTGTATTTTAATGAACTCAATGCAGATTTTGCTTTTTAGTCTTAAATAATGTAAAGCATGGGTTTCTAGTTGTATACACTCATACAAATTAGACGAAACCCATTGAGTGAATCATATGGTACATGGTGCTTGCATCTCTTGTCAGTTTATTGAATGAAGAAAACCTACGTCTCGTTTAAGCTTAGTGGTCAGTTAAGTGTTCAACAGTTTGATCAAGAAAGATTTCATAAAAAATGTCTACATCACATTAATATCTGTTCTAACGTAGAATGCCATCTTTTAAAAATATATACCAATTCTAGTGAAATCAGTCCTACCTAAAGACCTCCTTCCAAAACAATGTTCTTGAATATTCATTTCATTTTTGACTCAATATGCAGAAACAATTTCATAATGTAACACTAACTGACAGACATTGTTTTACAAAGCTACAGCGTTCGGCTTCGGATCAATCTGTCAGGAGTTCGAATCCCGCCAGGGGCCCCGTTGCTCGGAAACTTGGTTTGCTGAGGAGAACTGTTCTACATGCAGTAAGGTTTTGGTGCAATGCTTCACTGACTTTAAACGCAGTGCCACCCATTGTTCGATAGTTCGCCGATGCTCGCAGGTTTCACCGCACAGCGTATCCACCATAGCATTGCTGGCTTTCTCCCTGCTCTTGAATACTCTTGAAAGCGCTGTTAAACCCCAACTCACCTCATATCACCGAAACCATACATTATCCAATGTATTTGAAGGTCACCATTGTTTCAGTCTAAAGGAAATGTCAATCACAAGCGTTGATGAAATTTACACATCCCATATGACTACTGCTATATATAACATTATAAATATATTCAGGATGAGAAATGATCTGTAAGTGCTTCACTGTTGGACACGTGCAGGAACAGGAGGTACCACTTCCTGCTCGTATTGAGAGAGGTGTGTGGTTTGTATTTATTCAAAGCTTTGCACAAGCTGCAAGGTGAACTTATGCACGAATTTCATGCCGTATTGCCTTTTAACGCTATCATCTATTCTGCATGCGTCTTATTTCTTCTAATAAGCAGTGTCTATACTGCTTTAAAATGTATGTTGTAACATTTGATGTTTTAGAACTCGCAGATCCCTTGTGATGTAAGTGTAATTTAAAAGATAGCAAAGCAGCATCTCTAGACATTTAAAGGTGACAATGTGACTCTGATCAGGGAACACGTTTGTAAAGGATCAAGTGATAAATCGTCTATGTGGTCGATGTAAGACACACTTCCGAAAAACAACCAGTAACAGTAACGTAAACTTAAATAGTGTAATGTGAGTTTACAGAAGTGCAAGGAAACAGAATGAAAGGTACACGGCCATCTGTCTGATCGGCAACGTCCAGATAGTTGTAATTTCTCAAATCATTTACAAGGAACAGTGCAAGAAATATTACAAATATCCGAATTTCGATTATAAACATTTTAAATCATTTTAAATCATCTATCAAATTTTAACGTAAAGAAATGGTAAATATCCGCATTTCAGAAATATGTTTCCAGAGTTTCAGTTAGGATTCTGTGCCATCTTAGTGTTCCAATGATACATATATTTCAATTTATTATATACCCATGTAAACTTAAGATAGTAATACAGGGGTGCAATACAGTTTCCGTGGTCAATTTCCGTATTGCACGGTGAATTCCGTATTGCACTGCTGACGGTTCTACTTTCTCTAAACTTCGGCACTTCTCGGAATTTTCCGTACTTTTCAATGTTTTCCCAATTAAATCTCCGGAATTTATGTTTTAATAACACTGCTAGTATTTCAGTTGATTAAAGTATCAGCATGGATTTAGCTTAATATGAACAGCACAAGCAGAGAAAATGTCACTCAAATTATCATTTACAAGGCAGAAAAGCGCACAGTGTAAGGGGAATCGAAAGCATTGCCGAAAGCTTCACTAGCGACGCTGCGTCACTGTGACGTCACAACCGTTTACTAGTGTGACGCCATAACCATGGTTACGTCATTCGAAAGAAGCACGACGGACGGAAGCCTGAATGTTGTTTCTTATTTTCAGTTCTTTGTAATTAAATAATAGTAAAGCAAATTTGATGGTTTAATTATGTTACCACACTGAAGAAAATTTCACTTACAGCTCTATTGGGTTGACAAATGAGAAAATAGAGATATTATTAAGATATCAAGTTGTGCTGGTCAAGCAGTCTGATTAAAATCGACGGTTTTCCGTGGAATAAAAATTGCAAAATAGTGCATCTACGGGGATACGAACTCATATCGGTCGTAGGTTCCACGCCAAACCGTCTGAAAACAGCCCGTAGACTCGCGTGTTCGAGCGCAAATCAAGTAGCCAATCAAAAGACGCCCAACAAATGCTTTCGGTGCGAGAAGCTAGGGGCACATAACTCCAAACAGCTATCCTTTTGGTCTGTTCCGAATGCTTTCAAAACATCGACCGTTTAAAAACTACGTTGTGATTGGTCAGCTATTTGACTGGGCTTTGGCTGTGCTAAACTGGTTCGGAACATACGCATATATGGGGTTTTCTCAGACCTTGTGGAGAGGAATTTATAGTACTTGTTCGTATCCCGGTAGATGCATAATTTTGCAAATTTAATCCTCGGAACAAGGTCGATTTTAATCAGACTGGCTGGTCAAGCAACCGTCCGTGTATCAATACGCAGCACGTCGTCCAAGTAAATTTATGCAACTTTATTTGATTACAAATTTGCTAATAAAAAGGGGTATATAATAAATATAGAACATCATACTTGTGCATTTGGATCGTTTGTATTGAACTCGAAGCTGTCATGGAAGCGGAGGAACAACTCGTTCTTCGAACTCGTTGTTCCTCCGCTTCCATGACATCTTCTAGTTCAATACAAGCGATCCAAATGTACAAGTATGATGTTCTATATATATATTATGTGTAACGAACAACAATGCAAAACAACAGCTGTGTTCCTGTATGTAAAAATATGAATAGTTTGAGAACAAGAATAAAGACATTGTGCAACAGACACATGTGCATGTTCAGTCATTAAGCAACTGATTGGTATCAAGTTGAAAGTTCGAGTGACTTATATCAATAGCCCAGTGATGCCTATCTCCCTTTACTGCACTCGAAATACAAACAAAATTAAAACCATTACATCCGTTCTCAAGGATTTCAAAGGAAGTCAATATTTAAAGAAAAAGATTTATTGATCTAACATCTGTCAACTGTAAGTAATGTTATATGTCTTATTATATGTTATCTTATGTTATTTAAACTGCACAGTGAAGACGAAACACCGGCGATGTGAGTCATATAAAATGTTGTATAACATCAAAAGTTTTATCAAAATGAAAAATTTGAAATGATTTATCGATCTAAACATCTGTCAAATTGTGAGAAATGTTTTTAATGTTTGTTTTTAAACTACACAATGAAGACGAAACACCGGCATCGTGAGTTATTAAAAAAATTGCAAATTTATAAAAAAAAAAAAACAAATTCAAATAATGATTCGAATTCTCTTAAACATGGTAACTGTTTGTAAAGAAAATAACTCGCATGATTTACATTTTCTTAATAATTTCCATTATCACATATGCAGTTCCATTTTAGCTTATGTTCAACTTTGATTATTATTTAATGTATGTCTTGAAAGGAAAACTGATATGTTATTTCATACGAGCCATTTATATGATTCTTTTTAAATAATATTAATTTTAGCTTGACAACTTCATCATTATAAAAATATGTTTCCCGACCCTGAAATGACAAGTCGACCAAATAAAAATGGTCATTAACCTAGTCATAACATGACTGGTGTCAAATGATATCGAAGACAGTTTATTGTATCCAGTCATGTGAATAAATATAGGAATATGGTAATGAAGATCAATTACGTGAATCTTCACCTGCCTAATCAACTGTTGGGCTATTTCGGACCACAAACATCACTCATTAATATGAGTCCCTCATGGTCAGGAGGTGAAGGATTAAACCTGGAGAAATAATGTTCAGAGACCCGTGTCTGATTATGATTGATTTCCGAGGATTAATCTTACTAGAATCTCTACATATCGACAGATTCTACTTATAGAATACCCATCACTAAATGAAGGGATGATCTTTCGATTGATTTTCGAGGATTCATATTCCAAGAAGCACCGACTTATATTAATCTACATATCCTGCACCCACCATACCAATCGTAAGCTTACTTAAGGGAAGCAAGTATGAAATTTTGAAACACAATTAATATGTGAATGCAGTATTATATTGTTCATTTGTATCCATATTTGTTGAATATTAAGTTCTTTTCAGTTTTTTAAACTTTTCAGTTGTTTTCAGAATGTCAATGACCACCATTTCATCATGTGACAGCAAGATAATGTACATTGAGTGCAATTGAACAGAATTTGATCTGTTTTTAATGTTTTGTTTTTATTGGTAGGCAATGTTTATTGGCGTTTATTCATTGGACTCACCATTTACAGATTGTGAACATACATATACATACCTATTCTCTAGTTTAATTATCTCTGAAAGTGGTTTGAATATCAGCAACTGTTCTTAGAATCTGTATTCTTTAACTACACCTTAATTAAACATATACATATAATGTAACTATGCATTTTAAAATCACAATCTCTAGAGAAAATAGCAATCCCCAGTAAGTAATTGTAACGTAAAAACACATTCAATTGATAGCAGACATAAACACTGAGATAAGTATTCTTAGATGTTTCATCACCACCATCATCATCATCATCATCATCATTTAACACTATCACGGTTTTATTTCGAATTGAAATCAATTGCCAATAATAACATTGAATTGATTAGCTGTAATATTTATGTGGTCATCAGTAACCTCTTGAATATTCCAGTGATAAAAATTATATCAAATGTTGTTTGGAGACTACAAGTAGGAATTCACTTACACTCAATATAGTTTAGAAGAGCCACTGAGTATGTTGTTGGAGTCACATGTGAAAAACGGTATAAATGCTGTTATCATATACCTATCCATAATATGGGATGTTTTGCATATGTGATAGAGGTAAGGACACCACACCCATATCGCTGCCCAGTCCGAAAATTCATATCAGCCATATCAGCCCGGTCCGCAAATCCATATCAATATCAGCCCGGGTGATGTTAGGTCAGAGTGATCTTCCTTTGCTTACAGGCATGAACACAGTAACGTCACAAGCGAAGCAGTGTCAGTTCATTTGAATCCTTTCCGAGTAGCCTCCAAACAAGGATAATTTATTAATATTATTATTATTGGGGTATGGTATGAAAAATGACATGTTATAACCTCTAATTATTGTACCGAGAAGAACTCACTGTTGATGAAACACGACGTGTTAATGATAGTCGACCAAGTAAAGTGACAAATAAAGGTTAAGGCAGTGATTTCTGGTTGAAAACCAAACAAAACATGGAGAATGGCACTCTTCATGACATAATGTTGGTAACTTATCCACAACAGACATAACAATCTTGCTGTTGCTTGATTTTCATCGAAAACAAGTGATTATGATATATTTGGCGATATGGTCTGAATATGCAAGTCGACTGAAACTATTTGAACTTAATTCAGCACGTGTGGTATTTCGGCGCGAATGAAAGCCAAATAACGTATGAAAGATACTCAATGACTCTGTATACGCAGTGGAAATTGATAAAGGTCAAGTGCTAGCGATCTCACTGAACTGCATTAAAGAGAATAAGCAGAGAATATCTGAAGCCGTAAAACATCAGATTATCATTGTTTTAGAAATAAATTGAGTATAGAATACGTTGCATTAGAGCATAGAACAGAAACCCGATATGGTTGCTGAGGCGAAAGATATTGTTTACTGAAATGAAACGTTTTACTTGAGTTGTGTTTAAATACCTTCAATCTGGATCATGTTTTATAATATTCCTCGTTCTTGTAGATCTATGTTCTATATCCGGACAACAGCTGATGTATCTGATAGATGATACCCCACTATGATCAATACCTCACATCCGTTCTGACTACAAGCTCGCGCAGTTATTGACAGTTTGCAGTCTCGTATGCTGAAAGCTCTCCTCTGTCTGAAATGAAATACACTGACTGTACCGAAACACACATCGGCTGTAGATCAGGGGAGATTTAGCTACGAACATTTTTGAATCCAAAGTCCATTGGTCTGAAAACAAAATAAAACAAGGGAATTCTAGATGCATCTTTTGTTAATGTGAAATCATTATTTTTAAAAAAGCAACCTCTAATTAACAACAAACTATGAATAATATATTGATATCCGAAGATCTCCCATGTCACATGAATAAGTATAGGTGAATGGAATTAACTTGATCAACTTGTTACATCATGCGATTATCTGCAAAAGATGACATTAGTCAAGTGAGATGGTTCTTAAGCCAGAGCTATTTCATAAGGGAATCGCCATTCAAAAAGCGTTACAACAAACAAAGTATTTCACTACATTTTAGTGATGATTTCATTTTGACATTGGGATATGTATATTTTTCAAGATATGAAAAATCATTCAGTAATTATCCCAAATGATATAGGGATGTATATTGCTTAGAAATAGCACAAGACAATATGATAAATGCCTTTCTACGCTATTTTCCAAGCGATACACACCCCTGTGTTAAATTATGTATGCCATCAAGCAACTGGTTTAAATCAGGGATGGAGAATAAAGCAAGCCGTATCACCTGCCTTGTGAACTCTTTATCTTCCTGTAGAAAATTGGAATCGCAAACACATGTTCAGCAAGATCCTTTTCTCTTAGCCCAAGGGAAGTTCATGTTGACCGAGAATACCTGCTTGTCAAGCAGTGAGCATGGTGGGCAACATTTGAATACGTAGCCAAGAGTTACCGCAGGTCCTGTTAGTCCTCCGTAGGCACATCTGCTCATTGTCCTGTCAATATCAAATCAGGTCTTTGAAGGGCAATTAGAAGTGGTATACATAAGAACATGAAGATTTTCTGGATAACAACTTCACCTGATGAAGGAGTGAGTATGTACTCCGAAACGTCGTGTATTTTCACATTAAAGAAGTTGTTATCCAGAAAATCGTCATGTTCTTAATATCAAATCAATTCATTCATACACGATAATTGGAGCTCATTTATCTCAGAATAATAAATGAATGCATGTTGCTGGTGATACATATCATAAGATTCATGGACAAATTGATGCTTCTACAACATTAATTGTTGAAAAAATAAATGAAATGAAAAGTTTAGTTTATGCATATACTCACACGGAACACCACTGAAAACATTGCTGACCTTATGAGTAATTGGTTACAATTATTTGATTGATTTATTACTATTGGGAGTCTAAACATAACAAAAACTGTGACCTGTTATCTAGTCACATTTCCTCTTTAATATTTTGAAAAGATACATCCTTCATAGACAACTTTTACTTGGTCAATATATATTTGAGATTGGTATAAATATTTGTTTATGACCTCCTTACTGCACAATCAATAAAACCGATCTAATCGATGTTCTTCTCCATAACGATGATACTTCGTTCTTTTTGTAATATTTAGGAAAACAATTTGTGGATTTTGTTGAAAGTTTTGATGTGTACAAACATGGACACACATTGTCATATAATTTGAACTGTTGTTATTCTTAGGCCTAAATGAGCATTGTGAGATAATATATCTAAATATGCTAAACTATGCTAAATTATTATTAGATATATATCATATTGTTTTTAATGTTTCTCAAATAATTATCAACAGAATGCTCAAACATCACTTTAAAAACAATCTTTTTTCCATAAAATTATTAAAGCGTGTTGAAAAAGAGGAATACATAATTTTTTTCAATTCTGAAAAGTTGTCATTACTAACATTATAAAGAACGCTTAAGACGGTGTTTACTGGCTTCACACATCACCATCAATCAAGCTTTCAGCAAATAAAATGTAACGTCTGGTTCTTTGTGAAAACACTTTTCAGATCCTACTTGTCAAGATGGGGAAATTAGGCAAGGAACACATATGATGCTTGCACATCACGAGTAAATTCTTCACGAACAAAACCTGTGATAAGCATCTACTTTCAGGACTTGTATAACTACGTCATTTGGGAACTTCAACATGACAGGAAGTGTGCTTATATGCAACTTCTGCATAAAGTGTTTTTGCAAGTGTCTGAGGCCTGTGTTACAGAGGCAACAGGAACAAAAGGTGAATAAAAATAGGCGAGTAAAGAAATCCGCCTCAATAGAAAATGTGATTGAAAAGGTTCTGTCAGGACATCAAATTTAAGCTATCAACATAAAATTGACGTGTTACAAACTAAAGTACCACACATTTTAATTTTGTTATCAGCCAGGTTGGATGAAATCGATCGCGAGAATCATATTTGAACTTATTTCTAATACTTCTTTACTTGTATTTTTTAAATTGTTGAATGCTGAAATATTTTAAGTCAAAAGTAATCTGCTGATCAATCAAACACCTTTCAGCTCCAATACTTGAAATTCTATTGCCAAAATGGCACTATACTTAATCAAATCACCACAGAATCCCAATCCTTATACAGATTAGCATAAGGTGTAAAATAACCATCACAGTCTCGTTCATTCCCATTACACATTAATAATAGTATTGTATTTTCGACTCACTGGTATTCAGAGAAAATTTCAAAATACATTCAGTCTGCAGTTAGTGTCATAAATAGACATAAAAACAAAAGAAAATGGAAAATAATTTGTTGTTTAGCCTATCAATATCTATATATGCAAAATAATTGTTTTAGTAATTTTGTGATTTGTATGAATAGTTTTTATGTCCATATATGTCATTTTATGTTGTCAAAGTTTCAGAAATCAAATAGTCCAAACGTTACATTCTATGGTTAACTTCATGTTCCTAACGTAAGAACATTAAGAACATCATTAATATACATGTAAGTGTTATAAAACTGCTTAATTAAAACAACAAATTCACATTTTCCATGTGTTAGAAACAGAAAATATAACATTTTGTCTGAAAAAGTATAATAAATAATAATATAATAATACATAATATAGTAATTAATCAGCAACTTTTGTAACATGAACCCTATTTATCTTTGGCACAATCTCAATTAAGCAGAACAGAATGTATGTCAATTAATATGTTAATAAATCACAGACAAAGTTTACTTCAATAAAGCTTTAGGCACTGATTTTTATAATTAATCAAAATGTGAAGTTTCTGTTAATATTGCAGGAATTGGTTTGTTGGGGATTCTTAATGATATTTAATCGATTCCCCATAACTTCAAGCTAACAAATGGGGTTTTATAAATACGAAAAATAAATAATATCTGCTGTAGAATATTTGGATTAAGGATGTGTTTGGAAAGGTAGGTTGGTAGTGATGAAATTGAATGTTCATATATACAGAAGTATAAAGGGGCATATGATATTTAGAGCCACTCTGTAATGTAATATATGGTCGGGACGATGGATTGTTAGTTGTAATTCGCCAATGAATGGTTCACACTGCTGGAGGGTAAAGTAAAAACATCAGAGTGTGCAACTCTTACATCTAAAACGAAACTGTGTGTGTTCAACACTAATACACTATATAAATTTCAAAGTAAATTTTATAGTTGTATGGTGTTGAGCTGACAAGTTGTTTCATTTAAACACAGCCTTTTTAAAAATAAATGATTAATGAATAAAAAAAAAGTTCCAATAATTTTGGTTGCCATGACATTTTTTACTGTAAACACTTTTACCAAAAGTGTTTGACCTTCTCGTTAAATTGTAAAAATAGTTACCACGTGAATGTTCAAGGGCTTGTATATTTAATTGTTTATTTAATATGATATATCAGGAACTCTTCACTAGAATCTCTTCATTTCTTACACTGAGATTTCCATTGGTAAGGCGAAGCTTGGTGGATATGGACGACTTTGACACTACTTTGAAATTTCAGCACGTGAACCATCTTCCAAACGCAAGGCATAACTCTGATTTAAGCCGTGCAGTATTTCCCTCGCTTTGTTGTGTCAAGATAGTGAATCGCTGCACCAGAAATGCATAGTGGGCCTGGCTTTCCAAGTACAGATATCTTAAGGAAATACTTTTAACATGCCTTTTGTCTTTGTCAGCTGGATGAATGTGCCAGGAACTAATCACTGGACTCGATTCCTACCTTAATAAATCAATGTTCTTCTCCGATAATGCTAAGCCCAGTTGGTTTTGGAGAAACTAACATGATATTCTAAATATTAAGTGACGCCTTGCGACGGGGAACATGTCACCCTTGTATCCTTGCATATGTTACATTTACCGCTGATAAAATGACATGTAAAAATAAAATTACGTCCATACCAGAAGAAATTTCTGTAAGAGACTATATTTAAAAAGTGACATATGTTTGTGTGATGCTGTCATCAAAGAGAGCTCATTAGTTTAATTAACTCTCGTAGACACTCGAGAATCCTGGCGCTCGGGAATAAAGAAAGATCTCACTGAGATCTGTCAAAGTCACTGATAAGGTCTTGTTGAACAAATTCACCTAATTTGATTTTCTATCGACAACAATAGCCTTTCGAGATGAGATACTGAAGAACCTACTTGGGTCACTAATTAGGTTTTAGTTGATTAAACCCTGATCGTGACTTACATTCAGATACAGATGGTTCTTGTGTGTAAACATAATAGCCCTCGTCGTAGGTAAATTAATTTTCCTAAACTCATTATTATAGATATAGAATGAGGCCACAAAAAACAGTATGTGTATCTCTTAGAACCAACAGTTCTTGATGACTAAAAAGACAACTTATGATATGGACTCAAAAGGTCATTCTGACCCAGCTTTAGCAAGGTTTCAAGGTTATATCACGAACCATCAGCCTTAGCAAAATTCCTCCCATAGGGCACTTGCGACGGCTAAGGTGAGCTAAGAAATGCCTTAGCCGTCGCAGGTGCCCTAACCCACTACTTCACAGGCGTTGATGAAATTTACACATCCCATATGACTACTGCTATATATAACATTATATATATATTCAGGATGAGAATGATCTGTTAGTGCTTCACTGTTGGACACGTGCAGGAACAGGAGGTACCACTTCCTGCTCGAATTGAGGGAGGTGTGGGGTTTGTATTTATTCAAAGCTTTGAACAAGCTGCAAGGTGAACTTATGCACGAATTTCATGCAGTATTGCCTTTTAACGCTGTCATCTATTCTGCATGCGTCTTATTTCTTCTAATAAGCAGTGTCTATACTGCTTTAAAATATATGTAGTAACATTTGATGTTTCAGAACTCGCAGATCCCCTGTGGTGTAAGTGTAATTTAAAAGATAGCAAAGCAGCATCTATAGACATTTAAAGGTGACAATGTGACTCTGATCAGGGAACACGTTTGTAAAGGATCAAGTGATAAATCGTCTATGTGGTCGATGTAAGACACACTTCCGAAAAAAACCAGTAACAGTAACGTAAATTTAGATAATTTGTAATTTGCGTTAACAGAAGTGCAAGGAAACAGAATGAAAGGCACACAGTCATCTGTTTGATCGGCAACGTCCAGATAGTTGTAGTTGTAATTTCTCAAATCATTTACAAGGAAGAGTGCAAGAAATATACAAATTATCCGAATTTCGATTATAAACATTTTAAATCATTATAAATCATCTATCAAATTTTAACGTAAAGAAATGGTAAATATCCGCATTTCAGAAATATGTTTCCAGAGTTTCAGTTAGGATTCTGTGCCATCTTAGTGTTCTAATGATGCATATATTTCAATAAATTATGTGTAACGAACAACAATGCAAAACAACAGCTGTGTTCCTGTATGTAAAAATATGAACAGTTTGAGAACAAGTATAAAGACATTGTGCAACAGACACATGTGCATGATCAGTCATTAAGCAACTGGTTGGTATCAAGTTGAAAGTTCGAGTGACTTATATCAATAGCCCAGTGATGCCTATCTCCCTTTACTGCATTCGTAATACAAACAAAATTAAAACTCCCCATTACATCCGTTCTCAAGGATTTCAAAGGAAGTCAATATTTAAAGAAAAAGATTTATTGATCTAACATCTGTCAACTGTAAGTAATGTTATATGTCTTTGTTATTGAAACTGCACAGTGAAGACGAAACACCGGCGATGTGAGTCATATAAAATGTTGTATAATATATCGTATGGGAAGCAAGTATGCAATTATGAAACACATTCAATATGTGAATGCAGTAGTATTACATTGTTGATTTTTATCCATATTTGTTGAATATTAAGTTCTTTTCAGTTTTTTTTAAACTTTTCAGTTGTTTTCAGAATGTCAATGTCCACCATTTCATCATGTGACAGCAAAATAATGTACATCGAGTCCAATTGAACAGAATTTGATCTGTTTTTAATGTTTTGTTTTTATGGGTAGGCAATGTTTATGGGCGTTTATCCATGGGACTCACCAATTGCAGATTGTGAACATACATATACATATCTATTCTCTAGTTTAATTATCTCTAAAAGTTGTTTGAATATCAGCAACTGTTCTTAGAATCTGTATTCTTTATCTACACCTTAATTAAACATATACATATAATGTAACTATGCATTTTAAAATCACATGCCTAGAGAAAATAGCAATCCCCAGTAAGTAATTGTAACGTAAAAACACATTCAATTGATAGCAGACATAAACACTGAGACAAGTATTCTTAGATGTTTCATGTTGGAGTCACATGTGAAAAACGGTATAAATGCTGTTATCATATACCTATCAATAATATGGGATGTTTTGCATATGTGATAGAGGTAAGGACACCACACCCATATCGCTGCCCAGTCCGAAAATCCATATCAGCCATATCAGCCCGGTCCGCAAATCCATATCAATATCAGCCCGGGTGACGTTAGGTCAGAGTGATCTCCCTTTGCTTACAGGCGTGAACACAGTAACGTCACAAGCGAAGCAGTGTCAGTTCATTTGAATCCTTTCCAAGTAGCCTCCAAACAAGGATATTTTATTATTAGGATGTTATTGACGCTTTTAATTTATTAAATTAAATATACTTTTAATTTTAAAATTGTATAGGAGGCTCGGCTCACATAATATTAAAAGGAAAATTACCCCCAAAGTATAATTTTTCGCATAACATCAAATTATTACTATTTCTGTAAATATTTTGTCATGTTCTAGAGAAAAAGTGTGATATACATGTATGATAAAAAGGTTACAACATGTCATTTTTCATAACATACCCCATATCAGCCCTCGACCCATATCAGCCCCCCTCTGGCCTGCGGCCCTCGGGCTGATATGGGAGTCTCAGGTTGATATGGGGTATGGTATGAAAAATGACATGTTATAACCTCTAATTATTGTACCGAGAAGAACTCACTGTTGATGAAACACGACGTGTTAATGATAGTCGACCAAATAAAGTGACAAATAAAGGTTAAGGCAGTGATTTCTGGTTGACAACCAAACAAAACATGGAGAATGGCACTCTTCATAACATAATGTTGGTAACTTATCCACAACAGACATAACGATCTTGCTGTTGCTTGATTTTCATCGAAAACAAGTGATTATCATATATTTGGCGATATGGTATGAATATGCAAGTCGACTGAAACTATTTGAACTTAATTCAGCACGTGTGGTATTTCGGCGCGAATGAAAGCCAAATAACGTATGAAAGATACTCAATGACTCTGTATACGCAGTGGAGATTGATAAAGGTCAAGTGCTAGCGATCTCACTGAACTGCATTAAAGAGAATAAGCAGAGAACATCAGATTATCATTGTTTTTGAAATAAATTGAGTATAGAATACGTTGCATTAGAGCATAGAACAGAAACCCGATATGGTTGCTGAGGCGAAAGATATTGTTTACTGAAATGAAACGTTTTACTTGAGTTGTGTTTAAATACCTTCAATCTGGATCATGTTTTATAATATTCCTCGTTCTTGTAGATCTATGTTCTATATCCGGACAACAGCTGATGTATCTGATAGATAATACCCCACTATGACCAATAACTCACATCCGTTCTGACTACAAGCTCGCGCAGTTATTGACAGTTTGCAGTCTCGTATGCTGAAAGCTCTCCTCTGTCTGAAATGAAATACACTGACTGTACTGAAACACACATCGGCTGTAGATCAGGGGAGATTTAGCTACGAACATTTTTGAATCCAAAGTCCATTGGTCTGAAAACAAAATAAAACAAGGGAATTCTAGATGTATCTTTTGTTGATGTGAAATCATTATTTTAAATACAACAACCTCTAATTAACAACATACTATGAATAATATATTGATATCCGAAGATCTCCCATGTCACATGAGTAAGTATAGGTGAATTGAATCAACTTGATCGACTTGTTACATCATGCGATTATCTGCAAAAGATGACATTAGTCAAGTGAGATGGTTCTTAAGCCAGAGCTATTTCATAAGGGAATCGCCATTCAAAAAGCGTTACAACAAACAAAGTATTTCACTATATTTTAGTGATGATTTCATCTAAACATTGGGATATGTATATTTTTCAAGATATGAAAAATCATTCAGTAATTATCCCAAATGATATAGGGATGTATATTGCTTAGAAATAGCACAAGACAATATGATAAATGCCTTTCTATGCTATTTTCCAAGCGATACACACCCCTGTGTTAAATTATGTATGCCATCAAGCAACTGGTTTAAATCAGGGATGGAGAATAAAGCAAGCCGTATCACCTGCCTTGTGAACTCTTTATCTTCCTGTAGAAAATTGAAATCGCAAACACATGTTCAGCAAGATCCTTTTCTCTTAGCCCAAGGGAAGTTAATGTTGACCGAGAATACCTGCTTGTCAAGCAGTGAGCATGATGGGCAACATTTGAATACGTAGCCAAGAGTTACCGCAGGTCCTGTTAGACCTCCGTAGGCACATCTGCTCATTGTCCTGTCAATACCAAATCAATTCATTTCATACACGATAATTGGAGTTCATTTATCTCAGAATAATACATGAATGCTGGTGATACATATCATAAGATTCATGGACAAATTTATGCTACTACAACATTAATTGTTGAAAAAATAAATGAAATGAAAAGTTTAGTTTATGCATATACTCACAGGGAACACCACTGAAAACATTGCCGACCTTATGAGTAATTGGTTACAATTATTTGATTAAGTTATTACTATTGTGAGTCTAGACATAGAAACTGTGACCTGATATCTAGTCACATTTCCTCTTTAATATTTTGAAAAGATACATCCTTCATAGAAAACTTTTACTTGGTCAATATATATTTGAGATTGGTATCAATATTTGTTTATGACCTCCTTACTGCACAATCAATAAAAACGATCGTATAATCGATGTTCTGCTTCATAACGATGATACTTCGTTCTTTTTTGTAAGCTTTAGGAAAACAATTTTTGGATTTGTTGAAAGTTTTGATGTATACAGACATGTACATGTGCACACATTGTCATATAATTTGAACTGTTGTTATTCTTAAGCCTAAATGAGCATTGTGAGATATTATATCTAAATATGCTAAACAAATGCATAACCATTACAATTATTATTAGACATACAATGTATATCATATTGTGTTTAATGTTTCTCAAATAATTATCAACAGAATGCTCCAACATCACGTTAAAAACAATCTTTTTTCCATAAAATTATTAAAGCGTGTTGAAAAAGAGGAATACATAATTTTTGTCAATTCTGAAAAGTTGTCATTACTAACATTATAAAGAACGCTTAAGACGGTGTTTACTGGCTTCACACATCACCATCAATCAAGCTTTCAGCAAATAAAATGTAAAGTCTGGTTCTTCCTGAAAACACTTTTCAGATCCTACTTGTCAAGATGGGGAAATTAGGCAACACATATGATGCTTGCACATCTAGAGGAAATTTTTCACGAACAAAACCTGTGATAAGCATCTAATTCCAGGACTTGTATAACTACGTCATTTGGGAACTTCAACATGACAGGAAGTGTGCTTATATGCAATTTCAGCATAAAGTGTTTTTGCAAGTGTCTGAGGCCTATTTTACAGAGGCAACAGGAACAAAAGGTGAATAAAAATAGGCGAGTAAAGAAATCCGCCTCAATAGAAAATGTGATTGAAAAGGTTCTGATAAGACATGAAATTTAAGCTTTCAACATAAAATTGACGTGTTACAAACTAAAGTACCACACATTTTAATTTTGTTGGATGCCAGGTTGGATGAAATCGATCGCGAGAATCATATTTGAACTTATTTCTAATACTTCTTTACTTGCATTTTTTAAATTGTTGAATGCTGAAATATTTTAAGTCAAAAGTAATTGGCTGATCAATCAAACATCTTTCAGCACCAATACTTGAAATTCAATTGCCAAAATGGCACTATACTTAATCGAATCACCACAGAATCCCAATCCTTATACAGATTAGCATAAGGTGTAAAATAACCATCACAGTCTCGTACATTCCCATTACACATTAATAATAGTATTGTATTTTCGGCTCACTGGTATTCAGAGAAAATTTCAAAATACATTTAGTCAGCAATAAGTGTCACAAATAGACATAAAAACAAAAAAGAAAATGGAAAATAATTTGTTGTTTATCCTATCAATATCTTTATACGCAAAATGATTGTTTAAGTAATCTTGTGATTTGTGGGAATGTCCATATATGTCATTTTATGTTGTCAAAGTTTCAGAAATCAAATAGTCCAAACGTTACATTCTATGAATAACTTCATGTTCATAATGTAAGAACATTATGGACATCATGAATATACATGTAAGTGTTATAAAACTGCTTAACTGTAGTTTTTTTTTTATTAAAACAACAAATTCACATTTCCATGTGTTAGAAACAGAAAATATAATAGTTTGTCTGAAACAGTATAATAAATAATAATATAATGATTAATCAGCAACTTTGTAACATGAACACTATTTATCTTTGGCACGTGAACCATCTTCCAAACGCAAGGCCTAACTCTGATTTAAGCCTTGCAGTATTTCCCTCGCTTTGTTGTGCCAAGATAGTGAATCACTGAGTCTGGATTTCCAAGCACTGATATCTTAAGAAATATGTTTAACATGTCTTTGTCAGCTGGATGAGTGTCCCAGAAACTAATCACTGGACTCGATTCCTACCTTAATACATCAATGTTCTTCTCCGATAATGCTAAGCCCGATTGGTTTTGGAGAAACTAACATGATATTCTAAATATTAAGTGACGCTTTGCGACGGGGAACATGTCACCTTAGTGTCCTTGTTGTATATGTTACATTTACCGCTCATAAACTGACATACCAAAGTAAAATTAGGTCAATACCAGAAGAAATTTCTGTAAGAGACTATATTTAAAAAGTGACACACGTTTGTGTGATGCTGTCATCAAAGAGAGCTCATTAGTTTGATTAAATTTCGTAGACACTCGAGATTCCTGGCGCTCGGGAATAAAGAAAGATCTGGCTGAGATCTGTCAAAGTCACTGATAAGATCTTGTTGAACAAATTCACCTCATTTGATTTTCTATCGACAACAATAGCCTTTCGAGGTGAGATACTGAAGAACCTACTTGGGTCACTAATTAGGTTTTAGTTGATTAAACCCTAACCGTGACTTACATTCAGATACAGATGGTTCTTGTGTGTAAACATAATAGCCCTCGTCGTAGGTAAATTAATTTTCCTAAACTCAATATTATAGATATAGAATGAGGCCACACAAAACGTATGTGTATCTCTTAGAAGCAACAGTTCTTGAAGACTGAATAAATGACAACTTATGATATCAATTGTGAGTTCTGTGAATTGTTCTTGAGATATCCATTCAGCTGATGTACCTGTACATGTTCACGTGCTGAAACAGCTTCACTGTGATCTTCACAATAGTGTCCCGGTCATAACAATACATTCAGTTCTTCATCGTACCAATATAAAGTTTTGTGTAAGAAATAATATAATGATATAACATCTCCATTCAACGAATAAAGGCTGCTAATCATTCACTAAACTTTATGTACAATGTATTTATTAGGTTAAACACTTTTGGACAGTTGTGCAATAACAGTCAACGAATGGCACAGCAAACTCAATTACTAGACTTTCACTTAATAAAAATAGCTTTCATATGACACTCGCTGTATAGATGTAGTTGCATACTAATTACCCAAGTGATGTTGTAGTTCAACGACACATCTTGTCAGTTTAACATTATACAACAATAAACGTTTGGTTTTTGAATTCAAATAAAATACTAGTGTTGAACACGCAAGTTTCTTGTTAAGATGTACTTGCGTCAAAAGAGTTACACCTACTTATGTTTTTATTTTACCCTCCAGTTATTTGAACCATCTTTTGAAAAACTTTAATAATCCATGACCATACTACATTAGCGAATGTCTCTAAATACCATATGATGTGTATGCCCCTCTATACTTTTGTGTATAACCATTCACTGTTCAGAACTTCTAGCAACCTTTATGTAACAAAACAAATCCTTAAGAACAAGAATTACTCTTTACACTCTTTATACTTTATTATTATTTTTATTTATTATATTACTTAATCTTTTTTATTTATAAAACCAAACAAAACTTGTAGCTGTGGGGAATTGATAAACTATCCTTATTATTTCACAAAAGAAGGACTTTGACATATTCACAGAAGCTTCAAATATTGGTTAATTTTACAAATCGATGCCTTAAGCTTTGTAGAAGTCAACTATTTCTGTGAAATATTGTCAATTTTAAGGCATACTGTCTGTTCTGCTTAATTGGGATTGTGCAAAACACCAATATTATGCATATATTAGTTTCTGATCAGTTATTATACTTTTTCAGCCAAAAAATTACATTGGACTATTTGATTTTTGAAACTTTGACAGCATGAAATTACTATTTACAAAAATATCAAAATTACTTAAAGAACAATTTTACACCTACATGTAGATACTGATAGGCTGAAATTGAGATTTATTAATCTGTTTGTGATAGATTAACTGAAAACTGTGAACGTATTCTAAGATTTTCTCTGAACCTCAGTGGATAATACAATAATATTATTCATCAATGATTCATTTACACTTACATGCTAATCTGTATGGAGATGGGGATTCTGTGGTGATTTGAACAAGTATGGCGAACATTTGGTAATTGCATTAAAAGTTTTTAGAGTAAGGAATTTGATTAAAGGTTCATCCATTGTTTGGGGGTCACATGTGTCAAACGTTATAAATTGTGTCATTCTATCGAGACGTAGCGACTATTGCCGAAAATTGCCGTTTTGATGATAATCGATTCAGTATACCAGCGATATAACGGTAAAAGTATAAATTTCGGATCGAAAATCGGACAATGCACATCATATGGAGCGCGTCAATTAGTCAAAAGTAATTTTCGAAACTTATTTACAACAGCTAAAAGGACCAATTTTGGTTGATGATGTGGAAAAGGTTTTATAACTACTGTGCATGTACATGGGGCGTGTAGTTTCGGTTTCTGCACATGTTAAATGATGTTGTTCGATTTTATTTGGAAAGTAGTAAATCTGATATATTTGACGATTGGGGATGAAAATGCAAGTTGAGTGAAATCAGCACAACTCGTTTGTTGGCACGTATTTAAGCGAAATATTTGTTTATGAAACACAATGGAGGCATCTTTAACAGAAGTTAATGTGCATTTGATACAATATCATCACTACACAATATCCACAAATGCAATAAAATATTAGTGACTGCAAAATATATATGAAAATGGTTCCTATTTCATTAAAATGAAATGGGACAAGGATGTTTATTAAATGGAGTATATCATTTTGTTCGAATGTGATTCTCGATTCCCATCAGTATGAATGATAAAAAATGAAAATCGCTGGTACTTTAGTGTTAACCATATCACTTTTATGTTGAGGCCTTGAAACATTACTGTATTTACAGAGCCTTTTCAACTAACACTTTACTTTTCTTTACTTGCCTTTATTTTTATTCACCTATTGTTCCTGTTCCCTCTGTTACATAAGCATTCAAACACTTGCAATAACAGTTTACGCAGAGATTGGATATGATAAACACACTTTCTGTCATGTTGAAGTTCTCGAATGAGTAGTTTCTGGTGCAAGTCCTGGAAGAAGATGCTTATCACAGGCGCTTTGTTCATGAAGAATTGCCTAGATGTGCCATCCTCATATGTGCTCCTTGCCTAATTTCCCCATTCTGAAAAGTAAGATCTGAAGAGTTTTCATGGTGAACCAGACCTTACATTTTATGGGCTGAAAGCTTGATTGATGGTGATAATGTGTGAATGTCGCTGCTGCCGTACGAAGTGTTCTTTACAACTTAAGTAATGTCAATTCTTTCCAAATTGACGGAAAAACTCACGGAAAATAGTGACGTTTCTTAATTATAAATTGTATACATGCTATTGAGATAATGAACAAATATAACATTGAATCCCGCAAGGTGCTGGGCCCGAAAAAGTAAAAGAATGTGTACTATTGAAGGTAGTGTTATCCCAACTGTAACATTGTTATGTTTCTTAATTACTCTATATAAACATGCTTGGATAATTTGGAAAAAATATAGTTTTGATTAAATTATGTAAGAGCATTCTGTTAATAAGTATGAAAGCGATATTATACCCAATATGAAATCTTTTTAATAAAAATTGTAATTACTATTCATTGGTTTAGCATATTCTAAACATACCAAAATGCTCATTTGCGCTAAAAACTAAAAACAATTCAATGTATATGACAATGTTTGAACATGTATGTATACATCAAAGATGGGTGGACAGATTTTTTTTTTTTATTATTTGATGGATTATATCATTTCTCGTTTGACTGAAATAAACTTCTATATTTCTAAAGAAAACAAAATATCAACAAAAATACAATTTTTCCTAAAGTTACAAAAAATACTTAAATAGAATCAGTATCATCACGCTTACAATGGACAAGACCATTGAATATCCAATCAGTTTTATTGATGGTGTACTGATACCAATCTTAAATATATATTGAACAACTAAACCTTATGCTATGAAAGATGTGTCTTTGAGGAATATATAATACGAGAAAAGCAAAGAGGAAATGTGACTAGATAAGACGTTATTGCTCACAATTTTTATATTCAGACTCTCAATAAACTAATCAAATAATTGTTACCAATTATTCATACCATCAGCAAAGTTTACACTGGTGTTCCCCGTGAGTTTATTCGTAAACAAAATACAAGAACGCCCAAACCATTAATTTTGTTCAACAATTAATGTTGTAGTAGCATCAATTTGTCCGTGAATCTTACGATTTGTATCATGAAACACCAGCAACATTCACAGTCACTTATTATTCTTTAATAAACGAGCTTTGATTTTCGTGTATAAAATGACTTTAGTTGATGTCGTGTGGACAATTTATGTTTTAATTTAATTTAATTTAATTTAATTTAATTTAATTTAATGTCTAATAGACAATATATAATAGATGTATCTCAGTTGAAGATGGAATATTTCGAATGGTTAAAACATTTTATTTCAAAGATGAATTAGAAGATAAAAAGTTTATAAGAATACCGCTCCTGGAATATTTTGAATGACGACATTCATTACAAAGTGAGCACTTATTATGTCTGTTTCATTTCTCAAGAGACTAAGGAAGTAAATATAAACATATAAACAGGTTAGAACACTTCGACCCATTGGTTCCTTGAATATAAATAAACGTATCAGAACAGGACCTGCGGCAATTCTTGGCTACGTATTGTAATGTTGCCCACCATGCTCACTGCTTGACTTGAGGTATTCTCGGTCAACAATAACTTCCCTTGGGCAAAGAGAAAAGGATCTTCCACTGAACACGTGTTTGCGTTTCCAATTTTCTACAGGAAGATAAAGAGATCAAACGGCAGGTGATACGGCTTGCTTTAGTCTTCATCCTTGATGGAAACCAGTTGTTTGGTGGCTTACGTTATTTAGGATAATTATCAACAGATTCTCCGTATACCAAAACGTATACCAAATTCAATGTCAAGATGAAATATGCAATAGAATGACCGAACATAATATCGACGTCGACTAATGTATGGTTTTGCAGATAAGCATGTACATGATATAACAAGGCTATCAGAACGGGAGATTACCTTTGCCTTCTCATCTATGTGACACAATTTGCTAATTATATCTCATGGCAACTTGATAGTACATTAAATCTAATAACAGCTGTTTCCAGGTCCAGATTTAGGAATATACTTGTATTTTCTCATTTAGTTGAATACAATTTAAGTTAACATAAAAGGAAATTCATTTTTTATTCAATTATCCTCAAAAAATTTACATATTCTTTCACTCCAAACAACATCACAATGTCTACCAACAATTATTATTAACAGAAGTTCCTCAGATCTTAGCAAACACAAACTAAACATAAACGTCATAAAGCAATGGTCTGGCTTCACACTATTACTGTGGCGACAGGCCCTTCCTAGCGTCTGCTTAACCTGAATACGACCCTGTTGTTGCGTTATTTCAAGGATATTCTCATATAATAAATACAATATCTGTCTATTTTTGACACATACCATGATTAGCTCGTCTCGTGGGGTAGAAAATGTATTTATAATATGACAGGCAGTGAATTTCTTGGATTGATAAGTGAAATAAACCGTCTTTCAAGCTACAGTGATAATAACTAATATTTTCACTGTGACCAGTGACTGATATAATTTGACGTCATAAAAGAATCGTCTGACACAGCGAATTGGCTTATGATATCACAGTGTAAGTGTGGTGTCAAGATGTTCCTAGCGACCGCTCAGCGTTAAAACGACCCTGTTCGGACGTAAATACAAGGATAACATAGAATAAATAGAATATCTGTCGATTCTTGACAAATAGTATGTTTATCTCATCGACTGAAGGAGAAAATATATATCTTTTCTACTTCACGAGCCAGATATCCTCTATTTGAGAGCAGCTAACTCTCCACTGCAACCAGTGCGTATTTTAACAGATGCGCATTTCATAAAGGTGAGAGCTTTCAGTGGTTAAGCGAGGTGGCAGTCAGAACGGATGTTAGTTATTCATCATAGTTGGGTATCATCTATCAGATATATCAGTTGTTTTCGATAATTGAACGTGAACAGACGTGTACATGGACAGCCTGACGTTATTGCAAAACAACAAAAGAAAACGTGTACATTTCAAGTTACCAAGTAAACCGTATCTTTCACCGAAGCAACCATATAAGGAGTTGCTGCTCTATGCTCTAATGCAATACATACCAGTACCAGTATTTCTAAAACAAGGATACCCTGATCGTATTTTTTACGCCTTGATAGTCTCTGATATTCAGACATTCTCTTTAAACATTTCCCCTATTCATGCCGTTCAGTAAGGTCTAGTAAGGTCTTGTAGTCTTCAAATGGAATTGATTTTTCATCACTGGACAGGTTACTAATGACGACATAAATATTACAGCTAATTACCTGGAAAAATATAACAATAGTGACAATATCCCAGGTACTTTCATTACTTTTAAATTAGTTAATAAATAAGCCTTAGTCAATATATTGAAAACTCCCCAAATCATCACATATAAGTGTTCAAATCGAGATTTTGTGTGACTTTTTCTGGGTGTATGGCGCAATGTTACTATTGGCAACTGATTTTAAATCCGAAATAAAACCCCGAAACGCTAAATGATCTTGGAAATAATTGAGATTACTTGTATTGTCCCACTGTTTATATAATTATCTTTAAGTTTTTCGCTATTATTAGTTGAATTTGGTTTTTACGTTGCGATTACTACACTAGGTGTGGATACAAATACAAGCCAGGAACAAAGCATAATGAATGATGAAAGAAAATTCAAGACAACTGGATTATAATATTTCTGGTGTTTGCTATTTGCTTTTTGTGATTGCGATTTTAAAATGCATATCTATATTTCATGTATATGTTTAAACTCCAGTTGGAGAAGAGTTGCTGAGATTCAAACCGCATTTCGAGATCAAACAAAAGAATAAGTGAAATGTGTGTACACCATCTGTAAGTTGTGAGTCCCATGAATAAACGTGGAAAAAATATTTTTCAAACTGTAAAATGGGATGCCTATAAACATTGTGTACCCTTATAAACATAATTTTCAAAACAACTCAAATTATATAATCAATTCTCTTTGATGTTCATAATTGTGCTGTCACAAGATGAATTTTGGACATCGACACTCCTCAAAAGACTGAAAAGTTTAAAAAAATTAAAAGCACTAGTTTCGGAACAAAAATGGATCAAAATCAACACTTTTATACTACACATATTAAATTGTTTCATAAGTACATTCTTGCTGCCTTTAAGATTGGTGTGATATGTGCAGAATATGGAGACAAATATAAGTCAGCACCTTTTATTACATAA
Organism: Gibbula magus; assembly: GCA_936450465.1. Lineage (NCBI taxonomy): Eukaryota > Metazoa > Mollusca > Gastropoda > Trochida > Trochidae > Gibbula > Gibbula magus. The sequence goes on along the minus strand of OW388289.1, from coordinate 21,699,924 downwards.
ATCATTGGAAATCAATCATAATTGTGTTCCTGCATTTGGTGATGCATATTCTACAAGTAGAATCAGTCGACGTGTATAAATAGTTAGAGATACTTGTAACTTGAATCCTTGGAAATCAATCATAATCAGACACGGGACTCTGAACATTATTCCTCCAGGTTTAATGTGCTCCATCATTTCGTTGTTTTAAGCACACATCCTTCACCTCCAGACCACGAGGGAATCCTGTTAATCAGTGATGTTCTGTAATACGAACTAGTTCAACAGTTGATTAGGCAGGTGAAGCTTCACCTCATTGATCTTCATAGCCATATCCTCCATATTCTTCGATTTCATTAAACAACAGTCATGTTATGACCAGTGTTCATGACCTTTTTTATCTGGCCGACTTGTCCTTTCACGTTTGTTATACATATTTATATACTTATGGATATGTCAAGCAATAGTTGCTAACGATTATTATGAAAAGAATAATATCGGTTGGCTCATATGAAGTGAAATATTATTTTTCTTGGCTCTTACATAACACAATAAGTTTAACATAAGCTACACATGGGATTTGCTCATATTGGTCAAGTTAAATGACTCATGACGTCGGCGTTTCCTCTACACTGTGTGGATCAATTTCAAATATTTATAACGTTTCCTACAGATTGTAGAACAGGAAATATTGTCATTAAATAATGACTTCCCTTGGGAAAGTTAAACGGATTTCATGGTTTAGATTTGGTTTGAAATATTTAAGTACAGTAAAGGAAGAAAAAGGAAATGGCAATTAATATAACTCACTCAACTCTTGATTGAACCAGCTGTTTGATGGTATAGCATGTAAATGTCCGCTGCATGATGTCCTGATACTTTACGTTCATATGTTTATAATCCAGAATAATAATATTATCTATTTTATTACATCGTTGTTCATTACATATACATGTATGTATTGAAACATGTATCATTTCCAAGCATCACAAACTATTCACGAAATCCTAGATTTAAAAAATTGAAACCTAATTCTGAAATATTGACAGTTATTACTGTGTTCAATTGACCTGAATAGTCTTTTGGTCTTCAACAATACTAACATCTATAATGCTTGCAATCGAAAGTCAGCTTTTTTCAACATTTGTTCAAAATGACCCCTTTGGGCGATCACAACCATCTGCACGTTGCCTATCAGATAAATGAGTTTGAAGACAAACTCCACAGTTCACGCAGGTTTAAGTTAATGTCACTGTTTTCTCTGAAGTATTGCTTACGTCGACCACAAAGACAATTTATCACTTGATCTTTTATACACGCGTCCATTGATCAGAGTTACAGCATCAGTTTCAAATGCCTATAGATGCTGATTTGCTTTCCTTTACACCACAGGAGATCAGTAAATTATGACACACCAAATTTAACTAGAGAATTATGACTTCCACCTTTCTCATATCTTAAAGGCCCAGACGAAAAACCATATCTATTGAAGCATTAGAGACACAGTCCTTTTGAGAAGAAATAACTTACATGTAAAAAACGATGACAGCGTAATAATGCAATAATGCAAGCAATTCGTGCATAATTTCATGTTACAGCGTGTGCAGAGATTTAAATAGATACAAACAACACAGCTCCCTCAATTTCAGCCCTTTATTCACAATATGTGGAATTTGAAATGATGAAATGGTGGTAGAAATGTTCAGAAGATATATTGAACTTAAGATTGTCTCAATGAATGACAAATGCGATAATGCGTCCTACCTGGATAACTCAATTTATGCCTTCACAGTTATATCAATATTCATTCATTACACCAATTATAAGTAGATGATGAACTGGGTATGACAGAAATATCATATTTGTTTGATTTAACACAATCATCATCATAACATATATATGTAATGTTTAAATAGTGAGAGTCAGAATAATGCTGGACTCAAAAGCTCCCTAAAAGGATGTTTCTGTGACTGTAATTAGGATGTATCCATATACACCATGTATACCATATTTATAAATTTGTGTAACATACACCGACAGTTTATTTCAGCACATCGGTATCATTTGAACCATTTGAATCAACTAATTATACAATACTGCAAATTGAAATTGGAACTAAACACGCATATAAAATTGGACATAAAACAGTTTTCAATATTACTAAACTGAGGTACAAAAGACACTTTACATCATATTGTTCACTCATACAGTAAAAATAACAAAACAAATTGTAATGATAGAATCGATAGGAAATAATTTAATGTTCGATGTTGACTGATTCGGCAAACAATCATACTCGTTTTTTTCAAACATGCAGAGTTAGAGTCACTGAAAGGACCAAGGGGTATAAAATCATTTTTACACCAACGTGACCCCTACCATTTTTTTGATGTTGTAAATGTGTGCAGAATGAGGCACATTTATTGATTTTCACTTAGCAGATGTCTTATATGTCAATGAACAGTTGTGTTTTATCCAAATTAATTTTGGAAGAATTTATGAATTTAAAATTTCAATATTTCCCCCAAAAAATAAAACCACATAGAATTATTCCTTGGCTGATGACTAAACGCCTGCACTTTTCAGTTTTTGAGTACGACTTCGAAAACATAGTGTAATTGAAAATCAAATATATGATAAACCTAACTGAGGTGTAAACTTTCTTTTGTGCTTCAGTTTATCTGTCACATGCATGAACTTATGAACAAACATTAGTACTCTTGTAAGGGACATTAACAACTGCGCAACACACAGCAACAGAATATTTACTCCGCCACTGAGGATACTGAAAATAGGTATTCCGCTAAACTAACAGAACCTTGTGTTTTCAACACTTCGTGTACTAGAAAGAAACGCTGATGAAGCCGCCTGATTCGTAAACTTTAATCACCTTCACTATTATATCAACAATCGGGGGCAGATGTCTCTATATCGATATCAATATAATAGTATAGACCTCCGATATCAATATAATAGTATAGACCTCCGATATCGATATAATAGTATAGACCTCCGATATCAATATAATAATATAGACCTCCGATATCAATATAATAGTATAGACCTCCGATATCAATATAATAGTATAGACCTCCGATATCAATATAATTGTATAGACCTCCGATATCGATATAATAATATAGACCTCCGATATCAATATAATAGTATAGACCTCCGATATCGATATAATAGTATAGGCCTCCGATATCAATATAATAGTATAGACCTCCGATATCAATATAATAGTACAGTCCTCCGATATCAATATAATAATATAGACCTCCGATATCAATATAATAGTATAGACCTCCGATATCAATATAATAGTATAGACCTCCGATATCAATATAATAGTATAGACCTCCGATATCAATATAATTGTATAGACCTCCGATATCAATATAATAGTATAGACCTCCGATATCAATATAATAGTATAGACCTCCGATATCAATATAATAGTATAGACCTCCGATATCAATATAATAGTATAGACCTCCGATATCAATATAATAGTATAGACCTCCGATATCAATATAATAGTATAGACCTCCGCTTACTGAAATTTGGATGCGTAGCAATGCAAGTTACATTATTTTAATTCTGCCTGTTATATCGCCATATTAACTTTATATCAACTCAATATAAAATATATTATTTACATTCAGTTTTAAACCTACTTTCAGGAGTAGTTTATTATTGGAATAATATTTACATGTATAGTTTCTTCCCCATTACATGCCTATGGCGTGTCTTAGATCTCTGTCTCTTATCAATATGGTGTTTGGGTAATAAGACGCAATAAGGTGGAACAGGTGCTGGGTCTTATCAGCTCATGAAGTAATTCCTGTAATATTTAGATTGAGATCTCCTTAGAAACTACTCCAGTCTCATTCTAAATGTCTGATAAAATCCTGCAGGGACCTGTCTAAATCATTTTGCGAACAGTATGAATTATTGTGAATTGTTTAACAAGAAAGTTTAAATAAAATCAAACAGATATGAGCAACTCCGACATTCATGTACATTAAATAAAGAAACTTGATAATCTCAGTGTGTTTCAAAGGATAAATCGCTTGTTTGATAACACATGATTATCACTTTACAGGAAATATACGCATCACGTCACTGTCAATGCGTAAACGTCACAAACTTCAATTGTCCAAGATATTATGTTTCTGAAAGGTACCTTTTCAAAAATAAAATGAAACAAAACGGAGACTCTTCATTGAACCTCTAGCCCAGTCTTGCTTTGCCTTCTTATTAGTTGAATATAATGGCCTGGACATATTTCCTAAATAATTGTTTTATTTCAGATGGTCCAATATTTTCAAACGTGTTTTTTTATTTACGTAAATATCATTTTTCTCATGTTTATCATGAATTTAGTACTTGTTGACCATGTGTCATAGACGTGTGATTTTTTACATTGACAGAGCCTGGGAAATCAGCTTGCTTCAAGAACAGGTGCTCTTATCCATTTCCAAGATTTCGTATCTGATATCTTGTGATATATTGCGCAGGAACCACTCCACTCAATTCAGAAATGTTCGTGCGAGGGTTAATTGAGACACATGAAACACTTATGAGCATGTATCTGTTATTGTTAATTATCATGTTGGTAAGTGTTGATGAGTAAATATGATATAATATATATATGGTATTTTATGTCCATTTAAAGAGGAACCAAAACACATTCCCCATTTTATTCTATTTGAGATTGTTCTATATGGATTATGTATTGTGAAGTTATCTTTCGTGTTGTTTCCGCAGTAATAGGATATGTTTCATTACTAACACTTGAGAGAAAATAATAACTAGCTATAGACATAAATAAGTGCATGAAGTCTTGTAACTTTTCATTCCTTGAATGAACATTGAGCAGGGTTTTACTCACTGGGACTTGTTCATGTGATATATATTCCCCATATTTAGGCATGTATGATGAGGCAGCTAAGAAGTGAGGTTCTTTACTTATACATTGACAGCAACACTGATAACAGCTGAATTTTAGTTGTTTATTATATGCTAAGCGATGTGAGACTGAGTTTTCTCTGTTGAGAATAGATGCTCTCATCATTGCAGTTTGATATCACTTTCTCAACACAGTGAAATATCACAATAGGGATGGCGTCATGTGTACAATGTTATGACGTCACGTTTACAATCATCGCCGCTGCTAAGTGACAGAGCAACAATGGTATGACGTCGCCAGAAATCGCCATTTGAAGCAAGTTTGGACTTAAAACACCACATTTCCGACCATAGAAGCATATAATAAACATAATATTTTATATAAAGGTTGCCTGAAGGCAGGACTTCACTCCCTAAGAGTCCTTGCTTGAAAGTCTCCTTATCCTGGGCCTGTCTGTTTGACGTTTACACCGAAAGGTTGTTGCTGTAGATACAGAAAACGGCTTCAGTATCTCAAGAAAACAAAGAGAGAAAGAATAAAGACTGGTTTAGCTAGTAGGACCAGCCTGACTTCATTCTGCCAACACTGTTGCTGTGCAGGGTTTGAAATATCATTGCATTACTGATGAAATATCAAGGACAAGAACATATCAGAACTGATCACATTCAACGTTACAGACTTTGCTTCCGCTTTCTTCAGATGTTTTCCTTGTAAAAAGTTTTAAAGCTGACAAAGGTCCTAATTACACGACATCTAAACAACATTTAGGACAAATCAATAGCTTGTATCATTAGAGTAGGAGTAGAATTGCTTCGACATAATTAGGTTGAATTCACTATTCTCGTGGATGATCTAGAATTTTTTCTAGGATTTTGGTTTCATATTATCTTTTAAAAACAAAATTTTATCTAAACTTTCGTCTGTCGATACGTAAGAATGATCTCACCTTGAATTGAAATAAACTCTCTTGTATGTTTTTCAAATACTCTTAACCATTAAGACTAAAGTCAATAAACAGGAGGAATATTATGAAATATATCTCAGTTAACAAAGTCCGTATGCATCAGAGTTTACACCCCATTAGATATGGCATGAGATTTTCGGATGAACGCATCTAGGACCTAATATCGGTAATGGTTCGGAACGGGAAATTAGTTTTACATTTGACTTCAGGTATTAGCGGATGTATTTCATTATGTTAGCAAATCAGCCATTTCATTTAAGTTTAGCCTTTGTTGATTACACATAAGAACATTGTACTATGTTACGATGGGATCTGGTAGAAAACTTGGACGTGTACATTTAGACCGATGATTCCATCCAGCTAAGTTATGTACATTAAACATTTAGTTGCAATATTTATGTGATACAAAGTTGCAATATCCAAATCAATTGCATGTAACATTTTACGAAAATAAGTAAAAATTAAAGTGTGATAACTCGTATACCATACATGTATGGTTGAGCTTATAACTATTGAAACATTCATTCAGTTAAATGTATGTTTAATCTTAGCTCTTAGTTTCTACATAAGATGCATGTAACTTACACATGGCTGTCTCAGGAGGGTTGCCATGCCACATAAATCCTAAGGATAAGTTGTCTCACATGTTCATCTCCATATGTAGCTTTGTCTTCCGGGCATTACGCTGATTACTCTAGTTTGACATGAACATAGCCTGGAGAAACGAATACGAATATGGGTTGTGATGCGTGGTATGTGTTTGGCTTTAAACTCTTAAGTAATACAATTGTCGAAAGAAAATGAGAGAAACAATACCTGAACGCTAAAATGTGTACTTCGTGTTTTGATATATGCCATTAGACTTACGCGTTCAATTTATATTGCACATTAACAACTGCAAACATGGCATGGAATTATCAAAGAACATGACAGAACTGATGTTATTTTAACAGACAACCTGGTACTGTATATGCGTGATATATCTTAGGGTTTAAAGAACTATCCTTACATTTAAACTTGTATTGTACATTAACAACTGCAAACATGGTTTGCAAATTATTCTAGAATATGACAGAACAAATGCCATTTCACCAGACCGCCACTATGTTAGTCTAATACTTAGACTCTTAAAAGTCTTTTCTTACAGTCTTCTTTTCAATATTTAATAACATCGTGATATTTTCAGAATAAATATTTTGTTCATAGTCTGAGTGTAAGACTACCACTATATCTACCAGTACTGCATATGTGTTATATGTGTTATATGTCTTCATATGCGTGATATGGTCTATAACTACACTTACGTATTAAACCTTTAATGTATTCTGTACATTAACAACTGCAAACATGGTTTGAAAGTATCTGAGTAAGAATGCCATTTACAGCAGACAACTGGTTCCAATCAGAGATTAAAGGCAAAGCAAGCAATACCACCTGCCTCAACATCATCTATCTTTCTTTACAACACGGAAATCACAAACACGTGTGTCTGGTGCAAGGCTTTTCTCTTTGTCAAAGGGAAGTAGATGTTTAGAACATATCTGCTGTATCTTCTCAGTGTAAAATCTGATTGTTTTTAGTACAGTTGGTACAGGTTTATATATGTATCCGGCAGTCTATGTACATGTATTGCTGTTGTAGTGAGTTAAATCAGGAGGAATCTGTTTCAATTTGTTAAATATACAGTGTTCGTCATATCCTGAGCTGTGATATTTACTAATATTCCTCTCTGGGTGACCTGATGCCATGAAGAAAGAAGATAACGTTTATTTAGATAATTCATTGGCTTATTTACCATATTTATTTCTATAAATCAAATGTTATTTTTATTTGTGGAAGGGAAGATATCTCTGCGTGTGGCTAAACTCGTCTGACTTGTAGTCACATTTCTAGAAGATAATTCGGTTTTGAACATGCTTGTAGTTATTGTTTATTAGACGAGATAAACAGATGCAAATATAATATTTTTTAAAATACCCATGCCTGGTAGTTAATCTTGGATCTCTACAAATTATGTTTGAGGTGGCATATGTTCAATAAATGTCAAGGTCTTTTAAAACGCTGTATCAGCTAATTATCCACTAATACAAGGAGTGATGGTTGTCTGGTGTCAAGTTTCAAGTATCAAGCTGGCATTTAATGTTCTGGACATTAAAGTTGAAAAGAACAGGCTGACATGTTAAAACTGTTTCAACATGAACTGTATTTTGCTTGTGAAACGAAGTTGGTGCATTATCGACCTCATTGTATGTGACATGTGTATGTATTAGTTAGTTTAGACTAGCATTATCTTAACTGAATAATTGTCAATCAGACGACGAGAACACATGGCCTTGTGAAGTCTAAATAGCTAATGTTAAGTTCACCTTGTGCTGTGACTGTTTAGTGTACAAATGGCATTTATAGTCCTCTTCGTAACTGTACTTTAAACGTTTGTTGGTGTTTTTAAAATGATGGTGAGCGTTTGTGTTGGTCTACTCTTTGTGTGACATGATGAAGTGGTGTACCATTTACAGATACCTGATAAACCACCCATCCCCATAATCGGGTTGTTCAAAATAACTAGAGATGTGTTATTTTCTCCTGGTGTTATTTACAATGCTAAATATATTCAAATAATATGATGTAGTGACTATATCGTTTATGGTATTAAAACTATTTTATCAACCAAGTTTCTGTGAGAGGATTTTATTTCACACAAATATATAGATATATCCATCACTTGATTTCAATAATAGTTGGGCAGTACTTATCGATCGTTGTATTTACAAGGGCATATACGCACGCTGTGAAACTACATTATGTTCACAGTTTCAAGGCTGTAAATACGCTTATGCACTATAAACCCCCTGCAGCATTTACGTGAAACCAGGCAAAGGAAAATATTAATACTGCTGCTATTAACATCTCCTCCGGAGAGTGTCCACACGTGTATAAACCATCTCTCTATCCAGTCCACAGACTCTCTAACTGTCTGTGAACACACGATAAGTTCACCAGCAAACATCAAGCAGTGGTGAGGACGGAAGATCCCTATAGTGCACTAACCTTGCAGGCTGCAGACCTTCAGTGTTACTTCTCGCAATAGTATGTGTTAAATCAGATACCATACAATAATTGATTTATGGTCTCTGGATAAAGTAGCTGTGTTATCTTTACCTGTATTATTTTTAATAATTGTTGTTGCATGGAATATAGCTATTACTTTTGTGTGTTTATATACTACATCGGCCAGAACACATATTTTGTTCTTCAGAATTTGCTAAAAGCTATTTTTGGACACCTTTGTAAATTTATAGATTTGTTTTAACATTGATTTCAGTGAAATGCAGATATTACTTTTAAAAATCCCATATATCAAAGTCTATTGCTATATATCTACTCTGATTACTGGTGTCAACATCAGTATACCTCACTATAGAATAGTTAATGGCTTCTTAATTATGAGCAAGTATCGAGTTGATCTAATACCATAAATAAGACTGCTGGGATATTTTAGATTGCCTCGATGATAGACAAATGGGATAATATGTTCCTTTACTTGCAAACTCATTAACACCTTCACATATACATAGGTGTCCATTACATTACTGACAATATATATATATATATATATATATATATATATATATAAATCAGATTCATTGCTTGTGTCTACCTTGTGATTAATGAGACAGACTCATTAATCCTCACGAAGCTGCATTGTTCTAGAGTCACACCCAATTAGTGTGCTCGAGGCAATTATGACGTGCGTGATTATCAAACAATGACCATGTCTTACTGCCATGTAGGGATATTGATGTTGTAATTATTTATTGTTCTTGTTCATGTATATATATATGCGATCTTCCACTTGTCTAAACATACTTCAAAAGACCGATATACTGGTCGAAATGAGCTCATCGTATTAAAGAAGATTGATCCAGACAAACCCATCTGATGTTTACTCTTTTATATATATATATATATATATATATATATATATATATATATACATACATACATATGTATAAATAAACAACGCTTTATCTATGATATATTTACAAATGTATATGCTTTAAATAAAATTAGTTTGATATGTACATTTCCTGTCAACAAGTATAGAGTGAATCTATAAATCAAGAATTAACATACTAATGAATAAAACATGAATCAGTGTCATTCCTTGAGGAGACCAATGACATATATCAAGTGTGTAATGTAAGTACTAGAGTTTAAGTGATTCTTTTCTGCCACTACTTACTCAATAGTTGGAGCTTGGGATTGTCCTGAATTCACATACAATGTTTTGATGTATATCTTGAACTTCTGGTAAAAATACACAGAGGGTATCTGGAACCTTACATCACTTGCTGAAAGACAAATGCGATCATTTCACGTATCTCTGGAAAACACATTAACACTTGCACAGCTACACAAGTATCGATAACATTATTCCCATTATAACGCTCTGGGAAAGGCAATACGAGTATTATGATGGCGCAAAATGATAGATTACTGCATGGCCGTCTTTCTCCAATCTTCCATGGCCATTTCCCGATCGTGTGTTGACCTTCTCGCTGGATATATGTACTACTTCAAGTAAATATGGTTCAAAATGACAAAGTAATTGTAAAGAGAAAATTACATCTTAATCAATTGTGTTTTTATATAACTACATACGAAAATTATGTGAATGCGACAATCGAAGGTGGGAAAGCTTGTTATAACAAAGATTAACTGTATTGGATTTTTTTTGCACAATTTCTGAAAAATGACAACTACGTTACTTCTTCCAAAAGGAATTGTTTTATGCACTAAGTGAGTGAGTGAGTTATTGTTTAACGCCGCTTCGGCAGTATTGCAGCCATTAGCGGCGAGCTTTTATGCACTAAAGACCCGGATACAGATGAACATGTTGCAAAAATAACCATATGCATAAGTAAAAGAATATAAAACTCCGTTTCCTATATAAATAGTACCTTCTCATAAAATGGTAATCCTAAATATCTATTAATTTACATCCTATTAACCATCATTTAGCCTGTATTTCTTATATACAGTTGAATGTAGCTATATACAAGTAGGGTTGGCCGGAGTTATAAACGAGACTCTTGAGATGTTATGCAGTTCAGCATGGATGACAGATAGACGAATAACATAAGATTATTCAGCACTGGAATACTCACAAGTGACATTACACTTTGCCACTCACTAGCAGTGCAAACAGAATGATGACCAAAATGTCAAGGACTACAGACATGTTTCTCTCTAAACCTACACGTGTGTGGTCTGGGGTACATGTAAGTGGAGCACAGCGGTGTAGTGGTTAATGTGTTAGCCTCTCACGCCACAGGCCCAGGTTCGAATCCCGCAGTGGAGACACCAAACATTTGCTACCTTGGTATTCATACTGTGTTGGGTCCTTGGGCAAGGCAAGTCATCTACACTCAGTCCATCTAGCTGTATTATTGGTACATGGTCACGGGAGGTATGGACCAATATGGTCGCCCAGAGCGCTTAGTATCGACACAGAAAGTACAATTCATTAAAGGCAATGATACAAATTATGCGCTTTGAGCATGCTATTTAGCATGGAAATATCGCTTTACAAATCAATCTGTTATCATACTAATATAAAGTAGACACAATATGTAGGACCATATAAGTATAAGATCTAATCTGGATTATAAGTACAACAATATTTATTACAACACTGTGTTTTCAGAACATCTTTTATCTTTTAAATGTTTATCATTTCAAAGTCTTCTATTGGAGAAGTTGTAATTCGTTTTCTATTTCAAGTATGCTTATAATTTTGCCTTCAATGGTTTTTCTTGTTAAAATCTCGTAATGAGTACAAGAAGTACTGTTGACTGTTCTTGGTGCAACCTCAGAAACTAACTGAACCGACCCGACACGTCATGGCTGACAGTCCAGCATCTCATCAAGTTAACGACCACCATGTCGAAACACTCCTAATGGTGATCTCATACAGTTGAAACTAACTAGTTTAAACATTTGTGGGGAAGCGTCAACCATAAAACACAATTCCTCTTACATCACAGGAAGATAAATTTGCAAATGTTTGAGAATGTTTAGGAGTTTTAAAGCTTAGGACTCAAGCAAGGCCATGTACACATTCCATGCGTTATAGTTATGTTCTGTTCACTTTCACTAGTCTGCTTGTTGGGATTCAAACAACTCAGCAAGTTCGACTTCGAATCGATGTCAAAACAACGTTGTTTATCAACGTTGAAATTATGACATTGAATTATGATTGTATATGAAATTTGCGGCGATGTAAGTTCAACGTTGGATATATGAACTCGTATCAACGTGAAAAGATCACATCTCAGGAAGTGATATCGTTAAAATTATGGTTTTTGTAATTCGCAAATTAGTATTGAATGTGCAAAGGTTTTTTTGTATTCATATTCTATTCATATTAAAAGATATAGAACGGTCACATATAAATCTGGTTAGTCACTTAATGGGTAAAAATTTCAAAGCCAAAATGACGTCGTATTCGTCCTAACTGATTGACAGTAACTACCACCCGGCTTTTTATTCAGACATGCCATGGCAGTGAAGGAGCACTGTTTCAGCGCAAGGTATATTTGTCAGCAGGCACTGTTCTTTTATATGAAAAATATCACGATTTCCGTTTACATTACAGGCCATGTCAGTGTTTGACGAGTAGTAAGAACCGACGTTGAAAATAAATTTATCAATAATAGATCAGTGCTTTCTACTACCCGCACAAGTCATATATCGAGCAAGTTTTGATCACTGGATAATAAAAACTTGTTGCATCCTTTCTGAACTAGCGCACCAGCGCACAGTATATAACTGTTCATATACTTTTGGCTCAGCGGGCTGTTACCCAAGCACAGAAAAGTGGAAAATACAGTAAGACTTTAAAAGCCAATGGGGGAAACTGTCGTGAGTTTTCACTTGCTAGGGACGTAAGCTATTCACATGTCTGTTAATTTAATTTACTCATAAATTCATTATAAATATTTTCGTTGTTCTAGGCATATTTTAATCATCGCTGAATTTCAAAATCATGCATGTTCATACCCTAGCTATGTTTGTTGCTTTTTTCATCATAAAATCTGTTATGATTGCCATCATATATGTATTGAACTTATTTACACTGTGGTCAGAAGAAACACATTTATCAATCGGTTTACCGTAAGTATCAATATTTATTACTCTTTAGGTAAACTTGCGGAATTTTGATTGGTTAATATCCAACGCATACAAAACATTGAAGACGGATTTGCCTGGGTGTACCAAACTTACACCTCGTAAAGACAGATCATGTGACAAGCTAACTGTGTTTTACAGATGACCTTGACATTGACTTAGATAGAATGCGGAAGTTAAACAGTTGCTCGACTTGTAATTTAAAATCTAAAATAAAACAACCATCAGTTGGGAGATTAAAATGTATATGATATTGTTTTCGTCAATACATATTTTTTTTTATAAAATCATGCGCCTACCGTTTTTTTTATATAGTCTATAATAAACCTAAACTCGATTATTGTTTAGTCCCTTGGTATATGGAGGTAAATTTCATTCCGCGATTTGTTGTTTCACAGAGTGCAAAGATTTTACTAATTTTTACTAATAGTGTTACCTGCAGGTGTCATATTTTCCTTTATGGAGGTACTGTTTAATGATTCTTAATTTTCACCATTTATCAAATAAAACTGACCATTCTCTGTTTTAAAAATGTTCAAAATGAAGTTTATTTTAATTTGTTGCAACCATATATAACGAGTACATGAAAGTCCGTACAATCCAGGACAATCCAGGTGTTCCAATCAAAGGAAAATAGGCAATGTTACAATCCAGGTAAAGTATTTGATGTTACAGTCAAAGGAAAATATCTCATGTTTAATGCAAGGCAAGTCTCTCATGTGGTTATCGTATCAAAAATACGGTTTGGATGTGGGTCAGAGCAAAATCATTGTGACTATTTAGTCCCTTTGATATCCGAATAACAGGCTAATTACATAACAAATGTTACAAACTATATTATCCATATGCCGACTACTAAATATAAGCTAATGAATTTAACCGGAAACAATGACAGTCAACAACACACAATTCGAATTTTTATTATACTTTTAGATCTTTTTTTACATGTTAAAATCATATTTTCCATGATACAAATCAGTTCAATATATCACCACGTAACTCTATTGTCTTTATGTGATGACGATAGACCGTGTTTAGAATTTAATTAAGTTAATTTTGCAATCTGTGAATGGAATTTAGTTTTGTTCCCTCCGGAGAATCTTAAAGGGAAGGTTATATCGGAATATCCGCAAATTTTGTTTTTGTTTAAGAAGAACGCTGTTGTTTTCTATGTTTACAACGTTTCAATCATAAAATATAAACATTGAAAGAAAATATCCATAAAGTAACAACTATTTTATCAACGCTGCCTTCTTATGGCGTGGCAAAGCTTTCCTCACTCGTAACGCCGATGTATGTCTTTACTTCTCATTGATTTTCAATTTCATATGAATGAATGAGCGCTATAATTGTCAAGTTGTCAAATCATCAAGTCATCAGAATGTTACCCTAAGTGATATATACTCTCCCAAAAAAGAAACGCATAGTGGATTTGTGTTTTTGATAAACTCGATTTTTGGATAAGCAATAATTTCAGAAAGTTAATTGTTGAAGATGTGATTTCTATGGTGTTTGTGTACAAGAACACCACGTCAAAACGCAACCGACAAAATTTACCTTTATTTGAGAGTAAGAAATCCAAGATAGGCATGCAATCTGAGAGAACACGTAATGCACGTGATTTGCATGTAGAGTTAAGTGATCAAGTCATGTCAGTGAAGGGTATAAAAGATAGAACACTGTTCTCGGTACATTCACCAGATTTAAGAGTTTTTTGATGGATTGAAAATGCCTCAACTGACAACAGAACACCGAAACATCGCAATTGGCCTTCTTGAAGCAGGACAGTCACAGCTAACAGTTGCTCGTCGCATGAACACTCACCAAAGCACCATATCTCGTTCATGGCATAGGTATCGTCAGCAGAATTCGGTGGCAGACAGGCCTAGAAGTGGTCGACCAAGAATAACAACTGAAGCTCAGGATCGATACATCCGGGTACACCACCTACGTCATCGTACAGCTACAGCAACCCCTACAGCTAAACAAATACCCGGATTGAGAAGGATTTCTGCGCAGACCGTGAGGAATAGACTTCGAGCAGCAGGACTTAGATCAAGAAGACCCTACCCTGTGCTGCATCAACAGCATCGACGACATCGGGTCCGCTGGTGTACTAATGTTGAGGCCTGGAACTTGGCTAATAAGCGGCGTATCTGGTTCAATTATGAATCGAGATTTCTTTTGGAACGGCGCGATGGAAGGATGCGTGTATTCAGACGCCGTCATGAAAGTTTTGCCGACACCTGCGTCCCCCAGGTAGACAGATTCGGAAGGGGGAGTGTGATGATGTGGGGAGCCATCTCCTACACCGGAAGGAGTCAATTGGTGTGAATCCAAGACAATTTGACAGCACAACGCTACTGTGATGAAATTCTAAGGCCACATGTCCTTCCTATTGTCCGTCGCCAGAGGGAGTTATTCCAACAGGGCAACGCCAGGCCACATACAGCTCGTTTGACCACAACCTTTCTACAGAATGAGAACATCAATGTCCTTCCATGACCCTCCAAATCCCCAGATTTGAACCCTATAGAGCATCTCTGGGATGCCCTGGACAAGCCAGTGCGGCAACGTAACACACAGCCACAGACACTTCCGCAACTTGCAAATGCACAAAGCACCGAGTGGGCTGCAATACCAAGGAACCAGATTCAGAGACTTATTCGCTCCATGCCCAGACGATCCCGTGCAGTTCTTGACACCAATGGTGGACACACGAGGTACTGACGTCAACGCCGCCAAACGCATCAGTTTGACTCACTACCTGACTTTTCCCGAAGTCACTCTATGACGTGATACTGTGACTGTCTCTATGTGATTTTTTGTTGAAAACATTTGCTTTACCACCCCTATATATTGTAATAAAATACAGAAAACATTCTATCATTAACAGGTTTGTATAACTAGAAGTGCCCCCTCGAATACACAATTCATTATATTTGATCCCATATCTGCTTTAAAATAGAAAATCTCATGGAGTTATCACATAACACATTTCAGTGTTTACATAACGCGTCTTTAGTATCTTATATTTTCCCACAGTTGTATTTCATCCATGCAATAATCATTCATCTTTCAAGATTAATGACCAAATAAGGTTACATTATTCTTATAATAGGCCACAGCCCGTGTACATACATGTATGTTTCATGATGATAATGAGAATGAGTGATGCTAAAAGATTAAGTTAAAGTTAAAGTCTCACATTCAAATTTGAACAATTGCAAGTTTTTGTTATGACTGTTTAGCTCTAGAACTAAAGAGTCATGTTTTAAAAAGAGCATTGCAAGATAACGTTGTATATTGTTGTTGATAGTGATAAATTCCAAACGGATTAAACCCATGTGTTATGAATAGAGATATCACATATCAACCTACTTACATACTTATTCACCCACATGCAGTTTTATAGTGTCATATCCAGCTCCTCTACTAAAACGCGCTTTCCCCGTGATCATTGGATAGTCAGAGGTGAATATTTTTCATAAGAACAAGGCAAATTTTAATGGTATAAATTTCATAGCGAATAAATACTGCTTCCACATTTTGACTCAACAGTATGGTTGATGTTGAAGGGGGGAGGAAGTACTGGTTTGTACTGTTAACATTGATTCCCTTGTCAGGTGTTCTTCAAGGTAGGTTAAGTAGACCACCAGCAAGCTATAGAACACACACCTGCCACGCAACAACTGTTTTCAGCTTACCTCATTCCAGTGTGTGATCATATTAAGTTCAAAGGTATAGTCATTGAAATATGCTGTAAGTATCAAACATGGGCACAAGTGAATTATATATACTAGTAAAGAGCTTATATATACATGTATTACATGTTGAGTGTCCACTAGCGACTGTTGTTGTCTAACAGTTTTGTGAATAGGTGTATAAACTCCAATATGTAAATTGTACATTTTCACCTTTTCAGCACCCTTTTTCTAGAAACTGGATTTTAGTCCGTAAGTTAGTTAAGATATAACTATGGTTATACCCCCTTTACACCAAACCCGTTTTGACTACGTTTTTATAGAACAGACTCGTACTGTCCAAGAAGGGAATGGGCGTAGTGGCAACTGTTTGCGAATTTTATGAACTGGTCGGACGTATTAAAAACGAAAGGGTGCTCTCCCTGTTCTGAAATTAGTAGGGAGTACAAACGTACTAAAAACGAGATTGTCGTACTTCGAACGGAGATGCCGTACTTCGAACGGAATCATCGTACTTAGATCTTACTAAGGACGAGTGAGGACGTTGTGCAGTCGGAAAATCAATTGTAGAACGTTCGTGCACAGTTTCCACCCCGTCCATCCCGTCCACACAAAAATGTAACTCGACCACAGTACGCCCATTTCAGTTGCTATTTTATTTAATTTGTTTCAGATAAAATTAATTGTTCTTAAGAAGTTGCTACTACGTTCCTACACAGGTCTAAAAGTTCAAAATAGGTCCTCGTTGCGTTCTATTCGTTCTCACACAGTTTTTACTCCTTTGACAGTACGATATGAAGCAACGGGTATGAATAAATGCGTTTTAAAACGTTCATCATACATAGTTTAACAAGTAAAACATAAACAACTTGCAGCTGTAAACATGTTGAATGTTGGTTTTCTTCTACTTTTGGATGGTAGCCGAGCAACAAGAAAAAAGGGTTGTTTGGTTTAACACATGTTATTCATGATGAAACGATTTAGGAACACGTTATCCACCTTAGGATTTCCCCTAAAGGGGAAGACAATAACAGATACTTTTTCGGAAATTTCCTATGGCAAATCTTTATTGTCCACATTATTCCATTGAAGATTTAAACTTTTCGACATTGAAATTTAAACTAAGAACGGACAAGAACGTGCTGGATATTTGCAGAAATGGAGCCAGGACGTGATGGCGGTACAGGAACAACGTACTTAGAACGAAATGAGGACGTAGTGTAAACGAGAAGAACTGTCTTAAAGGTGCATCCATTGTGTTTCATAAAATTTTATTTGGCTTTAATACGTTCCAACACACGATATGTGATGTTTACAATACAAATAAGTTCACTTATCTTGCATATTCATCCCCAATCGCCAAACATATCATATTTACTATTTTCCAATTAAAATCGAGTAACATCATTATGCATGTGTAGAAACCGAAAGTGAACGTCCTATTTACATGCACAGTAGTTATATGACCTATTGAACATTATTAACTCAATTTTGTTATTTTGTCTGGTGTAAATAAGATTAAAAAATTACGTTTGAGTCTGTGGCGCGCGCCACACGCGGTGCATTGTCCGGTTTTCGATCAGAAATCACTACTTTTACCTTCATATCGTCAATATACTAAGTCCAGTATCATTAAAATGGTTGTTTTCGGTAACAGTTAGTACTTCTCGATAAAATAAGACCATTTACAACGTTTGTCATATTTAACCCCCGACAACACAATGGATGTACCTTTAAAACGAATTGAACGGGAGACAAACAGGTTAGAACGGTATTGTGCGTATTAAGATCGAGATATGTCTAGTTGAGAATTGATATAAACTGACTGATAACGGAATTCAACTGATTGAAAACGTTATGAATGGGCAATAGTATTCCATCTACATGTACACGTGGTACCAACTGTCAGAGGACGGGGTAAAGACTAGCTGTAAACGTACCGGGATATTATTATGGAAAGTCAGACACAAAAGTTACCCGTTTCCGTTCAAGGTCGTTTTAAAATATTTTTTTGACTGAATATAACGTAGTGAGAACTACCTTGGTGTAACTCCGGCATTAAACAGCATAGTTTTAACTTACTTAACTGTTACTAAAGAATGTATTTTCTGTTTGTATAGTGGCTAGATATTCTGTTGAATAACTCGATAACTTGTATATGCGTTTTACAGTTTATACAGTTTTTCTGGGTATTTTAGCAACTGATTTTTGGTTGTATCTCACCTTCACTCGCCCAATCGTTCCTAAAATAATTTAGAGTTAAAAGTCTAATATAAAAAGATTTAATAACATTGAGAAATCATTAGGGAATATCAATATTAATGATAACGTTAACGACACTTTTACCTTTATATCGTCAATATACTAAATTGACTATCATCAAAATGGCAATTTCCGGTAACAGTCAGTACTAATCGAAAGATTAACATCATTTAAAACACAGCAGAGAATCGGGAATTCTAGACAATAAAACTATATATAAGAATACAATAAGAATTCGTATCGCTTTCATTATATGTAGCATAACCAAGGAAGCGTTAATAATTCATCTACTTTGAAAAAGAGAATCAGTGACTCACATGTTCCAGAAACTAAGGATATCGATTGTATTCTTTGGTTTAGTATTTCCAAGCTAATATTACCGATATTAACAGAGTATATAATTAATATTTGCATTATTTAATATAACGATGAACATGACATTTATCCTGATGGTATATGAATACATGCATACGATTACCTGTCTGCTGAAACACAAGAAGACGTGAGTGAAACATTATGCTGAGAACCAATTAAAATATACCAAGATTTAACTTGTCCTCAGAGTGCGGAGGTTTCATAGGGTGAATACTGTCATAGGGTCCCGGCAAAGAGATTAACAGAGGAAAATGAAGTTAATTTTCTTGTATCTTTTAAAGATCCAGCTTGGATGTTCATCCCTTACCAAAGGGAATGAGGGAGCATTCATCACTAAAGAAGAGATCGTCTTGAGGATGCATGGTGTCATAATCAAATGTGCAGTGGGATGCACTGCGACTTCCGGTTGCATCACTGTGGGTTTTGATTCAGATGAACTCATCAACAAACTGGAAAATAAGATATTTAATGGACGCCTCATCACACAATACTTACAATTCCTTCATTCCAAGAACTTAGAACAAGCGGATATAACAGAAACATCGTCATTCCTAATGGTTGCTGCAGAGTCAGAATCAAATCAAAGGAAGAGGGAAGTGTGGAAAGGAAGTTTTACTTCAAACGTTACAGAGAAGATGGACTTATATGGGACTGATACTATACAAGGAATAGCGTATGATGGGAGTACTAAAACACTGTACTGGTCGACGCCTGTTGTGATACGAAAACAATGTGTTGGAAAGAAGGCAATCCACACATTTCTTAAAGGATCAAAACTGAAATATGTGTATATACACAGAAATAAACTCTATTACTCCTTTAGTAGGAACGGAAAGGGTTTTATAGGAAGAATCACCAAGGAAACTGGCCAGGAAAGGGAAACCTGGTATCATTATACAACTCATTCAACAATTGTTCATATGTCTTTTGCTGGTGATCTTATGTGTTGGATTTATTCAATGTTAACAGACTACGGAATTAATTGTGCTGAGCTTCCCTCAAACTACACATACATAAAGATTACCTGGGAGAAGAATAATTTTATTTATCGCCTTGCTGCCCTAAAATTTCAAAGCTACACATTAATTGTCATTAAAGATAACAACAATTTTATAACCTTAGTTGTCGAGGATGGAACTGCTGACAAGAACATTCAGTGTAAGAGTAACTTTGGTAAGAAGAATTACCGATTTAAATCATTTGTTCTTCGCAATCCTTCCCTGTATTGTTCGTATGCTGGTTCAAACAAGATTTGGACGATGGACATAAATAATAGTAATTGTAGCGCAAGTATTTGGCATCGTATTCATTTCCGTATATATCCGTTGTCTGTCTCTCCATATAATTACATTCATTTTATTACTTATTGAGACGATTGTACTTGCTATGGATAGATGATGAATGCCAAGAAGTGTACAAACAGTATTAGCCTCATACTGCCTGCTAAAATGTCGATACCTGGATCAATGTTTATGTTCAGCTGCATTCCGAAAGTTTGTTCACCTACTTGCATATCTTAATTTAAATATCATGCAATTTGTGATGTGGCATGGCGAGAGAGTGACCAGTGCTATAGTGTTGACAGTGGATATATGTGACTGCAGAGAGACATCCTGAAACTGCTTTGTTGACAACTAATTATTTTCCTTCAAAGGGATAATTTTTTCTGGAATGCGGATTCGACTGAACATTGTTTAACTCTTGAATGGGATAATATTGAAAATAAAACAATAACATGTGTTTGACTGTTACTATCAAGAATTCATTTCTATTTTGGACAACGAAGCAACAGATAAGTAAATCTCTCCATTTTTACTTTTTGATTTAGGCGTGAAAATTAAATGTGTTGAACCACAGTCTAAAATGGTACTTCACATTCAACCAGAACTTCCTCTCCCTCTGTATTCACTGTGTTGTTGTCACTGGGCAAGTCACTTCATCCACATTGTACTCGACCCAGCAAGCTTGTTGCTTCTTGGTAATAATGTAACCCCAATCAGCAGTGCTTGCACTGGATATTAGTCGTTTAAAATCATTATAATTGTATTAGCAGTAGTCAAAGTTGTATTTGTAAGATAATGAACATCAGCATGTTGAGCATTGGCAGCTGGTAATTATTGAATTATTGCAGAGAATGCTATTTCACCTGTGTTGTTCTATTTTGTGACGTGCAATTTACAGCCTTCACTCAATAAATGTAAGATCAACAGGAGTTGTGGCTGTGTGCTCTAATGCACGGATCTTTTGAAAGAAACACCTAACACACTCATTCTCAATTAAAGTGCACAATTAGTAAATAATAATGTCATCCTTATAAATCGGTTTTTTTTAATAATGAATGTACCGTTAATATGGTGCAATGTAAGATCGATGAAAAAGGAAATTGAAATCGTAGTACGAACGACAGATAAAATGTTACATTTAACTGTTGATATTTTTTAGAGAGGCCTTAGTAATCTTGGAACATGTCAAAATAGCAATGTCGCCGACAAGAACTGTCACGTTGACGTAGGAACTGAGATTGACCCATAAGTCATGGATGCGATCACACATGTCCAAATATAGAATAACCTTTACTAAGGAATTTTCAACAAGCAGAACTGTTAACACTTTTCGCAAATTTCTTAAAATACCAAATGTTTATTGTCGCTATTTTCATGTATTCTACGTTATGTATTTTAAATAAACTGGGAAATAAATGATATCTGCAGTGAACCTAAATACATCCAGTTATTCATTTGTGTTGAATATTAAAGAAAAGTAATATTAAATGCATTTTTTTTTTTTTAGAAATTAAAGAACTATCGTTAAAAGAAAAACGTATGGTTAAGCCTGGATTCTACGTTATGTGTCTCCTACAAAAATCTAAAATAGAAACTTGCTAAAAATAATAGTAACAGCTCGGTAAAGTTGTAAAGTTTCCTTGTAATCACCAGCAATTGCGCTAACACGTCCAAAAAACTTTCCGTTGCAATAAAACATCCCAATGTATTTTACGTTATGTATTCTACGTTATGGTATCATACGTTGTGCAGTGTCATGGGCGACGTCATACAATATTGACCATATGTTGTTACAAGTGATTTAATGATTTGGAACGAATTTTAGCGTGTTTTATTTTTACTCATTTTTTATTTCTGATGCTGATAGTTCAACCACTGTAATAGGGCCTAGATATACCGTCACTCCTTGAATAATCGCCCGGCGATTATTAATATGACCAAGCGATTTGACCCAGATTTGACCCAGCGATCGTTTAAGCCCTAATATAAAATAAGTCCTAATATATCTGAAAATTTTATATAATAACAAAAAACATAATTTCAGTATGTTTTAAATTATTAATATTGTTAACCAAGTGCATGTCATGAGGTTAAACTTTGCGTAAATATGCTTATGTCGGGAATTATTTTCGAAAAGGAGATAGAAATTAGGTTGTTTACATTTGCTAAAATTAACCCGGCGATTATTCAAGGCAAGCGATTATTTATTTCAAAGAGGGCGGTACCCGGCAATTATCAAGGCAGGTGATTATTCAAGGATTTACAGTATATGCAATTTTAGTAGGCCTTTTTACGCCGAAATTTCGCCTTCATTCAAATAACAAAGATTGATACAACATATAAATCTAAGTAAAATTTGTTTGGTGTTCATAGATAGTTAGTGAAAGCAATGAAGTGTGAATGTTTCCAATTTATTAAAAGCAGAATAGACTCGTACCACTTAAATTCATACGGTGACGTTATTTCCATTGACTTTTAATAGTCTCGGATAAATATTGTTCGAAGATGCGATTCTTTTTGCCCGATCCTACAAACATTTATCATATTTGTAAGGAATTTATCTTTACTAAAACCTCATGATATATATGTATGTTTGATGTTTGTTTAGGAAAGGCAGTAAGTTGTCCAACATAATATAGGCCTACATAGTTGTGAAATCATCTATGGGAAACGTTTTTATTCAATGACTATGTAAACATGTAGGTAAATCTAATGACATTAATTAAATTGTCTTCGGAAAAGTTCATTTAAATTATGTACTTCCAATCAAACTGGATAGTTTTACATTGATCCAACCAGAACTCATTTCTTGAAAATTGTTTATCCTGGACATGCGCGCAAGTCTATATGAAAATAACGTCACCGGACGAATAAACTGGCACGGCCCAGGTCTTGTATACGTTGTTCAACATATAGATATGATAAGAGCAAAACTTGTTACGCTTTCAGTAGATGAGCCAAATGGTCTAGTGGTTACTGTCAATGATTTCTATTACGTTCTTGTTCGTAGTACAGATTTGAATCCCTCGGATAAAAGTTTGTTTAAAAATGACACCAGAGGTTTCTTTGATATTCGACGTAAAAAAGGGATACATTGCATAAGATATGCAAACTTAAAACAAGATGGCAAGGAGATAACAGAAACCAAGCAGAGTTTAAGAAATTAAACCATTTAGACCAATTTAAATCAAACTGAAACATGTTTACTGTTAGATAATATATAATTATTGACGTATATGGTTCATTACCTGTGACAAATAACGTTATATATTATAACGTAAAATAGGCCTACTGAGACATATTGACATGTCATGTTTGGACAGCAATTATAGGATATCTGGTAGGAATTATTTGCACAAACTTCATAATCTTATTTAATGAATAGAGGACTTTGGGGTAACACATATAAACACTTCTAATGCAGACTTTCGATTTTTGTGAAATGCACTACATCATGCATCTCTGATAACACAAATATATCTGCGTCGTGTTTTACTTTCAGTGATTTATGTCTGGTGTCAGCTTTGTTAAGCAATTTCAGATAAGGCTCTAACGAAAATTTAATGCATGGTTCTATTTTGGGTGATTTCTCATTTCATATTTTATGTGCACTTCATATGATTATGTATCTTTTCATTAACCTTCTATCATCTCGTTACAATGCAAAAGCGGCGACAATATTTTGCTTTTGAAAACGCAAAAAACATGTATTGACTATGTTTGTTAAAATGCATTCAACATTTTACAATGACGAAAAGTTTAGTGTTTAAATGATGTTGGGTGTACCTTGAAAACATGCTGACTAAACGCACCAAAAATGTGAGAATTGTCACCCCATTCAGAAACGTTGCATGAAGTTCACAGTGGTACAATCCAACACTATATGGAAAAAGAGCTTACTAATTATTACCAACTAGAATAGTAAATTATACGTTATAAATCAAATAGTAAACAATCAAATCTAAAAAATGGTAGAGCTTTCCCAGTTTAGTTGATGAAAAATTTCAACATGTATTTTGAAAGCTAGTTCGTTTTTAAATCTGCGAAAATGTAAATATGGTTGAACCACAGTTATTTAGGTTACTAATTCAATAGTTTAATTATGTTTTGCTTTATTTTTTGTATTCAAGGGTGACAAGGAACCTTTCCCTTTTGAGTTGTGTTTCATGTCTTAACTATTTTTAGCAGTGAATATAGTTCACATTGTTTAGTTTATTCCATCTCACACGCTCTTGCTCAATCGTTTATTAAATAATTTAGACTTCAAAGCTTAACATAAATACGTTTAATTACTAGGATAAACCATTAAGGACATGAAAAAACGCCAGTAGGTATACGTGTAACCAAAACTCAGCAATGAGCTGCAAACCAGACAGGTAGAGTATGGAGTTTATTGAAACATGTTTAAATAACGACACCACTAGCTCAGCGCACATGTATTAACGATCTTCCTGTAACATACACATTCTCATACAGTGCATGTAAAGACAAAAAGGAGGCATAAATTAATATATTTGTGTTCTGAAATTGGAAATAGGGGTACATTAGCCAGGTAAGGAGGTTTCTGGGTTTCTGGTTTTCTTTAGAAAAAAATTGAGACATCAATTAGAAGTTGGTCGATATAGAAAGAATATTCGAGGAATTTGTGAGGTATACAAACTTATTTTCCTGTTAATGTAGCTGTTGAACGAAGGTATGCAAACAGAAGGTCATCAATGTTCATAGTCTGAACATTGTGCATTGCTTTGTGGTTTTTCTTCCCTCACTGCATCGATACTGAGTCGTTCTAAAAACGTGTTTGAGATAGTAAATGGATATAGGCCAAAAAATAATTTTATTTTGATATTTAATTGGTACTTTCTGTCACGGGAGTGATGATGTGGAAAACAGATTCAGAGAACTGAGGTAAAATATTCTGGGAAGGAAAACCATTTGGCAACATTTGAGACATCAATTAGAAGATATAGGCCTATTGATATAGAATGGGTATTCGGGACATTTTGGATGTCTACAAACTGATGTTACTCTTGGAGGAGCCGTTGGTTGAAAGTATGCAAAGAAAATGCCATCAAAGGTCGTAGTCTGAACATTATGTATCGTTTTCTGAATTTCCTTCCCTCACTGCATCGACGTAGAAGTCTTCTAAAATGTGTTTGAGATTCATAGAGAATATAGGTCTATAAAAATGTTATTCGGATATTTGATTGGTAGTTTCGGTCACAGGAGAGATGAAGCGAAAAACAGATTAACCCTTAACATGCGGGCGACGGAATTATCCGGGAGGCTCATAGAGAAAAATGTTAGAACCCTTGGCGAGACCCGTACGTTGGACTTAGTGCATTTACCGGGTCAGTAATAATTATATTTGCCCCCCAGGCGAAATGCGAGACGAAGTGTGTCCGTATATCGCCACATGAAAACTTGTTTACATACATCTCGCAGATAGCCACGATAACGAGTCTGTGTGAATGTCCGGTCGAAATCAAGTATCAAGTAAAATTCACACCAAATTGCGTGTGCATTGTTGACCCGTAACGCATTGATAATTAGCTTTACAAAAGGCCAATTTTGTCGGGCTTAGCCCCCGAAGCATTAATTCGCTTGAGGCTATTTTCACCCACGTGTTTGTATTGCCTCGGGTTTGCCTCGCCCGAGACTGCTATCTGCCTCGCATCTCGCGAGACGGGGGAAAAAATCGCTAACTCGCCTTACTCCCGCACTTCATATCATGTGAGCGAATAGTTTGTTTTCAAAAAAAAATACGGCAAAATAAAGGGGAAACAATGGACTACATTCCTATATAAAATTAGAAAATCTCAAAAAAATAATAAAGACACAGCAAGCGCCGTGAAAAAGGTCATGTTTACACTTCATAAATTTTGAAACAATCGGCGATTTTCACAACTTCTAAAACATTTATCACGGCTAAAATACTGAATGCATTTTCATAATTTTTATATCACAATAAACCGAAAAGAATAATCTTTTATTCTATATAAAATGCGCAGATTTATTCACAGAAATAAAGATACAATTTTACCTTTCTGAGAGGCATGTGAAACCAAACGGCACACAAACTAATCAACATATTTTCATCAGTTATGGTTCGAGGTTAGCGTTTATTTGAAAAGTCAAACAACATAACCATATTTGGGTTGACATGTGCTTATTTGTCAACTGGTTCGAGATTATGATTTCTTGGAAAAGTGCGATGAACGACCGTTTGCAATGCCGCATACATGTTGTAAGTATTGACGATTTTATAGGTGGAAATAAAGACAAACTTTACATAGCTATAGAATTATAACCAAAGGTCGCATTCTAATACTTTTTATATCATTGTGAAGCTAGACATCTTGTCTTCAATTCCGTATATAAATGGAATTGTTTTCGTTTCGTATTTATGATGTTACGAGGCCCGAATTAAAGACAATCTTTCGAAAGTAATAGAATAAAAACGAAAAAACATAGAAAATTCATTCAAAGTTTCGGGTGTGAATTAGCCATTTGTGTACGGGTGTCGCTACTTGAATTTGTATTGAACGCCCGTATATAGTCCTTATTCGCCATGTAGATGCGGTATATTTCGTAAAAACGGTACCGGAATCGCCGCCTGGAAATTCCGCCAGCAGAGCTCGTTAGTGAATAAGCTCAAACTACTGCTGCGAGTTGCGAGCCTGTAAATTCCGCCACAGGGGCTAAAAATGGTAAAATATATATACGCAACGTAAGGGTTAAGAGAACTATGATAAAATCTTCATTTAACTCAACAACGAATCATGTAAATTTTACAAATGTGCCGAGTAAAGACAAATACAGATGTAGCTAGATATCTTGTTGATGTGATATAACGTGGACTTGCCCCATGTGGCAGCATAAGGTGCATGAGTTGAAGGATATTAACATCCAGCGACATGGGTCAATAAAAGCGCCAGTAAGTAACACCAATTTATATAAGATACTATTCAATTTTAATTTATCATTACCATGGCAACTTGTTATTCAAATTAATGAGATTTAATCACATGTCCCCTTTACATGAGGTTACAGAATGATATATCACATGGACACTGTGCAACATCGTTTCTGGCTTTCTTCATGGCCAAAAATATTTAACACTGATGTCGTGTTCACTGTATTCGAATGGATAAGCTTTTGAAACAGTCGCTGCTGACAGTTGGTTCCTGACACTGAGGATGCTGTGCACATTCCGCAAGAAACTCATTCCGAAAAAAGTATAAAAGTTTCTAAAATTTCTCGAATTTCAATTGTCTTTTAAAATAGTTCCCCGTAAATCAGGTTTTAAAGATTTTGTCATTAACACTATTTCAATCATTCATTCATTCATTCATTCATTCATTCATTCATTACATCCATCAATGTTTAGGATATAAAACAACTTCGTTTATGATGAGAGATAATAAGTTTACTTTTCATAAAAAATTCAATGAAAATAGTAGAATTTTATTTGTACGACATAATTTGAACTGTTGGTTTTTTTTCAAGAATAAGCGAATGCAAATTTGAAATACCCTCGTTCCATCCATTACTGAAAACCATCTCCGCAATGACATTAAATAAGAATATTCAAATTAGTGTAATTTACCTTCGGAAAAATATATGAGAGATTTTCTCAACTATATCTTCTCAATCAATAAATCACCTCACAATGGCCAGAGTTATTTTTAATACGTTGTATAAATGGCTTGTGCAAGAGAGTAATTAACAGAATTGTGAAGATCATTTATAAATTATAAAGAAAGTTTAATCAAAATATCATGATGCCCAACACGTTGATTGCATTTTATAAAAAAATAAAAATAATTGTGAAATGGTAGTTTAAAACTTTTTTTGGAAACTATGGCTAACTATTACATGCATATCACTCTATATACGATCACATAATAACATTAGGAAAAACATATGCACAACCTATGGTTATATTCATTTTGGCAAACATCACAACAGTAAGTGCAACAGTTTTCATTGTACAGATAGGCATGTTTACACTCCATATATAGCAATTTCATCATTTTGAACTGTCTACTTCGATCTTTTAATTATCAGGTTAATGAAAGTTGTTAATAATTATTTCAAAGCATCAATAGAACCATAAAGGGTACACCAAGAATAAGTCATTCTGGACTATTCCAAATATTTTCAAAAAGTTTGCAATTCGGCCTCTAATACGTGCCTCTTGTTTACAGATACTTGTATATAAATACAATGTTTAAAACAAAACTATTCATGTCTTATAAATGAAAAGAACACTTGATAAGTCGATAAGACTATGTTATTACAATACAACTATGTGCTGCAAATAGTAGCCGGTCCTTTTTCTCGAACATTAATGTGTTGATCTTGGACTTTTTAACTTTGAGTTAGCCATGAGTTGAGGGTCGAGGTAAAGTACTTACAGGAGTGTTGAAGGTATGGACTTACAGGAGTGGTTTGTTGTGCAAAAATAAATATCATTGTCTGTCTGCTGACTCCGCTGTTCTCTTCTTGATTATAAGACTTGAACATCAAGGTGTGATCGCTCAAAACATCCCTGTGTTTACAAAACACTTCTTGTGTCTCTAATGCATGGACATAATCCCTCCTTCCCCAGAGTCATATATGGTTTTGATTATACCATTATAGTTGGGTTTATAGGAACAAATAGAGAAATATCATAAATATCATATATTGGGAATACGAATTGTACTATGTGAACCTTTTGTCGGGTTATTTATCGTTATTGTATACCAAGTTTATCACATGGCTTTATTGCACAGATTATAGTACATCTTATTCAGTGACGTACCGATTGTATTTGTAATATTTACAAAAATAATTCTTCTATTTATTATTTACATGTAGTGAGCTCGGAATCCAAATCGATTTGTCGACAACCATTACGTTTCAACTTGTAAATATCAGTATAATGGGTAACTTTTCCTTTGAAAATTACACAAATCGTACATGTATTTGCCAAATTAAATTATCCGATAATGCAATAACATTACCTTTCTTAATACATGAAATGTGCTATTGTTTTATATCGTTTTCATTTGCATCTACCAGTAAATAGTAAATAGCCATAAATATGAAATAAAAGGTTGTTTTTGGCAAGGAATTCTTTTCTATTCTTCTATTCATATACAACGCTTCACAAAGATTGTTCCGGGCGGTGATATGTTGTCACAATGTTAAATTATAAAGAACAAGTTATCTTAGATCAAACACATACGTTAATCATTTAGTTGCAATATTTATTTGATACAAAGTTGTAATATCCAAATTAATTGCATGTAATATTTTACGAAAATAAGTAAAGATTAAAGTGTGATAGCTCGTATACCAAACATGTATGGTTGAGATGATTACTATTGAAACATTCATTCAGTTAAATGTATGTTTACTCTTAGCTCTTAGTCTCTACATAAGATACATGTAACTTACACATGGCTGTCTCAGGAGGGTTGACATGCCACATAAATCGTAAGGATAAGTTGTCTCACATGTTCATCTCCATATGTAGATTTGTCTTCCGGGCATTACACTGATTACTCTAGTTTGACACGAACATAGCCTGGAGAAACGAATACGAATATGGGTTAATTGTGATGCGTGGTATGTGTTTGGCTTTAAACTCTTAAGTAAAATATTTGTTTCATAGTCTGAGTGTAAGACTACCACTATATCTACCAGTACTGCATATGTGTTATATGTCTTCTTATGCGTGATATGGTCTATAACTACACTTACGTATTAAACCTGTAATGTATTCTGTAAATTAACAACTGCAAACATGGTTTGAAAGTATCTAAGTAAGAATGCCATTTACAGCAGACAACTGGTTCCAATCAGAGATTAAAGGCAAAGCAAGCAATACCACCTGCCTCAACATCATCTATCTTTCTTTACACCACGGAAATCACAAACACGTGTGCCTGGTGCAAGGCTTTTCTCTTTGTCAAAGGGAAGTAGATGTTTAGAACATATCTGCTGTATCTCAGTGTAAAATCTGATTGTTTTTAGTACAGTTGGTACATGTTTATATCTGTATCCGGCCGTCTATGTACATGTATTGCTGTTGGTAGTGAGCTAAATCAGGAGGAATCTGTTTCAATTTGTTAAATATAGAGTGTTCGTCATATCCTGAGCTGTGATATTTACTAATATTCCTCTCTGGGTGACCTGATGCCATGAAGAAAGAAGATAACGTTTATTTAAATAATTCATTGGCTTATTTACCATATTTATTTCTATAAATCAAATGTTATTTTTATTTGTGGAAGGGAAGATATCTCTGCGTGTGACTAAACTCGTCTGACTTGTAGTCACATTTCTAGAAGATAATTCGGTTTTGAACATGCTTGTAGTAATTGTTTATTAGACGAGATAAACAGATGCAAATACAATATTTTTAAAAATACCCATGTGGGGTCTTGCCTGATAGTTAATCTTGGATCTCTACAAATTCTGTTTGAGGTGGCATTAGCTATGTTCAATAAATGTCAAGGTGTATCAGCTAATTATCCACTAATACAAGGAGTGATGGTTGTCTGGTGTCAAGTTTCAAGTATCAAGCTGGCATTTAATGTTCTGGACATTAAAGTTGAAAAGAACAGGCTGACATGTTGTTAAAACTGTTTCAACATGAACTGTATTTTGCTTGTGAAACGAAGTTGGTACATTATCGACCTCATTGTATGTGACATGTGTATATATTAGTTAGTTTAGACTAGCATTATCTTAACTGAATAATTGTCAATCAGACGACGAGAACACATGGCCTTGTGAAGTCTAAATAGCTAATGTTAAGTTCACCTTGTGTTGTGACTGTTTAGTGTACAAATGACAGTTATAGTCCTCTTCGTAACTGTACTTAAAACGTTTGTTGGTGTTTTTAAAATGATGGTGAGCGTTTGTGTTGGTCTACTCTTTGTGTGATACGATGAAGTGGTTTACAATCCACAGCCAGGCACCTGATAAACCACCCATCCCCATAATCGGGTTGTTCCAAATAACTAGAGATGTGTTATTTTCCCCTGGTGTTATTTACAATGCTAAATATACTCAAATAATATGATGTAGTGACTATATCGTTTATGGTATTAAAACTATTTTATCAACCAAGTGTATGTGAGAGGATTTTATTTCACACAAATATATAGATATATCCATCACTTGATTTCAATAATAGTTGGGCAGTACTTATCGATCGTTGTATTTACAAGGGTATATATAAATTTGTGCACGGCAAATGTAAGACGCAAGCACGCTGTGAAACTAAATTATGTTCACAGTTTCAAAGCTGTAAATACGCTTATGCACTATAAACCCCCTGCAGCATTTACGTGAAACCAGGCAAAGGAAAATATTAATACTGCTGCTATTAACATCTCCTCTGGAGAGTGTCCACACGTGTATAAACCATCTCTCTAACCAGTCCACAGACTCTCTAACTGTATGTGAACACACGATGAGTTCACCAGCAAACATCAAGCAGTGGTGAGGACGGAAGATCCCTATAGTGCACTAACCTTGCAGGCTGCAGACCTTCAGTGTTACTTCTCGTACGCAATAGTATGTGTTAAATCAGATACCATACAATAATTGATTTATGGTCTCTGGATAAAGTAGCCGTGTTATCTTTACCTGTATTATTTTTAATAATTGTTGTTGCATGGAATATAGCTATTACTTTTGTGTGTATATATACTACATCGGCCAGAACACATATTTTGTTCTTCAGAATTTGCTAAAAGCTATTTTTGGACACCTTTGTAAATATATAGATTTGTTGCAAACATCGATTTCAGTGAAATACAGATCTTACTTTTAAAAATCCCATATATCAAAGTCTATAACTATATATCTATTCTGACTACTGGTGCCAACATCACTGATAAAACTAAGTATACCTCACTATAGAATATTTAATGGCTTCTTAATTATGAGCAAGTATCGAATGAAACTATAAATCTTGAACTAATACCATTAATAAGACTGCTGGGGTATTTTGGATTGACTCGATGATAGACAAATGGGATAATATGATCCTTTACTTGCAAACTCATTAACACCTTCACAAATACATAGGTGTCCATTACATTACTTACAATATATATATATATATATATATATATATATATATATATATATACATATGTATAAATAAACAACGCTTTATCTATGATATATTTACAAATGTATATGCTTTAAATAAAATTAGTTTGATATGTACATTTGCTGTTAACAAGTATAGAGTGAATCTGTAAATCAAGAATTAACATACTAATGAATAAAACATGAATCATTGTCATTCCTTGAGGAGACCAATGATATAGATCAAGTGTGTAATGTAAGTACTAGAGTTTAAGTGATTCTTTTCTGCCACTACTTACTCAATAGTTTGAGCTTGGGATTGTCCTGAATTCACATACAATGTTTTGATGTATATCTTGAACTTCTGGTAAAAATACCCAGAGAGTATCTGGAACCTTACATTTTTTTTATTTTTTTTTATTTCCATTTTTTCGGTACATTTCCATTCACTTAAGAACAGTATTGACATAGATTACATGCGCATATAAGTACACATACATGTGTCATACAGTTGTCACATTCTGATTATTATACATGATTTTTTAAAAAGCATATGGAGAGATCTGGAACCTTACATCACTTGCTGAAAGACAAATACGATCATTTCATGTATCTCTGGAAAACACATTAACACTTTCACAGCTACACAAGTATCGATAACATTGTTCCCATTATAACGCTCTGGGAAAGGCAATACGAGTATTATGATGGCACAAAATGATAGATTACTGCATGGCCGTCTTTCTCCAAGCTTCCATGGCCATTTCCCGATCGTGTGTTGACCTTCTCGCTGGATATATGTACTACTTCAAGTAAATATGGTTCAAAATGACAAAGTAATTGTAAAGAGAAAATTACATCTTAATCAATTGTGTTTTTATAACTACATACGAAAATTATGTGAATGCGACAATCGAAGGTGGGAAAGCTTGTTATAACAAAGATTAACTGTATTGGATTTTTTTTGCACAATTTCTGAAAAATGACAACTACGTTACTTCTTCCAAAAGGAATTGTTTTATGCACTAAAGACCCGGATACAGAAGAACATGTTGCAAAAATAACCATAACCAATATAAAACTCCGTTTCCTATATAAATAGTACCTTCTCATAAAATGGTAATCCTAAATATCTATTAATTTACATCCTATTAACCATCATTTAGCCTGTATTTCTTATATACAGTTGAGTGTAGCTATATACATGTAGGGTTGGCCGGAGTTATAAACGAAACTCTTGAGATGTTATGCAGTTCAGCATGGATGACAGATAGACGAATAACATAAGATTATTCAGCACTGGAATACTCACAAGTGACATTACACTTTGCCACTCACTGGCAGTGCAAACAGAATGATGACCAAAATGTCAAGGACTACAGACATGTTTCTCTCTAAACCTACACTTGTGTGATCTGGGGTACATGTAAGTGGAGCACAGCGATGTAGTGGTTAATGTGTTAGCCTCTCACACCACAGGACCAGGTTCGAATCCCGCAGTGGAGACACCAAACATTTGCTACCTTGGTATTCATACTGTGTTGGGTCCTTGGGCAAGGCAAGTCATCTACACTCAGTCCACCTAGCTGTATTATTGGTACATGGTCACGGGAGGTATGGACCAATATGGTCGCCCAGAGCGCTTAGTATCGACTAGGGAAGTACAATTCATTAAAGGCAATGATACAAATTATGCGCTTTGAGCATGCTGTTTAGCTTGGAAATATCGCTTTACAAACCAATCTGTTATCATACTAATATAAAGTAGACACAATATGTAGGACCATATAAGTATAAGATCTAATCTGGACTATAAGTACAACAATATTTATTACAACACTGTGTTTTCAGAACATCTTTTATCTTTTACATGTTTATCATTTCAAAGTCTTCTACTGGAGAAGTTTTAATTCGTTTTCTATTTCAAGTATGCTTATAATTTTGCCTTCAATGGTTTTTCTTGTTAAAATCTCGTAATGAGTACAAGAAGTACTGTTGACTGTTCTTGGTGCAACCTCAGAAACTAACTGAACCGACCCGACACGCCATTGCTGACAGTCCAGCATCTCATCAGGTTAACGACCACCATGTCGAAACACTCTTAATGGTGATCTCATACAGTTGAAACTAACTAGTTTAAACATTTGTGGGGAAGCGTCAACCATAAAACACAATTCCTCTTACACCACAGGAAGATAAATTTGCAAATGTTTGGGAATGTTTAGGAGGTTTAAAGCTTAGGGCTCAAGCAAGGCCATGTACACATTCCATGCGTTATAGTTATGTTCTGTTCACTGTCACTAGTCTGCTTGTTGGGATTCAAGCAACTCAGCAAGTTCGACTTCGAATCGATGTCAAAACAACGTTGTTTATCAACGTTGAAATTATGACATTGAATTATGATTGTATATAAAATTTGCGGCGATGTAAGTTCAACGTTGGATATATGAACTCGTATCAACGTGAAAAGATCACATCTCAGGAAGTGATATCGTTAAAATTATGGTTTTTGTAATTCGCAAATTAGTATTGAATGTGCAAAGGTTTTTTTGTATTCATATTCAATTCATATCAAAAGATATAGAACTGTCACATATAAATCTGGTGAATCACTTAATGGGTAAAAATTTCAAAGTCAAAATGACGTCGTATTCTTCCTAACTGATTGACAGTAACTACCTTCCGGCTTTTTATTCAGACATGCCATGGCAGTGAAGGAGCACTGTTTCAGCGCAAGGTATATTTGTCAGCAGGCACTGTTCTTTTAGATGAAACATATCACGATTTCCGTTTACATTACAGGCCATGTCAGTGTTTGACGAGTAGTAAGAACCGACGTTGAAAATAAATTTATCAATAATAGATCAGTGCTTTCTACTACCCCCACAAGTCATATATCGAGCAAGTTTTGATCACTGGATAATAAAAACTTGTTGCATCCTTTCTGAACTAGCGCACCAGCGCACAGTATATAACTGTTCATATACTTTTGGCTCAGCGGGCTGTTACCCAAGCACAGAAAAGTGGAAAATACAGTAAGACTTTAAAAGCCAATGGGGGAAACTGTCGTGAGTTTTCACTTGCTAGGGACGTAAGCTATTCACATGTCTGTTAATTTAATTTACTCATTAATTCATTATAAATATTTTCGTTGTTCTAGGCATATTTTAATCATCGCTGAATTTCAAAATCATGCATGTTCATACCCTAGCTATGTTTGTTGCTTTTTTCATCATAAAATCTGTTATGATTGCCATCATATATGTATTGAACTTATTTACACTGTGGTCAGAAGAAACACATTTATCAATCGGTTTACCGTAAGTATCAATATTTATTACCCTTTAGGTAAACTTGCGGAATTTTGATTGGTTAATAGCCAACGCATACAAAACATTGAAGACGGATTTGCCTGGGTGTACCAAACTTACACCTCGTAAAGACAGATCATGTGACAATCTAACTGTGTTTTACAGATGACCTTGACATTGACCTTAGATAGAATGCGGAAGTTAAACAGTTGCTCGACTTGTAATTTCAAATCTAAAAAAAAACAACCATCAGTTTGGAGATTACAATGTATATAATATTGTTTTCGTCAATACATATTTTTTTTATAAAATCATGCGCCTACCGTTTTTTTATATAGTCTATAATAAACCTAAACTCGATTATTGTTTAGTCCCTTGGTATATGGAGGTAAATTTCATTCCGCGATTTGTTGTTTCACAGAGTGCAAACATTTTACTAATTTTTACTAATAGTGTTACCTGCAGGTGTCATATTTTCCTTTATGGGGGTACTGTTTAATGATTCTTAATTGTCACCATTTATCAAATAAAACTGATCATTCTCTGTTTTAAAAATGTTCAAAATGAAGTTTATTTTAATTTGTTGCAACCATATATAACGAGTACATGAAAGTCCGTACAATCCAGGACAATCCAGGTGTTACAATCAAAGGAAAATAGGCAATGTTACAATCCAGGTAAAGTATTTGATGTTACAGTCCACGGAAAATATCTCATGTTTAATGCAAGGCTAGTCTCTCATGTGGTTATCGTATCAAAAATACGGTTTGGATGTGGGTCAGAGCAAAATCATTGTGACTATTTAGTCCCTTTGATACCCGAATAACAGGCTAATTACAAAACAAATGTTACAAACTATATTATCCAAATGCCGACTACTAAATATAAGCTAATGAATTCAACCGGAAACAATGGCAGTCAACAACACACAATTCGAATTTTTATTATACTTTTAGATCTTTTTTTTACATGTTAAAATCATATTTTCCATGATACAAATCAGTTCAATATATCACCACGTAACTCTATTGTCTTTATGTGATGACGATAGACCGTGTTTAGAATTTAATTAAGTTAATTTTGCAATCTGTGAATGGAATTTAGTTTTGTTCCCTCCGGAGAATCTTAAAGGGAAGGTTATATCGGAATATCCGCAAATTTTGTTTTTGTTTAAGAAGAACGCTGTTGTTTTCCTATGTTTACAACGTTTCAATCATAAAATATAAACATTGAAAGAAAATATCCATAAAGTAACAACTATTTTATCAACGCTGCCTTCTTATGGCGTGGCAAAGCTTTCCTCACTCGTAACGCCGATGTATGTCTTTACTTCTCATTGATTTTCAATTTCATATGAATGAATGAGCGCTATAATTGTCAATTTGTCAAATCATCAAGTCATCAGAATGTTACCCTAAGTGATATATACTCTCCCAAAAAAGAAACGCATAGTGGATTTGTGTTTTTGATAAACTCGATTTTTGGATAAGCAATAATTTCAGAAAGTTAATTGTTGAAGATGTGATTTCTATGGTGTTTGTGTACAAGAACACCACGTCAAAACGCAACCGACAAAATTTACCTTTATTTGAGAGTAAGAAATCCAAGATAGGCATGCAATCTGAGAGAACACGTAATGCACGTGATTTGCATGTAGAGTTAAGTGATCAAGTCATGTCATTGAAGGGTATAAAAGATAGAACACTGTTCTCGGTACATTCACCAGATTTAAGAGTTTTTTGATGGATTGAAAATGCCTCGACTGACAACAGAACACCGAAACATCGCAATTGGCCTTCTTGAAGCAGGACAGTCACAGCTAACAGTTGCTCGTCGCATGAACACTCACCAAAGCACCATATCTCGTTCATGGCATAGGTATCGTCAGCAGAATTCGGTGGCAGACAGGCCTAGAAGTGGTCGACCTAGAATAACAACTGAAGCTCAGGATCGATACATCCGGGTACACCACCTACGTCATCGTACAGCTACAGCAACCCCTACAGCTAAACAAATACCCGGATTGAGAAGGATTTCTGCGCAGACCGTGAGGAATAGACTTCGAGCAGCAGGACTTAGATCAAGAAGACCCTACCCTGTGCTGCATCAACAGCATCGACGACATCGGGTCCGCTGGTGTACTAATGTTGAGGCCTGGAACTTGGCTAATAAGCGGCGTATCTGGTTCAATTATGAATCGAGATTTCTTTTGGAATGGCGCGATGGAAGGATGCGTGTATTCAGACGCCGTCATGAAAGTTTTGCCGACACCTGCGTCCCCCAGGTAGACAGATTCGGAAGGGGGAGTGTGATGATGTGGGGAGCCATCTCCTACACCGGAAGGAGTCAATTGGTGTGAATCCAAGACAATTTGACAGCACAACGCTACTGTGATGAAATTCTAAGGCCACATGTCCTTCCTATTGTCCGTCGCCAGAGGGAGTTATTCCAACAGGACAACGTCAGGCCACATACAGCTCGTTTGACCACAACTTTTCTACAGAATGAGAACATCAATGTCCTTCCATGGCCCTCCAAATCCCCAGATTTGAACCCTATAGAGCATCTCTGGGATGCCCTGGACAAGCCAGTGCGGCAACGTAACACACAGCCACATACACTTCCGCAACTTGCAAATGCACAAAGCACCGAGTGGGCTGCAATACCAAGGAACCAGATTCAGAGACTTATTCGCTCCATGCCCAGACGATCCCGTGCAGTTCTTGACACCAATGGTGGACACACGAGGTACTGACGTCAACGCCGCCAAACGCATCAGTTTGACTCACTACCTGACTTTTCCCGAAGTCACTCTATGACGTGATACTGTGACTGTCTCTATGTGATTTTTTGTTGAAATCATTTGCTTTACCACCCCTATATATTGTAATAAAATACAGAAAACATTCTATCATTAACAGGTTTGTATAACTAGAAGTGCCCCCTCGAATACACAATTCATTATATTTGATCCCATATCTGCTTT
The DNA here is from genome assembly GCA_936450465.1 of Gibbula magus. Classification (NCBI taxonomy): domain Eukaryota; kingdom Metazoa; phylum Mollusca; class Gastropoda; order Trochida; family Trochidae; genus Gibbula; species Gibbula magus. Next base: position 21,660,858 of record OW388289.1, on the reverse strand, counting down.
AAAATAGAAAATCTCATGGAGTTATCACATAACACATTTCAGTGTTTACATAACGCGTCTTTGGTATCTTATATTTTCCCACAGTTGTATTTCATCCATGCAATAATCATTCATCTTTCATGATTAATGACAAAATAAGGTTACATTATTCTTATAATAGGCCACAGCCCGTGTACATACATGTATGTTTCACGATGATAATGAGAATGAGTGATGCTAAAAGATTAAGTTAAAGTTAAAGTCTCACATTCAAATTTGAACAATTGCATTTTTTTGTTATGACTGTTTAGCTCTAGAACTAAAGAGTCATGTTTTAAAAAGAGCATTGCAAGATAACGTTGTATATTGTTGTTGATAGTGATAAATTCCAAACGGATTAAACCCATGTGTTATGAATAGGGATATCACATATCAACCTACTTACATACTTATTCACCCACATGCAGTTTTATAGTGTCATATCCAGCTCCTCTACTAAAACGCGCTTTCCCCGTGATCATTGGATAGTCAGAGGTGAATATTTTTCATAAGAACAAGGCAAATTTTAATGGTATAAATTTCATAGCTTCCACATTTTGACTCAACAGTATGGTTGATGTTGAAGGGGGGAGGAAGTACTGGTTTGTACTGTTAACATTGATTCCCTTGTCAGGTGTTCTTCAAGGTAGGTTAAGTAGACCACCAGCAAGCTATAGAACACACACCTGCCACGCAACAACTGTTTTCAGCTTACCTCATTCCAGTGTGTGATCATATTAAGTTCAAAGGTATAGTCATTGAAATATGCTGTAAGTATCAAACATGGGCACAAGTGAATTATATATACTAGTAAAGAGCTTATATATACATGTATTACATGTTGAGTGTCCACTAGCGACTGTTGTTGTCTAACAGTTTTGTGAATAGGTGTATAAACTCCAATATGTAAATTGTACATTTTCACCTATTCAGCACCCTTTTTCTAGAAACTGGATTTTAGTCCGTAAGTTAGTTAAGATATAACTATGGTTATACCCCCTTTACACCAAACCCGTTTTGACTACGTTTTTTTAGAACAGACTCGTACTGTCCAAGAAGGGAATGGGCGTAGTGGCAACTGTTTGCGAATTTTATGAACTGGCTCGGACGTATTAAAAACGAAAGGGTGCTCTCCCTGTTCTGAAATTAGTAGGGAGTACAAACGTACTAAAAACGAGATTGTCGTACTTCGAACGGAGCTGCCGTACTTCGAACGGAATTATCGTACTTAGATCTTACTAAGGACGGGTGAGGACGTTGTGCAGTCGGAAAATCAATTGTGGAACGTTCGTGCACAGTTTCCACCCCGTCCATCCCGTCCACACAAAAATGTAACTCGACCACAGTACGCCCATTTCAGTTGCTATTGTATTTAATTTGTTTCAGATAAAATTAATTGTTCTTAAGAAGTTGCTACTACGTTCCTACACAGGTCTAAAAGTTCAAAATAGGTCCTCGTTGCGTTCTATTCGTTCTCACACAGTTTTTACTCCTTTGACAGTACGATATGAAGCAACGGGTATGAATAAATGCGTTTAAAAACGTTAATCATACATAGTTTAACAAGTAAAACATAAACAACTTGCAGCTGTAAACATGTTGAATGTTGGTTTTCTTCTACTTTTGGATGGTAGCCGAGCAACAAGAAAAAAGGGTTGTTTGGTTTAACACATTTTATTCATGATGAAACGATTTAGGAACACGTTATCCACCTTAGGATTTCCCCTAAAGGGGAAGACAATAACAGATACTTTTTCGGAAATTTCCTATGGCCAATCTTTATTGTCCACATTATTCCATTGAAGATTTAAACTTTTCGACATTGAAATTTAAACTAAGAACGGACAAGAACGTGCTGGATATTTGCAGAAATGGGGCCAGGACGTGATGGCGGTACAGGAACAACGTACTTAGAACGAAATGATTACGTAGTGTAAACGAGAAGAACTGTCTTAAAACGAATTGAACGGGAGACAAACAGGTTAGAACGGTATTGTGCGTATTAAGATCGAGATATGTCTAGTTGAGAATTGATATAAACTGACTGATAACGGAATTCAACTGATTGAAAACGTTATGAATGGGCAATAGTATTCCATCTACATGTACACGTGGTACCAACTGTCAGAGGACGGGGTAAAGACTAGCTGTAAACGTACCGGGATATTATTATGGAAAGTCAGACACAAAAGTTACCCGTTTCCGTTCAAGGTCGTTTTACAATATTTTTTGGACTGAATATAACGTAGTGAGAACTACCTTGGTGTAACTCCGGCATTAAACAGCATAGTTTTAACTTACTTAACTGTTACTAAATAATGTATTTTCTGTTTGTATAGTGCCTAGATATTCTGTTGAATAACTCGATAACTTGTATATGCGTTTTACAGTTTATACAGTTTTTCTGGGTCTTTTAGCAACTGATTTTTGGTTGTATCTCACCTTCACTCGCCCAATCGTTCCTAAAATAATTTAGAGTTAAAAGTCTAATATAAAAAGATTTAATAACATTGAGAAATCATTAGGGAATGTCAATATTAATGATAACGTTAACGACACTTTTACCTTTATATCGTCAATATACTAAATTGACTATCATCAAAATGGAAATTTCCGGTAACAGTCAGTACTAATCGAAAGATTAACATCATTTAAAACACAGCAGAGAATCGGGAATTCTAGACAATAAAACTATATATAAGAATACAATAAGAATTCGTATCGCTTTCATTATATGTAGCATAACCAAGGAAGCGTTAATAATTCATCTACTTTGAAAAAGAGAATCAGTGACTCACATGTTACAGAAACTAAGGATATCGATTGTATTCTTTGGTTTAGTATTTCCAAGCTAATATTACCGATATTAACAGAGTATATAATTAATATTTGCATTATTTAATATAACGATGAACATGACATTTATCCTGATGGTATATGAATACATGCATACGATTACCTGTCTGCTGAAACACAAGAAGACGTGAGTGAAACATTATGCTGAGAACCAATTAAAATATACCAAGATTTAACTTGTCCTCAGAGTGCGGAGGTTTCATAGGGTGAATACTGTCATAGGGTCCCGGCAAAGAGATTAACAGAGGAAAATGAAGTTAATTTTCTTGTATCTTTTAAAGATCCAGCTTGGATGTTCATCCCTTACCAAAGGGAATGAGGGAGCATTCATCACTAAAGAAGAGATCGTCTTGAGGATGCATGGTGTCATAATCAAATGTGCAGTGGGATGCACTGCGACTTCCGGTTGCATCACTGTGGGTTTTGATTCAGATGAACTCATCAACAAACTGGAAAATAAGATATTTAATGGACGCCTCATCACACAATACTTACAATTCCTTCATTCCAAGAACTTAGAACAAGCGGATATAACAGAAACATCGTCATTCATAATGGTTGCTGCAGAGTCAGAATCAAATCAAAGGAAGAGGGAAGTGTGGAAAGGAAGTTTTACTTCAAACGTTACAGAGAAGATGGACTTATATGGGACTGATACTATACAAGGAATAGCGTATGATGGGAGTACTAAAACACTGTACTGGTCGACGCCTGTTGTGATACGAAAACAATGTGTTGGAAAGAAGGCAATCCACACATTTCTTAAAGGATCAAAACTGAAATATGTGTATATACACAGAAATAAACTCTATTACTCCTTTAGTAGGAACGGAAAGGGTTTTATAGGAAGAATAACAAAGGAAACTGGCCAGGAAAGGGAAACCTGGTATCACTGTACAACTCATTCAACAATTGTTCATATGTCTTTTGCTGGAGATCTTATGTGTTGGATTTATTCCATGATAACAGATTACAGAATTAATTGTGCTGAGCTTCCCTCAAACAAGACATACATAAATACTACCTGGGAAAAGAATACTTTTATTTATCGCCTTGCTGCCCTCAAATTTCAAAGCTACACATTAATTGTCGTTACAGATAACAACTATATTACAACCTTAGTTGTCGAGGATGGAAGTGCTGGCAAGAACATTCAGTGTATGACTAGCTTTGGTAAGAAGAATTACAATTTTAGATCATTTGTTCTTTGTTATTCTTCACTGTATTTTTCGTATGCTGGTTCAAACAAGATTTGGAAGATGGAGATAAATAATAGTAATTGTAGCGCAATTATTTGGCCTCGTATTCCTTTCCGTATATATCCGTTGTCTATCTCTCCATATAATTCCATTCATTTTATTACTTATTGAGACGATTGTACTTGCTATGGATAGATGGTGAATGCCAAGAAGTGTACAAACAGTATTTGCCTCATATTGCCTGCTAAAATGTCGATACCTGGATCAATGTTTATGTTCAGCTGCATTTCGAAAGTTTGTTCACCTACTTGCATATCTTTAATTTAAATATCATGTATTTTGTGATGTGGCATGGCGAGAGAGTTACCAGTGTTATAGTGTTGACAGTGGATATATGTGACTGCAGTGGGACGATACATCCTGGAACTGCTTTGTTGACAACTCATTATTTTCCTTCAAAGGGATAATTATTTCTGGAATGCGGATTCGACTGAACATTGTTTTATTCTCGTGAATGGGATAATATTGAAAATAAAACAATGACATGTGTTTGACTGTTACTATCAAGAATTATTTTCTATTTTGGAGAAGGAAGCAACATAGAAGTAAAATTCTCCATTTTTACTTTTTGATTTAGGCGAGAAAATTTAATGTGTTGAACCACAGTCTAAAATCGTGCTTCACATTCAACCAAAACTTCCTCTCCCTCTGTATTCACTGTGTTGTTGTCACCGGGCAAGTCACCTCATCCATATTGTACTCGACCCAGCCAGCTGTATGTTGCTTCTTGGTAATAATGTAACTCCAATCAGCAGTGCTGGCACTGGATATTAGTCGTTACAATGATTAGTATTGTATTGGTAGTAGTCAAAGTAGCATTTGTAAGATGATGAACATCAGCATGTTGAGCATTGGCAGCTGGTAAATATTGAATTATTGCAGAGAATGCTATTTCACCTGTGTTGTTCTATTTTGTGACGTGCAATTTTAACTCAATAAATGAAAGATCAAAAGGAATATGAGTTGTGGCTGTTTGCTCTAATGCACGGATCTTTTGAAAGAAACACCTAACTACATCATGCATCTCTGAAACCATAAATATATCTGCGTCGTGTTTTACTTTCAGTGATTTATGTCTGGTGTCAGTTTTGTTAACCAATTTCAGGTAAGGCTCTAACTAAAATTTAATTCATGGTTCTATTTTGGGCGATTTCTCATTTCATATTTTAAATGCACTTCATATGAATAAATTATGTATCTTTTCATTAACCTTCTATCATCTCGTTACAATGCAAAAGCGGCGACAATATTTTGCTTTTGAAAACGCAAAAAACATGTATTGACTATGTTTGTTAAAATGCATTCAACATTTTACAATGACGAAAAGTTTAGTGTTTAAATGATGTTGTGTGTACTTTGAAAACATGCTGACCAAACGCACCAAAAATGTGAGAATTGTCACCCCATTCAGAAACGTTGCATGAAGTTCACAGTGGTACAATCCAACACTATATGGAAAAAGAGCTTACTTATTATTACCAACTAGAATAGCACATGTTTAGTTTATTCCATCTCACACGCTCTTGCTCAATCGTTTATTAAATAATTTAGACTTCAAAGCTTAACATAAATACGTTTAATTACTAGGATAAACCATTAAGGACATGAAAAAACGCCAGTAGGTATACGTGTAATCACAACTCAGCAATGAGCTGCAAACCAGACAGGTAGAGTATGGAGTTTATTGAAACATGTTTAAATAACGACACCACTAGCTCCGCGCACATGTATTAACGATCTTCCTGTAACATACACATTCTCATAAAGTGCATGTAAAGACAAAAAGGAGGCATAAATTAATATATTTGTGTTTTGAAATTGGAAATAGGGGTACATTAGCCAGGTTAGCAGGTTTCTGGGAAGGGAAACCTTTGGAAAACATTTGAGACATCAATTAGAAGTTGGTTTATATAGAATGAATATTCGAGGAATTTGGGAGGTATACAAACTTATGTTCCTATAAATGTAGCTGTTGAACGAAGGTATGCAAACAGAAGGTCATCAATGTTCATAGTCTGAACATTGTGCATTACTTTGTGGTTTTTCTTCCCTCACTGCATCGATACAGAATCTTTCTAAAACGTGTTTGAGATAGTTAATGGATGTAGGCCAAAAAATAAATTTATTTTGATATTTAATTGGTACTTTCTGTCACGGGAGTGATGATGTGGAAAACAGATTCAGAGAACTGAGGTAAAATATTCTGGGAAGGAAAACCTTTTGACAACATTTGAGACATCAATTAGAATATATATTGGTATAGAATGGGTATTCGGGACATTTGGGATGTCTACAAATTGATGTTACTGTTAAAGGAGCCGTTGGTTTAAGGTATGCAAAGAAAATGCCATGAAAGGTCGTAGTCTGAACATTATGTATCGTTTTCTGATTTTCCTTCCCTCACTGCATCGACGTAGAAGCTAGTCTTGTGTTTGAGATTCATATAGAATATAGGTTTATAAATAATTTTATTCGGATATTTGATTGATAGTTTCGGTCACAGGAGAGATGAAATGAAAAACAGATTTAGAGAACTGTGATAAAATCTTCATTTAAGGATGTTCGCTCCTAAAATCTATAGAATTAAACTTTTTTTCTAACTTATATTTTTTAAAAGATCAAAGTTTATGATTGAAAAATCAGCATTAAAAATTAGGGGGTAGTGTGTTTTTTTCGAGATATGTCGCCTGAAAGATAGTGGGGTGAAGTACAATTTTAAAATGGGAGTCTATGGGAAAATGAGAAAAAAACTGCTAAAAACTTTAAAATACTACATTTCTAATATTAAACTTTTTTTTCCTTTTTTGATATGTTACAAAGTTTAATTTACCCTACCGAAATCAATGAAAAAATATATATGGTAGTGTGGGTTTTTTAAGGTTTGACACAAAATGTACCTGAAAATCCCCCTTTTTAGTCAAATTTAGGCCAGTTATGCTGTTTAAGCACTTTTTAGAGGTTCTAAAGTCACATTTTCTTTATTCCATATGTTTTTTAAAAGTATGCAGATGATGTAGAATATCATGAAGTAAATAAAGATGAGAAAAAATCTTTACTTAATCATATTTCATTTTTGAAGTTCAACCGGAAGGAGCGGATATCCTTAACTCAACAACGAATCATGTAAATTTTACAAATGAGCCGAATAAGGACAAATACAGATGTAGCTAGATAACTTGTTGACGTGATATAACGTGGACTTGCCTCATATGGCAGCATATAAGATGTGTGTGTGGAAGGATATTAACATCCAACGACAGGGGTAAAAAAAAGCGCCAGTAAGTAACACCAATTTATATAAGATACTATTCAATTTTAATTTATCATTACCATGGCAACATGTCATTCGAATTTACGAAATTTAATCACATGTCCCCTTTACATGAGGTTACAGAATGATACATCACATGGGCACTGTGCAACATCGGTCCTGGCAACAAATATTTAACACTGATGTCGCGTTCACTGTATTCGAATTGATAAGCTTTTGAAACAGTCGGTGCTGACAGTTGGTTCCTGACACTGAGGATGCTCTTCAAATTCCGCAAGAAACTCATCCCGAAATTTCTCGAATTTTAATTGTCTGTTAAAATAGTTCCCCTTAAATCAGGTTTTAAAGATTTTGTCATTAACACTATTTCATTCATTCATTCATTCATTCATTCATTACATTTATCAATGTTTAGTATATAAAACAACTTCGTTTATGATGAGAGATAATAAGTTTACTTTTCATAAAGAATTCAATGAAAATACTATAATTTTATTTGTACGACATAATTTGAACTGTTGTTTTCTTCAAAAATAAGCGAATGCAAATTGGAAATACCCTCGTTCCATCCATTACTGAAAACCATCACCGCAATGACATTAAATAAGAATATTCAAATTAGTGTAATATACCATCTGAAAAATGTATGAGAGTTTTTCTCAGCTATATCTTCTCATTCAATAAATCACCTCACAATGGCCAGAGTTATTTTTAATACGTTGTATAAATGGCTTGTGCAAGAGAGTAATTAACAGAATTGTGAAGATCATTATTAAATTATAAAGAAAGTTTAATCAAAATATCATGATGCCCAACGCGTTGATTGCATTTTTTAAAAAAAAACACCAAGTATTGTGAAATCATGAATGCAAGAACGTTTATTGAAACTATGGCTAACTATTACATGGATATTACTCTATATACGATCACATAATAACATTCGGAAAGGTATATGCACAACCTATGGTTATATTCATTTTGGCAAACATCACAACAGTAAGTGCAACAGTTTTCATTGTACAGATAGGCATGTTTACACTCCATATATAGCAATTTCATCATTTTGAACTGTCTACTTCGATCTTTTAATTATCGATTACAGGTTAATGAAAGTTGTTTATAATTATTTCATAGCATCAATAGAACCATAAGGGGTACACCAAGAATAAGTAATTCTGGACTGTTCCAAATATTTTCAAAAAAATGCAATTCGGCCTTTAATACTTGCCTCTTGTTTACAGATACTTGTAAAAAAAATACAATGTTTAAAACAAAACCATTCATATCATGCATATGTCTTATAAATGAGAAGAACACTTGATAAAAAAAAAAAGCCGATACGACTATGTTAGTACACTACAACTATGTGCTGCAAATAGTAGCCGGTCCTTTTTCTCGATCATTTATGTGTTGATCTTGGACTTTTTAACTTTGAGTTAGCCATGAGTTGAGGGTCGAGGTAAAGTACTTACAGGAGTGGTTTGATGTGCAAAAATAAATATCATTGTCTGCTGACTCAGCTGTTCTCTTCTTGATTTTAAGACTTGAACACCAAGGAGTGATCGCTCAAAACATCCCTGTGTTTACATAACACTTCTTGTGTCTCTAATGCATGGATATAATCCCTCCTTCCCAGAGTCATATATGGTTTGGATTATATCATTATAGTTGGGTTTATAGGAACAAATAGAGAAATATCATAAATATCATATATTGGGAATACAAATTGTGCTATGTGAGCCTTTTGTCGGGTTATTTATCGTTATTGTATAGCAAGTTTATCACATGGCTTTATTGCACCGATTATAGCTTCCGTTACATGAGAAAGCGAGGTCAATTATGTGAATATGCTTTATTTTAGCTTTGAACACTCTTAATCATTACATGAAAATGAAAGGTGATCATTGATCGTGTGACCTCCAAAGCCAAAGGTCAAGGTTACGAGATATGGTCAAGGTCACCGGTTCTGAAATCATTTAATAACTTTTTTCCAAGAAGCTTTTAAGACCTTATATACATATCTTTTTTTCTTTTTTTCTTTTGACATGGTCTTGGTCAAGGTCAAAGGTCAAGGTCATGAGTAATGAAATCACTAAAACTAAAAAGATTTGAAAATGTTTTCAGTAAAATCCATCAACGGTCAAGGTCACAATTTAAGCATGCTATTGTGAATATGCCTTATGATATTAATCATGAATCATACAATGTGATCATTGATTGTGTGACCTTGAAGGTCAAAGATCAAGGTCACGAGATATGGGTTAAGACCATGTTAAACCTTTGATCAACTTTTAAAATCAGAAATAGGTTTTACGAAAATATTTGTGTAAAGTGACCCCACTGATTATTCAACTGATTAGTAATAACTTCAGCCCATTTTATTGTGGCGGTAGAGAAGGCGGAACAGGGAAGAGCAAGACCCTCAGTTTCTTGGCTGCTCTGATTTTGCGGAGTCCCGCAAACGTTAATCTATAGCTAGTTTGAGAAAAGATGATATGTGTTATATTGAAATTGCTCAAAACCTTACCGGAGGTTTGTTTATCAATTATGAATATTGAACATTTCCTGTCAAATGTCATGTACATCTTATTCCGTGACGTACAGATTGTATTTGTAATATTTACCAACATATTTCTCCTATTTATTATTTACAAGTAGGGAGGTCGGAATCCAAATCGATTTCAAATTGTAAATATCAGTATTGGGTAACTTTGCCTTTGAAATTAACACAAATCATATTTGCCCAATTAAAGTATCCGATAATGCAATAACATTACCTTTCTTAATACATGGAATGTGCTATTGTTTTATATCGTCTTCATTTGCATCTAACATTAGCGAAGTAAATAGCCATAAATATAAAATAAAAGGTTGTTTTTGGCAAGGAATTCTTTTCTATTCTTCTATTCATATTCAACGCTTCACAAAGATTGTTCAGGGCGGTGATATGTTATCACAATGTTAATTTATAAAGAACAAGTTCTCTTAAATCAATCACATGTATATAGCCACACTACGCTAAAACAGGTATAACATTTGTTAATGGACGTGGTGGATATTGACATAAACCTATAAGTAAATTCATGAGAAACATAAACTCTATTCTGGAACAAGCCTTCTTTGTTTTACTTGCTTCTCTTACAAACTGGAAGCCTGGATTTTCCTCCCGTTTACATCGTCGATTCAGTAGATTATTAAAATGACATTCACAATGACAAACATTAGCGCATTTTCCAATGATTTGCATACATTAAAAATCAGGTTGACAACATATTTGTGCTATGTAAATTATAAAATATTGATAATGCAATTCCTCACAATTGATAATGATTGTGATGCATATTACGTTATCCTTAGTCAAATTTTAGATCATGCTATATTTACCTGTAAACTTAAATGGGAAACTGACATTGAAACATATATAGAGAGAATAAATTGCAAGAATAAATATAACATTTAATTTGATTTTAAAAAAGTCATATTTTGATTTTCCCAAAACAAGGAACGATGTCCTCAATCTTCAAATGACAGTTGCCAATTTATGGGCGGGGAACTAAGAATAGCATTGACATTGGTGGTGAAAGGCATTACACAATTTCCAAGTCTATCAATCTAAAGTTGCACCATTCTCGTCGAAATCAGATCGTACATAACACTGAATTCTACAAAATTATGCCAATGACATTACAGCTCAAATAATGTTTCATGCCTTATTATAACCCTTTGACAAATGAATCAACCAATTGTGCATAGTTTACTTACAGTGAAATGAAAATCATATGCAACACCTACCTGGAAAATGAATTGTTAACACTACAGTAACAATTTGTTCTTTAAATACTCAAAATTAGTTATTGAACACAGTTAATGATATTAAAAATTGACACACCAGCCTTCCCGGTTATTATTACAGCTGAACCGTTTTCATTTAACGCAACAACAATTTCTCGACAGTTAATTTCATACAACGTATTATTATATATAATGAAACCGTTTTGCGTTTGAGTAAAGGGCTCCGTTCCATAACAGCGAGCGCTTATAATTGCTCATTGATCGCTCAATGTAGCGCTCAATTAGCGTTCATTCTCTCCTGAACGACACGGTGCAATTCCTCGATGTTTGCTCGCCTTGCTACGTAGCGCTACATTGAGCAATCGCGTTCAAGAGAGATTTAAAAGTAATCGCTAATTGAGCGATTACTTTGAAACCTCTCTTGAACATGGCCAAGGTCTGCCTTGTCAAACACGTTGAGGAACGTTGCATGACAATCATGCGTTATACAATCCACCAGTTAAAAGCAAAAGAAAGCTTTCCCGTAAAACAAACTAGAAGAGTAAATGATAAATAAATAATTGATCCCATAATAAAGGATAAATTCTAAGAAACTGTAAACGTTCATATGTTTAATTGATAAAGCGTTAACGTTATACTTTTAGGTCACTTGTTATGAAAAAATGTTTTATATTTGTTTTACTAACTGAATGTCAATCATGCATTGGGGATAAATGGATAATAGAGTGCATTCAATATCATTTAAGTAGTTTCTGTTTGTATAATGCTTAGATGTTCTGTTGCACAACACGATATTTCTTTATTTGTATACAAGGATATCTTGGAAACTTTCCCTGTTTAATAGGTCATATAACTAACTGTGCATGTAGATGGGATGTGCAGTTTCGGTTTCTGCACATGCATAATTATGTTACTCGATTTTAATTAAAAACTAATAGTTATGATATATTTGGCAATTGGGGATGCATATGCAGGCTGAGTGAACGTGTCTGTATTGTAAACAGCACATATGGTGAGTTGGAACGTATTAAAAGCCAAATAAAAGTTTATGAAACACAATTGATGCACCTAACAGATATCAGCATGTTTATGGCCAATTGTTTTTAATGAAATCACATTAACCGGGGAAAACATTAAACGAGAAAACGTGTTTCGTATGTATATGTTTCCGAAAGTAGCAATTTGATGTGTCATTGACACAGTTCACCTTTACAACCTTTACAACCGCGCCGCTGATTCACAACCAACTTACAATGCAGCCAATCAGGACTCTCCATTTCTAGCCGAGAAAGTCGCCATGGTAGACAGTTAGGATCGAAGATGTGAAAGGAGTAAACTATGTAGGAATGCATGAATATATGTTTAAAACTTTGTTTTATTTATTTTTATTATCTCACATGCATTTGCTCAATCTTTTCTAAACTGATAATTATGACTCAAAAGTCAAACGTAAATAAGTTTAATTACCTAATACCGTTTAGAACATGAAAACGCCTAGTAAGCATGCATGTAATCACAACTCGCAGCAGCAACGAATGCAAACCAGGCAAACAAAATATGGACTTTATTGAAACATGGATGAATTACGACACCTCTCACTCTGTACACATGTATTAACGATCTTCCTGTAACAAACACATTCTCATAAAGTGCATGTAAACATATAAAGGAGTCGTAAATATATATATTTGTGCGTTGAAATTGGAAATAGGGGTACATTACCAAGGTAAGGAGGTTCCTAAGCAAAGAAACCAATTGGGACACATTTTAGACATCAATAAGAAGATACATAGAATACTAAACGACGTCCCGTTTGATAACATGTTTATGAAACGAGTGGATGGTTTGGTATTTTAACTCGCTTTCGCTCGTTAAATACCAATGCCATTCACGAGCTTCATAAACATGTTATCAAACGGTACCGAGTTTAGTATTTTATTTATTACTCAATGATGTAAATAGCACTGAATTGCAAGAAAATCGTTTTTAGTGACGCTTACTTGCAAATGGGTCACCCGCTATTGCAGTAGCGCGGCTTACATTGTGACGTCAACCGAAAACGACTATGACTTCACGCGCTGATTATGACGTTACGGCAGCACGCGGTGGTATCACACATGAGCGTAACCAACTCATTGTTATCTAATGAGTGATCTCACCACGGTTGAGTAATAAATGTTGGTACAGAATGAATATTCGAAGAATTCGGGAGGTCTACAAACTGGTGTTCATGTTAATGTAGCTGTTGAAGGAAGGTATGGAGAGTGAAGGTCACCAAAGGTCATAGTCTGAACAAAGTGTATTGCTTTCGTTCACTGCGTCGAGGTAGCAGTCTTCTGTATAACGTTGTTTTGCCCTTTGACCTAGAAGCAGTACATTGAACTTGATCTTGGCGCTTGAAGATACTATACATATACTATTGATTGCTCAGTGATAGGCCTTTGATACTTGATATGCGCATCCTTTGTAATGATACCATTTACATTGGGTATTAGTACTAAATGATATTCTAATTCCAAACAATGCTTATCCAGTGTATAAACAACACATCTTGTTACAATAGAAAGTGTACATTGTGTAATTTAAATGATATTGGTGACGAATTCCATTATTTATTTATATGCCCCAAGTTAACATTAGAAAGAGAAAAATATATTCATAAATCTTATTATATTAAACCAAATATCTACAAAATGAATTCCCTTTTTAACACTTCTAAGCTTGGTACTTTAAGAAAACTGTCAATGTTCTGTACAATTATAATGTCGTTATTCAAAACATATTGTCTATAACCTCACAACGTCTCTATTTATAATTTAATTGCTGTGACCTTATATTCTGTGTTGTGTTATATATATGTAAATATGTATGTACCTCTTATGCTGCAGTTTGCAGCCTGAGTGAAATAAAGTTCAGTTCAGTTCAGTTAAGAATGTTAAAAGATGTAGATCTATAAAATACATTCTTAGGGATATTTGATTGATAGTTTCCGTCATTGGGTGCTGTAATTTGGAAAACAGATCCAGAGAACTGTAATAAAGTTTGTTGGAGCTAGACGCAGAATCACGTCAATTTTACATCTGTAACTGGATACCTCTTGTTGATGATCAAACAACTTGGTCTTACGCCATGTGGCATCATTAGGTGTACGAGGGAAAGCGAAATTGTCATCCAATGACATTGGACTATCAAAGCATCAGTAAGCAGTGTTTCTGGTTTATATTAAGGTGCTAATCTATCTTTACTGTGACAACAATGACGTCGATGTCACTGTGGTCGAATGGAGCTGTTGGTACAGTCAGTGCTGGCGGTTGGTGTTTGACTCTAAGGCATCCCGCAAGCGAATCGTTCGGAATAAATACTAAAATGTGTACTATTGCAGATACCATGATCTTAAATATAATAATGCTACATTTGTTCACTATCTGAATGGCAGATATGACAGGTAAATATACATATGCATAACAGACAAATATACATATGCATAACAGAAGTTATGACAGGGGCATTTTTCGAAAAGAGACATCTACAGGGTCTACTCTGTTTTATGTTCGTTCAGGGTTTTTCATATGAATTGTGTATTGGTGACTACGGTTTGTCTCTCAAAGTTTCTTGAATTTGAACTGCCTATTAAAACATTCACAGTTTAATCAGTTTATATTTCTATTCTAATAATAATTCTATAATTGACAACATCGTGAGGTGTTCCTGAACCCCCACATCAGGGAGACTCGTTGTCGTCACGCCATAGCTCTGACCCCAGATCTGCATCGCTTCCTAGCTTGGTGGTGGGTGGACGAGAGTGGTTTCTCTGGGGTTCCACTTCTGCCTCGTCCCCCCTCAGCTCACCTGTTCGTAGACGCTTCCACTCAGTGG
This sequence comes from Gibbula magus, assembly GCA_936450465.1. Taxonomy (NCBI): domain Eukaryota; kingdom Metazoa; phylum Mollusca; class Gastropoda; order Trochida; family Trochidae; genus Gibbula; species Gibbula magus. The sequence goes on along the minus strand of OW388289.1, from coordinate 21,645,786 downwards.
TGGGGGGCGCATCTGGGTCACGAGCAGGTGGCGGGAGTCTGGTCTCAGTCTGGTCGCCCCCTGGTGGCCAGCCCGACCGTGGTTCGTTCCTCTCCAGCGGCTCTGTCATCAGGAACCTGTTCCATTTTAGCCACGGAGAGATCTGCTCCTCAGCAGGCCAAGCGGAAGGTTACACTAGAACCCTCAGCTGTTCTGCCTTCACGCTTGGCTTGTATTAAAAGAGGGTTAAGGAGCAGTGGTTACTCAAGGTGCTTCGCCAATGCCATAGCTACCTCTCTTAGGAAGACCACTAGGAAACTCTATGATTTTCAGTGGCAGGTTTAGATGAGTCGGTCCTCAAGGGCCTCATTCAGACCTTCCGTTCGGCGGATGGCAGGACTAAGCTTCGTCCACCTGAGTGGGACTTAGCCATTGTGCTCAACCATCTTCGCTCCGATAGGTATGAACCGCTCTCCGACGTTCCCCTCCTCCCTCTCACCATCAAGGTCTTTTTTTCTGGTGGCCATGGCCTTTGCAGCTCTGATTTCTGAAATCCATGCGTTGCAGGCGGACCTTCTACGTTTTGGGGTCAGGGAGGGGGTCAGCCTTACTTGGTTTAGCTCCCGACTTTGTCTGCAAAACCCGTCAGCTGATGAGTCTGGCAATACCATCTCTATTCCGGCTCTGGGCTCTGACTCGGGAGAGATGGATCTCTCTCTGTGTCCGGTTAGAGCGTTGAGGATGTACGTGCAGCGTACCCGCAGGCTAAGAGATGGCAGGCGTCGTCCGTTCTTGCCTAACTCGCCGAGGAGCACCAAAGAGCTAGACAAGCGAGCGTTGGGTGTATACCTGAGGTCGGCAGTCATTGAGGCGTACAAGGCCGCTGACCTGCCTCCTCCATCGTGTTCCAACCAGCATGAGATCCGAGCAGTCTCAGCCACGATGGCTTACCACTGTAACATTGCGGTCTCAGACGTCATGGCAGGGTGGTTTTTTTTGTGGCGTTCTTCAGAGGTTTTCGCCAATCATTACTTACGAGATGTCTCCATAGCAGATCTCGAAGCATCTCTAGGCTGGGTCCACAGGTGTTCGCTCAGGCGAAGCTGGTCCCCCCGACCAGACCGAGAAGGGGACAGTCCTCTTAGGAGGTTATTCCCTGGTGGCTTACTATGCTCCTTGAAATAAATTCGGTTCGCATCGTTTGCTCCTTGTCTGTTGTTTTGTTTCTTTAAAGATCCACAAACCCCGACCATGTCACTTTTCGGTTTTTATTCAAGCATATTCCAAGATGACGAGGATTTCACTTGATATTTGTCAATTCAACCAATAAACACCTTTTATAACGCCTTTTTAGAACGCCGCTCAATTACGCCTCATAAAACTTTAGCCGAGAGCGAATTTCGCTTGCTTGGCCTTGTGACGTAATACACAGGAGTCGTTTGGCGTCTAATGACAGAATCCACTAGATTTAGCCTTACATAACTGCCTAAATAACATATTTACCTTTGTCCTTATACAACAAAATTACATATATACACGCCCCGTAAAACGTACTACAAATCGCAGCAGATGTCAACACTGTTTAGTACTGGATGTGACCATTGCGGGACCCGTAATTCTGCAATGTGTTTTGGAACAATTCTTATCGTTGCCCAATATGGCGGCGGCCCGCATGTCAGATGATGAAGATGTTCAAACGTCACAGAGATCTATTACACATTTCATACGGTTTATAAAGGTGTTAACAAGCCTCATTCATGTTGAATAAAAAAAGTTCACATTCGTCCTTATGCAAAATAACAAAATATATTTCAGTATTTTTGTTTATCAATGTAGCGATATGTAACAAGCGATGTAGTTGCGTTATTGACACTCTAACTAAGATAAATATTAAATAAGAGGGGAAATCTACACGACTGAACAATAGCCGGGGTAATATTTATTTTAAATAGAGAACCAAACAACACATGTACACACGGTCATGGTAGGTTGATCAAAGTTCTAAGTTCCAATACTTTCATTTGAAATTGGGAAATCCATATTTTTATCCGAAGTGATTTAAACATTATTTTATTTCCACAAACATATGAATTGACCATCAAAAACTACATGTAATATAAAATGCAAGGCCTTTTATATAACATGCTAGGAAATGGTAGTGGTATGACACTGAATCTAAGTAATTGTAAATGTACACGACCATGTGACCAGTGACCATGAGAAATATTGACGCAGTAGATTTCAAGCTATAGACACTCTTCAAACACAAAATCAAGCACATCCAAAAAATTAACTTAAATGGCGTTTATGATATTAAAAAAATTGCATGATCTTTTTTATTTTTGAATTGTCAGTTATTCATTTCAAAACATATTGTAGCTTATAAGATAACATAACACTCCACTCGATTGGGAAAAGAACAAATCTAAAATCAGCGGTTGAATATCGAAAAATGCTCTTAAAACTCCGAAATAACTCCCTACGGACGCACAAATACCCATTCTATCGGAAACTTGTAATGTCAAAACGTTCTTATTATGTTTTAAACGAATTATCAACGAAAATCGACAAATCGCCTAAGGATTTCATTATGCAACTCCTGTGTATGACGTCACATCGCTAACGAAGGTTATGCTACACTGAGGGGCCGCGGAAAACTGTTTCAAGAATGAGATAATGAGGAGGCAAAATTTACTCACTTTGAAGGGCTATATCTTGATAAGTATGTGACGCTTCGAAATAATCGTTTGTGTTTTGCTTACTTGAAAGTATTGTCTATATGAACAAACGAATTAACATCGAAAAAACAAAGAGATGACATTATCTTTAACTTCACTTTTAACCCCCTCCCCGTTGGGGTCAGGGGCAGTGTGTTAATCAGAAGTTGAGTGGCTGTACTTTGTCCTCACCACAGTGTGGAGGACTCGTAGGTTAGCTTACACTCAGGGCTTGTTGCTGGTCTCGTCTCTACCACATAGCTACTGACCCGCCTCCATGCAGTGGGATACTAGGCATATTAAGTCTAGCCAACAGATAGGTATTTAAATAATAGTACGTTTTTGATTAAACGTAATTATTTATACTTACCTGTTGACTAGACCTACGCGCTAGGCCCGCCCATCCTCTCTGCTTGGTCTGTCTTGCCTTTTGTTGGGCCTGTTCGGAGAGTGGAGACTTCCTGTGATGACGTCACGAGACCATGCAGACTTACCGCCCTTTGGAGAGGGATTTTACGCATCCCCTACTCCACTGTTTTAAGTTTCGTCTGTGTTAAGGTTGAAATAGCATACCTAGAGAGGAGGTAGGCATAGTAGGTCTAGTAATCAGGTAAGTATAAATAATTACGTTTAATCAAAAACGTACTAATTTACCTTCTTAATGAAATGTATAAGAGTGTTTCTCAGCTATATCTTCTCAATCAATAAATCAACTCACCTTATTTCAATACGTTGTACAAATGGCTTGTAGAAGATGATAAATAGAATTGAGAAGATCAGTATTAAATAATTAAGAATGTTTAATGAAAATATCAACACGGTGTTTGCATTTTATGAAAATAATAATTATGAAATCCTTAATGGTAGTTTTGACCAACCTTTTTTAACTATGACTAAATATTGCATACATATCATTCTACTTACAATACATAATAACATGCGAAAAATCAATAGCGCAACTTTTGGTTATATTCAGCTTGGCAAACATCATAGCAGTAAGTGCAACAGTTTTCATTGTAGAGATAGGCATGTTTACACTCCATATATAGCAATTTCATCATTTTAAAATGTCCACTTTGATGTTTTAATCATCGATTTCAGGTTAACGAAAGTGATTTATAATTATTTTTATAGCATCAATATAACCATAAGGGGTTCACCAGGAATAATAAGTTCTGGACTACTGGATCTACTGGATTACTAAATGGTATTCATGAGTATATTGTTTACTGTGTTATAAGTGAAATCATTATACTTGCATTTATGAAACTAAGCAAATTTTGAAGAAAGTAAATAGTTTTAAATGTACTTCAGACCAGACAGCTATCTAAATGTGATACCACTGGGTTTCATAATTTTATTTTACTTTAACATTTTTGCTGATTGTATATTTAGAAAAATTATATGGAAATGCTATGTTCTCACACCCGCTCAAATTTTCCCACCAACTCCATGCAACCTTTCATGGAAGTCAGAAATGTACAAGTGTGCAAAAAATGTTCTTTTCTTTTCTTTTGTTTTTGTTGTGCAGAAACAAACATTAATACCAATGCCCAAAATATTGCAAGTAGCTTACATGTATGTAAATACTCCTTACAATTTTTCTAATGGATGAACAAAAAGAGAAATTAAAGATAATCTCTTTAAATTGTAGAGGACTTAATAGTTGTACTAAGAGAAAACAGGTCCTCAGATTCCTAAGACAAAAAAGGCTAATATATACTGTCTTCAAGATGTCCATTTTACATCTGATCAAGAACAATTTATTAAACAACAATGGGGGTATAGAGAATGTTATTTTAGTCACTTCAAAAGCAATGCGAGAGGAACCGCTATTCTTTTTAATAATAACTTTGAATTCAAAATATTACATGAACAAACTGATAACGAAAATGGACTGCCCAGACTTATATCAATAAAGGACATGTTAGAAACACTAGAAAGCGATAGATATATTATGTGTGGAGATTGGAATATAATACTTGACAGTAACCTAGACACCTATAATTATAAGCATATCAATAACCCCAAAGCTAGACAAGAATTACTTGATACCATTGACTTGTTGGATTTAAAAGACCCATGGAGGGAATCAAACCAATTCGAAAAACGTTTTACTTGGAGACAACCAAATCCTCTCAAACAATCCAGACTTGACTACTTTCTTGTCTCACATAATCTTATGCAATCTGTGACTCATACAGATATATCTCCAAGTATTAACTCTGATCATTCAATGATCTCGCTAAGTATATCTTTAGGAGATACTGCCAGAGGAAAAGGCTTCTGGAAGTTCAATAACTCACTATTATCTGATGCAAATTATGTGGAGAAAGTAAAATTAAAAATAAAAGATACTTTACAGCAGTATGAGGTTAAAAACAAATTTGAAAACGAAGAAATATCATATACAATTAATGACCAATTACTGTGGGAGATTTTACTATTAGAAATCAGAGGATTCACTATTTACTACTCTTCAACAAAAAAAAGATAACAGCAAATAAAGAACAAGAACTTGAAAATAGACTAAAAGAGTTAGAAATTGAACTTGATGCAGACTTAGAGAACAAGGCGGATATACTTGAACAGGTTAATAAAGTAAGACATGAATTGAAAGAGATAAATAAAAAAAAGACAAAAGGACTTTACATAAGATCAAAAGCAAAGTGGATTGAACAAGGAGAAAAACAAACTAAATACTTTCTACAACTAGAAAGTAGAAACTTTCTAAATAAATCTATAAGAGAATTAGAAAAGAATGATGGCTCCACAATAAGAATTCAATCTGAAATATTAGAAGAAACCAAAATATTTTACAAAAAACTATACTCAAGGGAAAACTGTACAGAAACTAAATTAGAAGAATTATTCATGGAAGGAGAGGTACCAAAATTATCAGATGCCGATGCCCAATCCTTTGAGGGTAAAATAACTTACGAAGAAACCCTTGTAGCTCTTAAAAATATGAAAAATGACAAGAGCCCTGGCCCAGATGGTTTTACTAGTGAATTCATAAAATTCTTTTGGAGTGATTTAAATAAATACCTGATTAATTCATTAAATTATGGTTACGAAAATGGATTTATGTCTATTTCACAGAAACAAGACCTAATAACCCTTTTACCAAAAGGTAATTAAAGCAAAAAATTCTTTAAAAATTGGAGACCAATAACATTACTTAATACTTCCTATAAATTAGCTTCAGCAGTAATAGCCAATAGAATTAAACCCTTGCTACCAAATGTTATACATGAAGATCAAAAAGGGTTTGTCCCAGGAAGGTATATTGGGGAAGTTACAAGACAAATATATGATATAATAGAACATACAGAAGCCCATCAAACCCCTTGTCTACTTTTGCTTATAGATTTCGAAAAAGCTTTTGATTCAGTTGACAGAAATTTATTGAAAATGTAGTAAAAATTTTCTACTCTGGGCCAAGCATACAAAAATGGATTTATGTGCTATCCAATGATATTGAATCTAGTGTACCTGTAAATGGTTTTGGAAGTAGTTTCTTTAAGGTAACAAGGGGCTGTCGTCAAGGTGACCCAATATCTCCATATACTTTTATCCTATGTGCTGAAATTCTAGCCCTTATGCTAAGAAAAAATAAAAAAATAAAGGGAATAAAGATAGGAAATATTGTAAGCCTCTTAGCTCAATTTGCTGATGATACAACTGTAACGCTAGATGGCTCAGAATTAAGCCTCTATGCTGCTTTAAATACACTAGCTTTTTTTGCGAGATTTTCGGGTTTGAAGATTAATGCAGACAAAACCAGATTGAAATGGATAGGCTCAAAAAAGAGAACCAGATACACGATGTGCAAAGAGTGGAATTTAGATTGGACACAGTCTAATTTCAAACTACTTGGTATAGATTTTGATGTTGAGCTTAGCAATATGGTAGATCTAAACTATAAAAAAAAATTGAACATATATCAAAAGAAATGAATCTTTGGTCCCTAAGATACCTAACACCTATGGGGAGGAACGTGATTTTAAAATCACTACTTCTACCAAAACTTAACCACTTGTTTTCATCCATTCCAAGCCCACCAGATGAAATACTAGAGAATTTCCAAAAAAAGTGTTTAACTTTGTATGGAAAGGCAAAAGGGATAAAATTAGAAGAGAAATTATTCAACTCAAACCCAAAGATGGAGGTATTAGTGTACCTATTATTAAAAATATTATACATGCTCAAAAAGTGATGTGGAATTAAACGACTACTTACAGAAAACTATAAATGTATTTTCATAATAAATGAAAATTTGACTGATGTAAAGAAGATTTTTTTAGCAGATACGGAATACATATATGATAATGTTATTCCAAAAGTTACAAACCACTTCTGGAGAGATATGTTGTTGGCATGGAATCAATATTTAAAGAGATGTTATTGCAATATAAACACAAAATCTGATATCCTTTGTCAATCAATATGGTTCAACAATAATGTTCAGATTGATGGATAGTGTATTTATAATAACAACATGGCAAAAGGAGGAGTGAACTTCATTTGCGATATCGTAGACACAAACGAAAATTTTATGCAAAAATCTGACATAGAAGAAATATATGGAATTCCAAAATAAATTTCCTTCATTTTGAAGGCATAAAGAGATCAATTACAGTTTATTGTAGATCAAAAATATTTCTTTGATAGACAAGGCCGTTGAGATCCAGCGTCTATACTTTCCTTTTAACGTCAGTTGCATTTCTGAACATAACATAAATAGCAAGTATGTTTACAATACACTATTGCCATGTTGCAAAAATAAACCAAATGGACAAACAAAATGGGAAAACACTGACAAAGAGTTTTGTTCAAATGTTTATTTGATGGCAAATAGATGCACTGAAAGTAAACAATTAAGATGGTCTCATTACAAAGTTGTACATAATATTCTGGCAACTAAACACAAATTGTACCAAATGAAAATAAAGGAGTCTCCACTGTGTGCTTTATGTAATTCAGCTGCTGAAACAACAATGCATCTGTTATGTGAATGTCCATATAAAACAAATATATGGAGGGAATTATCAGAATGGTTAAATGAATTATCAGAAGGAAATATTAGCTTCACCCATGAGAATATAATATTTGGCTTTCAAGGCAAAAACAATAATCCACTAAATGTGGTATGTCTCTTAATAAAATACACCTTATATTAAATAAGCCTTAAAGATACTAAGCCAAAATTCGATTTTTACCAAAGAGAAATAATTCAATATTACAATGTAACAAAATATATAGCATTCTCAAATGCTGTGCCAGACCGCTTCTACACATTCTGGTCCTCCCTCCATACCTTATTTAAAAAAGTATAGCTTTATTTGTGTCTACCTATAGCTCTTATTTACTCTAGTATTTTATGCTATTCATTGCGAATATATTGCATATGCATATCATATGTGATACTTTTTGAAAAATGTATTATGTCTCTTCAATAGAGTTTTTTGACATTGTGTACTGCATTATGTATTATTATTATTCAAAATGTTCAATAACATGTATACTTCATAATGTATGTATGACATGATTCAAGGAATAAAAACATTTAAAAAAAAAAAAAAAAGTTCTGGACTGTTCCAAATATTTTTTTAAAATATGCAACAGTGCCTTTATACATGCCCCTTGATTACAAATACTTATATAAACTGTAAATAAATACAGGGTTTAAAACGCAATCCTTCATCTCATATCATATCATCAATGAAGGGAACATCTGCTAGATTGTATGTACATCAGTTGGTAAGCCGATACGACTATGTTATCACAATGCAACTCATGCTGCAAATCGTAGTCAGGCCCTTTTTCTCGAACATATTGATATTGATATTGGACTTCGTAACTTTGAGTTAGCCATGAGTATAACTATGAATGAAGTTCGTAATGTTACGAATTCTTCAGGAAATGCTAGCCTGGTGACAATGAAAGGCCAATTCCATTCTGATTACTGTCATTGATAAGAGTGTTGAAGTTATGGACTGACAGGAGTGGTTTGATGTGCAAACATAAATATCATTGTCTGCTGACTCAGCTGTTCTCTTCTTGATTATAAGACTTCAAGGTGTGATCACTCAAAACATCCCTATGTTTACATAACAATTTGTGTGCCTCTATTGCCTGTATATGTAGTCCCTTTCCTCCCTCAGAGTCATAGTTCATCCGTGATATATCATTATGCTTCATGGCTCGGATCGCATGATTGTATATAGTTGGGTCTTTATGAACAAATAGAGAGAATGTACTAATTTCTTTCCGTACCATATATTGAACATGCTCAGCAACATTAGCAAACTTGTAAACCTTGTTAACACGAAGGCTATCAATTATGAATACTAGACATTTCAATCAAATGGCATGTATATTTATTTAGTGACGTACAGGACGTGTAGTTAAGATTGTTTTGGTTATATTTTCAAATATGACAAAATATTTCTATCTATTATGTATATTTTGTGAATTAGGAATCCAAATCGATTTCCCAAAATGTTTCAAATGATACTGACATGAATGTCCACAATGAAACTTTCCGATAATGCAATAACATTACATTTCTTAATACGTGGGATGTGCTATTGTTTTATATAATCTGACATTTGCTAAGTAAAGCAAGTAAGTAAGGAGAAATAAATATTAAAAAAATTTTAAATGTTGTTATTTTTTATGTTTTTTGGGGGGAATTGGTCTCATATACAACGCTTGAAAATATAAAAGGTTATTCATGGCGGTGTTAATTTTTAAGGACCAACTTCTCTTAGATTAAAATCCATTTGTATACCCACACTTTATGTACGCAGGTATAACCTTTGTTGATGACTTGGTAAATACTGATGGCACAACATATACATATCAGAAATTTCATGACAAACATGAACGCCATCCTGGAAATCATGCTACTTTGTTTCATCCGCTTATCTTACAAACTGTACCCCTTGGATTTCTTGCCGTTGACATCGTCGATTCAGTTGATTTTTTAAACAAACATTAGTGCAGTTTTCAATAATTTGCATACATTAAATATACATCACCAAAAATAAGTTCAACAGTAACATGTAGAAAGTAAACCATGTACGTATTGTATCAGATTGCCAACATACCCAAAATACCAGAAATAAAAAAGCAAATGGAATAAATATTCACTGGAATAAAAGCAAGAACAGATATCACATTTAATTTGATAAGAAAAAAGTCTTATTTGGATTTTCAAAAAAGGGGCGATGTTATCAAACTGCTAATAACAGTTTTCACGTTTGTAAGTTGGGGACTCATAATACAATTTACAATTTATAGTAGAAGGCATTACAACATAATTATCATAGTCTTATTATTTCCATGTGTATCAATCTAAATTATCTGAAATTACATTTTCACATAGAATGTATGTTCCTGAGTTACACCAATCTCGTCGAAATGAGATCGTACATATCACTGAATTCTACACAACCATGTCAGTGACAATATATCTCAAAATGCGATAGGAAAATTGATTGATGGTTAAGAGTACAATACTAATTTGTTCTTACACAAAATATAAGTTATTGAGGCATTTGAGGAGGAACCTTTCCTTTTGAGTTTTGTTTCCTGTAGTTTTTCTGGGTATTTTTGAGCAACTGATGTTTGTGTATCTCACGTGCACTTGCCTAATCGTTCCTAAATATAATTAAGACTTCAAAGTCTAACGTAAATAATTATAATAATATTGAGAAACCATTACGGACATGTTAACGTGCAGTAGGCATGTGTGTAATCTAAACTGAACAAAATACATGCAAAATAGAGAGACACAGAGCGGGAAATCGGGAATCCAGATAACAAAAAGGAAGCGTTAATACTTCATCAGAGAATCAATTACTCACCTGCTCATTTATCATTTCTTAATTACCAAGCTAACAAGCTTAGAACATTTATCAGATTAATAAATAAAATGTGCGGAACAAGGAACATGGCATTTATCCTGATAGTATATCCTGATAATACGAAATCAATTTACCTGTCTGTTGAAACACAAGAAGATATGAGTGTCTTTGACATTATACTGAGAACCATTGGGAACATGCCAAGATTTGACTTGTTCTCGGAGTGCGGAGATTTCATAGAGTAAATACTGCCATAGGGTTCCGGCATAGAGATTAACAGAGGAAAATGAAGTTAATTTTATTGTGTCTTTTAAAGATCCAGCTTGGATGTTCATCTCTTACGAAAGGGAATGAGGGAGCATTGAACACTAAAGAAGAGATCGTCTTGAGGATGCATGGTGTCATACTCAAATGTGCAGTGGGATGCACTGCAACTTCCGGTTGCATGACGGTGGGTTTTGATTCAGATGAACTCATCAACAAACTGGAAAATAAGATTTTTAATGGACGGCTCATCACACAATACTTACAATTCCTTCATTCCAAGAACTTAGAACAAGTCGATGTAACAGAAACATCGTCATTCATAATGGTTGCTATTGAGCCAGAACCAAATGAAAGGGAGAGGGAAGTGTGGAAGGGAAGTTTTACTTCGAACGTTATCGAGAAGTTGGAACTGGATGAGTCTGAAATTATACAGGGAATTGTGTATGACGGGGATGCCAACACATTATTCTGGTCGACTCGTATGTTTGTAAGAAAACAATGTTTTGAAAGTAAGGGAATCCAGACACTTTTTAAAGGATCCTTTATTAAACATGTGTATGTATACAAAGATAAACTTTATTACTCATCCCGTGCCCATGGAAAAGGTTTTATTGGAAGAATCGACAAGGACACTGGTCAGGACAGCCAGGGATGGTATCGTACTCCTACAACAATTGCTCTCATGACTCTCGCTGGTGACCTAATGTGTTGGATTAATTCAGGCCCATATCATAAACTGAACTGTGCTGAACTCCCCTCAAACATTATACGTTTTACTTTGGAAGTGACTAATTCTATTTACCATCTTGCTGCCTTCAAATGTCCAAGCTATACTTTATTTGTCAGTGCCAGCCATCAGTTCATACATTTAGTAGTCCAGGATAGCAGAAATGGCAAGAGGATGTGTAAGCGTAGGTTTAATGAGAAGAATAATCAATTATCGTCATTTGTTCTTCGTCACTCTGCCTTGTATGTTTCGTATGTTAATTCAAAGAAGATTTGGAAGCTGGAGATAAATGATATTAATTGTTGTATTGGGAATCGTAGTCTTTTCCGTACATTTCCGTCGTCTCTCTCGTGGTATAATTCCATTTATTTTATTACTGATTGAGACCTTTGCACTGGGTATTTATAGATATTGAATGCCAATTAGTAAACACACATTAATTCCCTCACGTGGCCTGTCAATTAGAAGATAAACATGAGGGCGACTAAATGTTAAATTGACACCAAATCAAATCCTGTAACTGCTTTGTTGACAACTCATTATTTTCCTTCAAAGGGATAATTATTTCTGGAATGCGGATTCGACTAAACATTGTTTTATTCTGAACTCTTGAATGGGATAATATTGAAAATAAAACAATGACATGTGTTTGACTGTTACTATCAAGAACTCTTTTCTATTTTGGACAACGAAGCAAAATATAAGTAAATCTCTCCATTTTTACTTTTTGATTTAGGCGAGAGAATTTGGGGGGACATTGCCATGTTAGTGGCAAACACTTGTTACTTTTTTATTTAGGCGTGAAAATTAAATGTGTTGAACCACAGTCTAAAATGGTACTTCACATTCAACCAGAACTTCCTCTCCCTCTGTATTCACTGTGTTGTTGTCACTGGGCAAGTCACTTCATCCACATTGTACTCGACCCAGCCAGCTGTATGTTGCTTCTTGGTAATAATGTAACTCCAATGAGCAGTGTTTGAACTGGATAGTAGTCGTTACAATGATTATTATTGTATTGGTAGTAGTCAAAGTAGCATTTGTAAGATGATGAACATCAGCATGTTGAGCATTGGCAGCTGGTAATTATTGAATTATTGCAGAGAATGCTATTTCACCTGTGTTGTTCTATTTTGTGACGTGCAATTTTCACTCAATAAATGAAAGATCAAACGGAATATGAGTTGCGGCTGTTTGCTCTAGTGCACGGATCTTTTGAAAGAAACACCTAACTACATCATGCATCTCTGAAACCATAAATATATCTGCGTCGTGTTTTACTTTCAGTGATTTATGTCTGGTGTCAGTTTTTGTATCCAATTTCAGGTAAGGCTCTAACGAAAATTTAATTCATGGTTCTATTTTGGGTGATTTCTCATTTCATATTTTTGATGCACTTCTTATGATTATGTATCTTTTCATTAACCTTCTATCACCTTGTTACAATGCAAAAGCGGCGACAATATTTTGCTTTTGAAAACGCAAAATACATGTATTGACTATGTTAAAATGCATTCAACATTTTACAATGACGAAAAGTTTAGTGTTTAAATGATGTCGTGTGTATCTTGAAAACATGCTGACCAAACGCACCGAAAAATGTGAGAATTGTCACCCCATTCAGAAACGGTTCACAGTGGTACAATCCAACACTATATGGAAAAAGAGCAACTAGAAAAGTACATGATATATTATAAATCAAATAGTAAACAATCAAACCTAAGAAATGGTAGAACTTTCCCAGTTTGGTTGATGAAACATTTCAACAACATTTATTTTTGAAAGCTAGTTCGTTTTTAAATTGGCGAAAATGTAAGTATGGTTGAACCGCAGTAATTTAGATTACTAATTCAATAGTTTAATTATGTTTTGTTTTAGTTTTTGTATTCAAGGGTGACAAGGAAGCTTTCCCTTTTGAGTTGTGTTTCATGTCTTAACTATTTTTAGCAGTGGATATAGTTCGCATTGTTTAGTTTATTCCATCTCACACGCTCTTGCTCAATCGTTTATTAAATAATTTAGACTTCAAAGCTTAACATAAATACGTTTAATTACTAGGATAAACCATTAAGGACATGAAAAAACGCCAGTAGGTATACGTGTAATCACAACTCAGCAATGAGCTGCAAACCAGACAGGTAGAGTATGGAGTTTATTGAAACATGTTTAAATAACGACACCACTAGCTCCGCGCACATGTATTAACGATCTTCCTGTAACATACACATTCTCATAAAGTGCATGTAAAGACATAAAGGAGGCATAAATTAATATATTTGTGTTTTGAAATTGGAAATAGGGGTACATTAGCCAGGTTAGCAGGTTTCTGGGAAGGGAAACCTTTGGAAAACATTTGAGACATCAATTAGAAGTTTGTCGATATAGAATGAATATTCGAGGAATTTGGGAGGTATACAAACTTATGTTCCTGTTAATGTAGCTGTTGAACGAAGGTATGTAAACAGAAGGTCATCAATGTTCATAGTCTGAACATTGTGCATTACTTTGTGTTTTTTCTTCCCTCACTGCATCGATACAGAATCGTTCTAAAACGTGTTTGAGATAGTTAATGGATGTAGGCCAAAAATATTTTTATTTTGATATTTAATTGGTACTTTCTGTCACGGGAGTGATGATGTGGAAAACAGATTCAGAGAACTGAGGTAAAATATCTGGGAAGGAAAACCTTTTGGCAACATTTGAGACATCAATTAGAAGATATATTGGTATAGAATGGGTATTCGGGACATTTGGGATGTCAACAAAATGATGTTACTGTTGAAGGAGCCGTTGGTTGAAGGTATGCAAAGAAAATGCCATCAAAGGTCGTAGTCTGAACATTATGTATCGTTTTCTGATTTTCCTTCCCTCACTGCATCGACGTAGAAGTCTTGTGTTTGAGATTCATATAGAATATATGTTTATAAATAATTTTATTCAGATATTTGATTGTTAGTTTCGGTCACAGGAGAGATGAAATGGAAAACAGATTAAGAGAACTGTGATAAAATCTTCATTTACCTCAACAACGAATCATGTAAATTTTACAAATGAGCCGAATAAAGACAAATACAGATAGAGCTAGATATCTTGTTGACGTGTTATAACGTGAACTTGCCCCATATGGCAGCATAAGATGTGTGTGTGGAAGGATATTAACATCCAACGACACGGGTCAATACAAGCGCCAGTAAGTAACACCAATTTATATAAGATACTATTCAATTTTGATTTATCATTACCATGGCAACATGTCATTCGAATTTATGAAATTTAATCACATGTCCCCTTTACATGAGGTAACAAAATGATACATCACATGGGCACTGTGCAACATCGGTCCTGGCTTTCTTCATGGCAACAAATATTTAACACTGGTGTCGCGTTCACTGTATTCGAATTGATAAGCTTTTGAAACAGTCGGTGCTGACAGTTGGTTCCTCTCAAATTCCGCAATAAACTCATCCCGAAATTTCTCGAATTTGAATTGTCTGTTAAAATAGTTCCCCGTAAATCAGGTTTTAAAGATTTTGTCATTAACACTATTTCCTTCATTCATTCATTCATTACATTCATCAATGTTTAAGATATAAAACAACTTCGTTTATGATGAGAGATAATAAGTTTACTTTTCATAAAGAATTCAATGAAAATACTATAATTTTATTTGTACGACATAATTTGAACTGTTGTTTTTTTTCAAAAATAAGCGAATGCAAATTGGAAATACCCTCTTTCCATCCATTACTGAAAACCATCACCACAATGACATTAAATAAGAATATTCAAAGTGGTGTAATTTACCTTCTGAAAAATGTATGAGAGTTTTTCTCAGCTATATCTTCTCAATCAATAAATCACCTCACAATGGCCAGAGTTATTTTTAATATGTTGTATAAATGGCTTATGCAAGAGAGTAATTAGCAGACTTGTGAAGATCATTATTAAATTATAAAGAAAGTTTAATCAAAATATCATGATGTCCAACGCGTTGATTGCATTTTATAAAAAAAACAATAACTGTGAAATGGTAGTTTAAAACGTTTTTTTGAAACTATGGCTAACTATTTCATGCATATCACTCTACATACGATCACATAATAACATTAGGAAAAGTATATGCACAACCTATGGTAATGTTCATTTTGGCAAACATAACAACAGTAAGTGCAACAGTTTTCATTGTACAGATAGGCATGTTTACACTCCATATATAGCAATTTCATCATTTTAAACTGTGTACTTCGATCTTTTAATTATAGATTACAGGTTAATGAAAGTTGTTTATAATTATTTCATAGCATCAATAGAACCATAAAGGGTACACCAAGAATAAGTCATTCTGGACTATTCCAAATATTTTCAAAAAGTTTGCAATTCGGCCTTAATACTTGCCTCTTGTTTACAGATACTAGTAAAAAAATTCAATGTTTAAAACAAAACTATTCATATCATGCATATGTCTTATAAATGAGAAGAACACTTGATAAAAAAAAGCCGATACGACTATGTTAGTACAATACAACTATGTGCTGCAAATAGTAGCCGGTCCTTTTTCTCGAAAATTAATGTGTTGATCTTGGACTTTTAAACTTTGAGTTAGCCATGAGTTGAGGGTCGAGGTAAAGTACTTACAGGAGTGTTGAAGGTATGGACTTACAGGAGTGGTTTGATGTGCAAAAATAAATAGCATTGTCTGCTGACTCAGCTGTTCTCTTCTTGATTATAAGACTTGAACACCAAGGAGTGATCGCTCAAAACATCCCTGTGTTTACATAACACTTCTTGTGTCTCTAATGCATGGATATAATCCCTCCTTCCCAAGAGTCATATATGGTTTGGATTATATCATTATAGTAGGGTTTATAGGAACAAATAGAGAAATATCATAAATATCATATATTGGGAACACAAATTGTGCTATCGTTATTGTATACCAAGTTTATCACGTGGCTTTATTGCACCGATTATAGCTTTCGTTACATGAGAAAGCGAGGTCAATTATGCGAATATGCTTTATTTTAGCTTTGAACACTCTTAATCATTACATGTAAATGAAAGGTGATCATTGATCGTGTGACCTCCAAAGCCAAAGGTCAAGGTCACGGGATATGGTCAAGGTCATCGGTTCTGAAATCATTTAATAACTTTTTTCCAAGAAGCTTTTAAGACCTTATTTACATATCTTTTTTCTTTTTTTCTTTTGACATGTTCTTGGTCAAGGTCAAAGGTCAAGGTCATGAGTAATGAAATAACTAAAACTAAAAAGATTTGAAAATGTTTTCAGTAAAATCCATCAAAGGTCAAGGTCACAATTTAAGCATGCTTTTGTGAATATGCCTTATAATATTAATCATGAATCATACAATGTGATCATTGATTGTGTGACCTTGAAGGTCAAAGATCAAGGTCACGAGATATGAGTTAAGACCATGTCAACTTTTAAAATCAGAAATAGGTTTTACGAAAATATTTGTGTAAAGTGACCCCAGTGATTATTCAACTGATTAGTAATAACTTCAGCCCATTTTATTGTGGCGGTAGAGAAGGCGGAACAGGGAAAAGCAAGACCCTCAGTTTCTGGGCTGCTCTGATTTTGCGGTGTCCCGCAAACGCTAATCTATAGCTAGTTTGAGAAAAGATGATATGTGTTATATTGAAATTGCTCAACACCTTACCGGAGGTTTGTTTATCAATTATGAATATTGAACATTTCCTGTCAAATGTCATGTACATCTTATTCCGTGACGTACATATTGTATTTGAAATATTTACCAAAATATTTCTCCTATTTATTATTTACAAGTAGGGAGTTCGAAATCCAAATCGATTTGTCGACAACGATTACGTTTCAAATTGTAAATATCAGTATTGGGTAACTTTGCCTTTGAAAATAACACAAATCATATTTGCCCAATTAAATTATCCGATAATGCAATAACATTACCTTTCTTAATACATGGAATGTGCTATTGTTTTATATCGTCTTCATTTGCATCTACCATTAGCGAAGTAAATAGCCATACATATAAAATAAAAGGTTGTTTTTGACAAGGAATTCTTTTCTATTCTTCTATTCATATTCAACGTTTCACAAAGATTGTTCAGGGCGGTGATATGTTATCACAATGTTAATTTATAAAGAACAAGTTCTCTTAGATCAATCACATGTATACACTACGCTAAAACAGGTATAACATTTGTTAATGACGTCGACGTGGTGGATATTGACATAAACCTATATGTAAATTCATGAGAAACATAAACTCCATTCTGGAACAAGCCTTCTTTGTTTTACTTGCTTCTCTTACAAACTGGAAGCCTGGATTTTCCTCCCGTTTACATCGTCGATTCAGTAGATTATTAAAATGACATTCACAATGACAAACATTGGCGCATTTTTCAATGATTTGCATACATTAAAAATCAGGTTGACAACATATTTGTGCTATGTAAATTATATAATATTGATAATGCAATTCCTCACAATTGATAATGATTGTGATGCATATTACGTTAGCCTTAGTCCAATTTTAGATCATGCTATATTTACCTGTAAACTTAAATGGGAAACTGACCTTGAAACATATATAGAGAGAATAAATTGCAAGTATTATAAAATTTAATTTGATTAAAAAAAGTCGTATTTTGATTTTCCCAAAACAAGGAACGATGTCCTCAATCTTCAAATGACAGTTGCCAATGTATGGGCGGGGGACTAAGAATAGCATTGACATTGGTGGTGAAAGGCATTACACAATTTCCAAGTCTATCAATCTAAAGTTGCACTATTCTCGTCGACATCAGATCGTACATAACACTGAATTCTACAAAATTATGCCAGTGACATTATAGCTCAAAATAATGTTTCATGCCTTATTATAACCCTTTGCCAAATGAATCAACCAATTGTGCATAGTTTACTTACAGTGAAATGAAAATCATATGCAACACCTACCTGGAAAATGAATTGTTAACACTACAGTAACAATTTGTTCTTTAAATACTCAAAATTAGTTATTGAACGCAGTTAATGATATTAAAAATTTATACACCAGCCTTCCCGGTTATTATTACAGCTGAACCGTTTTCATCTAACGCAACAAGAATTTCCCGACAGTTAATTTCGTACAACGTATTATTATATATAATTAAACCGTTTTGCGTTTGAGTAAAGGGCTCCGTTCCATAACAGCGAGCGCTTATAATTGCTCATTGATCGCTCAATGTAGCGCTCAAGTAGCGTTCATTCTCTCCTGAACGACACGGTGCAATTCCTCGATGTTTGCTCGCCTTGCTACGTAGCGCTACATGGAGCAATCGCGTTCAAGAGAGATTTAAAAGTAATCGCTAATTGAGCGACTACTTTGAAACCTCTCTTGAACATGGCCAAGGTCTGCCTTGTCAAACACGTTGAGGAACGTTGCATGACAATCATGCGTTATACAATCCACCAGTTAAAAGCAAAAGAAAGCTTTCCCGTAAAACAAACTAGAAGAGTAAATGATAAATAAATAATTGATCCCATACTAAACGATAAATTCTAAGAAACTGTACACGTTCATATGTTTAATTGATAAAGCGTTAACGTTATACTTTAAGGTCACTTGTTATGAAAAACTGTTTTATATTTGTTTTACTAACTGAATGTCAAGCATGCATTAGGGAAAGATGGATAATAGAGTGCATTCAATATCATTTAAGTAGTTTCTGTTTGTATAATGCTTAGATGTTCTGTTGCACAACACGATACTTCTTTATTTGTATGCAAGGATATCTAGGAAACTTTCCCTGTTGAATAGTGTTTCTTGTCTGAACTTTTCTGGGTTTTCTCATTCTCTTCCCGCAGAGTTTACTTCCTTCAGATTTTCGATTCCAACCGTGATTCTACTCAGACCAATTTTTCGATTCTAAAACAAATCCCCATACGCTGAAATGATACTACGTATAACACCCGGCTTTTTACCCAATGAAATCACACGTTACATCGACTACATCGTTTTTATCGACCGAGGTATTGCAAAGAGTCTTTAGCCGTTGAGTGTAAAGGATCGTGCTGACGTCTATTTTTTTTAAACTATTATCTGATATCTTTATATCTGATTTTGTCCTCTTAAAGGTACATCCATTGTGTTGTTGGGGGTAAGATATTCCAAACGTTATAAATGGTGTTACTTTATCGAGAAGTACCGACTGTTACAGAAAACTACCATATTGATGATAGGCATCTTAGTATATTGACGATATGAAGGTAAAAGTAGTGATTTCTGATCGAAAATCGGACAATACAGCGCGATTGACGCGCGCCAATGAGTCAACGTAATTTTGTAACCTTATTTAAAGGAGACAAAATAAAAAAAAATTGATCGATAATGTTTAATAGGTCATATAACTACTGTGCATGTTGATGGGATGTGCAGTTTCGGTTTCTGCACATGCATAATTATGTTACTCGATTTTAATAAAAAAAAACTAATAATTATGATATATTTGGCAATTGGGGATGCATTTGCAGGCTGAGTGAACGTGTATGTTTTGTAAACAGTACATATGGTGAGTTGGAACGTATTAAAAGCCAAATAAAAGTTTATGAAACACAATTGATGCACCTTGCACATATCAGCATGTTTATGGCCAATTGTTTTTAATGAAATCGCATTAACCGAGGAAAACATTAAACGAGAAAACGTGTATCGTATGTATACACGTATGTTTCCAAAAGTAGCAACTTGACGTGTCATTGACACGTTTCACCTTTACAACCGACTTACAATGCAACCAATCAGGACTCTCCATTTCTAGCCGAGAAAATCGCCATGGTAGACAGTTACGATCGAAAATGTGAAAGGAGTAAACTATGTAGGAAAGCATGAATATATGTTTTAAACTTTGTTTTAGTTTTTTTTATTATCTCACATGCATTTGCTCAATCTTTTCTAAACTGATAATTATGACTCCAAAGTCAAACGTAAATAAGTTTAATTACCTAATACCGTTTAGAACATGAAAACGCCTAGTAAGCATGCGTGTAATCACAACTCGAAGCAGCAAGGAATGCAAACCAGGCAAACAAAATATGGAATTTATTGAAACATGGATGAATAACGACACCTCTCACTCTGTACACATGTATTAACGATCTTCCTGTAACATACACATTCTCATTAAGTGCATGTAAACATATAAAGGAGTCGTAAATGAATATATTTGTGCGCTGAAATTGGAAATAGAGTTACATTACCAAGGTAAGGAGGTTCCTAAGCAAAGAAACCAATTGGGACATATTTTAGACATCAATTAGAAGATATATTGGTACAGAATGAATATTCGAAGAATTCGGGAGCTATACAAACTGGTGTTCATGTTAATGTAGCTGTTGAAGGAAGGTGTGCAAAGTGAAGGTCACCAAAGGTCATAGTCTGAACAAAGTGTATTGCTTTGTTGTTTTCGTTCACTGCGTCGTGGTAGAAGTCTTCTGTATAACGTTGTCATGCCCTTTGACCTAGAAGCAGTACATTGAACTTGATCTTGGCGCTTGAAGATACAATACATATACTATCTGAATATTTGAAACAGCATCAGGGGTAAAGCAAGGTTGCATGCTAAGTCCAGCCCTGTTCATATTTTTTTTATAAATGAGCTTGTTGATGAAATGCATAATTGTGGTTTTAGAGGAATATTTGTCAAAGATGGTTTGAATGAAATTTTATTACTGCTTTTTGCAGACGATGTTACCTTGCTTGATGACACTGTAATTGGCTTGCAAAGAAAACTTGATACATTGTATCGGTTCTGTTCGAAATGGTGTTTCCAAGGCAATCTAGACAAATCATGTATAGTTGTATTTAGAAACGGTGGGTATCTAAAGAAATCTGAAAAATGGTTTTATAATGGAAACCAAATGGAAGTGGTATCACACTATAAATATCTCGGTGTTGTCTTTTCCACTAAATTGATATGGTCCAAGGCATGTGAAACGCTAAGTCTTCAAGCCAAGAAAGCCTCGTTTCCTATTTTCAAAATGTTTATTGATTTTCCAAATATGTCTTTGAAAGTCGCCTCAGCGATATTTGACAGAAAAATCGCTCCGATATTATTATACGGTAGTGAAATTTGGGGCCATTCTTATCGTGCCCACATTGAGAAAATACAATGCATCTTTTTTAAACGTTATCTATGTGTAAATAAAAATATTTCCTCCAAAGCAGTCCTAAGTGAAATTGGAAGAACAGAATTGTGTGTTAACTATTACAGCAGATATATAAAATATGGGTGCAGATTATTACATATGGGCGATCATCGTCACCCCAAATCATATTATGATATGTTAAAGTTACAAGATGATAATGGAAGCTGCAGCTGGGTCACGCACGTACGTCTACTTTTATTCCGTACAGGATTGACATATGTTTGGATTGTTCAAGAATGTGGGAGTATTGATATGTTTGTGAGAGAATTTAGACAAAGATGCCAAGATATTGAAATTCAAAATTGGCATTCCAGAATCACAACATCATCTTTTCTAAAAGATTATGGAGCAATCAAGTCTGCCCTTGAACCAGAAAAATACATCTTGAGACTTAATAACAATAAAGATCTTATACGCATTTTATGTAAATTTCGCTGTTTAAGCCACAAGTTGAACATTCAACAACAACGATATAATATTGATATACCTAGAAATGTACTCATTTGTGACAAATGTAATCTAAATGTTATACAGAATGAATTTCATTTTTTACTCGTATGTCCATACTATTCTGTACATAGAAAATTTTATATACCTCGTTATTACCATACTTTTCCATCATAATTGAAATACAAACAACTTTTAGCAACAACAAATGTACAAATATTGAAATCTGTTGCAATCTTTCTGAAACGCAACCTGCCTGTATGAAATGTAATAATACTATAATTATGAAATGTAATACTATAATTGTACATACATCTGTCCATCCGCAAAATGTATTTGTAATTGTACTCTTGGCCATGAGGCTTTTAATACTGAATAAACTACTACTGATTGCTCAGTGATAGGCCTTTGATACTTGACATGCGCATCCTTTGTAATGATACCATTTACATTGGGTATTAGTACTAAATGATATTCTAATTCAAAACAATGATTATCCAGGGGCCTCACTGTATAAACAACACGTCTTGTTAAGAATGTTAAAAGATGTAGATCTATAAAATACATTCTTTGGGATATTTGATTGATAGTTTTCGTCATTGGGTGCTGTAATTTGGAAAACAGATATAGAGAACTGTGATAAAGTTTGTTGGAGCTAGACGCACTATCACGTCAATTTTACATACGATCCGAATACAGTACATCTGTAACTGGATTCCTCTTGTTGAGGATCAACCAACTTGGTCTTACGCCATGTGGCAGCATTATTATTATTATTATTATTAGGATATTTATATAGCGCACATATCCATCCACTAGTGGTTGCTCAAGGCGCTTACATTGTTTCCCCTGGTCAATGGCATTCTTTCACCGTCCAATCATTTTTTCCAATTCAACTCCCTGGGGAGTATTCAACCAGCAGCCATATGTGGCGCTCAGTTCAGGGACCATTCTATGCCTCACAGGGTACCCATTTCCAGCTGGGTGAACTGAGACACATAGTCACAGCAGTTTGTCCAACACTGCTGAACGCTGATAACCGACAGCTCGGCGTATGCACGTGTTCATGTATCCACCTTTCAGCCACTGACATGAATTCGTGGGATCTTTTAAGTGCGTAGTTTTTGTTGCACTACACACTAGGGCTCCAGGGTGACACTTATAGAGTTCTAACAGAGGTGAACTCTAGGTTTTTACACCTTGGCCTGGATGGGATTCGAACCCCGGACCTCAGCAACGTGAGACCGGCGCTCTTGCCGACTGAGCTATCCCGTATCCCGTACCACCATTAGGTGTACGATGCAAACCGAAATTGTCATCCAACGACATTGGACTATCACAGAGTCAGTAAGCAGTGTTTCTGGTTTATATTAAGGTGCTATAAACATTTAATCTATCTTTACTATGACATCAGTGACGTCGAGGTCACTGTGGTCGAATGGGGCTGTTGGTACAGTCAGTGCTGGCGGTTGGTGTTTGACTCTGAGGCATCCCGCAAGGGAATCGTTCGGAATGAATACTAAAATGCGTACTATTGCAGATACCATGATCTTAAATATAACAATGTTACATTTGTTCACTATCTGAATGGCAGATATGACAGGCAAATATACATATGCATAACAGACAAATATACATACGCTTAACAGAAGTTAGGACAGAGGCATTTTCTGTCAGCTTACGAAAAGAGACATCTAGAGGGTCTACTCTGTTATATGTACGTTCGGGGTTGTTCATATGAATTGTGTATTGGTGAATACGGTTTGTCTCTCAAAATTTCTTGAATTTGAACTGTCTATTAAAACATTCACAGTTTAATCAGTTTTGAAGATTCTATAATTGACAACATTATTTCCAAGGCATAACAGTATTATATCTACCACGATTGTTATTAAAAGGGTCATTTATAGTACTTTATAATAGCTGTGTTTAGTTGCTACTAAATACATCCATTGATGTTTTGGATATAAATTAACTTAGTCAATGGTTAAAGATAATGAGTACATTTTAATAAAGAAATAAATAATAAACGTCTTGGGGTAATTGATAAGAAACAAACTTACCTATCACGCTCTTGTTGGAAGTTTTCATCATTTATTCCATGTGTTGCATGTACACATCACAAGGTACTTTCTGTTTATGCAGCATAGATGTGGATACTTATATAATAATAATGGGGATACCTATAACGCGCTAAAATACACAACACAAAGCTCATGCTACACACACTATTTCCCTGGTATAAGGACCAACATCGTTTCTTTTTCATTCTCAACTCCCCTTGAAGTATGCAACCTGAGCTACCAATTAAGGTGCTTGAAGGTTATCAGTCACATTGCCTTCACTTCCAAACCAGGTACTCAAGTGTACTGCTGAGTGAACAGAGGCACACTTCGAATAAAGTCCCTTTTCCAAGATGACACCACGAACCTCTCAACTCATGTCTCTGTGTGGGGCAGGTAATTATCCTTCAAACTCTCAGTTTATCCAGCAATAAGGCGGGTAACCCACCCATCCAGCGAGCCACGCCATAGCCTTGATACCAGATCGACTACATCACATATATAGTACACATTTGTATATCCAAAGTGGTCGGTCCGGTTAATTTCCAGAGTACTGGACAATGATTTAGGTCATCGTATTTCAGATCAAGACATGGCTTGGCGATCCAGAAATGGTTTTCTTACTAAATGGCATGTTCAACATATTACGATACCATTTATGAAACGAGTAGAGTAATCGCGATAGTCTTGTTATTTTGAATATGTGACCCTGACACTGTAAAACTAGCTCTTCATGAAATCCTTTGGGGAATTATCCAAGCTTTCACTCAGGGTCTGGATGGAACCCTTTATTTTCTTAGGGTGTGTGTATTTGCACATAAAGCTCGCACATAAGTGTCACAGTGGCTTCAGTCGTTCAAACTTAAATCAAAGACATTATACGTATTTTGTTTTTGGTAATATATGCATGAATGTTGTTGTGTGGTTTTTTTTAAATAATAGTGGATATTTATATCGCGCACTCTTCCATGCATATAGGTCCGTACTTCCCGTGTTCAGGTACCAATTTAAACAGCTGGGTGGACTGAGTGCAATGTGGATGAAGTGTCTTGCCGAGGGACACAACACAGCATGAGACCCAGGTCACAAATTTTTGGTGTCTCCATTCGGGTTTTCTTTTCCTACTGTGAATGTCAGAATATCAGTAATAATATGTTTTAGTATTTGGTCATTTTGGTGAAGGATTTCACAATCTTTTTAACAAGTATTTGTCGGAACTATTCTAAATTCTGAAAATCAGAATATGATTACATTTCTAATATTTTCTCGTAAGTTAACGTCCGTGACGTCTGTGAATCATTATCGATGGAAAGGTTATTAGTGTAAAGGCCATTTATCACCGTGAAGCTTGAAACCCGGTCCGTTCATTGGCTGGAATCCCATGGGGGTCGTTCTGGATAGTTTCCAGAGAAGTAACCCACCCATCCAGCGAGCCACACCATAGCCTTGATACCAGATCGACTACATCACATATATACTACACATTTGTATATCCAAAGTGGTCGGTCCGGTTAATTTCCAGAGTACTGGACAATGATTTAGGTCATCGTATTTCAGATCAAGACATGGCTTGGCGATCCAGAAATGGTTTTCTTACTAAATGGCATGTTCAACATATTACGATACCATTTATGAAACGAGTAGAGTAATCGCGATAGTCTTGTTATTTTGAATATGTGACCCTGACACTGTAAAACTAGCTCTTCATGAAATCCTTTGGGGAATTATCCAAGCTTTCACTCAGGGTCTGGATGGAACCCTTTATTTTCTTAGGGTGTGTGTATTTGCACATAAAGCTCGCACATAAGTGTCACAGTGGCTTCAGTCGTTCAAACTTAAATCAAAGACATTATACGTATTTTGTTTTTGGTAATATATGCATGAATGTTGTTGTGTGGTTTTTTTTAAATAATAGTGGATATTTATATCGCGCACTCTTCCATGCATATAGGTCCGTACTTCCCGTGTTCAGGTACCAATTTAAACAGCTGGGTGGACTGAGTGCAATGTGGATGAAGTGTCTTGCCGAGGGACACAACACAGCATGAGACCCAGGTCACAAATTTTTGGTGTCTCCATTCGGGTTTTCTTTTCCTACTGTGAATGTCAGAATATCAGTAATAATATGTTTTAGTATTTGGTCATTTTGGTGAAGGATTTCACAATCTTTTTAACAAGTATTTGTCGGAACTATTCTAAATTCTGAAAATCAGAATATGATTACATTTCTAATATTTTCTCGTAAGTTAACGTCCGTGACGTCTGTGAATCATTATCGATGGAAAGGTTATTAGTGTAAAGGCCATTTATCACCGTGAAGCTTGAAACCCGGTCCGTTCATTGGCTGGAATCCCATGGGGGTCGTTCTGGATAGTTTCCAGAGAAGTAACCCACCCATCCAGCGAGCCACACCATAGCCTTGATACCAGATCGACTACATCACATATATACTACACATTTGTATATCCAAAGTGGTCGGTCCGGTTAATTTCCAGAGTACTGGACAATGATTTAGGTCATCGTATTTCAGATCAAGACATGGCTTGGCGATCCAGAAATGGTTTTCTTACTAAATGGCATGTTCAACATATTACGATACCATTTATGAAACGAGTAGAGTAATCGCGATAGTCTTGTTATTTTGAATATGTGACCCTGACACTGTAAAACTAGCTCTTCATGAAATCCTTTGGGGAATTATCCAAGCTTTCACTCAGGGTCTGGATGGAACCCTTTATTTTCTTAGGGTGTGTGTATTTGCACATAAAGCTCGCACATAAGTGTCACAGTGGCTTCAGTCGTTCAAACTTAAATCAAAGACATTATACGTATTTTGTTTTTGGTAATATATGCATGAATGTTGTTGTGTGGTTTTTTTTAAATAATAGTGGATATTTATATCGCGCACTCTTCCATGCATATAGGTCCGTACTTCCCGTGTTCAGGTACCAATTTAAACAGCTGGGTGGACTGAGTGCAATGTGGATGAAGTGTCTTGCCGAGGGACACAACACAGCATGAGACCCAGGTCACAAATTTTTGGTGTCTCCATTCGGGTTTTCTTTTCCTACTGTGAATGTCAGAATATCAGTAATAATATGTTTTAGTATTTGGTCATTTTGGTGAAGGATTTCACAATCTTTTTAACAAGTATTTGTCGGAACTATTCTAAATTCTGAAAATCAGAATATGATTACATTTCTAATATTTTCTCGTAAGTTAACGTCCGTGACGTCTGTGAATCATTATCGATGGAAAGGTTATTAGTGTAAAGGCCATTTATCACCGTGAAGCTTGAAACCCGGTCCGTTCATTGGCTGGAATCCCATGGGGGTCGTTCTGGATAGTTTCCAGAGAAGTAACCCACCCATCCAGCGAGCCACACCATAGCCTTGATACCAGATCGACTACATCACATATATACTACACATTTGTATATCCAAAGTGGTCGGTCCGGTTAATTTCCAGAGTACTGGACAATGATTTAGGTCATCGTATTTCAGATCAAGACATGGCTTGGCGATCCAGAAATGGTTTTCTTACTAAATGGCATGTTCAACATATTACGATACCATTTATGAAACGAGTAGAGTAATCGCGATAGTCTTGTTATTTTGAATATGTGACCCTGACACTGTAAAACTAGCTCTTCATGAAATCCTTTGGGGAATTATCCAAGCTTTCACTCAGGGTCTGGATGGAACCCTTTATTTTCTTAGGGTGTGTGTATTTGCACATAAAGCTCGCACATAAATGTCACAGTGGCTTCAGTCGTTCAAACTTAAATCAAATACATTATACGTATTTTGTCATTGGTAATATATGCATGAATGTTGTTGTGTGTTTTTTTTAAAATAATAGTGGATATTTATATCGCGCACTCTTCCATGCATATAGGTCCGTACTTCCCGTGTTCAGGTACCAATTTAAACAGCTGGGTGGACTGAGTGCAATGTGGATGAAGTGTCTTGCCGAGGGACACAACACAGCATGAGACCCAGGTCACAAATTTTTGGTGTCTCCATTCGGGTTTTCTTTTCCTACTGTGAATGTCAGAATATCAGTAATAATATGTTTTAGTATTTGGTCATTTTGGTGAAGGATTTCACAATCTTTTTAACAAGTATTTGTCGGAACTATTCTAAATTTTGAAAATCAGAATATGATTACATTTCTAATATTTTCTCGTAAGTTAACGTCCGTGACGTCTGTGAATCATTATCGATGGAAAGGTTATTAGTGTAAAGGCCATTTATCACCGTGAAGCTTGAAACCCGGTCCGTTCATTGGCTGGAATCCCATGGGGGTCGTTCTGGATAGTTTCCAGAGAAGTGGAGCATGGCAAGGGGCCCTTCTGACTTTGACTGATTAAAATATATACCATAAGGGGTACGATATAACATTTTTGATTTTTACAAGTGTGATGATATAGCATTGATGTATAGATGGACGACCCTTTATATTTATTAATTTGTAGACACAAATGTAAGGTATGTTACAAAATGTATATTTTGGAATTCCTAATAGTATTCTTCTGAGTTTATTTCTCTTGATAGGTACCAAAAGCACATTAAAGAAATGTCATAAAGTGAAATATCTCAAACAAGCAAACATGGTGGATTAGCCTCATAATTCTAAATGAAATATACAAAGTTAATGCACTAATGTAAATGTTATTATGTGAGGTTTTAACTGTAACCTTCTTACAACTAGGCATAAATCAAGTAACTTGGTAATGGATATGGATAAGTTACGAGATCCATCTGAAAGACTATAGACAGACTGAAAGACTATAGATAGACTGAAAGGCTTTAGACAGACTGAAAGATTATAGACAGACTGAAAGACTATAGACAGACTGAAAGATTATAGACAGCCTGAAATACCATAGACAGACTGAAAGACTATAGATAGACTATAGACAGACTGAAAGACTATAGATAGACTGAAAGACTATAGACAGACTGAAAGACTATAGACAGACTGAAAGACTATAGACAGACTGAAAGATTATGGACAGACTAAAAGACTATTGACAGACTGAAAGACTATAGTCAGACTGAACGATTATAGTCAGACTGAACGATTATAGACAGACTGAAATAATATAGACAGACTGAAAGACTATAGACAGACTGAAAGATTATATACAGACTAAAATACTATAGACAGACTGAAAGACTATAGACAGACTGAACGATTATAGACAGACTGAAATACTATAGACAGACTGAAATATTATAGACAGTATCAGATTTCATGTGTACACATCAGCCGACATGTGCTTCCGTATTTAAATAATCACAACCTCGTTATAGCAAAGTGAAACGTATGTATTCTTATTACATAAATATTGGTATATACAATGCACAAGCAATAATGAAATGTCTTTTTAACACAATTTGTTTTAAGATCCTCATTATGGAACATCAATTCCTACAATCCAACAGTCATTGAATTGGTCATTCTTCATTTCTTGTTTACAATTACAGACATTGCTACTGAGTATTTAGTTCGCTTTAGTTCTTGAGTAGGTCCGCAACATTCATGGTTTCCATCACGGAGCTCCAGGACGTAACAGCTTTACTTTCAAAGCGAATATTTCTTCCATATCCACTATATGGTCGATACTGTTATTGCTTATTCATTCATACAACGTGGTGTACACGACGAAAGGTGTTGGATACTTTGTTCAGATGTAAAGTTGTACAAATGTAAAGTTGTACGGATGTAAAGTTGTTCAGATGTAAAGTTGTACAGATGTACAGTTGTTTGTATCAGGATCTCAACAACGTGTAGTGAACAGAGCAGTTATATGTACACGACTCTCAACACTATGACGATATCCGAACTGTCCGTGTTGGTTTAGTATCTGTCCTGGGTTTCTCGAAGTCATAGTAAACATAGAGAGGCGTGTAGTAGACGTCTCCTCGGGTGTTCTCCTCGTCGTCGTCATCTCGGATACACCTCTGTCCGAAGTGGTACTCCGAAAACGACGGTGATGCTGAAACATTGACCATTTATATAATTCTACGATACAAGGGGCATTAAATGTGCTGATTGTCGTCATGTACACATAGAGTGTGAATACATTATATACTATATGCACGATATTGATATTGATGGCATGATAATTACATTTAACAGAGTGTCGTGTGTAAGTTTTTAAGTCGAAATGATTGAAAGAGTAGGCTATGGACATGTACTTCCATGTATGTAGGCCCTAATCAATTTGTTTTAAATCAACAGTTTCATGATTAATAACGAAAGTAGATGGAGGTAGACAGTAGAAAAGGGTAAAGTTTGGTGTCCGATTAACGAATTTATACAAGGAGACAACTATGAGCTTCAATCTACACTTACGCATCCAGTTAGGATCTCTGATGACATCCACATGTGTTGGTCTGGGAGGCTCTGGTGTATGTTCTCTGTAGGGTTGTCTGACTTCAACCCCAGGTAGATACGGATACAGGTGCCCCGAGTGGGAGGGGCCACTCAGGTTCTGATACAGGTGACTTGAAGGTGTGGGCATGTTTATGTTCTGATAATTGTGGCGTGAAGCTCCATAACCATGAACTGGACCATACCCTTTGGGTTGTGACTGTTGTCCATACCCGTATCCATGTGGACCATAACCTTGACCTTCAAAATGAACTTGATGGGGAGGTTGATGATAGTTGATGATAGTCTGTGGATAGCCGTATGGTTGCTGTCTGTAGCTGAAGACACTGTCCGGAGTGCTGCTCTGACTGAGAGATGATGGACTCTGGGGACTGTACATACTACTTAGCGGTGAGTTGCTCCTCTTCAGATTGAGACTGGGCATCTGTTGAGCGGCCAGCTGGAGCCGGCTGATGGGAGGGGGACTGATCTGATTCTTCCTGATGTATTTCTGCACTGCTGACCGCACTGGGATGGTGCCTATGAAGATTTCTATTGGGACAGAGAGGTCGAATGCTGGGCCGACAGGGTCTACACGTAACTGAAATGAACGAAACGCAGATCTGTAAAGGCTGTAAGAAACTCAAGATGTCACAGGGACGTGTTTCCTTAGCAAAAGCTTTAGGAAGACATATAGGCCTATATAGGCCCTTCAATCATTTTGTATAGAACTAGAGCAGGGTATATAGATATGTGTCTTTATAACGCTACACGCTAAGCTATACACGCTCCTGTGAACTACTTTACCTAAGTGAAGTACCTTCATCAGGAAATAACACTTCCAAAACGTTATAATCCAAACCTTATAGAAGTTGGCATCCCGAAATATAACTAATAAACAAAATGTACACGATATATATCAAACATACTTCCCGTCAGGTATTACATAAGTGGGATGATATGAGAAATGTAGAGTACCTACCATGTACTCGTGCTATGAATAATAATAAGTAAGAGAAACTATGTTGTGAGTTCTACCTCGATGATGTATCTGATGTCGATGAGGCTGCATCCCAGGAGGTATGAGGGAGGGAGAGGGGGTATCACTAGTTTCTCCCCCTCCCACAGGTCCGAATCTCCTGATGATATTGGTCCCCTCTTCAGTTTACCCACTTGCTGCGTCACAGCTCTCGTTTTATTGGTCGCATGGAAGACTGTGGTCTGTGGAAAGATATACAATTAATGGAATCAGCAAGATTTACCAGTACATGAGGACATTTATGTGCCATAATTTCTTTCCTTGCGATTGTACTTATTTTCCTTGTCACGATTAGCAAATAAGATAATGAAGTCCCCAGAGGAAACCAAAAAATAAAACAAACAAGTCTTATATTATTAAAATTGTAATGACAAAAACATTCAATTTGCCATATTAACAATACAGGTTTTCTAGTCTTTCACACAGATTCTGAAAAAACATTTATTCTGAAAATATCACTATCTCACTACATATTAAAAAGGAGACATAAGAAATGGAATGTAAAAAGAGGCTAATTTTCAATAGTTTTGTTAATATTTGGTTCAGAATCTAAGTCATGTAAGTGTTACACTATAAACTTTCAAGTAATATACCATAGATATACAATAGGGTCACAAATATATTCTGTAAGCTACAAAATTAATGGCACCACAGGCTGAGGTCTTAGAGGTTATTAAAGGTGCATCCATTGTTTCATAAAATTGTATATTGTATATACAGTACAAACAAATTCATTCAGCTTGCATATTCATCCCCTATCTCCGAATATATCATAATTACTAGTTTCCAATTAAAAATCGAGTTACATCATTATACTGTTTGAGAGGCATTCTAGAAGCTGGTGTGATAGAAAGACAAGGAATTTATGGATGTTCAACTTCTTTATTACACAATGGCGATGTTTCGACGATTATTCTTATAATCCTTATAATATGCTTGATAACGGTATAAGGATATATACCGAAACGTCGCCATTGTGTAATAAAGAAGGTGAACATCCATAAATTCTTTGTCTTTCTATCATCATTATGCATGGGCAGAAACCGAAAATGCACGTCTTATTTACATGCACAATAGTTATATGACCTATTAAACATTATCAACCAAACTTTGTTATGTTGTCTGTTTTAAATACGATTCCAAAATTACGCTTGACTCACTGGCGCGCGTCAATCGATGCATTGTCCAGTTTTCGATCAGAAATCACTAATTTTACCTTCATATCGTCAAACTACTACGTCGACTATCATCAAAATGGTAGTTTTTGGTAACAGTCGGTACTACTCGATAAAGTAACACCATTTATAACGTCTGGAATATGTGACCCCAACAACACAATGGACATACCTTTAATGAATGAGTACATTTCCGATGAACATTTTTACAGTTGATGTGGCACAAAGGCAATAGTATGTATAGCATAGTGGAAATAGTATCAATTGCCCAGAATGTCAGTTCGTTCCATAAACAACCCTATTTAAATTCAAACTGTCTCTAGAAAGTCAAAATACACGTCCATAATGTTACACATGTTCTTAGTGAACAAACTTATAATTGCGAGAACCTTCTGGAAGGAAGGTTACTCTGAATAGCGGGAAGGGGGTATCTTTAAATCGTTGTGTATACTCTACCTAGTTTCAAGTTCAAAACCAGGTGATCCTCACCAAAATGTTTGCGACCTCAAAACAACTAAACCTAGTTATTTACTATCAACTGGGGGAAAGTACATTATCATAACATCCTGTTCAAAGAATCTTGTTCATATATGACATTTGTTAATAACAGGAATGCATCTGGAACCTGAAGAATAGAAGTGTTGTATTTGAAAGGTAATACTGTTCTTAACCTGTCCTTCTCTTTAGATCAAATGTAAAACTTTACACAACTAAATCATGTTTTATAATTGGACAGACCTACATGTATAATGTACTTACCATTTTGAGCTCTACAGAAGATCCTCCCATCTTGCGAGAGGACATGTTGTTGACCTCTCCAGTGACCTGGATAGCTTCACCAGGAACAAATCCTTTCTGCTGGACACACAGTACAGCGCTCACAGGGCCCGATCTACAGCACAGGCAGCACAGGCGTTTTGTCTTCTTACCCTCGATAGGGTTCTGTAATGGAGTAGTAACAATGATATATTATATTATTATAAGTTTATATAATTATGGACTGTTTGCTTTAACGGTCGTAATATTCTAAAAGGTTCAGTTCGATGGGATAAATGATGGACACACCATGGCTACTGACAGAGCCTGCTCTACAGCATACATGTGGGGAGCACAAAGTCTGACCCCATACAAGGTTCCTGAATTTTAGGGCCAACAATGATTGGTACACATGTACTATATAGAGTGATGACATAAAGTGGTGTAATAACCACGGACAAGACCTAGAGCCCAGTGTTTTTCTTTTCCTTTATAGAGTTAACATTGACTAATATAGTATACATGGGAGGTTTGAGGATGGGACCCCTGTCACGCCCATATTTGAGGGGCATCAAGACCAAATGAACAAACTTCATGTGACAAAGTTGTTAATTTGAAAATGTCAGCTTCCTGTATCAACCGGTTTCGAGAAGACGCCGTTTACAGGTTAAGGCAAAAACGAAAACGAAAAAAGGAGTGTATTTGTCGAAGTCAAAAAGTCGATATGTTAATACAATGCGTTTAAACCTTCCTCCTGTATCTATATGCAAGATGTGTTTATTTAGTTGAGCATTGGTTTTGAAGTTGTTTTTTTCTTTAGACTCAAACATTAATATTAACCTTTCCACCAAGAGAGAAGAAAACAACAGAGATATGATTATAAATAACATAAAACAGACTCACTGAGGATATTAGTGGCATTCAAGAAAGTAGTGTACCATTGTTTAAATATATTCTCAAGTAGTGTATTTTGCCAAAACTTTATTGTTTTGAGTATAAAGAAAAAACACCTTGTCTGTCAGTTAAAATGAGTCGGAGCCAAGAAAACAAGGTCCCTAACTCATACTTCGAGATTAATGTTCACCACTTTGCAAAGCTTGGATAAAAGAAAACGTTAGAAGCGACCTTGTATAATACATCATCAGGCCATAATACAGCAGATGCGTTTTGCTTCAAAGGCAGTTAATGTCGGGTGTCTGCATAAATACTTGTATTTATAACGGTCGAAATATTTTCTTAGCAAGCTTGAAGGAAGGTATTGATAGATATATAGGGAGAGACTGTATTACTCATCAGCGACCATGTGGGCAACTCTTCAGGGCAAGAACTCGCCCCTCTCGCTGTACATACATGTTTAGTTCACAAACAGGCGGCAGGGGAATGGTCTGAAAGATAACTTCTTGTACCTTGCATCGGCTTTTGTATCTTTAAGTAGCAATAAAATATGAAAAAATAGCGACTAACATTCAGCACAGAAAGCTAAAGAAGTAATATCATCTATACGCGTCCTTGTAAACCTTCATATACATATCTTTATGTTCGACGTGTCACCGATTCCAAGTTAGATTAACGAGTTTGGGAGTTTAAGCTATAAAGTTACTTTTTGAACCACGTCTCCTGGCCTCATTCGATGACTCTACCGATTTCTGTATGGGAGCTCGGTAAATACTCGGTAAATGTTATTATTACCATATACATTGAAGAGAAGGTACATTTTCAAAATGCCTAAAGATTCGCATGGTGCAATATTTGATAACAATGGAATCAAAGACATTCTTCTTTCGCGATGAAACTGAGCTTTTCTGTACGAATGTTCCCTCATTCATTACACCGATATTATGTTTATCAGTATCCGGAATTTTCTAGATGTTGTAAGAATATGCACATAGACGTCACAATATTAGTTCCAAATCATGTTCCATAATACCTACCCCTGATGTCGGTTCTCTGTTGAGATCCATGGGGCAGATGACGGTGAAGACTTTCTTGGTGGTGTAGTCATTCTTCCAGGGCTTCTCGATGCTAACCTTGACCCAGTACCTGAGGAAGCCGTGCTGACCTTCAAATGAGCTGGGCAGGTTGGCAGGAAGCTCGAACTGAAAGGGGTAGGTGTACTGACCAGGTGCCAGGACTTTCTTATCGTCATGGATACCAGAGCCTGCAACAGTAAAATAGCATAGTCTGACAATTAGTGAACAAATATTTATTCTAAACAATGGCCATTTTTTAAACAAAAATTGCACAGGAACCTGTACGAAATGGGGATTTCAGAGAGCCATCTCCAGAGATAAATTAAGTTTAAAATCTTATACCGTCTTCGAGACTCACTGGCATCATGATAAAATGTCTCAAATGATTAAGAACCTTCACCGTGAACACCGTGTACATTTTGAATATAGTCACATTATATAATTAGTGGGTTTTTTTTTATAAAGGTGCATACTGAACAGAACCACCTGATGTGGAGTAAGAATATTATCCAAAACGCCGGTATGGTCATAATAAAGAACTTGTTATCCAGAAAGCTAGTTTCTTTTCTTAATATTTCATGGGCTAAAATTCCAACTATTTGGTTTCAGTAGTTTAGGTTAAGTAGACTTAATGTTACACTATGATGTATGAAACTCTTAAATTAGGTTTACTTTATTCGTAAACGCCATTCTATCTTCAGGTTTACTTTATTCGTTAACTTAATTCTTAAACGACATGCATATGCATTTTAAAATTCACTTCCTCAGTGAATGAATGAATGAATGACATGTTAGCACTAGTGTTACAGTAGCATAACTAATCGGTCAAATTTAAGAGGAAATTGTGTTCATGCTTCTTTACGCGTAGTTTAAAAACTCGAGCACGGTGTTCCTCCGAAGCGAGCGAGGAATGTTTTTGATGAGACTCCACCACGCTGATCGTGCACGTGTCCAACAAGCCTTCCTGGTGCCTCTCCACAGTGTGAGACGGAAACAGCTGAACTAAAGATTCAATTTCACTTTTTACATCGTTTATAAACCAGCTGAATATTCTCCATATAGAGACATGTGAATGTCAACTTGACTGAAAAGTACGTTATTTATCACACGCAGACTCAAGAACTGTCGTGTCGAGGTTACAATCTTATATACATGTAGGAACAAGCGGTTCCTTTGTACAACACACTCAGGTGACCTTAGAATAATGTTGCAGAATGAGAGTGAAAATTACCCTTAGCAGAGGCTCCTTGGTCTCCTGTAACACCTTAGTTTAATGTAAAACGATGGAAGTTAAGGTTAAAGCGACATCAGGGACCATCAACTATTATATTATTGTCTGTAGGGCTATTAAGTAAATTTTGTGGGTCTTATTGTACCAAGCGTCATAAAAGGTGTTAGTTATTACTGTTGCTGAAAATTACCAATCTAATGCTAGGTCATTTAGTATAGTGACACCAACAAGATGAACTGTTTATTTTGATTTTATTTTTTGTTGTCACGCTACTGCTCCTGGTGCCCACCAATCATCAGTCGTAATTCCGAAACATATCTATAACTGTGACATATAGGTGGTGTTTAATATGTCACAGGGGTAATATGCATGTAAAGTATATGTAATGTGTGTAAGACCGTTCATTGAAAGCAAGTATTTACAATTATTTAGGTATGAATATGTAAGTCGAATGAAATCATTGAACTAAAATTGGCACGTATCGTATTACGTTACGTATGTAAACCAAATACAATATTGTGAAAAATGCTTAATGCCACTGTAACATTAACAAGGATTGCTGTGAAAGGATTCCCACTAGAAATAGGTATTGCATTTGTTTTGGACGATGTCAGATTTCTGATTCTGCTATCTGTTGGTGCTGTCCATGTACCTCTGGGTATGAGAGAGTGCGATACGTCGAAATATTCTTCTGTTGCCGAGTGGTGACGAATCTCCCTGAATCTGCTCTCACCAGGGCCTCGCATCAACTGTTCCGTCCAGTGCACGAAGGCTCGGCCTCTGTAGGTTATCCGGATACCTGACAACCAAAGAAAAACAGTGTTCATATTATAACATGTTCAACATGTTTCAATCATTTATGTTACCAATATGGCATGCTACTAGAAACATACCACATTTGGAAGCGAAAATATAACATTGCCCAGGGCTCGAGAGGAAAACCGCATCTGCGTAAAATACGCAATAATATACTATATCTGTCTGTCTATATAAAAAAAATGCTAATCAGCAGATTATTCAGTTTTAAGTTTAAACCATTCTTTTCAACTACATCTATTTTGTAAAACCCAATCATATCACACCATTACTAAATGTCCTGTGATTTCTGTGTATCTGCAGTTTTCTCAAATACGTTCAACCCAAGTTAGACCAACATATACAATATTGCCTCCTGAAATTTTACTTTTTAATATTTGATATGAAGTAACATAAAAGGAATTGTGAACAATACGTAGTTCAGGCCTTGAGCTGAGGCAACTAGACATACTATTGTCACATTATATCGATCAGGTTTTGAAACCGAGATTCTGCACAACGGATATAGGTTACATATTTAATCAAACTATATGATAACCGAATAGTCAGTTGTAGTAACGCTAAACGTTTACAGACGATCTTCGGACGTCGATGTGATCGTTATACTGATATACAATTAAACCACATGTAGTTAGACATTATCCGAACTGATGAAATGTCTATATCGTGCAGCACTACGTGCCACTATGAACATACTCACCACAGTACACGTGGTGAGGTATAGACCTACTACATGGTAATTGCAAGTGTCAGACAATGTCATTATATCAGTGGTTACATTCAGACCTACAGTTAAACGTTAAAGAGGCGTTTTAATTTAGATTACAATATATTGCATTTATTCACGAAAGGAATGGGCACGAGTTGTCCAAATACGAAAAGCTTTATCGTCTTTGGGCCTTTTTAAGTCGATAACATGTTGGCAAGTCTAGATCCTGAGGTTAAATAATTCACTGACTCCTTTTGATGAAGTCACACTTTATGAACACTTTCGGGTTTTCTTCTGTGTATCTGGTCTGGCTCACTGCCTGTCTCGTATATTTTCTAACCTAACTTCATCATTACCTGAAACGTAGTATCATCCGAAAAAGTCTAGATTAATTAATTGGCAAGTCACTCTTGACTCCTTTTCTAAATCCTGCCCCATGATTGTGTAAAATATAACTTTGATACAGTCTAAAGGTATTACAAATATATAATCATAAGAATAAAAAAAGGTACAGTAATTTAAAAACTCCCATAGGCTTAATTTTAGTCTACCTTTTTCTCAAAACTCCTAATATCTCTTAGACAATATTTCAGTATTTATAAAATGGCTAGTGGACTTGTACAAAGCAGTTTTCGGTGAGGTATGAGTCTGCTAGTCTGTCACCCAGACCCCTTGACGTTAAAGAACCGAGGCAAGTCTACAGAGCTCGGTATAGAGATATTGACACGTGTATTGAGATTCCCCTTAAAATGACTATCCCTGTGGATTGGTTTAGACTCTGAAAATAAACACATCTCAGAGGTTCCTTTTTATTTTATTTTATTCAAATTTTGAGATTTAAACAAAAAATAATTTCAGAGTCTAAATGTCAGACTATGAGTGCCTGTAGAGCCGGTAGTGAAAGAGAAAATCATTGGACTGTTAGTGTGGTTACAAGGTTAGCTGGACGTTAGTTATTTACAAGCGCCACTGTCTCCATACATCAGCGGGAGAGAGACGCGAGGAACGCCAGTGGGCACCGGTGCTCCATCTCCTCATGCACTCGGGTAATTATGAGTGACAGTTTAACACAACCGCGGGCGGGCTAGTAATAAATAGCTTCTCGTTGCCCTGACATAGGTACATGCATTTCATGAAGTTTAACGTATGTATTCAAAGTATTGAGAAACAACTGTTACAGGTTGCAAGTTCTATTTGCTGCACATGTAACCGTTCTTGGATGTCGAGTTTAACGTATGTATTCAAAGTATTGAGAAACAACTGTTACAGGTTGCAAGTTCTATTTGCTGCACATGTAACCGTTCTTGGATGTCGAGTTTCGTTAAACGTTTCTTTACATCTGGTTTTCTTCTTATGCATTGAAAAACACACACGACTACTGTGGGTATTTTTTCGCTTTTTGAAAAGTGAAATTAGATAACTGAAATATAAATTGAATAAAGTATCCGAAGAAAGGGTTGGGAAACTAATATCACATAGGCGTATGATATTACAAGCGTGTTAATACAATTTTAAATATGTTTCTCTACTATACTAGTTATGTACATTTTCAATTACAAAATGGATACATTAAGTCAAACGTTTTGGCAATCTTCTTTTTTATCGAGACGTGTCTAATTCACTACCATTCGACCATATTTCATACATGAATATTCAAATATTAATGCGGCCAATTCTGTTGGGATTTTGAAATGAGCGTTTAAGAATTTCTGAAATGAAGAAACTGATATGATATGTAAATGTTATACAATATTACGATACAATTCCCATATAATGTTCATATATGATACATTTGTTCCTTAATATATTGCTAAATCATCACTAATTTTTATATATGATGCGTGTTTTTTTACAATAAATAATACCAATGCTGCCGATCATATTGCGATAAATCAAGCATGTAATGGGTTACCGTGATGCTATTTGAGATTTATAACATTCCCTCTCCTAAATTCATTATAACGTCCCAGTTTCCGGACGGGCAAGGAGGCGTAATTAAATGCATATCATATAAATTCGATTACCAGACTACAAGATTGAGGCTGGTTGTCAGATAGCGATCGGCACCTAGATGATTAATGTAGAATTCAACCAGGCAGCCTATAAACAAGCTTACTAGTCCGCCATTCTCTGTCTGTATACAGGAGATGTTTGCTATGGTTAGATGGCCAGATATATAATCGTCAACGTTTTTGGTGCAATGATTACCGGAGTATGCGTTAATAATGTGGCTGCAATTTGTTATGTTTGTGGTGGTTGAGGCGTTTTACTGGCAGGTGGACACATTTATGTCTGACCCGACATCGTCAGAGCAGAGTCGGAAGTCTAACACTAGACTACGGAAACAATGTTTTTCGTAAAACTTCACAATTCTGAGAAATGAGAATTTCAGCTAGTCACCTGCCCTCAAGAGTTGATTTTCAACGTGTTTCGAGATAAGTGAAGTTGAGTCTTTGAGCATGACTACTATTCATCTTTGAAAATGGAAAAGATAAATAACATTTTGTGAAGATTAATATATTCATTGTACTACTGATCATATTGAAGTTGACTTCGTGGAATACTATTCGTCTATATCATACTTAATTTAATATATCTTTCAAATGCAAGATTTAACCATTCCAAACAATGGGAAAATTAGTTAGTTCAACGTACTGTATCGCAAAGTACATGTATCACGTTATGGAAATAGTAAATTTAAAAGAATGTTAACAGTGCATTTAATTTGTTTAGAATCGCCAGACTCTGTCATACCCGAAATCTGTGACTGCATTAGAGGTGAAGTTGCGGTTAGAATAGTATGAACAATCGCCTTTGAGTGACCATAAGTCTAACACTTAAAAATTGAAAAGGAGCACTTTTTCATAAAAAAAAATTAAAATTCAATTTCTTACAGTCTCCTTTTCAATATTTAATAACATGGTGATATTTTCAGAATAAATACTTTTTTCATAGTCTGAGTGTAAGACTAAGTGACCATATAAGTTTTCTACAGCTGCCCTGTTTCAGATCCCATTCCTCTGGTGACCACTCATGCTCCACCGCATGCAGGACCATCTCCATGGAATATACTACAAGAGCATCTACACACTTTACACACCTTCATATCTCTGCTGAAACTTTATCTCTTCAAAACCTCTTTAACCTGTGACTATTTTTTCATTTGTTCCTACAACAGGATCTCACACAATGCAATGATGGCTGCCATTATTTCAGATTTCCTCAGTGTTTATCCAACTTCAAGCTGCCATAATTTCAGATTTCCTCAGTGTGTATCCAACTTCAAGCAGCCATTATTTCAGATTTCCTCAGTGTTTATCCAACTTCAAGCAGCTACGAGTAGCACGAATAAAGACTTGCGCTATGGAAAGATTCCCATGCAAACGGCGACTGATAATGATATAATTATCCATCATCTCATTAAATGCTCGTTTCCCAAGTCGGTATGCATGTTACGAGGAACGTCATAACGTATCTAACAGTACAAAGGAAAAGCGTAATGCTAGCAGGTTACTTCTTTTCTATGCTATCGTAAATCCCCTCACAAATCGACTGGAAGATAACTGTGTTGACGGGGATATTTGATAGATTTTCCTATGCTACACAATTCTCCTATAATCACCGATTAGATACAATCATGTGTTTGTGGTTTCCATATTTGGAATAGTTTATGATTTTACTGACACAGTAAAATATTCCTACACATACGCATAACATACACGTTGGCGCTGAGCATGGCACATCCCCATAATCATTTATAAAACATTAAACGACACAAGTCAGTTATAATAGTTTGTAAACTTTAAACAAGATAAGTTTGATAGTTCCCGATAAGCACGTTACGATATATACTGAACCAATCATCCCCTGACAGAATGTGGTGATACTATCAGTTAGCAGTATAATCATTCGTTCATCAACTACCTCTTTGTAGATTGGATAGGATTGGCAATAAACATCCATCAAATATGGGACCAACAATTCATCAACGGTAAATACTTCTAAAAGTCGATTCTGAAAATCCCATTTCTCAAAGGCTATATTTCAATATTTAATAAAATAATGATATTTTAAAAACATTCCATTGTGTAAGACGACTACGGCATAGAATGCAACAAAAACAACATATGTTATTATAACATGTCTCTATTACAAACATGTCATAAATATACATAATATAAGTATCACATAGATACGCTGTGTGTGGATTTCAATTAACGCCCTGCGGTTATGTCGTCGATCACTTTCTGTGATGTCGATGGAAAAATTACCATTTGTGGATCATAATCGGTGCAGGAGAAATGCGAGGATCATTTATCATCATGCAGCCTTGTCAGCAGAGGTCAGTCGCATTAGCTGCATCCCCGGGGGTAGTTCTTGATCCCCTGGGGGTAGCTCTGGATAGTTTATAGAGTAGTGGAACACTGGTAGGAGGTTATTCTGGCTGAAGTGTGGTCGGTAGTACTGAACATACTCCTACTCCTAACTTAAATCTACACGTTCAAAACATGTAACATGTAATATTTGGGTTCACAGTGGTGTTTTTTCCATCTTAGAGAAATGCTGTACATGAACTTTAAAATTCCAGATTAATTTGTTATCAGGCCAAAGATGGATACAATACAACTAAATTTAGGTGTCTTGCATTTATCCTTTTTCTATCATAATTTCAGCACATTTCACAGAAATGTAAGATCTCATTAGAACTTTAAAGCTCTTTTGCCATTTGTGGATTATGTGCGATGCAGAAGCAAAGTAAATGTCATTCGTCAGCATGTGGCCATGTAACCGGGTCTGCTACATTAGTTGGACCCCAAGGGGGCCGTTCTGGATGGTTTCCAAAGTATTGGAGCGCGGTTAGGGGTCATTCTGACTTTGACCGGTAATGCCTAACATATTTCGGGTCTGGCAGAGCCTGGTGATTCTAAAATAGAATTTTAAATGCACCATTAACGTTAAGGTTCTTTACGATGTACATAGCATGGTGCTTTGCATACAGTTGAACGAACCAATTTTCCCAGAAGCTGGAATGGGAAAATCTTGCATTTTGATAAATTCTAGTATAATAAAACCAATAATATACCACGTAGTCTAACACTTAGACTCTGAAAAAGATATTGAAACAATATTGAAAATGAACCTCTGTTTTCTGAA
Source organism: Gibbula magus (assembly GCA_936450465.1). NCBI lineage: Eukaryota > Metazoa > Mollusca > Gastropoda > Trochida > Trochidae > Gibbula > Gibbula magus. The sequence continues at coordinate 21,602,292 of OW388289.1, read as the reverse complement.
AATCCCATTCCTCGTACTCTCCTTTTCAATATTTAATAAAATGGTGATATTTTATATATATATATTTATATACCACGAAGTCAATTTAAATCTGATCAGCAGTGATATATATATATATTTATTTTTACAAAATTGTGTATGTATTTTCAACTTTAACGATGAATAGTAATCATACTCATAGACCGCAGTACCTAATAACTCCCATATCTCAGCGTCTCCTCTTCCATATTTACTATATTTAAACAAATTCAAGAATAATTTTTTTCAGAGACTAAGTGTGAGACTAATGAATAGTCAGGATGTAGTTGAAGCAAGGCACAAGTATATGTTCATTAATCATCTCATTACCCGCTTCTCTCATATCTCATCAGTGTAACCAGGCATGTCGAGACGCGTGTTACGATGAACTTAGTAATTGCTAATCAGACGTGGAGGCCATGTGCACAGGTAGCACACAATCTGGCCTAATCAGGTATTCCTAATCGTAATTAACTGAAGAGATGGTTATTAACAACTATCCTGGTTTTGAATGGTACTGTGTGGTCTGTAAGTAATACTGTACGAACCTTGGTTTTATCTCCCTATCGGTAGTTTGGACCACAGGGAAACCTGGTGATTTAATCTCTGTTGCGCAACATATTTGCGCTAAGCTTGGCCTTTGATCGGACAGCTTCTGAGAACTTTTTGCTTGATTTATGAAAAAGAGGTGTTATTTCATTGGACATTGAAAGGGTGTATCGATTATTAAGATCTAGACTTGCCTTTGATAAGTCGACATGTTATCGTTTGAATGGGAATTTTCTGTAATTATAATGAATAAAGAGAGTGAGAGAGAATGTTTCTCGTTACACATCAAAAGTCTTCACAAGCCCTGAAATTCATTCATCTACGCATAGACCTACTAATAAAACTTTGATCATCAATGGATACCGTATCTGTTACATAATGACTGTGTGCCTAATTAAACTCATAATATTTCAATTGATTTTGGAATAATGTACATATATCGTTTATAGTATAACGGGGTGCAATTTGAACGCAAAGTTCGAAATATGCCTATTGCAGAAATAAATTGCTGCAGTCGAATTATCGCGCACTTGAATGCCAACGATATTAATCGTCCCCTTTGTGAATGAATATTCGCGTAAAACTTTTGTAGGAAAAGCGCGACAAAGTCGAACCCGCCGGAAATAGAATATTATTACTTTAACACTCATATTCCAAAGATTAAAGAAAAACGTTTTCGCGATGAATCTGAAATGTTAAATATTCTCATTATATGTCTGTTAAAGCAGCATGCTGTTGATTATTGATGGAAATATATCATGCTGTTTATTGAAAGTAATGTATTGATAACGTTTCCATAATCTCAGAGCAGATATGACTGGGGAAATACACACATTTTGCAACTGTAAACATTGATATTTTCTCTCGTTATGATGAATACAAAATAGGTTCTAGTTGTAAAAAGAGTGACCAGAAGATGACATACCCCGACGGTTCCTCGTAATTTATACAATTTCGATCGCGAGTTCTCCTCCGGAAAAAACCTTATCGCTGAACAACGTCTAAATCTAACATGTTCTATGGAAACGAATCAAATCTGAAATCTGAAAATATCAAAAAGCACCACTTCTGTCAGTGAGTGATACACATGGAACGTTTCAGAAAGATATGATGAATGTTTTTCAAGTTCAGCTCCGGAAACGAACCTATCCCAGAACAAAGTCCAAATCCAACGCGTTTCTATGAGAACGAAAAAAATTAAGAAATCTTAAAATATCAAAAGGCGCCACTTTAGTTAGTGGCTAATACACGTGGAAAGTTTCAGAAAGCCATCACGAACGGTTGTCGAAAGCTGCTCGGGAAAGGAAATGGTTACGAGCGGACTGACGGACGGACAGACTGACAGGGCGACGATTATATCCTACATATACTACATGTACAAACCTAGGGGTAATATGTCAACGAATACAAACACTGCTCTACATTTGGACCAAATAGAGTTTATTTTGTTTCACTAGTGTGTCCTATGCTACTCATTTCTTTATCGGAATCTAAACTTATTAAAAGTTGTCATTAGACTGTTCTTAAGGCTCCTTAGATTTAAACCACAGTTCAGATCAATGTTATACCCTGTCTCTAACCATATACATGTTTCTAAGCAACGATTAAGTTAATAGGTTTCAGCAGGGACGTTCTATAAAGTCCCTGGTTTCAGAGTTAAACTCCTGAAAACGTCCAATTAACGCGCACTTGTTCAGTCCTTGGGAACGCTAACTTCATACTTCAAAGACGAGTCCTAACTGCTCTAATTACGACCACTTGCATGTTAAGTGTGCACCAATACCACTACGTAATGAACGTCTGCAAAGTGGATGATGTAATCTAAGCCAGAGGTACCAATTACACACAGACCCAGCAAAGCATAACAGAGCTGTCCAGGTGAAATACGACCTAGGTGACTGAACACATGTGTATAAACCATCTTCTGTCCAGTAAACATACTCTCAAACTGCATGTAAACATATAGAGGAGTCGTCAGTAAACAAGACCATGTCGTGATGTGGGGGAGGGGAAACGTCGAAGGCTCGAATTCCAGTCGAGGACGGAGGTTTGGGCATACCTGAGGAAGGAAACAGCAGGGTGAAACAGTGTAAAGCAGTTGGAGAATATATTGGTATTGATAGGATATTTGAGGAATGTCTGCTGGCATGAGCCTTGTATATCAGCTTCCTATAACACTGTATATACGAGCAGCGTCGATGAGGCAAGGTAAAGGATATAAGGTCAAGGGTTATTCTGTATTCTGTAGGGAATGTCTCCAGCACATGCCTTTACCTAGTATGGGGGGACCCTCACTGAGTCGCAGCGACTCCCTCTATCCTTTGATCAATGTGAAAATATCAAACTTCTCATTTACAATGTGCAAATTTCATGGAATATCATCTTGCCTATGAAAATACAAGATAGAACGAGAGTTTTTTCAAAAGCAATGCCAAAATGAATAGAAAAGGGGAAAGTGTGACATATATATTACAAAATGTCAAACACGTATTTATTTATCTACCGTTCATCCCTTAAAAATATGGAATTTGACGTTTAACAACTTTGGTGTGATTTACATCAATTTCTTTCACAGCATTTCGGAATAAATGCACAATTTCATATTGTCAATTTCTTTATTGTAAGAACACAGCTATCTAAAACATGTCCTCTACAATAAAAAGAAATGTTCGCATTTATTCCACTTTTAAACACCCTTCAAAGAAGCATATTAAAGATAACGTATCTGGCAAGCTGTCTCTCAAGTTAACATTTCAATCCTCGCGGCTTCTCTCTGAAGATAGTGTGGGAATAAGGTTCAAAGATAGCCAACCCGAGGGCAAGATTATGTCAATTTAAATGGCAAAATATAAGTAAGTAAAATTGTCTTGAGCTCACATGAGAAGTTGCTACTGTTCAGGATGTGGCCCTCGATTCACCTTGTTATATATATAGGTAGGGAGAGTGCTGCATGTACAAGAACATGGTCACCACGGATATATTGATAGTAAACCCACAACGACAATAAATAACACCATTGAAAGATAATACATCTAAGATATCCAAGGCCCAATAAGTCGGGGCGGGACAGCGCAGTGTCTAGCGCGTTCGGCTTCGGATCAAGAGGTCTTTCATGGTTCGAATCCCGCCAGGGGCAAAGCAACTTTGTCTACACGCAGTAAGGTTTGGGTGCAATGCTACACTGAATTCAGTGCAGTTCCACCCATGGTTCGATAGTTCAAGCCGTTGCTCGCAGCTTTCACCGCAATGCATAGCCACATGGCGTTGAGGGCTTTCTCCCTGCAATAATACTAGCAGCCGTGATATAAGTGAAATACTTTTGAAAGCGGTGTTACACATTAACTCACCTCACCTCACACAATAATTCCTTTACATCCACTTTCATCCATCATAATCAGCATCTATTTTAAGGACAACCATCACGAAAGGCGATCTTATGCATCAGCTGCAGTAATACAGTGATGTATTATAACCCCACATCTTACGTCAAATTCTTCCCACAATTTCTTCTATCATAATTAGCATAAGTTACAAAGATAACCCACCACGAAAAGTGATTTTATTATATGCTACATCGTTACTAGGACTCGCTAAAGTAATACAGTGATGTATTATAACCCCACATCTTACGTCAATTCTTCCCACAATGTATTCCTTCATAATTATAATAAGTTACAAGAACAACCCACCACGAAAAGTGATTTAATTATATGCTACATCGTTACTAGGACTCGCTACAGTAATACAGTGATGTATTATAACCCCACATCTTACGTCAATTCTTCCCACAATGTATTCCTTCATAATTATAATAAGTGACAAGAACAACCCACCATGAAAAGTGATTTTATTATATGCTACATCGTTACTAGGACTCGCTACAGTAATACAGTGATGTATTATAACCCCACATCTTACTTCAAATTCGTCCCACAATTTATTCTATCATAATAATAATAAGTTACACAGACAACCCACTACGAAAAGTGATTTCACTGTATGCTACATCGTTACAAGAACTCCCTACAATAATCCAGTAGAACACTACATCTCACGTACTGTACCCCATTGGGTAACTGTAACAGTGCCGTGACACTGACACTGGATCAACGCTAGTGGCACGCTGCTTATTTAGACTGTAGTCGGCTTCATAAGTTGTTATTGTTACTGCTCGTGTGCTCTATATCAGAGAAGCAACAATAACAGACTAGTGTAAACACAAAACAAACTGACGCCAAACTAGACGAGCTATTTCTAAACATCCTGATTAAGATAAAAAGCCCTCTGTCAGAATATAGAATGTAGAAGATAAGCGTTTCCAAACGTCGGGAAGTTAGAAGTTACTTCCAGGGAGGAACCAATGTCGACGTGCCACCGAAAGATACAACATAAATACCATCTAATTCTAGGAAAATACAACAAGATGTATGTTTTCTTTAAGCTAATTAAAAGGGGATGTTTCGAGAAGACAATTATCGTACAATTGTAGACACTTGGGCGTGTTCCTTGTTCGAAATCGCTGTTATGACTGGTCGCTTAGAGGTTCATTAAAGGATGAGTCAGCACCAGTTGCTAATTTAGTGTTTAAATTGGAACAGAGCGTTGTTCTTGTACTCAAGGATTTCTATCTAAATCCTTGTTGTACTCAATGTATATGTTTTAGATGTTTTTACATCACTTTCTTATGTTAGATTTATGGTAACATATAAACATTATGTCTGTGCATTTATAAAGTCATTAAAAGGAAATAATAGAACAATTTGCTTATATTTGGTGTTGGAACATAAACAAACCTTTATTCTTACTGATTTACTCCATTAAAATAAAAGTATACATCAGAAGGTCATATGTGATGACTGAGCTTAAGCTGGTTAGTGGTAAATCATATACATTTTAAAATCTATAAAATCTAAAAATTGCGATTTGTAATGACCATACATTCTAAAAATTGGAAAAAAACAATTCACATAACCTGCGAATTCATCATTAAGTGTATATATTAAAAAAAAATCGAAATCTGAATGAGAACGATACTTTTAACAAGGTACTTTAGGTAATACATTTAATGATTTCTGGATCCTCGACCACAACCGTTAAATAACTACTGGCACCTAACATGGGGCGAGTATTCTAACACACGTCCTCTGCAGTAACTACCAGGTGAAATGTGGCACATGATCGTACTTCTCCTGACAGGTCCGTTCTCAGTATATGATTTGAGTGTAGCATTTGGTATCAATTGCACGGGACAATCGTGTTGTATCGGCTAACCCAACTGGTTTACTAGCTTACGTAGCTTCTTCTACACTGAATGTTACAATGTCTTACTACAATTCAAAAAGGCCGCATACTTTCAGTATCTGTTCCTTAGATCTTACATTGAATGCCTTTTAATACTGCTTTATCTGGTCGCAATAATCCTCTTATTTCGGCTGTATGCTTGTCGATGTTATCTCTCCCTCCCCTCTATACACGTGCATGCAAGCTGTGGCACGTGTTGCATATGGAATATGCCGACTCCACTCATCACGGGCAAACGTTTGTGATTCCTTGACACGCTGTTTGAAAGAGGAATGTTTAGCTTAACCTTCTTGAAGTTATTACCGATGTTTTTAAAGATATATGGAAGCGTTAAGTTGTAAAAACAGACATGTGAGTTCACTAAACGTATATATCGCCAATTATACACATAACAAGTGCGGCGCACATTTCGCTTTGCTCCATACGCAAGATTGATTACATACTTTACAGATACAATGCAGTAGAGTTATGTAATACCATTTGCTGGGATTACAGGGGAAAGAGCAACCTTGCGGAAACTTACCAAACTCCTAATTATCAGGTTTTCTAAGAATTTCTCAGACACACTTTTTCAGTTCGGTGTGATATTATTTGAACTTTTCCTAAATCAATATTTTAAACAACTTACCTTTTAATTTGACAGGTTCATTAAGTTCAATAATCACATGACCTTGCAGCACTTGTCCAGCATAGAAAACACCTTGTGTATTACTTAGAGAAATCTCAAACACATTTAATTTCCCCATTGTGAAAGTCCTCTTTTCAGGTATATCCAAAATGGTCCAACTGGAGAAGAATCCGCTCCTAAATTACTATCCACAGTATCCGGACAAGTGTCACAAGTAATTCACGATCAATGTGTCTGAAATCCAATAAAAGTGGACACTGAAATATCCCCCTCTCTGCATGGTGTTGGCCCTGTGCAAGATGGATGGCTGTCTGATGATGGCGTCGAAATTATTCTCAATTGTCCATATTTAATGGTTTGGCACAATCACACCTTCTTCTAACAGCTCCAACATTAACAGCTAGTTGCTATGGACGCTCCCATGATAATATCGATCTTCAAATAACACTGGGAAACACTTCGGTGAAGTGAAAGTTACAAACTCCGATGCTGCCAATTAATCCATCATTCCTTGCTTAAAAGAGCTTCGGTCCAATTACTGAATATTTATTGTCTGCTTTTTGACAGAAGAGTGACATCGAAATGAACTAGTGGTTGCTTACTCTCTCCAGCTCCGCAGCAGGGTCTGTTAGAAGTTCTGAATGGTTGTTAACGGTTTAAAGGTGAAGCGGTATCCTAAGCTCCTCTCTCTGTCGGCCCAACATCCTCAGGCGATCATCCCGTACAAGCGTTACGGCTCCATGGTCAGCTTGCAGGCAGGAATTTAGATCACTTTCATCGCTGTCTAACTGTAGCCAATCAGCGGCTCAGTTGGAAGTCTCTGACAGTTTTGATTGGTTTATTTCACTTCAGAAACTTGATGCCCTCACCTTGAAGTTTTTGTGGTAATTTCAGAGACATGCGCTCTTTCTATTCTCGTGAGTTTTTTAGTACATCAGTCAAAGTCGAGTCGCAAGCATCGGTTCAGTTGTATTGTTATTGTTGTTTGTTTTGCTTCTTATGTTGTGTACCTGTATATTCTTTGCAGAACACAAATCAAAAGTACAGGAATATAAATGACGCCTGGCGTCTGGAAATAACTTTAAAATAATATTCACGAAATAGGAACTGTGATTTTTATTACCTGCACACACATAAGTATTTATAAAACGCAGGCAAACTGCATTTCCAGAACCTTAATGCTATGATTAATTGTTTCGGTCATTATTTAAGAGACTTGTTCTCCACTCTGGTATAGACGTGATATTTTCAAACAGTTTGGTCGACTCGAGTAATGTTCTGTCAGTGATATGTCATGTCAGTGATTTGCAAGTGTATTATGTTCCTATAGTGTACGAATTGTCAATAAATTGTCAGTGTACTGTTAGCGTAATAAAATGTAAGTGTATTGTATGGTCAGTGCAGGGTAATGCCAGTTGTTGTATTGTCATTTTAGTGTATTGTCATTTTAGTGTATTGCCAATGTAGTGTATTGCCAGTGTATTGTAGTGTATTGTCATTGTAGTATATTGTCAGTGTATTATATTGCCAATTTAGTGTATTGTCAGTGTATTGTATAGTCATTGTAGTTCTAGTGTAGTGTATTGTAAGTGTAATGTATTGTCAGTGTAATGTATTGTAAGTGTAATGTGGTGTATTGTCAGTGTGGTGTATTGTAAGTGTAATGTATTGTCAGTGTAATGTATTGTAAGTGTAATGTATTGTCAGTGTAATGTATTGTAAGTGTAATGTATTGTCAATGTATTGCATTGTCAGTGTAGTGTATTGTAAGTGTAATGTGGTGTATTGTCAGTGTGGTGTATTGTAAGTGTAGTGTATTGTCAGTGAAATGTATTATCAGTGTAGTGTCTTGTCAGTGTAGTGTAATGTAAGTGTAATGTATTGTCAGTGTGGTGTATTGTAAGTGTAGTGTATTGTCAGTGAAATGTATTGTCAGTGTAGTGTCTTGTCAGTGTAGTGTAATCTAAGTGTAATATATTGTCAGTGAAATGTATTGTGAGTGTAGTGTCTTGTCAGTGTAGTGTAATGTAAGTGTAATGTATTGTCAGTGTGGTGTATTGTAAGTGTAGTGTATTGTCAGTGAAATGTATTGTCAGTGTAGTGTCTTGTCAGTGTAGTGTAATGTAAGTGTAATGTGGTGTATTGTCAGTGTGGTGTATTGTAAGTGTGCTGTATTGTCAGTGTAGTGTCTTGTCAGTGTAGTGTAATGTAAGTGTAATGTGGTGTATTGCAAGTGTGGTGTATTGTAAGTGTAATGTATTGTCAGTGTAGTGTCTTGTCAGTGTAGTATAATGTAAGTGTAATGTGGTATATTGTCAGTGTGGTGTATTGTCAGTGTATTGTATTATCAGAACAGTGTATTGTCAGTGTAGTGTATTGTCAATGCTGTGTCAGTGTATCGTATTGTCAGTATATTGTAGTGTCAGTGTAGTGTATTGTCAGTGACTTTTTTGGCTTGTTATAATACGTTAAGTTAATACGAGTAAACAAATTAAGTTCACGATGGTTATTGACGTCGACAACATCTTTTATAATTTAAAATTATACATTTTATTTTTTTTTTAGGTTAAATCCCACATATTTTGGTTCAAAACCATTTTGAAATAGCGATTCAATACAACACGTGTACTTGAACAGACTTTGTAGTATACTCTGATGTATGAAATTGCGAGTACATTTTCTTCGGCAACAGTATTTCGTTTTTACACTCTTGAAAATATGGTGACGTTTATGATATATTTGGCGATTGGGAATGAATATGTAAGTTGAATGAAATTATTTGAACTGAAATAACCACATATTGTATGTTTGCACGTATTAAAGCTATATAAAATAGTATGAAACACAATAAATATATATTTAATGGCTGATCTCATCCAGATGCATCGTTCATCATAGTCTTTCATGCACGTGTGTTCGACGGGGACAAAATCAGAGAGAATTCCATGTCAATTCTTAGATCCTGTTCACGGTGCTAAGTACGGCCTGAAACAACACTGAAGGATGTTTTTTTACAATGGTGAATATGTCATCTTGTTGCATTTGTTTAGACATGTATGAAGGACACTGCCGTGGGAATTGTTTCATTCATTTACATAATGTTCTCATTTATCATGTAATACCACAGATACACTTCCTTCAGCAAAGCTCCCCTTGAGACGCCCGTCATGTAGCCCCACTTACAGATTTACCGTCAGTTTGAGAGACAAAATAAGCCCTCGTTCTGTTCGTACATTCTGACGACAACATTCCTAATTCCTTGCTTAACATTCACGACTGGCAGTGGCGCACAATTAAAATCTGCACGCACTTGGGGCCTCAAAGCTTCAAGCTACAAACATATTTTTCACTAGTTTCGTTAAACAATAAACGTCAGTTTTATGCCACTCTTTCCGCAGCTTTTTGGATGAACGGAATTGATATGCATGCACCAGAAGACGACGTTGGCTTGCCTCGACCCACCATATGTCAACCACACTATGACCAACCTTATTTCAAACTCAAATCCTGTTGAAATCAAATTGTTTCCTACAATTGACCGTTTAGCTCATCAGATGGGCTTATGGCATGGGCCGTCGTCCGGTGTCCATACTACGGCGTCTTCCTTAAACTGTTCACATTTTATATTTGTTTTTACCTTGGGTTCGAATTAGATAATAAATCATGCAGATATGATGAGCTACAGAGCCAATGGCTTTAAACAAATTATCTTAATCACTCCTGTCTGATGGTGTCTCTTTACAGATCAACTGATGGCGTTATGACATAAAAAAAAATTCTTTGCTGTCTTACTCAACGACATTCGACGATCACGTATGCCAATTTATTATCATTAGAAGGTAAAACAACATACGAACGGCTGACTGAGTCTGTCTCTACTGTAAACTATAGAATATCAACTGCATTGAAAATTGGAATCCGTGTCCTTTTCTAATTGGAAATTATATAATGATTCTGGACATTTACCCCATTATTGTGTAACGGTTTCATAAAAAAAATTATCGACATATTTAACGAGATATATTAATCTATTATAATAAATGTTTGAAAAGTTCTAAAGTGTATACACATAAAACTACAGCTGCATTAACCAATGCATTTTATGTGTGCTTGTTTTTCAATGTAGTTTGGTAAGTTATCTATATGATGGGCCTTTGGTCTTTATGATGGAAAAATGTCTGATCATGACATTAATATAATAGGTTAAAGAAAAGGTCAAGCCTTTTTAGAACGTCATATGTTCAATATTTAAATCTCATTATTCTCAAACTAAGTCATGTATATCTAAAGAAATGTTCAAAATAAGATTATGGGCTTACAACTTTTGTTAGTTGGTTGTAAGATTTTAAAGTAATAATGATATACTGAACTTGAATGCGTGCCAAAATAAAGAGGATGATGAAAAACATATGCTTTACATGTATAAACTTATTTACGCATACTAGGTTAATATGTCTAAAGACCCCTGTATGTGTTCATGGTTGTGGTGTAAGAAGCATACAAAATATTTAGTTTTCATGAAGTGGGTCATCTTTGTCACCACAAACATAATAAAATAAAACTATTGATTTATTTCCGAAGGGGAGTTTTCAGACAAATGAAATGTACAATAGGACTTACACATACACAAGCTAAGCAAACAATCCGAGAGTGTATGTACATGTTCTTTAGCACTGTGCTGATCAACGATTGTCACTGACCATGCGTGTGAATTTCTGGCGATACAATTGAAGAAGGCATATCTCGGCTCCGTTCCATAACAGCGAGCGCTTATAATCGCTCATTGATAGCTCAATGTAGCTCATGTAGCGACACGGTGCAATTCCTCGAAGTTTGCTCGCCTTGCTACGTAGCGCTACATTGAGCAATCGCGTTCATTGAGCGATTACTTTGAAACCTCACTTGAACATGGCCCTGGTGTCAATATAGTCTGGAAGTTCAAAACCAAGTGATAAGTATTTTACGTACGCTTCCACAATTTTGCGTTAGACTGTAGATCAACCTTACAAGTATAGATTAATGTTTACAGGCAAACTTGAGGATGAAATAGACTCGAGTTTAGAATATAAAATCTTTTTAAAAATAAATATGTACTGTTAAGCTTTTGAAATTATATTTTATTGGGCTTACATTATGCTCATTTAGTAGTAAACCGAAGAAATATTTCCATCTAATACCATGAGTAAACTTAGTCTCGTTTAATAATCAAACTGTCTTAATGGTTATAACTGTCACGGTGCAGGCCTGTAGCTGAACTTGTATACATGTATACTAAATATGACATGTATACTAAATATGACAAAGCTATTTAGTTTTCAGTTTATTTAAACTCAAGGATTTTGAACTACCTACAAAGCTGTCAGTACTATCACTGACCTGGTTAAATGAGACATTATCATGTAAATGTTTTTAACATTCCCTAACATATCACAGTACGTGCTTCTTGTTGTATAAGTACTTGATCGCCTCGCAATGGCTAGCTCGCATGATGTTGTCCATACTCAAATTGACATAACTACAAAAAAATATTAAAATGTCTTTAGTTTGTTTAAATAATGGATACAACCAAATAACTTGATGCCATTATTATTTTTGTTTAAAACGGATCATATATAGCCGACTTAGTTCATCCCCACAAAAGGGGAGTTACACAGATAAAAATCTAAAGAGGATCCCTAGAGATCAGTTTATATAACCCTTGAATTCAAATGTCAAACATTCATTTAAAGAGTATTAATCAATGTTTAAAGATGTTTTATTCTTGAAACTTATCTGCTTAAATTACCAGAGTTTGGCGAACTAAATTTAGGACAACACACCATAGATTACAAACAGAAACAGAGCGCTGGTTAAATATTTTAAACGAAAATCGCCTAGGTACTGTTTGTTGTCAAGCTATATGTGGCGAATTTCGTTTTCTTTTAACATGTCCATCACTTAATGAGCTAAGAAAAGCTTTTCTACAGAAATATTTGTGTGTAAACCCAACAGTCTGTAAACTGATTTACCTTATGAGATGTGATTATCAACCCCTTATGATAAAGTTATCAAAATATGTAAAACACTGTGTCTTTTTTATTAAATAATACTATTTATCATCAAAAACTGGCTTCCACAGTAGATATCGCTTGTGTGAGATCAAGTGATATCTACAGGCGATATCTACATATCGCTACAATCAAATCATCACAATCCTATTTAATTATATGCTAAGCGATGTGAGAAAATGTGTACTCATCACTTCATAAATGAAATGTCACCCTCTTGTCTTCTGATATCAAATATATCAACACTGAGTCTCGTTGATTAAAGTAAAAATATTCTCGCCAAGCCTCGGATATTTGTAACTTTAATCAACTTGTGTTGATATATTTGATATCAGAAGACACGAGGGTGAGATTCCCTACATACATTACCTGTATGTTCTCTATATCACTGCTTTTTGAGAATTCATTCTGTTCTGTTCTGTTCTGTTCCCTTCTGTTCACAGATAACATACACGATTCAATGGCCTGTGGCCATTGTGACTGTTGTTATGGCTTAAACCCTGTCTAATCACAGAAAATAACGATAATTGTGTATGCTACTGTTTATCAATTTAAGTATTATGTACTGATAACTATATTATTTTTGTTTCTTTTGATATTATGACGAATAACATCTTGTGACTTATTTACCTGTGAATTTTTTTCTAGGCAAATTTGTGACTTTTTTACTGTCAGTTTTTGTTTCCTGTGACTTTTTTTCGATCACCGATATGATTACTAAAGAAGGTAGGGTATAGCTGCTTATGACACCTAGTATAATTTGGTGGTAATCAGTCTCAGACAATAACGTACGATGTAGGTTGATTAAATCAATTATACCAAATATTTACACTTCAATTCATTAACCTAAAACATAGGACTCACAGGTGAGAATCACAGGTTATGGGGAAATAATTAAATATATATTACACTCAACACTGCCTATCTATTTGCATATCTATTCTGTAAATGTACATACAATTTAGTTAGTACTTACGATGTCTGTACATTTAGGGCCTAAAATATAGGCCTATTACTTTTTCTGTTCATAATATATCATAAAACGTTATTTAAAACATATAGTCTATTCAACGACAAAAGTATAGCATGCAGTTGCTTCAACTCTTCATTGAAACCCTGACGTAGCCACTGGGGGAAGAACCTGCAGCTGTATAAATCTTTGAAACAAGAACAAAACATCAGCCGGCCTATTGGAAATGAAATAAAGTTACTAAATTTTGCAATTTTGTTGTCTCTCTGTAAAATTCTATAAATATCCAATAGAGATACATAAATTGAATTAAAGTCGTGCATGCCGAAGACGAACATTGTTGACAGAATTGTCGGGATAGGTCAATGGAACACGTGATCCCAGGAGAGCAGCTCAACAATTAAAGGGGGGTAACTCTAAATATGTGTGCTGTTTGCTTTTGTAAACAGTCAGATCTATTGCCTAGCGAAAACGATCAACACATGTAAATAATTAAGAAAAATGGCTGCAAGTGCAAACGTGAAGAGAATCCTCGTGTATCTGAGGAAAGCTAAAGATACCAAGGAAGACATTGCACGTTTTTCACAGGTTGTCATTTTAAATTTTGTGATTTTTCTCTCACTCTCACTCTCACTCTCACTCTCAGACTCTCACTCATTCACTCATTCACTGATTGTTACGCTTGATCAGATCAGTATAAAGGGGTGTCATGGGGTATGGACTTTGATCGGTATTTAGTAATCTTCTGGCAGATATTTAGAATAAAGCTTATTAAATGAATAAGTAAGCTTACTGAATGAAATAGTAAGCTTACTGAATGAAATAGTAAGCTTACTGAATGAAATAGTAAGCTTACTGAATGAAATAGTAAGCTTACTAATTCAATTAATTAAGTTAAGTTAAGCTTGTTAATTCAGGAAAACATTTAGCATTAAAGCTTAGGCCTACTAAATGAATTAATAAGCTCACTGAATGAATAAATAAGTTTACTAATGCAATTAAGTCGGCCTAAGCGTAATAATTCAGCAAATATTTAGCTGTAAAGCTTACTAAATAAATAAGTAAGCTTAATTACTGAATGAATTAGTAAGCTTACTTAGCAAGTTAATATGCTTACTGAATGAATCAATAAGCTTACTGCATGAATGCTAACTACTTCATTCAGTAAGCTTATTAATTCATTCAGTAAGCTAACTAATTTGGTACATTTGTAAGCTTACTACTTTGTGTAGTAAGTTTCCAACGAATTCTTTAAAGCAGTTTACTGTTAATTTTCTTCCTACAGTGTTAGCCAACCCATATCACTGTGAAGTAAGACATTTCAGCACATGAGTTTGCGATGTCACAAGAACCTTGGAGTTACCCCCTTTGTAAACGTTACAGGCCGCAGGTTACTGTGCATTTTACACATGGTTTCTGGTTTCTGGTTTCTTGACAATCTCCTCCTACTCTTCTGCTTGTTCAAAAATAATCTGAGTGATCTAAAGATGAACATTGCGCATGAATATTATTATTAGTTTCATTGAAAATTGCCCATTAGCAGGGGCGGATACAGAGGTTGGATGCAAGGGTGTGCGCCCCCCTTGTCATGATGATATGACCAATGAAACGAGTCAAAGTACTGTAGTGCGGTACTCTTACAATCATCAAGCAATGAACGAGATCATCACTATTTTGCGCTTAGAATTTTTCGACTATCCCCACTTACGTCAGATCCATGTAAACCTCGCTAAATACTTGCATCATCTTCCCTGCATGTAAGATCTCATGAATTCTGGCAAATATTGTCACAACATCAAAGCAATCAACCTCCACAACTGTCCAGCAATCCACAGCTGCATATATATACTGTCCTTCTCTATTTATGAAGCAGTTACCTTCAATCTTGGTCATTCTTTTCACATTTGTAAACAATATGTTACTTGTCATTATATAAAATGAATGTGTTATTAGTTCATCAGGCCTGAAAGGCCCGATGGGCTTATGGCATGGCATGGTGTCCGGCGTCCGTCCATCCGTCCGTCCGTCCGTCCATCTGTAAACTTTTCGCTTTTTCGACTTCTTCTCCAGAACCAATGACTCCACAGAGCTGAAATTTTATGTGCAGACTCCTTGGCCCATTGGGATTCTAAATTGTAGATTTTGTGACCACGTGACCCCAAATGAGGTCACAGGGGTCACATCCTTAAAAACCTATTTTCATCTTCTTCTCAATTTCCAAAAGGTCTAGAGAGCTGAAAAGTTGTGTGCAGACTCCTTGGCCCATGGGGATTCTAAATTGTAGATTTCGTGACCCCGTGACCCCAAATGGGGTCACACGGGTCACATGCTTAAAAACCTATTTTCATCTTCTTCTCCAGTTCCAAAAGGTCTAGAGAGCTGAAAAGTTGTGTGCAGACTCCTTGGCCAATGGGGATTCTAAATTGTAGATCTCGTGACCCCGTGACCCCAAATGGGGTCACATCGTTATAAACCTATTTTCATCTTCTTCTCCAGCTCAAAAAGGTCTAGAGAGCTGAAATGTTTTGTGCAGACTCTTTGGCCAATGGGGATTCTAAATTGTAGATTTCGTGACCCTGTGACCCCAATCTAGGTCACGGGTCATGACCCAAAAACCTATTTTCATCTTTATCTCAAGTATGTGAAGCTCTAGAAAGGTGAAATGTTGTGTAGAGACTCTTTGGTCAAAGGTGATTCTTAATTGTAGGATTGGTGACCCTGTGACTCCAAATACAGGTCACAGGGGTCATAATCTAAAAACCTTTTTTTTGCTTGTTAACAATGTATTACTTGAGATAACTTAGATATTCAACCTTAAATAATAAATCAATGAATTCATGATGAGCTACAGAGCCCATGGCTCTATTTTTT
Source organism: Gibbula magus (assembly GCA_936450465.1). Taxonomy (NCBI): domain Eukaryota; kingdom Metazoa; phylum Mollusca; class Gastropoda; order Trochida; family Trochidae; genus Gibbula; species Gibbula magus. The sequence continues at coordinate 21,585,908 of OW388289.1, read as the reverse complement.
TTTTTCATTTTTGTGATTGTGTATTTTGAATATTTCAGTGTGTACTAGAATACTTTGATGCTAAAGGACTGACGACTGATCTCCATGCAGAGCTTGTTAACAACAGACTTGTCATCACAGATGATCTATCAGGGAAAACACCCATCAAAATAAAGGTTCAATTTTCTTTCTTGATTAATAAACAAGAAGAGTAGAGAATGCTTACATTTAACTTAAAATGTTCAATTGATATATAATGAATATCCAAATTAAAAATCTAGCACTGCCAAATATCAAAATTGTCACACAATTAAACCTGTTTTCACAGCCCTAGTAAATATTTTGCACACATTATGAAGTGTCATCAACATTTTAAAAACTGTTCCTGTCTTTTCCCAGCATCCTCCATTCTGTCCCATCATGCACCTGAAAGACGAGACAATTCTTCCTCCGGAGACCGCCAACCGGGGTATAGATACTGGTGCTGCAGTGATTATGGAGACCGGAGATGGTAAAATTCTTATCACAAGGAGGGCCAAGCACCTGCGAGCATTTCCTGGCATCTGGGTTCCACCAGGTATATTATGGGAACAAACAATGTAATTATAAACAGGATGTTTTATCAGATTGTCAGATTGCCAGATCATAGCATATGACTGTAACTATGACATACAAACACATACAAAATTACCTGTAGAGTTTCTTCTCATTTCTCATATTGCACAGAAATAAAATTATGTTTAATCTGTAACTTTCCTTTAAGAAGAATTTACGTCGACTGCCCTTTAACAATTTTTTGTCTAGCTCATATCAATGGTGGATCCAGAAGATGCCCAATTTTTGCATGTAAACTTGATTTAACCCAAGGTGAAACCCCACTTTTTAAATAAGTAAACACCACTTTGGAAGATTTCTGGATCTGCCACTAAATATGTTTTCACTGATAACTTACTCAGTGATGCTAGTGGTGATTGCTTTGATTAAATTTTGAACACACATCAACCTGGCTATGCAGAATTCGGCAGATCCCTAGATGTAATGTCGAGCAATCCTAGAATTAACTTTTCATCCAGTTTTCAACAAGATTACTTCAATCTCATATTTGAGAAATCTTTTTTGTTGAAAAGTGGTTTTGGTCATTTTCATATTTTGTAAGCGACTCCAAGTCTTCTGAGATATTTAAACTGTAGTAGTACGGTTAATTTTATATTTATTTGTCCTTATTGATTGTGAAAATGAATTATGGTTTGTGATAATTAAAACATTATCATTATAAAATATCTTTCAAAAACATTACTTTTCATTTCCATAGGTGGACACATAGAAGAAAATGAAAGTGTAAGTATCTTGCCAATTACAAATCTCAGTAATTTGAAGTTAGCTAACAAATATTGCATTGGATTTTCTTAATGATTGGCATTCTTTTCTAGATAAAAAATAGAGCCATTGGCCAAAACCAAATGTACAAATTAAATCTCCAATTAACAAAGATGTTATTCGGAAAATTTCAGCTTCCTATGTCAACTGGTTTCAGAGAAGAAGTTGTTGAAAGGTTTCCCTAAAATTGTCTGCTACGGCCATATATACATAGCAAAAAAAGTGTTGCACCCCCTACATTCATATCGAAAATGTGATGCTGTGGCAATTTTAGGATATATGTATTAAATTAAACACTAAAGACATAAAGATAGGATACTTAATGACTGATGTCTTCGAAGAAACATATTCATGTTGACATTTAAAGAAATTACGACTGAATTTGCAATGGTACTGTTTTTTTACCCAAATAACTATTGTTCCTGTGCCGAAACTATGCGATAAACTTTAGGTATCAGAGGACGAAAACAAACATGTTGTTACCAACTTGACTTTCATGCATCACAACATCTTTTTTCAAGCAAAATATGGAAAAAACTGGTTCTTAAAATTCCATCCCCTTTTTCAAAATTTTGACAACTAGTGATAAAAAGGTCATAATCCTGGATGCCTGGATATCAAAAGATCCATGAATGTTTTGTCTATCAGTTTGTAGAGGCTGGACTGAGAGAGTTTGCAGAGGAGACAGGCATCAAACTGAAGCCCAGTCAGTGTGTGGGGCAGAAACTGGAGGTGCTTGCGCTCTGGGAGGTGAGGGAACAGTCTGTACACAGACGGATCCAGGAATTATCAGAGAGGGAGGCCGGGGTGTTGCAGTCTAGTTCAAACTAGATGTAATGTTATTAGTCTGTCAACATAGACTCGGGGGATGTTTTTATAACATTACAGATAGTTTTACTTGATTGCACATATTGTAAAGGATGGTGGGAGGGTGGGAGGAGGGGTTCGTCAAAATTACATGCTGAACCCCCAGTACTCAACTCTGAAAGCAATTCATTAAATCTGCCTGTACATAGTAGATGTTTACCCTTGGATCCAGCACTATGATTTAGTGGTGGATTCAGAGTTGGTTCCCCCATTTGAAACATTTTGCGTGTAAATTTGATTAATCACCGAGTAAACCTCAGTAATTTACATGTCAAGACAAGACCAAATACCATGTCATGAAAACAAGAAAAATATTAAAGAATGTTATAAAACAGTATGTAATATATTCTCTTGACAGTCTGTGTATCCTTCCAAGCTGTCACATGGGGTTCCAAAACGACACCACGTGGTTGTGTACTTGTACGGCAAGTTGACCCCTGACCTGACCTCTGACGTTCTACAAAAGCAGCTGAACATGCAGCCCGAGGAGGTTGATGCTTGCATGTGGCTGGACAAGAACCTGATGTCGGCCATTGTACACATGTCCAGTGAGGAGGGTGCAAAATCAGCACAAAAATTCCATATACCAGAGAAAGTCAAGTAAGAGGAAAGCTATTTCACATATGTCGGAACTCCTACAAGATTGTCAGCTCAGATTCATATTGCTGCATTTGTGATAAGTCATTTTTTTTGCAATATACATTAGTGATTCTTACTTCCTGACACTATACTTTTGGTACATATTCAGGCATAAGATGCCTTTTTCGATCTTGTTTCACTATCATTTATTGAAAGACTTTTAAGGTTTTTCTGTTTCATTTCACAATGTTAATAAATATGAAATTAATGTGTCAAATAATAGACCATACAAGATATGTTCTCTATGCAACATCCATGAATCGAGATAATGTTCTCTAAAATGATATAGCCATTGGTGGCTGTGGCCCAGTTGCTTCCCCCCTATTGTGTGCATGATGTAGAAATTGCCTTTATTTGTGACAGGATATTATTTTCCTCAAACTGATTGTGAACACATTTCCAGAGCAACAATACTAAAGGGAGAGAAGACGCAAGTGGAGACGGAGCTACCGTTTGCCCCTCTACTGCAGACATCAGGGAAGACGGAAGTGGACGGAAGAGTTAGCACTGGGACCAAGTTTGCGATCGAGGAATTTCTCAAAAGGATTCAGAGTTGATCCTAGCTCTTTTATAGATATATTAACAAACCTTGTATTCAAATATATTATTTTAAAGGTCAACTGCTGCAATCTTTGGTGGCATATTCACACCCTTACCTGAAGTCCTAGTTGGGACATAAGTATTTATTATACTCCAGACTCCAGGTGAAAATGCAAGGCCTATACAAAATCAAGGTGTGAGGTTGTGCTGTATTTATGAACTAGTGGTATAGGGGGTATACTGTCTTTTGCTCAACATATATGATAAACAGAGATTATTACCTGAGGAAGTGTGTCATATGACTTTTACAAAACGAGTTTGAATTGTTGTATTGCCCGAGCGAGAGCGGGGGCTATACACAAATTTGTACGAGTTTCGTAAAGGTCATATGGCACACTTTCGAGTGTAATAATTTCTTTATTACCCATTCTGTTTCGTTTCATTAACGTAAAAATATGCAGGAAACGGCCAACTTTTCTTGCGACGGCAAGCTACAGTGAAGTCACGAACAATCGTTTTATGACGTCACAGATGACACAATACAGGAAGCCGCGGTGAAACAATGGCTGCTAGGCAAACGTGATATGTGCACATGTGCTCATATCAAAAATATTAACTCGGTTGTTTTCAACCATATGGGTAATAACTGTTGATAGTATTCACTCTTTCATTTGTACTATTAACTCTTCTCTCTCCCCTTGTGTTATTTTTGTAGCACTTGGACTATGCACCTTGTGGATGTAAACCAACACAGTTTATGTATAGCTTTACGCATACAGCAATCATAAACACCTACAGACATCTTCCCTTTGTTGTCTTCTTTACTTTATTCTCAAAATATGACTGAGACCTAGAAAGCAATTATGAGTAATTTTTTTTATTAAGATTAAAAAGAAGGAAGTGCAGGAGCAGGATACTTAGTCTAAGGTGACTTTCACAAAGCACCAGTGATGAAGGCATGATAACTGCATTCATGGTTTTGTTCTCTTTTATTACTGTAAGGCTTTAGTGACTACCTTCCAGTCCCTGGTCCCTAACTACTCTCATACACATAAAACCATTGTCATTGTTGTCTTGTCTGAATTTCTTGCCTAGGAGGTGTCTCTGGAAGTATCACTGAACCCATAAATAAAACAAAATATAGTCGCAAGCAACATAAACGGATACAGCGCATAAATGATTCAATTATTTGAAATACAATGAACTAAGACATCTTTCAAATGTTATTGCGCATTTTTTAAAACAAGTTGCAAGTTTCTAGCATGTCCCTAAGATTATTGATACCCAATATGTACATGTCAAATCGAAGAATTGTAAAGAACATCAAAATGGTGGCTAAACCACGAGAGCTACAACTTTGTCATGATTTACATTTTTGCTTGTATTGTTATTTCTCACTTTTGCAAAAAGTTGCAAGTCTCTAATGTGCATTTTATAATTTTCCCCATGTTGAAGTTATTCTTTATCATGACCGGAAATGACTGTTCGCGAGCGATTTTAGTATTGATTCATAAAGACCCTAGTCCTGTCTTACTCTTCTGAAAAAATCTTTCAATTCGATGGGTAGGTTTTTAATTATCTCCCCTGAAAGTTTGCAATTAATAAAAATTGCCTGACTTTGAAAGTTCACTTTGAAATAGTATTAGGAGTTCGCTCAAAAAAGAACAAACTTGTTATTCCCCAATGTTTCAGCTAAGTTTCAACTCAAATCAGGTGCAAATATCTTTGTGGTGGTGATTCCGCAAAAGTACATGGTTAAACAAGTTTTAAAATCCAAGATCGGGACTAAACCATGTGACTTACGACTTTGCCATGATTTATTTTATTGTTTGCAAGGTCATTGAGGATCTTTTGGAAATAGTTTCAAGTCTCTAAGTGCATTTTGAAAGAATTTCCCATGTAAAAAATTAAAATTTGAATTCGAACTGGACCTTTAATGGCTGAACCGATTGGGCCAAAAACTTTGAGGATCAACTTCGTTGTAAGGGGTATTAACATGTGAAGTTTGGTTGTAATAGCTGAACTCCTTCTTGGCTTAGTGGCTTACACAAAATCAGTGAAATAATAATTTTTTAAAAAAACAACATGCCAATAACGATAAGGATTCTGCTGAAAAGGGCTGAATCGTTAATTATTGGGACATTTTATGAGCATTGATGTATTCTATTTTGGTTTATGAATTCTTATAAGAATTTAGATAGTAGAGTTTTTAATTATCTAATATTTTGCATTTTAAGTTATCTATGACTTTGCACACAATCTAATTCATTCAACGACATAAATAGAAAAAAAAACGAGTCTTAAGTTCATTACCTTTTATAATATATTTATTACTTCATTTAGATGGAAGCAATAAAATAGTTTCCCTTTAGTTACTGCAGAGGGATGAAATACATGTACATATTTTAGTAATTTTCAGCCATATCCCACCAGTGGTAAAATGTACAGTTGATAAGTAAATATTTTATATACATTTTTTTTACCTCTTGATCCCTACTGTGAAAATAACAATGAATTCTTGGACAGAATAGCAGCAAATGATCACAAATACAAAGTATAAAATGGAAAGACAGAAACTCTTGATTCAGATCAAACAAAAAAATAAATTAAAAGTTAATAAAAAGTTCCATATGACTGTTTCTTTTGTTTCTAACAAGATGAGTTCAAGTCGCCTTTTGGTCAATACTTCAGCCAGTTGTGACGAGGTTCAATTTGAACATATGAATCCAAATACTGTGCCTTGAACATCACAGAAAGGGAGTATTTACTATTTACTTGAGAAAACCAAACCTAGTTGTTTTTTTCATCATAGATGAGGTTAAATGAGGTGAACAAATTTGCTGTTAATCCCTCTTTCAAGAGTATGGTATATGCAACCCTGCTAAACCATGTGGAAATACATTTTGGTGAAACCTGTAAACTACAACTAGGGCGTAATGAGGGATACTGCACTGCATTATATTGCACCATTGAACCCAAACTAACCAATTGTTATCGTAATTAAAATGTAGGTAAAACATCATCCTCGGTTACCCATGGTTTTATATATGCTCTGTTACTCTCCACTATATCACCCATGGGAAACCTTATCAGGAGAATCTGTTCTCAAATTACCCGCCCTTGGCCAGCGTGACGAAGTCAGTAACCAAAGAAAATGCTCAATGGGATAAGACGGAAATGGTCAAGGGAGATAACCGGTGACGGATGGCTAACACAATGACCTCGCTTGCTTTGAAATGAAGTGATATGAATTGTCATTGGCTCACAGGTCCAAGCTGCGTAGCAGTTTGATTGGCTCACGCCGGCCAAGGGCGGGTAATTTGAGTACAGATTCACCTGATAAGGTTTCCCATGGGTGATATAGTGGAGAGTAACGGAGCATAAATAAAACCATGGGTAACCGAGGATGGTAAAACATAGGTATGAAAAAAAGTACACCCTTTATACAAATTGTCTGTTTGTACATCTTTCTAAGATGCCTCGAAAAAAAAGTACTTTATCAGACAATAAAAGGTATAGTTTTTTCATGATGTAATGACGTTTCTGCTGTTCATCCATTTGTTAAGTTTTTTATCTACGCTTTACCTACATTTTAATTACAATATCAAATTCCTTTTGAAACTAAAGGTACAAAATAATGATCTTGTGGTCCAGAAGTGAAAAATACTTGCTCTTCTGCTTCCTATAATATAGAGGTTATATATCCTGAATGTTCCTTGTAACATCAGAATCAATCAGGCATATATTAGCATAATGGCACCTTTGTTATTAGTCAACTGAGTGTTAAAGGCAATGTATTAGAAAACGAACAACACAAAACAAAATAAATAAGGCAAGAAAAATACACTGTTCCATATCAGTACACAACTTAAAACATGCCAATCAAGACAAATGCTATGAACGTGTGTTGTACATCTGTACATACCAACATATAACCTATACAAGCCATGCTGTACATGTAATAACTCTTCAGAAAAGCGTACTACGAAATAAACATACAGTACAACCAAAATGAAAATATAAAGAACAAAATAAATTAGGGACATTTGAATTTTAAGATTGATCTTTTTTAAATGTGTTATATATATAAGGTAATGAATATAGAGATCATTATTTATAATTTCATAACTTTCATATGTCCCGAACTATTTTTGTCAAGTATATAAAACTGAGTAAGTTCATGTTTCAATGAACTAAAACGTGTCATATGGTCACAAATGAGTATATGAATGTGTTTCTTAACCATTTTCTGTTTTCTGGTTTTAATTTCTCAAACAAAATCGATACAAAAGACCAAATCGGCAAGATTTTATCATTGACAGATCGATTGTCATGAGAAACTCTGGCCGAATTTCAGTTTCTTTTCATCAAATGAGAACTGAGAATTTCATCCTTATCTTTAATAGATTCTCAGTGCCTTTAAACTTGTAAGATAAGGGTTTTCATTGAAAATAATAAAATGCTAACAAATTTATAAGACAAACTCATTTCTGATAATACATTATGAATAGTACTATTAATATCAATATCATCATAGATTATTATAACATAAAATATAAAATATATATAATTTTACTGCAATATTTCATAACTAATATTTACAAGCAAATTCTAAGGAAACAAATTGATAAAGTCACGTGAAAAATGAGTAGTTTAAACTAACACTGAGAGAATTAGTGAGCACAGTTCAATAATCTTTTCCCGCATCCCACAAAATGTCTGTAAATTAAGAAAGCAAAAATACTTGAACCATTAATATGAGAGTGACGATCTTTGAAGGAAGTGAGATGAAGATAATCTCAAATACCATGTGAATCAAGGAAAATGTGTCATAATTTCAAGATTCTTAGTGAACAATTTATTATGTCTGAACATCTGTATATTTTTGTATCACATTTTGAAATCACAGCCCACTAGCGGATCCAGGGGGGGGGGGTCCAGGGGGTCCGGACCCCCCCCCCCCCCCCCCCCCCCCCCTTTTCAAATCCATGTATAAGATTTGGTTCCTGATTCCCCCCCCACTGATTTGTAATTTTTTTTTTGCAGCCATTCTATTCACTGTTTCGTCATCTTTTGTAAAATACTTTCCATTGATTTAAGTGAAAGTAAATTGAAAACCCTACCAGCTACTACTATGCAAACTGAATGAATACTGTTTAACGAACACAAATTTGACCAACAGGCTTATATTACACTATTTACAGAAACATTTAAATCATTGCGAAAAAATATCATTTTCTATAAGAGGTAACAATCAAATTTCAATATGTAATCATTTGTAAATAAAACAAAATAGAGCCATGGGCTCTGTAGCTCATCAACATTTCATTGATTTATTATGTAAGGTTGAATATCTAAGTTATCTCAAGTAATATATTGTTAACAAGCAAAAAATAGGTTTTTAAATCATGACCCCTGTGACCCAATACTACAATTAAGAATCACCTTTGACCAAAGAGTCTCTACACAACATTTCACCTTTCTAGAGCTTTACATACTTGAGATAAAGATGCAAATAGGTTTTTGGGTCATGACCCGTGACCTAGATTGGGGTCACAGGGTAAAAAGATCTACAATTTAGAATCCCCATTGGCCAAGGAGTCTGCACACAACTTTTCAGCTATCTAGACCTTTTGGAACTGGAGAAGAAGATGAAAATAGGTTTTTAAGCATGTGACACCCCCATTTGGGGTCACGGGGTCACGAAATCTACAATTTAGAATCCCCATTGGCCAAGGAGTCTGCACATAACATTTCAGCTCTGTGGAGTCATTGGTTCTGGAGAAGAAGTTGAAAAAGCGAAAAGTTTACGGACGGATTCTTAGTGAAAAAACAAATATGAGTCAATACAGATTATTTCATAGGAAAAGTAGATTCTAAGTAAACATTTAACATAGACAACTTTAAATAAATAAAACAGAACTTAAAATTGAATTGTTACCTCATTCAAAAATAAGCCAAAGCTGTCATTACATTTGGCGCACACCACTGATGTAAAGCTTGAAATACATATCTACATAAGATAGGAAAATATATGGGAACTTGCTATTGCTGATCATGAAATCAGATCTATAATAGAAGATACAGCAGTAAAAGAGCTCAATTATTCCCAACCTTTTTACACAATAATAATATATAAGTACTTAATATATAAGAAATCAACCCAACAAGGTGAATTAAGGTGACAAGATGAATATTAAGCAGATGAATTATTTTCCAAGTTCCCAAATATAAACGACATGGACAGCATCCAAATGTTGTGTCAGTCACCCAACAGGTCATGATATGAAAGACGTGGGGAGCCGCTGCTGGTACATGTACGCAAGACCCCTCGCCGCCAGGAGCAGAGTCTCGCGTCGACTCACGCCTACCAGAACACTCTGCCAGTCGGCGTGACCAATGTGAGGCTGAGCCTCCTCGATCACCTGACCAATGGTCACTGCAAGTCCGGACCAGCGAAGGGGGTAGGAGGACGGAGTTTGGTCTTGTGCGGCGAGGACGTACTGTGTTGGGATGGGGGTCGGTTGAGAAAAGGTCTGCAGCTCGATACGGTGGACAGGGTCTTGAAGCATCAGACAGCTCATCTCGTACCATCTGAGGAGAGTGTTGTTATCAGCCCATAGAATGTTATTGTCTTAAACTGTTACTAAGGTAGGTGGTAATAATAATAATGGGCATTTATAAATATTTAATTACAAATCCTGCAATTATCATTTTTACATACAAATTATGTTCAATAATTAAGAAATAAAATTTTTTTACATTATTATTACCCAATACACATTTTTTCCCACTTCTTAACACACCATCAATGGGGTGGGAAAAATACATGGACTGAGGCTAAAGATACAGGAAATATTGATACATGAGCAGTCAAAGAGTTCAAGAATAATTGCCTGAATAAATCCTATTTTGTCATTATTTAGTGGGGGTACTAAATCAGTACTACTAATAACTGAAGTTACTGACACAAGGCCTGCTGGCTGACTGGATACAGCTTTAGCACATTAATTTGGCAGTTGGGCTTTTGATGTAAAAAGTCAATTAAATTTTGACAGGCCCTGTATTGTAAGAAACTTCATTTATAAAAATCTCACAAGCCAAGTAGAGGGACAGACAGCCAATTCGAACACTGATGAACATTATATACATCCCTGACAATTTTGTTTGAAATAGACTGAAATATCTAAATTGTTCCAGGAACATTGCCCTTCCAATCAGTTATCTCCAAAATAACACTATAACTGATAAAACTGCACACTACCTGTCGGGCAGGAGTTCCATTATGAATCCCTCGACTGAGACGATGGGCAGGTCTTCCGGCAAGGTGCCCCCCTGTCTGAGGTTCTGTATCCTCTCCTCCGCTCCCTTCAGACCCGCAGTACACCCCACAGGCTGGGCAGCTGTCGTCGCCTGGCTCTCCTGCAGAGAGAAAACATGCACATATACAGTATATACATACCATAATATAAAGGCTTGTAAAACAACACAAGATGTATACAATCTGTCCAATGTAATCAACTCTTTCTTTCTTTTGTCTTTGTCACAAGGGGTAGGGGCTCTCTCAGGGTATTCATCCAAATTAAATGAACAATTTTTAAAAGTATGATTTGAACTCCCTTGAACCCCCTCTTGATCGTCACTGAAGACTTCCATTCTGGGTGATGAAAAACCAAGCCAAAATACATCTCAACCTGGAAGGGAGATAACTCACACATCCATTGACTGTGGCCCGTCCAAAGACTTGCTGGAAAGCTTCTCGTACAGCACCCAGCTTGGACTCTTTTGTTGAAGTCACAACTATGTTGATATCACCACCAGACTCTGTATGAAACACAGATCAACATGGAGCTTAAATATGAAGCCCAATCTTAAATTTTGAAAGATATATATGTATTACCAGATCAAATATAAAATTGCATGCATATAATAAATGTTTGTTTACTTTTATTCCTTTCATCATTTAATAGTTATATCTTATTAAAATAACAACAGATCATATTTTTCAAATAAGACATTCATGTCTACTAAAACTCACATAGTGAATGTACAATGGACTTTTAAAAGACAATGTGAGCATGTAGATAACTAAGGCTAACTGGAATGATTATGGACGAATTCAGAAATGTACTAGTTTGAATGACTAATTACAAACCCTGCAATTATCAGTTTCACATACAAATTATGTTCAAATAAATAAGAGATAATGTGGCAAGGGTCAAATGAGACATGTCTAAGCTGTGAGAAGATTACAGGAAGGAGAAGGAGTATCATAACAGGATAACAGTATACGTACTTATTACTTCCTTCATTCCAGGATCAAGAGTAGTAATGACCGATTCCATGGAACTCTGTGATTAGAAAATTGACAAGTATATTCTGACATTTCTTCTGAGAAAAAGCATCCATGCTAATACCATATAAAGGTTAACATGCTTTATCTTAAACAATTGTTACTTGTGAAGATATTTCATGTTTAACTAACTTTAAAAAAAAGAAATTAACAGCATCGAAGCATTTGATGATACATGGATTAAAGGCTTGTTTAATCTGGAGATGATATGATGATATTAAGACATAAGAGTACATAACATCAGTTTGCTCCTGCAATCCACTGACTGTCTAAGCAATTGCCTTGTTTTAAGTAAGTGGCTAATAAAATCAAATTAAATCAAGCAATATTTGCAGTACCCAGATAAAGATGATAATCAAATTTCAAATTACCACATTTCATTGGCTGGCAAAATACATGCTTTATATAGGGATGAGTAACCAACCTTCAGTGATACAAGGCAAAAGCTACTTAGACAAGCGATGTCAAGTATCAAAGTCGTATGACTGACCAATAAAAAATTGCGACCACGGTTAAATTTGTTTCAAACAAAGGCTTACAGGTGAAAAACAATATAGACCTAGTATCTCTGATTCAGAAAGCATAAAAAAGCCACTGAATTGTTTTATTTCATATTTGTTATGATTATTTCTATGTACCTTTGTTTTCTCCATGACCTTGGACACGATACTGTTGCCAGAAATCCATCCAAACAAGCCTGTTCCCTGACCCCCTCCAGATTGGGGTGTGGGGGTGGGGGAGTCCTCGCCCACATCTGTGGAGACACTTGCCTCGTATGGGGTCTGCATCTGACCTGCAAATTGTTATAAACTGTCAGATGGGACACAAACTGAGATTTGATACGGACAAGGGGAATGTATGAATTCTTCAAGGACATAAAATGACAAAGGTCCACACCATTTGACTTGTATTGCAACAACAAATTTTAAGTTTTAGAAGTTGCTGATGCAATGCAAGTCAAATTTTATGATTCACAACTTCATTATTAGTTTCACACGTGATTTCTGGGCTACAGATGGATAATGATACATTACGCCTTTATTTTGGTGTACAAGAAACCAGAGGTGCTATTTATTATAATATATATAAGCACAAAGGAAGATAGAGAAGTAATGTAGTACAAATATTGATGAAAGGGGAATGCATGTAGCAGCTTTATCAACTAAGGGTCATATTAAATTTCCCAGGCTTGTCACTGTGTAATTCTTCAATCAAGCTTCTTCTATTTTTATAGTAAAACTGTACACATTTTTGCTGTGATTAACGTTGTATCTTATCATAATAATTAAGAAAATGTTTCAGAAATTAGCAGAGCAAATTTTGATGATAATTGCCTTTAATATTACATGAGTACAATGAATATTGTTCCCAAAATGAAAATTATAACATAGTGCCTTCAAATTTTGTATATGAAATCTTATTAATCACTGTGACAAATCAACGGATTGACAGTAGTATGCAATATTTAACAACCTCAGCCTTAAAGGCGCTGTAGCACGTTTTTTCGCTCAAATAAGTTGATGAAATGTATTTGAAAATTAATTTCACCAATAGTAAAATATCCTTTTCTCCTCGGAAAATAAAGTTTAAAATGAGTGTACATGTTTTGGTGAAGCCATGGGAATCGTTTTTATAATACAAAATAATAAATTGTGTTCACAATAAAATGGCCGCCATGCAATTTTTGCTTTATACGCAACATAGTTTTTACCACTACAGATAATTTGTTTGTGTAATAAGATGTTTTACCCTCTAAAGTTAATTTAAATGACATAAACTTTCATTATAAATAGGAAATTTGAAAAAATAAATTTTGCAAAAAACGTGCTACAGCGCCTTTAAGTTGATACCTAATCCTAAATCATTTTGTAAGTTTCTTTAGTTAGCTTTTTTGTGATTGATATTAAGTAGACAGCCTTCAGGACTGAAAGCGAAAACATAATGATAAGCTTTGTCTCACTTGGAGCAGTTGTACTTGAGGGTAGAGGTGTTGAGGGAGAGACAACAGCAGGGGAGATAACTGGAGCGGTCACACTCGGTGTCGTCTGTGTGCTCGGCGCAGCTCTGTGGGTGGAAGCATTGTTATAAACATTCATAATGGTTTAATCTAGTGTATTAATTTGGTGCCATAGCATTCCTGACATTACTCATTTTAAGGCTGTGAAGTCTGATTAAAATCAACCATTTTCTGAGTAATACAAGATTTGAAATATTTTTTCAACTGGTATGCAAAGTCATTAATGGTTTTCTCACTACACCATTTTCTTACTAACTCATAACATTTTGCCAAAAATCAAAGAATTTCACAATTTTTTTTAACAAAATTGATAATCCTGACACATTTTTTTTTATTATATATCTCCAAAATCGGATGAATAGTTTCAAAGTTGTGATGTTGCGAGAGATGATTAAAAGGAATTTTATTTGAATATTTATTTGAGAGACATAAAAATATTAATTTTCATAAATGAACTGGTTTTCTATGAGAACACACTTTTATTGCAAAGTTATTGTTGGGGATAATTAAAAGGAATTTCATTTTGATATTAGAGAGTCATTATTTATAACATAAATTAATAAGTTTCCCTCAATTATACATTAACGTTAGGAAAATATTTCTGTTGGTCATGCATAACCCAATACAAACAGCGTGACAAAGCATACGTCATGCAGTGTCAGACATGAGAAAACTAACTCACTTTTGAGGCACTGGTGATGGACTTGTTTGAGCCTGAAATCAGAGAGAGGCAAGATGAAGAAATACAATTTAAGGGATTTTCAAAATCCATGAACTTATATTAACTTACTTATATCCTTGTTTTAATAATAGACAAACTACAACACAGTCATGACTTTTAACACGCTTTGAATGTTTATCAACTAAATGCTTTTCATAACCTTTTCAATGTTTCACATGACCACATGCCTACCAATACCATATTTATTGTTCCAAGATATTCAGAAGATGGTTTTGTTAAGTTAAAAATTCGTGGCCCCTTGGAATAGTATAAGTATTTACAGTCATATAAGAGGCTTAAACTATTATCTGCTGATAATAAGAGCCATTGAATATGTTGATAACATTATAGAACAAGATAATGTCTCTTAAAGTTGAACCCTGATGCCACCGGATATAAGCAAAGTTAGACGAAAGAATATCAAAGATAAGTACTAATATGAGTGATATATCAAAGGCATATCACTGACGGTGACCAATGCAGTTTTGGGATAATGCAACGTGCAGTAAAAGATTATTACTTCATCACTAAAGGTCTCATCACAATGGATAAACATGTCAAGTATCAAAGACCAAAGTTATGGCCAACGTCAATAATTTCAAAAACTGGTTCCTGTGCCAAGGGCAAACATCATGATATTCTCTCAAAGGTTTCACCACCATGTGTGAAGTATCAAAGGCCTATCTCACACCAATCAAAAGTTTTCAGAAAATGGTTACTGCATAAGGCCAAGATCACGAGGTCTACAGTTATGGCCTGATCTGAAAGATCTCATCACAATGGATGCACAATGGATACATCAAAATGTATGGCAATGGTTAAACACTTAAAGTTTTAAAAAAGTAAATTAAAAACTGCCAAAAATCTATCATATCATTGAAAGATTTAAAAATAGAGCCATGGGCTCTGTAGCTCATCAGGGTTTATATTGTTTAATGATGAAGACAGAAATAGATTTTAAGGTCATGGCTTGAGGCCCTTATTTGAGGCACCACAGGGTCTCCAAATCTAAAATTTAGAATCCCCATTGACAGAGTCTGCACACAATATTACAGCCTTTGAGGTACATTTGTTCTGGAGTAGATGAAAATAGTTTTTTAAGGATGTGACCCCTGTGACCCCATTTGGGGTCACGGGGTCACGAAATCTACAATTTAGAATCCCCATTGGCCAAGCAGTCTGCACACAACTTTTCAGCTCTCTAGACCTTTTGGAACTGGAGAAGAAGATGAAAATAGGTTTTTAAGGATGTGACCTCTGTGACCCCATTTGGGGTCATGGGGTCAGGAAATCTAAAATTTAGAATCCCCATTGGCCAAGGAGTCTGCACACAACTTTTCAGCTCTCTAGACCTTTTGAAACTTGAGTAGAAGATGAAAATAGGTTTTTAAATATGTGACCCCTGTGACCCCATTTGGGGTCATGGGGTCACGAAATCTACAATTTAGAATCCCCATTGGCCAAGGAGTCTGCACACAACTTTTCAGCTCTCTAGACCTTTAGGAACTGGAGAAGAAGATGAAAATAGGTTTTAAAACATGTGACCCCTGTGACCCCATTTGGGGTCATGGGGTCACAAAATCTACAATTTAAAATCCCCATTGGCCAAGGAGTCTGCACACAACTTTTCAGCTCTCTAGACCTTTTGGAACTGGAGAAGAAGATGAAAATAGGTTTTTAAGGATGTGACCCCTGTGACCCCATTTGGGGTCATGGGGTCACGAAATCTACAATTTAGAATCCCCATTGGCCAAGGAGTCTGCACACAACTTTTCAGCTCTCTAGACCTTTTGGAACTGGAGAAGAAGATGAAAATAGGTTTTTAAACATGTGACTCCTGTGACCCCATTTGGGGTCATGGGGTCACGAAAACTACAATTTAAAATCCCCATTGGCCAAGGAGTCTGCACACAACTTTTCAGCTCTCTAGACCTTTTGGAACTGGAGAAGAAGATGAAAATAGGTTTTTAAGGATGTGACCCCTGTGACCCCATTTGGGGTCATGGGGTCACGAAATCTACAATTTAGAATCCCCATTGGCCAAGGAGTCTGCACACAACTTTTCAGCTCTCTAGACCTTTAGGAACTGGAGAAGAAGATGAAAATAGGTTTTAAAACATGTGACCCCTGTGACCCCATTTGGGGTCATGGGGTCACAAAATCTACAATTTAAAATCCCCATTGGCCAAGGAGTCTGCACACAACTTTTCAGCTCTCTAGACCTTTTGGAACTGGAGAAGAAGATGAAAATAGGTTTTTAAGGATGTGACCCCTGTGACCCCATTTGGGGTCATGGGGTCACGAAATCTACAATTTAGAATCCCCATTGGCCAAGGAGTCTGCACACAACTTTTCAGCTCTCTAGACCTTTTGGAACTGGAGAAGAAGATGAAAATAGGTTTTTAAACATGTGACTCCTGTGACCCCATTTGGGGTCATGGGGTCACGAAAACTACAATTTAAAATCCCCATTGGCCAAGGAGTCTGCACACAACTTTTAAGCTCTCTAGACCTTTTGGAACTGGAGAAGAAGATGAAAATAGGTTTTTAAGGATGTGACCTCTGTGACCCCATTTGGGGTCATGGGGTCACGAAATCTACAATTTAGAATCCCCATTGGCCAAGGAGTCTGCACACAACTTTTCAGCTCTCTAGACCTTTTGGAACTGGAGAAGAAGATGAAAATAGGATTTTAAGGATGTGACCCCTGTGACCCCATTTGGGGTCATGGGGTCACGAAATCTACAATTTAGAATCCCCATTGGCCAAGGAGTCTGCACACAACTTTTCAGCTCTCTAGACCTTTTGGAACTGGAGAAGAAGATGAAAATAGGTTTTTAAGGATGTGACCCCTGTGACCCCATTTGGGGTCACGGGGTCACGAAATCTACAATTAAGAATCCCCATTGGCCAAGGAGTCTGCATATAAAATTTCAGCTCTGTGGAGTTATTGGTTCTGGAGAAGAAGTCGAAAAAGCGAAAAGTTTACGGACGGATGGACGGACGGATGGACGGACGGATGGATGGACGGACGGATTGACGGATGGACGGACGGACGCCGGACGCCATGCCATGCCATAAGCCCATCGGGCCTTTCAGGCCTGATGAGCTAAAAATAAAATAAGTAACAGTGTTTCCAAGTCTAAATAGTAAATGGAGTCTATTATTTTCCCCTATGAACATCATCTAAACAAAGATTGCGCCAAAAGAACAAAAACTTTAAGCGACAACATTTTCTGTCATTTCTTTTCTGAGGCTATCAGTCTAATTTCTTGTAGCTTCAAGAACAATTGTGTTCTAACTTATAAATGATGTTGTATGCAAGAAAGGAATCTGTCAAATGACATCATATTCATAGGTGAGTATCTTACAAGAGGGAAGGTGTATTGGAAACTAAATTACAAAGACTTATAGTGATAAGAGAGTTATTTCTGGTATGTCATGTTGCAGATGAAAGCTTGTTCTTGAGCTTAAAATAATTAATATGTTGACAAAATTATTTAGTACTGGAAACGGTAACATACTCAATTGATTATTTGAAAATGGAATATTAACGCATCTGAGATCACTTCTAGATACAAAACTGAAATTTGGATTAAACACTTAAAATTCAAATGCCTCATAATTAACTAAACTGAAGCTTCTGTTTTGAAAAAAACAATTTATAGTAAAGTATTCATGCTCACCTGTGGTTTGGTGGGCGTGGCCATGAAGGAAGGAAGAGGAGCGGGGGCGGGAACATTACTGACTCCTCCCCCAGCTGCTTTTGACGGAGTTTCTGGAATTAGAAAAGTTGACAAAAACAGGGTTGCAGAGATGAAGAGTAAAAAGAACATTTATTGAAACTTCAATATCTGATTGAACACATGTCAGTACAATAAAGATCTGATGAAATGCATTTTTCTCAAGAATGACAGATGATTACCTCTACGTATATTGTATATCGGAATCAATTGAGCATAAAATCGAGAAAATATACACTTGCAATTGATAATTAAGACGATTTTAATTCATCAATTTTAAGATTTCCGCAATTAGATCGGCGAATCATTTTGAAAATGCTCAATGAGGCGGGACTGTGATAAGCGACAGACGGGGCCGGCTAGACAGCTACTCCGCCAAGTCTCGTTAATTAATTAATAATGATTATCACTGACGCTAAATGAATTTATGAGGTGTATTACATCGTCAAAAAGACATGTTTATGTAATAATTGTCAATTTGTGGAATTGTCATCTGTGGAATTACCTAGTTGGATATCTAAACAATCGATATATGGTAAATTTAAGTTGGTTTATTGAAGATTTCTTTGTGAAATTAACAATCAAAATGTTGCGAAATTACGTTGAATTATGACTATCGGCGAAAATCAGATTCCTCCAGATACGTCACAGAAGTCATCCCTTCACCGGCCACAACCCCGCAGACTTTCATTCTGGTCGCCGGGGCTAAAACAGGCGGTTTTTTTAAAAGCCGTATAAGTAATTTATTGACTGATTTCAGAAATTTAAAATCGAGCAATTGTCAAATTGACATCCCATTTTAATGAATCCGATTTGGACCATATGTCATTGCATCTATCCTTTAAGTAAAACTGCACCTATCAATGACTATATCCATGGAGGAGACTTCATAAAGCGACTTGAACACATGTCAGTACATTAAGTAAAACTGCACCTATCAATGACTATATCCATGGAGGAGACTTCATAAAGTGACTTTGTCATGAGCCACAGATGTACTTTGTGTAGTCACAGCGAAATAACCTACTGCACATGTTTTAGCGGCATCAGTGCAGTTCCTCAATGTGGAATCATACCCTAACAGTACACACCAGACTGGGAAGCTTCCTTCTCTGCCAACTGCGCTTCTTCGTGGGATATTATCTCGGGCTGCTCATCGGACGATTCTTCCATCATCTTGTAAGATTAGGTTAAGAACTGAAATGTAAAACAAAAACCATTCTCATTTAAATCCGATCGACAACAGCACTCATACCTCGTTCTTAGATTTGAGTACTACCAGAGGTCATGTCAGGTGGCCTATCACATTCATTAAATTCAGCCAATCAGACACCTTCTGCGATACAGAGCATTGAATGTGGTGTTTTGTTTGTTAACTCAAGTCAGTGGAATGGCTTTCTAGCATCGTCGCCTATGGCTGGAGTAAAAGGTAACCTGATATTACCACAGTACTCAGATTAGGAACACAGCGAGGTACACATAATAATTATGTTCAATCTGATTGAAATGAGATTGAATAAATAAAACCTTACCTGCTCAATTATGAATCAATACAAATATTCCTAGGGGAAAAAATATAGTGAACATATTCTTCTTCTTCTTCTACATAGTTGACTCATTGATGAGAGGAATACAATGTATTATCATAGCCAGCTGCACTTTGTATAAACATTTCATTCTACAATTCAGAATATACTCTGTTGTTATATTGTTACAGCAGGGATTGGGAAAGACACCTTTGACAATGGGCCATTTTTAGGACTTTTAGTCTTTTTCACAATTTCAAATGGGCCATTCCCCTTTGTAGCAATAGTAAAATTTCTTATTTCAATGGGCCATGTTTTCATTCAATGTGCAAAACGGCCCATGGCCCCTACCTTTCCCAATCCCTCGTTACAATACAATATTATAATTGCAAACAACATTCACCGTTCAAGCAAAACAATGCATATTATTATACTCATAATGTACTCTCATATGCATTATATTTCAAGTGTTTTAAATGGATCTTTACGACTTTGCATTCAATACTTGATAAATAATAACAATCAAATAGTTCATTCCAATACGATTATGAATGCTAAGCGACATGGAAATAAGACCAATATATCATGTTTGTCTCTATCTAACACTACTTTCGTAGTACAAGATTCATTGTTACGGAGAGTTACGAAATATTGTCATGATGAGGATTATGGATCTTCTAAACTCGTGAGGAAGACTTTCTGTCTTTTGACATGGTCGAAAACAGGACAATTCTACATAAAACTGGTATTTTTAATAAGAAATGCATATTGTTGTCATTAGCTGACAGATGAGGTGTGAAAAATAGCATTGTCGGTCTTGTTTTATCTATTTATTCCATATATCTTTATCATAAAAGTAAGTAAATCTGCGTAAATAAGTTTGCATTACCTGCGAATGTTGACAAAATGGCAACTCTATGACGTCATTAGAAAGCCACGTCCCCAGTCTCGCGCGAAGGGTGTTTTCCCGTTCTAAAAATAGAACGAATTCACGTGCTTGAAAATGAAGTTTGAGCACTGAAAGGCAAAATAGTAGACAACGCACAAGGTAGAAACTAGTTTGTATATATGTGTTGTAACTGTTTCACGTGCGCATGTAGATTGAGGGTGTTATTTTAGATCTAAAATACATTTTTGTTATTATAAAGCTTAAAATAGGACCCGTTTATTTAATAATGTTACCAAGGTGTACGTTGGTCCTAATTACTGAATGTGAAACGAAGACATAACTTTAAATGACTTTTAAAGGGACATTGCAACAGTCTTAAGGATGTAACGATCGGGAAATAATAACACATATTATATAACTCCAAATATCGAAAATCGGATGTCTTTATGACCAAAAACATATTATTCAAAATGATGTGTTTTTGATTCTATAAAAGCTTGTGCTCTTTTTCAATACATTTGCTTAATTTAAATGGCCATATATCATGATACATATTAACACATTTTAAATGAAATAGTTTTATCAAAAGACAATGTTATACAATTTCCCTTGTGCCAAAAAAGGAGTATTTCAAAATCACTTTTGTAGTTACTTTATACGACGGGATATCAATCAAATGATTAATTATGGAGAAATCTAATTAACTCCTTTGACGATGTTGGTCTTATTTGACCGGGTAACTTCGGACTTGGGACTTCAGCCTAAAGAAAGCGGACATAAAATATCCACGAACGTTACGGCACGTACGTCACTTTTCGTACGTCTCTCTGAATGTGCTGATTAGGCCAACTTCTTCAGTTGAGAAGTTAAGGATGTTCGCTCCTCAAATTTATAGTATTAAACTTTTTTTCTAACTTATATTTTTTAAAAGATCAAAGTATATGATTGGAAAATCAGCATTAAAAAATAGAGGGCAGTGTGGGTTTTTTCGAGATATGACGCCTGTAAGATAGTGGGGTGAAGTACAATTTTAACATGGTAGTCTATGGGAAAATGAGAAAAAAACTGCTAAAAACTTTAAAATACTACATTTCTAGTATTAAACTTTATTTCCTTTTTTTGATATGTTACAAAGTTCATTTTACCCTACCGAAATCAATGAAAAAATATATATGGTAGTGTGGTTTTTTTTAAGCTTTGACACAAAATGTACCTGAAAATCCCCCTTTTTAGTCAAATTTAGGCCATTTATGCTGTTTAAGCACTTTTTATAGGGATCTAAAGTCACAATTTCTTTATTTCATATGTTTTTTAAAAGTATGTAGATGATGTAGAATATCATGAAGTAAATAAAGATGAGAACAAATCTTTACTTAATCATATTTCATTTTTGAAGTTCAACCGGAAGGAGCGGACATCCTTAACAGGCGAGGTCTGTACATCATCGAAAACAGAGTACTTTTAAAAAATAGAGCCATGGGCTCTGTAGCTCATCAGAGTTTATTTTGTTTGATGATGAAGACAGAAATATGTTGTCTCAATATAATGCACAATCCCTAACCCTGACAAATCTTAGTCTTGAAATTGAGAGAGAGCACTCAGCAAGGTCAACACACAGGAGATTATGCAATATTCTGACCCCTTGGCTCTGGTTACAAGCCAGCTGTGTTTTTTTGTGTTTTACCGCCAAATTATGTAATAGACTCTTGCTTGCACTAAACACTGGCAGCACTGATCTAACTGTATAAGGCTTAAAGAGAACAGGCAATGTGATGAATCTCATGGTACATAGTACAATTTTGAATCACCTTGGCTAAACAATCTCGGTTCTAAGCCTTGTCATCCAAACATCTAAACATTCTGAACAAAATATTCCTTCTAGTTTGTTCTGGATGAAAACAGGATTTTAGGTAATGGCCTACGGGGCTCTTATTTGGGGCCACTGGGTCACCAAATCTACAATTTAGAATCTCCATTGGCTAAAGACTCTTTACACAACATGACAACCTTCTAGGTCTTTTCGTTCTGGAGGAAAAGATGAAAATAATCTTATCTTATCATTTCATCACCAGTCATATGCAGTTCACATATCTCATGTAAAATAAAAGAATTCTTAACTCCTCTTCAATTTAGTCCTTTATGCCTTGTCACAATTTTCATTTCATAGGCTATTCAACAGTTCTCATTTCACATTGATTACATCAATTTGACAAACATGTCCACAATGTAGATTGTTCTTTCAAGTCGACATACATTTCAAATAAAGTGAAAGAAGTGCACATAAAATATCAGTTCAAACTTCAATTTCGACAGTTTTTTTAGGCTGTGGCCCATATTTGGGGTCACAGGGTCACCAAATTTACAAGTTAGAATCCCCATTGGCTAAAGAGTTTGCATACAATATCACAGCCTTCTAGGTCTTTTTGTTCCGGAGAAAAAGATGAAAACAGGATTTTAGGTAATGGCCTGTGAGGCCCTTATTTGGGGTCACAGGGTCACCAAATCTACAATTTAGAATCCCCATTGGCCAAGGAGTCTGTACATATAATTTCAGCTCTCTGGAGTCATTGGTTCTGGAGAAGAAGATGAAAATAGCTTTTTAGGTTATGACCCCTGGGGCCCTTATTTGGGGTCACAGGGTCACCAAATCTACAATTTAGAATCCCCATTGGCCAAGGAGTCTGTACATAAAATTTCAGATCTCTGGAGTCATTGGTTCTGGAGAAGAAGATGAAAATAGCTTTATAGGTTAAGACCCCTGGGGCCCGTATTTGGGGTCACAGGGTCACCAAATCTACAATTTAGAATCCCCATGGGCCAAGGACTCTGTACATAAAATTTCAGTTCTCTTGATTCATTGGTTCTGGAGAAAAAGTCGAAAAAGTGAAAAGTTTACGGACGGACGGACGGACGACATCCCATGCCATAAGCCCATCGGGCCTTTCAGGCCTGATGAGCTAAAAATGGATTGGTTGTTGTTAACAGTATTTAGGATATTATCAAACTGGTAAAGTATGTATCAATATGTGTACATCATTTAAATGTCGGGTCAAAAAGGAAATAAAGCTATTCGACTTAAAATATAATTCAGTATTGATATGTACACTACTTATTTATGAACATCCATAATGTTATAATGCTTATAAATGTATTAGGGCAGTCAGTCTTTGATTCAGCAGTTCAGTACCAACGTATTCCTGTGTCAGTGTACTGACTATGTCTTTTGTGATAATGTATATTTTGTAAGGACAGCTTCGTGGCATGCACATTATTTAATACAACTTTATCTTAAGCTTGTGTAAATATATATTGCATGGTTTAATATATTGAGCTATTTTAAAATGAAGGCTTTTTTTAAAACTTATTTTATAATGGCAAGTTTATCATAATACAAATTGTAACAGATGTCATGCTGTATATACAGTTAACCATTATATGTTTTACTGTGCTGGAGTGCTTCAATTCTGGTTAAAATTTATAGATTGGCAGCAAAATATTTATTGTAAATCTTTTAATCCAGACAACTACAGAGAAAATATTCTTACTGGTATGTGCCATGGTACACATAACAATAGTACATGTATATGTAATATGTCTAATCTGTGTTTCACCATTGCAAAGTTTTATGTATATAAATGTAATGTGACAGAAGTTAACCATTGTTTCGATGTATTTATGAAATAATTTACCAAGCAAACCAGTATCCTTAAATACAGTAACAGCAAAGCAACTTTCTGAGGCCCTTCGACTATTATGTCCTGACCACGTGACAATGTAGGTCGCTTATGTAAACCGTGGTTATTTTAATTGCAATAAATGAGTGTGAAAAACCCCCAAAGAAACAAACAAAACAAAACTGTACATCCATTTTGTAAAGCTAGAATTCAAAAGTATTGGAATAATAAAATCACAACATATAACAAAAATCATTTACATTCAATATATATCTTTACGATTGGAAAAAGAGATGTATTGGTTTAGGATGTGTCACCTTGCTCCTGACTGGACCAATGAATCACCAAACTACGATCTATAATCCTCATTGCCTAATGGAGTCTGTACACGGGTTTCTAAGGCCTTGGCGTCTTGAGAAGAAGATGAAAATAGGTTTTAGATCGTGACCTGATTAGCTAAAAACTTATTTCAAACCATTTTGTTCATTCCGTATTAGATTTTGAATGTGTTCTGTTACCTTTAACAAATATATCAGCTAATAAAGTCATTTATTACAGTCATTGAACAGTTGGTTTTGATCAAGTCTCTTTGATCCAAAACCTTTTGTCAATTGCGAGGGATATACATTCACCATGGCTATACTGCTTGTGCCATCCTATCTGTTGGATGCATATGACAAGCATTGTCATCGTTTACCATCTGATCGTGATATGGATATGGAAATTGGATATGCTAATCTCTGCATGGTTAACAATAGGATCTTATGATTTCCCTTGCAGCAAAAAATTTATTTGATAGTATAAGTACTTAATTACCATATTACAATGTTGAATTACCTTTTTTGGTATTATATTGTGAAGTTTTGGCAAACGCAATGTTCTTTTATCATGTGGCGTGAGCAAAGCAATCTGATCAAAATCGATCGTATTTTGAGGAATAAAAGTTGCAAAACAGTACATCTATACCGGGGTGCGAACTCCTATTTCGCTCGGGGGGTTCCTGCACGGTAACTGCACTCCTGGGAACAGGGTCGATTTTAATAATACTTAGTAATGTTGACATTTAGGGCATTTAAAAGAAGAATCCATTTGTGCCAGATTTCATCCTTACGAAGGAGTATACTCCGCCACGTCGCGAGTGTTCACAATAAATCTTGCTTTTCTTATCTGTTAAAGTGAATTTGGTATTTGACACATTCTATTAACCTCAATTTATAGTATGATTTCGGTCATCATGAGCAATTAGAATTACCTTTATCTGACAAAAGTAACTGTCACTGACTAGATAGTTCAGTAGTTCAGTCTTTTGACCAATGACAATGTGATACATGTATATATAATTACTGCTTAGTGAAAATATCAACGGTAGAGATGCGGTGTATTTGTACCCAAAGTCGTACACTAAACGTGAAGTGAACTCGAACTCGTATTTGTATTAAGGAATTATGCGTAAATGTATTGGCATTAATTACATATGCTCTAAGGTCCATATCAAATCATAATAAGCTTTCCTTGCTGTATATAATGCCACATTTATGCATTCTGAAACATGTTCGTAATGGAGAAATGAACGTGCTTTGCATTACATTTTATGTGCTATAAATGAAATAATCAAACAAACAAGTCCAAATAATAATTTACAACATGGACACATGTTATATATAGATGTCATATATAACTAGAAGAGCGTTTGCGGGACACCGCAAAAGCAGAGCAGCTCCGAAACTTTGGGTCTCGCCTTTCCCTGTTCCGCCTTCTCTTCAGCATAAATAAAATGGGAATTTTTTTTGACAAAATGTTTTTCATTATTCAAGTTATTCTAACAAGTTGAATCATCACTGGGGTCACTTTTCACAACTTTGTTCTTAAAACCTATTTCTGATTTCAAAATTGGATCAAAAGATTAACATGGCCTTAACCAATATCTCATGACCTTGAACTTTGACCTTCAAGGTCACACCATCAATGATTACTTTTCATTGTGTATAACAATCATGCAATGACTCAAAAGTGTTCATTGTTAACATAAGGCATATTCACAATAGCACGCTTAAGTTGTGACCTTGCTGTGACCTTGACCTTTGACAGATTTTAGCAAAAACGTTTTCAAATCTTGGTCTTTCTCCATAGTTGATATACCAAGTTAGGGCCTGATAGCACAGAAGTTGTTGAAGTTATCGTGTTTACAAGGATTTTTGTAGTGATTTCAGAACTCATGACCTTGACCTTTGACCTTGAATGTGAGCTTGTCAAAATATTTCCCCAGGTGTACAAGAAAGAAGCTATATATATAAGGTGTTGATACCTTCATGGAAAAAAGTTATTTAGTGATTTCAATACTGGTGACCTTGACCCTATCTCGTGACCTTGACCTTTAAAATTCAAGGTCACACAATCAGTGATCACTTTTCATTGTGTATAACAACCATTTACTGATTCAAAGTGTTAATAGTTGAAATAAGACATTTTCGCAAAAGCATGCTTAAGTCGTGCCCTCGCTGTGACCTTGACCTTTGACGGATGTTAGCAAAAACCTTTCCAAATCTTGGCCTTTCTCCATAGTTGATATACACCAAATTAGAGCTTGATAGCACAAATATTTTTCAAGTTATCGTGTTTACAAGGATTTTTTTAGCGATTTCAGAACTCGTGACCTTGACCTTTGACCTTGAATGTGAACATGTCAAAATCATCCACCAGGATTATAAGAAAGAAGCTATGTATATGAGGTGTTAATACCTTCTTGGGAAAAGGTTATTTAGTGATTTCAGAACTGGTGACCTTGACCATATTTCGTGACCTTGACCTTTTAAATTCAAGGTCACACAATCAGTGATCACTTTTCATTGTGTATAACAATCATTTAATGATTTAAAGTGTTAATAGTTGAAATAAGACATTTTCGCAAAAGCATGCTTAAGTCGTGCCCTCGCTGTGACCTTGACCTTTGACGGATGTTAGCGAAAACCTTTTCAAATCTTGGCTTTTCTCCATAGTTGATGTACACCAAAGAAGAGCCTGATAGTACAAATATTTTTCAAGTTATCGTGTTTACAAGGATTTTTTTAGCGATTTCAGAACTCGTGACCTTGACCTTTGACCTTGAATATGAACATGTCAAAAAAATTCCCCAGGGGCATAAGTAAGAAGTTATGTATATGAGTTCTCAAAACCTTCTAGGAAAAAAGTTATAGCAAATACAAAACGCGGCGGCGACGGCGGCGACGGCGACGGCGACGGCGACGGCGACGGCGGCAGCGACGGAAACTGCGCAAAAACTGATAGCAGCTCCGACTTAGTCGGAGCTGCTAATTATCTCTTTATGGAGTATGGGTATATACGAGGTCACTTTCATGTCTTCGGTAGCTAATGGTATTTTTATTGATGTGTAAGCCCATGTAAATGGATGACATATGTATGGCAGACTTTCTTTGAGATATATATACTTGCAGAACGTTAGTCATGAAAGAACACTAATCTTTTTCAATTTCAAAGTTGTCATCCTAATTTGACAATTGTATACATAAATGGTACCGTTCTAGCCAAATTAAAAAAAATGTTCTTCATATAAATCGCTGAATTGTACATTTTCTCAAAGGTCTATTTCATTTTAAAGAAAATAAAGTACAAAGGTGAATGTGTTTTATTGCACTTTTCATGAAATCTTCAGGGATTCGCTACAAGAGTAGAAATATACAGTGTATAACTTTGGTAAGTGTGACAATACATATAAACATTAGTAACAATATTGCGTAGGAACACAAAATAACGAGTATGATAAAGAATCTGGGTGAAATTAGAACACAACAAGACGTAGAAGAAGCTGGAGTACGATTGGGGATTAGCTTGAAGGAATTCTTTGATCACATGAGACATAAAAAGGAGCACTAATGACTTGAACCCATAGAGTTACATGCTGGAATGCATTGGTTCATTTTAGGAAACTTAAGCTTTGGGAATCATAAACCATTGAGTCGCTTGCTGGAATTAACCAGATCATCTCTACGGAATTATACACTGAAGATGACCCCTGGTATTTGTCCGTGTTCAACATCGGTACTGTTTTTGCTTTTGGTTGACGTGAAGAAAGTCCAACTGACTCCATCCATGTTCACATACCCGTAGCCCTTGCACCCTCGTCTGGAGTCGGGACCAGTCATGTTTAAAAGGATCGTGTACTTGAGGTCCTCCTCCAGAGAGACAGGTCTATCAAAATATATCTCAATGAATTCGTCCTGTGTGTTCGTGATGATTGTCCTGTTAATATTGGACCCTTCCATGACGTTCCCGCCTTTGAAGAACGTGTGAGACTGGTAGTCTTGGCGCAGATCTTCTTCCACGGAGCAGACGACAGAGTAGGATGTCGTGTCGTCTGCTTCTGGTGTTGGAAAGGCGCCGTATAGAATAAGACCTAGAAGTTGCACTGGTTTATCACACACGAATGATATTGCGTCAGTTCGCTTGTTGAAGATCCAACTGACGGATTTTTCAGATCGTTGGAACCGGTACATTCTGGTTGGAATTGGTTTTCGTGGTCTCACTGAAGAATCAGAGGTGGTCTCAAAGAATGGCCTTAACAAGCTCATCCATTGCTTGTCGAGTATTCCAACATGACTGTCAAAGGTTTTCCATCCAATTAATGGAAAGCGAATGTAATTGAAGACATCCCCTAACACTTCACACTTGTTGTCCGGAGTGGGATCTATTCCTCGCCTCTCGCACTCAGCCTCTGACCACCAAAGTGCTGCCGTAAAAACGTCCATCTCTTCTGCTCGGAGGTTGTCAGATTTCAAAATCTTGACCAGACATGCTCTACATATTTCCTTGAAGGCAGGAGACGTGAAAACATTCAATGCATTTAATGTGATCAGTGTCAGAGCTTTATTCTCCAAGTCAGCCTCACTGTACAAGTGCGCTTGGTCCAAGATGTCACAGGCGTTCTCCACTCTCAGGGCAGACGTGAGGAAATCCAGGCACTTCTGGTTCAAAGTTGGTACAGCATATTTCTTGCCGAGGTATAGTAGTCCAACAACGTTGTCCACTGTGACGTCAGCAGTGTTTGTGTACATGTATCTGTGAAGAAAAGGAACATGTATATTTATCCTCCTTAGATTTACACTTTTTCAAAATAGAAACATAAACAAGAAAACCATTTGCTGCAGTTCCTATAGCATTTACTTCTTATAGCATTTACTTCTTATAGCATGTACTTCATATATAATTTACTTCCTATAGCATAAGAACATGAAGAGTTCATGGATAACAATTTCTGTAATGTGTATTTTCACATTAAAGAAGTTGTTATCCAGAAAACTTCCTGTTCTTATGTATTTTATGTATATGTGGAGCACAGTGGTCACGCCAACGGCCCGGGTTCGAATCCCGGTGGAGACACCAAACATTTGTGACCTGGGTCTTATACTGTGTTGTGCCCCTGGGCCAGGCACTTCATCCACATTGCAATCAGTCCACCCAGCTGTTTAAATGGGTACCTGAACACGGGAGGTTAGTGGCGGCACCGAAAGTACAATTCCTTCAGGGTTATACTTGTACCTCCATTGAGCAGTGCTCTCATGGGCTATTAGGCGTTAAAATGTATATTATTATTATTATTATTATTATTATTATTATTATGTATACCACTTCTAAATGCCCTTCAAAGACCTGTTCCTATAGCATGTACTTCATATAGCGTTTACTTAATATAACATATATTTCCGATATCATGTACTTCATATACCATTTTCTTCCTAAAGCATTTACTCAATGTAGCTTGTACTTCCTAAGCTTTACTTTCCTATAGCATTTATTTCCTATAACCTTTACGTCCTACAGTATTTACTTCCTATAACCTTTACGTCCTACAGTATTTACGTCCTATAACCTTTACGTCCTATAGCATTTACTTCATATAACCGTTACGTCTTATACCATTTACTTCCTGCAGCATTTACTTCATACAACATTAACGTCACATAGCATTCGCTTTTTATAGTAATTACTTCATATATGGCTTTTACTTCCCATAACGTGTACTTCTATATTTCATTTACTTCCTATAACATTTACTTCATATAGCATTTAACTACTATAGCATTTAACTCCTATAGCATGTAATTACTATATAGCATTTAACTCAAATATAATTTACTCCTTTAGCATGTAATTTCTATATAGCATTTACTTCCAACAATAACATTTACTTCCAATAGCATTGGCTTCCTATACCATTTACTTCGTAAAGCATTTACTTCCTATAACATATACTTCATACATAATTTACTTAATACTTCATTTATTTCCTGTAGCTGTACTACAGATACCATACCATTTAATTCCTATAGAATATATTATATATATACTTCCCATAGGACGTACTTCATATAGCATATATTTCATATAGCATTTACTTCCCATAGCATGTGCTTCATATAACATTTACTTCAAATAATATTTACTTTAAATAATATTTACCTCAAATAACATTTACTTCATTTAGCATTGACTTTATATAGCATTTATTTTACTTCCTATATGATTTATTTCACACAACATTTACTGAGTATATTTACAGCGTATAGTACCTGTTTTACATAACAAATTATTTCATAAAGCATAGTGACATTAATTATGCAAATCATACTTCATGAATGCGACGAAGGTGTCCTTGTCCGAATCTGGAATTTCAACTTCGCTCTTTTCTGCAAGAGGTCCATAAAACATCGTCAGGAAAACGGAACTCCTGCTGACAAGAATAAACTTGTGCGCTGGTATTATCTCCCTTTGATCGCCCACCCGGAAAGTGACGTCACATGCAATCCTCCGAGTGAACATCATCCAGTTGGTTACTGGGAAATCCTTGGAGGTGGGCCAATCATTTAGCACCGACGTGAGTGATAGTGTGTCGTAGGTTGTCATTGTTCTGTAAAGTAGAGGGTTTAAAGACATACTTAGTATACAAGTAAAAAGTGCATTGTGCCTTTAAATAAACTACATGTACTCTGAAACTTCAGATAGTCTATCAAACACATTGGAAATAGATATAGATTCCTGAATGAAACCACTAGCGAGCCATCATCCAATTAATGCTCATCACCATCATCATCATTATCATAGTCATCATCATCATCATCATCATCATCATCATCATTTTCAATCTTTTTTTATTTTAATAAATAATACTTACTTCAACTTCATGAATCATTTATTTTATCAAATCAACTTTTTCCTGACAAATTTGATATTCCCAAACATAGAATAATAAATTGCATATACTAACTGTTTTTCAAATTAAAGAGCACAACAATTTAAATAGTTATACCACACAGTATACAAATATCATTTGCAATATCATCGCAAAACATATATATTCTATTAATGGTTTTGCCACATACCGTTCTTAATTGCATTACAGATATAACCATAACAATGAACAGCCTCCAGATGTACATCGCAGTTATAAACTAATTGGGATCGAAGTGGTTATATTTAGAGACAATGAAATATTTCACCTGACCTCGGTTACTGATTTAGTATATGATCAATATTCAGTTCACGTTTCATTTGCCGAGGATCATTTACTTATATGAGAAGACCATCTGCTTGCATCAACATAGACGTGATTGGTCACTGACAGATGGAGTAAACAACCAATATAGCTTTGTACCGTTCAACATCATGGAATATATGGAAATGAGCACATTGAAAAATTACTACACAGCATTTACTTGAAAAAAGAATTCAATTTTAATTTACTTTAAAAAATAACAACTATTAAATACAAAGGAATTTAGTTTTGTGATAAAGAACTTTTAGATTGTACACGACATTTCGGAGTATATGCTTCTTGAGTAAGCAGATACTCCTAAACGTCATTGATGTTTTCCAGAAATCTTGATTTTTTTTGTATTGTACTTCTAAATGGCCATCAAAGATATTAACTAAAAAACAACGTATTATTTTCATTCCATTTTCAAAATTGCATATGTAAGATGATTTTGAACTTTTATAATAATGATAACAATAATTATAACATATAACTGGACAGCTTAAAAGCACATTCTGGAACACGACACTTGGTCAGTTTATGGTTTTAGTCCCAACTGAAACAAAATATCATAGATAGGATTTTACGAAAACCTCGACAATATTGAAATATAACACTTAGGTGACCTATAATGAATACAACTTGAACAGAATAATGTTTATAATTTTTTAGACATATTCGAATTCGTGACAATACGTTATTAATTCATTTGATCATGCACATGTACGTAGTATAAATAAGTAGCCACACCTAGCAAAAATTAAAGAAAAGATATATACGTGGTATATATAAGCAAATGCACTCAGTAGAAATCTTCATCGTTTATATAACATAACAATGCTGAACGAGATCTTATCAAACCAAACATGTTTTATTGAGAACATACGTTGGCATCAAACAGTGAATAAGATAAGATAAGTTAATACTTTACTTATATATATATGTATATATATATATATATATGAATGGTAACACATTGTGACACAGAACAAGATTACATAAAATATTTATAATAAGTTTATATCACATATATATCCATATAGCACGTGATGTATCTAGAATTTTTTCGAAAAACTTCACTACGGATGTGAAAGGATAACGACTACATCAACATCACTTTTCACCAACATCGGCCACTTCAATGCTCCTGAACATGTAAACAGCGAATCACCCAGTCGCAACAGGTCAACAGCTAACAACAGCGACATCTACTGAGAATCAACCCGTAAGGACCTCGTGGCTTACCTGTGCACTGGTATCCTGAAGCCTATGCACTATAGTTTAGTTTAAATCATGTGTGATCAACCGGCTATGGAACCTGTACGATCTGACAGTGATGATCAGAACAACAACGATATCAGCTTCCGTAATGTCAATGTCAAGGCCGGTTTCATCATGAAACTGAAACCGGTTTTGTCGATTGTATGCATTCAATATTGCTTTGTGTCAAACCGGTTTCATCTCTGCACAACTGAGGTCAACGCAATATCGTCGTTGATTGCGTCAATTATCTGATGATTCTCACGTAGCAGAAATGGGATGAACAGATTTCGTGTAAAATGTCATGCTTACTTTTTTCTTCTTCAAATGACGAGAAGTTATTTCAATATTATATAAAACTACCTTTAATTGTAAATATGAGATAATACGGCAAAAAAGGCTAAAAATCGGTTCTCTAGGTAGCAATCGCTATATGTCGAGTTAGTTCCCGAGGGAGTGGATCATAAGACTTCTACGCGAGAGCAAGGTTTATACACGAATTTTCTCAAGTTTCGTAAAAGTCAAATGACACACTTTTAAGTGTAATAATTTCTTTACGATGCATCCTATTCCATTTCAATCGTACACAATTACCAGTTCTCTTGCAGCAGACAACAACGACGTGACGAATACTTGTTTTATGACGTCACGTAGGCTAAGAACGACGAAATATGAGAACTCGCGCTGAAACAATGGTTGTCAGGCAAACTTGATATGTGCACATTTGCCCGTATCGACAATATTTCAACCACATGGATAATAACTGCATGTACGAGAGTACGTGATTGAATACACGTTGGTACGTCTAGTGGAGTAAGGCAGGGGTGTATTCTAAGCTCTTTTTTCTTCTTACTTTTGTTATTGAACTAGAGATAATATGTTACTTAATGTAAAAGTATACACGCGGGTTTGGGATAAAAGAGTTTGGTCTGTTTGGCATATCATGTCTGTTTTGTGGAGGCTAAAGATAAGTTACATGTAAAAACATCAGGAATCTGAGATTAAATATTTGATACGGTGGTTACAAGTTCTATACACATTATCCCATATAAATATATGTATATCAACTTGCAATGGTGTACAGGAAATATATCTTAATAGATTAAGCGAATATCGAAAAATAAAATCTATTTGTGAAAAAAATGAAGTTAGTCGCAATGAAAAATATCAAAGATAACCCTAGCACACAGGTGAACAACCCTAGGCGAATCACGTATGGAGACAGACATTTCCTCATATATAGGTTATCACGTACATACGTTCAATATTATATAGACCGGGTTATCCCGTGTTGAACTGCGAGCATGTTTTAGTACGGCTTGGTGGATAACGAACTACTGAAATCAGTGAAATGTAATTTTAAGCAAATACACTGACATTTTCCTGACGCTCTGATCTTTATATTTAAAAAAGGTCAGATGTAACATTTTAGCATTGCATACTGATGTACTTTGACAAATGATTTAAATCGACTTCATATTTTGGTGTGTGTTTTTAACAATGCACTTATTAACTTCACAAATATTGTCCCAGCCCTTGGCTGCAGCATTATAATACTGCACAAGTAGGTTTTCTACAATTGGTCTGTGCCATATTTCTACGCTCTATCTACACTCAAGAGTGCCCCATACGACTTTTGCGAAATTCGTGCAAAATTGTGATAAAAGATTTTATTTTTTATTTCTTTTAATCACTATTTCTTTATTTATTTAAATTATCTTATTTATCCTATATTTTCATTAGTGCTCTGTGATGATATAAGACAAAATCCCATTTACGGTAATAACGTTTATTTCTTTTTTCCTTCGGTTTTAATTCATTTAGATTGTCTATCGGTGTAAGTAGGTTCTCATGCATGCAAGTATGAGTATGTCTGAAACTCTGTGGGAATATTTGTCATCACGTGACTCTCATTCTGAGTAACTGTTGGTCATTACGCACTAACGTACACTACATATACAGCTAGTTTTAGCTGTATAGATTGAGGGGAGTAGAGTACTTGTTCCTCGAGCTTGAAGTAGTAGTAAAATCATTTCTATGCGTCGTTAAACCCGTGTTAACATCTGGTACAGATCAAATGTTATGATTTAGAAGCCAAAATGTCTTATCAAGGCATAGCATTATACGTCACATTTAATCTAAAGTCGCAAATGAATGCCAACTCCGTATTTTTATTGTTTACACTTGTTCCGCCATTTTTATTACTGCAACATGTCAGCTAAGTCACTCATAATCGTTTTGTTTCGTGACTGGAACTGCAGTGTAGATTTCCCATAAAGCATATCAAGCTTCATGAAGGAGGAAAAGAAATTACAAACTCAGAAAACAAATCGACGACAAGGTTACGTTTTCGACTAAAATAAAAGTGAACATATTTCATAGGCTAAGTTTTTTGAAACTGTAAACACATTTGCAAACAATTTATTGTTTCACCTTACAAATACATATCAGAGCAAGAAACACTTTGACACACGTCACCACGCACGTTCATGGAGAACCACATGTGCACGTGTTATATGACACATGTGACTACAGTATGTGTACTCTTGTCTTGCTGCCAATGTGTCTGACGCTATTAGAAGCACGTGTGAATAAAATGTGTATTCCTGCAAGCGCTGTTAAAAATTACATATCCTCGGACATTCTTCATTGGTTATGAATGTAACAAAGAACGAGAGAGAGCTGAAAGGTTAAAATCGCATGAACTAGTTAAATAATGACGCAAATATTTAAACTTTTCTTCCAGAATTGGTTAACTATTCTACCGCTTTATGCTTACTAATTTGATATTTTAGGATAAATTTACATTGTTCACGGGTGTACTTGAAAATCCCCTTTTTTCGTAATATAACATATATAATGTGGGAATATATGCCTTGGGTAACCTCTTTGGGATGAGAATGCAGTTCAGTTCTGTTACTATTATAATGGAGAGTCTTCAAACTTCAACAACAAGAGAATTAGTGAGCAAAGCTCACTTATGATACCCCCGCTTTTACATTAACATTGGTCAAAGAGAAATGTTTGAAAATAGCAAAAGGGTATCTATGTTTAAACTTTTGTATGAAAAGACCATAACATATATTATTAAAGCAGAGTAAGTATTACACCTCTAAGCATGTTTTAGAAGTAAAAGTCAAAGTGGTTTCGTAACATTTGAACAACTAGAAGAGCGTTTGCGGGACACCGCAAAAGCAGAGCAGCTCCGAAACTTTGGGTCTCGCCTTTCCCTGTTCCGCCTTCTCCTCAGCATAAATAAAATGGGATTTTTTTTGGACCAAAATTTGTTCATTGTTCAAGTTATTCTAACAAGTTGAATCATCACTGGGGTCACTTTTCACAAGTTTGTTCTTAAAACCTATTTCTGATTTCAAAATTGGATCAAAGGATTAACATGGCCTGAAACAATATCTCATGACCATGACCTTGACCTTAGACCTTCAAGGTCACACCATCACTGATTACTTTTCATTGTGTATAACAATCATGCAATGACTCAAAGTGTTCATTGTTAACATAAGGCATATTCACAATAGCATGCTTAAGTTGTGACCTTGCTGTGACCTTGACCTTTGACAGATTTTAGCGAAAACTTTTTCAAATCTTGGTCTATCTCCATAGTTGATATATACCAAAT
Source organism: Gibbula magus (assembly GCA_936450465.1). Lineage (NCBI taxonomy): Eukaryota > Metazoa > Mollusca > Gastropoda > Trochida > Trochidae > Gibbula > Gibbula magus. The sequence continues at coordinate 21,549,140 of OW388289.1, read as the reverse complement.
AAGAGCCTGACAGCACAAAAACGTTTGAAGTTATCATGTTTACAAGGATTATTGTAGTAATTAAAGCACTCATGACCTTGACTTTTGACCTTGAATGTGAACATGTCAAAATCATTTACCAGATTTATAAGAAAGAAGCTATGTATATGAGGTGTTAATACCTTCTTGGAAACAAGTAGTATTTGAGTTATGAGCGGAACCAAAAGTGTGACCATAGACGCGCACACAAAGACGCTTAAAAGTGGAAAATCTGAAAAAATAATCATGGAATCTGAGGGAAACATAGAAAAGGCACATCTAGGGACCATAAAGTGTACATATATAAAGTTTCATAACAATTGAACAAGTAGTATTTGAGTTATGAGCGGAACCAAAAGTGTAAGCATAGACGCGCACACAAAGACGCTTAAAAGTGGAAAATCTGAAAAAATAATCATGGAATCTGAGTGAAACATAGAAAAGGCACATCTAGGGACCATAAAGTGTCCATGTATAAAGTTTCATAACAATTGAACAAGTAGTATTTGAGTTATGAGCGGAACCAAAAGTGTGACCATAGAAGCGCACACAAAGACGCTTAAAAGTGGAAAATCTGAAAAAATAATCATGGAATCTGAGTGAAACATAGAAAAGGCACATCTAGGGACCATAAAGTGTCCATGTATAAAGTTTCATAACAATTGAACAAGTAGTATTTGAGTTATGAGCGGAACCAAAAGTGTGACCATAGAAGCGCACACAAAGACGCTTAAAAGTGGAAAATCTGAAAAAATAATCATGGAATCTGAGGGAAACATAGAAAAGGCACATCTAGGGACCATAAAGTGTACATGTATAAAGTTTCATAACAATTGAACAAGTAGTATTTGAGTTATGAGCGGAACCAAAAGTGTTCCGGACGGACGGACGGACGGACAGACGGACGGACGGACGGACGGACGGACGCGCTGAGCGCTATATACCCCCGACTACTTCGTAGCGGGGGTATAATTAACATTCTAGTAAGACATCCTGTTTGAAGGTTTGATCGATTTGTTGAAATATACCGTAACCCTGTAAACCTGTAGTCGTTTCAGACATGCCATGGGTAGGGTTTCGGTGATGTTCTCATGAACTCCACACAGGTGATGACAGAGTAAGGAGTTTACATTGTTCCGGTGGCAGAGATAACCTATTTCTGACATGATAATAAGATGATACAGCGTCGGTCTGTGGCATACTGTCAACAGTTAGCAAATTGTTCCTGAAGTCATGGTGCCAAAAGTGTAGGTGGAATAATGCACTGCTTAAATGTAATTGTTTTTTTAATTTATATTTTGTAGCTACCATTGGTATGTTTGTCAATTAGGAAAATGGTTGTCTTACGAATGTACATCATGATATTTGATTTATTTTAGAAATAATACTTTACTGATATTCGACCATTATCTCTATTATCTTAAACTTTGAAATTGATTTGGAGACAATGAATTTTAAACTCTCAGAAAATGTTTCTCACAATAGAGTTCGGGCTGACAAAGGGACTCAATGAACTTTAACAAGAGAACTGTTTGTAGATATAGAGAACTAACACCATACCATTTCCCTTCAGTGTGTACCGAGTAATACACGATATGACACTTCCCTCCTGTATTTGTGTAGACAGCGATACATCGTCAGTGTTGTTTCCTGGCCAGTCGGCACACAGACAGATGTACTACAGGTGTCTGTCCGTCTTGACAAGCTGTACAGTAACACAATATCTGTGTGAACAGGGCAGAGGTACACGTGGACTGTTTTCTCTCTTTTCTATGTACTATTTGTTATACAAATGCAGTACAAACACATTGTTTCCATCCCAACCAGTAGTCTTGCTTTACCTTGGTCCACTTTAGCCATAGTGTTCACGAAGCATAGGCCTATACATTAAACCAATCACGATATGTTCAGATTATGAGCACTCAAGTGCACACGATATTATATTGAGTTGTAAATGATCCTCCAGATTCATCCTCCAAATTTGATGTGAATATTTACATGTGGATGATGATTTCGTTGTTGTCCAGTTGCGGACCCACTTGTTACAAATTTTGAATGTGAATTTGATGAACCTCCAGAACCACCCTTTTCAATATGTGATCCCCTTCTTGAAACATTCTGGATGATGTTTGTGTATAAAATGAAATAAAGTAATAAAAATTAGGCCCTCATTCAGCATGTCTATACTGGATAAGGTGAATACACAAACATATATGGATATAGAAATAGATAATAATTTCAAAAGCCTTGATAAACGCAACCACTTTATTTATATCTTCTCAAATAGTAAACCAAACTGAATTGAAAGCATATTATATTATATTTACTACTTTGTCAATACTGACACCTATTAATATATTTGTTATATTATTGTTAACTGTTACCAATGCTCAATGTCCATCTGTCATCATTATATTTCATGATTATCCTATGTAGCATTAGCATGTTGTCACTGTTTCCATGTGGAATGTTAAGACAATAACAAAATCTTATCTATGGAAATGAAAGAATTACAATCACGTGGTTGAAGGTAATTATCAAAATTTCACAGCCTAAATTTTAGTCTAAGGGGTCGTTCGACTAAATTAATCGATCTTAGCACTAAGATCAGCCGTAAAGGTTTCTAAGGTTGACCCCAAAGCTAAGATTTTGTAGTGGAACAAGACCCAGTCTACATAGACATTCAGGTGTCAGTCTTCACAGCAAACTGAAGTAATAGCATCTCTGTGTGAACATGGTCCGCAAACATATGGTATTCTGTGTATACCATGCATTAACGCGTGTCGACGTTCACTTATGTTCACATGGTGCATGTCTGCGTATGGCCCAGTTATCTGAACCACCTTTCCCCTTTACCCTTTTTCCGCCTTACACATCATTACATTAGTGACGAACTGCCATCGCTTTGTGGACAGGTAATTGCCACCTACATAAGCTGTGCAGGTGTTTTATACATATTATATATAATGTTTACGTGTAGAACTACCTTACCTTACCATACTTTACAGCAGTCGTTTTCCTTGGTCCAGGCAGAGACTCTATTGATAATAATGCAGTATTAACTTTGATGTATATCTGGGTCATACTTCTCAATTAATAGATTTACAGATTCTTAGCTGATGATCTGCTATTGTAAGAAACACCTTGCTTATCTGCATTTGAACTGACATTGTAGTAAGCTATTTGTAATTCATGTGAATATCAATGTCATCTGAGTCAGACTAGACTAGGTTGAGTGCTGAAAAGAGAGTATATAACTGTACAGCTGCATACACAACATACAAACATACAAACAAACATAAAAATATAAACATACATACAAACATACATACAAACATACAAACAAACATACATACTTGCATACATGCATCCATCCATACATACATATATACAAACATACAAACAGTCATACTTACATCCCACTTAGACCTCGTTGCCCGTAGCAACCATTCATAAAAGTGTCCTGTTCATTATCGATATCAGGACTGTTTTGTCCAAACAGTCCTGATATCTGATACATGGACACTTTCAATACCACTTTTAAACAAAATAAGTTACAGTTTAGCAACGCCAATGACATAACGATTGAGCTAAACGTTTGATTCACTAAGATCAATACGCAGAAAAAACGAATTTATTTGATGTAATACTCAATACGGTTGGGAGTAAAAATACTTGAATCAATTGATTGACTTCTGCCAAAAAATTAACTATAAACAATAGCCCCAAACAATAAACATGACATTGATATATTTTCTACCACAAATTCACAACGACCGTTTAGAAATGATAAATTAAGTAGTTTGAAGCATAGAAAATATACAATTAAGGAAATATACAAAATAAACAATTTATAAGAATGTTCAAGTTACCTAAATATTGAAAATCCAACCGATTTTAATCATATTTAAAAATCACCTTCAGTCTCCATTGTCGCAGAGCCACGCTAATAAGACGACCTTATTCTTCCAAAGCAATCTTGAAATTGACAAACTGTAAAGTTTCGTCGCAGGTTACCCGTATGTTCGTAAATTGCACAAACCTGCACGATCTTTGAACATTTCGTGCGCCTAATTTTACAGGCGAAAATCACGTGCTAAAATCGGTCAGGCGGAACATCCGTACTACTACGCATTTCATTCATACACTAGAGAAGGGGCCACACAAAGGTTATATGGTATTTTACATTATTTAAAATTCATCGGTTATTTCACTCGGAATAAGTGGGGGTAAGTCAGTTTCTACCATAGCTTCCTCGTTGCAACGGGAAATAGCAGGAAAGTTCACAGGACCAAAACCAGTGGAATCCAATTTCCGGATACCTGCCGGATTCTCCCGTATCCTTACCCATTTGGTATCCGGGAATCCGGGAAAATATTCTCTCCCGTATACCAGATCCGCCCATATTCTCCCGGAAATTTTTCCGGAAAGTATGTTTCTAAGAATACTGGAATCCGGAGATTATACTTTTCCATATCCCAGATCCGTGTGTCTTCTCCTGGAAATATTTCCGGAAAGTATGTTTCTAAGAATACTGGAATCCGGACAGAATATCTTATCCGGATACCCTTCTAAGTTATTGGGTAATATTACTGTCTTATGTTGAAAAAGTGTTCACATTATTTTATGATAACTATAATGATAATAATAATTTATTACTATGTCATGCTGTTGCAATAAACTATATATACACAGCTTTACGCTACACATATAATAAAAACATTGCCTACTAGAGTCTATAAGACACAACTTTTACCTTATTGAACAACAGAAATACATAAATTAAAATGTTATATGGATATACATACATAAAGGCTAATACTTCTTGCATACCTTTCACCCAACTCACTCAAGCTGATGCAGTGACGCATACAGACTGTCACATTGATTCACCCTAAAAGATGTTAACTGATTCACCGACCTTCATACACACTCATAATAAACTCTCCAAAACATTCAAACACACAATCTGACACTCCCTCATACATATCTCCACTCAGACCGACACACACAGACTCCCCCACATATGATATTGTGCAAGGTACCAAAACCAATCAAATTTATGAAACAAAGTCCATTTTATAAGGAAACTGCTTTCAGGGACATCAAGTATCATACACTGACACATACAGAATGACATACCTTCAGAATAAATTAAGGGAGACAAATCTGTCCCCGCACCTCACTGCATGCTGCTGATGTTTTTGTTCACAAACTTGTCTCATGTGTTTACATTAAACAGCATTTATATATATATCAATATTTCATATCAATGTTTGTTACAATAGAATAGAGGGAGTATATTTATAATTGTTAAGTTTGTTCTTGCGTTATTTGCCGTACAAGGTATGTGCAATATTTTGGTCATCACCTATCGGCTAATTAACACCTTGACTAATTGGATGTAAACAATTAATGTCTCGCTGTGGCAACAGGTGGGAGCAACTTCTGTTGCATTAAATAGCTTATTTCCTTTTATCATTTACTTTCACATATTGTATATATATGCGATACATTTTTAACAGTGTCTTATTGGCCAACTAATGGCTGTTTGTTAACCATATTTTAGTTTGTTTATGCATTTTACAATATAATTGTCTCAATGATAGAAGACTAGGAACTTGCCATTGATGACACAACGAGTAGAAATGAACAAATCACAAACATAGATGTAATGTAAAAAATATTGATTTTATTAAAATACATATTTAAAAAAATAAACCATAGACTGGAATTTGTTTATATTAATCATCAAATCAATAACAAATTGATATAATTAGAGCATTTCATTCAGTATTTATATATGGTATATCAATATACAATAGAGGCATTGCCAATTTATTATGACACAATGCGACACACGTCCATAACTTCACATCTCACACTCTCACATCTAATTTGGACATTGGTATTAGACTCATAAACACATTCTGCGTAGAGGTCATGAGGCAATATGGCAAAGAATTCATCACACCCAACATGCACCTGCATTGCCACATACAGGAATCTATTGAGAACTTTGGCTCAGGTTATGGCTTTTGGCTGTTTAGTTTTGAGAGATACAACGGACTGCTTTCAGAACATGAATGATTTGCCAGTGAAGCTGATGCGAAAATTTAATATGTTTTCGACTTTCCATTTAGATTCAATTAATGAACTTTTTCAAGATAAATATCTCAAACTTTCAGAAATGAGGTCAAAGAGCTCTGAATCATCTACACACGTGTCAAAGTATTCAGATTGAACTAACAGTATTTGCGACAATACACAGAGGTGCTTATTTTTAATTGATTTGATTAATTTAATGAATTTGCCCACTTGCATTAAACACATATCCCAGATATTACCTGGCTTAATTACATATATTATTTAGTTGAAACTGAACAACACTGTTATGTGTAAATATTTGCTCCAAGACAGCTTGAATTTCAAATTCTTTCAGATATGCAGTTGTCATAACTTTGGTCATTACATTTAACGATTAACAACATCTATTATCGTTAAACTAATTTGTACGGTTATTGGAAGTGTCGTTATATCTAAATATCCATGCAGTTACAAAAAGAGTGCGTACTACACGTTTGTATTTCGTATTCATCTTCTAATACGTGGTTTGTAAGCACGTGTCTTAACATGAATACATGTATCATACAATACGGAGACATCAAATTCTACGTTACATAACTCTCTCATTCAATAATGTGTATTCATGTTTATAGAATATGATAATTAAGTATTGCGTCGATTCATATATTATTCAATAACTGTACTTCATTTTGAATATTCATTCATTCGTCTCACAGTTCAGATTATATTTAGATTGTAGCAAACTAATATGGCTTATGTTCGATTTGTGAAGACAAGATATATGTTATGATAAATACTATGTTTAATTAATGTGTTTTATGGTTAAATTGCTGCTGTTTACAACAATCAAACTAATAGCATATGTGTTTGATCACTGCAAACAAATATCCGAAGTGTATATTCATTATGTACAATAAAATTAAATACTCATGGAAATAAAATATACAGCGGATGATTATCTCATCGAGGGAGGTTGAAACATTTTGTAGCAGCCACGAGTGAGAATATATTACTCTTCTATCTCATGAGATGAGATCAGATAAACATGGTATTTGTCAATGATTGTCAATCATTCTATTTATTATATCGATATTCCTCTGAGTTTGAGTTTTGAGGAGATTATACATCTTAACAGTACAACATTAAATGTAGAGGTGATAAATAACTTTTTTTGACAGCAAATGCATGTGTTTTCTGTGTTTATCCATGCGGACACAAACTAAAATAATTAGTTTATGAGTGCGTGTTTACATGGATACGATATTCGACTGAGTCTTTACTATACACAGTCTGTTAATGTACGTGATCATTGAAGCTTGTTGAAATACACAAATAGTTCAGTGAGGGTCGGCACTGCCTTCCTCATCACATGTTATATAATACGTGTGCGTTAGATCAATAAGAACATATGAAGGTGTCAAAATGTTTATCTCCCCCTATTAGTCTGGTAGCTAGTGGTATGTCGAAATACACAGAAGCTTAAAGGAGGACTATGCGGGATAATGAGCCCGCTGATGGCGAACGTGTTGCGTGCTGGTGACATGGTCACGTGACTCGGACTGGGCGCAGACCCAGCGATGTGGTCATGTTTTTGACAGGGGATTCCCCCTTTTCACAGGCGATCGTTGATTGGCTGTTTCATTCTCGTTCTTGTTTTGGACCCCGCCATCGCTAACTACAACGATTTCATGGTCCATGACCAGGTTCGAGACAACACAGCCTACAGACAGCAATCCCACAGACGATTTAATTGTGTTGCAGAGGTTTGGACGTCTTGGACAGACGATTTTACTGGAAATCCGGGATCGATTCCTTGATCCCCAAGGGCACTACACTGGGTTTATCGGACTTAAGATGTGTAGATGTTTGGGGGGAAAACGATTACAATAAAAAAAAAATGCTAACATGTATTACTATTAATTCATTTGGTATTCTTCATAAAGCAAAACTATTTTCGTAAGGAATGACAGATATTTAATTTAAGAAACCATTGTAGTAAAATATATGTAAAAGATGTATTTTAACTCATAAAACATGTTAAACAAGTTTTGTAGGTAACAACTTCAATATTGTAAAAAAAAAACCCAGCATTGTTCATGTCACTCAGTCTCTATGAATGTACATCATACATACTGGACAAAACAGTGGCATTTTGAAATTATTCCATAGTGATATATTTATTGATAGTGATGTTTTAATCCTGAAATATATAAACCCCAACTTGGACATATAAATATACTCTGTCAATGTCAATAAATATACAAATTTGTTTTGACATAGATTATCCCGGGAACGGGACAAAACGGCGATTAACCAAAACGTCGAAAGGCGAAAACGGCGAATATTTGACGAAAACGTCGATGAAATGCCTGGCGAAAACGTCGATAAATTTTATATAGAGCAATAAAGTATAAAAGTATTATTTAGTTTGTTTTTATTTACGTTTTAATCCTTACATGTGATTAATGTGATTATTACAGTATGGTATTACCGTGTATTGAAGTCGCCGACAGTGTTGTGATTAAAACAACATTGTTCGCTTGGATGTTTTCACAAGACTTCATTGATAAGTGGATAAACTCAAACTCCTCCTACAGATTAGATGTCACTCACCACCATGCCTTTCCCTTGTACGGTGTGTAAGAAGACAAATTAAAATTCTTTATTTCTCAAAATCGCCACCAACGGTGGTACATGAGCTTTACAATTCTAAGAAAATTTATACAAAAATTCCAAGATGGACAGAAGGAACATATAAACAATATTTATATATATATTTAATGTTGAATAATGTTTTATAAATGTATTGCTAAACAGTCATTGAATTGTTAATACTGTTCACATAAACCTTCTTATAACAAATTAAATGTACAATATATTGACATGCAAGTCGTGTGTCATTTATCTAGTCAGTAGTGTATACAACGTGCAGAGAAACTTTGCAATCGACAAATTGTCTAGCCAGACTGGAGACAATTGCAATGCGATTTGGCAATAGAAAGCTTACATATAATGCTTTGAAGTTTCATCCCCAGGGTTCTACTTGAATCTATGTACAAATAACAGTGTTCAATACACATTGTCTGTTATGTCAGCAGCATTTCCTGTATATTAGCGGTTGTCGTCTCCACTGACACTACCAAATACCACAATTATGTAACGTCGCAGATTGTGATCACATCATTACACGGAGTCAGATACCTTTCAATTACCATTCAATTAGCATTGCTATGTCCCTGTAATGAAGTCTTTTGGTGATATTTTCATTTCTACCACATTTTAAATATTTGATTTTTTATAAGTTACGCATAGGGCAAACTGAAAGAAGTCACCAATTTTATTTTTATGAATTATTGATAGTTTGATATATTTTTGTTTTATCAAAACTAGCAATTGCATGAGGTTCAATTAACGGTTTCATGAAATAATTTGGACACTATTACATTTTCTTTGTAACCACTTGTGAAGTTTTAAATGGCCGCGGAAAAAATATGGAAATATGTAGAAATATTACATTATCACATATGACAACAACATTAAGTTAATTAATTATCAGTTTAGCGCTCACATCGTTTATGCAGCAGCATACCTGCGAAAATGATTGCGACATCATTTATTCTAACAAAGTTTGCGGCAGTTGCTGAAATTAAATAGGAAAGCATGCTCTCAATAAATGACAAATTACTTCAAGCAGTTTAACTAGGGATAATGTATTGTTCCTGGACTATTATCCATGTGTTTAAGGATATAAAGAATCAGTTTGGTGAATAGTTTAAACCACTGACGCATGCCAGAACATTTGGGTTGTAGGGTCCGAAGGAAGGTCAATCTTGTCCGAACTGATATACGCAACTTTAACCGTTTTTATTTTCGGTTAATCTTAAGCAATTCTGAAATATCTATGTAAAATCGAGTAAAATTCTTTCTATCCAATATTTTGATTTGCTGAAATTGACATTTTAAAGATTATTATTTATTATACAGTCTTTCATAATATTTGAATCGGATCAGTGTCCAAGCTTCGGTCAGTTTGCGCTACTCTAACCTTTTATGTCACATTGGAACTTGGTTCATTATGGGCTAATTATTATTATTATGAACACAACGCAAAAAGGTAAATAACGCTATTATTACGAGCTCGAATTATAGACACTCCGTTTCACCGTTGAGTAAAGCGAGAGAGGGGTCAGACGCGAGAAGATTAGGAGCGCGTAGGATTGCGCAGACAAAACTACGCTGAGTAGAGAGAACGCTAATTGAGATTTCCGGCTCGGGACGCTGTGGTGGTAATTACTCGTGGATCGTTTTAATTATCCCGCACAGACCTCCTTTAAGTGACGGTCGGGACAAGATAATTAATTTATGATCACCGCTGCAATTGTTCCTGGGATATGTTTATACTGAACGAAATGCGATGTTTGTTCGATATTTCAGTATGCATGCATACACATGAGAGCTCATCACTAGTCACTGTCAAGGCTATTATTTTGTTATATTTTCGATCTCTCGTGGAATGCACTACCATCAACCTAGTTGTTATTTTCATGTTTTTTTTCCTCAAATATTTGAAACAGTTGTCCTATTGAATGTTTTCAGCTATTCAGAAAAGCCATGACATCACACATATGGATTTAGAAACGTTTTACCTTCATTCTATAAGGCTATATTCCTCTGACCAACAATCATCATATTCGTAGCCACAATGTTTCATAATTAGGAAATAAACTTACTGTGTTTGAAAATCAGGGGTATATAACGGAATTATTATACGTAACTAAGTTATAAGGTCTCGGAAAACAGCGAAAGTTTCGGAGCTCACTCTATTCTATAGACGGTAGAGTTTTGCAATCGGCGTCAACATTCAAGATTATTTCTGCAATATTTTCTAAATAAACATCGGTATTATTGCGTAGATTTTAAAAATATATTTAGGTAAGTGTATTTTGCATTCCGATAGTTTTCAGATGGTATAATGCCGGCTTTAACTATTTTGTCACGCGCAATGAATTTATTGAAGAAATGTTTCTGAAATGTCAAATTGTGATATACATGTATGTGATGATAGATTGTTCAAACTGCATCGTTAACTTTCCCCGCTTCGGGTCTAATTTTAAACGCTTTCAGATTTATTATCAAAACTATTATATATTAAGTGCCATTTTAATCACAACAAAAGCTCATTTACAACATCTTCATGCATGTAAGTATTTGGAGAATTTAACGCATCTGTTATTCTCGCCTGGCAACAAGTGTATTCTGGCGCAAGAGACGAAGTAAACAGAACAATGTACAGCCAAATTATACTGTCTGATTTTTTTTACAGAAGCCAATCAAATACGACTAGTTAGGGTAGAATATGTTATATATTTAAAATATATATATATATATTACCAACTACAGTAATTTTTTACAGCAGTGAGATCCTTTCTTAAACATGTATAATTCATACTGTATCACTGGGTAATTTACATCACCCTATGTATTTCTTTTTAAATGTGGTTTATTCTTATGTATACTATATATGTTTAGTAGCGCATTGTCACAATTACATAAAATATGTTATTCTTCTTGAAAATGGAATTATAATGGCATTGTCACAGATGTCAACGTACACTCATGTATAGGTGGGGAAACTAATAAATTCATAACATTTTAATGAAAAAAAAATAGTATTCATAACGAGAGAGAGAGAGAGAGAGAGAGAGAGAGAGAGAGAGAGAGAGAGAGAGAGAGAGAGAGAGAGAGAGAGAGAGAGAGAGAGAGAGAGAGAGAGAGAGAGAGAGAGAGAGATTCACATACATACTGTTATAGGGTAGGGAAGGGGATGACGGAAGGGGAAGGGGAAGGGGATGACGGAAGGGGAAGGGAGAGGGAGAACTTTAGAGAGAGGGCACAATACTCTTTTACATTAAAATGCATACATATACGAATATATCTGTCCAGAAACACTCACACGTTACAATAATATAAACAAGACAACACAGGCATACCTACAAACTGTCATACTTTCGCACAGGATTCATATATACTTACAAACTGAATATGCAGGTTTGCGTTTTCTACAAAAATAAGAAAAAGAAAGATTAGATTAGAGTGACGATTTAAAAAACAAGGAGTTTAAACTTCAGTGTTTAATTACGCATTATCAGGAAGTTAGAGACGCTGCATGCGTACGACAGAACGTTGGATCACCTGCTAATCACCCTCATTACACTAGAACTACATGTATAAGATTAGATTGACCATATAAAAACGAAAGAATTTAAACTTCACTGTTTAATTACGCAGTATCATGAAGTTAGAGACGCTCCACGATCCTCCACGACAGTGCTTTGAATACCCTGCTAATCACACGTGTACAGGGTCATCAATACCTATGGCAAGTGGTTCCCAATGACCGGAAACTGTCCAGTCATGTACAACATCCCTAAATGTTTAATCACGTGTATGCGCATACGTCTACATACAACACGTTGCAGCATTGATTTACACACGCCTCTCTTATACACCTCTTTGGCGGCCTCCGCAATTGTGTTTTATGAGTTCACGCAAAAGAGCGCCGACATATTTATACATTACAATTACGCAAGCTTATTTCCCGGCTCCATTGATCTATTGGTTCCAGGACGAAATTGCCAATAGCCCCACTAAAGTTGAAAAGACTTTCAAAAATATACAAATTTAGTATGGACATGTATTTCAAAATGTTTATAAACATTTTACGGACTGGTACTAAATGTGCATTCAATGGGTTTTATTTGTCGAATGATTCTTGAGAACTGCCGCACCATATTATTGACTTGGATATTTGTATCAAAATCATTTCTTAAATGCCCAATATCAACTGAATTTTAATTCATTAAACGGAGTTAACTGATCCAATACTAACTGTAGTTTATTAATTATCAATAATTTGATATAAGCAAATAAATGCAAATGACTTTAGGTCTACTCAATAAATAACTTTAACCGAAGCCCCCTATCTTGATGAAATACATTTGGTGGATGAGATAAGATTTGATATAATTCAACAATGTATAGTGTATGTAAGCCGAACAAACAAATTCTTAGCGGATCATAGGAACTTCCTAGTGAACAAACTCATGTAAATTCTAAGTACTTCACCAACACAATGATAAACTTTCAGTATACAATCATATGATTTACTTCCCATTTACCACGGCTGTGTAATTTCAGAACTTTTACTTGTCTAACCTGACAGGGTTAATAACTTTGTATCAATGACTTCACCTTATGTAAGCTAATTTTCATTGCCACGATAGGTTAAATTCGTGTATTTTCATACATTTCAACGGTTAGAAATAATAACACATATGTAGTGTTTGAATATTTACAGAGTAAGAAATAATTTATCATTAAGTTAATAAACAATGTTATGTTGTTCGGTAACAAAGAGTTCATAACTCGTAGCGCCGATGCATAGCTTTCCATTGTTACACCTGAATTGTGCAATAAGCACGTACACTATTAATAACAAATGTGTGTAAACAGGCATGTCTTCTCGATTTTTGTTCCATAAAAATTATCTAGCTAGAACCATTTCTTTAAGTGGTTCGAAATAGATGATTGATGGACATTAAGAATTTATCGTTTTAATTAAAACTAAATGTTTATTCTCTCCGTCGGCGGAGATAAGCAAGACATTAGCTTATTGAACGGATAAAACTTCTGTCCTAAATACATTAAGTAAATGACTGAAAGGATGCCCTTTTTCAAATATACACAATTTCCGTTTTTTAATCGGCTTGCATAATCCATGACATATCTGTGCCTTTTCGGATATATTAATATCACTGTCCATATGTCATAAACAAATATATGATTAACATTAATATCACAAGAAATTACACTTCGTTATTTCCACGAGAATTTCAAAATAATCGCAGGAAATCAGTATATCACATTGTAAACACATTTACATAAAATTTGTGAATATGCTCATTTTTCACCTTATATGGATACAACATAAATATAGATATTACCGACTGACCTTTATGTTTTTAACATTTATGTATGAACATAAATTATACACAATGTTTTCGTTTAATAATGGGCGTATTTCACGCACTGGGGACGAACTATGCACATGCCTTGTTAAGAAAAACATTTTTATGTAGCAAACAATGTCAACAATATATTTAGGGATCTAAATTTATGTTGGGATCTGTATGTTTATTTCGGGTTATATGTTTTCATTCAGGTGTCCCCATTATTATATGGATGATAAATTGTAGCAAGACAGTTGATGTAACACCTGGGCTCCTGAACGACACGGTGCAAATTCCGCGAAATTTGCTCGCCTTGTTACGTAGCGCTACATTGAGCAATCGCGTTGAAGAGAGGTTTAAAAGTCTTGAAACCTCTATTGAACATAGCCCAGTCATGTGAAGATATTACACACGGGTGTGTATGTTATGTAATCAAGTGATGTATATTCATTGATAAACCAAGAATGTCCTCTTCAAACACACATCCCATCCCTTGATCAGCTTGCATGATCTGCTTTATTGTATATTTCCGGATTTTTAAAACTTGGCCGACTTTATAAACCGAAAACTCTCTTATAGCAGCGTATATGATATCATTATAAGTTTCCGTTGTTGAGAACGAGACGCATTTACAACAGGTCGTTTATGTTCCTAATTGAGAGTCACCTTTTTTAATCTCGTCTATGCTTATATTTTAATTTGTAATTGTTTATTATGTATTATACGCCTGTCATGTCGCCGACTTGCAGACAATATACAGTGCGTTAGTATGTAGGGGGGGGGGGGGGGGATAATGATATTTTGAATGAGTTAAGTTAGATATAGGAGGAGGGAATAGATTTATGTTAAAGCTTTGTATGTTGTTGGATTTTTATATACAGGACAGAAGGGTCGATTTCTTGGTGTATGCGCCTATAATGTTAAAAAGATAGCTGACTTTGTTCTAGGCTCGAGGCAGCACCTGAGATCTTAGATGCCGCTTCATATCAGTTGGTGTCGGTGAACTTGTTTTTCACAATAAACAAGAAAAAGAAATAACATGTTTTATCGCCATATCTATGAATGAATTAATGTACAGTCGTCCTGGATTGCATGTGTTTTATGCCATCCTTCATTGTCGATATTGCAGTACGTTATGCATGATATGATAAAGTCGTTTCCTTTCTCCACTGATGAAGGCATTGATATGATGTAATGAAGATACCATTTGATCAGTGTACACTAAAACAATCGCCATTGGGAGAAAGCCAATATTTTATAAAGACTACTTTGTCAATACCATATTGTTGCATTTATATTTATATACTTATAACCTTGGATGTAATGGAATAATGCAATACCTATAGTGAATTACAGACCGCATGGCTCGATTTTAGTAATTTGAACTCAGCTAGTGAACACATCGCTTTGAATCTCATTTGAAATTAATTGACTTTCTGCATCCAAGTACATGTTGTATGTCTTAAAGTTGCATCAATTGTTTTTCATAAAATTTTATTAATTAATTAAATTTTATTTTCACCACATATGCTGTCTACAATACAACTAAGTTCACTCAACTTGCATATTTATCCCCAATCGCTAAATATATCATAATTACTAGTTTCCAATTAAAATTGAGTAATATCATTTTGCATGTGCAGAAACCGAAACTGCACGTCCAATTTACATGCACAGTAGTTATGTGACCTATGAAACATTATCAACTCAAAGTTATGTTCTTGTCTGTTATAAATAAGATTCCAAAATTACGTTTGACTCATTGACGCGCGCCACACGCTGTGCATTGCCCGGTTTTCGATCAGAAATTACTACTTTTACCTTTATATCGTCAATTTTCCAAGTATAATCAAAATGGTAGTTTTCGGCAACAGTCGGTACTTCTCGATAAAGTAACACCATTTGTAACGTTTGGAATATGTGACCCCAAACAACACAATGGATGGACCTTTAATTACAATTATGGTGAGCATGCTTAGAGCCACTGTTTACTGCAGAACAGACATTCACAATTATAGACAAAATCCATTATAGTGACAAAAACAAACAGCATATAGCTGATATTTTCAATATTTAACAAATATGGCAAATTTTGAGAATGATCAATCACAAATCATTAGATGCACACAGTTATCAATAGTTGGATATGTACAGAAATACTGCTCAAGCACTTACATTCTTGCACTTGCTACAGACACTTAGTCAAGGTGTTAATTTGCCGACAGGTGATGTGTAATCAAGCATGACCAGAATATTGCACATACCTTGTATGGAACAAAATTAAATTAACAAACTTTATTTTAATATATAAATGTAGGATTCTAAAACGACCAGCTTTTACAACTAGCTAAACGTCAACAAAGGTGAAATCACCCTCAAACACTGCATAAGCATGCTCTCACCTGTTACTACAGCGAGACACTAATTGTTTATATCCAATTAGTCAAGGTGTTAATTATCCGAGAGGTGATGTGCGGTCAAGCATGACTGCCAGAATGTTCTTTGTGTGGCAAATGTCAATGCAAATTTTGAGAAGGTTCAATCACATGTCATGAGGAGCACACATTTATCAATTGTTGGATGTGTACCGAAATACTGCTGAAGCACTTACATTCCCACCTGTTGCTACAGACACTTGTTAACTAGCAGATCGGTGATGTGTGGTCAAGCATGATGACCAGCATATTGCACTTACTTTGTGGCAAATAAAGCAAGAACAAACTTTACAATTATAAAGATACTTCCTCTATTTTATTGTAACAAAACATTGGTATAAAATGTTAATATATATTAATGATGTTAGTGTATGATACTTGATGTCCCTGAAAGCAGTTTCATTATAAAAGTTAAATGGACTTTGTTTCATAAATTAGATTGGTTTTAATACCTTGGACAATATCATATGTGTGTGTCGGTCTGAGTGGAGATACGTATGAGGGAGTGTCAGATTGTGTGTTTGAATGTTTTGGAGAGTTTATTATGAGTGTGTATGAAGGTCGGTGAATCAGTTAACATCTTTTAGGGCGAATCAATGTGACAGTCTGTATGCGTCACTGCATCAGCTTGAGTGAGTTGGGTGAAAGGTATGCAAGAAGTATGAGCCTTTATGTATGTATATCCATATAACATTTTAATTTATGTATTTCTGTTGTTCAATAAGGTAAAAGTTGTGTCTTATAGACTCTAGTAGGCAACGTTTTTATTATATGTGTAGCGTAAAGCTGTGTATATATAGTTTATTGCAACAGCATGACATAGTAATAAATTATTATCATTATAATTATCATAAAATAACGTGAACACTTTTTCAACATAAGACGGTAATATTACCCAATAACTTGTCTATTCCTAATAATAGAAGGGTATCCGGATAAGATATTCTGTCCGGATTCCAGTATTCTTAGAAACATACTTTCCGGAAATATTTCCAGGAGAAGACACACGGATCTGGGATATGGAAAAGTATAATCTCCGGATTCCAGTATTCTTAGAAACATACTTTCCGGAAAAAATTCCGGGAGAATATGGGCGGATCTGGTATACGGGAGAAAATATTTTTCCGGATTCCCGGATACCAAATGGGTAAGGATACGGGAGAATCCGACAGGTATCCGGAAATTGGATTCCACTGGTTTTGGTCCTGTGGTTGTCCTCGAGCCCAGGCCTCGGCCTAAAGGCCTCGGACCGGTGCCTCTCGGACAAACTGTCCTGCTATTTCCCGATACAACTCGGAAACTATGGTAGTAACTATTACATACAAACATACATCATATTTGAAATAACATACGCAGGCAGGTGATCAAACTTTCGAAATGCATACATCTGTATATAATACATAGCAGCACAGTCTCAACTGGGCATGCGAAACTTTCCGTCTTCTGATTCTGAATATATTCATATCTCTGAGGCCACTTTCTCAATTAACTACTGAAAGCGGCCTTGTGTATTATTTGTGCTTCCACGGTCAGATTGATTGGAAGGAACGAACTTGCACATTATTAAACCTGTATAAATGAACTCAAAAGACATTTATCGAGTTCATCTATAGTATATATTATTAAGCATTGCATGTACATTTTATACATGGACATGCAAACCGCGACCAGCCACGATAAGTTAGAAATATATTGCATATTTTCTTTGCCATAAACAAGAGGGTGCACAGCAAAGCGTTTTTTAAATATATAACAGCTTCCCAACAGCTGTTATTTATGCTTATATATGCCTAACTGCGACAGGTTTTTATCAGATGCATGTGTGAATGTAACAGCTGGAAGCAAAAACCTCAATTTCATTTTGATATATATTTCAACAAATTTTCTTGCATTCTTACATTCTGAATTACATAAGAACATCCCGATCCGTTGGTACATATACATTATCAGAAATATACAGAATATTAACTAATTATTTGTTTATATTGTTTTCATAATGTATACGTGCCCAAGTGAAGGGAATAAATGGTTACAGATAATAATACGTCTTCATGTATAGCTGAAACCTAGTCCTGTATAAGATAAGAGTCTTGATACAGTCTAGATCCTTATTCAGCAAGTCTAAATAAACTGAATACTCGTACACTGAAACTGAATATGGAACTGAAAGTATTTTTTAGATATGAATCATAAGGATGAAGGTACGGTACTTATGAATATTCCATAGACTAAATTTTAGTCTACGTTAAACCACGCAGTTCATGTATATTGTTCCTATGTCTATCATATAATTGTATACCAGAAAGAAAATTGACATATTATGTATACGACAAATCACATTATCCCTAAAGCTGATTATATAATTCACGGACTTAATCTGAGTCGGCTCATGATATATACATGCCAAATACAAAATGCTGAAATAAAGGTGGAATAGTGTTCTTGAAATTAGATGGTTCGTTGGATATCCGTTTGTTCGTTGTATGTCTGTTCCCTATATCCGTTTGCTTCTTATATCTGTACGTTTCATCCGTTTGTTCGTTGTATAACTCTTCGTTATTTCATATGTTCAATATATGTTAGTTATATCCGTTTATTCATCTTGTGTGTTTGTTCATTATACCTTTTTGTTGTATCCGTTTGTGAGATATATATCTGTTTGGTCGTTATATCTGTGTTTGTGATGTCCTTGTTCCACTTTATAAACAATTATCAGTAGATATCATAGGATCAGTATTTGTGACTCATTTCAATTTCCAAAGTGGCATGCACGTGAGGTTAATTCAACTAGCATACTTATTTCATCTTGAAGGATATCAAGGCATCTTTAACCTTCTCATCTTTAATAAACATTTACTTGGTACAAGGTTATCAAGTACACGTCTGTAATTACTAATAAGTACACTTATATCATTCTGTGAAAAAGTTCTTGCTTCACAACACGACTTCAAACAACATAACAGTTGTGTTTATGCATATACCTCTACAGGTAATTACGCAATGAGTGCATGTGTAGTGGCTATTAGACACGCGGTTGTGCTTCTGAAACGGCAGGTAAGATCTTTAAAGGCAAACTACGGAAACGCCTTAGAAACGAAATTTGTGGATTTATCCCATGAAATTACACCATAATACATGAATGAAAACATATGGGTTAGATTGCATGCTGACGGGCTTTAATGTATATTGAATGCACTAATTTAATTTCAATAGCAAAAACACAGAGCAGTCAATCTGTATAGATCGTGTATACTAAATTCAAAGTGATGATTCAGGTTCTGGCAATATGTTGTATGCTTACCAACGTTCATCTCTTTATCTTATTTATTATCAACATTTAAATACTCTGGTGGTAAGTAGGCACTGTATGACATGGTGACTCATATACTGGCCTCTAAAATGTAATATTTCATCTACAGTTAAATTAAAATCTTTGATGCATATCAGAACTAAAGGAGACTTGAGGGAGGGAGGGAACCTACTCCCGACCACACCAAACATCTGTATTATGTAATATCCGCTGACCACTGGTCAGACTGAGGTGATACTAAGTTTGGGTAAAGTATAGCTAGTTTGACTGGATCATATGGTTTGATGTACCATCTTTGTACAAGTGTCTCCCGAACCACTGGTAGGGCCTACAAGAAGAAAAAGTGTGTCGACCGTTAGCCAATTAAACACGAGTATTTTACTGTAAGGACATAAATATTAAATGTATATGATTACCTCAAATGGTGAATGGTGAACCACGTTATTTTGCAACCCCTGCCACGCCCTTATTTTTCGGTGTAGGGTAATGAAATCTTAGTCTCCATCTAACAAAGAAGTTATACTAAAATATAGGTGTGACATATCTTAATATGTTTATGTTAACTTCCACGATCTACTCATTCTTGAAAGAAGTCGAAAGAAGGTTTGAGTCTTTGACGCCCTGCCACGCCCATCATTGATGGGATCAAAGCTGTTACAAAGCTGTTATTCTAAAAAAAAAAGGTTCCTATGTCAATATGAACTGATGAACAGTATGATATTTACATGATCTTAGTATCACATTATTAAAATGTTGATGTATCGCAGTTTTAACAGTATCAATGAATCAAAATTCACTAAGGTTCTCAATGAAAAAAAGCTAAGGGGTGGAACATGAACCTTGTTGAACGTAGATGTGTTATTCATGAATGATTAGTCCCTTAATCAATAGTTTAATTACACCCCAGCGAATCATCTGCAAAGAACGCTGCGAAAAGATTAAGCAATTCTTATTTCAATTATCAAATATGCACTTAAATAAAGTTAATTAAATGTAATATTCATGGAGAGGTTTGATGAGTGTGAGGATACAGTTCTAATATTCAAAGATTATGACTTGATGATAACTAATGGTGAGCCATTTTAGTCTGATATAAATCGACATAATTTCTGCAATTAAAGGCAGTGAAAAGATTAAACGATTTTTTCAATTATCAACCAAGCACGTACATTACGTTAATATGCTTAATCATCATTGAACAGGTTCGTTTAGTGTGGGGATATAGTTTTAATATTCAAATATTCTGACTAAATGTTGAGCAAGTTTGTATTTATGAAACTTTTAATGCAGTCAATTTATAAGAACTGCACTTAATTAGCCTTGATTTCAGAAGGTTCATTCTACCCTGAAACGTTTTAATCGACGATAATTTCATTCTTACGATAGAGTGTTTCAGTTTCATACAATTTTGTTTTGCTTTCGAGAAGAGTGTTCCCAAATGAACCATATATGCCTATTCACAATTCGGTATAACATGACGGATATAATAATAATAATTGGATACTTATATTGCGCCTTTCCACGCCCTAAGGTCAACTTCCAAACGCTAGGAATAACTCTTGCCAGTCTGCATTACTGGCTGATTTATCGAGACTGGCAAGAGTTATGCCTTGCATTGGGAAGTTGCCCTAAGGTATGCTCAAAGCGCTACAATTATTACCCTGAAGGAATTGTACTTTCAGAGCTGCTACTAAGCGCGTCGTTAGTACTTCCCGTATTCAGGTACCCATTTGTACAGTTGGGTAGACTGAGTGCAACACAGTGTTCGACCCAAGTCAACCCGGGTCGTCGGCGTGAGAGGCCAGCGTGCTAACCACTACACCACCGTGCTCCACATGTATTAAGTGTAATGATGATGGTTTAAATTGTAATTTGAAATTGAACTTACACAACTCATTTCAGACACATTATTTAATGAGCTGATGAATGGCGATGAGTGAGTCAGCCGTTTACATTGTTCAGTAGCGGAAGATATAGATGGCCTAGGCCTCTTTCAGTCTCAATATTAAAATCAATGCCAGTCTTCCATGTAGCAAATTATTTTACTGAAGATTATCAAGTGGGATTTCCGAGTTTGTGGTAGTTTAGTTGACTTGCTTTCTTCCTTGAAACACTTTACTAGTTCAGGATCATGTGTTGTTTAAAAGCCTTTATATACATATATAAACAGTCACAAATTGACTATCGAATTTAAAGACAAACTAAGGAAGCAAGTTCAACCTTGAATCTTAGGTTGTTTATGAACAAAATGTGAGTCTTAAAGAAGACGACTGTTTGAGGACGAGATGGCCTGGCTGGGCGGAAATTAGCCAACATCTACGCTACCCATGTGTTATAACGCCTTATTAATTGGAGTCATGTGATATTGTTTACTTGGTTTATTTCGTAAGCTGACTGTGAATAGTCCGATTAAAAGTTATCACAAAATCCTCAATACTTATATCAGCATCGAATATATAGAGAATCTCACCCAAGTGTCTTCTGATACGAAATATATCAACACTCGTTGATAAAAGTTACAAATATCCGAGGCTTGCCGATATCTCCTGTTGACCACAGTTTTGGATGATAAATTTTATTACTCTTGTTTTGATTTCATAATAGATCAGAAAGTATTAATAGCATAAGCATAAGTCAGGATTACCAGTGAGTTTGCAACACAGATAATAGCTAAACTCGTTTGTATTGTGTTGTCGGTTAAGTAACTAATCAGTTATATTAAACCTCATATTTGTAAGATGCAGGATGTGCATACACAAGGATGTTAATAGGCTGATACACGAAGAAGTTGTAAATCCAAAAAACTTGTAATTGCTCATCTATCCATAGAAGTTTTTCAAAGTCAGCTACAGCTCTACCAATTGACACTTGTTTTATTGTCGTGTACAGCTGCATCCCGAAAGTTTGTTCACCTCCTTGTGTTTCTTAGTGCAAATATCATGTCATTTGGGATGCCATGAAGCATTGTTTCGACGCGATCACTTTACATCTTCGCTTAATATTTAAGACAGTTGAATGTTCCATAACATAATCTATGTTTATATCTCTTTGTAAACATGAACGGGTTTGGTAGCTTTTTGAAGTGACAAGAGTTGAACTTTCTAAAAATACACTTTTCGTTTTTTATTTCTGTGAAATATCCAGTAAGTGATCATCATGGTCAAACTTGCACGTATTTTCTCTCATATTTTTGCATTGTATTTGTAATGAATTTCTTTTCAGTCTATGAAATTTAATAAATACTCTATCTTCACCCAATTGATTATATTTCTTTAAGCTTTTAGTTCCATATTCAGTGTATTCAGTTTGTTAAGACTTGCCGAATAAGGATATAGACTGTATTAAATATTCTTATTTTGAACACATTCATGGATCAGGACAATGGCAAGCCACACAACACTCTTTGTCGTTAGTTGTAAGAGTATCCAACATCATGGGGCAAATTTTACTAGTTTTAGTTACATTGCACATGGTTGAAACAACTGAAATAAGTTGTATAGTGATTAAAAAATGGATATCTTGGATCCTTGATGTGTACAAATTCATGTAGATGAATATGTGTTGCATCACCCTCGAACTCAAGTGGGCACTTAATTTGGCCAGTACGAGATGGGTGTGTTCTTATATAGAGTAGCTCTACATGTGGACCATGTGTTTGATCACTTGACCGACTCCTACAACGTGTTAATTGTGTCAGTGATATTCACATTGCTCGTTCTCTATTACTTGGAAATTAATTTCTATTTTGCATGAACTTAACTTTTTTTGAGTGTTTACACAGCTATCTAATGTCATTCGGTTACAAGTTATGCATAAGAGAATGACGGCAAAATAATGGCAACACATTCTCAAGAAAATCTTAAATTCCAGAATATAAAAAGAATCAAATAAGAACTCGTAATCCCTGGTTTCCCATGCTCCAGCAAAATGAAATGCATTTATTTTGAACATATGAATTTTTTATGCTTTAAAATAATCATTCGCATTGAAATGAGAGAGTTAAACCCTATGAAATTCAGGAGTTTTACACAGACCTTAAGAAGTCTTTTGAAGCCTTAAAACAGATGTTAATTATATTCCTTTTCTCTATATAACTGTCAGAGGATGGAAGTGCGAATCAAATTCACATGTTCATGTGATTATAACAGCCGCCTGCTTGTATGTATACGATGATGTTTACTTTAATGGAACTCTGTAAAACGACACTTCCGCAATTTTATTTTTACTGTCAACATATATTTTTTTCTTTGAAATGCATTTTAGAATTTGAAATGTCGAGAATGAAAATAAATATGATAGGATAACAACTTCATTATTCATTACATGCAATGTTTCGATGAAATTGCTACTGTCCTCATCAGGTAGGTCTAGAAAAAGTGTACAAACGTCATGATTAAAGAAGTTCAAAAATCGAGAATACAAATAAAAGTTCTGACAACGAACAAGTTCAACAGGTGGTACATTAATGGTACTCAATGCTTGAATAATGACA
Organism: Gibbula magus; assembly: GCA_936450465.1. Taxonomy (NCBI): domain Eukaryota; kingdom Metazoa; phylum Mollusca; class Gastropoda; order Trochida; family Trochidae; genus Gibbula; species Gibbula magus. Next base: position 21,524,789 of record OW388289.1, on the reverse strand, counting down.
ACATGCACAAGGTGAACTTGATACGGCTGAAGGTGGACTTTCTTCATAACATGGGACATGGTTAATAGGATTTCACACTGTTATTTCAGTAAACTAAATCAGCATACTGGTCAGCAATGATTGACAGGGGCTAGAGACTTGGCAGGGAATGGCATCCGCTAAACACGAGTCTTTCAAACAAATGACAGGGGGTAAAATGTGTATATAGACGATGGAAAAAATTGATAAATTAGGTATACAATGACCATTGGATGTGCAACATGAAGTAAAAACAAAAAAAATTAAACTTGTATACCTTGTGATATGTGAGGATTGTGGGACTCGTTTTAGAAAGTCAGTGGAGCACAGTGGTGTAGTGTGGAGCACAGTGGTGTAGTGTGGAGCACAGTGGTGTAGTGGTTAGCATGTCTGCCTCTCACGCCAACGGCCCGGGTTCGAATCCCGGTGGAGACACCAAACATTTGTGACCTGGGTCTAATACTTTGTTGCGTCCTTAGGCATCCACATTGCACTCAGTTCACCCAGCTGTACAAATGGGTACCTGGATATGGGAACGTATGGACCTTATAGGGCGCGCGGAGCGCTTCATAGGCAGCACTGAAAGTACGATTCCTTCAGGGTAATAATTGTGTAGCGTCTTGAGCATGCATTGTGCATGGATATGTGCGCATTATAAATATACTATTATTATTATATTATTATTATATCAAGATAGTATGTAAAATTACATAAACTTAATTTTGCTTCTCGCCATTGTTAATTGGAAATAAATCTGAGACAGTGTGACCTTAAAATTCATTTTCCCTCATAATCGCAAATATTCACTGCATAATATTATTTTGTCATACATAATGCATGTTGTGCCTTATTTATCAAAAACCGACTAGTGAAAAAAAGTTTGGCTATATACAAACCTATATTCTTTTCCTCTCACAGAGGGCTTGTGACAGAACCTATTTGGAAACCAGCTAACTATAACGAGCTAGGTAAATATAGGAGGAAGGAAAAGGCAGCCTTATCACACGAGGATTTAGTGAAACAATCGACCTATTGTTAACAAACCCTTGTGAGAGGGTATGAGTGTAAGGAGGGTTATCTGAGAGGGGGAATCTGGCAATAGAGAACAGAGTAGCCGGATGTTTTTTTTAAAGCAATGATGGTGAAGCATGATCATTTGTAATGTAAACCACACTTCTTGTGGCATTCACGTAGCATATAGACTACAACCAGCAAGAGTGTACATACAAACAATAAATAACTTAGTTCTCTCCAACATTTTCAATATGAGAATGAAATCGAATTTTCTGGGTTTTTTTGCTATTTAAACATAAACCATGATTATGAAATGATATTCTTGTTTCATCATTCAATCGTTTCCCTAAGTCTATTTAAGTGCATGATTGATTATGAATTGTAAAAAGTTTATACAGACACCTCATACTGAACAATAAAGTTTTAGATAATACAGGTATATGATATTGAAGTAGTTAATGGTTCATAGTCCTCCTTAACTGTTTTGATAGACATGAAAACAGAAGCTTAAAAATTGTCCAGTCGCATCATTCGTTGCTGCAAAAACCGGAAACAGGAACAAGTCTAGACCTACGATTAGCTTTAGATGTGGAAGTTACGGTTCGTTGATATAGGATAAATTGAATCAGTGGTTCTCAGAAATCCTTTATGATCCACGAGGTACTCGTATAAACTTACTGTTTAACTTTTGAGAGAAAACAGTTTCTATAATTCATGAATATTTAATTGTGTACTTTGTCTTCTGAAGTGAAACCTGTTGAGCGAGGAATAACAGACTTAAATCAATTTCGAGATTTTGTTTCTTTATCGATCTTTTTTCAAAATATTATGTCACCTTGTATCAGTCCTTGAAGAGACGATTCACCATGTTATAGCAGTATACTTCTTAAAACTAGTATGAGATCTTAACATCATCTGATCTTCATTTCATTAGGAAATTTATATACAACAAATGCATTTATTTTCTGAAATTTGATTTTATCAGTTTCTCGGAAAGAATGGCCTATAATGTTGCTGATTTGTCACTCTCAGCACCCGTCATACATAAAAAAAACGAGTACATTGCAGTACACCGTGCCGGGATGTTACCTGGATGGTAATTATATTATAAACACAGACACATCTCTATCGCACCTCACTGTCATGCCAAATTGTTCAATTATACTTAATGCATGTACATTTAATGCTATGGACCCAAATAGAACAGAAGTTGTATGACCTCTGACTGATGTGCAATTACAACTGAAAAAACACAAATTGCTTTCCCTAATAAAACTCTGACAGTAGACATGTACATGTTTGTCTGTGGCATGAAAAGAAACCAAATGTTAAAGATGGTTTGGAATGGTAAAGCAGATGTGAAGCTACTAACAATGTTGCCATTTTGTTTCACCATCGTAACCTTTACAAACTCCATACACAATGCCATTATCTAATTTGCATTTAAATGAACAAATAAAGAGGTGACGTCAATCATCAAGTTGAAAATAGACTGACGACTCTCGACTCTCGTGTCATCATCAGCCGTCTCTTCTCCACCCAGCACTTGTAATATATCCTCTCTGACATCTGTGGATGATCCAACACCATTTACACGATGTCAGAACAACAGTACTTTGTCAGACACAGCTGGGTAATATCTACATTTATGTTAGAGCATGTTGTGGCACACATCATCTGTCTAGTTTGCACAACCAAGGACTGCGTTAAGCTACTTAGCAACATTAAACGCTACCTAGTCGAACTCAACACAACCAATAGTCTGTCATCCTGACCCTGAAATTACATAAAAACAAAGTGAAGGCTGTTACAGGTCTTGAGGGCTTGGTTTTTGAAAATGTAGAAATCAACAGATATGCCACGCATCAGTGATTGATAATTGCTAATGAGGTGCTGAAGCAATGTGTGTGTCATAATGTTGTTGGGTTTGTTTTTCAGTTTTAAACAATGATTGTTTAAATTTATTTCCACAAACTTTGAAATGATGTTCCTCATGAATTGAAAACCATTTGATACCAAATAAACCTGTTACTATAGTTCTAAAACATGTAGTAGAGTAAGGGGTCCTACATAACGCATATTTTTCTCATTTGCAAGACACACTTTCAGAATAATAAATTAACGCTTAAGAAAGTGAAACAAAATGGAGAAATACAACTTAAATATATAAGAAAACTATTTCTTCAAATAAATGCAATTATCCTTGAAATACCCAACATTGATACTGTTCATGTAGGTTTTATCTTAACATGTATTTATCATTAATAGGATTTTACACTGTTATTTCAGACAACTGAATCAACACATCGGTCATCTCTGATGGACAGTGGCTACTGACTTGTTCATGACTGACAGTGAGACAACAACAGAGTGAGAAACACGAGACTTGCGACCAGAGATTGGATGACAGGTGCGGAAGAGATGACCTCCCCTGACTGGTCAGCAATGGAGGGGATAATTAGTGGAATTCGAACTTTACTATTGCAAGTTCTTAAAGAGAGGGTTCTGTCAGGGTATTCGTTCTTTAAAAGACATTAAGAGGACATTCTTATATACAGATATTATATTACGTCATAACAACACAATCCAGACATAATACTGAGGCTAATAGTTTGATGATTTTATTTTCGACAATTTGATTAAGACAAGCCAAATTAATTAAACAATAAAAACAATGAGAAGTGAAATCATTCATCGGCGCTAGAGTGTGGAAAACGTTGCTTCGACAAAACAGGATATTGTTCAATAATGATAAATCATTTGTTACTTTCATCAATGTACATGTTTTATTATTTAGAAATTGTATAATTAGGAAACATTCACAAGAAGTACGAATACTGCCGGTAGAACAGTAACTTTAAGGTTCTCGGGGTTTCTTTACTTTAAATCAATGAGAGGAAACTTTCGGGGTAATTTTGAGAAATTCCAAATTTGAACAACAAAAATAAATTAAAAGGAACCTAGCTTCATTTTCAGCTTCCCAGACTTGGTTTAATGTTAATGCTTTCTTTGCCTTTTACATAAGACTCTGAAACATTATAGCAAGTGTAAAGACTGTTGTTCATTATTTCAGAGTGTTTGTGCACGTATGTCCATGTGTCTTGAGAGCAAACCAGAATATAAAAGGTGAAGCTTTATTATCCAAAATTATCTACTCGTATCGATAACATATTTCACTGTAGAACAACTGACTTACCTAATATGTCATATTAAGCTCATTTGGAGTGTTACTTCCGGGAAAGTAGTGCGCAAAAACTCTGAAGCGTCTTCTTTCCAAAAATGTTATAAAGCAAAAATATCAACAACAAACTACTGAGTCAAACACAATAGGTTGATCATTGTTTGAATGGGAAAACTATTTACATGTCTCATCATTGACGTTATACTTTGAAGAAGTGTTCTGAAAAATCAAATAATAAACAAATATCATTGTGTTCCGTTTACTTTGTTTTAGCAGCAAGCAGATATGTCAAGCGGATGACGGAATGAAAGCTATGCACATAAACACATACACATTGCTACCTCCCACAGAGGGCTTAGACAGAATCCATTTGCATACGAGCTAAATTGACGAGGTACGGATAGTAGGAAGAATAGGAGAGAGTAAGCTTATCAGAGAGTGAGGTTGGGAAACAGTTGACCTATTGATGGCAAACCCTCGTGTCTGTATACGTAGTCTGGCTCGGGTTATTCTTTTTAAATTACCATTTTATTAAATGTGGCAAGGAGCCTCTGAGAACTCGAGAAATGGTTTTCAATGGTGGACGGTGTTTCTAAGTGAAGGTAATCGGGAAATACTATCTTTAAGTAAGACTATCTGTATAATGTAAGGTGTGACTCATGCAGAACACGACATCGGGTCACATATCAATTAGATTCAAGGCTTGAAAGGACATAGATGGACCATGACAATTCATAACAACAACCATGGTTATCTGGTGTGACTATTCTAGTAATACGTTAGTATCATTATCAGACAATGCTTTGTGCAAGCGGTATGCATGTATGACGAGAAAGAGGTATCTGAAAATTGGAATGGAGAGTAGATTACTTTTTAACAATAGTAGGCGAAAATGATAAATGATTACCCAACAATACTTACTGTGGGAGCATGCATGCGCCTGTGGGGAATGTCATGTGATAAATTAAACCTTGGAATGATGAAACATGTGGAATAGGTGGCAGGTGGAATAGCTGGAATAATTCTCTCGTGTTTCCCCAATAGTCTAAAATGACATTAAATGCTAATGGAAGTTTACTAGGTAGAAGCATCCAGTTCGGCGTAAACTCTATTGACAATAAGACTATAGCTTCTCTTTGGAAATATGAAATCATCATTTAAAATGAAGTGAATATAATTGTATGGATACATGTTTAACCACTTTCAAGTTAGATAATAACTAGCCAAACCATTGCATAAAAGTGACTTCTCCAAGGAGCCTCTACACATGTTCTGAAGCACTATACAAGATAAGGAACGTCAAGTCCAATGGCATTCGTGGTTATGTAAACACGAAGTGACTGTATTGCAAAATGGCATTCCTGTTCCTAACATTCCACCAGCACTTACTTCTCTTAAACCAACATTTATTCAGAAATGTCTGCTTTAACAAGTCTGATTCTCAATAACTAGAGCAAAACATCATTGAAAACATCATTGTTATTAAGTGTCCATAGTTATACTTAAATGCCAAACAATATTCCAAAATCATTTTGAAAAAGGTTTGTTTGAACAGAGCTTAATTAAAAAAGTAACATATGATGAATTATGTGTTTACATCTTAACAAATATATATATATATATATATATATATATATATATATATATATATATATATATATATATATATATATATATATATATATATATATATATATATATATATATATTTATATATATATATGTATATAATTTTTTTCCGGCGGCGGTATTTTGTGTTTTACTCTGTTGAAATTTCGGTGTCATTTGTTTTACCAGTAAGTATATTTTCACTGGTTCATACTGCATGAATAAAGTCTTCAAAGCACGTGTCGATATAAAGGCCCTGGGAGCCGATACATCCACTTCAAAACACGAACAGGATGACAGCTACATGTCTGTTTGATTTGTGGAGAACTTTAAAATGTTGTTAGGTAAATGTTGATTTAGTAAAGCCTCGTATATAACTGTAATAACAGGAAACAGGATATAGATGAGATTACTTATTGGCTTTAAAACCGTTTTATATAGCTTTTACGAGGAATTCTACTTCTCTTTCCATTAAGTAAGGAATGTGAAATGGTTTTAATATATAGATAAATTTCCAAATTGTCCATGTATAAATGTATTGAAATAAATATATGTTCAAAATGTCCTGTATGTCCAGTATGCAAAAAGGAACCATCCAACACAACCATGAACATGACTTTGCAGTGATTTTATCTAATGCAAATTGCATCACAAATATCACAACGAAGGTCTAAAAGCTACTCACACAACTATAAACCTAAGTTTGAGTCTCTAAAATGAACGTTTGAGCAAACAAAAAAGTTAAAATGAAAATAATTGTCTTCATTTTCAGAAAATAAAGCTCTCTGTCAAAGACCTGCCTGGGATTTTATGTAATGTCAGGATCTGGATGACAGACTGCCATAAATCTATCTTTATCGGTTATCTAATACACTAATCTACACTGAATAACAGTACCAGATATGATACATATAGAGAAATTAAAAGTCTACTTACACCGGAGAAATATTTATTTGAAATAGTGGATTTTAAATTTCGTAAAAGCATTGTTAAATTTCGATCGGGGCTGTTACGTTTAAAGGTTAATGAGGGTAGATGGCAGAAAATTGATAGGTTGTCTAGAATTTGTCCAATTTGTAATGAAGGAATAGAAGACGAATTTCATTTTATTTCTGTGTGTCCATATTATAATTATTTAAGAAAAATATATCTGCCAAGTATTAGAAATGTAAAAATTCTTACTACTAACGATAACTACATGTTGAAAAAATTAAGCCACTATGTTTATTATGCCTATGAAAAACGATGTAAAAAGCTAAATGAAATTTCTTGCGATTAATTATTATTTTCATGTTATCTACTTCTCGTAAGTTGTGCGTATTATTACTTAATATTATTTTTGTATACGAAATATGTGTTTCCATGTACCTGTATTTGGGCCCAGGGGCCTATATACTTGAATAAAGTTGAAGTTGAAGTTGAAATACAATTTTTATCACAAATGACACAACAAAGACCTAAAGGGTATTTATCTTTAGGTGGATGCCACCAATTAAGCAATATTGTTAATTCAAACTGCGTTTTCTGATGGTCACTATGCAAGTTAACAAAGTACAACTGTATTAAACTTCAGAATCGTCAAAAGTATCTCTACCTACAAAGCTACATATATGGTAATGAGTGAAAGGTTTCAGGAATCAATGGTTGATATCATAACGAGGTCGATCTCTGGAGACGGGACAGATCAACCTACTTGTGATGATTCTGTGTCCTTATAACGGATTGGTAACTTTGGACATGGTATGCATACGAGTCGTTCATGATGAATGGTTTTATTGAGGTATTGTTCTACACAAATTAAAATTACTTCTCTTTTGAATTGGGTTGGAGAGAATGTTAATTTAAATTCATTTTTAAAAAATGCCACGACTTCCGCAATCAAAACAATATTATATTTTCTGGAATATAGGGATGAAATACGAATGATATATATGTATACATCTTTATTTGGTAGTAATGGCATTAGGGTGTTCATACAACGTACATTAGGCATCGTGTACACAGTCTAGACCCCTGATATTTGGTTGCTGTGGGAGTTATGTAACAACAATCAGGTGTTGTTAGAGAACTTGAACTTTCAATGCATTGTTCGAACGTTGCTGTCTGTGTGGCAAGATTGGATGCATCTACACAAAACTGAAACTAAAAATAATAACTATCTAAGTATAGGAACAACGTTTATGATGGGACACTATTAAGTAATAAATATTATATTTCTGAAAAGGTTTTAGAAAATGATAAAAGTTATGAGTGTGCTTATCAATAAGTGTACTTTCATCATGTCAGCAAGTCATATGGAGAGGAAAGATCCGGCAATAAAACGCAGATATATACGTTATAACATTATTAACTTTCAAAGCATTGTTTGAACCTTGCTGTCTGTGTGGCTAGATTGTATCTATCTGCACAAAACTGATTCTAAAATCTAAAAATACCTATCTAAACATATGAACAAGGCACATGATGGGTCAACATTAAGATATAAATATTATATTTCTAAAAAGGTTTTAGAAAATGAGAAACGTTATTTGTGTGCTTATCAATAAGTGTACTTTTATCAGCAAATCACATAGAGAGGAAACAACCGACAATAAAAACACAGATATATACATGTATACGTTCCACAAACAGAGTGACGTTTGCTTTGCTAGTCATTTCCTGTTTCCCTGTTGAAGTACAGCTCATAAAAAGCTGTTAAACTGTCTGTCCTCGACGTATTTAAACACAATGCATCTCTTTAATATCAAATCGATTTTTTTCATTAGTTTATTTAGTGATTAGGAGCAATTCCCAAGGTGATATGTTCACAGGAATGAAAAACACCAGAAACTTAAATCCCTCTCAGGGTACCATATATCATTATATAGACTTAATGATAATATATATGTTACTTCTCATACATTCAAGATATAAACATCTGTCAGAAATCTGTGTTTCTGAAAACTAATATGTTTCAACATTTATCTGAGGTATATATCGTTTATCAAGATGTATGTGTCCTTGTTGAACAAAGAGAATATTATACAATTATACATTATACATGTTGCTTTAGGTTTCTGTTATCAAGAGCAGTCTTAAAACAATTAATCGTGACAAGGAAGTATTTCTTTTTAAATGTAGAACCATTGGAACAATATACGAGATATACAACTGGAACTTTCATACCGAGGGAACTGATTTTAAATGTTGTGTTGATTATATCATTATATCATTAATAGACTTAATGATAATGTATAGAAGTTACTTGTCATATATTCAAGACATATACATTTGTCAGTAATGTGTGTTTCTGAAGACCTTAATCTAACGTATATATCTCGTTTTTTTTATCAAGAACAATTAAACAATTAATCGCAGAAATCTAGTATTTTATGTGTAAGTGTATATAAATATTTGAACAGTATACAATATATATATATATATATATATATATATATATATATATATATATATATATATATATATATATATATATATATATATATATATATATATATATATACCAATCAGATTATACTGGGGATAACTCTCAAAGACGCTTGTTGATTGCTTTGACGTTATTAGCAACCTGTGTTGCCAAGACAGACATTTTTACAGAGACTATAAGGCTACTGCTATGCTTCAAACAATTATTCCCTGATGAAGCTTCGAAACAAGAAGCCGAAATATGCATATCGGAATATAAAGTATTGATTATGAAAGTTGATATACGTCTTCAGTGTATTATTTAAATTTACTTATATATATATATATATATATATATATGTTTCATACCGAGGGAATTGATCTTCCACATCGTACATGTTGTGTTGATATCTCAAAGGAAGTCCATCCCCTAAGATATACAAACCAGATATACTTAACCCACGGAGAGGTCTGTATATTCTCACACAACTGGTCACCACCTAACTCCCAGTACTTCGCATGCTCAAGTAGTTACCGCTATCAGAGAATTTCATCTCCCCTGATGCTTCATATTTTTTCAAACTAAAAAATCTGAACTCAAAGAAATCTGCCTGCTTTGAAAAATAATATTTATGCAAACACTTAGACGTATTTTGCGCCCGGGCGAATTTTGCGTCCATTTGAGTGTGTTAGGTGCGGTTGTGAGGTGCAGTAACAGATGTGTTTAATGATGGATACAAAATTGATGGAAAAAGATGGAAATTCTCTTATTCTCTCTCATTCCGTTGCATATTAATGGAATGGGTCTGATGGTTTGATGTTTGACTATACCAATACCCCCTGCAATAAATGATACATGTAATTAGATAAAATCAAGATGTGCTCAATATATCACGTAAATTATTGTCTTAGTGTCTTATGTCTTAGTGTACATGAGTTACCCTTTGCTGAAAGTTCCATATCGTACATTTGTTTCACTCTTAAACAGCCATCAAGGATGTAAGTGTTTCAAATACAAAATTATTTGTGGAAAATATACTTATAACGTCAATCGCTAGAGAAATATTTTATGTACAATATGACATGTGATAAATAATGTTAAACATTACGACAATGTAATGAAAGTTGGTTTCAAAGAGAAGTGCACCTGCGAGTAACGCGTGTTAAGGGTATCTGACGTCATAAACAGAATTCCCTTTATTGCATAAAACGTACTACACATAGCAAGCGTTTCAGAAGCGTTAAGGCACGTCTTAGCCATAGCAATCCACGTGCTGCACGTGCTGTTAGTTAGGCTACCCTTGTAACACATTACTGAATGTGATATTGTTTTATAAACACTGATTCTAAATGTCCTGAGAACATACAAATTATTGCCTGTTTAATGTACTTTTACAAAATACCTAGTTAGATAAAACATGTATTCCAATATCTGTAGAAATACATGATTAAATGGAATGGTAAATAAATAACCGCCAAAAATTATATATTAAACGTTTTTTATTTTGTGTCTTTGCATACAGTGTGTGAGCTAGACCACAATGCTTTGCGCTTGAAAATAATAGACTTGATCTATATTTAGACTGGAAACCACCTTTACTAAATAGTGCAATTTCTCGGCTTATTTCGGGTCGAAAATATCTGTGAAAAAATAAGTATATACATATATTTCACGAAGATAGATTTTTGGCAATTTACGAATATGTTCATCAACATCCTTGATAGCTCTTTAACACTCGGATGGCTATTAGCACTTTATTATATTACTAACTATAGAAGTTTTATAAGATATGTGTTATTTCGTATGAATGACAAATGTTAAGCTGTCAGTGATCTGGGTAACGGTTAATAAATTTAAGGCTAACATTAAATGCAAATTCGTTTCATAACGTTAAGTATCATTAAGCTAACTCATTGTCCACACCTAACTGTAAGGAAGAAGTGAATCGATAAGCCTCTTTTCTCATACATTCCAAAAAAAGGAGCAGGATTGCATCGGTTGAAATCAAATTGTCAATACCAGATTTTCTACATGTGAATACACATTTATGCAAAGCTGCGAACAAAGATTTAACCAAAAGATCTGATAAACTGATATATATATTCAATCATCCATATAAGTGAACTACATGTAGTTTTATTAAAGACAAGAGAGTATTAATAATATGACAAATGACTTTGAATCTCAGGCACTATCTATACTCGTTTGTTTTGTGTTAACTTTCTAGTAGCTAATCAGTTGTCCAATTCAACCCTCATGTGTGTGAGATGTAAGAAGGATGCGCATAAACGCATTTTAATAGACTGCCCCTTTGTGCTTTGCAATTTCGAGAATTGTATCTTAAAGAAGGATGTATTATGTGTTTTTGTGGAACTATATGTAACAGTCAATTTGGTTTCCTGATCAGTTCCTAACATATCTCCTGCAGGTATGTGTCTGTAGTGGCAAGATGTGGAAGTACAATCATGAACAAGACAGAGGTAAAACAAAGGACATTCTATGAACATCCATTTCTTAACAGTGATAAGTTATCCTCGTTGACTCTACATTTCATTCCATATCTAAAAATGTTTCACTTTCAGAAAAAGCGAAAAGCGCTATTGTTTTCACTAAACAAGTTGATAATTGCACACTAGAATGTATTTGTTGACTTAAAAAATAAATTAAAAATAGTAAGGAAATGATTGCTTAGACAACATATGCAAAGACAGTGACAGCTTAGCAAACGGGAAGCAAACACATATGATATATATGACAGTAGTTATTGTTTAACACATCATACATATTGGTTACGCAGACATATATTACTTTTATAGTAGCAGGCCAAACAACATTCTTTGACATCAGTTGTTCATGGAACGACTCTTGAATATCTTGAGATCAATTGTGGGAAAATTACACATTTGAATAGCCATTAAATGCCAAAGCACACCATTTTGCATTATTAACCTGAAGGGCTCCAGATCACCATTCCTCCATACTCCCAGTGTCCAGGTACCCATTAAAACAGGTGGATGGATTGCGCACAATGCAGATGAATTAAGTGCCTTGCCCAGTGAGAAAACAAAGCATAAGACCCAGTTCGTGCACCGGGATTCGAACCCGAGCTTTTAGCATGAGAGGACAGCAAACTAACCACTACATCTTTCTGTTGCACTCTGCACAGTTGAAGCCAGCCAAATATGTAGTTTTGGGATTTATAGACTGGATGTCTTAATTGGATATTTAACTCGTGTACATGAATATGTGTCGTATCACCCTCCAACTCAAGTGGGCACTTGGCCAGTACGAGATGGGTGTGTTCTTATAAAGAGTAGCTCTACATGTGGACCATGTGTTTGATCACTTGACCGACTCGTATTACCCGTTAATTATTCAGTCATATTCATGTAGCTAGGTCTCTATTAGTTGGAAATGAATTTCTATTTTGCTTGAACATATCCTTTTTTCAAATGTTTACAAACATTTCGGTTACACTTAATGCATAATTGACTGACGATAAAATGAAGGCACACTTTCAAGCAAATCCAGAATACAAAAATAATTGAATAAAAACTGATAATTCCTAGTTTCCCATGCTCCAGCTAAATTAAACACATACATTTTCGACAACTGATTTTTTTAATAGGTTCACATAATTGCATTTGCTGCATTGAAATGACAGAGTCAAACCCTATGAAGTTCAGGAGATTTTGACAGATCTTTAGAAGCCCTTTGAAGTCGAAAAACAGATGTTAGGTATGTCCCTTGTCTCCATATCGTGTCAGAGTTTGAATGAAATTCATGTGATTATAATAGCCGCCTGCTTGTGTGTGTAAGATGTTGTTAACCGAACTCAGTAAAAACGACAATGATCAATTTTATTTTTAACGTCAACATAAATTATACTTCAAGAGGAATTTTATAATTTGGAATGACGATAATGTAGATAGATTAATTGATAACAATTTCGCTGTTCATCATATGCAATGTTTCGACACAGATTCTCAAGTTGGTCTAGAAACTTTGCATAAACATCGTATATCATAAATAAAGTAGTTCAAAAATCGAGAAAGCAATTTAAAGGTCTAAAAGAACTAGTACAAGAGGTGATACAGTAACAATTACCAGGTACAGCACTGGTTGACAGGGGCTACAGAATTGTCAAGAAATGGTAGCCATTGAACTTAACACGAGTTTTTGAAACATGTAACAGGTAGCAAAATGTATATGTAGACGTAGAAGAAATTGATACTTTATACACTGACCATTGAATGTTCAATATCAGGTGAAAAAGCAAACTTTTATACCTCGTAATATGTGATGATTGTGGTAGTGAAAATATTTCATTTTATTGTTTAAAGGATAGATTTTACTCGTGGATTCGTTTTTGAAAGGTCATTCATTGAATATCAAGATGGTATGTAAAAATTACATTAACTTAATTTTGCTCCTTGAATTGAAAATTCCTTTTTCTTAATAATCGCAAATATTCACTGAAACAGACAAACATTCATTGTTATTTTGTCATATATAATGCACGTTGTGCCTTCTTTATCAAAGAACGAGTATAACTATCAACTAGTTGTTGAACGAAATGTTTGGCTATACACAAATCTGCATTGTTTTCTTAACTCAGAGATACTGATACGAGGGAGGACAAGGCAGCCTTATCACACGAGGATTTAGTGAAACAATCGACCTATTGTTAACAACCCCTTGTGAGAGGGTATGAGTGTAAGTAGGGTTATCTGAGAGGGGATATCTGGCAATAGAGAAGAGAGTAGCCGGATGTTCTTTACAGCAATGATGGTGAACCTTCATTTGTAATGGAAGCCACACTTCTTGTGGCATTCACTTAATATTATTACCAGCATGAGTGAATATTCAAATCAAATGGTTATAGTATTGGTAAATACTCCAGCATAAACAATATCTGTTTATATCGATATGACATCGAATGTTCTATTTTTTTTTTAAATTTTGCTATTTAAAGAGCAAATAACATGATTAAGAAATTACATTTTTGTTTCATCATGCAATTGTTTCCAAAAGCCCATTTAAGTGTACGCTTGCTTAGGAACTTTACTAAAAGTAAAAGGTTTATACACACACATCTTACTGAACGATAAATGGTAAATTAAGGTACATCCATTGTGTTGCTGAGGGTTAAATTTTCCAAACGTTATAAATTGTGTATTCTTATCGAGAAGTACTATCTGTTACCGAACATTACTAGTCGATTCAGTATAATGACGATATAATGGTAAAAGTAGTGAATACTGATCGAAAACCGGACAATGCACCGCGCGTCAATTAGTCAAACGTAATTTGGGAAACTTATTCACAAAAGAAAAAACATACAAATTTAGATTGATAATGTTTGAGTGGTCATATAACAACTGTACATTTAAATTGGACTGTAGTTTCGGTTTCTGCGCATGTATAATGCTGTTGCTTGATTTTCCCTGGAAACTAGTAATTGCGATATATATTTGGGATGAACACGTAAGTTGAGTGACATTTTAAACACATTTGATGCACCTTTAGACCATCCAGATGTATATGGAAACAGTTGATGGTTCATGTCATAATTCATTAATAATATACTTATATAATAATAATACTTAAATATTGAACAATTTAGCTGTCCTTAACTATTTTGATAAACATGAACATATAAAAGATTAAAGTTATCCAGCGGCATCTGAAGTTGCTGCAATAACCGGAAACAGGAACAAGTCTAGACCCCTGATTAGTTTATATTAGATGCCAAAGTTATGGTTCGTGGATATAGGACGGTTCGTGGATATAGGATAAATTGAATCAATGGTTCTTTGAAATTCTTCACGATCAATGAGGTACTCATATAAACTCACGGTTTGCGTGGTGGGCCAAACTAATGGTGAACTTACTGATTTGCCTCTTAGTTTGAAATTGAGAAATGAAAGATCATGAAGGTTGTTATTTTTAACAAATAGCTCCAATAATGTGTTGCGTTACGAACACATATATTATAAACCAACATAGATTTCAATGGTGTTTTTCAATATACGCAGTTTATATTTGATGCATGTCAACATCTAATTTTTATCATTCCTTCTACAAAAAATCTTCGAAATGATTTAAGCATAGTTACAAGATCATCAGTTTATCTTTAGATTCAAAGATACACAGATCCAAGAAGAGTATCTAAATGATGAAAGGCATAGAATGTGCTAATCGGAAATCTGTTGGTTTGGAATATGTGTCAGACAATGCTTTGTGTAGCAGTATGCGAGTATGAAGAGAGAGAAAGTTATCTGAAAACTGCAATGGAGAGTAGAGTAGGATTGTTTTAACAACGCTAGGTGAAAATGATAAATGATTACCAAACAATGCTTACTTGTGGGGCATACATGCGTGTGGGGAATGGTATGTGATGAACCTTGGAATGGTGAAAAATAGCTGAATGTTAAAAATGCAACGAGTGCTAAACAGATAACTATATTGTGTATCCCAACAGCCTGAAAGAGCATACATAAAGAAGGTAGTTTACTAGATAGAAGGGGGCCGTTAGGACGTTTCCGGTTCAGCTAAATACTATAGACCAGCTTCTCTGTAGAAATAAGAAACCATCGTTCGAGGTAAAGTGAAAGATAAATATATGGATACGTTATGAAACAGTTTGAAGCATCATAATAACTAGGAAAACCATTGCATAACTTTGGGAGCCTCCACACATGTTCTAAATCAAGTCGTCAAATACCCCTTTCCCTATACAAGATAAGGAACGACTAGTCGAATGGCATTCGTGGTTACATAAACACAAAGTGACGGTATTGCAAATTGGCATTCCTGATCCAAACATCAGCACTGACTTCTCTTAAACCAACAGTTATTCACAGATCTCTGTTTTACACCTTACACAAGTCTGTCTTTTAATACCTAGAACAAAACAACAAATACCATTTATAGTCTAGACTACAGAAAGGTCTATAAAACCCAAGTTTTAATAGTATATTAAGGATAGCAAGCTTGACCATCTAGATATCTTAAATCATATGACAAGCTCAACAAGCAAAGCAAGCAAAGGTTTGTTTCACAAAACAAATTTAATAAATTGCAACATCGTTTTATTTTTTAATCCACAGTGATAAATAAGTTTGAAACATAAATTCAGTCACATCATGTCTCCAGAAGCCAACTAAACAACATTTTAAAAGTTTTGAAACAGTATCTGTTTCTGTAAATCCTGGTTTTCATCAACTATTGCCTAGCTAGGAGAATGAAATAAGATGGTCACCTTTTCAAAAGTTGTCTGTGACGTCACATAGTAAAGCTGAGTAATCGAATTTAAAGTACCATAACGTACATAAGTTGACAATATCTATTATTATTAAGTGTCCATAGTTTATAAAGTTTTACTTAAATGTCAAACAATATGTCCAAAACCATTTTGATACAGTTATTTAGCACTCCACGTTTGTTTGAACATACCTAAAAAGTTACATACTTTGATGAATGATGTGTTACCATCTTAATAAATATACATGTATGTTTATCAAATATATTCAAAATTATTGTTTTCCCCGGCGGCAGTATTTTTATTTTATTTTGTTGTTGGTGTTATTTTGGTCTCATTTGTTTTGCCAGTAAGTATATTATCACTTGTTCACATTGGATATTGCACATTGCATGTCCATATAAAGGCCCTGTGAGTCGATACATCCACTTCACAACACGGAAATGATGACAGATATATGTCTGTTTGATTTGTGGAGAACTTAAAAATGTTGTTAGGTAAACATTGTTTAGTAAAGCCTCTTATATAACTGTAATAACAGGAAACAGGATATACTTTAAATTACTTACTGGCTTATAAAGCTTTTACTAGGAAATTACGTACTCTCAGGGGAAACACACAGTCGTTGAGTAGGGAATGTGAAATGTTTTTGAAAAATATATTTCCGACTTAAAGTATTACCATGTTTGAATGTATTTGAATAAATACATGTACAACATATGTAACCAAGTAAAATACCAACAAATCGAAATTCTTATCAAAAGCACACCTATATAATAACAGTAATGGCCTTCCTCTTATGAATGTTTCTACAACACTGGTAAATCACAGCCTTCAAAGAATATATAAGTTGTATATCCAAAAAATTTTCCCTTTTCTTCATCACCTGAACTTCTACAATGCTATTAAAGAAGAACACAAACATTAACACTGACTTTGTATCTAATGCAAATTGCATTACAAATACCACAATGAAGATCTAAAAGTTATTCATACAACCATAAACCTAAGTTTCTTAAATGAAGGTTTCAGCAAAAAATGAAAATGAAAATAATACACAAAGGAAACTATGTGATTTCTTCGTTTTAAGAAAATAAATCTCTCTGCCACAGGCCTCTCTTGGGTTTTATCTATTTTCAGGGTCGGGATGACAGACGAAAATACACCTATTTTAACCTATGTTTTTCATTTATCAAATGCAATTGTTTAACCAATGATACCACAAAGACCTAAAGGGTATTTATCTTTAAAGGGACACTGCGTCGACAATAAAAATCAGATCATGTGTATATACCTATGCTGATTAACATGTCTGCTAACAAGTCACAGACACCAAATTTCAGACAATTGACGTAATTGGTAATAAAAACTACTGCAGGTAGACAGTGAAGTGAAACGTAACTCGTTAGCTGACACTCTGATCAGCTTAGTGAGATAAAGATGGGACTCATTTATATCCTCGACGCAGTGTCCCTTTAAAGTGGATATTACCAATTAAGCAATATAATCAATGCAAACTTTATTTAACAGGATGTCATATGTATTTCCTGAAGGTCATTATGCACTCACAAAGCACACTTGTACTTGTCTATTCTACCTTCAAAGCTATGATAATGAGGCAAATGTTTCAGGAATCAAAGGTCGATATTATTACGAGGTCAGTATCATTGTGTCCAAGCACGAACAACACCACTTGGTCTCTGGAGAACGTGACAGATCAACCTTCTTGTGATGGTTATGCCTGTTTATAGCGAATTTGGTGACTTTGGACATGGTATGCATAAGAATCGTTGATGATGGAAGGTTTTATTGAGGTTTCCTGAACATTTATTGAATTACTACTCTATTGATATGGCGCAAGCATAAGATTGAAATAAAGATAAGCTTTTTATGAGTTTTCAAAATATGTCACAGTCAAAGATTGGAATCAGTTTTGAGGCTTAAGTGCCACTGTGAGCAACATAATTCATTCAAATGTAGTTATATGCGCACATTACAAGTTTGAAGCGACTGCAATCCTACTGTTTTCATGCATGGATGTCATCTTGCTGTGTATACAGATGAGTCCAAGTGTAACGCCCTGACCACGTTTTAACGCATGATACTTATACGTTATTGGTATCCACTATTAACTAACCTCACAGACTGACAGCAAAGTTTATTTTCTGATCTAATGTATTCAGTGTATTAAATCAATTTCTTCCAAAAAGTATTTTTAAAATCAATTGTAAATAATGGTAATCTTCAGTCATAATATTATTCAACTACTATCAATGGTTCACCTGTAAACATGAAAAGAGTTTTACTATAATAGAGATCAAGACAGATGGAACTCATCAACAGTGATCCGTGAAGCTCCGTGACCAAACGAACCGTGAAGAAAGCAATAACCGTGCTGAGAAACTCATTACATACTTCAAGGTGGATTTCAAACCAGTCCGCATTCCACGAAGCAATCGTAAGGGCAGACCAATAGTCGTCCATGTTAGGAGATGTAGGTTAACTGTAGCTTATATCAAGGTCTGGATTGCCTTGTGAATTGATACTCTAGGAACCTCAGACGGACAACGGACTAGGAATTGGCTATGCTTGATTCAGGACCTGGCGCACTACCCAGCGTACTACGCAGAAAGCAGCGGAACCGGCGAATCACTTGATTGGAGCCCGGCTTACGCCTTAGACATACGCCGAATTGGAAATGACCGTCGAGGGCGGCATGTTATGGCAGACAAATGTTATCCTTGCAACATTCAATAACTATTTTTAATGAATTTGCTTTTGACAAATACATAAAAAATAAAATATTACTGGTTCCTTAAAACAATGCATCACACATTAATAACATATTATGATGACATACAAACCAACACGAGCGCTGTATTATACATTTACATCGCAGCACTGAACATGGTTTAAGTTATGTGTTACGTTACAGGTATACCTTTGAAAAAGGAATTACGTTTCTTTGTAGTAAGAAATATATATTTTGCAAAATAAACACAATATTTAGTCATAAATAGTATATTTCTAAAAATGTTTTAGAAAATGAGAAAAGTTATGAGTGTGCTTATCAATAAGTGTACTTTCATCATGTCAGCAAGTTATATGGAGAGGAAAGATTCGGCAATAAAACGCAGATATATACATTATATAATTTACACACTGATTGACGTTTGCTTTGATAGTCATTTCATGTCTCCCTGTTGATTTTTTGAAGAAGTACAGCTCGTAAAAGCTGTTTAACTGTTTTTCCTCGATGTAAGCAATGCGTCTCTTCAACATCATATCCATTTGTTTGATAAGTGTTTACGAACAATTCCCAAAGTGGTATGTGCCTTTTGGTTGTGTACACGCGTTATTTTAGGATATTCAACAGTTCTTTTTGTTCGTTTCTTGTTTTAATTTGTTGCCATGGCCATCGTCATTGAGTCGTAAATCATACACCAAACCCTTATATCCCCTGAAGGTACCATATATCATGATATAGACTTAATGATAATATATAGAAGTTATTGTCATATATTCAAGACATACACATCTGTCACTAATGTGTGTTTCTGAAAACCTTAATCTAACGTATATATATCTCGTTCTTTTATCGAGAACAACTAAACAATTAATTGTACTAACTAGTTTGTTTGTATGTGTATATATTTATATAAATATTGGAACAGTATACACTATAGATACAGCTGTCAGTTTCATACCGAGGAAACTGATCTTTCACTTGGTACATATTTTGTTGATATCTCAAAGAAAGTCCATTCCCTAAGATGACAAATTTCAACCTAAAAAATCATATCTGCTTTGACAAATAATAAATATGCAAACACTTGTGCTTACACTGTCGGCCAAAAGAAACGTTTACTTGATGTTCCTTAAAATGAAAGATGAAATAGTTTTTGAAATATAATTAATGGTGGTTTCCAAGTTATGCTGAACAATAATTAATATGAAAGTCGATTGAAAACGTGGAAAAACTGGGATTCAAGTAAATAACATTAATGAAAACCACGCCCAATGAAGACCGCTATTTCCGGTTGATTCACTTGCGCACTGTAACCACGTACATCTGAAGCGTCAATACCACTTTAATGCGAATGATTGCCTGATTATTGCTCGTGGTTGTATGAAAATCTGTTTCAAATGTTTTTCTGACCAAGCACTGATCGAAAACTGAACAATACTGTTGTCTCATTTCAACAATCGCCATGCTTTTGTGACATGACAACTTCTGAATATAAATATATTATGTAGTAATGGTGCAACTTGATAATGCTATAATATGGCTAGCCTGTTCATTATAGTTTTTACGAAATCTGATAACATGTCTGGTATGCGTTTCTTTTGGCCGACAGTGTATTTTGCGTCCATTGAGTTGTTCGGTGCGGGTGCGATGTTCTCTACACTCACAAGTGTGTTCAATGATAGCTACCAGATTAATTGCAGTCATGGTAGAAAGAAATTCTCTCATTCCGTTGCAAATCAATGGCATGAGTTGAATAATAGACTATAAAAATACTTCCTGCAATATGACTAACTATAGAATTTGATTATATATATATATATATATATAATATTTATATATATATATATATATATATATATATATATATATATATATATATGTGTGTGTATGTGTGTGTGTGTGTGTGTGTGTGTGTGTGTGTGTTTGTGTGTAAATTCATATAAATGTATATATGTAAATTCATATAAATGTGAAATGTAATGCCCCTATTTCACTACGAGCCGAATTGTCACGAATCATCACGAAAGAGAAAATGTTCACATTCGTGTACATTCGTAGATAATTCGTAATTCATTATTGAAATTCGTAAATGATTCGTAGTTGATTCACGAATTTCGCCCATTCGTGGCGATTCGTGATAACTCGGCCGAAGTTAAATAGGGGCATTAGGCTATCAATGATACGGGCAGCGTTTAGAAAATTTAAGTCTTACATTAATTGCAAATTTCGTTTCATTTTGTTTATAACTTTATTAAATGTTTTTCATGTTCATACACATTCAAACATGTGAAGCAATAATCAACAATACAGTGTATTCAATCCAGTGAAAAATATATTCGAGAAAACAAGGAAATATAGACTGGTAATAAGTATTCTTAGGATGTACATGGTTCGTTTTTATATGCTTTCAGAAATGGGTCCTTGTATATTTTTAACTCAATTTGTTTAGAACAATTTGTGGCACAATGACCAGAATGACAAGAATTTTGAATAATTACATGGAGTAGAGAATAGGCAGAGAATTTATCTATATATTGCGAATATCGTTTTTCATGTATACAATGTTTGGTATTATGGTTTGTTGTTATGCTTTAAATATATTATATGTTATGATTATCAAGATCAGGTTTCGAACATTGTTTCTGTTTTCAGAGTAACCAAGGATAACAGTTTCTTTTGACAAATTTAATCTGCATTGTGTCTGCACTGCATTGCATTGTGTGTGGAAATTTGTTTAATAACGTTAAGCATCATTAAGCTGGGTGTGCTTTAAACTGAGTGTGTTAGCATCTTCACCGAATTGATGCACTCTTACAGTAAGAAAGAAGTAAACATCTATTCTCATACATTCCAAATGAAGATGAGCAGTTTTAATATTGCATGGTTGGAAATCAGATTGTCAATTTCAGTTTTTCCATATGGGAATTCACATTTATGCAATGCCGTGAATAAAGATTTATCATAAGATCTGATATACTTACATATTTAATCGTCCACATAAGTGAGTATTTTTTTTCAACCACAGTAGAGTCTTAATAACCTGATAAATACACAGGATTACGAGTGTTTTTGAATCTCAGGCACTATCTGTACTCGTTTGCTTTGCGTTAACTTTCTTGTAACTAATCAGTTGTCCAACCAGCCCTCATAATTCTGAGAAGTAAGATGTATGTGTATACGGATAGATACAAACTGTAGCAATGATTAAATAGATGGCACCAAAGGTCTCTGAGACACCACTTTAACATAAATATTCGTATTTAAATAATGGATTTAAACCCTATGAAATTTAGGGGATTTTACAGGCCTTCTCTCAATTAAGATGAACGAGGATGGCAGTGAGAATCAAATTCCCATGTTCACGTGATTATAGAAGCCGCCTGCTTATATGTGTAAGATGTCAATACAACGTTACTCCGTAAAAACAACAATGATCAATTTAATTTTTACTTTTAACATTAGTTTTCTTTAAGAGGCATTTTAGAATGTTCAATGTCCAGAGTGAAGTTACATATATGGATATATATTTCATTATTCATGAATGTTCCGACGCAGATATCATTGTGCTCATAAAATAATATGTCCCGAAACTTTGTACAAATGCCGTATATCATGAATAAAGCAGTTCAAACATCAAGAAAGAACTATAAAGGTCCTGACAAAGAACTAGGACAACAGGTGATGCATTAACAATTACAAGGTACTCTATTCTTCAATAATGAGAACATGCACCAGGTGAACTTGATACGGCTGAAGTTGGACGTTCATGGAACATGGTTAATAGGATTTCACACTGTTACTCTAGGAAACCAAATCAGCATACTGGTCAGCAATGATTGACGGGGGCTAGAGACTTGTCAAGGAAAGGCAGCCATTGAACTTAACACGAGTCTTTGAAACAGATGGCAGGTAGCAAAATGTACATGTAGACGGTGGTCAAAATTGATAAATTAGGTATACACTGACCATTGGATGTACAACATTAAGTAAAAAAAACGTGATATGTGATGATTGTGGTATAATATATGGTATATATATATATATATATATATATATATATATATATTCCCTTTTCCTTAATAATCGCAAATATTCACTGTTTATAAGAACTAAAGTTTTGATATAGTCAAACATTCATTGTTATTTTGTCATCTATAATACAAGTTGTGCCTTATTTATAAAACAAAGTATCGACTAGTTGGTGAAAGAATAGTTTGGCTAGAAACTTGTATTGTTTCCTCTCACAGAGGGCTTGTGACAGAACCTGAACACACCTAACTAACGAGGTAACGAGGCAGCCTTATCATATGAGGATTTAGTCGACCTGTTGTTAACAAACCCTTGTGAGAGGGTATGAATGTAAGGAGGTTATCTGAGAGGGGGAATCTGCCAATAGAGAACGGAGTAGCCGGATGGTGAGCAATGATGATTTGTAATGTAAACCACACTTCTAGTAGCATTGGCTTAGACTTTAGATTATTACCAGCAAGCTATAGAGTGTACATGCACAAACATTAGTTCTCTCTAACATTTACGATATCGGTTTGACATGCTATTTAACCAGCAACAATGTTTATGAAATGACATTCTTGTTTCAATTGTTGATACTGTTGACGTAGGTTTTATCTTAACATGTATTCATCATTAATTGGATTTTACACTGTTATTCCAGACAACTGAATCAACACATCGGTCATCTCTGATTGACAGTGGCTACTGACTTGTTCATGACTGACAATGAGACAACAATAGAGTGAGAACCACGAGCCTTGAGGGAAGAGATTGGATGACAGGTGTGAAAGAGATTGGTCAGCAATGGAGGGGATAATTAGTGAACTTCGAACTGGTATACTATGGCCAGTTCATGGTCATGTATCTGAAAATAAAACAAGATGAATATTTTCAAATATCCACAGGTTATTATTCAAACATCTACATGTATCAAAAATACATTCGCCTGTATGAACAATTGACTTTGGATTACCTATTATGGCATATTAAGCTCATTTGGAGTGTTACCTCAGGGAAAGTAGTGCCGAAAACTCAGAAGTGTCTTCAAGACCATACAAGTAAAATGTTTGATTGCAAACATATCAAACATTCAAACTTCTGATCAGTCTAAAACAAGAGGTTGGTCATTGTTGAAAAGGGCAAACTATTAAGACATATTTCTTCAATGAATTTATCCTTTGAAGAAGTGTTCTCATTTTCTGAAGAAACAAATATTGAACAAATATCATTTCGGTTCTCTTTACATTGCTTTAACAGTTAGTGTATACGTCAAGCAGGTGACAGAATGAAAGTTATGCACATAAACATATACACATTGCTACCTCCCACAGAGGGCTTATTTGGATACGAGCTAATTGACAAGGTACGGATATGTGGATAAATAGGAGAGAGTAAGCTTATCAGAGAGTAGAGTTGGGAAACAACTGACCTTTTGTTGTCAAGAGAGAGAGAGAGAGAGAGAGAGAGAGAGAGAGAGAGAGAGAGAGAGAGAGAGAGAGAGAGAGAGAGAGAGAGAGATAGAGAGAGAGAGAGTTTGTGTAATCTGAATGTTAGAAATGCAATTACTATCTTATGTATCCCAATAATCGGAAAGAGCATACATAAAGAAGGTATTTTACTAGGTAGAAGGGGACATCGTCGTCGTCAAATATTCCTTTCCCTACACAAGATAAGAAACGACTAGTCGGATGGCATCCGTGGTTACATAAACACGAAGTGACGGTATTGCAAATTGGCATTCCTGATCCAAACATGCCATCAGCACTGACTTCTCTTAAACCAACAGTTATTCACAGATGTCTGCTTTTCGCCTTACACAAGACTGTCTTTCAATACATAGAGCAAAACCACCAATAACCATTTATAGTCTACAGAAATGTCTATAAAACACAAAATTATATTAAGGATATAGCAAGCTTGAACTTCTAGATATATTAAATCATATGAAAATCTCAGCAGGCAAAGCAAGCAAAGGTTTGTTTCTCAGAATAAATTTAATGGATTGCAGCATAAATATATCTTTCATCAATTTTGCTGAAAGTGATAAATAAGACTGAAACATAAATTCAGTCACATCATGTCTCCAGAAGCCAACTTAACAACATTTTAAACTTTTGAAACATTATCTGTTTGTGTTTCTGTTAATTGTCTTGAAAAGGTCTTCAAAGCACGTGTCGATATAAAGGCCCTGTGAGCCGATAAATCCACTTCACAACACGAACAGGATGACAGATATATGTTTGTTTGATTTGGTGTTGTTAGGTAAACGTCTAATTAAGTAAAGCCCCGTGTATATATATAAAAACATGTACAAAATATGTAACCAAGTGAAATACCAACAAATCGAAATTCTTATCAAAAGCATACCTAAATAATAACAGTAATGATCTTCCTCTTACGAATGTTTCTACAACACTGATAAATCGCAGCCTTCAAAGAAGATATAAGTTTTATATCCATAAAATTGTCTCTTTTCTTCATCACCTCAACTTCTACAATGCCATTAAAGAAGAACACAACCATTAACCTGACTTCGTATATAATGCAAATTGTATTACAAATACCACAATGAAGATCTAAAAGTTATCCATACAACCATAAACCTAAGTTTCTTAAATGAAGGTTTCAGCAAAAAATGAAAATGAAAATAATACACTAAGGAAACCATGAGATTTCTTCACAGGCCTCTCTTGGGTTTTATGTAGTTTCAGGGTCGGGATGACAGACGACAATACACCTATTTTAACCTATGTTTTTCGTTTATCTAATGGCAATTTTTAATCAATGATACAACAAAGACCTAAAGTTCATCTTTAAAGTGGATATTACCAATTAAGCAATATAATCAATGCAACCTTTATTTAACAGGATGTCATATGTATTTCCTGAAGGTCATTATGCACTCACAAAGCACACTTGTACTTATCTTCAGAAACTTCAAAAGTCTATTCTACCTACAAATCTATGGTAACGAGGCAAAGGAATCAAAGATTGATATTATTACGGGGTCAGTATCATTGTGTACAAGCACGAACAACGCCACTGGATCTCTGGAGAACGTGACAGATGAACCTTCTTGTGATGGTTATGCCTGCTTATAGCGAATTTGAAGACTTTGGACATGGTAAGCATAAGAGTCGTTGATGATGGATGGTTTTATTGAGGTTTCCTGAACATTTATTGAACTACTTCTCTATTGATATAGCGTTGAATTTGAAAGAATATAAATTCAAATTCTCTATTAAAACATGCTAGGAGGGACTCGTTCTGCACCAAAACTATAGTATTATATTATAAAAACACTATTTTACAAGTATATAATTCACCTTTTGCAAGCATTTTTTAAAATTGAAATGATGGCCAGTTTTGAGGATAAAGTGCCACTTGAGCACCATACACGTTTGAAGCGATTACAATCCTGTTTTCATGCATGGATGTCATCTTGCTGTGTATACAGATGAGTCCAAGTGTAACGCCCTGACCACGTGTGAACGCATGATACTTATACGTTATTGGTATCCACTATTAACAAACTAAAAAGTGACTGCCTGGTGGACTCACAGCAGGTTGTCATATCTCTGCTCTCTGATCTAATACATTCATAGTATTAAATTAAGTTCTTCCAATTTTAAAAAAAAATCAATTGTAAATAATGGTGATCTTCAGTCATAATATTATTCAACTACTATCAATGGTTGACCTGTAAGCATGAAAAGAGTTTTACTATAATAGAGATCAAGACAGATGGAACTCATCAACAGTGATCCGTGAAGCTCCGTGACCAAACTAACCGTGAAGAAAGCAATAACTGTGCTGAAAAACTCATTACATACTTCAAGGTGGATTCCAAAACAGTCCACATTCCACGAAGCAATCGTAAGTGCAGATCAATGGTCGTCCGTGTAAGGAGATATGGGTTAACTGTAGCTTATATCAAGGTCTGGATTGCCTTGTGAATTGATACTCTAGGAACCTCAGACGGACAACGGACTAGAAATTGGCTATGCTTGATTCGGGACCCAGCGCACTACCCGGCGTACGCCGCCGGAAGCGCCAGATCCGGCGAATCACTTGATTGGAGCCCAGCTTACGCCTTGGAGTACTCCGAATGCGCCGGTTGGAAATGACCGGCGAAGGCGGCGTGTAATGGCGGACAAATGTTTTCCTTGCGACATTCAGAAACTATTTTTAATGAATTTGCTTTTGACAATTAGATAAAAAATAAAATATTACTGGTTCTTAAAACAATGCATCACATGTTAATAAACTATTAAAACGTGTTTTGAAATAATTCCAAAAAAATATGTGTTTGATATACATGACATGTTTATTGAAGCTAGTTTGAGGGATGATGACGTCTCCCTGTCTGTATACACTTGTTTCAACTTCAGCCGGGTCTAGGAACGGCGAACGCCGGACACGTGGTAAGTGGATACGCCGCTCAAACGAATCAAGCATAGATTTAGAAACATTTTAAACTTAAAAGAGACGTCGATAAGGAACATGGACACATTTCTGAAACGCCAGATCGAATACTCGAATACTTAGGTTAGTACTGTAAACGTTTGTCTAGTGGACTCCAATTCTGCCTTGTATTTTTTCCTTTATTGAAGCATGGTATGCTTATGTATTTATGTACATTGTATATACATATAGTTAGTCATTTCCTGTCTCCCTGTTGATTTTTTAAAAGGTATAGCTCGTAAAAACTGTTTAATTGTTTGTCCTCCATGTAAACAAAACTGTTTAACTGCTGGTCCTTGATGTAAACAATGCATCTCTTCAACATCGTTTCCATTTGGTTCATAAATGTTTAGAAACAATTCCCAAAGTGGTATGTTCCTTTTGGTTGTGTACACACCACACGTTATTTTAGGCAATTCAACAGTTCTTTTTTGTTCGTTTCTTGTTTTGTTAAAGTTGCCATGGCCATCTTAGATTTAACCTCGTCATTGAGTTGAGGAATGTAGGAACCAAACCCTTAAATCCCGCTCAGGGTACCATATATAGAGAATCCCACCCAAGTGTCTTCTGATATAAAATATATCAACACGAGTTGATAAAAGTTACAAATATCCGAGGCTTGCCGAGGATATTTTGAGTTTCATCAACGAGTGTTGATATATTTGATATCAGAAGACACGAGGGTGAGATTCTATTTATCATCCAAAACCATTCTTCATTAGTTTTTAATGAAAAATGAACATATCTGGACACAAAACAGCCATTTGTCTTCCAGTTCTGTGATGTCAGAGCATTGTGACGTTATCATGATTATGACGTCATGGTATTGTGATGTCATTACTTGATGATGCAAAATCATTGTGATGTCATGTAGCTGACGGCAAAAGGGCATTGTTCAAAATCTACTGTCAAAACGATATCTCCTAGGAGATATCGCTTGATCTCATACAAGCGATATCTCCTGTGGAACACTGTTTTGGATGATAAAACATGTTATTGCAATCTTACGTGACGTCATAATGGCATGAACATGACGTCACATTACTAGGGCTGCGGTCGCAATGGAATGTGTCGCATTTATCGACAAGTTCGTGGAATTAAGTGGGATTTAAATCGGTGAGTAATAAATAAAATACTAAACTCGGTTCCGTTTAATAACATATTAATGAAACTCATGAATGGTATCGGTATCTAACTCGCTTTCTCTCATCAAATACCAAACCACTCACTCGTTTCATAAATATGTTTTTAAATGGGAAGTCGTTTATTATTCTCTATATATAGACTTAATGATAATATATAGAAGGTACTTGTCATATATTCAAGACATGATATCCTTCTGAAAAGTAAGTGAGATTCCCCTTTTCTTGTGGTATTTTTATACTTAGTGTAATTTGGAACATTACAACCACATGTTTCGGATGAAATACGGATGATATATTTGTATATCTTTATTTGGTAGTGTAATGGCATTACGGGATACATAAACGTACACTAGACATCGTGTACACAGTCTAGAGCCCTGACATTTGATTGCTGTGGGAGTTATGTAACAACAATCGGGTGATGTTAGAGAACTTGAACTTTCAATGCATTGTTCGAACGTTGCTGTCTGTGTGGCAAGATTTGATGCGTCTGCACAAAACTGAAACTAAAGATAACAACTATCTAAATATCGGAACAACGTTTATGATGGGACAATATTTAGTCATAAATATTATATTTCAGAAAAGGTTTTAGAAAATGAGAAAAGTTATGAGTGTGCTTATCAATAAATGTACTTTCATCATGTCAGCAAGTTACATGGAGAGGAAAGATCCGGCAATAAAACGCAGATATATACGTTATATATTTTACACACAGATTGACGTTTGCTTTGCTGGTCATTTCATGTCTGTCTGTTGATTTTTGAAGGAGTATACAGCTCGTAAAAACTGTGTAACTGCTGGTCCTTGATGAAAACAGTGCATCTCTTCAACATCATATCCATTTGTATAATTAATGTTTAGGAACAATTCCCAAAGTGGTATGTGCCTTTTGGTTGTGTACACACATTATTTTAGGCAATTCAACAGTTCATTTTTGTTGGTTTCTTGTTTTGTTAAAGTTGCCTTGGGCATCTTAGATTTAACCTCGTCATTCCGTTGTCAATCATAACTTTAATCATAAACCCTTAAATCCCTCTCAGGGTACCATATATCATTATATAGACTTAATATAGAAGTTATTTGTTACATATTCAAGACATATACATCTGTCAGTAACGTGTGCTGCTGAAAACTTTAATCATATATATATATACACACATATATATATATATATATATATATACACATATATATATACATAAATATATATACATATATATATGTATATATATATACATATATATATATATATATATATATATATATATATATATATATATATATATATATATGTATATATATATATATAGTTCTTTAATCGATAGCAATTAAACAATTAATCGTAGTAATCTACGTGTTTAGGTGTATAGGTATAGTATAGAAATATTGGAACAGTATACAATATATATACAGCTGTAAGTTTCATACGAAGGGAACCTATCTTTCACATCGTACATGTTTTGTTGATATCCCAAAGGAAGTCCATCCCCTAAGATATACAAACCAGATAAACTTAACCCACTGAGAGTTCTGTATATGCTCACACAACTGGTCGCCATCTAACTCCCATGCAGTACTTCCCCAGCTTCACAAGTAGTTGCCTCTATCAGAGAATGTTCATCTCCCCTGACGCTTCATATTTTTTCAACCTAAAAAATCATGCCTCGAAGAAATCTGGCTGCTTTGAAAAATAATATTTATGCAAACACTCGGGCTTATTTTGCGTTCGTCTGAGTGTTTTCGGTACGGTTGCGAGGGTCTCTGCACTCACAGATGTGTTCAATGATAAATACAAACTTAATTGCTGTCATGGGAGAAGGCAATTCTCTCGTTCCGGTGCATATGAATGGACTATATTGAAAGTTTTAGACTTCACCCATACTTCCTGTAATTAATATCAGATATTATAAGTTTACATCATTTAAGTGATAATTAGATAATTAAGATGTCCTCAATATATCGTAAGCTATCTTGTCTTGCTAAAGTGATCTACACTGGGTGACCCCTTGCCAGTGACCCAAGTGTCGTTTTGCCCTTCACCATCGTACGACAATTTTACTCGTGTAGCCTATACACTCAACCGCAAAAGAAACGTCACAACATTTTCAACAGTCTACAATTCGAAAT
Organism: Gibbula magus; assembly: GCA_936450465.1. Taxonomy (NCBI): domain Eukaryota; kingdom Metazoa; phylum Mollusca; class Gastropoda; order Trochida; family Trochidae; genus Gibbula; species Gibbula magus. Next base: position 21,493,799 of record OW388289.1, on the reverse strand, counting down.
AATGCTGCCGAAGAAAGTCGATTTTAATGCATTTTATAGAGACATGATTTGTAAAGAGGTACTCTCAATTTCATATATCAGAATATAATTCTTTTATTTTTTTATATCTGTTCATGTGCACTTTGGGGTGTTTTTTGGTCAGAACTTTTTTCATTTAACTTAAAAATTCATAAAATGTAGAATTTTAATTAATAAATGTAGTCGATATAAAAAAAAAAAACCTTCTTTGACTTAAATTTGTTTAAGCGTCTTTGCTGTAGGAAGTGATAAAGCAAGCCAAAAGGCCATTTTTGGACTCTCCAATCTCGTCCAGTTAAGGTGATTTGAAAACGACGATTTTTAAAACGTGTGTTTCTCAGAAATTTGAACAGATAAGGTTTTGAAATTTCAAATTAAGTTCAGTTGGCTTCTGGAGACATGATGTATCTCTGTTGCAGTCGTGTTTATCACTCGTGGATTTAATTATCTTGTGTTTTGTATGGTTACTTTTCTTTTGCGGTTGAGTATAGTCAATATACATATTGTTATTCTAAAGGTTTATGTGAAGACGGTTTAATGAAGATAAAACATTTTTGTCGGTCAATTTCATGATGAACTCTGACTTTCCCTATAAATTCTACTGTGGTTTATGCTGGTGTTTTCCTCATGCCTGCACTCGGTTTCACATGCCGTTTGATCCTGGCCTCGCCTGTGTATGCGTGCAGTACTTGAGAATCAGCGAGGGATGAGACAGGGTGTAGATAACACTGCAACTGTGGAGCTGTGAAACCCATCAACAGCTAGTTGGTTATCTACTTTAAACCAACACATTAAGACCAAGAAATGGGAAAACTGAGATAGGAGAAAAACACTTGTCAGTGATAATTGGGCGCAGTCACAAAACATACGTTTTCTCAATCGTCATTTCCAAACATTTCGTACGACTGCAGATAGTTGATATATATTCTGCAGTGTTATGACGGTGAATATGGATTTTCTAGCATTTCACTATTGCAAAGCATATCGTTTTGCCAAATATATAGAGGTTTCTAAACGAGTTTCCTTATTAGACAACAATTGTATTTTAACAAATGAACGATATCTTGTTATCAAACATATTGGACTATAAAAATTTCAAGATCGATTTTAGCATTCTGTGTTTATAAGCCAACACAAATGAAGCAACATCGACAACAGGGAGTTGATGCTTTTACTGGGTGTTGTTTTCGCGAGTCACACACGGGAGACGTCATTATTTATTTGTTTGTGTTATATTACAATCAGAAATAGCATATATTCACAAATATTATTACAATAGACCAAATATGTACAAAATGAATATTTTATTTAATTCTAATAAGCTGGGAACTCAAACTCAATGTTTTGTAAAATCATTATATCTTTGTTCAAGGAATAACTTTTATAATATGTACCTTTACTGAAAACACCAGCTGTACATACCTATTACATTGTATATTGTATCAATGCATATATGTTTTATGTACCTCTTATGCTGCTGTTGGCAGCCTGAGTTCTTGAATAAAGTTCAGTTCAGTTTAGGTACTATCATTGCTACTGCTTTTACGCCTGTAAAACATTATGACATGACTATATTACACTAGTTTGTATCATTTAGTGATCATGCCATTTCATACATAACATTTATCCATGCTCTCAAAGTCATCATGAGTGGTTAACCTAGCAAACCAAAAACGATACTTCTTGTTAACTGTCTTGTCGCAACATTTCATTTCGAGCATTTCTTTAGTACAAACTAGTTTCATTGTGAATGAACATTCTGGGCCTGGCAAGCAAAAATTAATTCTTATCAATCGGCTTCCTAATATTGCCTCCTATTTCAGAATACTGATATGCCTTGCAATATGTTCCTGATAAACTACAACACACGATTTTCAATCGTATTGCCAGAACCTTTAATGTCTGTGCATATCTTTCGTACATTTGCACATAATATCTTCAAACATATTTAAATACATCTTCAAACGTGATCATGAATAGGTCTAGCAAGACACAGACCAGCCTCCTTTTTATCCTCAACGTTCATACATGCTCTGAAGCCCCTCCATGATAAATGGATTCTCTAGGAAGCGTTTGAAACTCTGAAGTGAGGCGTACAAATCTGCTAGCTGATTCATGTATGTCGACAAGTACACGACGTGTGCCCTTGAGAACAATTCAAATGGTGGAAGGAATGTATATTACCAGGAAACCTGTTCCAGATGTTATATGTCAGGAACCCACAGGAGGCAACGCTTTTTGTCTGAACAGATAGATGAAATAACTGTTAATAACGGGGCTTGCAGTGTTTTACTTGGTAGAGGGGATGAAAGCGTACTGTCAATACTGAAACTGTATATTGTATACATCGGAGATTGATTACCGTCTGTATGGAGGTGTGACTTATGTACAGGCATGAGCGCATAAAGTGGCGGATCCAGACAGGAAGGGGAGTAGGGGTGAGTGTAAGGTGGGTTTTGGGCGGGTTACAGGCAGTAGTGTATCAGATAACGTCCTTCTATAGTGCAACTCACAGCTTGTCTCCGGGAAAGCAAGTATATATATATTAGCGAAAATTATCCCAGACTAATTCCCGATGTTTAATAAAATCTGTCATCAGAATCAGTTTTGTCAAAATATAAACATATCAAATTCATACTATTTCGGAGAATACGTATCTGTGTACAAATGTCCCTAAACATTTAATATCTGAAAGGAATTATGATCGGGATCTCGACTTACGTATGTGATTTCTAGGTTTTCAGGGGGAAAGAGAAGGAACATTTCAAACATGAGAGAATACAGCGTTACTACATAGTCAACACAATTAAATGTTAGTTAGGTTTTAAAATGCACTCAATGGCGGTTTCATTCAGCTTGGAACAAACAACTAAATCGATCGTCTATAATTGGAATAATTCATAAAACAATGAGTTATATTTTTAAAATCTGAATATTTTAATTTTGATTAGATCTCAAGTCATGTTTCGTTACGTCAACACATTTGATATCAAATAAGAAACCATTATGATCCTTAGAAATTTTATACAATACAGATGAGTCATTGACGTTATAAATACTCATAATCACAAAGTTACACACTAAAAGTCCACCAACAATTAAGTACGAGATAGATTGTGCTGGTAGAAGTTAATCACCATCCAAATGAGTAATTCTCTTACATCTTATCTTACACGGTTCATGGCAACAGTTTATCAACTTCAGAATTTATCAAAGTATAAACACTAGGGTTGGCTCTCCATATCTAAATTTAGATAAGCTTACCCAGCACAAAGATGGGAAACCTGGGGTCTGCCTACATCGCTACATTTACCGGAAGAAGCTGTCAATATTGACAGATACACATTAATCCCATATGACAGCATACCCTGGATATTGCACTTGTGTAAATATTGGTATCAACACATGTGACCTTTGAACTTGATATGTTCATGCGCTAAAATAATATACATGTACTCAACACTTTCTTAGCCGGTTGGAGTACCTGTAAGTGTTCAAGAAATAACGTGTATTTCTGTACAAAAACCTTTTCTGAGTTCTGCTTCACGATGAACGTGTGTTTAGGAGCTTAAAATGCTCTTATAATGTCTGTTGTAGAAGTTCTAGCTATTTGAAAACACAATGAACTTGAAAATAGAAATAAGAAACAAATAATTTAATTGAACAGAATATTTCAGATACTGGTGTCAAGTCTAATCTCGCCTCAGGGTAGGAGTACTTTTCTCTATGTTTGGTTCTTGGCAAACACTTGGATATTAATGTAAACTTCCTCATGGGGACAGCCTATATCCTCCAGTTCAACATGTGCTTGTTGCGAGCATTAAACACTTCTCCATGTTGGCACGTATCAGTGAAATATCATTTTCCGCGAATGCACTTAAAGCATTATCGTAATTACATTAGGCGGGGACTCGAACAGCGATCCGGAAATAATGAATGGCTAGAACAAAGGACACATGTGAACATTCGCTGCATTGGTAAGATTCCGTGGTATTTTAATTGAATTCACCACATTTGGGCACTCACGGAATGAATCTTTACATGTTAATGTTTTGAATGTTCTTTAGAGAATGCCAGATATTCTTTGGCTATTTTATCATTTCTATCTATGGCCGAATTAAGAATATCTTTAAACTAATAGGAAGAACCCGACAGTGATAAGTAGGTAATTGGTTGTATATCAGTTATCCAAAGAGAGCCTTAAACTAACAGTTAGGCGACATCTGGCATGTCGTGGTCGACTTGCTCTGTATATATTCTAACACACACATAAGTCTTAAAGATAATGTAATCATTTGTCATTCTCACACAAGATAGAACAAACATGGCTTTTCAATGACCGTATGTATTTCACGTCACATACATTTAATGGTTGTATGTATTCCATTCTAAAGAGAGCATGTTTTCATGCATTACATCCTCACATATAGCTTACTGTTTAATAGTCAATAATATTCCCATTTATCCATAAAAACAACAACAATGCAGTGATTGAATGACACTCGTTTGTATTCATGCTTAATATAGTATTCCCGTTAATCCAAAAATAATCCTCAACATTCTTTCTATTTCTCGTCAACCAATGGTATCAGTTTCAATGACTACAACACAAATGAATGTATTACATCCTCAACAGTTTTCTTGTATATCAACAAACAATTTTATAACGTTCAATGATTGGGCGACACATGAATGCTTAATATTCTTCCTGTTCGTCTACAAACCAGCTCATCACTTTGCCCTTTACCTCCAACGTCTCATTAACACCCTCACTTACTATCCTCCTCACAACAAAGGGGTACTTGTCCATGAGAAGGGAACACGGTACAGACCTCCTATAGTTGGACGGCACATCGCTCTCCCATCTGTGGTTGTAGGCGTTAGACTTACACATGTCCAAGTCGTAGTTCTGCTGTAACACGGACTCCGTGTCCCTTGGAGAGGGTAATGTTATGTCCATGAACGGACGTTTTATCAATGGAAATATTTTCGATTTTTCATACACAAACGTGCTGGAAAACTTGGGGTCCATATCCCATATGTGGGTTGAGTTTTCTAAGTAGAAGCTGATATCAAGGAATGGCCAACTCCACGTATATCCATGTATTGGGTGTGATAACGCAGAGTAAAATTTCCACCTTGTTTTTTGTTTAACGTCTAAATAATATTGAGGTTTAAGGCTGTTAAGTAATTTGTACATATCCCGTCTCTGTTTCAAGGGAACAACCAAATCTACGTCATCATCCCAAGGTATGACGTCATGATGACGATATGAGCCTAGTAATGTCCCACTATACATGAAATAAAGGATGTTATTGTTATACATGATGCTGACGAATCTACGGAGAATAGAGGACAGTACTCGAACCTCCCTGAGTGTCATCAAAGGACGAAACGACCTCGATAACCTCTCCTCAAAAGTGTCCTTCCTATCACCATACAATCGCTTCCTTTCACGAGTAGAAACTATCCTAGCGGAATGCTGAAGATGAGGATACTTGGAATAGGAATGTTTAACATGAGATGATTCCTGAGCTGGAGGTTTCCCTATGACATCTTGATGCTGGGAAAGATGACGGCCAGCTGACGACACCTTCTCAATGAGCTGCTGGGAGCTCTCCCTCAGGATCCAGCCTGAGTAGAGACATACGAAGTTGGTGACAGCCACCACCAGTATATAGGTGAGGGTCTTCGTCCTGGTTACAGACAGTCGCAACATTGTGTCAGATCGCCACACAGCTTAGACACGCTCAACTTGTCATGACTTTCAAACTACATGACAGATGTTTCCTAAAACTCACTGCACAATAGAGCAATATGGCCTGTCTGTGTTGATGATACATTCTGTTGTGTCACATTCTTGCCAATGTTGTATAAAGCATCACAAAATTAAATGCGATATGGAGGGTTTTCTCCACATTTGATACAAAGCAGATGTGAATCTCTCCAGACAGCTGGGACTCACAGATCACTGTCAGTTTTCCACAGCAGGCGGCCGCTTGTGAAGAATTAAACGATTCGAGATAAGCACCTTTTTCATATATTTTTTTTGTATCCGAGACTCACAAAAAAGCTTTTCTTCAACATAAATCCCGTGCACAGATGTGTTTATATCCAATGTAGATATGGTAAATTGCATGTCCCAACAGGCCAGCGCTATCGAGACATCTCGAACACACGTGCACTATGTGCCGCGTTCTGCTCACTATCGTCTGCTGTGTGAATTCATTCTGGTAGACGACTCTAGCTCGCTGGCAGTGGTCACGTGGGGTCCTGTAGCTCGTGCACTCCCATTGGGGTCGGAGGTCACGTGAGGATTGCTGACTGGAAGAGGATAATTGAGTGATTATTTGCTCGAGTATTTGATTAGAGGGTTAGATTAATTTATTCAACGTATCGCATTACGAGATAAAGTTCAGAGGATACCTCCCTGTTACACTCTATTTATTATTCCCGCCCTTCCACTGTCAGGCAGGCCCCGATATAGTATCCTGTTTTCTCTCAAAACCATCTTTCAGTACTTGAATATTTGTATTATCTTTGAGCTTGTAACTTGATTTCTCAATGGCTTCATTAAACAACAGACCGGGTAATGGGAAAGGCAGATACTCTGCTGTGTGTGTATAGCCAGTCAAGGGGCTGTGAACATCTGTCTCACTTGCTAGATATAGTGTCCTCTTACAAACGGGGTCGTTCATCAGTGGCAGCCCACCCTCAGCCTTAAGTCTCATCCGTGTCTTATTAAATAGACAATACTCAATTTATCAACAGTTATCAACTCTAAAAAGGTTGAACGCACACTCAGCAGTGTTGACCATGGGCTAATTAAAGCGATAGACAAAGTGTCCTGTTAAAAGATAATTTATTCCTAAGTGACAACTGCTCTCCCCCGCACCTCCTCCGATATCCCCACTACCACCGGGGACGTTCATCAGTGGCATCCTGCCCTCAGCCTGAAACCTCGTCCGTGACTTTTAAATAGAGACTGATAAATTTATCAACATTTCTCAACCCCCCCCCCCCCCCTCCCCCCCCCCCCCCCCCCCCCCCCCCCCCCCCCCCCCCCCCCCACACACACACACACACTCCGATACCGCTACTCTAGTCCTGCTCCTTTGTAAAATTAAGAGCTTTTACTACAGTCTAGATATATATTCAGCAAGTCTAGATAAACTGATTACAGGAACTGAAAGTAGTAAAAATATATAATCAAAAGGATGAAGATACTGTAATTATATATAAAAAATCATAGACTAAATATGAGTCTACCCCACTCCTACCGCTCCTGCCACCTATTATAAAAGACAAATGAAAACAAAGTGATCCTCATTTTCAAAATCAAAAGTACAATTGTACAATACACTTTCTTTCATTTACAACAATATTTTTGTATCTTCGATTAACAAAGCTGGAAGGTAGGTTGCTCCATTATTCTATAGGTACAAATTCATTTCCCAAACTGCCTACACTGTTTTCTGTAAGCAGATTGGGGTGTGGGCAGATTTGGACTGTGGGCAGAATGGGACCCAACTAGTTTCCTCATTATCTTCCTGCCATGTTGAAGAGACAGGTCCGCCATTTCAACTATTCGTCTCCGTTTCAGGAAACCACACTTATTAACCCAGCCCAGTTCTAATTAATGGCTCTGCGAGTGTCAGCAGGTACTTCCCTTTCAATCAACTCCCCCCCCTATATTTCAGCGTCTTCCTCCTCTCTCACATAAACCTGCTCTGTGTTGTGGATTCCTTCACTGCCTGCATGTTACCTGCCAAAACCGTTAAGTCTCAACAACACATGCATGTTAGTTTTTGCAGGGGATCCAATTGCTGTTGAATTTCTTTAAAAACCTACAAACCATGCTTTCGTCTAGATTGTTGCTGAAAGTATAAAGCGTTTTTTATAATGTTTTAGTTTTATGTTAATTTGAAACACAGTGATGCATGTTTCCCTCAATATCCATCACCGTTAATGGTATGTGCACTGGAATGGTCTTTCACTCGGACTCGTAAAAAAGTATTTATTCTGAAAATATCACCATTTTATTGAATATTGAAAAAACTATGACAAAATTCAGAGTGTTTGACGAACGGAAGAAAAGCAATATTTCTGGGGGGAATATGTCCTTATTGTGAACAAACTATTACATAAATATAGTTCACGTGTTTCACCCTTGCGTGCTCTTCAAAGGTTTGATCACGTAATTGAATGTAGCACTGGAGTGGCAATAGCATACTTACAAGCAACATTGAAATCAATGATCAACTTCTTTTCTTCCCAAGCATATTAGTATGTATATGCTTGAAATCGGAATGCCGACACGTTGCCTTTGTGAAAATGAAAACGGTAATCATTCAAGAATGCATTGTCTGCCATATACTTCAATATTCTATCAAACATTTCATAGATATAGAAAGGACAGAGATAAAGAATGAATATGAGAGGACATTTCTATTATGAATGAAGAAAGATAATGTTCCATGTAGTTCACCTAACGATTATTTCAAAACATGGATTAGATGAATTGTAGACAATATCGGTTGTTGGTAACATGAATTACCTAACAAAGATATAGTCGGAAATGTATGTACAGTTACAGTAACCTTTGAACTGGGGAAATCCCTGCGGTAATTTCAACTACTTGTATTTAGAATTACAAGTTGCAAATTTAACATTTTCAGCGAATAATAGTCAAACGTTTAAATTTTCAGTCATCTTTCAGACCTTCAATAAATCCCTGACTTGTCTGTAAACTAAATCTCTTAACCAAGTACAAGCAGTAGAATTTTACAACTATGTGACAAAAGTGTCAGTTAAACTACACTTTTGTACTCAAAAGCAAAAGGTAATCTCTTCGGCATTGTTTGATATTCGATGCACCATATTTATACAAAGACGTTGATTTTTAAAAATGATCCTGGTACTTAGTGAACTGTTCATGGTGTTTAGCTACAGTACACGTCAGTTATACAAACTGCATTATCAGATATACCTGTTACCTTTCCAGCCTCTTCTACCGACCCAACAAGAAAACAGGTGTCTTTAGAATATTTCAACACAGTTGTACTATTTCTATTACTGTTCCCCCAATGTAACACATCACCTTTACCCAGAGGAATTTCCTCCATCTCGAGTCATCCGAACTGTGCCAACATTTGTTTAAGTAGTTAATCCGTGCAGGAAGGGGCTGTGCGTAATGCCGTACGTGTGTAATGGTTCCGTGGTATTCATTGTAGAGTAAATGAATTCTGATGAGGATAATAAACACAACAGTAAGACCAACTTGTAAATTGTTTACATTTAGTTTCCTTATGTATGCTCTATCTTCTTTATATGATTTGTTTTAATTGTAAAACATCAAATCAATATTGGAATGGCAGGTTCTTCCGAAAGCCAAATGTGTATATATAACGTGCCTAAAGACGCATTTTGTACTCACTGATATTTCCATTAAAAAGACGAAAGAGCCTTGACTTACTAATTTCCTCAACGGTGTACAACATGCTCCAACCATTTTCTTACATTATGAGTGAAACATATATTACCATTGTTCAATTGTTCCTTGCTCGTTCAGTTAACTCCTACGATAATCATAATTATTAAATTAAAACTATTTATAGTCATATTCTCGATCAATGGATTAGAAGCTGGTATTATCGATAGTGTCCTAAATAATTGTGCCCCTTTCACGTTATCTAAAAAATCTCCTATTCTTTAATCTCGTGTACTAATTGTCTATGTTTGCATCGACTAAGTGTAAGTCTGGTAGCCCCTCTTAAGCTCCTCACAGGGCGTCAGCGGGCCTCCTTTCTTTACTAACCCACTTGATCACGTGTAATCTCTGTAATTGCCAGAAGAAGGCCCTTACCTCGTTAAACGTCTCTTTCTTTGATGTAGTTTACTCTCGTAAGACACTTAATCACTGATAGATAAACATGACGTGTAGCTTGATCTTGTACATCAACTAGTTTTCACTACTACATAAATATAATAAAAAAATGGGTATAGCTTACGACTTACTTTAAAGAATTTGCCTTGTAACATGTGATATTGCCGTTTATCATGTATACATAGAGGAAGAGTGTTTAAGAATGTATACATGTACCGTATGTACTGTACACACCGAGTGTGCGACATGTTGATCTGGGAACCTGGCAATGTCATTTCACTCGATCTGCGCGTTGGAACAAAGCGAAAAGAGCGAAACAAAGTAGTCTGGTTTTAGGGTGGCGACATGAACTTCTAAAGGAGCTGAGGAAATATACCTTGAATATCCCCTGAAGCTTTAATGTCGGGTTTTCAATACATGAAATGTGGGGACAATCCGCCTGTTGATAACATAAGCTCATTGACGCCTAGAAGAGAGGGTACGTTATATTTTACAGTAGTTTATAAATGTATGAGCAATATATATATATATATATATATATATATATATATATATATTAGTATTATAATGCCAATTGCTGTATACAACGGCATTTCAATCAATCACTACAATCATTGTGTTGCCAACCAGTGTTCCAGTCAGTTAACAGAAACCTATGTTTTCTATCCAGTCAGTTAACAGAAACCTATGTTTTCTATCCAGTCAGTTAACAGAAACCTATGTTTTCTATCCAGTCAGTTAACAGAAACCTATGTTTTCTATCCAGTCAGTTAACAGAAACCTATGTTTTCTATCCAGTCAGTTAACAGAAACCTATGTTTTCTATCCAGTCAGTTAACAGAAACCTATGTTTTCTATCCAGTCAGTTAACAGAAACCTATGATTTCTAAGATACGTATGTACAACGTCTACAATATGTTTTAATAGTTGGAAAATACGAACAGATTCACTATACTGTATGTTGGATGACCTTACGATTTGGCTTATAAAGTACTTGAAGAGGAACGAATGTTGTCGTTAATATAAGCTCAGTGGACAGAATGTCATAAGTCAGGAATATAATGACTGAGGTATTGTGTTGTCAGTGGTGGATAGGGTTAGAAGGGTCAAGGTATATAATGAATTGTTATCCGAGATTTACTGCTAACAGAAAGGTATCCATAAATTATTTAAATGGGGTTAATGGGCAATGAGCTTTTCGTGTTCTATATCCCAGTGCTGACTAAATGTGTTTGGAAATAATTGTATTTAACATAAATGTATGAACGTATTTGGTATAAATGTTTATTTTCTATTATCGGTTGATCCGTCGCTGAAGTTTTTATAACTTGGCAAAGAATATTCAATTATCGGTTCGCTCCTGTTCGACAAGTAAAACTCTTGAAACCCGAGACACAAGGTCGTCATTCAAAACATGCTTACTTTGTGAAATAATTGTTTTGTACTGTGGAGATGACGTATTGCGATCCTTTCAGTGTGATTTATTGACGATCTTGTTTCGGGTTCAGATACGTATGTTATGTCCACTATTTCTAGTCTCTCATAAACTGTCAGTGTAAATGTCAGATATTGTATATATATTTTGACAGTCACATTGTTTCCAAATTCAACTATCATAGATGAATAACTCTATTTGAAATATGGGAGAAATTAATCATTGTTAGGCTACCCGGACAAACAAAAGTATAACATACAAGGATGAATCAAGGATTAACACAGAAATATAAATATAAATATTTGTCTTTAAACTATTTGTAATTGAATGTCACTCTACTAACACTGTATTAACTGTTTGGCCTGGTATTAAGTCCCACGGGATAGATGATTTCGGGAGAAAACCTAGAGAATTAAAAACACGAGCGTTCTGTTAGACTGCAAGAATATAAATATATATATATATATATATATATATATATATATATATATATATATATATATATATATATATATATATATATATATATATATATAATACTAGTTGTTTATACTCCTGATTATTTCCTAAACCAAGATTAGGATTATTGTACCTGGGAATATAACATATGCTATCTGGCTCATGTTCTGTTAAATGAGTAACTATTCATTCATAATCTTAACATGATGCTTAGCTTATACAATAATTCCGGATTTATATATGTTAATTATCCTACAATATTTAAATGAATTGCAAGTCAATGTTATACAAGTCTAGAATCGCAGCATGTATATCAAACTACTAATTCCTATACTAATGCTTTCATATTTAGTTTCCCAAGAAAGGCATGTTAGTCGGCATTTATGCTAAACTTATTCACAACTATTTTACATAATTATCAAATGGAATTACCGTGAGTCATACATTAATCACAACAATATTACTTACGGAAGTGGATATTTCAAAAGATATAATAGTTCATTTCCAAACATGTCACAGTTCAAAATAGAATACATTAGATGAATTGAAGATTTCCACAATTGATAGAGTGTTTTGAGCAACGTAAATACATAACCTTCTGCTATGATGGTAGACTGTTAGCTTCTCTGCCATCATAGCAGTACACTGTATTTAGGAATGATGATAGAGAATTACTCCGGACTTGGAAATACTAAATAGAAGGCGCAACCAAGTCTAGGCTACCAAACCATAACTATTCTACATTCTACGCTAAATAATATGTAACGTTTATGACACGACTCATTGAGGTGTAGCTACAAACCTTGCTGATATGTGTCTACCAGTCAAATGCGTTATAAGGTGGTCAAATGTCTGATATGCTGTAGCATCAATACATAAGTTATGCTTCACAAAATAACTGTACTTGCTGCGCACCATGTGTGCTTAAACAGTTACTAAACAGGATACATGAAATATGGATGTACAATAGTTGTTATAGGTACTGTTTGAGTAATTTATATAACACCATTTACTGGATCTAATTATGCAGGTACATACAACATAAACAAAATCACACAAATATCGTGCATAAACCATATAAAACATTGCGACACAGGAGTAAGTTTCTGACGACAGCACTAACGAATTGGAAATAAATCCATATATAAACAAGCAGACAGAGTTGGCCATATCCCCCGCCTTTGGGAAACTTGATTGAAGAATAGTTTTTGAATTACAGTGACTAAGAACCTTTTTTCAACTAACCAGTGCCCAGTTATAAGCGATCTATATATATTGGTCATTCATTTAATCTTACTCTCCTGCAGATTGTAACATTTCAATTTAGGCCCAAAGAATCTTACAAGATGAGATACAATATTTAAATCATGATCATCCTGCTATATCAGGTTGTTTGTATCAGTATTAGGCTCGTACAATCTCCTTATAGCCTGATGTAGCAGGATGGATGATAATATGTTTCATTTGTTGGCTCAGCAGGGCAGGGATGCCACTCCCTGTAAGGTTTGTAACATATCAAAACAACCTTAGCCTACCCAATATAAGGTTTATTGCAACTGATGGTTATCGTTTGCTGATGATCAAGATGGAAATAGGTTTTTTGGGTTGTGAGCAAAGCCAAGGAGTTTGCAAACAAAATTTCAGCTCTTTAGACCAATTTGTTCTGTATAAAATGCGAAACGGACGGACGCCGGACATCGTGCCAGATGAACTAAAAATACATCCATGGCAGTTTTTGAGTTCTGCTCTGGAAATGAATTATTAAGTTATGTATCCATGGAAATGGTAACAAATAAACAATTTAAAAATTTTGAAGAAGTTGAAAACCCCAAAATGCACATCTACACATGATGATTGTTCCACACACCAAGTTTCGTTGAGCTATGTCTTATAGTTTCCGTGTTCTGCTCCGGAAACAAAATCGGGACGGACGGAGCTCATTTATAATCGCTCATTGATTGCTCATTCTCATTCTCTCAAGAACGACACGGTGCAAAACCTCAAAGTTCACTCGCTTTGCTTCGTAGCGCTACATTGAGGAATCGCGTTCAAGAGAGGTTTAAAAATAACCGCTAATTGAGCGATTACTTTGAAACCTCTTTCGAACACGGCCCTGGTATCATCTGACATCTAGTGTATGAATGTAATCATAGATGTGAATCCATGGTCATGACGTCACTCTATTGTGTTGTCAGTTGATTATTATTTAGGAATCTACTGGTCATTGACTGTCCCAGTCAGGAGGGGTGTTTGGTTTCATAGACACTGATGACTGATGTATTTTGTCCTGGTGTATCTGAATAGGATCTTAAAATTTGTCTCAACTAGACAAATTATTTTTTCTAATGCATGACCTGGATTCGAACATGCAACCCTTTGCTTGGTAGTCAGCGCTTCTAGCTATTAGGCCACAAGACGCTGTTAGAAACCTTTAATAGATTTGTTTGTCAAGACTTTCTATTCAAGACTTAACGCACGGAAGGCATGGAAAGTCAGAGTTTAAGCTGTCAATCACATCGCTTCGCGTGGAAGTTTTGCGCTGCACGTGCGTGGAAGAATCCATTTCATGAGGGTCGCAGCTACGTGTACCATCTCCGATGAATGAGCACTGAAATTTGCAGAATTGATTTTGATGTCCCATAATTGAAATTTATTGTTTCAAATGTAAAATAATCACATATACATGTTTCTTGACGTCATACATGGATTAAGATGGAGAATGCATTCGGGGCTCGTTGATTATTTTTAACGAATCCACAGCTCCGAATGCATTCTCCATTACATAATACCTCAAATACACACAAATCAGTTCATCCAAATGACATCATTTAAACAACGTCAAAATATAATCATATCTACAATATGTATATAAGCATAATCAGAATCATATTTTAACGGCAATCTCCCGCTTTAGGTGGGCTTCCCACCTATTCCTTTTAGTACACTTATGGACCATACCATGTATTACACTTTTGTAATGACTTTGGGTTGGTACAAAAAGTAGGATTGGTTATGACACGAAATAGGATTATGGCACTTTTTTAATTTACGCCAAATAAGAACACCAAAAATATACTGGATTAAGTTTATTTATAATTATTTGAAATCGGAGTCTGAGCTCCATTGAAAAATTTTTTTTCGTTGTTTTCGTTTCACAAGTCGGCCCCGTGAAGACTTCACAGGGGAAGGGGGCTTCAGGGGTTTCCCGGATTGGGACTTCTTCCTCATCATTCGTAGGGTCGTCAACGGGGGTATAATCAGTGGGACAATAATGGGGTATCGTCCTCTTAGTCTGAAATAAAATTATGAAATAGCAATATTTATGATATTACGGATAAATTTCCTAAACAGGATCGGTAATATTTAAATATTATACATGTACCTTAACTTCTTCGTCACTGGTCTTCCAGTATTGTTCGTTTGCAAACGGCGTGAAATCGGATTTCGGGGTACCTAAACATATAAATAATTTACGGATACATTACATTCCGGGAAATCAATAAATTTTTGCAGGATGCAATATATATAATTAATATTTCTTATGTACCATATCTGCATTTCTTCTTAGTGCGTTCCAAAATTTTTTTACTGCATTACCACACCATGGTTTATAACATATAGGGAATCCTTTTGTCAATGGTTTATGCTCCATAACATACATTATGTGTGTGACATTATTTCTACAATAACCACTATAACTAAGGAATGATATGCACCTCGGCTGACGTGCTCGGTTGAGGTGTCCATCGCCTCTCCTGCTCGATGGCATCAGTTTTGCTGTCGGTGAAATGATCGGGTCCCATCTGCAGTGACAAGAGTGTATCTTATAATGATGTGTTCAATGTGGCCAATCCACCACTAGTGAAATGTATATTGTCCATTAGGAACTATTTTAGTATGACATGTGGGAGCTCACCTGTAACGTCGTGGTATCAGCAGTGGAGGACATTGACAAGTCCATGTCATACTGCGGAAGTGGGGAATTTCTAGCATGTTCCTGTTCATCCTGCAACACATCAGTATAACAACAATCAGGCAATACTAATGCAGGCACTGTATTAATAGGTTTCGGTTTAAGGATAATTATACTTACTAAATCCGTGTTCTCCACGGAGTCATTACTGCTCACTATAGCTTCTCCTCTCTGGGGTGTCCAACTTGGAAACAGAGGAGTGGTATATGATGTGTAGACAGGTTCACCATGCAAAGTGAACACATCTTGATAGCCCGTACAATACACGGGAGAATACGTCATTGTCTGTTATGATTTCGGAATATGATTTCCGCGAGATGACCCTCAAACTTCGATATGGATGTACCATGTACAATGTATCTGCCGGAAATGCGCTTTTGCATGGGCCCATGCACCTTCAATGGTATTAGTGTGTATTCTTATTCGCTCGTGGGTTATGCAGTTCTCGTAGATCTGTTTGAATTTGTATTTGTGGCAGACTGAGAAATGAGTATAACCTTCATCATTAAGTGATGAGTAACCGTTCCAATGATCCGTGTAAATAGTACTTCCTGGGGCAATGTACTGCTTCATCAAATTCACCAATGTCGCACTAGAACGATTATCTAATGGGAAGAGTAGTATTCTATTTGAATGTCTTTCCACCATTCCTAGTATCCATATCTTTACTCCTCGATGTGCACCTCGGTGATATTTACACCTTCTCCCAAATAAGGATTCGTCAATTTCAACTTCACCTGTGAGACGGATGCCTTTAACGTTCACGTGTTCCCATTCCATGAGGACTTCACGTTTGAAGGAAGCCCAATGTCCCGCTGTACTTTTGTAACTCATTCCCGACTGCCAAGCTATCGAATTTAACGTCATTTTCTGGGCAAAGTTGTATAAGAATTGTAGTACATCCTGAATATACAGATGGCTGCGGGAGAAGAAAGAGAGCCACCGGACAGATTTTACATGTCTTCTGTCTCTAGGACATCGCCAATGGCAGCCATCAATTCTTCTTGATGGTACTAAGGTACATGGTACCTGACAGTGGATGCATACTACATGGTTCACAAGCAAACCGTGGTCCATTAACCAGTTTATGAATAGCATTGTTGGGGCCATCATGACCAGGTAGAAGTTCCACCCAATATGTATCCTGTAAACCAACATCGTTTTAATAAGTCCTTTTTACGCTGTCCAAATGAACCACTTTTTCTGTCCGCCTTTTCTCTCCATCTACAAATGTATATTGAAATATGAATGTATTATATGTACGTGTTTCAGTTCATTATGCCACTACACTACATCTATATCACTATATCACTGCATTTCTTCCATGTCCCTTTTACTATGTTATAATGTAATGAGCACCCCAGGTGAGTGATTCATTGTAAATACCACAACATGCCGTTGCCTATATACTCCCGGTTTAGGTGGGGAATGGCTCAATTTCCCTTACGCCGGTCGTGAAAAACAGCCCTTTCCCACCAATGTCTTTCATGAATTTGACCCTCAAAATCGGGCATTTTCAGTATCTTTCCCCCAAAAAACTTCCCAGCCCCTTTTTGCTTTATATCTATCACCAAAGGAAACCCTTTCCCGGGAGGGATATTAGTATGATTTATAGTGTATTCGGTCCCTATATATACACTCCCGCTTTAGGTGGGGAATGGCTGTATTTCCCTTATGGCGATCATGAAATTTCCCACCTATTTGTTTTTCATGAATGTTGGGTCTACCCCTCCATACACTACATGTAACTACTATGTCGTTTGTCCTATCACTGCATTTCATCCATGTCCCTTTTACTATGTTATAATGTAATTATCACATCAGGTCATTGATGAAATGTGCCTGGGAAGAAACGCAGTGATATGACAAACGACAATATTAGCTACATGTACTGTATGAAGTGGTACTCACAAAAAGATTCATGAAGAACAAATAGGTGGGAAAAGCTCAAATTTCATTATCGCCGTAAGGGAAAATCAGCCATTCCCCACCTAAAACGGGAGTATATATAGTGATCGAATCCGCTACTAAACATACTAATATCCCTCCCGGGAAAGGGTTTCCTTTGGGGATAGATATAAAGCAAAAAGGGGCTTGGAAGTGTTTTGGGGAAAGATACTGAAAATGCCCGATTTTGAGGTTCAAATTCATGAAAAACAAAAAGGTGGGAAATTGGTGTTTTTCACGATCGGCGTAAGGGAAATTGAGCCATTCCCCTCCTAAAGCGGGAGTATATAGGCAACGGCATGTTACATTATAACAAAGTGGAATGGACAGGGAAGAAATGCAGTGATGTTTACATGCCTACAACATTAAATATATTAGCAATGTTATTTCGAATAATGTGTTCCCTAAGATGCAAGCCTCTCTAAACATACAGCAGTAAAAATGTATACTCATATAATCCGGATCAATTACACTGTAGGGAATAACGTGTTCACCCGTTGGTTAATAAATAACACAACACTAATACCTTAAATTGATTTCCTTTTATTGGCAAAGTTACACAATAACGATGTACATTTCATTTCAAATAACACACAATTCAACCAGAAAGGTGATATGTCGACATCAGGTAACACGTTGTGTATACCCTTCACACAGCACGTGCATCTCGCCTGAACACGTACAATTAATGACATCGCAAAGTCCGGGCAGTCAAGTGGTTCCTCCCAATTCAATACCAATGTGAAAGAAAGATCTCGAGCCTAGGAAATGCCATCTCGATCCCGACAAATATATGTATTGTTGGCAGAGATCCAAGATATAATAGGCCCCGCTGTAGATTGACCTCTGTCAATCCGAAGATTATTTTGGACGAGAAATTTGATCCACTTCGATCGAATTAAGTTCTGTATTGTGTGTTTTGTGTAGTATTGGAGAGTATAGTTTGTTAGGTTTGGAGAGTTTGTTTGTTTGTGTGTTTAGATTCGGTCCAAGAGACCCGAATCTTTTAGGTAAATGCGGAAGGCCGAAGGCCGCATACTGTTGGCATTCTGTGAGAATGTGTTGATATTTTTGTTTTGTGGATATGGGAATTTAGTTTGGTATGCCCCGATTGGAGCTTAATTATTGCCCTATCGATGGTTTTATTTTTGGAGTAGATTTTGTGTTTGCCTTTTGGTGTGGAGTGCCTTAGTGGAGTTTGCGTATTGCAGATGCCATGCACGCTTTACATGAGATTTAGATAGGCTTTTAGCCTCCTGTTTCGACTGGTAAAAAGGTAGAAATGTTGAAAGTTTAAGGCCCTCCTTTGCTGCTTTGTCGGCTTTTTCGTTCCAAAATATGCCGACATTGGCTGGAACCCATATGAGTTTTACTGTCTTGCCTTGATTGTTAAGTGATTGGATGGAATTAAGAATTTTTTAGATTAAACCAGGACGGTGGGAGATGGCTGCACAGAGAGGGTACTTATTGAAAGTTGCCGCGTTAGTTTTAGAGGAGTTGCTAGTAAGCAAGTCTGATAAGGGGGTCCTCTATATGGGTGGAGGACAATTGCCACCCGGACAATTGCCACCCAGACAATTCCCACCGGCCAATTGCCACCCGGACAATTACCACCTAGGACAATTCCCAACTAGGATAATTCCCACCCAGGACAATTGCCACCCTTAAAAAAAGGAAATTTTGAGACATTACTCTAAGAAATTAATCAAGGCTTGGCTTGGCTGACAAAATTGGCTGAGCTATTTAATGAGTGTTGTGACAAGGCAAACATTTGAAATTGAGTTGAGTTGATCTTTTCCACAGTATAAATACACCTCTGTTTAGAAGTTAATTTTAATCAATGCAATTATAATGAGTGTTATGACAAGGCAAACATTTGAAATTGAGTTGAGTTGATCTTTTCCACAGTATAAACACACCTCTGTTTAGAAGTTAATTTTAATCCATGCAATTATAATGAGTGTTATGACAAGGCAAACATGGTAATTGTCCGGGTTGCAATTGGCCGGTGGGAATTGTCTGGGTGGGAATTGTCCGGGTAGCAATTGTCCTATATATGTAGCCAAGAAGTTTAAGGTGAGTTGGTCCCTTCTCAATGAGGGGAATTTCACCAGTTAGGGCTTGGAGAGCTTCAAGTGAGGTACCTGTTTGAGTGCGGGTGGCCATTTTGAGTGCCTGATATTGAATAGAATTAAGGGTATTGATGAGAGAAGGTTTAAGTGAATTATAAATGGGAGCGCCGTAGTCCAGTTTGGACCTTATTCGGGAGGTATATAGTTAGCAGCTCCGACTAAGTCGGAGCTGCTATAAGTTTTTTCGCAGTTTCCATTGCCGCCGCCCGCGCGTTTTGTATTGGCTATAACTTTTTTCCTAGAAGGTTTTTAGAACTCCTATACATAACTTCTTACTTATGCCCCTGGGGAATATTTTGGACATGTTCACATTCAAGGTCAAAGGTCAAGGTCACGAGTTCTGAAATTGC
This sequence comes from Gibbula magus, assembly GCA_936450465.1. Lineage (NCBI taxonomy): Eukaryota > Metazoa > Mollusca > Gastropoda > Trochida > Trochidae > Gibbula > Gibbula magus. The sequence continues at coordinate 21,473,599 of OW388289.1, read as the reverse complement.
TAAAAAAAATCCTTGTAAACACGATAACTTGAAAAATATTTGTGCTATCAGGCTCTTATTTGGTATATTGAGAAAGACCAAGATTTGAAAACGTTTTCGCTAAAATCTGTCAAAGGTCAAAACTTAAGCATGCTTTTGTGAATATGCCGTATTTTAACTATGAACACTTTGAGTCATTGCATGTTGTTATACGCTATGAAAAGTGTTCATTGATGGTGTTCAAAGGTCAAGGTCATGAGATATTGGTTAAGGCCACGTTAATCCTTTGATCAAATTTTGAAAGAAGAAATAGGTTTTAAGAACAAACTTGTGAAAAATGACCCCAGTGATGATTAGTAATAACTCGAATAATGAACAATTTTTTGTTAAAAAGAATTCCCATTTTATTGATGCTGAGGAGAAGGCAGAACAGGGAAAGGCGAGACCCTAAGTGTCCCGCAAACGCCAATCTAGTTGTATAAGGGTTTGCCTATGTGCACCCCAGCCCGTGCCGGAGATTGCTCTCATGACATTAAGGTCTTTCGAGCATAGAATTTTAAGGTCTTCGACATGAGCTTCCCAAGTGAGATGCTTGTCAAAGATTAGCCCTAGGTATTTAGTTTGTTTCTGGAATTTTATTATTTTTAAGATAAAGATTGGTGGAGATAGGGCGAGAGTTTTTATTTTTTGAATACTACCCCTATGGTTTTTTCCGCATTTATTTTAAAACCCCATTTATTTAGTGCGGATTGGAGTAATTACTTAGGTTTTTACAACGTGCCCACAGGGCACCAGGAAGATTGCGAGTGTATAATGCTTTTTGTTTTCTGTTTCTTTTAATATCTTGCTCTAAGCGAGCATGATTGTTTAGGGTACAACGACCAGGAGTGAAGCCTCCCTGGTCGTTGTTTAAGGGGTTTATTTTTAGGTGAGATTGGAGGCGATGTTTTACCATCGATGCCATTACTTTACATAAGTTTGAGGTTAGGGCCTATAGCAGTTTGGTTATTTAGTTTAGGTATTGGTATTACTAAAGCTTCCTTCCAGTTGGTTGGAAGCTTTCCCTGTTGCCAAATGGTATTATATAGATTTAGGAGAATAATGAGGGTGGATGTGGGTAGCTTCTTAATGATTTGGTAGGAAGTGAGGTCAAGCCCAGGGGCTGTTCCCTTTTTCCTATTATTTAGAACAAATGAATGATTCGGAGTTTATTCCAGACTTGTCTGGAGTTGGCTTTGCCATTCAGCTCCTCGCAGAAGTTTCCCAGTGTTGTGTTTTGGTTTGTTTTATGAGTAGGTTTACTTGTTTTTTTAGTTGCCTAGCGTGAGGTAATTTTGAGATGTTGCGCTTTGCCTTTTTAAAGGCCGCTTTACGCTGTTTGCGCGCAACTTTAATTTCATCAGTCCACCAAGCTTTAAGGGACTGAGGGTTTAATATTTTTGGGGCAGAAAAGAGGCTGGATTGTTTTGCAGCATTTATAATAGCATTAGTGAAGTTATTGGAAAAGGTTTCGGGGTCTTTATTTTCAAGGTCTACTGGGTTTAGTTGATTGCAAAGTGCATTAAATTTGTCCCAGTCAGCCTTGTTGTAATGGAATTTAGGGTTTTGGGGGCAATTTTGAATGTTTGAGTTATTTTTTGGTAGGAAATTGTTTAAAGTAATAAATATGGGGAAATTATCACTTCCCCACGGATCATCATATACCTGCCACTCGGTATTTATAGCGATGTCCGGGGTAGTGATAGTTAAATCGATAGCAGACATAATGTCCCTATAGCTATCGTACCCGGTTGGTAAATTAGTGTTATGGATTGTTATTTATGACCCAATCGGAAATTAGTTTGCTGTTGCTGTTGCTATCTTTTACTCCCCAATTCGGGTGGTGGCTATTGAAGTCGCCCAAGTACATGGAACGACCGGGGGCAGAATTTTGAAGGACCTGAAGGTCCTCTAATTTAAATGATAATTGAGGTTTATTGTAATATATATATATATATATATATATATATATATATATATATATATATATATATATATATATATATATATATTTACCCTATCATTTTGGTGTATAAAGGTTACGACTCGAGCCTCTAGTGAATTTAAATTTAAGTTTATTGTGGTAAAGTTTTGTTGTTCCTGGATAAATATAGCTAGGCCTCCAAAGGAGCGACTGGGATTGGTTTTGGGCCGGTCAAGCCTTACTAGATTATATCCTGGAATATTAAAGTTAGACCTAGGGGCGAAAAGAGTTTGAATGGTAATTATATGGGGATTTAGGGGTTTAAGTTTAATTGTAGCTTTAAGCTCATTTCCGTGTGCCGAAAGGCCATTAGCATTCCATTGGATAATTTGCATGTATAAAAGATACTGCTTCTTGCTTGCAAACATCGGTCTTTTATAGCTAACAAATTTAAAAGGTTGAATGACCATTGGGTGGAGTCTACTAACGCCTACAGGGACAGACGCCTACAGTCTTAAATAAACAACTTTATGCACAAGTGGTTTTGATTTTTACAGCCTTCAACCTTTCATCAAAGTGGAATGGCCCGTTACTGTGTGCACTAATGCCTACAACCCGTTACCTACTAATGCCTACAGTGAAAACATGTCACATTATATACATTTTAATAGGAAATGTCATCTGGGGTGAAAGGGAATTTTCATGTATTAATGCAGTACAAAACCGGGCGGGGAGGTATTTCGATTCTTAGGAGTTGTGTGTAAGACTTCTAATGTAGCGGTAAGGGGTGAAATGGGTTGGTTATCATCTTTTACCAAACAGAAAATTGAAAGTTGTGATCCTTAGGGGAATTTAGAATTCAATATGTAATGTATAAATGGTCGTTAAGTTTTAGAAAGTCATGAATTAATATTGTTTTGAAAATGTTGAATAATATGCAACTTTCTAACTTTTAAACACTACACAAAATGATAGAGGATTATTAAAGTGAAGTAAATTAAGAACTTACAGACTTTTTAAAGATTCTTTATGACAAGTTGATATTTTTATATTTATTTGTATTTATGTAGTTAGTGTTTCTAAACATCAGCGTAGTATTATGAGTAAGTTAAGATGTGGAAATTTACTATTAGCTATAGAATTGGCAACATTTTCTAGGCCTGTTACCCCTCTTAGTGATAGAATTTGTAATTTGTGTAACTGTAATGTAATCGAAGATGAATTAGTTACCTGCCTGTGTTCACTAGATTCAAAAGATAAATATGTTATCCGATGGTGTATGTTGTGCGACACTTTAATAAACTTTTTTTCTTCTTTCTTCTTCTTCTCTCATTTTATTCATTTTACCATATCTTATGTGTCACACAGATACACATGTATAGGATTACATATATAGTATTACATATATATGCTAATAAATATATCACATTTCACATAATTATTATTTCTGAATGAACAGAATATAAATGTGGAAATATAATTCAGATAAATATTTCAAAGATGGTATTAGTGATGTATGTGGTATTGAGAGACCTAAGTCTATAGTAATTTTGACATTTGTAATATATAAACAAACCAAATATGAACATATATTTACTATTAAAAAAGTTAGCGTGACAAAAATGTTTTAGTTTTTCATCATTTAAAAAAAGATATATAAGTGAAAAAAAACTTCACTATCACCGGACAAGCATGTGTAGATATTTAAATTTTTAATTCTATTTTGTTAAATGCAGTTTGAGCATGCATGATCATTGCTTATAAGAATACTATGTATATATTTGTTAAATTATTTTCATTCATACATTATTTGTGCACAATTATATGATGACCGTCACCCTCGGACAGAGTAAATCTGCTTAATTTGACCCTAAAATGTGTTTTGTAAAAACAATTCAAATGTCAAGACTCATTTTTTAATCACATTTACTAACTGGTTAACATCTGAATATTTATCTTAGAACAATTTTTTTTTCAACTTACTTATTTTTCTAATTATTTGATTCGAACAGAATTTTGAAAATAACTCAATTAATAATGGAAATATACTTTCCCAAAAAAGAAACGTATAGTGGATTTGTGTTTTTAAACTCGATTTATGGATAAGCAATACTTTTAGAAAGTTAATTCTTTAAGATATGATTTCTATGGTGTATTTGTACAAGAACACCACGTCAAAACGCAACCCACAACATTCTGAGAGAACACGTAATGCACGTGATTTGCATATAAAGTTTAGTGATCAAGTCATGTCAGTGAAGGGTGTAAACGATAGAACACTGTTCTCGGTACATTCACCAGATTTAAGAGTTTTTTGATGGATTGAAAATGCCTCGCTGACAACAGAACACCGAAACATCGCAATTGGCCTTCTTGAAGCTGGACAGTCACAGCTAACAGTTGCTCGTCGAACACTCCCCAAAGCACCATATCTCGTTTATGGGATAGGTATCACCAGCAGAATTTCGTGGCTGACATGCCTAGAAGTGGTCGACCAAGAATAACAACTGAAGCTCAAGATCGATACATCCGGGTACACCACCTACGTCATTGTACAGCTACAGCAACCACTACAGCTAGACAAATACCCGGATTGAGAAGGATTTATGTGCAGACCGTGAGGAATAGACTTCGAGCCGCAGGACTTAGAGCAAGAAGACCCTACTTTGGCCCTGTGCTGCATCAACAGCATCGACGACATCGGGTCCGCTGGTGTACCAATGTTCAGGCCTGGAACTTGGCTAATTGGCGGCGTATCTAGTTCAGTGATGAATCGAGATTCCTTTTGGAACGGCGCGATGGAAGGATGTGTGTATACAGACGCCGTCATGAACGTTTTGCCGACACCTGCATCCCCATATAGACAGGGGGAGTGTGATGATGTGGGTAGCCATCTCCTACACCGGAGTTAATTGGTGTTGATCCAAGGCTATTTGACAGCACAACGCTACTGTGATGAAATGCTAAGGCCACATGTCCTTCCTATTGTCCCCCGCCAGAGGGAGTTATTCCAACAGGACAACGCCAGGCCACATACAGCTCGTTTGACCACAACCTTTCTACAGATTGAGAACATCTATGTCCTCCCATGGCCCTCCAAATCCCCAGATTTGAACCCAATAGAGCATTTGTGGGATGCCCTGGACAAACGAGTGCGGCAACGTAACCCACAACCACAGACACTTCCGCAACTTGCAAATGCACTAAGGACCGAGTGGGCTGCAATACCACAGAACACGATTCAGAGACTTATTCGCTCCATGCCCAAACGATGCCGTGCTGTTCTTGACTCCAATGGTGGACACACGAGGTACTGACGTCAACGCTACCAAACGCATTAGTTTGACTCACTAGCTTACTTTTCCCGAAGTCACTCTATGACGTGATACTGTGGCTGTCTCCATGTGAAATTTTGATGAAATGATGCTTTACCACCCCGATATATTACACAAAATAAAGAAAAAAATTCCTATATGCGTTTCTTTTTTGGGAGAGTATAACTGAGAAAGCTTTACCTACACAGTAAATTAAATTTCTACAGCAGTTTCATGACAATTGTTCTTAAGCGTTTTGTTCTTTGTTCCCCTAATCCCTCAGCTTCTGTTATTATGTCTCTTGTGTAGCTGTTAGTGCACACTTGTGCGCAGATAAGCGTATCGCTGTCACATAAACATAAACTGTAGCTATATATCCCCGTAGGCGTTTGTCACTGTAGGCGTTATTACACTTAACATGCAGTAGTGACCACTGATTACCAGCTGACGGGCAGTATTAAGTAATACTTTGCGTGATAATGGACACATATCGTTAAGCTTATAGAATACTAGTTTTGAAAAGCTTTGCGGTTCAATGTATGTGAATATTTAAATTGAATATTTTATAAATAAATTTAATCAATTTATATGTCAGTGTGTCCACTATAACAACTGTATTGTTCGCGGGCATGCTAATTCATATTTAAATTCAGATGGATCTACAAATGAAGCTAAACAAAACAAGCCCTGGAATGATTTAATACCGTCGTGGTGCAGGACTAGATTTTGGTGGTCACATGAATGTTAAAAATGTAATTGCTCGATATAAAGATATGTCTTCAAATCTGAATTAAATAACTGCTCTCAGCTGAAAGTAGCTAGTAAAACGTTTTTGTACACGTTTTATGTAATAACTAAAGTAATTTAGTGTAAATAGTGAGTAAATGTGAAGTGCCGGTAAAGTTACAGTCAGTCCATATTTCCAAGACATGATCAAAAACTTATGTTGTTACGTGGGGTCTGGAGGAATTCTCAAGGATTTCTTGCATGATTATTATTTATGTCTTCCTAGTTTTACGCTGTTGAGTTTTATTATATCAACATATGGAATTACTTGTGCAATTAAGATGGTGTCAGACGGCGTATGATAAACAGCACCATAACATAACCTGTCGCAGACATGCGGAACATATGAGAATGCATTCTCAGCAATTTAAAAGATGTTATGAATTTGTGATCTATTAAAACAGCACATTGCTCGTGGTCGTCTCGAAAAATAAGTGACATAATTCCCAGGGAAGTATACATTTTAACCCGTTGGTTTCTTGGTATACGATGGTGATAATACATAGTGTCTCTCCTGATCAAATTATATTCATGTTTTCAGAGAAACACTTGAAAGTTAGCTGATCGATGCCAATGAGAACACCTCAAATCTCTCATCTGATATTTACATATTCTAATGGTAGGACAGTATATAGATGTCATCATTGAGTAATCACGCAGCGTCGTCACTGCTTGTCGGTCCCATTTCCCCAAGCCTCGAACGGGAGGGGGGGAAGGAAAGAGTTATGCTGTCCATCTGTCCTTCCCGATCCGTCCATCCGTCCCTCACACTTATCATTTCTAGAATGTAACCTGAAACGTATGAACCTTAATGTAATTTAGTATACATTAAATAGTTTTAAAAGTTTTAGTGATAAAAGTAGGCGTATTAGATTCCACACTTGTTGAATTCATTTTCCTCTGCACGTTCCTTATTATTTTATTATTCATATACTTGAAGTGAATAATACAAGGTGTTGACGTTTGTATGTAGTATTGGCTGAGTGTAATAGTTAGCCTTCAATCTCTCAAATCAGTTATAGTCAGTGAAATAGTTTTATCTTATACACTGTATATTTTACTAACATTTATAATGTTTTTCTTGACTTTAATTCAACAAATGTAACACAAATCTTAGATCTACTTCTCACCAAATGTACATTCAATCACCCGCTAAACTTGTCAACAGGTAGCTCACCTGCTATCAATATCCCCCGTATTCCAGCGTCCAGCTAGGATTTCTTTATTGCCTGCATGTTACCTGTTAATATAGTTAAGCCTCATCTCCACATGATTTTCTGTTACCATATACAATAAACAACTGTCTGCGAAAAATATATGGTTGCTGACTCAGTAAAAGACTGGTAATAACCTGGACATTGGTTAAAGCTCAGTTACTAATAATTGACAGTGCCAGTACTTATGCTAAATAAATAACATTACATAAACGTTATGAGCATGTGATTCTCGCAGCGAAGATGGTGTAAAATGTGTGACTGGTGTGGTTGGAATGAAATTCACTTAATGTTTGAATGTACTGCATATGACTTAATAATAACACACTATTGCCCATGTCTTAGGCAAGGTAACTTGTAAATTGAATGAAGTGATTAGCAAAATGTGTTTAATTTAATTGTTCTAGATATAGTAATGATCCAAAGCTATTTCTTTTAGTAAACGTGCTATATCTTCTGTAATAATTAAATCACTGTTTTAGTATTTAGTGTTTACTATTTAATTTGGTACTGTTATATTATGTAAACTGTATTCCTATTTGACATAGACAAATGACCTACAAAACCAAACGAAAATAATTTAAATGTAAAAACAGTTGTATAAATAATGATAGAAGTGATAAGCGGCCTTTTACGGCAATCATTAAGATAACAATATGATTTTATGATTGAGCGAGTGAGTGAGTTAGGGTTTAATGCCGCTTTCAAGAGTATTTCACTTATATCGCGGCTTCTAGTATTATGGCAGGGATAAAACCCTCAACGCCATGTGGCTATGCATTGCGGTGAAACCTGCGAGCATCGGCTTGAACTAGCGAACCATGGGTGGTACTACGCTGAGATTCAGTGTAGCATTGCACCCAAACCTTACTGCGTGTAGAACAGTTCTCTACTGCAGACAAAGTTGCCGCGCCCCTGGCGAGATTCGAACCCCGAACCTCTTCATCCGAAGCCGAACGCGCTAACCACTGCGCTATCCCGCCCCCTGCTTGAGCGAAAATAGTGCATTAAGTCGTAGACTCTGAAACAGACAAATGTGATGGTGAAGTATAAAACATTCGCTGAAGTACAGTCACTTACACAAACTAATTATGCTTAGTATTCTAACTTTTAATGTAGTTGTCCTTTAAACAGGTGTGTTTATAATGCATTATGTGTATGATATTGGTATAACTTACAACATGAGAGAAGGGATCATAGCTTTTTAAAACTAGAGTCGTTATAAAAGTAGAACATTATTAGAAGTACAACTTTTTAAAACAAATGTCTAACATTTGCAGAAGCAAATTAAGAATACATTGTGTTCTCAAGCTTTAAGAAATATATTTCTTTGTAAACACTAACAAAAAGGTTAATTAAGACTTTGTAATGGTAGGATGAAAACAATTACTTACAGTTTTTAAGTACATTTGCATATTATTTGAATAAACGTTTACACTCAATTATCCTAACACATAACCTGCAGTTCATGATATGTTAGCCTTGAATTCACCCAAACCCAACATCACTTCTTGAGGAACATGTGTAAGTTGAGACTGAAGTTCCCATTTTCCTGAGGCTGGTTTCCAATATCAAATTGCAATAAAGTAGTCTTAAGAATAAATAATTAAACGTTATATTCAAGGATTAAGTGTTAGTCCACACTATTGGTTCAAGGAATAACTGTATTGTTCATGATATAATGAAAGTGTTTCTACATTAAATTACCTCCCATGCTGTATAAGTTCCACTGATAGGAAACTAGGAGACTTCTCAGCATGTAATAATAATAAGAGTTGATTAATTGCAGGCTGGATATGAACACCTGACTCAGCTTCTGATGTTAATCAAGAGCACATTAAAGCTTCCTTTGTCTCTCCTAATCTTCTTATACTTACCCTGCTGTTGGATAAGTAGTTTCATGCTTCGTACCACGTCTCCTAATTTTCTTGTATAATTATATTCTCGTAAAGCACTAAATCGTTTAGAAATGAAGTACTAAATGAAGCTACATATGGTTTGCTAAACTTGTGAAATATCATCTCTCACTTTCATCATAATGACTAAAAGAGGTTCATCATGGTATAATTAAGAGCCATGGAGATGTGGTGGAAACATATTTGAATTACGTCTTCTATTTTTAATTTGTTTTCAAGAAGAAAGGAAAGTGTCTCCTTTTGGATAGACTGAAGAAGTTTCAGAAGCAAAGTATGAATAACGTTGTTAGTGAGATTGGACGAAATGTTAATTACATGCATACACATTGAGTCTGAAACAATATTGTTTTTAAACTAAACCAATTATGCACCGATGACTTATTCTACACAAGCATCAAGTGGCCAAGTAGAAAGTACTAAATGTACGTTATGAAATATGATAGATGGTTTAATAAAGGGCATTTTTGATAATGTCCTATATTTCTATTTCTATTTCTATTTCTATTTCTATTACTATTACTATTACTATTACTTCTTTAACATGTTTTATTTCTACGTTTTCTCACTGTTGTGTATTCCTACCACATGCAGTATCGTCCGAGAAATATTTGCTGTATGAGCATTGGACCTGAAGAGGCCTCTAACGTAGCGATAACAATTTTACCCAAAACATGTTGTAATGAGAACATGAAAGGGTGTAGAAAGTATATCTAAGTAAGGCGTGAGCAGGTAAACACCCATATGATTTGTGGACAACAACGTAAGGTATGGGTCAATGGATTGCATGGATGTAAAGAGGGATTACACACACAGATGGTCATCTATAGAGGACCCAACAAATCCCTTAGAACATTACTGTTTCCTTGATGTTTGTGTCAATGACCAAGGATAAATGTGATTCTCCCGCATAGTTGTTGATTAAACACTCATCTGCAATGAATATATACATGTATGCAACTCCTTATGTCTGAATGGACCAACTTCTTGGAATGGTTGATTACTATCCTTAATATGCATTGTGACTAATTTGTCTTCATACACCTCATATTAACAAAATTGTAAATGCGAAATAGAGGAAAATAGTGCAAAAATAGTGTCTAGCAATACAACCGGTATGTCCAGTTAAATTGTATTCTACTGGCATAATCAGTTCATTGTGTTCTCTCTATACGAGGAACGGAACCTCACGTGTATCAGCAATTTGTAAGCAAGGTGTGCCCAGGTAAAGCCCCCGAGGATTTGTAGGTAAGACTGTTAGTAATGGGTCAGTGGTCGGGTGTAGTCAGTGAGAAAATACACACATGGTCGACCTATATAGAATAGAGTTCCTATATGTTTATTCCGCACTGACCTTATGCATTGATGATGAATGTTTCCACCTGTCTTTCAGCTTTTAAGTTAAGGGATTTTGTCTGTTGAAAAGTATTAGAAAAACGACATTTTGATTTGTGCAATAATAAACATATAGATTAATCACTCTATCATACTCCTCATATTTTAAATAAATATCTATAAAGGTGATAGACTTTTCTGTTTATTGGAAATAATGTCGTTTTATCTATGTTTATTTTTTCACACATCAATGCATGTACTTGACATATGTAGGTAGAACAGGTAGTACGTTTTGGCATCCTACAATTACTCAACTGCGAAACGTGGATTGTGTGTCGTAAATAAAATTCTACTTTTAACAATTTGAGGGTAAATATATCGTTATGCCAACGCAGTGATTATGGAACCATTTACATCGCATTTTATTGTAGCCATATAGAACATTCTCACCTCTTTGATCTTCTTCACAACCTTTAAAGACGAATAACTCGTTAGAAATGGTGACTTAATTTACAAATAAGCTTTCAAAGCAAACTAGGGGACGGGATAGCGCAGTGGTTAGCGCGTTCGGCTTCAGATCAAGAGGTCCGGGTTCGAATCCCGCCAGGGGCACGGCAACTTTGTCTGCAGTAGAGAACTGTTCTACAGGCAGTAAGGTTTGGGTGCAATTCTACCCTGATTTTAGAGTAGTACCACCCATGGTTCGCTAGTTCCAGCCGTTGCTCGCAGGTTTCACCGCAATGCATAGCCTCATGGCGTTGCGGGCTTTCTCCCTGCTGTAATACTAGCAGCCGCGATATAAGTGAAATACTCTTGAAAGCGGCGTTAAACCTCACCTCACCTCACCTCAAAGCAAACTGCTTCACAAATACAGCTGCGTACCGAAAGTTTGTTCACCTGGTGGTGTATTTTAGTGCAAATATCATATTATTTGGCATTGAAACATCGTATCAACACGAAATCTAGACGATCATTCTACATTTTCGCATTATAAATAGACAGGTGAGTGTGCCGTAACATAATCTGATTTCATATCTCATAGTAAACAGTTACAATTTTAGCAGCTCTTTGAAGTGACGGGGTCAATCTTTTCAAAACTACATTTTTTATTTTCTTCTGTGAAATATTCAGTAAGTTATCAACTGAGTCTAACATACATCATATACTTCCTCTTATACTCATGCAATGTATGTGTGATGCATTTGTTCTCATTTAGTCAATCTGATAAATTTAATTCGAAAATTAATGATATTGGAATTTTCTAAATTTGACCCCTTCTGTCTAGGTGTCAGCTAGGTCGAGCTGAGATAATCTTAAAGTGAATGAACTTGTTTCACATAACAAAGGGAGATGTAGTTCATAGTTCTCCTCTCCTGCATAGTTCAGATAACCGCATGTGTTGTGACCATCAAAACAACAGTTGACGACAGTACTACACAAGCCAGATCCTTTGGAAGTGCTGCTGTTGAACGTCATAGTCAGATTTATATGTAGGGCATCGTATGAAAAATATGAACCCCGATATGGTGCCCTCGTAGGCAATACAAAAATATTGCATAATTATGTATATGTAATGATGTAATGAGAGAGATTTTATAGAAAGGTTACGTCAAGGAAATACGTTGTTTTTTCAAGTAATAAGAGACATAATCACGTGTCCCTCCATGTGTTCATCAAATGATTCAAACTGTCTATATATTCTATAGATACTCTATATAGACATAAAGAAGAGGTAATCAAATAGAGTTCATACTTGAATCATGTATTTGTTCATTATATGTCATCTATGAATAAATCGGGGAAATAATTTAACTGATTTTTTTAACGAAAAAATGTTATCTGTATTTGAGGAAGGAAAATTCATTTCAGAGGCTAAATATTCGACTATATCTTTCTCAGTATTCATGCTTGTCATAACAGAAACGTCCTTCTTAAGAATTCGTCTGTTTGAACCTTGCCTTATGCACATAGACGTATGTGTTTTATTGTTTCTGTATTGTTGTTTGACCTCAATCTTGACAGAGAAATTGACAAAAAGCTGAATAAAACAAAATTAAATTTGTCAAAACATACGACTAACAAGTGTTTATAGAAATGAAACGGATATTGCTGTTTTTGTTTTTATGATACAGCTGCATAACGGAAGTATGTTCTTATATCGAGCATTTCAGTGAAAATTGTATGTATTTTGTGATGAAAGTGTTCTCGATATGAAAACTTATTCGAATATAAATGAAATTTGTATTTTATATTTTCATCTTCTCCGAAACATATACTTGCAGAGGTGCTGAGTCATTGGCTATAGAGAGAACGCCAAAACTAAGACTACTTACGTTAGGAAAGCTATTTACCTCTATGTACCTAAAGAGTTAAATGGACAGAGTGAGAGAACTATAACTACTGTCTGTGCATTGTGTTGTGTATGTACACAGCTTACTGGGAACAAGCCATTGGCTCTCCCCAACAACACCACCATGAGATACAGTAAGATAACATATACAAACAAAGCTTTCTGACAACTGGAGTATACATATGGTCTGGATGACTTGCTAAAGGTGCACTTTGACGTCTTATTTTACATCATCCAAACACGTTGTGAAATGTGATATGATAGAAACTACAAAGTTGAGAACTACTAAGGCACATTTCACAACAAAAACAAAACAAAAAAAGATGTTTAAAAGGAATGAAGACGAGCTGGTTATACTTAATCACATGTGTCATAAGACATAAGGTAATTAGATGTTTAAAGGGAACGAAGAGGAACTAGTTAAACTAAAGTGCATGTGTCATGAAATCATAACAAAACCGACTAACGAGATATTAAAACAAATGGTTCTTATTGTTGGAAGGAAAATTCCATTGAGACACGATGAGATAACATTATATTTCATCTCGAGGAGACAAAGCCGTCTGTTGCTCCAAAACTGGATCCTGAATATCTGACCCAGAGAACAGTATGCATTTGATTATGTGTCCATTTCAACTATTTCTGAACCTGATCCTGTAACAGTTCCTGAAAAACATTTGCCAACGTATTCACTATATTTGCAATCATGTAAAACCTAGTTGACGAAACTGACGTATTCAGTTAAAATACGTATACAAATGGCTGAGAGTTCAATTATAATCAACAGTTTGAATAGGTAGGTAAGTGTGTGTATATATATGCAGCTAGGCAATATATAGAGAATCTCACCCAAGTGTCTTCTGATATCAAATATATCAACACGAGTTGATTAAAGTTATAAATATCCGAGGCTTGCCGAGGATATTTTTACTTTAATCAACAAGTGTTGATATATTTGATATCAGAAGACACCAGGGTGAGATTCTATTTATCATCCAAAATCATTCTTATTACGTTTAAGTGAAAATAGTGTACATCTCTGAGCACATCTCTGCCATTTTACTTCAAGTGCGGTGAGGTCATTATATTGTGACGTCATCATGTTTATGACGGCAAAGCAATGTGATGTCATTACTCGATGATGTAAAAACATTGTGATGTCATGTAGCTGACGGCGACAGGGCATTGTGCAAAATCTACTGCCAAAAAGATATCTCCTAGGAGATATCGCTTGATCTCACACAAGCGATATCTCCTGTGGAACACCGTTTTGTATGATAAATGTTATACTCGTCAACCAGTTTAATGCTTATCCAAAACCAAAGGTTTTTTTATACTCTGTCATATGTGCAATTGAAGTTCACAGTAACAGGTTTAGTAATTGACTATGTAATAGTAACTGATTTCTGACGAATTGACAAGGGACCACATTATGTTATTATGTTAAACACACAGGGGGTGTACCCTTTGGTTCATGAATCAAACATGAGTTGACACTTACTACATGTGCCAATACATAACTCTCTAAATCACTTTCATATAGTCAGTTGAAAAGTACAGAAATAAGTAAATTAAAAATCTGAGGAAATGAACTGCTCTGGAAAGGTCTGTTCGTGAAATGTGAGGAGAGATTTAGAGAAATACCAGCAGATGATGAAGAGCTCTGAATTGTATATCAAAGGTGTAGATTACCCTAAAGCTTATCCCATTAATACGAGGAGGTATTTCTGAACATTAACACCGTATTATGTATATCATATTCCAGTCCTCAAACATGTTGATGTAAATCTCAAGTGCTAGACCACGTACAAAACCTGATCTTTATAGTTGAAACCTAATACGCTAATTTGTTATTTTCTTGAACTTGGATATTTTAAACATTAGCAAGTTATAGATTTCAAACCTGGTAATGACATGTGTCTTTATGTCGTTCCTGCGTCGTATAACCTTAACGTCGTTCACTACCCAGAAAGAAATGGACACACACTGAGTTCGTGTCGTGTCCTTTTGAACTTTAACTTCTTACAAATTTATTACCATATAATGTATTTCGGATTACTTCTGGAAATGCATTTTCATATCCCGTTTTACCCTCAAAGCTTCATCATAAAGCAATACTGTTGGAATTTTTGCATGTAGTTGTTTGTAAAACAAATACTATATAATTTTTGATAAATTGGTAACCCAAATTTATTATGGAAACCCGAGATTCCATAACTGACAAATAAGAATAACAAAAGTGATAAGTTCAAATTCTATCAAAAACCTATTTTTATACTTTAACTATGATATTGAAGTAAAATATTCCAACGTTCTACCCCTCATCGTACGTGAGATACAGACAACCTTGTCCATGGGAGAATGAGCGAGAAGGTGTTCAAATTGGTGTTAGACAAAATTATTTTCAAATTGTTAATAATGGGTCTAGCAGTAACATATTTTGGGTACTTTGGGCGAGGCTTCCCATGGGCGAGTATTCACATGGTCGAGGTTTCCCGATTACGAATCTTGATTTTGCTTATAATCAAAATATATTATTATTTGTTTATAATCATTTAGAAATGAAATACTAAATGAAGCCCTATATGGTTTGCTAAACTTGTCAAATAGCATCTCTTACTTTCATCATAATGACTAAAAGAGGTTCATCATTGTATAGTTAAGAGCCATGAAGATGTGATGGAAACAAAATTGAATTACGTCTTCGAGTTTTCAATTTGTTTTCAAGTAGAAATGAATGACTCTCTTCTATAAATGGATTGAAGAAGTTTCAGAAGTTTCAGAAGCTAAGTGCGGGTAACGTTGTCAGTGAGATTCGACGTTAAGTTAACTGTTAATCATTTGCACATGCATTTGGGTCTGAAATAATATTTTTTGTAAATGAAATCATTTGTGAAGATTCAAAATGATGGTAAAGATTTGTGAACGCTCCTCACCATTTTCTCAATCGAAAACATTTCAGACAATGTTAAATGTCTCTCAATGTTAAAAACAACTCTTTGTTGTGTGTATACATTGAAGCACACGCACACATGTAGCAGACAACTATGCTTCTTTATTTAGACATGTACGTGTCCTATGAATTATGTAGAGGTTATTATATATACATTGTTGTAGACCTTTTGTATTTCAACTTGAATGTTGTGCAGAAACTATATGTATACCTATGAATTATTCTATACAGGAAAGTATAAGTACAATATACAAGTGGTCAAGTAGAAACTACTCAAAATATGATAGATGGTTTAACAAAGTGCATCTTTTGATAACGTTTTCTTTATTACGTTTTTATTTCTTATATCTACGTATTCTCAATGGTGTTACCCAAAACATGTAATGAGAACATGAAAGGGTGTAGAAAGTATATCTAAGTACGGCGTGAGCAGGTAAAGACCCATTAGATTTGTAGGCAACAATGTAAAATGTGGGTCAGTGGTTAGTGTTTATTTAAAAAGGGATTACACAAACAGATGGTCTTCTATAGAGGGCCGAAAAATCCTCCTAGAATATTACTGTTTCATTGATACGAAAACTGTTTCACTATGTTTTGGGGAAAAAACAAGAACAAATGGGATTCTCTCCAAATATTCACAGTTTATAATGTAAATTCAACACGATTGTGGAATGATTCACTACACGTATGCAACTCCTTATATGCCTAAATGGTCAACTGATTGCTTACTATCCTTATATTGTGAATAACCTCATGTTCCCTACATGAGTTAACCAAACTTGAAACTTCAAAATGAAGAAACACAGTGTTAAAACAAAAGTTAGAAACTGTCTAACAATTCAACCATTATGTCCAGTTAAATTGTATTCTTCTGACATAAAAAGTTCATTATGTTCTCTCTATACGAGTCATGGTTTTTCGTCAGGAATGGAATCTCACATGTATCAGCGATTTATAGGCAAGGTGTGCCCAGGTAAAGCCCCCGATGATTTGTAGGTACCACTGTTAGTGATGGGTCAGTGGTTGGGGTGTAGTCAGTGGAAAATACACACATGGTCGACCTATATATAATAGGGTTCCTATATGTTTATTTTTCACTGACGGTAATTATGAAAGTGTTCATCAGTCTTCCAGCTTTTTAGTAATATATAGTTAGCATATACGACCTGTTGTGCAATAATATTTGTATCGATTAATCATTATTTATTTATCGTATGTATCGTAAGGATTGTTTCAATGAAAGTGAGCTATTCCCTCTATCAGTTTCAGTTATTCCATGCTGTAGATGTTTCTGTTCAAAACACATCAATGCATTTTTTTTTAACAATGTAGATAGAAAATGTAGTAATTTGTTGCATCTTACAAATATGGCAATACGAAACGATGTAGTAAATTCTATACTGTTCAACTGGAATGTGTTTCATAAAGAAAAGTGTTAGCAATTTGAAAGTGCGTTAATTTATGTAAACACAGTAACTAAGGAACTTTTTGTATCTAATTTACTGCATTCATCACCTCTTTGATCATCTTTACTACCTTTAAAGACGAGTTACTCATTAGTAACGGTAACTAAATTTGCAGATAAGCTTTCAAGGCAAATCGTTTCTCGAAAGCACGTCCAACTAACCACACGAGGAACCGTCTCCTGTAATAAACAGCAGAATGGTAGGATCTCTCTGGTACGGTGGTGATATCTGCTAGTGTATAATAAATTCCAAGAGAAGTATACAGTATCAGGCCAAGAAATATTATGCTAGACATTCCGAGGCATTGACCATATATGAAGACTTACTTTTTAACATGAATTATCAACGTCTTTATGGAAGTTAGTTAGCCAGTGGTAGGGCAGGACATGCTGACTCGCTGATTGTCTTTGCATCTTTCACTTTTTCTTTTTGACTTTGTCACACTTTGTGTGTCTCGGACTCTACAGTTAGTCTAGCCAATCACATCCTCGGTGATCCAGGGTGAGGAGAACTGCACATTAGTTCGTGATTCTTTAAACAATAATCATCTCTCAGTGGTCCGTCCTGTCCAGCATTCATGCTTGTCATTACAGGAACGTCATTACAGAATTCGTCTGTTGAACATTGCCTTATGTACATATGTAAGTATGTGTATTATTGTTTCTGTATTGTTGTCTTAATCCGGTCCGATACACCCCCTGTCTTCATTACATTTTGACGGAAACATTGACATATAACTGAATAATACAAATATACATCTGTCAATACATACCACTAAAAACGTGTGTTTTTAAGAACGAAACGGATATGCTGTTTTTGTTTGTATCAAACACGTTCGTTAGTACTCTCGTTACAGGGGTCTCATATGTTTATTGATGTTTATGTAAGGAAAAGTGCTGTGAACGTTATATGTATGTGGGGGGTCATTGTATGAAGCGACTGGTGTTCTTAGAGAATTGTTATTGTTTTTAGTATTTTAGAAATTGTCTAAATGTTTAAATGCATGTACCTGAACTCACAATATGATTTGAAGGCATATCTTCTCCGCAAATAATACTTGCAAATGAGCTGAGTCAGTAGCTATAGAGAGAAAGTCAAAATGAGACTACTTAGGAAAGCTATTTACCTCTATGTACCTAAACAGTTAAATGGACAGAGTGAGAGAACTATAACTACTTTCTGTGCATTGTGTTGTGTATGTACACAGCTTCCTGGGAACAAGCCATTGACTCTCCCCACCAACAACACCATGAGATACAGAAAGATAACATGTACAAACAAAGCTTTCTGACAACTGGAGTATACATATGGTCTGGATGACTGGCTAAAGGTGCACTTTGACTACTTATTTTACATCATCCAAACAAGTTGTGAAATGTGATATGATAGAAACTACTAAGTTGAGAACTACGAAGGCACATGTTTCATAACAAAAACACTAATAAGATGTTTAAAAGGAACGAAGACAAAATGGATATACTAAATCACATGTGTCATAACACAAACCTAATTGCACTGCTTATCTCAAACTAAAGGTTTTTACACACTATCATATTTGCAATTCAAGTCTTGGTTAACAGTAACAGGATTAGTAATGGGCCATGTATTAGTCATTGATTTCTTAGGAACTGGGAAATGACCACATTACTTTGTTATACAAGTCACTTTACACAGGGGGCGTGTGAACCCTTGGTTCATGCATCAAACATGAGTGCACACTTGCTACATGTAGCAATACATAACTCTCGTTTATATTGCCAGTAGAAAGACATAAGTACATTCAACCTCTGAGGAAACAAACTGTTCTGAACAGGTCTGTTCGTGAAATGTGAGGAGAGATTTACAGAAATATCAGCAGATGATGAAGAGCTCTGAATTGTATATCAAAGGTGTAGATTACCCTAAAGCTTATCCCATTAATACGAGGAGGTATTTCTGAACATTAACACCGTATTATGTATATCATATTCCAGTCCTCAAACATGTTGATGTAAATCTCAAGTGCTAGACCACGTACAAAAATGATTTTATCTGTGGAAACCTAATACGCTAATTTGTTATTTTCTTGAACTTGGATGTTTTAAACATTAGCAAGTTATGGGTTTCAAACCTCCAATCTTAACCTCAAACCTTAACGTCGTTCACTACCCAGAAAAAATGGACACACACTGAGTTGGTGTCGTGTTCTTTTGAACTTTAACTTCTTACAACATAATTTACCATATAATGTATTTCGGATTACTTCTGGAAATGCATTTTCAAATCCCTTTTTACCCCCAAAGCTTCATCATAAAGCAATACTTTTGGAACACAGGTCATGAATGGCACATAACCCAACATACACTTACCCATTACCCTGTATGTAAGAGTGTAGGGTATCATGATGAGTATGGATTATTGTGATAATGGGATATCATGAATAGTGTAATTGCTTGTACAGATGCATGTTCGACTTCGATACAGGAGATGGTAAGTTAGGAGTAACAGCTGCTGTTGAAAACTTCTCTATTTGCTGTGAAGCACGGGCTATGTTCTAGTTCTATGTTGTGATTCAGTGCAATAGCACATATGGTCCTCGAGTTCCAGTCAGCGTTCCCAGGGTCCACCACGATACATGGTACACAGTACACCTGTGTTTCGAACATTCTGCCTGCTTTGATAACAGTCGTGATGTAACGAAACTACTTTAGAAAGCGGGATTAAACCCTATTCTTGAGGCTACTCGGGTCAAATCTACCATGGTAACATGGGAAGAAAGGACTTGGGCAACGTTTTGAGGAGAGAATGGGATTAACCTCTCATCATCTCTCACCTAATCTCAATTCAATTAATTTTCTTCAATGTGATTGTAATAGATAATAAAAAAAACGACAATATAAACGACAGTATAAAAGATACAAGAAACCACTTGTAAGCAAGCACTCTCCCTTTATTCATAGTCACAATGATTGTGTGTGAACGTATATTCAGTTAGTATAAATGTTACTGTCACTTATTGGGGTTTAAATGAATACAGTAAGCTCTCGTGTTTCTATCACTCGATGATTGAGGACTAAGAGGACTTTAATTAGTATCTTGTTTACTGTACTATACACAAATCTAAATCTTAAACTTCAAAATAGTATCTCTACCAATAATATCTTGACTCATTTTTATTGACATGAATCAATATAATATACATATATGTGTATGTTTCTTCTACTTGAAATACTGCAGTCCCTTGTTTTTATGTTAAGTCGTTTTTCATGTATTTGTATGTCACATTAATACGGAAAAGGGAAAAGCAGATCGCAATGCACATAAATATGATACTATAGCCTGTTTAGTCATTCTTCCTCTATTTAAAGGTAAACTACCTATTAGTAACGGTAACAAGATAAGAACATAACCGTGCATAGCAGTCACTTCTCGATGTACATTTCTGTAAACATACGAGTTACTGTCCCGTGTAATGGAGAGCAGAATGCTAGAGTCTCTAATGAAGAGAGATATGGAGGCTGGTGTGCCAAGTTGATAGTTATCTAGGATATGTAACGGGAATGTAAGGAGATGACATATCAATAAGAAAAACACGATTCTTGAAAACACCATAACGAAGTCTTTACTCATACATTTTTGTACATGCATTCCACTTCATGGCCCTTCAGTGATATGGCACATGTACATTATACATATACAACTGAAGTTCGCATAGAATCTCGGCCATGCATGTCAGTGATATGTAGAGCAGTGGTGTGGGAGATGGTAAACATTTACGTCTTTTTTTAACAAAGAAACATAGTTCTTTCTTGTACAGAAAAACGTTTGTGCTCGAATTAACACCAGGCACGGTTACATTCCCCATCAGCCAAACTAGACAGGCCAGATATTGTCAGACAGATAGAGCCATGTTGCAATTGACTAGGCTTGTTCTAGATTCTAGAAAAAAGGTATAACATATACTTTGGTGTTCCGAGAAAATGGGTAATGAGTTTGAGTATTTGGCACTGATTTTCTTCCGTAAACTGAGTAATGTATAGTTAGTTCTAATTTCTTTACTTGTCGTACATATAGTATTCCTGAAACGACTTTGCAGTTCTTGCTTGTATACAATACCATTGATTGACTAATGCTGACAGAGAAGCAGGATAAGTGTGACACTAGGAGGAAGTTTGTTTAAATAACATAATACTTAAGGGTTGTCAGGAATAACAAGATGTAATAAGGTGTTCGTGATTAGCACAAGGTGAAGAAGATAATTGTAAATGGTATAAAATGAAGTTCTTCGCGAGGAACATAATGTAAAAAAGGTATTCGCGAGGAACATATATAAGTGAAAGAAGATGTTCGTAAATGACATAAGGTAAAGAATATGTTCGCGTTGAAAATATAAGGTTAAAAAGATGATATTGAGGAACATAATCTAAAGAAGATATTCGCAAGGAACATAAAAAAGAAGATGTTTGCTAATGACATAAGATAAAGAAGATGTTCGTGAATAGCATAAGATAAAGAGGATGTTCGTAAATGACATATTATAAAGAAAAAGTTCGTGAAGAACATAATTGTAAAATATGTGTGAATAGCATATACATAGTCTCATAAAGAGGTGTCAATGAAAAGCATTAGCTAACAAAAAGGTTATTCGTGAATAACCTGAGGTGAAGGATGTGTTTATTTGTACATACGTGTACACGTTTCTATGAATCAAACTAGTTGTGCATGTGATATAACAATGATAACACTGTCTACAACAAACAACTTTGTTGTACAAATACACCCGTCAAAACATAACCTAACGAGACATTAAAGAAGAACGAATGAGAGGTGATTGTTTTTCTTTGTACCATGCATGTGTTTTTGTGGTACTATCAGAATACATCGTCGTGAGGAGATAGACAGAGGTTTACCTGACTGAGTTTTCTTTTCTCATTCATGCTTTCCACTGTTGGTAAGCCTCGCATATTCTTGTTTCTATAAATATGTATTGATAAATTTCACAACAGAAGACACTACAATAGCATATTTTGCTAAGCACCAATTACGAAATACTTTGACTTGAGTTCACTACCCTGATTTCTTTTCTAAGCAATCATTCTACACCATATCGCATATACTTCATTTATCTTTATACTTTCGCATTCCCACAACACATCATATAATTAAAACAGTAAATATCTTATAGGAATTTAATCTGCTGAGTCATTTGCTTTTGATGACACATGAGTAATTCATTAAGGCTTTTTAACTTCAGAAAATGAAATTCATCAGCTATCCCATTTGCTTCTGGTAGGTGAGAAGCCAAGACGAAGCACGGAATTCTCTTCTACGATAGCCTTGTAGCTACGTTTTGCTTGCTTTATTTGTTGACATTTCAATGCGTTATGTTGTTCTACACAATATGTCAAAATTGTATTATATTTATCTGGAGAAAAACATATCAGAACATTAAATGTATATTTGAACAATAGCTGACGTTTGAAAAAGGCTATATTTAATTGTTGTGTCCTTGATCTTCTTATTAAGAAAGGGAAACTAACTACATTCCAAACATTCTGTTGGATACATACGCGTCATGAGTACAATTCTTAGAAAAACGAGATACAGCATGATAACATCCTCCACTTGTTTTCTTTTGTTAGAGAAAAGTTTTCTTGCTTCATTGTCTGATGACTGACGTCCACATCAATCCATGCCGCAATGTTTGGCTTTAGTATATGAGAGATAAGTGGCTCTAAAATGTGCAATAGTTTTTTGTATAAACTAGGACAACCATTGAAACATTTGATATCCTTAAATCGGAAACAGTACCATAACGTTTAGCAACACAAAATATAGTTGTTTTCAATATCGTTACACTCAGAGACTATCTTAAATGTGTGGGATGGAGAGATGAAATGATTACATATACATATAAACTTCATTAATTCGATTGTAACTTTGAAATATACCTTAGCAATTATTATAATTATAAATGTAAATTGGGACAAAATTATCTCACATATCACTTAATCATGATTTTAAAACTCATCACGATGATAGATTTATATATTCATGGTAAAAATGGTTGACACCCCTAAACAGAAAAGGGATTGTAGCACATTAAATGCATGCACAATTAATATTGTTCGATATTATAGTATCTTCGAAATTAAATGGCACAAACACATGATGATGTAAACTAAATAATAATTGCCATGTATGATTTGTGTGCGAAAGAGACTCCGTGAAAGATGTTGTGTATATGTGGGTTCAGTAGAATGTTTTTTTTTCATATGTAGCTTTTCATTATTTATTTGAACCAAAATGAGAACACTCAAACACTGTAACAATATACCAATGCCAAGATCTCAAGACACAAGGAATGAACTCTTTGAATACTTTCATTTTTCATATATTCCTCTTTCTTTGGTATTGACTTGACTTGACTTGACTTGGTATTTAAAAGTACAATAGCAAATGCTCAAAGACACTATTCACAAAAATACATCCAGCAGTTACATGTTTTACCAAAAGAATATTCGAAACTGACACGTTACGTTGTTGATATAACGTGTCATTCCTATAACTATTAGGGGTGTCAACCATTATTACCATGAGTATATAATAAAAGAAATGTAAAACCGGAGTCCATATACCACAGCGGTCAACACACGAATTAATGTTGTGAAGTAAGCATCCAATCGTTTATCTGCCTGCCATGCTTGATATTTGCAGGAACGTCAATGCACTGTGCGGCATGTACTCATTGCTGATTATACACTTACTATAGCATGTACTTGTTTGAATCAACAAATATTATGTCTAATTCTCTTGTAGGGTCCTTACATTTAACAGTTATTTATTAGTTTGACCCATTGGCATTGTCCAGTAAAGCATATTGCAGAATGGATTGAATCATTTACAAAGCACCTTCTTAATTACGTGTTCAGTGGAAGCCAGGTGTATTCATAATCACCCCTGATTGATCAAATTATGGTAACATAATTAGATTAAGCATAAACTATTGAGTTAATCTAATAAGTGTATTAACTTATTCATGTATTTCCTGTTTGAATTTTTCAAAGATTTCTAGGAAATCCCTTTGGTAGTTAGTAATAATAATTGCTGTTGAAATTTTAGATGATGCAAAATTAGAGCTCAAGCATAAAGGACATTTGAATAACATAAGAATTCAATTAGGATTTTTCAACATACATAGATGAACTAAAATCACGAATTTCCCTAATAATAGTGACAGTTAAGATAATTTTACACTTCAAAAGTCAACAGCCATCTTTCTTACTTGTTTGAGGCAGTACATTTAAACTACAATACAACCTGTGTTCTGCTTGTTGTACTTCATATATATATTTGTTGACATCTCAAAACATTAAATGTTGTTCTGCACCATGTGTCTATATGTATGTAACCTTAAAAGTACAATAAAGCGTCTGTATGCAGGAAAACTATAGGTGATGAGAAATGAATATACATGTACAATTTAAATTATATAAAGTGTATATATGGATATGAAAAAATAATCTAGGCAAATTTAAGAGTGGGTTTGTATTGGCTTTTGACCTCATAAACTCATGACTCTTAACATTTGCAGTGAAAAAGAATTTGCCTGTAGACGGCATTTGATATTTATTATAGAACGCCATGTCATGTAGAGTGCACATTTGACTTTAAACTCGAACGATCAGTTCAATATAACCTTTACTATAAGGTAGTTGATTGTGTAACAACTATGGAGTGTAAGAGTGCATAACATTGCTTGTACATTTTATCTAGCATTGTAAAGACAACAGTTTATACCCGAGACATACGCTTGGTTCGGATGACATATGGTGAAGCTTCAGTTGATTGTGTAACAAATGTAAGTAGTGCATAGCAGTGCTTGGATACTCAGTGTACACCAGCATTGTACACCACCCCCTGACCTACAGTTAACACGTAGCATATGGTAAGTTCGGCTGATATGGCTGAAACAGCAGTGCATCATACATAGTATTGTATTTTTCTTCACATTTCCTTAAGATAAAATCAGCTAATGGTATTAAATTAATTACAGTTGAAAGTTTGATATTGCATGAGGAACATCATTAATGTAACTATTCACTACTGTTCTGTGTGCTGTATCCTAAACGTTCACCTATGTGTGTTTCTTAGTGCACATTCAGTGTATTGTGAGATCATCACGGTCTTAAAAGCATGGCATCAACGCGAAAACGAAAACGATCATTTTTTATTTTCGCAGTTTTGACAGATCTTTGAGGTGAACAGGAGTCAAACTTTCCTAAACTAAAGTACATTTTCTTTCGTAAATAATTCAATAAGTGACTGGCGTGACGATCACATGTTAGTTTGCGAATGATTATTGTACACATGGAAGTATTGCACCACTAACGTGACGATCACATGTTAGTTTGTGAATGATTATTGTACACATGGAAGTATTGCACCACTAACGTGACGATCACATGTTAGGTTTCGAATGATTATTGTACACATGGAAATCTTGCACCACTGACGTGACGATCACATGTTAGTTTGCGAATGATTATTGTACACATGGAAGTATTGCACCACTAACGTGACGATCACATGTTAGTTTGCGAATGATTATTGTACACATGGAAATCTTGCACCACTAACGTGACGATCACATGTTAGGTTGCGAATGATTATTGTACACATGGAAATCTTGCACCACTGACGTGACGATCACATGTTAGTTTGCGAATGATTATTGTACACATGGAAGTATTGCACCACTAACGTGACGATCACATGTTAGATTGCGAATGATTATTGTACACATGGAAGTCTTGCACCACTAACGTGACGATCACATGTTAGTTTGTGAATGATTATTGTACACATGGAAGTATTGCACCACTAACGTGA
Source organism: Gibbula magus (assembly GCA_936450465.1). NCBI lineage: Eukaryota > Metazoa > Mollusca > Gastropoda > Trochida > Trochidae > Gibbula > Gibbula magus. Next base: position 21,447,455 of record OW388289.1, on the reverse strand, counting down.
CGATCACATGTTAGGTTGTGAATGATTATTGTACACATGGAAGTCTTGCACCACTGACGTGACGATCACATTTTAGGTTGCGAATCATTATTGTACACATGGAAGTATTGCACCACTGACGTGACGATCACATGTTAGGTTGTGAATGATTATTGTACACATGGAAGTCTTGCACCACTGACGTGACGATCACATTTTAGGTTGCGAATCATTATTGTACACATGGAAGTATTGCACCACTAACGTGACGATCACATTTTAGGTTGCGAATCATTATTGTACACATGGAAGTATTGCAACACAAACGTGACGATCACATGTTAGGTTGCGAATCATTAGTGTACACATGGAAGTATTGCACCACTAACGTGACGATCACATGTTAGGTTGCGAATCATTATTGTACACATGGAAGTATTGCACCACTAACGTGACGATCACATGTTAGTTTGCGAATGATTATTGTACACATGGAAGTATTGCAACACAAACGTGACGATCACATGTTAGGTTGTGAATGATTATTGTACACATGGAAGTCTTGCACCACTGACGTGACGATCACATTTTAGGTTGCGAATCATTATTGTACACATGGAAGTATTGCACCACTAACGTGACGATCACATGTTAGGTTGTGAATGATTATTGTACACATGGAAGTCTTGCACCACTGACGTGACGATCACATTTTAGGTTGCGAATCATTATTGTACACATGGAAGTATTGCACCACTAACGTGACGATCACATTTTAGGTTGCGAATCATTATTGTACACATGGAAGTATTGCAACACAAACGTGACGATCACATGTTAGGTTGCGAATCATTAGTGTACACATGGAAGTATTGCACCACTAACGTGACGATCACATGTTAGGTTGCGAATCATTATTGTACACATGGAAGTATTGCACCACTAACGTGACGATCACATGTTAGGTTGCGAATGATTATTGTACACATGGAAATAGGATGGTTCTTTGTCATTGCAATTGATGTAATTTAATTGATATCACAATGAAAGCCAATTTACATGGATGCTGCTATACTGTTCATTATCAAGATGTATGTAATTGACGTCCATGGGAACAAGGTCATTAATTATCACCAATACCACCTAACTAATCAATCCTTCAAGGATAACCTCCAGCATTAATTAAACTCAAACCTTTAACAACATTGTCTTGCTAAAATGATAAATAGAGAATCTCACCCAAGTGTCTTCTGATATTAAATATATCAACACGAGTCGATAAAAGTTACAAATATCCGAGGCTTGCCGAGGATATTTTGACTTTTATCAACGAGTGATGATATATTTGATATCAGAAGACACGAGGGTGAGATTCTATTTATCATCCAAACTCATTCTTCATTAGTTTTTAATGAAAAATGAACACATCTGAACACAAAACTGCCGTTTGGCTTCAAGTGCCGTGATGTCTTGACATTGTGACGTCATCATGATTATGACGTCATAGCATTGTGATGGCATTGCTTGATGATGCAAAACCATTGTGATGTCATGTAGCTGACGCCAACAGGGCATTGTTCAAAATCTACTATCAAAACGATATCTCCTAGGAGATATCGCTTGATCTCATACAAGCGATATCTCCTGTGGAACACAGTTTTGGATGATAAATGCATATTCGATTATTTGAAATTCTCCTACTAAAAGCATACCGACCAACCTCAATAAATAATCAAAGAAATAAACAGATCTTGTTACCAAATTGCTCACCCCTGCTCACTAGTTACTGAAACCATTAACTTACAGGTATCTGAGAGGCCACCTGACGTTGCTATGTCAGCAATGGCGGAGATGTTGTTTATCTCCCTAAAGTGACCACGTGATATCCAGCGACACCTGGTGAGGATACGGGGTCATCAGTTTGGTCTATCTTTCCCTAGCCTTAACCATTTGCACCTTTTGCCTACCTCTGACATTTAAAAACTTCACACCCATACTTGCAATATGGTACAAATGAAATGTGTTAATTATACATCAAAAGCAGGAAAGCATGTGTTCTGTGATCTTTGACTCAGTAACCATACATAACAACAAGTCTTTGAGGGACATTTGGGGTTGAATAAATAAGGAAACAAGAATTTCTGGATAACAACATTATTTGTGAATATAACATGGTTATATTTGGGATAACATTACCTTCAATAGTACAAATTGTTGTATTGTACAATTTGTACAATTGAAGGTAGTGTTATCCCAAATATAACCATGTTATATTTCTTCACTATCTAAATGGCAAGTATTTCTAATTCATTTTAGGGGCGGGATAGCGCAGTGGTTAGCGCGTTCGGCTTCGGATCAAGAGGTCTGGGTTCGAATCCCGCCAGGGGCACGGCAACTTTGTCTGCAGTAGAGAACTGTTCTACACGCAGTCAGGTTTGGGTGCAATGCTACAATGAATTTCAGTGCAGTACCACCCATGGTTCGCTAGTTCCAGCCGATTATCACAGGTTTCACCGCAATGCATAGCCACATGGCGTTGCGGGCTTTCTCCCTGCCGTAATACTAGCAGCCGCGATATAAGTGAAAAACTCTTGAAAGCGGCGTTAAACCCCAATTCAACTCAACTCAAATTTATTTGTGAACATACACGACATTTCAGAGGAAATGTTTACTCATTCATCAGATGGAATATCTAAAGAAATGTGATGAAGCAGTACACATATACTCCGAAACACAATAATAAAGAAATTGTTATCCATATAATCTTGTTTCCTGATAAACATGACAAAATGTGAAAATATTTATGGATATCCGAATAATTTTAATGATCATCGGAATATTCAATGACTGGCTTCACTTCCTTTACCTTGTGATAAAATTAAAAATTGTATATGGATAGAAAACTAAGATGTAGACAAGAGCATATTGATAAACCATGAAATAAATAATCCCATTAGAGAAAAAGTTCTACGATGTTTGACGCGGTTTTCCGACATATTTAGCCATCCTCCCTGTCTTTCAAGGTATCTTGTTTGTTAGTAACGGTAATAGCTACACAAATAACCAAACCTTCAGGAGTTTTAAGAGATCATGCAAAAAATGTAACCGTTATTTTACCCTGGGAAAATATGTATATAATAGATATGAAGACTCTTTTAACCTGACCTTTACGTGACCCCTTGGTGATTTAAAACACCAATTACAAATACGTTATCCCTATCACTGAAATTAAAGGGTTTCATATAGCGAAGAATTACACTTCATTTCTTTAAGACGATTGAGCCTTGAGAAACAGGAACTACCGACAAGTAATTAATTGATAGAAATGAAATACCAAACACAGGTTTGAAAGCTGATCCTTATCATAAAGATCAACATGTTTATAAATTTTATCGTGCAGAAAAAGTGTGCTAAGACTCTCCTATACTACAGTGTGTTACTATGTTACGTATATGTGTATTAGTGTATGAAGATTTGATTAGATTCCTTTATGTGTGCATTAACGTTTCTTTTATTGTTCAGTTTCCCTATCTCTCAGGCTCCTCTAACCCTAACCCTATGTTATTTTTCGTCATGGGCACACATATATTTCCCTGGTTGCAACATATTTTGGGTTGGAACATTAAGAGGGAATATAATTGTCTTGTCTGCATATCATTTACGCTTCCCAGAGGTGTGAACAATTCCTTTTCTCCCTCTACATGTCGGATTCGCTGTAACTGGAATGTTTGCGGTATGTTTACGTGTAAGCTTGTAATTTTCAGCCTCAGTGGAACATGTAACATGTCTCTATGTTTAACAATAATTATATAATAATTAGTTTAAGCAAAAAGCCAATTCCAGGACAGAAACCTCGTCGTTGTGATATACACCATGGGCTTAAAAATGAACAGATTACTAGAAAAACCTTACACTGTGAAATATGCGTTTCTGAATTCTACACTTTCTCAGTGATTCAATTGTGATTGAGTATTGACCAACATGATGAAGGATAAATTATTGTGCTAAAATCTCACGAATCCATATTAAAATCACGCCATGTCAACTGCCAGAAAGTAATTACATACTTACTTGGAATATTTTTCTGCTTAATAAGTTGTAGTGAAACATGCACATGTCAATCTCAAGTGTGAGACTTGTACAAACTACAAGTTCTCAGGGAAACCTGCGGCTGTATGTGTTGTTCACTAGAGACGTAACGTGCCGGTTTGTTGTTGGTCGCTCTGGTGATATGTTCCATCTCATTTTTCCAAAGCTTCATCATTTAAGAATTCGGTTGTGTGAAACAATATGTAGATCAAAGACTGCATTGAACAACATCACACTGACACCACTAAACATATAGTGGAAAGGGCAAGGAAAATCAAGATTTGGCATCAAACATCTGCTACCAATAGTTCACTATATTTATTATTTAGTAATTAGTTATTATTTAATTGTTTAACACAGTCCCTATATACGACATAAAACACAGAGACTGGAGTTAACCAAGAAACATACCCCACGTCGGCACCCTGATGCTCCTACACACCAAACTCTGTTGGTGTTTTTATCTAAATATCCGTAAATCAGCCTCACGTCACTCTGTACATTTTAGCTGCAAGGTGCATGGTACGTTAATCAAATTATAATTGCATCAAGCATTGATAGGATATAGTTCGTGTTCGGAGCATTACACGTTACCATTCATCCATTTACACGAACGTTAATCTGAAAACAAGAACTATCTTTCATGTATCGTCAATATAAATTTATGTTTTCAAATTTCTTATTTATAATGATAGTTTGTGCCAATTAATTTTATTTTAGAGGATATAACATCTTATTACACAAAGCAATTATCAGTAGTGGTAATAACTGTGTTGCGTATGGCGGCCATTTTATTGTGAACACATTTTATTATATCGAATTACAAAAATGATTCCAATGGCTTTTCTAAAAAAAATAATAGCCGTGTACACTCATTTTTAATTTGGTTTTACGAAATTTTACGATTGTTGAAATTATTTTTCAAATACATTTCATCGACTTATTTGAGCGAAAAAACGTGCTACTGCCTCTTTAAACCGGCACCATTTTACCATCATGTAACCTCTGTGAAAGTGGATATCACTTACGACATGCCGATTTTCTTCAATAAATAATCAACAAAATAAACAGATCTTGATATATACCAGCACACAGTTCCCTTTCAAGACACAGCGTGACTTTGTTCCTAGTTACTGAAACCGTTTAGACTGTACAGGTATCTGAGAGACCACCTGACGTTGCTATGTCAGCAATGGTGGAGATGTTGTTTATCTCTCTAAAGTGAACACGTGATGTCCAGCGACACCTGGTGGTGATTTGGGCTCATCAAATTGCTTTATCGTATAGTAGCTTCACCTTTTGTTAATCAACGAGCACCTTTTACCTACCTCTGACATTTCAGGTACAGACCAAACAAGTCGGTGTTTAATTTGCTTTTAAATAGATTCATACGTTTTGGCACCTGCGTGGTTTACCTCGATCCTCCTTCCTGTCTTGTTCGAAATTCATGTACTCATCGAATAGCTCGTGAGGTCGCAACTCAATGCATGATGAACATATCAGTTTTAAATCACCCAGAGTTTAATTAGGATCTATATATAAATAGGATATTCCTGAACATAAGCCAGTTAATTTACTTTCTTAGCTCAATCAGTCTTGGACTGAGATAATTGTTTCTATCGTACTATCTTTCCCTCGATCAGCAGGTGCTTGCTTTAATTTGTCCAAAATGAATTCAGAATTCGTACGCACGATTTTAAATTTGTTCTGGAGGCGGACATACGAATTGAGGGATTATGGTGAAGAAAACTTGAGACAGGTACAATGACAGAATGAACATTGGGAATACAAGAACACAATAACTGATCATTTCTATTTCTATTACTGCTTAAGGCTCTGTCATGTAACGAGCTAAGTTTTCATGACAATGAAAACGACGTGAACATATTGAGTTTACATGTCTATTGGTGAACATGCTATGATGGTATTAATACATGAGATCGCAAAGGATGGCCACTACAATGAACAGTCAGTAACGAGTACATCCTTCATTTCTCCGAATGACATGGATGAAAATGAATGAATGAATTAGTGCCTTGTATCGTCAAGAGGTTCAGCTTGCAATCGTATGAAAGCATCCCCAAACCATTTCCAATGAAAGGAACATTGGGAAGGATGTTCTATTGGGTATTGGGATTAACTGAACATACAGTACGCCCTACAGACTACTGCTCGACCATGTTTAGCATGGAGCATGAACAGACTTCTGCTCTGCTCTGCTCTGCTCTGTATTAATTTCAACAATATATGTTCGTTTTATAAAACATATCCAACTCCCCGAGACCAAACTCTATAGCCACTAATAAAGCAAACATAATGTTTACATTCGTTTTTCTGTCGATGTTGGATATACACATTTGAATTTCCCTAATGTCATTGACAAATTTCATGTGTTTATCTTCAATATCGTATTACATCCGTTTTACGGAAGTCGGTTTTTTTGCCAACACCAAACATAACAAACAGGGATCGAGGAGTGAATCATAATGGCATAGATCATACTTGTAGTGGTGTTCTTCAATAACTGTGTACAGACAGGGATTCCTCTCCCAGGACTGAACATATGGACTTATGGTCGCCAAATGCTGGGACGTGTGAACTTGTTGGTCTCGTTGATATGTGATGGACACGTTGGGATAAACACGCACCTGAAACTGTACTGTTTTATCACCTGGTACGCATTTATTCAACCCTAAAGCGTGGATTTAACAGAGGTCGCTGAATGCTACAAGGAAATCGGATCTGTTTTGAAAACCCCGACTCATTTATGTATTACTTCAGTATGTGTTTCACGTTTGTTTTCTGTAAACGTGGGTGTAGTATGGCTGTATGGGTTGTGTTCAGTATGTTGGAACTAATGAGTGTACGTGTTTTCAGCTCCATGATAGTTCTGGTGATATATGCCCTTGTTAACTCCTAAACGTCTTGTTTATTATCGTAAACATGTGTTTGAAGTGTAATGCATATTGTTATAAGTGTCTAATTGGCATAATTTAGCCAAAGCAAAACACTTTCCTTTAAATAATTCTTAACAAACATTTGATACAAATATGACATGTGATTGCATATATATTATCGTATGTTCTATATGACCCTCGTACGTATGTAGACATGTACATAATTCTTTAGATACTAGTCATGTAGGATAAATGTGGGAAAATTTTCACTTCAATCAAATTCAACTTATGTATGTATATATTCCGGTTTTGAATCGATATAGAAAACTGTAGTATCAGGAAGCAAATGAAATATAAAACATTCACTCGCTTTGATAGCTGATATTGTGATTCAGGAAGGCATTCCTATGTTAAGTTAAATCTGTTGTCCTGAGAAATCTAAGCTCATGTAGCTTTGAAACCGACAAAGAAACGAAATAACAAATAATTATTAAACAATAAAACATCTGCTCGAAAGTTTCTGTATACACATATGTCTACATCATATTGACACATCCCACGCAACAGAATGGCCTTATCACGAGCTAATCGAGACAGACCCCCGGAGTTATCCGCCGTATATCACAGACCCCCGGGGTTGATTGAGAAAACTTCTTAAAATCAAGTGAATTACTTCCAACACATAGACAATATCAATATCAAAGGCAAAACAACAAACTATGTACACTATGTATACAATACGTCTGTTGGACAACCGTGCCGCCAGTTCTCTGTGGTTTGGCTAATTAAAAGTGACGCTTATGTTTCCCATGTCTCAAGTAGAAGATTATCATAGATCTTACATAAATACAACATGATGTTCACAAAGGGAGGGGGATTGAAGCAACATCTCCCTTGGTTATGGCATCTTAAAGTGATAAGGAAACTCCAGTTATATATTGAATATTTATGTAATAAATCTAACATGAAAAGAGTTTAAGAGTTTTCATACGCGGATTTTTTATAATTGTCAGGGAGATTTAAACTATACGTTTGGGAAAATAGGATCAATGGCATGAAAGCCTTTTAAGTTGTGATAGCGTCAGCTCAATCATGTACATCTATAATGTTCATCTCGCTCACCCTTCGACCTCAGATAACCGGTTCTATAGTTCAATGTATTAGTTGACAATATATTGTTGACTGACAATAAAGTCCTTAAATTCTGGCCAGGTGCTAACGTCCTCAGCTCTGGGCTATGTTATGATGCATACTAAATAACATCGATGTAGTTATTAATTAGGCGATAGTTATACACACTCATACATTCTTAATACGACGGGAATTTAACAAAATAAGTCAAAATAACTCATACTTATTAGTGAATAATTACAAATGATATTGAACTTTATTCTTTATGGATAACAATTGAAACCGTTGTATTCTGCTGCTTCTGAATTCCAATACCTTGAATCATACGTAAAATCCTCCTTATGCCTTGACAATGCGAAATTACACTTACGAACCATGTATCATTTGAATCTCTCTTCAAATAAGATGATGAATCCAGGATATATAACTAAATGTACTCCTAAAACTGATGCATAAGTTGGAGAAATAAGAAATACTAAACGTGTATCAACTAGTATCGTTATCATTTGATTGTCATTTAGCCTGAGAATACACAATCTCTCCTTGGGTAAATTAGTTTTCCCACGCAACCTCCGTTCCAAGAGCGTCATATTTCACGCTTCTAGCACAATGCCCAAGCTGCAAAACACGAACCACGGATTCTCTCCCTACTTCTTGATTATTTTTAACGAATCCACGGCTCCGAATGCATTCTCCATTACAGAATACTGAGGATGAACAGTTTTAATTACCACAAGTAGTTGTCACTAAGGTGACATGATCCCCCGCCGAAAATTAATACTTCAATATTTAAAAATAATGTCAAGATCAGCAAAATCGACTGTCAAACATGTAGAAGGTGCTTTGTGTAAGAAATGATGGAATTCCGGTGAATGGTTCTTGAGATATCCCGCTGACAAGCTTTACATGTACATTAACATGTCGAAAAATTCAAAGTTCCGCTGTGACCTTGAAAATAATGTCAAGGTCACCAAAATCTAATCAGCCCGTCGTCTTTCCTTGGAGAAGCTATGTGTAAAATATGAAGAGAATCCAGAGAATGGTTAATGAGATATCCCGCTGACAAGGGTAAAATAACAAAGTCTTGTTGTTACCTTGAAATGAAGGTCAAGGTCACAAACCTATGTAAGAACATTACTCTTCCCATGATGAACCCATATGCAAAATATGAAAAGAATCCAGTGAATAGTATTTGAGTTATTCCATTTCGTACGGACGTACGGACGGACGGACGCAGCCGAATACTATATCCCCCGCTTCGCGCTAAACGCGCGGCGGGGGATAATTACAAGTTTAGTTATCTTCATGAACGACAGAAGGAAAATCTAGCCCTTCGTTTACAGTGCTCTTGTAACTGTATAGTTCCGTCTCTCTATTCCGTTGCCTAATGAACTGAACAAACTAAACTGAGCTACACCTATCACTCTTCTACATCAAATTAGTAGACGATTCCGTGGTTTTCGAATTATGTTGACGAGTTAACAAGACAAACAATCGCATTGTTCAGGATACTGAAGGAAAAACAAGGTACAGCGATACCCAGGACCAAGATTTAGTTGATCAAAGAAATAACAAGCACCTTTTTATACTTTATTTTTCCATATTTCCTTATTCATACTCAAAGGAATGTGATTGGTGTAACATCAGATCGTTCGCAGTTACCTCCCTTTCCAGGTCATGCCCATCACACCATCTCCTTTCGTCACCTTGAGCTTATCATTGGTTTCCGTGCATAGTTTGCATGGACATTGGGCGAAGGACGACTTGCACGGTCTGTAATAGGTTTTACACGTGTTGTCACGCATACAGTAGCGCGCACAACCCATGATACTGTATGTAGATGCCACGCTCTTACAGGAAGCAGTGTCGACACTGACACCTGGTTTGAGCTGGAAGTAACCGCCTAGAACCAAGGGAGATAACACTGCCAGGAGGAGACAACTCTTGAGGACCATGGCCATTGTAGGATATGAACAAACTGTAAAAAGATTTATTATATCATTAATATCATTGGAATTTGGAACTTATTTCGATAATGTGTAAGAGAAGAAAAAATGGGAATACTTTTCAAGTTAGCATTAGGATTTTACCAATTGAGAGACATGGACTAGTCTAAGGAAATAAAGCTTGAATAAACTAACTAAAAAGTATGTATCTTTAAAAGTGTATGTTTTAATAACTATTATCTATGTTTGGTTGTGATGTTTACCCTTTATAATTACTTTTTGTTAAGAGACGTGATTTTGATTTATTCCCTCATGTTGTCATGCAGAACAAATTAGGTACTACTAGAATAAGTAGGGCAACATATGAAAATACATCAATAATATCTTACATATCATGACAATATTAAGTTGATGATAAAAAAGACCCCATCGCATTTAGTACTAAAAACATATTGTCCAGTTTTAATAAATTCCAAATATTCTTTAGAGTTTCCAAGTGTGCGATGTACTGGACAAAATAAGTTTGATATTGTAATGTTTATGATTAATATTTTATTAATGAGTCAGTTAATAAACATATCATTATTCAAAATTGCATTATTAATAAATATCCATAATTATTTGTGTGTACACTCAACCGCACAAGAAACGTCACCACACTTCCAACGGTGTACAAAAAGAAACACTGCTGCCGGAGAAAGTCGATTTTTAATTCTATTTATAGTGACATAATTTGTTAAGAGGTACTTTATACTTATACTGCAATTTCATAAATCAGAGTATAACACGTGTAAGTTTATGTCTGTTAAAGTAGACTTGTTGTGTTAAAATCGCTTTTTCAAAATATTTGTTTTCAGAATGTTTGGGATTTAACTTTAAAAATCCCAAAATGTAAATATTTAATTAATGAAAGGTGATGTCGACATATAAAACCTGCTTTGGCTTAAATATGTTGACGCGTCTCACTGTAGAATGTAGTTAAACAAGCTAAACAAGCCATGTTTGTACTCTCCCATCTCGTCTAGTTAAGGAGATACGAAAACGACAATGTTTAAACGTTTGTTTCTCAGAAATATGAACAAAACTTGTTTTGAAATTTCAAAGTTCGTTATGTTGGCTTCTGAAGACATTATGCATCTCTGTTTCAGTCGTGTTCATCACTCGTGGGTTGAATTATCTTGTATTTTGTATGGTGACGTTTCTTTTGCGGTTGAGTGTAGTATATCTGAAACCGTTCGCCCAGGTCCAACTGATCACCTAACAATAAACGGTCAAATGGATGTAGAACAGTTTGGAATAAATTCTGTCATTAAAAGGAAGGCTATTATTTCTCTCTACACGCTTATATTCCCCCGCCGTGCGTTTCGTGCCAAGCGGGGAATATTTTTCGTCAGATTCTGTGCGTTCGAAAAAACAATGAATAACCTAAAATAATAAAAACACAGTAAAACTCTTATTTGGAGTTATGAATATTATTCTAAAAACAATCGTCTGTTCCAATTTGGAACACATATTGAATATGTATATGATCTGTTGTCAGAGAATTCAGTAGAGCAAGATGATTTCGAAATATTTTTTCAATAATTTGCTACAACCAAGCAATTGCCACCAAATTTACATAGTCGTCAACAGAGAAAGAACATAAAGATAGTAGTTCAAGGAGTTAGAACAATGGACGAATTCACCAACTTACCGGGATCAAGCTGAGAGACGTCTTGGAAGTTCTGTAGCTGAGCCTCTCTGTGGTGTTGGAGTATACAGAGTTTCGTTTACCGTTATGCCAACTATAATGTTATCAAAAGATCAGGTTTCTGACTAATCAATTGTGTCAAATATAAAAACAACAATTGTGCTTTGCTTGACATAAACCATAAAGGATATAAACACACAAAACACGATTACCTTCATGAGTTTTGCATTTCATGATGTTTTCCATAACGAATATGTTTACTTCGAATAGTGTGTTCACACAGTAGAATTTTACACGCACAGTACATTGGAAACACAATGGTTTGTATTGTCGAAAAACTAGCGACTAGAAAGCATATTAACTTGACGATCCAGCCCCTTATACATCAAAGGGATGTAAGAAGGTCAACACCCCATTTCTCTTTTTTATAAATTTTCTGGGCTATGTTTGTTGCTCAGTTTAGTAATATGCTGATATTTAAAGCTTAAAAATCCACCATATCATTGTAAATTCCCGATCGATTGTTATGTATGTATTATTTAAAGATTGGCGTCGACGTGGTATATAATATACTAGGATAATATTATGAAAACATTATGAAATATAATTTCAAATGGAAATGTGGTGTTGACTTCGTTACATCTCTTTTCTTATTAAGAGTATAAGAAGTTGGATCGTCGACTTAATATGCTTCATAGTCACCAGTTTCGATAATACAAGCCCCTGTGTTTCGAAGCATGCTTTATCTTAGGCCCTTAAATGACCCTTTAATGGCCTTTGCTGATCAAGTTTGCGATTAAAGGTTCTGTGCACAAATTAGAGGGTCGTTGAAAATAGTGTAAAAGGGTTATTGGGGGACTTTTAAATTATGAAATTAAAAGGGTCGACTGTTATAGCGTTAGGGTCATGTACGGAAATAAGAGGCTTGTGCAGAAATAAGGTGGACTTTCCTGAAATTATTTCTTTAGTGAGATACTACTTCCCACGTAAATCATTTTAAAAAGGTGCTTTTAGATCTCTGATTCATTTCAACAATTTATTGCTCACCATTGCTCTTTAATAGCTAGCGTCTTGTGTTCATTGTATCTAATATTGGTAATTTAATCAAATGTAATTATAACTTTCCAAATACATGAAGTTGATCTTATTACTACGCACGTGGCTATTACCAGAGACCCCAAAAAGAAGTGATCCAGAATAAGAGAAAATGCAATTGATAGAGGCTGCATCAACTGTGATCTACAGTCCATACGCCTCTCCATTGTCTGCAATCCTTCATGGAAGGATGACGTTTACGATTAGACGCCTGTGCATTGTGCAAATATGAGGGGACTAGTGCAAATACAGCTAACAGCTATAGAGAATTAGTAAGTTTTAAATTACAGATGCATGTACATTTAATTATCTTAGATTATGGTTTCCTAGCATGTTATTTAATTTAGCTTTGTACATGTTTTAAATTACATTAACAAAAAATTAAACTAAAATTATGTCTAAGTCTAAGTAAACCGAGCCTCATTAATACAATCTTGTATTGAGAATTATTATTATAGCGAGTATTATTTTTATTTACTTCATCCTCGGTTACCCAGGGTTTTATAAATGCTCCGTTACTCTCCACTATATCACCCCTGGGAAACTCTATCAGAGAAATCTGTACTAAAATTACCCGCCCTTAGTCGGCGAGAGCCAATCAAACTGCTATGCAGCTTTGACCTGCGAACCAATCACACTTCACATCACTTCGTTACAAAGCACCCGAGATAATTTTGTTAGCCATCCGTCATCGGCTATCTCCCTTGACCATTTCCATCTTATCCTATTGAGCATTTTCTTTGGTTACTGACTTTGTCATGCCGGCCAAGGGCGGGTAATTTTAGTACAGATTTCTCTGTTATGAAGTATTGGGATTTGAAAACTTGAACCTTATTGGAAACACTTACTGGTGGCCTTTAAGGCTTTACCCAAAACTCAATCGATTGTGGTCGAGAGCCGCTGTACACCAATTTTAAAACGAGTTATTCCACATTTACATAAAACAGCGACAACTAATCTGCATTTGCACTGCTGTATAAGTGTAGTTTTGTTAATTCAGTTTGGTTTCATTTTAGATGGATGCCTTTCGTTACAAAACAATATTTAATACTTATGCGTATATAAAACAAACAGGTTTATATTTTTAAAAATTCAACCTCTCACAAAATCTCACAGCATCATGACTACAACAAGGGTAGAAGCTATTTAAAAGAAGAGTTTTTACAAAATTGGCGAGGTTCCATGTAGAAAGTAGTTCTAAAGATAAATATTAAAAATGTTTCAAATGTAAAATATGTTTTGAAAATAAATAATGAATAAAATTGAGATGGTACTGAAGCTTCACATTGAGTCCTATTGTTCTTGTGCTAAAATTACGGTATAAAATTTGGTTATCAGGTTAAAAAAACAACCATTTTGTTAATTTCAAATATTAACCTCTTTTATCCCAATGTTCCCATGTGGGAACATATGCTTTAAACCCACGTAAAAACAAATCACACTTTTTAATTATTTTTATTTATTATATATGTATTATTACGCACAACTTGGTAAGTCATACCAGTTTGTAAAAAATTTTACTGTATAGTGACATGTCCCAAAATAGGGTAAATCAGTTTTTTAGACGAAAACATAAAGCGGTTTATTTATTAGATTTGAATTAATTTTTTTTAATATTTTCTAATAGACAAATGATGCTGTTATAATATTTAAAAAAAGAATTTCGTATTAAAAGTAAAACAAAGAGTATAAATGAATGGGAATGGGAACATTGGGAGGAAGATCACAAAGTTATTTAAAATTGGTAAATTTGCCTAAAAGAATAAAAACATGACAAAATATCGGTCTATCGGTTTATTTTTAGGTTAAGATTATTTGGGTTAGTAGGGTTGCTTCTTGGTTCCTTTCCACCTTGTGGGTAGATTAGAGTTAGACCGAGTGCGGCCAAGTTTTCCCTACTGGAAACTTCTGATTAATACAAATGTTATGTGTTTCTTGAAATATATACCAAGAACCCTGTACAGGTTTGTGTACACATCTTTTCTGGTTCTGGTTCAGTGTGATGATTAAGCAAGACAGGCATTTTGCAATCTAATTATTTGACATAGTTTGCCTGATGTTTGCATGTATATTTCCAAATATAATAAATATAACGAGTAAATATTTGATTAGAACATTCAAAACATTTACTTACCCATTTCTGTCATATGCTGAGCGCAATGTGTCCATTCTCAATAACTTTGAACGAATAATAATGATGCAAATATGATGTTTTCTTTTCATTCAGACATTGTAAAACTTATCCTTTTTAATCATTTAGAAATGTAAGGCAGAGTATACATTATACACATTAACCTTCAGATGTAAGCATATTGATTAACTCAAATGTTGATGAAATACATGGTTGATCTATACTTTGGTGGGAAAACCGATGCATGTTTGAACTTTATTATGATGCACACTTAAACATTCAACATGTATACAGTTTACTCAGTCGCACTGTCACAAATATCCAGCAAGCTATTGATGTTGCCGAAGAAGATGGCGGGTATGTTGTATGAAATGTTGTACTACCTCCAAATGATGGTGATAGTCATCACCTTAGTGT
This sequence comes from Gibbula magus, assembly GCA_936450465.1. NCBI lineage: Eukaryota > Metazoa > Mollusca > Gastropoda > Trochida > Trochidae > Gibbula > Gibbula magus. The sequence continues at coordinate 21,432,080 of OW388289.1, read as the reverse complement.
AACGTTAAAACATGAGACTTAATCTTAGTAAAAGTTGCTTTCACTAGAAAATATGACATAAATGTTGACGTTGTTTTTTATTATCTTGGCGATCATGTGGCTGAGGGAGCAGATTTAGGGAAAAGGCAGATGACACGGCACTGCAAGCCCGAACCCATGAGGATGTATGTATACAAATACATATGGAATTGTGAACAGGCGTACATTGAATAAACGCTTTGGTCTATCAACATGAGTGTCTGTGAACAAACCAGAAATCCGCCCTATATGAGTACACTCTGAAGAACAAGTATCACAACATCATGCGAAGGTAACACAGTTTTGTGAACCGACAAAAACAACTGGCACCAAATACAAGAAGCGATTGGCAATCGAAGGAGACAACCTGCAGTAAAGCACGATCAAGGCGTCTTCCTGTCATGTGCTTAGGACTCACTCGTCTAGAACATATATCCCTTGTAGGAGGTAAATTCGAGGAGTACCCCAAAACAACTCGAAGAAAACTCACCCAACCATCCATTCACTCCTGTCGCATCTTATCCTACAGGCCGCTACTATATAATTAACACGTTTCAGCATAATCATCGTCCAACGGTGGACGAAAAATGTATACAGTGTGACATTTCTTACATTCCATCTGATGAAGGAGCGAGCACATTTCCCAGAACGTTGTGTATTTCACACTGATTAAGTTGTTATCAAGAAAATATTCCTGTTCGTTAGTAGTTAATTGTATATTTCCTATGTTTTGGCACATTTTACACAATATGTGGATAAAATTTCGGCCTGACTTTAGAATCCCTCACCATATAAGGGCTCGCTTTTTTGTTCTTTATTATTTATGTTCTAGAATATTATTTTACCTATCGGACATGCGCAGACGTTGTTTTCCCGTCGAGGCGATGACGCCATGTTTGTTGACAAAAACGGAAGATCGGTCGCTGCTGTACTGACCCCATTAGCCCTTAGCACATGATATATCAATTCATAAGTTTAGGGCTAGTGTGTGTTCCGTACTGCAGTAGGCCAAAACATCGGGCTTTCCCCGTCTGAATGACATGTCGCACTTCAAATTTAGTAATTGTAGTCTAGGCCCTTAGTTAACCCTTGGACACATTCCGATAATTTCATTTAACCCTTGGATACAGATGATTAAATTTTATTTAACCCTTAGATAATGTTTGATGATGTTATTTAACCCTTAGATCCCTCGAGATCATTATATAATAACATGAGTGATTAGCCTAGTTTTTTTTATGCAAGAACTTCGGGCACTTAATATATATGTAAGAAAAACATTGTCCGAATTTTCTTCGATACCGAACCGTGATAATCCGATTTCCATTTGGGATCGAAATGAATTTCCAGGAACATTTTATGGACGCTTTAATCCACAGCAGTTAGTTCCCTTGAATCAACTGCTTGAACTGAAATCTCGTTCGGTGTCTCGTTTTTTTGGCCGCCATTGGACATTGTCATGCAACTTGGCGTTGCAAAAGTAATGCAAATTCATAATAACCTTCACATTGAATCCAAGCATTCTGTGACAGTCGTCAGTTAAGTATTATTTCGACTACATTTTAACCCTTAGGTACACCTTAAGTTTATAATTCTTTTGACGAACTGACGAAATTTAGGACATTTTAAATTTTGTTAAAACACTTCTGGGGTGTCTTTCTTACAGATAATACCATAGCAAGATATATAATAAAAAAAAACTTTCAAGGTAAGTGCTTATTGTGATTTATAATTTTACGATTTTAACGTTTGCTGAAATACTGAAGCGTTACGTTGTCAGTCAAGTTGAGTAGAGAATCTAATAAATGAAAACATGAACACGTAGCTTGTTGACTTACCTTTTCGGGTAGTGAATCGTATCAAATTGATGTCCAAAACTTATATTATTCACAATCAAAAATGGAATTGGCATTTTGTGATATCATGTGCATGGACATCACATGTAGAATTTACACAATTCATAAAACTTCAACAGTGGACGCTGTGACACGATCACTCCCTTTGAACATTTATTGATATCCCGTTGTAATAATTATTGTAATTTCTCCTTCGCTGAAAAGCAAACAAGATCGCCGTTGGTTATAAATATAGGGCCTAACATAAAGTCTGTCAAACATCCATACAGTAATCTATGATCTACAACAAAAAATACATGTTTTAGATCAGCCTACGCAAACGTGGATCTTACCGTCAGGCCAGCGACATTCCCAAGTCTATTCCCTATTTGGAAAATTCCACACGTGAGATTGAATTGACCAATCAGTGAGAAGCTACGTCATTGGGATTTCCTTTCAATTTACAGACGATTTGAAAGATGTTTTTGAGTAAAACAAAAAAATTGTGTTTAAAACTCTCGTCTTTTAGACGAAGTTTTAAATTAAACTTTTGTCGATAAACACGAAAATGACCTCTTTTTTGGTCTAAAATGTCTCCTAACGGAGATCAGCCCGCTGTCGCGCGCTTCTCTATATAAATACATGCTCGCTTCGCGAGCAGTTTACTGCATAGCAGTAAACTGTTCTTACACGTGCTTACACGTTCTCTCGCTTAGCGAGCACGCGCCGCGCCTTCGGCGCGTGCTTATCCCGGTGAGGGATACTAAAGGTGCAAAATTTCGACAAAGTACATGTGTCATTATGCATCATCCATGAGACTCGTAAGTGCATTTCTAGCTGTGAATTGTTATGTTTGCATACATTTTGACCAAATACAAGTTCATATTTCAAATATTATTCAATTTAATGTTTTTTACGATTACAGTCCCAATGTTTCCACATGAGAACATACCAATATCTCAAAACCTATGAGTCGTATCAGTATAAAAACAATTATTTGCCTTTTCTACATCATAAGGATATGAACTTGAATCGATTCTGACAATGGGGTCTAGTAGTGGGATAATTAAGGTTAATAAACTTGTTCTCTGACAGCAAAATACTAAAATTGTCTGACACATTGTCACCTCTGACACTGGACATATTGTTTGATGTTGCTTAAATAATTCACAGTTGTATATTTCTATATAGATGTATATACAAATAGTTGATTGAGAAAATGATGGTTCTGTCTGTCTATTATAGAGAGGTTATCATCAGAGTGTTGTTTTGGATGGTCATCATCCTGTATTAGACATAAACATATAAGGCGGTGATATTTGCTTTTAAGCATAAGGCGGCTACCTACCATCGCCGAATTTAGAACGAAACGTTATAGACCTTTATACAAGGTGATATTTGCCCTAGGGTTATCGTATATACATGAACAATATGAACCCCTCTCTGATTGCCCTCGTACGTAATAAATACATTTTTCTTCATTACATGTAATTCAAATATCACTTCATAAAGTTACTGTGGGACACAGCATATTTCACGGTTATTTCAACAGCTATTGAAGTCAAAGAATGAACATTGATGTGCTATTCATATTAATCTTTTATTTACAAATCGCCATCGGTAAATCTTTGGGTACAAACTTCCTGTGGACATCTTTATATTTCAACGAATGGTACAGTTTATTGGTATTGATATTTGGTATTGATTCTGGTATTGTTCCGTTATTTTCCCTTCCATGAGTGGCCCAACAGACCGTCTCCTTGACCTAAAGTCAGTCGATCTATGGTTTCGGTGCAAGTCTGACATTCACAAGTTTCGAAGGGAGTTTGGCAAGCCCGATAGAAGCTCCTACAATTCGTGTCACTCATACAATAGTCGGCACACGTCATGTAGTTTGCGGAACTGTCAACCACACTGCATGAGTCAGAGTGGACCGTGACACCTGATGTAAGCTGGAAGTAACCGCTCAGGACAAAGGGAGACAATGCTACCAAGAGGAGACAACTCTTTGCGAACATACCCATCTTCGGATGACGTGATAATGCTGCAAATAAGATGTACACAATGTCATACTCTCTGATTGCCAAAAAAGGTTCAACCCATTTGTTTCTGATGATTGACACAGCGAAATTATTCCTGAATCTGAAATTCTCTTTACAATATATGTATATACGTATATATAAAATTGATAGGCCTATGCATGAAAAACGCCCTACAGTTTACACTCCTCTCCTGTGGTAGATACATGAAATAATACAGAATTGGTATACTGAATTTCGATTTTCATACAAAAGCAGACTGCTACCATAGTCCTCGTTTTCGTTCTTGAAGTACCAAATATACTCATATCTAAAGTCCGAAATTAAGTTTCTTCACGGAAGAAACTTATTTCAATGGATATGTAACTGATCTTTCTTAAAACAGTAAAACAAAAATTATTATATTATTATATTATATTTTTGACACTCACTGTTATGTCTAGACCGCTCAACGTCAGGTTTGCTCTGATAAATATGATGGTATTCATGACTCACACACATTATAACTAATTATATACCTACGTCACCACTCACACAATCAATAAACAGCCACGAATTCTAGCATATATAATTACCTGGAACTAGGTGCTTTGACGTTAACCGCAGATACACCACCAAGGAAACTTGTGTTTGCATTACTTGACACCATAGATAGCTATCCACCCAAGGCACGTTGACTTTGATCCAACACAACTCTAATTGCTCAGGCGCAAGAGTGTATTCTCTTTGAAATTGAATCAAAAGCCTTTTAGGGCCCTGTCACACTTCAGCGTATAGTAAGTGCGTATGATTTGCGCATAAGAAATATTGTATACGCAACCGATACGCTAAAAATTAAAGTTCTATTTTTAGTACTTTTCCTTACTTGTTTCGCACATGAAGCGAACAGTTTGCGAACATAGCATATGAGATGCGTACGGGATGCGCGTGAGATACGTATGAAATGCGCATGTGATGCATATGAGATGCGTATGAGATGCGAATGAGATGGACATGATTTGCGTGTCACTATTTGTTGTACCAAATGACTCACATTTTCGACTTTTTTTCCAGAACCGTAAACAAAATCACAAAAAGTAAATAAATGCACTTCTAATAAACTTCAACTTACTTTGCAGTAGAACTTTACTCAAATAGTGTGTTCGTAATTCTAATAATTTGGACGGAGTAAGAGTACATGGTATTCATCTTTTATTTTTTTATTACAAAAAAAGACATAATATAAAAACAAAAGGGATTTTAGGCACACCCATCTTCCTTCACACACTTCATCAACCATAAGCATGTGTGAGCCGAGACGGAAGCGTGTAAGTACAATGTTGTAGTTCTTCACATCAATATTAGTTAAACATGTTTTATGCAAAGGGTATTTGATGTGAAAATACAATCTAGTTGACAATTCATGATTCCACATTTGGGAATAAATATATTTTAACCCGTTGTGTAAACTTTCTCACAATAGCATCACTGTTAGTAACATCAGTGACCCAAATATATCCAAAACCAAACTTGAAGAACATATCTCTCAATAAAGTTTTCAATCCCAGGTTTCTGATCTGAAGCGTTCAATAATGCATTGTATATCAAAATTATATATCGATCAGGTGAAGTTTTAAACGTTTTAGGCCAATATTTATTAACCGTGACAAGCCGAATATATTTTAGGTGAAATGTACCCGCCATATGAGAATATTGATGGAATTGACATTTTCACATAAAGCATATTTTTAATAAGTTTCCCTTTCCATAGATTTAGCTTACATAAAGCCCCAAACCTCACAGTCATATGGGAGAATAGGAGAAACGGTTGATTGAAATAATTGATACTGAAAATATTGAGATATATACGCACTCCTTTTATGACTTAGATGAAATATCCAAAAGCATCCCTAAAGGTATTAATTATATCATCTTTCATTATTACAACCTTTAACATATATAAATAAGCGTGTGCGTCTGGAGGAGAAAACCAGTTAAATTTTAAGCACCATGCTTCTTGGCTGTGGAACCTTGTAATCAAAGCTTCATGTTATATATATGATATATAATGGTCTATGTGACCTACAGGTAACCTAAGTGCAATAGCCAAGCCTAGCCAGCAGAGGCAGTTCGTTATCATTTGGGTCAAGAGAGGGAGAGAGTTCCTAAATCAGGCATATGTGCAGATGTTTTTTTCATTTACCATAAAATGCATTCTAACATGGCATGAGAGCAAATTTACGAGAGTTAGTGATACTGAGTTGGAGTTATAGAGAATTATTTTACTACTTCTTCTAATGAGCTTAAAAGCACTGGAATTTGATGTTTCGTGATGAGTCATTACATTTATGTTATGAACCTATTATTTCACATGCAATGCCTGATATAAATCCTATAAAGCCTGATAACCTATAGAGCTAATGGCTCTATTTACAAAATAATAAAATATATTACACGATATATAATGGCACATAAATTAATGATTAAGGAACATCAAATCTAGTCTCACATCTGATATTGAATAACAGCATCGATGACATTTCGTCTGTGTTGATCTGTTGTCTGGCATGTACGATATGTGTGCTGATGTGTATGCTTGTCATACGTTCCACACAAGGACAATACGGTTTGCGATTGCAAGGAATACGGTTATAATGCGTATACGTCGTTTTGAGTTCGTTCAGCATGCGTGCTATATTCGGTCAAAGTACACTATGTGTACGTCTGTCATACGCTATTCCTATGTGGTTCGGGAGAGCAGCAAATACTGCGTATGGAGTGCATACCCACTACGTATTCATTACGTACGTGTACCGCACTCGACCGATGGGAAATCGATGCATTGCGGATGAATAACTTATGAGTTGCATATCATCGTACGCAGCATAGTTTTGAGCATGCCCAAAACTATCATGCGTATAGAAATGGTCTATGCGTATGCCGACGTACCAGTGACGACATAAAACTTATAAGATGCCAATGAGCGTCGTATATTGCGTACGGCCGCGTATGAAAGAAATATCAAAACGCAACTCATAAGGAATGAGGATACGCAGAAGTGTGACAGGGGCTTTAACTGTCATTTAACCACTAATAAACCTCTTTCGGGCAGTGCTGTATCTGCACTTTGCGAGGAATAATCTGTAATCTAGCAAACTTCATCCCAGACAAAAATATGTTTGGCTCAACACAAATCTGATGTAAAGACAAAGCGCCTAGAAACAGACCATTATGCTATTTATTTGTAAACCTATGACGAATGTCGTGTATTGTTTTGTAGGACACTTTGGGTTTTTTAATAGCCTTCTGTGAAGTGTTTCTTCATGGGATAAACAGTTTTTACATTTTGAAGTAAAATGTGATAGCAGGTTAAAGTTTTGAAGAAAGAAAGACCTACAATACCATTGTTAGTTCTACAAACCAAGTGTAGACACAGTGACAGTAATCGAAAAGTGTCCAAGGTTAAACTCACACCGATAGCAGTTTTAGTCAAATAATACATTCTCGCCGATAGCAGTTTCAGTCAAATAATACATTCTCGCCGATAGCAGTTTTAGTCAAATAATACATTCTCGCCGATAGCAGTTTTAGTCAAATAATACATTCTCGCCGATAGCAGTTTTAGTCAAATAATACATTCTCGCCGATAGCAGTTTTAGTCAAATAATACATTCTCGCCGATAGCAGTTTTAGTCAAATAATACATTCTCGCCGATAGCAGTTTTAGTCAAATAATACATTCTCGCCGATAGCAGTTTTAGTCAAATAATACATTCTCGCCGATAGCAGTTTTAGTCAAATAATACATTCTCGCCGATAGCAGTTTTAGTCAAATAATACAGTCTCGCCGATAGCATTTTTAGTCAAATAATACATTTTCGCCGATAGCAGTTTTAGTCAAATAATACATTCTCGCCGATAGCAGTTTTAGTCAAATAATACATTCTCGCCGATAGCAGTTTTAGTCAAATAATACATTCTCGCCGATAGCAGTTTTAGTCAAATAGTACATTCTCGCCGATAGCTGTTTTAGTCAAATAATACATTCTCGCCGATAGCAGTTTTAGTCAAATAATACATTCTCGCCGATAGCAGTTTTAGTCAAATAATACATTCTCGCCGATAGCAGTTTTAGTCAAATAATACATTCTCGCCGATAGCAGTTTTAGTCAAATAATACATTTTCGCCGATAGCTGTTTTAGTCAAATAATACATACTCGCCGATAGCAGTTTTAGTCAAATAATACATTCTCGCCGATAGCTGTTTTAGTCAAATAATACATTCTCGCCGATAGCAGTTTTAGTCAAATAATACATTTTCGCCGATAGCTGTTTTAGTCAAATAATACATTTTCGCCGATAGCAGTTTTAGTCAAATAATACATTTTCGCCGATAGCAGTTTTAGTCAAATAATACATTTTCGCTGCCGACACGAACGTATTGACCTTAATGCAGTATGCACGATTTATATCTTCAACATCGGCTGGCTGTTGTGGCCGTATGTCCTATTTATAGCGATATTCGTCAAAATATGTATCCTTATACAACGGGGGATTTTGAAATTCTTCCTCATTTCTAAATATGAAACGCTTAAATTCAGTTCACTCGTTTATAAATTTAACAGGTAAATTTGATTCACAATAGTGTTCTATGGCTCAGTCATAATGTTTAACACCAAGTACATGTAGCTATCTTTCATACTGTACAGACAGAAAGACAGACAGATTATTTATTAAAGTCTCACCTCATTTTGACAAAGAGATTTACTAATAATTATGATACAAATTAAAAATGTGTAAAAAGTGAGTCACCCAAAAGGGTTATGAGAGACTAAAAAAGAAGTTCTTTGTAAAATAAGCTTGCACGTTTCGGCAGTTAAGAAAACTATATCTGGGCATGACATAGTAAACATATGTCTGAACATCATTAAAAGTACAAAAACGATCATTTACGCTATCACAGTAGTTAAATAAACAGAACGATAATCACAGTATAATGGACAGTGCAGTACAACTTGCGGTTCATCCTCGATGCTGCCAGGGCAGTTAAAGCATGTCCTCTCATTTACCGGTGTGTTGGTATAACGTCCTGTCTCAATACGTAGAGGAGCAGTGCCACAGAGGAATCTACGTAGTGCTCTTCGGTGACTTCTTGAAATATGTTCTGTAATATATGCTTCAGGTTTAAAAGTACATTTTAAAAAGTTCGATCAAATCTAAGCTTGTTGCCGTCGTCCCCGTTTACTGTTCTGCCGTGATAAGTCAGTCTTTCAGTCCTTCAGATATGCTTCCATCACTTTGCCTCGGATCTCGCTGCATATAAAATTAAATATTAAAAGTATTCTGTAAAGGAATAAAATGTTGCAGTTTGAGACTGGTCAACTTCATGTGGACTCTCCTATTCCAGCTGTTCTTCTTTCTCTCTGTCTTCGTGTTTGCCCACATAAAACCTTTAATAACAATCTCTCTGGGTTGATGTTGCTCATGCGTTTGTAAAATCTGCTGACAGTGTCCCATGTTCGTGCGCAGGTTGGTGTCCAGTCCATATCACCGGCCAGAGAGGAGAGAACTTGCACAGTCCAATAAAAAAAAAACGCATAGCTCTATTCTGGAGAGTCTTGATAGTGCGTGAAGTCCCTAGATAGCTGCACCATATGAAATGGTTGGCCAAACCATGCTGCCGTATAACTATGTATGTGTCATATGATCCCATTCCTCCGATGATCTTAAACTTGGAGATGAGTAGTCCAAGGGCTCGATTAGCAGCGTCCACAGCAGCTCTCTCCATCTAATCCCGGTGTAGTCGAGTGACTCGGTCAATAGGAGTCCCAGATGTAAATGTACTACTTCGATTTAAACTACCGGGCAAAAGAAAGGACTCACCTCAGTTGATTTTATCATATGTATGGTTTTCAATTGCAAATATCTCAAGTTTTCGATGTCATAATCCAAAACTGATAAGTACAGGTGTTTAGTTAGCAGTCAAAGAATACTTCTACATGTTTTGTTTTTTTTAAATTAAAAATGAAATTTTAAATCTAATTTTGTTTTTACATTATTTTTGATGATACACAATTGTTCACCGACATATAAGACATATCCTATGTGAAAATAAATAAATGTGCCTGATACTGCACACATTTACAACATTTTAAACAGGGTAGGGGTCATGTTGGTGTAAATTTAATTCTTAACCCTATCTTCATTACAAAAAGATATTTGAACTAAAAATTAACCACAGTCACCAACAAAGTCATCCAAACTACTGCAGATAAGTAGGGGGTTCCACATTATCCCTCTTATATACCTGAGCATATCTTAGCTACTTGTGATATAATAGCTACCTATTGATTATCCCAAAATGTTTGGCAAGACAATTATATACAATTGAATTAAGATCTCATCAATAAAGGTAAATTATACAAACCGTATATGCTAATTACAACTGAGCTCCGTCCTTGTCAAAATACAACTCGGCTATCTTGATACCCGTAGTTGCACTTAAATATGGCTTTTTTTCTATGTTAATTCGTTTATTCATATAGACAATGCTTTCTAGTAAACAAAACACATACGATTATTTCGAAGTGTCAACTACTTACTAAGATATGGCCATTCAAAGTGAGTAAGATTGGCCAGCTGATTATCCCAATCCATAAAGGGGCAGTTCTGTCGGCAAAATTCGCCATATTGGATTTTGTGCATTACGTGAAATAAAAAGACTCTATATTTTACCTAATGTTACAACATTTTAATGATAAAAGTTCGTTTCCACAAAAAATACCCCGATGATGATTACGGAGATTTAACGAGCGGTTTTCAGCGGAGCTGTTCTCCCACTCGGTAGATAGAACCCTCCTTTTAAACGGTCTGCCGGGCCGCCGTTAGCGTGCGTTAGCGATGTGACGTCATACACTATTAGTTACACGGTGTTTTGACAGGGTGTACGGGACTGTAAGACCCTTGTATGTTTCGTATTTTCCTGAGGCGCAGCCGAAGAAAATGCGCAAAATACAAGGGTCTTACAGTCCCGTACACCCTGTCAAAACACCGTGTAACGAATTTATTACCCTTTAGATCTATTATTTGTACATATTTCACTCATTTTCGATAAAAATATATAGGCTACATAGCTATTTCCGTTTGTGATAAAAACTCCACACAGTGTGAAACAGCAAAAACACTGTAAAGAGTGTACCGCTCAATATCAAGGGAGATAACTCTGCGGCTAAAAAATAATCGATTTTTAAATTATTATTACCTGATGAATAATAGAGAGACACGTATTTTTTATTGAATTAGTTAATTGACGCAAACAAAATAAATAATGTATATAGCTTGAAATCACCGTACTTATGTTTGTTAAGGTAAGTTTCGATCCTGAAATTCCGAGTCGAGGAACCGTTTTACTTCCGCATTCCATCTAAGGTCAAGGTCATCCGTAAGACCTGTGTAGCTAGTCACGTGACCTGTCTCACGGGTCATACGGAGGGTAGACCCTGGCAAATCCGCCTACACGGTTTCGTATGCATTGGCTATTGACCAATCAGAATTCAACAAATTTATCTAAATGGTAATAAAGATAGATACGGGTATCTGTGCGTCCGTTGGGAGTAATTTCGGAGTTTTTTTGGAGTATTTTTCGATATTCCATCTCTGATTTTAGATTTGTTCTTTTCCCAATCGGGTAGAGTGTTAGGTTTCCTTATAGGCTACAATATGTTTTGAAATGAATAACTGTCAATTCAAAAATAAAAAATACCATGCAATTTTTTAAATTATAACGTCATTATTAGTAAAAAAAATTGTTGTGCTTGATTTTGTTTTTGAAGAGGCGTATCTTTTCAAATCTACTGCATCATTATTTCTCATGGTGACTTTATATTGCTAATAGAATAGTTGCATTATAACTAAGAAAATCATATCATTGTTATCATTGTGACTGGTTTATACATTTTTACATACAAATATTCGGGCTATCTTTAAATCTATAGTCGTGTACATTTACAATTACTTAGATTCGGTGTAATACCACTGACCTAACATAAACATCCATTAGATTATAGCATTGCATGAGCTTTACTAAAAAACATAAGACTTTCTCATTTTCCTAGCATGATATAAAACAAGCCTTGCATTTTATATTGAATGTATTGTTTGGTGGTCAATTCATGTGTTTTTGGAAATAAAATAATGTTTAAATCACATCGCATAAAAATATGGAAAATGTATCTTTCCCATTTTCAAATGAAAGAATTGGAACTATGATCAACTCGCCATGGCCTTGTGTTGTTTGGTTTGCAATTTAAAAAATATTACTCAGGCTATAGTTCAGTCGTGTAGATTAACCCCTCTTATTTAATATTTATCTGAGTTAGAGTGTCAATAACGCAACTACATCACTTATTACATATCGTTACATTGACAAACAAAAATATGGAAAATATATTTTGTTATTTCGCAAATGGACGAATGTGAAAATAAAAATTATTCAACTTACCCATGTGTCAATGAATGAGGCGTGTTAACACCGTTATAATTTGTATGAAATGTGTAATAGATCTCGGTGATGTTTGAACATCTTCATCATCTGACATGCGTGCCGCCGCCATATTGGGCAATGACAAGAATTGTTTCAAAACACAGACAGACAGACAGACAGATTGTTTATTTAAGTCTCACCTCAGCATAAAATATTTACAATACACACAAAATACTAAAAGTTGAGCCACCCCTATAAGGAGTTATGAGAGACTAAAGTCATTAAAATGATACAACAATATAAATAAGTAAATATATACATATATATATACTATAAAATTACAGGTTACAAATATTTGCACGATAAGAATAAATAACTAAAATTAAGAAGAATATACATAAGATTTGCGTTTAGAAAGAATAAGATGGCAGGTTTTGGCGGCAATAAAACATACATTTGGGCTGGAAAATATAAAATGTAACTTTTGATCATTGTTAAAATTGGTAAAATTATCACATTCCAAATAACATTTTCTAAATAAAATAGATCTCTCACATTCATACAATGGACATTTCATTAAGACATGGTATTCATCTTCAATTTCATCTTTACAATATAAACACACTCTTTCATTTAAAATAGTGCCATCATACCGGCCAGTCTCAACTCTAATCGGAGCAACTCCGCATCTAAACTGAGCCAGTGCTCTTCTGTGCGACCTGGGGGTGGGAAGTTCTACGTAATGAGCTACAGTAAAATCATTCTTAAAAGTACAATAAAATCTTAACTTATTCCCCCCCAGTACCCGTAGAACTAAAAGGCCGTGATATATCCTGTCTCCACTTAATTATAAACCTATCCATCATCACCCGCTTTACCTCAGAGACAACAAACTTAGCATGATAATTGAGCGAAACATTGGCGAAGTGAGATAAATCCAAGTCTAAAAGTTTGAGGCGAATTTTAAAATTCCAATTTCTCCTGTTATTTAAAGCTTGATTATTTCCCCAATTAAAAATCTTAGCTGTTAATCTATCATTTGCGATGTTGCATAAACGCCTGTAAAATCTAACTACGCTACACCACTGTAAAATATAAGATGGCGTCCAACCCATATCCCCAATAACAGCATTATTAGCCGCAAACTTACGGAGGCCTAAAAAGAAGCGCATCGCTCTATTTTGCACAGCATTAATAAAAGAAAAATCATAAACACCCCATATAGCAACACCATATTCCATGGTGGACCAAACCATTGAATTATACAATTTTGTGTAAGTGTGGTAATTCATACCACCTAACAATTTAAACTTCGTTATTAATAAGCCTAAAGCCCTGCTTGCTGAACTGGCAACAGCTTTTGCCATACGTTTATAATCTAAATATTCCGTTAACAACAAACCAAGATATTTATAACAATCAACAACTTCTAAAATCTGATCACCGCACTTAAATTCACACATTGTTCTAGCAACAGAAGGTGTTCTAAAATGTACAACTTTAGATTTTAAACCATTGACTGACATTTTGTTTAAAACACACCAAGACTGAAGACAGTCTAATAAAACATTTAAATCATTTTCATTTTCTGCTAATAATACTACATCATCTGCGTAGGCGAAAATACTAATGTTTGTGCCATCTACATTAACGCCAAGTGATACATGATTAACAGCATTGATAAGATCATTAATATACAGGTTAAAAAGAAGTGGTGACAATAAACAGCCTTGTTTTAAGCCACAATTAACATCAAACCAGGGTGTATAGAGCCCATTTAAGCGAACACAACATTTAACATTTTTATACAGGGATATTAAAGCATTGTACATATTTCCTTTCACATTGGCATTAAAAACTTTCCCCCATAAAACATCTCTATCAATACAGTCATAGGCTTTTTTGAAATCCACAAAGGCAACATAGGTAGACTTGCGGAGCGATTTCCTTGTCTCTATAATAGTAGTGAGGCTAGACAAATGTTCAGTTGTAGATCTTCCTTTCCGGAAACCATTCTGTTCCTCGTGAATAATGTTATTTTCTTCAACATGTTTAGTCAATCTGTTATTAAGGACACCACAGTACAGTTTATAGGTGGCACTCGCCAGTGTGATACCTCTATAGGCCAGTGGGTCCCTCGGGTCGCCACCCGGCTTGGGTATAGGGGAGATTATACCTTTACCCCAAACGCTTGGTACAGCACCAGATTTAAAACACATGTTAAACAGTTTATGCAGGAATAAACAACAGCTTTCATTTTTAATAACCTCCACTGGAATATTATCATACCCTGGTGATTTGCCTCGTTTAGCGTCCATGATAACTTTCCGTACTTCCTGTAGGGTAATAAAACAGTTAAGGGGTGAGTCCTCACTATCAATGCTGTCCGGCGAAACAACTGTCTCTCTAGACATGTTACAGTTTAATAAGTCACAATAAGCAGTCTTCCAAGTGTCTAACACTACGTCAGAGTCACTGCTAACACTTCCATCTGATAGTTTTACTTCCATTGGAATTCTCTTTCGTCGCTCACACCCTACTCCTATTTGTCCGATCTTTTTCCAGAACTCTCTATTGTCTGATTCACATAATTCTTCTAGTTCTTGAAGTGTGGTCCTTGTATGGTTCCGTTTGGCAGTCCGGACAGCTTTGTCGAAGATTTTACGTTTCCTTACATAAATACTTTTGAGAAACTTTTTACGTGGTCCATTACATTTACACCAATGTCTTTCCGCTTCGCACATTTCATTCCATAATTTCGACAACTTTTCATTCCACCATTCTTTTCCTGTGCGTTTTCTTTTAGCGTTTCTATTAGTATTAACAATAACAGTTTTTACTGGAAGCTTCACTTGCATTTCTCTTTCTAAAATATCCGTAAAATCACAAAAAGCTTCATCTAACTTACTCTGCTCAGAGTATGAGGCGTTAAGTCTGTCAATCACATTGATTAAAGAGTCCACACAATCACTCGTAGCCATAAAATCACCTGGCACTGTCCGCGTGTCGTACTTAGTGTAGACTGTCTCCATGCCCCGCTCAGCCGTGGGCACCTCCTGCTCTGTACGACAGTCTAACTCGACATTCCAGGTAAGAAGAGAGTGGTCTAGTTTAAGCACAGTCCTGGAGCTACACGTGGAGACACAGCCTGCTTTTTCAACTAAGACACTGGGACGTATAACAGTAAAATCAGTAAAACACTGTAAACTTTCATAAGGGCATATACAATAGTCCACAACGGAGGTCCCCCGTGATGATATATATGTAAAATCATTTAAGGCGTTGTTTCTTCCATTCAACGTACAAAAGTTTGCATTAATTAAAAAGTCTATAAAAAGACGCCCATGGGAGTTAATGGTTGTGTCAATTATTTCTCTAACTGGTAATGAGAACACATTGCAGAATTACGGGTCCAGCAATGGTCACATCACATGGCTTCATTCCGAACAGGTACAGCCCCTTTACGAATGGAGACAGGAAGATATGAAGGACTAAAAGTAGAGGAAAGAACAGGTTTTAATTGCTTCAACAAAGTTGAATCGGAAAGTCATGTTCTATTTGAGTGTCCTTTATATTCAAACATCCAGGAATACCTTCTATCCGAGTCAATCATGTTCCACCTTGATTTTATATTTTACCTGACGCTGAGAAATGAACACTCCTTTTTAGCTGTGAACACCTTTTTAAAATTTGTGTCAAAAGCTGCCATAATATCCTTTTAATGCGTGAACAGATTTTGTATAAATAATGTATATGCTGTGCATTTTACCCTTTATTTATCATATGTACATTTATTGTTTTACCGTCTTTACAACTATCTTATTCTATAATATCAAGTTTATGCTTTATATTTCGTCTCTCATAGTTAATTTGTACCAACAGAAATTCTTAATTTATAAACGATCATGTAAATATATTAGTAACCATCGCGTGGCACATTGTAACACCTAAAATACACACATTGTGACACACTGTAACACCTTAAATACACACATTGGAATACCTTAAATTCACACGTTACATCTAAACTATACACATTGTAACACCTTAATACACACATTGTAACACCTAAAAACACATATTGTAACATACATTGTAACACACATTGTAACAAAATGTAACTAAGGATATGAAAACTTCTGAATAATGGCACAATATGTAACATGATATAACGTTGAAATAATATCCGGATGATATGATTGATTGATATATGATTGATTACATGAAAAGCCAATTAACCACTTTCATCTTATCAAAAACAATATCCTAATTGAAAATATTGATCAGTTTATAAATAAAAAATAATGCTATAGAAAAGTATATTTCACATATATGCACAAGTTATAAATATTGTGTTTACGTTGATGTCATTTACATAAATAAAACCATACTATTTATTGGAAACAATAAGCAGAAACATTGTGATGATCATTCTTTAAAAATTTTCATTTGTAAAGAGTAAAATTTTTATCTAGAAAATATCAATACACGTTAATAAGATAAATTGATTTTATATGTAATGAGTGCTTATAAATATCAGTTATCGTTAAAATACCTCTGAGTGTTTCATTGCAACGAAATAACCACATTACAGGTATTCTTCTATCAAAGAGAACTTGTTCGTGTGATATTTTTTAACGTTCGTTTGATCTCACATCGCCTCTTTAGTCAACTATCAATGGATCGTATTCCGTTTGAGAAGCGATCCGAGTTTTCGACATCAGCTAGTAATCAGGAAGAGGAACGAAGATAAAGTTTACAAACTATGGGGGCGAGACAGATCGTAGCAACCACCGTGGCAACATGTTTAGGGTTTCTCATGGCATGTTACGTGCTGGTACGAATGTTGATCGCTTATGTGAAGGCGCCCAGTAGATTTGGTTGGAAGACGCGGGATGACCCGCCCTCCTGCCTGACCGACCCGGATCTTGGGACACACGCATTCGTCCACCTCGAGGTCAGTGTGCCGGGTCACGGCGGGAAATACGAATTTATGTTTATTTTACGTATTAGATATGTCATTGCAGTTATAGTCTATATTCATTTTTTAGACCCGTGCTATTTGTTCATCAATCTTTTTTTATAATTATTATTTCAATAAAAATGAGATGTTTCGTGATGTGCAAATACCACGAAAAGAAGTTAATTAATAAAATTGTCATTAATTAAGTATTTCCGTATTGGCCGAGTTACAGGTCCTCGGTCCGTTGTATTGACCCTCGACTTCGTCTCAGGCCTCGGACTTGTAACTGGACCAATACGGAAATACTTAATTAATAACATTATAGTAACATGCCACCCTCTCTAAAGATAGCCAGTAGGACCGATAGCGGTGTGTACCCTTCGTGTTTAAAAACAGGTCAAAAATGTGTATATGATGGCTAAAGAAAATTGATATTTCAATTCCAAAATTAGTGAAAAACTTGTCATCATATTAGGTAAATGCTTTTCCTGACGCTATGCCGAAACTTAGTTCAATACCTATAATGCCTTTGAAGATACTTAAGTTACATAAAATAGGGATAGCAACGAATTTCCTTCCAGGCTAAATTTCATAATTTCACATTTTAATTAAATGTTGGGTAAAAAAAAACTAAAAAGGCAATCAACCTTCGGTTTTCAAATAAATAGTTCATTGTCATCAGTTTATAATTTGTCAACTTGGCTTCATAGTTATCAATATCGATATCAAACACTTCCCTATCTATAACGACGATATTATTTTGCTTTATCACATGTCAAGCCACTCGTTAGAAGTGGTGTATCTTAGTGCAGTGTATGAAGTATTATCTACTACGTGGCTTCATATCAGACGGACAATGTCTATATTGTGACAATACTATATCTCAACATAACGTGAATTCTTGAATATTCACCCAGCGATAATAATTACAAACACCGATTTGACCGGCGATTATTCAAGGAAGTCAGATTATTTGTTCGAAGCGATGTGTAGGAATTTTAAAAAGAAATTGAAACAGAAACCATCAGGAAAGAAGTTTTGTATTGTGAATGCTGTAATAGTTCTTGTTATAATGTTAAACGTTGCATACATATGTCTATATGCCGGAAGTATTTTTTCAAAGTAGACTTTCACTTGTTTATTTACATCTAACCGAGCGATTATTAGAGGCAAGCGATTATTATTATTAACAAGGACTTAGAACTGTCGATTCAAGGCAAGCGGATATTTAAGGCGTGAGGATGTACGGTAACATCCTTAACTTGATTAAAAGTAGAAAGTGCTTCCCATTTCATGACTTTGCAGAAGGGGTGATGTATACATATACATTATCCATATCATGGGGACTGGATAGCGCAGTGGCTAGCGCGTTCGGCTTCGGATGAAGAGGTCCGGGATTCGAATCCCGCCAGGGGCACGGCAACTTTGTCTGCAGTAGAGAACTGTTCTACACGCAGTAAGGTTTTGGTGCAATGCTACATTGTACACTGATTTTCAGCGTAGTACCGACCATGGTTCGCTAGTTCCAGCCGCTGCTCGCAGGTTTCACCACAGTGCATTGCCACATGGCGTCGCGGGCTTTCTCCCTGCCATAATACTAGCAGCCGCGATATAAGTGAACTACTATTGAAAGCAGAGTTAAAACCCAACTCACTCACTCCATATTATATATACGTAGTCATTATAGTCTTCATCTGTAGCTAGTCATGGATTAAACCTTGTCCCCGTACAGAATGTGCGTCTCCACTACGTTGCTGCAGGCCAGGAGGACAAACCTCTCATGTTGCTGCTACATGGCTTCCCGGAGTTCTGGTACTCATGGCGGCACCAGATCAGAGAGTTCAAGAAGGATTACAGGTCAGCATTATTTCAACTTTCTCCTCGGTTCATACCTTCCAATGCCTCATCTATTGTTGCTGTAAACCAGCGAGCTTTCTCATAATCTTTTGCTCGATCAGACGTCTTACACGAAACACTGTATGTTCTTCCAATTATCTATGCTTTACCTGTAGTAAGACCAGCTAGGTAGCGGTAGACCAGCTAGGATATTTCGAATCTGATGCTCCACCACAGAACTAGCTAACGAGAACAAACTTCTCATTCCAAACACTGTACTGTCTTCCCTGTTTGATTGGTTTGCTTTCCCAATTGATTCTTGGTAGTAACGGTATTTCGGGTCTGATGCTCCATTGTATACAGAAATAACTAACGACGTCAAACTACCCATACCAATCATTGCATTATCTCCCCTGAATAATATCCTTGCTTTACCTGTTGTCCAGGGTAGTTGCGGTAGACCAGAGAGGATATTCCGAGTCTGATGCTCCGTCTGGCGTCAGTAACTACACCGTCACCGACCTGGCTAACGACGTCAAACAACTCGTACCAGCCTTAGGTAAAGTCAGAACACCATGCATACAAAGTTTCTCCTCTTTATTCACTTATGTCTGAAGGGACATATACATGTAGTAAGTAATTGGACTCTATATGTCAAACGTTATCGACGGTAACATTTTATCGGTAAGTACTGATTGAAATATCACGATTTTAATCGATAACTGGACACTGTCGCTGCTGAAAATCGTCAATTAGTCAAACTGTTTCAGAGTATTGTAAAATAGTTTGAATTTAAATTATCACATTTATGTTTTGGCACTACCAAAGCTATACAACTTTTTTTATGAAAAATATTCTGCACGTGCCTTCAATACTTCTTCTATCGCTGAGGATGTTTATTTATTTGATACATTTATAGCATTCGTGTTTCAATTTGTGTGAGATCACATATCTTATCTCAGGGTACAAGTCCTGTGTGTTGGTGGGTCACGATTGGGGTGGAGTTGCTGCCTGGACAGTGGCCGGACTATACCCGGAAGTAGTGGACAAACTGGTCATTATGAACTGTCCACATCCCCTCTCCTTTCAGCCCTACCTCCTGTCCCACCTGGCACAGGTAAAGAAGTCGTGGTTAGTATTGATACATACACCGTCTGTCTGTGTTGGTACATATCTTCCTATAACGTGTTAACGTGGACCTTGTGACTTCCCATGGTTTGCTTTTGGTATCACTTCGACTACGTGTGTATTTGTTACTGAATGTACTCTCTGTGGTAAATTATTTTAAGGAATTGTCAGATCCTCGGACATTAACCTATTTTATACAAAATACTCCTGACCATTATTACGTTATCCTGAAAAGTTTATTCTAAGTGGAAGTGAGAGAACGATAGATGATTTACACAATATTAAAATTAATTAAGAATTATATCTTCATTGTACAATTGGTGTCCTGGTTTTATCTGTCTGTCTGTAAAAACAATGGAGAAACAGGTAGTCACGTTGAGAAATTAGTGCGTTCCTTGTGATTTAAAAACACAAGACTGTTATACGTCCTTTTATCATCAGAAGTATTCGGATTAGGATTAGAATGGTTTGGTTAATGCACAAGTATGACCTTTTTCAAATAATGGCAAATTTTAAAATGTGGTTTACTACTGAATATTCCAAAGTACCGGTCCAATACCGGGGTATAACAGATTATTAATTCGTATGCGTACAACCTGGGTTACCAAGGATTTCTTCAAACTATACACAAAGAACTTAATTAAGCACCACCTAAACTTTTCAGTGATACTAATATACATAATAACGAATATGTATTGTTAGATAGTAATTGGTATGGAACTGCATTTCCTCTCAACAGTACTAGTGTTCGGGTTTTCTGTGAGGTCAATCGCACAAACATACCCCACAATGCATGTGAAGCACACCACCCACGAATTTCTGAAATTGCAGTTTTAAATAGTTGGTGAAATGTGTATAAATCTTGGAAATTTTCAAATGATTGTGTCATTACCTCTGAACATGGCTGGAAGGAGACTCACTGAAGCAAAAAGACGGCAAATTATTGGAATGAGTTCCATCGGAATGTCTTGTAGACCTATTGGATGACAGTTGGACATTCACCACACTGTGATAAGCCGTCTTGTTCAGAAATATCGTCAAACCACAGCATATGCACCAAAGAACATCCAAGCACCAGTCCCATTCGTTGGTGGATCTGTAATGGTCTGGGGATGCATCTCTCATGGTTGTAAGCTCGATTTGTTTACTGTGAGAGGTAATCTCAATGGCGATTGTTACATCCGGGAAATTCTGTAGCCTGTTCTTATGTCACATTTTGACAATCATCCATTTGCCACTTGTCCTGTATTCATGAATGATAACGCTCGGCCTCACCGTTCTCGACCTGTGATTGATTTTCTGAAGAACAATGCAGTATCTAAACTTCCATGGCCTGCCATGAGCCCGGGTGTTAATCCACTGGAACACATTTGGGATATGATTGGACGCCGAGGGCAATCCATGGACCCACCAGTACAGGATTTAGTCGGTTTAGAAGCAGCTATACATCGTGAGTGGCAGCTGTTACCTCTGCAGCGAGAGACTCACCACAAGCATGTGGAGGATGGCTGAAGCAATCATCCGGTCACGTGGCGGATACACCCGTTATTTACAACGTGATGGTCATTTGTTTCCTTAAGACAACAAAGAACATTGTCCAACTGCTTAACAAACATTTTCACCGTTCACAGAGCAATAGTAGTACAGGAGTGAGTAAAACCACTGTTCATCTTCATCTGGCAATATAATGAGATACATGTTACACATTGTATCCAGTGTTGTCGTTTTGTTTAGCTAAGATGATGCACTTTCATAAAATAACAGCATTTCTTTGATTAATTTCACAAGATTTTCACAGTGGTTAGGCATCTGAAAATATAAGATGGTGCTTGAAACCTTATTAACTGCATTCCCTTCCCAGAAATGTATACTCCTTTCAGATTTGGGATGAGGAACTGAGTGGGGGTCCTCTGTGGAGATTGAATGATTTACTCCTGGATATTTTAAAACACTGGTCCAATATAGTGGTTAAAATGATTTTTAATTCGTATGTATACAGCTAGATTTATTATGAAGTTCTTCCTAATATATATAATACTTATTACAGGTACATGTTTTTCTTCTACGTGCCATTCCTCCCCGAGCTGTACTTCAGTATCAAGGACAGAGCTATGCTGAAACTCGTCCTGACCGGTTCTCGTATGGGGGTCCGGCAGACCAAGTTAACCTCTGAGGATGTCGAGGCATATAAATATGCATTTCCGAAACTTGGTAAGTGTGACTGACCTAGGGTTCCTCTCTCCCAATTTTTAGCGATGAAATATATTGAAAAGAACTGGAGTAAATACGTACTATATCTCCAACAAGACTATATAAATACCGTACGTCCGCTTCATGTTTGTCTGTTATAAATTTATTTTATGTATTTAGCCTTCGTATTTATACTTTATATGTACAATGAATTGCAAAGACTTATTACAGTCTAGTATTAAGGAAGAGATGTTTTCACTGTTAAACAGGTAGTTTCACTGGACCGATTAACTACATCCGAGCAGTGACGCGCACAGTCAGACCGAGACAGAGGAAGATCTCTGCCCCCACTCTGCTCATCTGGGGGTGTCAGGACGGGGCGCTGGAGACGGGTCTTGCCCCTCGGGCAGAGGAGTACGTGGAGGCTCAACTGACCATCAAGTACGTGGATGAAGCCTCCCACTGGGTGCAGATGGACTGTCCAGAAGTGGTCAACTCCCACATGAGGGAATTCCTCAGATAAATATTCCACGTGGAGTCGGCCATTTTCTAAAAAAAGGCACAGCCTTCAGTAGCCTATGTTTATATTTGCTTATTTCTTACAAACATGTTCCTTGCAGCTTAATGGCACCACTATCACAAATCGCCCAATCAGTATTGTGTATAACCCCGCATTAGGAATTGGCATGAATTGACGATTCTATATTTGAATCTGAACTGAGCGTCAATATGTTGATATTCCGATTTGTGTAACACATAGTAACGCAAGTCATACATCAGGACATAAGACACTGGACGTAGTGTGCTTAAATATATATCTAAACGGAACCGTATCTGTACAGCCTTGTCTAAGGATATATTCTGTTATATTCTTGAGAAATACAAGTTTCTTTGAAGTGACAAACTAGAAAATCATGATACAACACGCTGCAATGTACAAACCAACACCATAGGCAATGTTTGCATGTGAAATATGCATAGTGAAATGTACAAGCCCTTACAATAACCAATATCTGCATGCGAAATATACAAACTTTGATTTTAACACCTTGACGGTGAAGTCGAAAGAGGTTTATGTCGATGCGAAATCCGTCCGGTTGTCCCGAAAACGGGTACCTGTCAAGTGAAATCGACAGTTACTTGACTCTTCCCACAGTTTGTGATAATCGTTTTGAAATGTTGTATAATATCATCAGTGATATGCATATCGAGGGTTCAAGTCGATATGATCAGTTTTAGTGTTATGGACCCTGACCTGACTAGACCATTTCAGTCTGAGGGTACCTTTCTTGCGTAATCAACTTCTATCAGAGTTTGTTTATCAATCTTCTGAAACTGTCCACATGCTTTAGATATAGTTCAGTGATACGCATATCGAAAGTTCTGGACCTATTCGATGGATATTTTAGAGTTTTGGCCCTTAGACTCTTAGCATTCCAATATAGACTGGAGGCAGGCCTACATGTACCCGTCTTGCACAATCAACTCCACCCATATCTTACCATCAGTCTTTCTGAAAATTATAAATTTCCTTGATGTAAATTAATGGTACGTATATCAGAAGTTGATTCAATAAATATTTCTGGAGTTATGACTCTGATAAAAGCTATTGATTTCCCAGTTCAAACTTAGGGTCAGCTAAGCTGTTGATCTAACTTGGTTTGTGAAGGTCTTATGTGTATCCCTGGTCCAAATACCATTCAAACAAGATCGTACATGTAGTTTTGTCCTTCTGTACATGGCCTTGGTTTAGGACGATTTTTTATGAAACTTTTACCCATGACTGTTACCTTTGATTGGTTTATCATACATGTAGGCATTTGATTCTTGACATATGAACTATCAATTATCACATTACCATAATGAGTTCGTAACTTTGACTTTTTGACCTTGATGTTGGTGTAAGAAAACGTTTTTGAAACAATGGCCAAAATTTCTGATTGGTCAGTGGCAGGCCTTTAGTATTTGACATGTGTATCCCTTGGTTACAAGACAGATGACGTCATTGATTAAAACTTTCTTGCCTCGTCTTAAATGCAAGTTAATATTACATGAACTAATCCTTTGTAAGTTACCCTAAAATTTGAACTGCTTATACAGAGGTTCGACTATACATATTTAGAGTTGTGCCCTCAGATCATTGTTGGTATATATTTATACATGTGTAGACGTAATTATTGTCGTCCTACCACGAGAGGACGGTCAGGACTCCGAAGAGGGAAGTTTCACCACAGATATGATTCATTTTTTTCATTTTGAAACAAAATATTTAAACCGAGTAACGAAGCGGGTAAACCAATCAGATGCTCAGTAATTACAATACCGTGACGACTTGAGAATTGACAAAGAGAACATGCACGTAAACAACTTTAATATAAGAACAATTGACATTCCACAAATACTCCATGCCAACGATGCCTTATCTTCGCCTACATGTAGCTGTAGAATTCAATCATTTAACATTTTGCTCGTCTTCAAATGATTGTTTTCACTTTAACCTCTAACTTGTATATCAGATCAAACATTTTTCATTTATCTTACATATATGAATTATCGTCAATGATATTTTGATCATTTTCACATATTAAATGACGGAATGATTCAATGCAGGATATATTCAAGTGACAATCTAAGCATGGGCCATCACTGCGAGATGACTATCTATTATCTGTACTGTATGACATAGGTGCATATAGCAGGGGTTACAAGTAAACGTAAGGTTTTATGTCTAGTAGTAAGGTTTAATTTGTATCTGTATGATGTTTTCCATGACATAGCAGAATTTACATTTACTATGAGGATAATATATTTAGAGGACCGTGCCTGCAATGTAAACTGTTATTTACTCCTTAAAGATCGTGGAGATTAAGATGTTTCGATGTATCTTCCAGGTTATCATGTAACTATTGAAAACGTTAGCTAAGCTTATTTCAATCTTTTTTATATATATATATGTGACCATAACTGTTGACAAGTAAATTCACTTATGAGGTTGTTCTTTGTGATCATTATATCTTTCTGTTTCCTTTCCATCAATTACTAAACGATTATACATTCCAAACATGATATTGTACTGTATTATGCAAAAGGAGTGTCTGTTTGACTAACGTCTCCTGTATTTTATGATTTAAAGTTTCCCAAAATCATGTTTTTCTACATTGAAAACGGCCTTGGTTTCGATATCCTTCAAAGGACATATATAACGACAAAGAAGAAGCCTTGGAACAAATATTTGTTGTTCTTAAATATCTCTTGATAAAACAATGTATTTGTGATGATTTTCACATCGAAGAGTGCAATGAGATACGTGCACTGTTTGTTACAATGTTTTTATAAGTATTTGTTCTTCATTTTATGTGTTTTATGTTTTACTTTTTACTATGTTTACACATAACAATAATTAGCAAAATTGCACTAAATCTAGAAATAAATGGATATAATTTCGAGAAAATGGTTTTATGTGATACATTCGACTGATAACAGATCGTGTGTATGGGTGTATGTATATGGATACTTTATAGTATTTGCAGTGTTATTATAATGTTCACTGAATGCCGGTGTAAGACTGCTGTTTTCGTAGTAATCTCACAGATCCGTGTTTCCTCAGTTGGACGTCTGTGCTCATATTGTGTACATTGTCCCTGCGTCAGTGGAGACCTTCGTCTATTGGAGACTTTCGATACTATAATTACAAAATAGTTAATATATTTAAAAAACTCCAGCCCAAAAGTGTTCTTTTGTCAATTTAAAAGCAAACTTAAAGATAAAGCATATATATATCATTAAAACATAGTTAGAATCAGTTTTTAATATGTTTTTTTAAGATGGAGGCACAAAGTACTGTCTTTGTTTCAAGTCATGTTTTCTTTATGCACTGACACTGAATAATTGTGTTGATGATAAACGTTTTCAAGGAAGACATTGTAGTTTATCTAGAGAACAATATTTGTCTTCAACAAGAAACAATATAAACCCTGATGAACTACAGAACCCATGGCTCTATTTTTTCATTAATGTTCATAAATTCATAACGTGCACAATAAAGATGATACAATAGCAATGATAATCACTAATTTAATTCCATATGCATTTTACTTTCAGTCACGTAAGTTTGATATTGGCATACATAAAATTAAACATGTGTCTCAATATATTTTGTTCGAGACTAAAGTACTGGGGAAATCCACAATCATTAGTATTCAGTGATTGTTTTAAAAGTTGCAAACAATGTCTTGCGATATTTTGCATTTAAAATTTCGCAAAATTAAAAAAACCTGCACATAGTAGTCATTAATATATTCCATAGTATTGAAATCATACACATCTCACAACTCACATTCATTTACGCAAGTTCTGTACATGTATTGCCTTGATATACTTGCCTTGTCATCGTCAAGACAGGGATGGGGTCGAAGTCTTTCAAACTGGGATAACACACAAATTGTGTCAAACAGCAAAGTAGTCTTATCTTATGTTCTATTGGAAAATATGTGTTTGATACAGGCAAAATAAGGCCGACTTGCATCAAAGTAGTCACATTAGGAAACTGGTCTGTCAATTTATGACCATCAGCTTTGACAGTCTTTTAAAACTGGTGATGCAGCAGACAACTAATGGTCAGGGAATTGTCCGTTATATTGTCATAAAGGACCTATAGATAGTTGATACCCACGATAGCAATGTCTTGTCATGATGTCAATGGATCAGTTAAACACCATCGTATTGGTCGGTCGTCTGTCTCTGTAGCGACGAAAAGTCTCTCAACGTCGGTCCATATGTCAGATGTTCTTCTTCTTCTTCTTTTGCGATTTTACGAGCGGTTTCCCACTAGGGCCACTGGGGCCTTTAATAAAGTTTCGAAAGGTTTCCGAAATTGGATAATTTGGATGCCATGGTCGAGAAGGTTTTTTTGAGGAAAATGTTAAGCCTAGTTTATGCTAAGCCGGGAGTGGGGGTATGAGTTGTTAGTTTTGGAATTGAGTTTGTTTATGTTTTTAGATTCGGGCGGCCCGAATTTTGGTTATTGTTTGGATTTAATATTAGATTAATGTTTTGTGGTGGGATGTTGTTGGCCCTTAGAGTTAGGTTGAGTATTTGGCGGAAGGCCGCATACTGTGGGCATTCTGTGAGAATGTGGTGGATTGTTTCTGCTTGCGAGCAGTGTGGGCATGTGGGTGAAGCTTTTAGTTTGATTTTATGGAGATGGGAATTTAGTTTAGTATGCCCCGTTTGGAGCTTAAATATTGCCCTATCAATATTTTTGTTTTTGGAGTAAATTTTGTGTTTGCCTAGTGGTTTAGGGAGAATTTGTTTGGTATGGTGAGCATTTGCGGAGTTTGAATATTGCTTATGCCATGCCTGCTTTACATACGATTTTGAAAGGCTTGAAAGATGTTCTGTCAATGAGTGGCCCTTAATACCATCCAAACATCCACCAACTGTCAATTTCACCACACCATAGCCGAGTCCCTTCGTCTGTAATGCCAAAATTTGTGATGAAAAAAAGCTGTCGGCAGTCGAAATTTGAAACTGTTCAGTTTTGTACATATAACGTCTGTTGTCATGTCAGTCTATTTGTTGTCTTCGAGCCAAGCAACTAAAGCAGGTAGCGTCTCAGCACACCTGTCCACCGAAATGGTCATCGGCAGCCACTATACCACTGGACATCACTGGGTTTGATGACAGGCTGGCCCATCATCCTGTCTAACTTTGGCCAAATTGACTTGTGATCGTCGAAAGAATGATGCCAAAGTGTTCAATATTCTTTCATAATAGGACACCTTTACATATTTGGAAATATCAACACACGCTAATAGCACTCTTTGAGCAACACAACGAATCTCTGTGATAAATAGACAGTAGTCCTATTTTTGCAGCAACATCATTCCTCTTGCCAAACAGTTTCCCGATCTGATCCCATTCCATACACGTTGTTCAAGTGAACCCCGACATGTTTCAAATATGCTAACAATACAGATGTGATGCTTCCTGAATCACAATTATTCACATGAATAGGTTTGGCAAATGAGTTACAAGTGAGCCATTATTCACATACAAAATACACAATCCAATGTTTTTCAGTGGACATGTCTGAACATTCATTAATGACAAACTCAACACAAGGGCACGTGCGTATGTCTGCAATCAGACGGTCTTCGATGTCGCATTTGTGATAGTTATCAAAACATTTCTTTAGAATTTGGAATTCGGAGTGAGAGGGAGTTATTGCTTAACGCCGCTTCGGCACTCTTGCAGCCATTGGCGGTTATATTTTATATCTGCCGAGACAACTTTCAAATTGGACACAGTAGAGGCCCAACCCGTATACTCTGTTTGGAGTTCACTCTTTATTTCTGTTGGAATATTCAAAATAAACTTTCAACCAATCATGCTTGGGTTCTTCATATTTTGAGAAAATACATGACCAAGCATTAGCCGAAATAATTGCCCCCTTTTACTGCGAAAAGAGATTTTGTCTGAACATCTCAAATTGAAACGAGCGTTGTGTAATTTTGAATCGCAACGTTAGTACAAATAAGATTTTTCTATTCAAAATATGAGCAGACATGTACCAAATCAGTGCATATTTTTGCATTACAGTTTAGGGAAATCCAAGAAACTTTACACTCAAACATTATCTGCGTGACGCAAGCCTCTACAAATCGATACTATTAGCGGTCACGTATTCAACACGCCAACCTTCCACTCAATTATCAAATTGTTCAATGCCAATAAAACTTGCATATGTATTAAACTCACTGTACTGAACATGTATTCATGACAGTGAATCATGTTCATGTATAAACAAATATTGGATAGAACCATATTTATGTCCAAACTGAAATCACCAAGCACCTTGGACTAAAATAGATCCACATACCTTCCTTCCACAGATAAACCGAAATATGCTTCATAATCAACCGAATAGGTATACTTTAAATAAAAAAAAAGTTTTAACAAATGGTTGACTGCTTGTTTCAGGGAAAATAGGCCTACATATTGTTATTGCAGGAATAAAGCAGTGACAAAACTCTCAACAACGTACTGATTAACTTCAAAATATACTTCATAATATGTTAAAATATATCGGGGAAGTCGAATATTCACTTTTATTTTCAAATGATAGATTATATATAATGTAATTTTATTAATAAATAAATAATGTTTGAAAATTGTTATAACAGTATATAGCTATATCACACAACTTAATTTTTTTATTTCACATTTTGATTGAACAACTAATTGTTTGAATAGTACTTAAAGCTTTTATCTCCCAAAATGGCCACAATGTAGTCTCCATTTTGCTATATGAAGGCTACATTTGACATACATATATAATTTGTTAAGTACACTTTTATAAAGTAAGGAGTAAACAAGTAAAGGTACCTTTCCTGAATGAACATGTACATGTACTGTCCACGATGAAGCCATTGCGTGAACTGATTCATTCTAAAACCCACTCAGTCTTTATAGGCAATGCAATGTATTAGTGCTCAATATTTCTGAACAAAAACGTGGTTATCATGCATGTTCATGTATTAAGAACGACGCTTATGCTTTAGCGTGACTTGTAGGTGTTATAAATGTACGCCTCATGCACCTCGGACAACGTCCGTGGAATTAGGAACACAACTCAAGCATTTGACTGTGCTCTAAGATGTCAGGGAGAAAGCACGAGGGTCGGGTTTTGGCAGACATTTCAAACACCTGAGGTTGGCTAGAAATGAAAAGTAAAACCGAGCTTGCGAGGTTTTACTTTTCATTTCGCCACCCGAGGGTGTTTGAAATGTCTACCAAAACCCGGCCCGAGTGTTTTCTTTGACGTATATACCGCCATGCGTTTTAAATACAAAAATGAAAACAATCCTGTTAGTGTTTCAAGCCTTCGTGATCCAAGTTTGAGGCGCACATAAAATATCCCAATATTGTGAGCGGAGCAGAATAGATACCAACAAACAACCATCTCATGAACACCAATCCTCTGTGGTCTAGTAGGACAAGTCTTGGGCTACAAATCGGAGGGTTGCGGGTTCGATTCCCGCATTGTCAACTATGCAATTTTTAAACTTGGAAATTTTTGAGTACCTAACTGAACAGAAGATTGAGGTTATTTGGAGTTAGGTCTTACAATTAGATTGTAAAACTTCAGGTCTTACTAAATGTTGAAAATTAACCTGCTATGAGGTTAACTTTCGACGGTTGGTAAAACCTCTAGTCGTAGTAAAACCTTAAAATTCGTGTTGAAACCTGATCAAAGGTTATTACAAGAAATGCACTTACCTCAAAGTGTAAAGAGATATCCTGAGCTAGGTTTATACAGATAGAGAACTCTTAGTATTTCATTATCGGGAGATAAAATTTCAGTTTTCAAAACCGTACATCTATCTAACGTAGAAAACTCCCGCCTACCTGATCGCCGGAGTCGGACGGTGAAATTTCAAAAGTATATAAACTATTTGCACTGCCTTTTATGTACAGGTTACAAAGCTATGCAGACAGTGAATGTAGCATGCTTGTTAAATGAAAAGTATGTCGCAAAACATACAACATTCAACATTCGAGATCATAATTCTAACTAACTCAAAAGGCTCTTTGCTGAATGCATATTTCATATTTTTATTGACTTGACAAATTCATGGAAATTTTTTTTAAAAACTAAAGTCATCGTTTGAAGGCTATTATATGGACAATGTTTGTAAACTCAAAACCATCTTGTCAAAATCATCAATCTTTGTTTACAATTTCTTTGAGAGGCATTGTTGAAGAGAAGGGTGTTTTGTGGTCCAAAAATCGAGGGACATTCCTGTTTACACAAATGTTATGAAACATTGATAATTACAAAATCGAAACGAAACATATCCCTGTGGATAATATTTTGACGGTTTTTTGTTTGCAGCAAGCAGTTAAAGCCTTATATATATATACATATATATATATATATATATATATATATATATGTGTGTGTGTGTATGTGTGTGTGTGTGTGTGTGTGTGTGTGTGTGTGTGTGTGTGTGTGTGTGTGTGTGTGTGTGTGTGTGTAATTCATACGCTTTCCAACTATACAGTTACTTCGCTTTCACAGGCACCAACAGCGAGCAGACAACAGACCTGAAGTGACGTCAGTCAGGTACATGTATAGTTATCATATGAATGGTATTTTATCCAAATTAACTCACTTATGGATGCTAGACTAAGTGTATAAAATTAAAAGTGATACTGATGTTAAGGTTGAACATTCAACATTTTAATAACCCTTACTGATCCGTTTTCCTTTCTTCCCATGCATCATCAAACGTTTCAAGGCTACTGTCAAAACGTTGTTTTATTGTATTTCTGCTCTGAGAAATTGTTACTGTCACATCGGCCGTGAACTAGAATAATAAAACTAAGTCTAGTAACTAGTAAGAAGTCATTGGTATGAAATTACTTAGAAATAATCAGATACATAATATATAATCAGATTTACTCATTATATAAAGTGCTAAACAAATCATAATGTTTATATACACCAACCTATGTATTCTTGCAATTTCAACACAAGCCAGTTTATCAATTCTGTTATTAAAATAGATATATGACCCAGTCACGTTAAAGGGAGACTACGTGTTTTGCATGACATGTTATTTAGATTTGACACGTACAAAAATATCAAATGTCCTGATTTACGTTCAAATCATCTCACTCGACTTGCATATGTATCCCCGAACGCCAAATATTTAACAATAACTTGCTTTAAATAAAACTCGAGCAACGTCTTAATACACGACGAGAAGCCGAATTCACGAGCCCCATTTACAAGTTTACCAGTTATATGTTTCATTGAATAGTACCAACCAATATCTGTCTCTTTGTCTGCTACTTGTTTTCAAAATTACGTTTGAACAATTGACGCGCGCCAGTCGCGGAACATTGTCCGGTTTTCGATCATAATCACAATTAAACATCTTAATAATATTATTATACTGAACAGATGTCACTAAAAGGGTAATTTTCAACAACAGTCATTACTTCTCGATAAAATAACACCCTGAGTAACTTTTGTTCTATGTTACTACAATTACATACGGAGAGTCCCTTTAAAGTCACTCTCCCCAGATTGGTAAGCGTATCATGTCTTCAATTCTCATATGCCGCAATGTCGACCGACCTCCATTTGTTTTCTGAACACTAACAATAAATATTGTTGTCATGTTTCTGGATCCATTTCATGTAAGTATGACGATACAAGTAAATATGAATTATGTTTGGATATTTCAGCATAATTGGCAATTGTAATTTATATCAGTATATTTTAAAAAACGGTTCTTCACTGTCAAGACATAATTAATTCCGTCGACTACTGGTGTAATGAATGTAATCAAAAATTCAAATACTGAATTGTCGACCAGATATCTAGTTATGTTAGCCAATATAATACGCAAAACAAAACAGCATTTTTCCAAAAAATGGCTGATAATTCAACATACATGTATGATCAAAATTAGAATTTGGCTGACATTTAGTAAATTGGCCAGCTGTTGATTAGTGAAATACGAGAAACATGTTCAACTAGATGTATAATAAATGTTTGGTACTTGCAGTAAGTTAGTTATATGTGAATGTTGAAAATCGCAGGTAGGTTTTCATCCGGGCTAGTACTTGGTTTGGATTTTCGTGAGTGTTCTACACTGATGTATCTACCTAATATATTGCTACTCGTTCTCTAATATTAGTTTCATCTAGTTATAGCATAGTGTTCATAGAGTGGACAGTTCAGCTGTAGTGTTATAGTCCGTATCAGCTATAACATTCCCTCTTTCCATTTCCTTTTATCAATTTTCGAAAATCCTTTACCAAGAAGATCAAATTAAATTAGAACGACGGTGAAACATGGATGCGCTTTTTTAATTTTTGATACGATAATATAGGAACAATAATTAATTGAAATAGCTGCAATAAAAACGATTTGCTCCTTACATATTCAAGGGGAGATAAGTCATGGTCCGTTTTCCTCAAATATAGAACGTTTTATGGCTGTCGGATTGTGATTTGTTTTTACTGCTCAAATATTTGTTCATTAAATATTTTAATGACTGGAATATATTGTAAACGTGTTTTAGACCCTATCTCAACTGTTTTAATATGGTTCTGATAATTTACAAGAAAATTGGCACTTTTTAGTGTAACCTTAACCTTTAAGTAAAATTTTAAAAATCAATTTGGTTCAACAACAAAATAGTGTTATCATTTTAACAGAAAGGAAAATGACGCAGGAGATAATTTCAAACGTATCACACGATGATGAAGGAAATAGTTTTTATTATTGCGCTAAACAGGGTTTGTATGATTGAAGTAAAATATAATAATATTACATTACCTTTTTGTTCAAGATGCCAAAAAGCGGCACACATTTCTTCATCAATTCCAAAGAAGAACAATTCTGCACGCTAATCATCTATTAGGTCTAAAATGCAATCATATTTTTGCAACGAAAGTATTGTTTTTGTACTTTAAAATAGGGAAGGGCATAATTAGGAACTATAAAGAAAAAGAGTGGACTGCACTGCATGAAACACTTCTTGAGAGAAATCGAGGGACGTGGGAAGCCAAAGTAAGTCATTCGAAAGAAAAAGCAATCTCATTACTTATACAGTGATATAAGAACAGTAAAGATATTCAATGTCATTCATTGTCAACTGGATGAATAATCTCCTACTTGATAATTCAAAACATTCAAGCTCTGTTTTAACAAAAGTAACCGAAAGCGGCGTCCAGAAGGAATTAGTGTTAAATGATGTAACATGAGAAATATCTGTCCTTATTTTAGAAGCTTTCTTTACAATCTTGTGCTCATGTGAAAATGTTTTCCACTGATTTTGATGGCGATAACAATTTCGAAGACAGACCTTCATACTAACCTAACAAATTACAGGTCAGCGCACTTTGTAAAAAAGTTTGTTTTAAAAAACTGTCATTATTAATTTTGAGCAAATTATTTCAGGAAACATTTTTTTTAAAATAACTTTTTGATATGACCCTGTACGCATGACATAATCAGAGTTATTAACTATTTCAGAATATCCAAACATCTGTTTTTAATTTTCTCGTAGTTTTACTCGTAGTGGTAGGCCTATAACAGTGAAATTTACGACAGGCTAAATAGGTAGATGAATGGTAAGTTTATTTATCTTAATATATAATCATTTTGATTTGAGGTCGAAAAAGCATTTTTCTCGCATTTCAAACAGTAGGCCTGCTTGATACTGGTAGGATAAGAATTGTCATATGTTCCGTATATACGCGACCTTAAAGTGTCATGATACAACGCCAATGTATATCTGGAAGCTGGGTAAAGTAAGTCTACAGAAGCCAGGCATTTCAGCATTTGGCACCGCCACTGACTCCACAACTCTCAACGAGATCGATCGAGCTCGGTACACCAAACGCACACTTCATCCGGGCGATTCATCCTCGCAACCAGGCTTCCAGTGCGGCATACACACCTCCCATAATGTTCCTGGGCTTATAGAGTCTATGGGAAACCTCTTACGACATCATTGCGTACCTCCGATGCGACCATCGTCATCAAACATCGACTGTTCTCTTACATCACGACTGTATACATTCTACTACGTCTGTGATAAATTTGTACGTTCGCCCCTTGACTGAAGTGCACTGAGAGATTCTGGTTCAGTTATGAGTCGCGCTGTGTGCTGTTTCGCCTTAGTGGTAGGGAAAAGTTATTTTCGTCTTCTTCTCTTAAAGAGCCATTGAGTATCTTTTGCCTCTGATACAAAATTATTGGTTATGAATTTTACATGATGAATACGAAGTTTTATATCACGACAATTCCATGTAATATAATCTTATTTCATAAATGCTCGTGTAGAGCTCGCCACTGAATGTGGTGTCATTGGACGGATATGTGTATCTTTATGTGGTGTAGAACACAATTGCAATGGTTTTCGAGGATGCGAGCTTGTAGATTGTAAAGTCACCGTAGCAACCCACGTGCACGTGTTTTTTATCGATCATCTTCATCCTGCAAGTTACACTTATGTAAATAAACCGTTGCATATTGTGACGCTAGTTATATCAATAAGTTTGCAAATGCAAACTTTTGGCATTTTACCCGTAGAATAGAAACCAATGACACATTCGAATATGTATATATTACCCTTGATTTGGTTAAAGGAAAATACCTAGTTCGGCAAAAGAGTAATTTCTATATGTGTATGAATTCAGCGAAAACTTATTAAACGGCGTGTGATCTTGCATGTTAAAGTTGACAGCGGGATATCGAGAACCCTAACCCTCTTCATATCGTCCACCAATGTCCCAGTGCTCAGTCGCTTTTTGGTGACCAGGGTCATGTCTAAGCATTATAACTTCGTGTTAGGATTGTCAGCCGAATATCTCAAAAGAGAGGGTCACTAGATTATATTCATATTTTAACACAAAGTTTCTTCAGGCAGGGTATGAACATAGGTTTAAGTTTCAACAACCACACACAAATTAAATTGTATTAATATTTCACAAACTATGACCTCTGCTTTGTTTAATTCAGTTTTGCTATAGTAATGCCATCATGACATCATGTTGAACAATGTGTTACCCGAGATTACTCTTTGTAGATCTTCAACCATAGATAATAAATCATGTCCTACTGAGCTACAGAAGCAATGGTTCTATTTTTTTTATTGATAGTGTATATGTGGTTGCTTTTTGTAATTGAGTTTGTTCATCTCCTCTGTTATTTATACATTTTGTATTTGCAGATAACACGACGTCTCTTGTATATCTTTCTCTGACGTCATTTCCTGCTGAAGATGAAGTGCAAAATCACGTGCACAAGAAGATCTTCAGTCCTCTCAATTTTGTTATCACTTCTATCAATCATTGTGATAGGGTACGTAAACCAGACCTACCTGCGAAGGAGCATTACAAGGCTAAAACCTGGAGTTAATGAAAGGCAAGACTATAGACCGGAAGTAAAGAAACATACGCGTAACGTGGTGCCGTTTCTGTTGGATGAGAGATTAAAGGATTCGACTGTGATTTCAAGATCACAATTAAGCTGGTTGTCTGGCGATAGCTGTTGTGACGGAGACAAGAGTTTTGTGAAGACACGCCTTAAATCACCTGCCGGAAGGCTCCCGATTTACGTCCACCCAAGGTCAGAGGACAAATGGGTGTCTGGAAGCATTATTAGGGGAGGTACGTGGGAGAAAGAAAACGTCCAAAAGTTTTATAACTTATTAAAACAAGAAAGGGACCTTCAGTTTTTAGACATTGGTGCCAATATTGGCATTTATGGTCTTACGATGGCCAAACTCGGTGCACGTGTTTTAATGGTTGAGCCTTACATGAAGAACGTGCAGAAACTGTGTAAGTCTATTCGAGTCGGAGGTTACCATGACACCTACGTTCTCCATAATGCTCTGTCCTCGTCGAGACATCGGGTTGGTTTCGGGACGTATCACAAGAACATCGGAGGAACCTATATACGTAATGTGACGTCAGAGGGGGAGGAAAGCTCCTACGCCGTGTTGTTGGACGACGTTCTGGAGGTGTTCAACTTCACCAGGGCTGCTATCAAGCTGGATGTTGAGACGCACGAAGCTCAAGTTTTACAAGGTGCTGCAAAGTTTTTCTCCAAGGTTGATGTCAAATACTTGATGGTTGAATGGCACAGAGATAAAGAGAAGACGGGTTCTTCAATCATAAAGTTCCTGACGAAACATAACATGGTACCGCACCACCGCGATTCTGATATTGTTCTCGATCCCAAGAACTCGCTCAGATGGCCGGGGGATGTATTTTGGAAAAAGACCTACAGTTGAAAATGTAAAAGTTTGAATGAATTTAACTTTTGTTATCATGTATCAATCATTTTAATATTGAATCTTATTTGAACTTATGAACATCAGGAACCACTTCAGTACACGTATAGGTGTGCTCGTCGCTAATCGCTATGATATTGCTCCAGCGATGTTAAACAATAACTCACTCACTCACTCTGTTGGTGTATAATACTCATACATCTTTTTGACATGCAAAGTTTCAGAAAGGTATAAACAAATCACAATTTTATTTCATATTGAATAGGAGTCTATGAGTCAAACTTATTATTGATGCATTATTACCGAACTTAGCTCTAAGATTATAGTTTATTATTAACAAACTTTGCAATAAAGTTAGATCTACTCATAACAAACTTAGCACTGTGTAGGATGCATTCATAACAAACTTAGCACTATGTAAGATGCATTATGAACAAACTTAGCACTATGTTAGATGCTCTAATAACAAACTTGGCACTATGTTAGATCCACTCATAACAAACTTGGCACTATGTTAGATCCACTCATAACAAACTTAGCACTATGTTAGATGCATTCTTAACAAACTTAGCACTATGTTAGATGCTCTAATAACAAACTTAGCACTATGTTATATGCATTCTTAACAAACTTAGCTTTATGCTAGATCAACTCATAACAAACTTAGCTCTATGTTAGATCCACTCATAACAAACTTAGCACTATGTTAGATGCATTCTTAACAAACTTAGCACTTATCACTAATTAAGTTAGTTCATTATCAACAAAATATCCTAAATGTGCCCAAAATGGAAACTGTTATATGTTACATCGAGTTTATATTTTTATTAGTTTTGTGCAAACAACTAATGAAAAGTTGGATTTGGTTTGAAAGGGGATGTAGCACGTTTTCTTATGAAATAAAGATATCTCACAAAATGGTAAAGAAATGTTATCAATTGCCAAATAATAGTTCTCAGTCAATAACAAGAGTTCTAAAACGAGTTGTTATGGTTCGAATGGTTAAGCTATAAATAGCGTTTCCATTTCCAATCCTCTGATTATTAAAAGATGTTCACACTAA
Organism: Gibbula magus; assembly: GCA_936450465.1. Taxonomy (NCBI): domain Eukaryota; kingdom Metazoa; phylum Mollusca; class Gastropoda; order Trochida; family Trochidae; genus Gibbula; species Gibbula magus. The sequence goes on along the minus strand of OW388289.1, from coordinate 21,393,724 downwards.
AAGATCGCTAACAGTCTTTGTATTATATGGGGCACCATTTTCTATGACCATGGACGATCGAGTCGTGTAATGGGCTGTTTTGCCCTCTTATACGTAAAGATATTCTGCAAAGCCTATTATTAAGAATGGCAAATTTTAACATATGAAAATGCGAAAAGCGGATCATTGCCTTTAAAGACGATACATATCATATGGCATGAAGAAAACGGCTAGTAAATCATTATGTTTATGGTATTGGATTACTGTTTATTAATCTAATCATAGCTCTGCGAGCCAAGGTTATGTCTACTTATCATTGATTACGATTATTTGTTGGAGTATAACTTCTAGTAGTGTCAGTAATCTTTTATTTTAAGATTAAATTTATGTATCTTGTATATACAATAAACACGTTTTTTTATATAATGCGGTGGGTGTAAATGTATTTTTCACTTTAAAGCTATGTAACTCTATAACTGACCTATGAAAACCTGATATTACCGTTGGAACATGTCAAAGTATTGACAAGGTAAAATGGTCAATGTGAATGTGAATGTGAATGATCGGACAAAACATAAAGTTAAACTTTTACTACTTGATCAAAAGTTATGGCAGAGTATTCCGGTTAAACCGAAGGATGTACATGTGAAGAACTATTGTCCCCGGAATCTCCAATTCGGGGGTTAACAAAATAAAGGTAAAATGAATTGATGTTAAATGGTTAGCTTGAAAAATTGCTTTGACTCATATTTGTCTTTGATTGTTGAGCAATGATTGTTCAAGAAACAACAACAGCCTTTAATTTGAAACCTTTTACCAACTTCCGTCTTATGTATTTCTAATGGTCGTCAATCATTTAATTAACGTAAATGAGAATTTACCAGACTCACCATTGATTGATTGAAAACACATAGTTGAATGTCCAGTTTCAAATTAGGATCAATATATCAATATAAAAGAATAGTGGTAACCATACAATCGGAAATACCAGTAAATGGAAAGTTAAAATATCCTACCTTGTCTACATACGAAAACCACCGTCGTCTTGTCTTGTCAGACAGTAAACATTTGGTTTATTAAATGCACTGTTATTTATATATGCTTTACAAAACTATAATTTTGATTTTCAATTATGGTATTTCCAATGTTATAACGTATTTTGTATTTATTTTAAAATCCACTGAATTTGGATTTCGATGTCGATTTGAAGCCTTCATTTGTCACAATATTTGTCAAAAGAATCTAATATATGTTGCACATTCAACTAGATCTGAACTCTGGAAACAAAACTGGAAACAAGCTATCTCCTTGGCATAATACCTTGCATACAGAAAGAGAAATTGGAAAATTACCACCGTAATAAACACTTGATTTTATATTTTGGTACATTACGGAAGTACTACCTCAAAGCATTTCCCAGATACATGTATGTGATTTTGACACAGCCATGCGGTGCACCTGTAAAATGCTTTCGGGAATCGAACTAATCTTTCCGGCATTTAAATACTTCCGAAAGGTAATACAGGGCGAAAACGTGATCTCTCGTCGAATATCCATTTTCACTGACCAGAGCTTCGGAGAGAACTTGTTTTGATAAGATGAAATTATCCAATCGAATATTTGGTATAGACGTCTGTATTTTCAGTGTTTCTGAGTTGACAAGATCTGATACCTTTGTTGTCTATCATCTTAGTATTTATAGTGGAAACCGTCTAAGTAAAAACCGCTTAACTAAAAAATAAGTGAACACTTTTCTTTGGTCCCGGCAAATCCCTTCAGTAATTATCACTATTTGAGTCCGATTAACTAAAATGTATTAATTTTGAATCAAGTCTTTGAATGGTATTTAATGCCCCACGAACAGGAAGCTTTTCTCTAAAACAACTTCTTTACTATAGTGTGAAAATTCTCGACGTTTCGGAGTATATGCTCACTCCTTCATCAGGTGGAATGAATGAGTGAGTACCATACTCCGAAACGTCGTGTATTTTCACATTTAAAAAGTTGGTATCCAGAAAATCTTCCTGTTCTTATTTTTTTTAATGTTTCGTTAATTTTGTTAGTTAGTGTTCAAATGGAAGGAATTTAAACACATCGAAAAACAGGTTTGTTGCACTTAATCCAAAAGTATAATGAAACAAACGGTTTGTTCGTATCTGTAGAAGATAAATTACGAGTGCTGTCTCTAAATAGTCACAAAGGTTTAGAGTTAGAAAAGCAAAAGGTCAAAGAGCTCTTCTTGTGTTCAAACCCGGAAGAACATTACTATGTTGATACAGTGAGAACATGGCACAGCAATTATGAACTTATCAGTGTCGTTTTATAGGACTAAATGAATTCACTTAAAAACATTGAGATAATCGGTCGGCTGAAATTCTACTTTATTACATTCCAATTATTTGAGTAATCTATTTTCCCTTGAGATTTAGACGGCGTTTCCGTGAAAAAAAGGTGTTTTTAGTATTTATATTATGGTGCATACCCTTACACTGAAATTAAGCCAAACCAAGATTGTGCTAAGCAAGTCTAGACATGTAATAGTATAGGAAAATGAAAATGAAAGGTCACACATGCTTCTTTTTATTTCACATTCCTTCTTCATTTACTAGCTGATCTCAAAGCTTTGAAAGTCAAGGACATGTAGCAGTAGTTGGAACGCATAGAACGCAAGTTTGTCAGCTGGAACAGTACATTCATACTTTTCTTTGAAAACTAGACAAGACTTTGTGTGGCACATCAACTATACAATATACGTGCAAGTAAAACAAAACGTAGAAACCACAGGAACTCGATATCGTAATTAAAACGTAGGTGAAAAACCTACACCCTATATCAAACACTCTATTTGATATAGGGTTAGTTTTTTACGTCTGTTTTACCTACCTTTTAATTACAATATCGAGTTCCTGTGGTTTCTACGTTTTGTTTTACTTGCACGTATATTGTATAGTTGATGTGCCACACAAAGAACGTCCTCACTTTTAAAAATACAAAGTAAGTTTACAATAAAACGATATAGCTACAAGTGGTGCAATACACTTCTGATGCATTAAATTGATTATTAAGATTTAAACAATATATGATTGCATTAAATCTGGTCGTTGTGCATGTTAGAAAAATGAGCTATATTTGACCTATTCACAGAAGATGTCTCTCCTGGCTATACCTCTGATAATGTCGATATACACCGTATTCATTCGCCGCGGATGAGAAAAGTTTGGGTTTAAAACATTGAGTATTTTCAGGGTTTTCTCTACATTTTCATAGATACTAACTCCATTATGAAGCATGGGATATGATATGACAACATAGATATATATATATAAAGAGCCTACATGTATATATTCATATATTACTATAACAGTTAGTGAACTAGACTTTTAACATGTTCAGATACATATATAGCTGCACGAGAAGGATATACATACACAAATAGTAGTATCATGTGTATAGTTGTATATGTACAAGAAGGAAGTAAAATGTAGCCTGGATATTGGACTCCAGAATGTGACAGGAAGTCTTCATTTACACTTCCTTATTTCTGCAGCATGATGTCTTAAGAAAATTATTTACTTTGGGGAAAGAAATGGTTACTGGTTCCTGGAGAGAAGTCGAGAGAAGGTTTGAGGGTAGACAGCCTGCCAGGCCCATACTTAAGACAAAATGTACTAACTTTAGTCTCCATGTCATAAACATACTATTCTGAAAATGTGAGCCTTCTATGTTCAATGTTTAAATGTTAATGTTAAAAGTTGTTTTTACTGAATAATGCCTACCATGACCAAATTGCCAGAATTTAATTTTTTGGGGGTTCTGGAGAAGAAGTTGAAAACTCCAAATGCCAGCTCATGCCAAAAGCCCCTCTGGCTGTATATATATATATTATTTGGTATCGAACTGAACTGGATACCAATTGGAAATGTCTACAATCAAAACTCTACTTGTCATGTGATTGCTTGATAAGTTATATTTGCATAAAAGAAACGCAAAAAAAAATTCGCTTTATCCAGATTTATTGATAAATGGGCCCTTTTCCCTCTTATGAAGCATCATAGTATTTACAACTTTATTTCTTTACAAAGTAATGCAAATACACTTTCAGTGTCTTAAAATTATTGAACATTGCTTGTATTGTCAAACGTTAAAGACCCGGACCAACTCGCACATAGCCCCCATAAGCTAAGTAATCTTAACTCAATTTTAACACTGGGCTAAAGTCACCCTTTGCTTAAGGTGGGCTTTGTGTGAGTTGGTCCTGGGCCTACTCTCTCAGATGATTGTAAGTATGGTCACCTTAATGTTACATAAAGAGGTTGGATACTGAAACTCAAAATCTACCATTCATATTGGCCAAGGTGTCGGTACATAACATTTCAGTTTTCCAAGGTGTCTTGAAAAGTAGACGAAAATATGTTTCAAGACTGTAACCTGTGTCCCTTATTGGGGATCGCAATTTATATTCCCAATAATGCCAAAAAGATTTCAGCTTTCTAGTGCATTTGTTTTTTGTGAAAAGGACATAAATATTCAAATGAAAATTCACACATTTATAATACATATTACCTTCATTTATAAGTAACAAAACATGATTTAAATTACAAATGTTCCTGTCAAACATTATTTAAGAACAATGGACATAAAACCTCTAACAACATGCAAATGATTTACTCAACAAAATGACAACTAAATGTGCACAAAACCAATGGTATCCAACCTCTTTAAACCATTAACCATAACCAATTAAAAGTTCATCTCTTCTTTGTTAAGCATATGTACATATGTTATCTATTAAATGCCTTAAAACACAACACATACTAAAACTATGAAACATAGCACTTTTCTAACCTCAATAACATATATTAAGAAGACAAATCTGAGGTTGGTTTGTTACAAATATTGCCAATGTAAAGCTGAAATAAAATATTCATAACATATTTCATAACATAAATATTCAAAGTTGATGCAATCTTAACTTAGGTTGGATTTCATAAAAAAAATAAACACATTCCAGGGCCTATATTAATTGAATTTGCTTCTTCTTGAGATTTTTGTTTGTAGATTTTGATTTTGGCAACAATATAGAATTGTTAACCCTTTCATCCAAATTAATAATCTGAAACAAAACATTTATAATTTTGAAAACATCTCAAGATGAAACTGATAAATTTATGCATAGGCAATTTATTAATGAATGGCAAATTTATTAACAATATTGATATTGATTTAGTTATGGAAACTCAAATGTAACTCTCAACGTATAAATTGGAAATCTGAAATTGGTTTTAAAAAAAACAGAGAAAAATAAACATAATACTGACCCAAAATGAGGAAAATAGATTAATAAATGCATAATATTTATGACTATATATATGTTGATCATCATTACTTTTATACCGGGATATATATATAAGTATACTTTCTATAAACTTGTTAGTTTTGATCATTCATATCATTTGGGCAGGGCAGAGACGCATTGGAAAAATTAAAATAAAGTAAATGGAATTACTGAAAACAGTGAGATACATGGTGATCTGAGTGGAGTATCGATCAATCCCAGCCCTGTCCGGTATATTTGAATAAAGCAACAGGAAGACTCAGTCAACACTGGCCTCTGTACAGAAGATAAGTATAAGAGAGGTATACAAGCTATCCATGTACCAATCCACAAACCAATGTTAGCCCTGATGTTGATTATATACCAGGTTATAAATTACAAATGATTTGCTACCTTGTGAATCGGCAAGGCACCACAACTTAAAGCTGGTGGTAGAACAGTAAGGCTAAAGACCAAGCTAGCCCAGACCGCCAGTCAAAATACAAATAAAACTATCACTAGTTTGATTATAAAGGCAACAGAATGTGCACCTGGGATGCTAGTAGGGGAGAATTGGTACAGAAGTTGGGAGGGGAAAACTGGTACAGAAGTTGGAAGGGAGAATTGGTACACAAGTTGGGAGGGGAAAACTGGTACAGAAGTTGGAAGGGAGAATTGGTACACAAGTTGGGAGGGGAAAACTGGTACAGAAGTTGGAAGGAAGAATTGGTACACAAGTTTGGAGGGGAAAACTGGTACAGAAGTTGGAAGGGAGAATTGGTACACAAGTTGGGAGGCGAAAACTGGTACAGAAGTTGGAAGGGGGAAACTGGTACAGAAGTTGGAAGGGGGAAACTGGTACGGGAGTTGGAAGGGAGAATTGGAACACAAGTTGGGAGGGGAAAACTGGTACAGAAGTTGGAAGGGAGAATTGGTACACAAGTTGGGAGGGGAAAACTGGTACAGAAGTTGGAAGGGAGAATTGGTACACAAGTTGGGAGGGGAAAACTGGTACAGAAGTTGGGAGGGGAAAACTGGTACACAAGTTGGAAGGGGGAAGCTGGTACAGAAGTTGGAAGGGGGAAACTGGTACGGGAGTTGGAAGGGGGAAACTGGTACAGGAGTTGGAAGGGGGAAACTGGTACAGAAGTTGGAAGGGGAAAACTAGTACAGAAGTTGGAAGGGGGAAACTGGTACAGAAGTTGGGAGGGGGAAACTGGTACGGGAGTTTGGAGGGGAAACATTGAAACATTCAAAGCATCTCAGTCAGCTTTAAGTTTGACTAATACCAAGGCTAAAGACCAATCTTTCCAAGATTATGGCATCATCAGAATAACATGTTAATTAACCAATTACACTATTGCTTGTCAACAAACAGTGGATGCTACAAGGGTGAAGCCTGGAGTGAGCACATAGTCAGTCACCCAGTATCAGTTCATCCTTCTCCTTCAACACATGGCCACATCTTCTATCAACTTTAGTAATTGGCCATAAACTATAAACAGAAGTCTGAGCACCATAGTAGTTGGTGGCTATACATTAGCCTAGAGAGTGAGTAAAGGATTTGAACCAGTACATTTCTATAATCAGTGCATGTCCATTTAGAACTTTACAAGATGCTGTCAGTGTAGATTAGAACATATGCCTGTTTCCATGTTGATGCTGATGGGTTGCAAACATATATGAAGCTAAACTAAAATAGTGAATATGAAGTAGTGTGTGTAATGTGTGATAGAAAAGTTGAAAGAAAGCAGATTGTCAAAACAAAAGTGTAATATACTCTTTGATTATGTAAGCAACATATTACAATGTGGTTAAGTTTTATCAGCTGCTAAATAAATCGGGGGAAACATTCAGAGTGACCAATTCATAGCAATCAAAACACATTAACAAGGGGAATAATCGTGGATAAGTCACTGGCTGAAGATAGTCTATATAGGTATATTCAGGTTAAGGGTTAATATTCCTTTAAAACAAAAATATCTTCTGTTGGATTGGAATTGGACATTTAAAGTTTGTAAAGTTCTAAAATATGAGGATACCATTTGTTGAAAATAAGTACCGGTATATCAATTATATATAGTTTGGTGGATTTCATTATGATTTGCTTGGAGACAGTTGAGACTCTATATCACCAACCATATAGTTTATAGTTTTGGAGTTATAGAGGTGGAGGAACGTTTGGTTTTGATCAACTGTAAGATATGTTGAAGTTCACACTTATAAACAGGGAAATTATTCTATTCATAAACAAATACAAAGCATATTACATTTAATGACATTTCCTGAAACTGTAGCAAATATGGAATTCAAAATGCAAATATCTCAGATTATTACCAACGTAACACCAAAACAGTTCCAAATTTGACAACAGGAAACAACTTCAACAGCCAGGCCTTAGTTTTTTTCAAAGTTTTCTCAGCGCCAGATGTCAGTGTTAATATATGGCACTTACAACTGTCTAAGTACTATGAAAACTTTGATATAACTAAGCCAGGGACATCTGATTTTGCTAGGCATCCAAACAGAACCTGGAAGCATGTTATCACTTTTCTATGATATGATACATATGGACAACCCACCACATAAAATACTGTCACCTGTCCACAGAACAACTCACAGCACTGCAGCAAGTGTTGGCTTACATTAGAGCGTAATACAGAGAGTGTCAACTGGAATGCTATTTTACACAGCTTGGAAATCCAACTTCAGTATCTCATTGGAAAGTGGTTGTATATTAAGGGTTTTTATATAGAAGCAATTATAACAAGATACAGTAATCCCCACAAAATGTGGCCAATTCACTCACTAAGACATATCCCAATCATTCCAAGGGGCCGGTGAGGAGAAGCAGTTTTAGGTACAGCACTTCCTCATATTAAAACTAAGTTTAGGTTAAGACACCAGGGTACTGTTCCACTAACCAATCTCAGCTCTAAAACCAATCTAAGCCAATGAAAAGAGATAGGCTTATGATTGATCACGGCTAAATCGGTTAGTGGAATGTCCCCCAGGACAGTGTACATGGCATTTATGATTTACAGTGATGAAGATTTAGAGGGTTAGAGCCTGGGTGAGATCCAGGAGCTTCATCGAAGGTATGTACCCCTGGTTGATAACATCATTCATTGTTGAAATGAGAAAACCCCACCCATTCAGACTTTCATAGCAACACAAACATATCTTTATTCTATTGTATTATTTATACATAACACAAAAATAAGACTGACATTTGATGATAAACAAGGACAATGAACACAAGTCTGTAACTAAATCCACAGCATTGACAATATATAATTATTTTGATAATAAAATGAAAAAAAATATCTTTACTGTCTTTACTGAGAAATATATTCATCTTTAAAGAAGTGATGTAAACATTTTTATTGTTTAAATTTTCTACTCCATCAGATAAGATAACATATTTTATCAACCACCAAATGTTATTCCATTTATCAAAGCATTGTATTTTCACCATTTTAGTGTTATTGTCTGATTCCTTCATTGTAAAACTTATAATAAACTTTGCAGAAAGGGAATTAATAAACCAAGTAATAAATTATTGTATTTATCATTCACAATTTACACTAGAAATCAGTAGATGTTTGTGCATTGAGCATTAACTAGTGAGCGGAAAATGGCAAACTAAAATATTATTTACTATATACACATGATGGATAAGTTAAAAGCAAACTTGGGTCACTATCAGCCTATCTCTGTATTGCTTTTTAATAATTTGAGCATGTCTGTTTGTCATAACTCATCATGTCATGCAATACCTTATATACAACATTGCCATCACATTACATTTACCAGAGTTATAAGAGTTTCATTTTCCCCCAGTTTTCAAACAAACATACAATGAGGAAATAATTATCTACAACAAAAATGAGATTTAGTAATACTTTGATAGTTCTAATACTTGTATGTACTAAGTTTCCACTGCAGTAAAATGTTTATGTAATTGTTAACCTAATTTATACACCACTACAGCTTACTCTATCTGTGATGTGTTGCAGTAGTGAGTAATGTGAAGTTAAAGTGCCATTAAATCTTTCAATGTTCAAATAACAAAATTATTTTGACAATATATATCAATCGCTAAAATACTTTCATCTACAACATGATATATCAGAAATAACTTTCTTATTACTATAAGGCTATGTTATTTTGTTTCAAAGACACCTATCCACTCATTTAATGTGTGTCACTGAATGAAATGTCATTACTGAGTTCCCTTTCTTGTTTACAAAAGACTAATAACATAGAAGAAGGCTATAAGGGTGACACCCTCAGAAAAGAAATGATTTGAAGAAAAAATTGATCACATTGCACAAAGAAGGAACATTAACTAAAAATTGGCAGTGCAATCCATCAATCTTCCTTTTCTCTGTCATCTTCTTGACGCCATCTTTGTTTATAGAGTAAGTTGATGCTTTGCCAGCAGAAAGGGAAAAGACTTTGTCTATATTCAAACTGAGACATAAGTGTGATTTTTCTGCTTACTTGAAGTAAAAAGAGTAATTTTAAAATCGGTGAAAAATATTTTTGAGTTTCATTTTTGATATATCAATAAATTATGATTTTAAGTTTAAAGCTTAATCTCTGATCAAGATTTCATTGTGCTTACAATGTGGAAGCTGAAATTAATTTTTAAAATACTGCCTGTATATGAAATGTACCTGTGTCAGGAAGTGAGTCAGCAGTATATACTCTGCTCTTAAAGAGACAGTACAACAGGGCTGTTTTAGTAGAAATGAAATCAGAGGGATACTCTAATTACTGTTTGTACAACTACTTTCAAGGCTTATCAAAACAAAATGATACAATGATATGGACGATGTTTTGATAGCATAAATGCACAAAGGAGAGTATCCCTTTGAATTTTTATCATAAAAATACCCGATCATACTATCCTTCAATGACATTTACAAGTTTTTAAGCAGTTTGATATGATGATCGAAGCCTTTTTTGTATGATTTTGACTTCCTGAGCTTAGAACTGGTCAATTATTGAATGCCATTTGATCAGTTAAAAACAAAACCTGGCACAATAAAAGATAAAAATATTTTGTGTGATTCTTTTGGCATCTTCTGTATATCACAATAAATTATTGTAAACTGGATATTATCACAGATATACATCAAAATTGTCAGGTCAACGTCACTAAAAACATAATTCAGAGTCCATCGTCATCGTAAAAGTTGTCATCATCCTCCTCAGGGTAATTTTCCTCATCACTTTCCTCCTCGTTGGGGTCGAAGTCAATAAGACTGCCGGCGCCGTCTCGCTTGCCATCATCCTCGAGATCATAGCTCCCCTCCTCGTCACTGTAATACACAGAGTCACTGGGAACATTAGTTTACCATTACATTGTAAATGGGAGGTGAGATTATCACATAGTTCTGTCTGAAGAGTGTTCAAATCAAGGGAGCTAGTAGAATTGTAGCAATAGAGGCTGCAATAACAATGTTACTAGGTATGATAGCAGCATTATGGAGCACCTGCAATAAAGTAGTCAGTCGGAACCTACAATGTTGAGGGGATAAAATGATTTAAATATATTTTGGCAAGATTTGTTTCACTTACAATACAGAAATCAATATCAATGTGGGAAGTGAGTGACTTGTGTTTCGATGCCTCTTTCAAGACTATTTCATTCACATCCTCTGCAGATAGTATTATTGCAGGGAGAAAGCATGTGCTAAAGTGGTATGCATCAGATAGAATTAGCAAAGTATGGATTGGAGAAAAGCATGCACAGTGTTAGTATCGGTTGCAGAAACAATGTCATGTCTAAGATTCAATAGCTTCATACTCACCCAATGTCAGCTGCTGCAGCTCCATGGAGCGCCCCGGAGATGCTGTGCTCCATATTGGGCATCTGTTCACACACGGAGCTGGACTTGGCTACCTTCATCAGACTCTCACAGAACTTGTGTCCCATCTCCTCCAGCATACGTGTACTCATATGCAGGTCCTGTCACAGTGGGTAAAATCATCCTCAACATCAACTGCAGTCTTTAGTATCAATAGGCTTACGAAACAGGCCCTTTAACACTTAAAAGCATAATGTCCCCTTTAACATGGGGCCTATGGGGAAAAAAATATTTATGTAAAAAATGAAAGAGGGTACTCTGTAGGGTAGATAAAACCTAATTTTACGAACAGATCGCGCCGAAATAAAGCGATTACAACGGATCTAAAAATCCCGCTGGTGGCCAGCGGAAATTCCCTGTTGCCATAATCTAGGTCATCTGGTACTGCGCATGTCCAAACTCGAGGGAATCCCCGAGGTATCCCCGCTTTACTGGTTAGCGCGTTTGGTTGCGCACAATGACAGCATAAACAATATGGAGGCTCTTGGTCATATTTGCCTGCGGACGTCACAGATGGATTCACTGAAGTAGACCGATCCGATGAGCTAAAAGTGTGCAAAGCAACTAAAAGATGCATGGTAAGACTACACGCAATTATTCTTGTTATGGAATGAAAGATTGTTACGGCGTACAAACACGGTGTGGCAGTTTGACCTGCAGTTGTTTAGACAGTTTCAAGTCGCCTATTTTACGAAAGTGTGTGGGATTTAAAAAAAATTCCGTTCAATAAGATTCCAGGTACATTAATCAAGGGGTGCAGATGTGGGGTACCACTGTAAAATTCTGTCAACAATAATTTACAAGCTTGCAAAGTATTTTACTTTCTGTAGATTGTATCTGGCAAGTAGCAACATATTGGCCATAATTATTATGTGTACGAAGAGCATGATTTGATTGCATTTATAATATTCTATATCAATTTATTGTAACTGTTTTCCTTCAAGATACGAATCCTGTCACATGGAGGAAAGTACTTACTTCAGTCATGACAACATGGACACTGTAAGTATTTAATTAGATAAGTTGTATAGGCCTACTGTAGGCCCAGTCCTACCACAGACAAATGCCTATTGTTAAAAGTGTACCGAAATGTCATACAACTCATTCTGTCACTCTTTTTTGCATATATACATTTTTTTATGTTATTTATTACGTTGTATCCTTGTTAAAAAAATTGAAAAATGTATATCTATCAATCATGGAATTTAGTGGGAACTGTTATTTGGCTTGCTGGTTTATTCATAATCACACAATTCCTATCAGGGATTTGGAAAGGCATGGGCCATTTTGCACAATGAATGAAAAAATGGCCTATTAAAATCCCTGCCCTATTGATATACATGCACTTGGGGAAAAAGTTTAAAATTTATAGATATCCATAAAGAAATAATCAAAAGATTACAGGTATCTTCAGCTAATTTAAATTAGTCTGCTAATAATGTAATAATCCATTATCAAGAACTCATACTGTGAAACAATAATTACTTCAATTTATAAAATTGTTAATTGAGTTTTGTTTTTGTATTATTAGGTAAGCTGAGTTTCAAATGATGGTTTCCAGTTGGAACTGATTGCAGAGATGGAGCCTTTCAAACATGCCTATCACAGGTATCATGATGCTGAATCAACTCTCAGGTTAGGGGCTTTACAGACTTGTAACTTCACTATTCAGTAATAACAAAAAATCAACACCATAAATCCCTGAATAATTGCCTGCTTTGAACAATTGACTGCCTTGAATAATCACCGGGTCTAACTCTACGGCCTCTTTGAAATTAAAAATTGCCTGCCTTGAAGTAATCGCCGTGTTAAATTTAGCAAATGTAATTAAACTAACAACTATCTCTTTTTCAAAAATAATTCCTGCATAAGCAAATTTATGCAAAGTGTCACCTCATGACAATTACCTAAGAAAGGAACAACCCCCACCCTCCAATATTATTTCATTCGCCCACTCATACATTCCATACACATTCATACTCTTAAACAATTATCACAAGTTCATCATACATTGCCCATTTTTTTCAAATTCATTAAACTTAGAGCTATTCAAATGTCTAACTTTTTCTATTAAATAATAATACCTTAATTCTTTCTTAAAAGTTCTTATGCTGGTGTTTTCTTCTGCAACTTACATTTGCAATTTACATATTTGGCTAAAAGTAATATCAAATAAAATACATGTTTAATACGGCTCGAAAAAAATAATCGACTGGTTTGAACAATCGCTGGTTCAAATCGGTCTTTGATAGAAATAATCGCAAGGCAATTATTCAAGGAATTATGGTAAATTCATTTTGTTATCTCTTAGCAGCCAAAAAGGAAGATTTAAGGAAAAAGTTTATATTTATGTGCATGTTATGTAATATTGTGCACAATCTTGAATCTTCTGTATAGACACCACAGCCAATGAGGATAATGACTGCTTAACATTTTCAACCTATATATTTTGTGTGATTTAAAGTCTGATGAGTTACAGATGCAATGTTCTCATTATTTATCCTTAATTTTATATATTGGTTTTAAACCCAAATCTTGTGAGGCACCTATCACAAGCTTTGATTGTACGAACACATACATATATGTAATGAAAAATCATAATTATTATAGTACTTTATTTGTTATCATAGGGAATTCTAGACTTTAATATGGGCAGTTTGACCCAAACTGATGAATGAAACTTTGTGTTATGTAGGTATGCACCTGGATATCTGGTTTTGCTGCAACTGTAGCAGTTGGCTGTGAACATGAACCCATCATAGGAGACCACATACCCTGGCTATTCCCTGACTTGCATGCACACCAGTCCATGTGACAAACTGAAGATGTCGGTTAGTATTTTCTATATACAACTGATATGGTACTTGTCTTGAAGCTTGTTGATAAGTGTGCATAAAAAAGTCAAATGCGACATCCTAAAAAACTATTTGGTTTTCATCTACTTCTCAAGAACAAGAAGGCTGAAATAATGTGTACAGACTCTTTAGCCAATCTGGATTTTAAATTAAAAATTTGTTAACCTTGTGACCCCAAATAGGGTCACAGGTGTCAAAACCTAGAAAAAATTATTTTCATCTTTTTCTCTGGTACCAAAAGACCTAAAAAGCTGAACTGTTGTGTACAGATTCCTTGGCCAATGCAGATTTTCAGTTGTAGATATGATGACCTTGTGATCCCATATATGGAAAAAGTTTATATTTATGTGCATGTTATGTAATATTGTGCACAATCTTGAATCTTCTGTGTAGACACCACAGCCAATGAGGATTATGACTGCTTAACATTTTCAACCTATATATTTTGTGTGATTTAAAGTCTGATGAGTTACAGATGCAATGTTCTCATTATTTATCCTTAATTTTATATATTGGTTTTAAACCCAAATCTTGTGAGGCACCTATCACAAGCTTTGATTGTACGAACACATACATATATGTAATGAAAAATCATAATTATTATAGTACTTTATTTGTTATCATAGGGAATTCTAGACTTTAATATGGGCAGTTTGACCCAAACTGATGAATGAAACTTTGTGTTATGTAGGTATGCACCTGGATATCTGGTTTTGCTGCAACTGTAGCAGTTGGCTGTGAACATGAACCCATCATAGGAGACCACATACCCTGGCTATTCCCTGACTTGCATGCACACCAGTCCATGTGACAAACTGAAGATGTCGGTTAGTATTTTCTATATACAACTGATATGGTACTTGTCTTGAAGCTTGTTGATAAGTGTGCATAAAAAAGTCAAATGCGACATCCTAAAAAACTATTTGGTTTTCATCTACTTCTCAAGAACAAGAAGGCTGAAATAATGTGTACAGACTCTTTAGCCAATCTGGATTTTAAATTAAAAATTTGTTAACCTTGTGACCCCAAATAGGGTCACAGGTGTCAAAACCTAGAAAAAATTATTTTCATCTTTTTCTCTGGTACCAAAAGACCTAAAAAGCTGAACTGTTGTGTACAGATTCCTTGGCCAATGCAGATTTTCAGTTGTAGATATGATGACCTTGTGATCCCATATATGGGTCACATGGGTCATTATCTATATTAATCTATATTTATCTTCTTCTACAGTACCAAAATTCCCAGAAAGCTGAAATGTATTGTACTGACTCCTTTGTCATTAGTGATATTAAAAAGTAGATTTGGTGACCCTTAACCCCATTTATATGGGTCACACTGGGGTCATGACCTAAAAAACAATTTTCATCTATTTTTCAAGTATAAAAAGTCATAGGAAGTTGGAATGTTGTTTGTAGACCAGGGATTCAGATTGCTGCAGGCCATAGGCCATTTTCCTATTACATTTTCAAATGACCTACCAACTTCTCTTGAGTC
This sequence comes from Gibbula magus, assembly GCA_936450465.1. Classification (NCBI taxonomy): domain Eukaryota; kingdom Metazoa; phylum Mollusca; class Gastropoda; order Trochida; family Trochidae; genus Gibbula; species Gibbula magus. The sequence continues at coordinate 21,378,203 of OW388289.1, read as the reverse complement.
AGGACATTGGGGCTGAGACTAATTATAATTTTATTTCTACATGTAAGACCAATGATTCATGAATATTTATCTTCACCTAGAGTAATTAATCTGTGAAAATTTAAAAGCTGACTAAACCTTGGAAGTTGCAGCATGAAATATCATTAACAATTTCAGTTGAATAATTCCAGTAGTGCTTAGTATATTAAAGTGCTTTAAGAACTTCAGGCCAATGGCCTACTACCAGACACCAGCTCAGGAGGCTTTAGGCTAGGCTTTAAAATCACTGTAGACTCCTTGGCCCTTTAGGACTCGTTTGGTGACCCCATGACTCATGACCTAACATGGGTCATGACCTAAAATACCTATTTTCATCTCTTTCTCAAATGCTTGAAATTTGTTATACCTGTGATAAATTCTAGAAAATGTTTTTAAAACTATTTAGTTTATTGTTATAAAGCCTAATGAGCTTCAGAGCTAATAGCTCTTGGTATTTTTAGCTCATCAGGCCTGAAAGGCTCGATGGGCTTATGGCATGGGATGGCGTCCGTCCATCCGTCTGTCCGTAAACGTTTCACTTTTTCGACTTCTTCTCCAGAACCAATGACTCTAAAGAGCCAATGGGGAATTTATTAATTAAATATTGAAAAAGAGCCTTTGAAACTATGAGACTATGAGAAACAGGATTTTTGAAACAATTTAGGAGCTCTTTTTCATTATGTAATAAATATTGATAATTCCAGAATAAAAATAAGAAGTAAAACAATAAACTGCAAAGGTTTACATTATTTATAATGAATATGGATTAATGTGTAACCAATTTTGATAATAAATTTGATGACTGGGCAATGACTTATTATGTGATATCATAATCTTTTCCTTAGGGATAATTGATAACATGATTCCTGGTGAGCTCCAGAGCCAGTGGCTCTATTTTTATTTAGCCTAATAAGCTATGATAAATTTGCTGTGATTTGTTTTTAGGGGAGAAAGTGTGATTTTACCTTTAGATAAATATACCAGTATTACATTTTGATTACAATATAATTACTTTCAAATAATTCATGTCGTCTTTGTACCACAGATACAACTGAATTTTCCAAAATCCTGGTCCATCTTTGAAGGAAATGAAGACCTGTTGACATATGATGTAACATTATGAATCAACTTCAACATTGAAAACAGCTTCTATAATACCTGCAGTGGTTAGCGCGTTAGGCTTCGGATCAAGAGGTCCGGGGTTCAAATCCCGCCAGGGGCATGGCAACTTTGTCTGCAGTAGAGAACTGTTCTACACGCAGTAAGGTTTGGGTGCAATGCTACACTGAATTTCAGTGCAGTGCTATCCATGGTTCGCTAGTTCCAGCCGTTGCTCGCAGGTTTCACCGCAGTGCATAGCCACATGGCGTTGTGGGCTTTCTCCCTGCAATAATACTAGCAGCCACCATGTAAGTGAAATACTTTTGAAAGCGGCGTTATACCCCCAACTCACCTCACCTCTATAATACCTACAACAGATTCTAAGATAATCATGTTCCATAATGGCCTTTGCCAGTAAAAGACCCCCATTAACTGAGTGTTTGGTTTGCCTATGTAATGTATGTATCGTATGATATATAATTTCTAAGTATATGTTATATACTTTTTAATATATTGTTTGAAATAAAGCAAATTCTATATAAAGAACCCTTCTGTTTTGTTTTTTTATCATTATAGAAATGAGTCTTTTTTTCGGAACAATACAATTTTTCACATCATATTTCCTGTAAAAGATGCCGGAGTTCAAATAGATGCAGAGTCTTGAATAGAACAGGGATATAACCGTTTGAAATAAATAAACGCTTTGTCACAATTAGATGCCGGGTGATAAGATGAGCAAAGTTGTTTTTTTTTTAAAATGCTGTGTATATATATGTTAATGTATGTCTCATGATGAATATATTTTTCCCGTTCAATATTGAATAAATTTTCTCCAAACAAATTCATATTCAAGAAAGTTTGTCATGATGCATTTCTATAAGTTTGTTAATCCGGTGAATTATATGCAAAATAATGAATAGAAAAAATTAATAGATGCCTGGTCTCGAATAGAAGCCGGGGTTGTAGGTGTCTGAAAAAATAAACTCTGGGGGATTATATGAGGGAAAATACGATATACCGTAAATCCTTGTATAATCACCTGCCTTGAACAATCGGCTTCATTGAATAATCACAAGGTCTAAGCCCTCTTTGAAATAAATAATCGCCTGCCTTGAATAATCGCTGGGTCTAGACCCTCTTTGAAATAAATAATCACCTGCCTTGAATAATCGCTAGGTCAAATCGTTGTTGGAAATTAATAAATGCCGGGTGATTATTCAAGGAATTACAGTATTTGTTTTCAGCAAGCAGAGTATTTGTTCCTTTTGCCATAGGAATTTACAATTTTAAAATGTTTTTTTTTGTTAAAAAATAATGGGGGTGGACATGAACTAAAGAAGTATTCCAAAAATTTAGCCTATGTATCAAGCAATAATAATATGTGGATTGGCTATTTGGAGATTTCAGAAATTAAAAACTCAGTATTATAAGAAATTAAACACTTTTCTTTTTGTTTCTAAATTTAGTAATAAAGCACCTTGAAATTCAATATTAACTGGCCCACATGTTCATATTCTTGATTTTCCCATTTGTGTGAAATTAATTCCAAATTATCTTGACTATCTCATCAACCGTCCTTTGCTTTTCTCAGTTGTGAAAAAATTGGCAAATATGTGCCGTCTTCGCCTTCTGCCGTTTTGCGGTGGTGCCGTTTAGCCTTTATCGCAACATGAAAGTTCGCTGTCATTTCAATGATTTTTCAGAAGTGAAAACTGACATTAAACAAACTATAATGCCCTTGAAGAATTGCAAAAGTCTCGTTATATCGTTCGGCCTATCTCATAATATTATCGGGATTGATATATCAAGGCTAAAGTTTTTTGAAGGCCTACATTCGGCCCACTTGACAGTTGAGTTGATCGATTGACAGGATAAAAGGAAAAATATTATGTCAGTCGTCCTTAAATAATCATAATAATAATGATGAACCTGAATGAAAGTTTTTAAAAAAAATTACAATTAAGCCTTTGTTATAATAAATCAATTACAATTTGACCTAGCTTTGTTATTTTCTGATTGAAAACTCGTCCGATCGGTCAGATATTAGAGACTGGGCTCCGTCCTCACCAATTCCAAGGTCAAGGTCATTTTACATATTCCTTATATGGACTACGCGTCCAATATCTAAAAATAGCTCGGGGAAACCGTTTCAGCTAACGGAAAGAAATCACTATAATTAATTAATTTCATGACAGGGAAGAAAATCATTCCTTGGTTTCATTTAGGATTTATGTTTACTTTGGAAAGACAATTAGTAAAAATTGGGACATTATGATTTTAAGCTGTTGAATTCATTAGTGTCAAAGCATCCTGAGGGGCTTATAGGAATTACAACTTGTTTACAAATGGAATAATCCTGGACAAGATATTCATCTGCTGTCTTAATCACAGCTTGTTAACACAGGAAATTATCACAGATTAGATATTAAGCTGCTGTTTGACCTTTGGCTCTGTAGACAGGTCAGCGTTTATGAACATCTAGTGCTTATCATAGGAAGTATGGTATTATGGCAAAGTATACTTCCAAGAAAAAATAACACCAAAAGGAAATTTCCCACACTCACCTTGTACTTGCCCTGATCACATCCACAGTAGCTGCTCTCCATGGTGTAACTGCGGACCAGCCCGATCTGCCTCCACACAACCACCCGAGCTGTGGCCTCCTTGGCTCGCTCCACCATGAAGCTGCAGTTCTGTATGGAGAAGGATGGGCAGGCCGAGTGCAGGATACGTGGCAGGGCCTGGGGAAGGAAATAAACAAAGATGAAACACTTCAGATAAAACAATGACAGACAGCTGTTTATTCTGCAGGAGCATGGTCGGTGAATCATCACTGGGTTGGCGTCTTTAGGTAAGTTCCACAGGACCATGAACGTAAACATTTGATATGCCGATGACAATTATAGGAAGCTGATCATGGTCACTTGCTCAGGCACTTCATCAGACATCCATAGAATTTCCAAGAGAAATTTACCAACCTGATAACAAAAGACCAAGAGAGTAAAAAGAAGATTGTTGAAACCAAATTTGGGAATAAACTAACTTTAGTAAATCAATCCTGTTGTCATACAATGGGTCCTTTTTGATGTCTCAAAAGTTTTGATAAATGTTTACTCGATAGATACAGTGTAGTTGGTGAGATTTACAGTGTTCATACAATACTAATATCGCCCTACCTTGAAGCCATTGTCTTCACTCCTGACACCGGACGAGGCTGGGTTCTGTGTGTCGTTCGGTATCCAGGACATGGCCGGACTACAGCCGTACAGGAAGATGTTCTTCCTTCTCGAGTGGCCGTGGTAGTCACAGTACACCTGCGTACAATAAGAGCAATGTCATCACAGGTCTGTAGCTAAAGTGTTTTTATCATACAGTAATATTGGAACAATTCCTGACAACAGAAGCAATCTGCCTGACATCATCATCCTTGGCTGCCAATGGCTCTACCCTTTATGTTCAGGTGGCCAATCTTTAGCCAATAGCAAGTCCACAATTATTCCTTTTGTTTATGCGTTGTGATTCCTGTAAATGGCCACACATAATGGTTTGGCACTAATTAATTCAACATATTAATACTTAATGTTCCAAATCCTCAATGTTAATTTAGCCCAAAAACTTTTCATTAGACAAAGGGCAAAAGGATGAGTGATAATAAAGTTTAACCAAAACATTCTTGGCCATGTCAAGTTACATGCATTTCAAATTGTGTCCAAATGGTGTACGAGACACTAAAAAGAGTTCAAGGGAGCGAATTCGTGATCCAAGTAATACTGACTGAAGCTTCCATAAAATACAACTGACTTGAGGTAAAGTGACACAGAAGTGTCAGGGTTAAGTGTTAAGACAATACAATAAAACCTATAAGCAACTTTGCCCACCAGTGGAGTCTTGTTGACCATGTTGAGGTACTGCAGCAGTCCTTTACTGTGGTAGATAGTGGGGTGCAGTTTGGGACACGGATGCAGCCATCTTCGGTTGAGATCCTCCGCTACCAGGGAACAACGGTGACTAGAGAACAATAGATTAAAACATCAAGATCAACAAGTTCTTCCAAAGTTATTAGCTATATATATCTGATTATCAAATTAAAACAATGCTGAGGTTATTAATATTAAATAATGACGACGAAGATAGTCTAATCCAAGCTGTCTATAGCAACACTTGAAGGTACTTCAAATAGATACTTCACCGACTACCAAATTTTACTTTTACTTACTACAAATGGTTTATTGAGAAGAAAGTATGGTGAGCTGATTTGGAGTTTAATGGCACCTTGAAGAGTATTTCACTTAAATCTCGAATGCTAGTATAATTGCAGGGAGAAAGACTGCGAAACCACTGTGGCAATGTGTTGTACTGAAAATATGTGAGCAACGACTGGAAGAAGCGAACACCCAAAACTTACTGCATGTAGAAAGTCTCTTGTCCAAGGTGACACAACAAGTCTCGTAATTCATATATCATTGTGCAAAAAAACAACCCTTCAAACTCCACCCTTGAAGTAATCTACCAGTGTCAATCACACCCATTGTTGCTGAACTTCACTGATACTAGTGATAGCAACCAACTGTGCCATGCACTAAACCAAATGCTACCATGTTTGTGCTCTTAACACCTTAGTAGTTGATGAAGTAACATTTACCAAAACAATATATATTTTTTCTACAATTCAACTCACTTCCCATTGATGACACCGTCTGGATTCAACATGGGAACTATCTTGAAGATAAACTTTTCCCTGGCTTGCTGAGCTAGAGGATTCTTACTCATCAGGAAGTCTATAGTTCCTGTAAACAAAATATACTGTTGTTTTACAAGGCACGTCAAATTGAAATTAATGCACAATTTTTTTTTTTTAATCATATCAAATTGATATAAATCTTCTTAAATGAGCAAAATTGTTTGAAAGAGGTATTTTTTGTGAAAACACTATTTGAGGCAATAGTCCTCATTGTGCATCTACGTACTAAAGCTCATAAAAACATTTTCACTAGTATGGCACTGTATGAAACAAATGCTGTATAATAGACTAGAACCTGGTTACTTTTGTTCTGGCTGTTAACTTGTTGAAGTTTTTCCTTAATTTTGCCAATTAAATTTAATACTTTCTGGCTTGCAACTTTTCAAGCTTATTTCAGACACTGAGTATGGTTCACATGGAGTGGGTTCCAATAAACAGTATGAATATATAAAGGGGATTTGTAAAGAATACCTCACTAGTACTGTACCATTAAAGTGACACTGCATTGAGGATAAAAATTAGATTAAATTTATCCATCTATGCTGATTAACGTGTCTGCTAACAGGTCACAGACTCCCAATTTCAGACAGTTGATATAATTGGTAATAAAAACAACTCCATGTAAACAGTTAAGTGAATCAGTTTGGTTGATAGATCTGATTTAATTTTTTTATCCTCGACGCGGTGTCCCTTTAACAAAGTGTTCCTGAATAATGAGCTAAAGTTATTCCCACAAATAGAGGTATATGTTAACAAACTAACAATGAATCTTGAAATAATTTGCTAAAGTACTTGAGTGAATCACAGCTGCTAGCAAGAACAAACCTTTCATGATCCAGCTGGCATTGCTCTCTCCTGGGTGAACTCGACCTGACAGGAAGATGTACGGCCGACTTCCTGAGAAATAGATTCCAGGTTAGAAATTGATCATTCCAAGAAAGCAATTACAAGAAATCAAATTTTTTCTTAAATTGGAAGAGGAACTCACAAGAAAGGTAAGATTTTGGCTGCAATATGTTTATTGTGACGTAATGCAACAACAACAGTATAAGCATAAAGTAAACAAAAAGTTTCTTTATAACAAAGATATTGTCCAGATAACTTTTTTGTGAACAACCACAACATTGGTAAATAAAAATACAAATATCATGTGTGAGGTAAGGAAATATTTTCAGAGAATAATAACTTCATGGATATACATGGACAAGTTCTATGTTTTATTATAATATTGATAAATAATTACATGTCATATCATTGACAAAAATCATTTTGCACACAAAAGGTGCCAAGACTGTTGACTCACTGAACTCCTCGATGGTGTCGCGGTCCAGTGAGCGTGGCTGTGCGGTGATGGTGAGGAGAGGGACAGAGTTACCGGCGAGGGTGTCACACAGACTCTGCTTGTGGAAGTAGATCTGCTGCATGTCGTACCCACTCACTAACTGGTACAGGTGCGTCTGTGGACAGACAGAGGGAGAGCAATGTACACAGCAAATATAGGTGAGGTGATTTGGGGTTCAATGCCGCTTCTGAGAGTATGGAAAGAAATAAAATCAGAGGAAACAAATTTTCATTAGAAGTCTTATCATGAATTAAGAGATAAAGAAATAGTCAAAGAAAATATTATTTGCATTTGTCATGTTATATTGAATTTATATTTCTCTATTTAGTTACATGAAGCAAATGTTGACTACAGTAAGCATTTGCCTAAAGCGGACCTAGTCGAAGGACCCTCAGTAACAATGATAAACACAAGCTAACACTTGGTCCTGTGCATAGCTAACTTTATCACTGTCTATGAATATGCCTTATCATTACTGATTTAGTTTACTTAAAGTGGACTATGTACATGTGAGTAAAAAAGTTCTTAGCCTGTTGTGAGAACACTGAATTTTGAACTTTCTTATTTTATGAAATCTCTGCTCAAGTGAGTTCAAGAATAATTTGCACAATGTTGTGTTGATGATAAGGACACCTTAGCCCCTTTTTATAGTAGTGTGGTATGACCTACTTAGCAGAAAAGAACGTAATATAAGCCAGACTTACCATGAGAGTAGTGTATGTGTATGGGTAGTGGTAGGCCAGATAGCAGATGTCCCGATTGTGTTTGAACTTGATAGTGAAGGTGGCGGTGTAGTACGATTTTCCCTTGACACCGCCGGTGGTGAGAGCACTGCGGATGAAGTGATTTTTGTAGTAGCAGATCTCACTTCCTGTTCGTTTCCATGACGACTGACCTTCCAGTGCATCCGTCACGGAGTACATCAGTGGCTTCATACCTTGCAAAAAAATAGCTTATGTTCTGTGATTCAAATAAAATATTTCAGAAATTACCAGTAAATACTGGATCTTTGTATTGGGTTAGCAAAGTGAATGAAGTAAGGCTCCTTCAAAAGCCTATAACCTGGCAAGTTTTGAGCTTCATGTTTACTTTTCTGTGTTTTATTTTATTCAAATATATCAATAAATTGGGTTACTAACAATGTTACATTGATAGAGTATATGTATATTAGGGGGCATGTTTGCTATAGCGTATCGATTTCTCTCTTGAGATTTGATTAACATTGATTAAAACTGAAGTTAAATAGCTAATGATTTTCATTTATAGCAGAATTTCACAAGTGAGATGGGGGGCCTTCATTCTAGAACTTGAAATGAGGGCGGTGCTGTTTAGATTTATTTCCTGCTCACCTGCGTTGAACTGGCTGTTGATCTTCTCACAGTTGACGATGTTGAAGCGGTAGGGTACGTCAGCCACCATGTTGCTTACCTCGAAGTAGAACCATTGATGATGGTGGTTTGTGTTGACGTCTGGATTCAGTATCAGGTCGTACTCATGGTCCCGAACCTACAAGAATATTATAGTTCATAATTAGACAAACAAATATTTATTTAGTTGGTTTAAGGATCCTCATACCATGAGAAATTTGCAGAAAAATCAGTAAACATATAAATCAATTTTACCTTGCCTTTCATGGTCAAGTAGTTTCAAAGACAGATGACTTTCATAGCCATAGAAACTTTAATCACAGAGACAAAGTTTGTAAGTGGTAAATGGTCTTTATTGACGAACTGGAAAGAAAATGCTGACCTGAATAGCTTTCCTGAGATTGCCACTCTCAAAGAGAGAGTTAAAGCGTAAAGCACTGCTTGTCATGTCCTGCCGGCCGATCCTGTAGAGAGATTTGACATCGATAAGTTAAATAATCCACTGACATATAATAAACCACATGAAATATTTAGCATAGGTTTATTCATACTTACAACTACAAATTGCGCACTGCATATCAAAACACCCAATCATTATCCAGTGGATGAGAAATCTTGAATTAACACTTTACCTGCTGGTTCCAGAATATTCCACGGAGCTTATCAATAACCCATAGCCGATCAGAGACTATTCCCTCGTTAATGAGCTGGGATTCCTGTAAATTGGCTGCTCATAATTACTTTGACTAATCATGTCCTCTGGCTGAACATAATGTCATCCTTGTCAAATTGATGTTTGTAACTCATTAACATAAACTGACTGTTTTAAGCATGCTGACCTGAGTTCATCTCTGTTGGCTAGGTTAGCATTCTCTCTCCCAAGACCCGCTGTCCCGGCCACCTGTGAATCTATGTTGTACACAACTCGGTCGATTACATAGTCAGGGTGGATCATGCGGTCGATGTCCTCAAACACCTTGGCTCTGGAGAAAATGAAATACAGATTTTAAATTATTCATTCAAAAAACTCGAACTAACCTGTATAGGTTTCAGATTCTTTGAAGAGGATCCTCCTTGGGGTACTTATTGCATAAAATCCTTGATTTTTGATATATGACAGGTTGTAACTATATTTTCCACTTAAAATTAGTTAAAAAACTAAAAAAACGTACTTTGGGTCACCCCTTTCGAGCCCCACCCCTTACGGTTGTCATGCAACCAGGGGCGGATAAATCTAATCTCACCACTTTTCCATCCAGTCATGCAGGCTGATTGAAGGGGAGGTGGGTGGCCCTACCCCAAGGAGGATCCTCTTCAAAGAATCTGAAACCTATACAGGTTAGTTCGATTCTTTTTCAGAAGGGATCCTCCTTGGGGTACTTATTGCATAAGACAGACTCCCAAAGATTGAATCTAAGGCAGTGGCATTCAGACTGCACCCAAAGGCACACAGAATATACGAATATACAAAGTTAACTCACCCAAAGTACCTTGCGAATCCACCATGGAGGAGACCAACATTGACCTGGGGATTACCTGGCGCACTCGCAGTCGCCTTACTGGTCAAAATACCCCGCCCCCCCCCCTTTTTTTTTTGAAAAGAGAGAACGAGGGCAAAAAAGGTACCATATAAACTCCCCGCGGGGGACCTCAGCCAGGGAGGTCACCTTGGGAAAAAAGGACTTGGGCCCTTAGTATCAACGTGATATTAGTGGCATTAGTAACATTTAAAAACAGAACGCACAACCCTCCTCTGCTCATTCAGCTAGGGGGTTGACGACTCTGCCCACCGGAGAGAACTGTCTGACCAAACCGAGCACGCTCCGCCGAGAGCCTGTCGAGTTGGTAGTGACGAATGAACGTGCTAGGCTGGCTCCAGATAGCAGCGGAGCAGATCTCTTCGATGGGCAGGGCCGCTGCGTACGCCTTAGACGTCGCAACTGCCCTAACCGAATGAGCCTTGAGGTTACCCGGGGGCTCACGGCCCTTGTGAACATATGCAAGACAGATTGTCGAGACAATCCATCTTGATATGGTCTGCGTAGAAGCAGGCAAGCCCTGCTTACCTCCCCCATAACAACAAAAGAGTTGCTCATCTCTACGGATGGAGGCCGTTCTTTTGAGATAGGCTCTCAGCGTCCTGCGCACGTCCAGAATGTGTGCGTGCGAGGCCTGAGACCCTGATGCAGCCGGTTGTCTCAGAGCCGGTAATTCTATTGGGGCCGAGACATGGAATGAGTGGGCCACTTTTGGCCGGTAGGAGTCTGGCAGTCTAATGCTGACTCTGTCCCTGTGGAAGACTGTAAGCTCGGGATTGGAGGACATAGCATGTATGTCTCCTACCCGTCTGCCAGACGCCACCGCCACTAGAAAAACTGCCTTCCAAGTAAGCAGTTGCAGTGATACTGATGATAAATCCCTAAATTGCGGACCCGAGAGCCAATCCAGGACTATCGAAAGGTCCCAAACCGGGCTGGACCGCCTCACAGGAGGTCGGATCCTGTCCACGCCTGCTAAAAAGCGCTGAACCAGAGGATGTACCCCCAAAAGGGCGCCGTCCACTGGCACATGAAAGGCTGAAATAGCCGTGGAGTAACCCCTGACAGTAGATGCGGCCAAGCCAGCATCTAATCTAGACTGCAGGAACTCCAAGACAAACACTAGATCTGCAGAAAAGGGATCGAGAACGTCCCTATCTGCACACCAGCGCGAATAGCAGGCCCATCTATCCTCATATTGAATGTTCGTTGAATCCCTCCTCGAAGCCAGTATTGTGTCTGCAACTCGTGCAGGAATACCGCTGTTTTGGAGGCGATTCCGGACAGAGGCCAGGCCACCCACTGCACCCTGGGGTTGGGGTGGGGGGCTCCGTCCTGGGACAGAAGTCCCGGCCGACACGGTAACAGAGCAGGTGGCATAGCCAGAGACCTGAGTACCTGTGGAAACCAAGTTTGCGCTGCCCACAGAGGTGTGATTAGCACCAGCAGACGCGGAGGATGAGTGGCTAGACGGGCTAGGACCTTGGAGATCAGAGGCACTGGTGGTAAGGCCCACAGAACTCTGTCTGTCCAGTCCAGTTCGAATGCATCCTGGGATAGAGCCCGAGTGTCGGGTATCCTGGAGCAAAACTGGGGTATCTGAAAGTTCGTCCCTGACGCAAACAGATCCACCTGGAATGACCCGTATAACTGGGAGATAATCTCGAATATCTCTCGATCCAGTAGCCACTCGTGGGGGGCAAGGATCCGGCGAGACAGCGCGTCTGCTCGGACATTGTCCACCCCTGGCAAGTACACTGGCAGGACCTGGGTGTCGACTTCGTCGCACCAGAGGAAGAACTGCCATGTCTCCTCCAGGAGGGACGGGGAAACCGTCCCACCCTGTTTGAGTATGTAAGTCATGGCGGTCCTGTTGTCCATTTGGAGCCGGACCACCTGACCCTTCACCTGATCCCTCAGATGTTGCAGAACCAATCTGGCCGCCCTGAGTTCCAACACATTGATGTGTAATTGAGACTCGGCTTGTGACCACAGGCCTGAGACCGTAAGAGATCCCAGAACCCTGCCCCATCCCGTAAGGGAGGCGTCGGTCTGGATCGTCAGGGTCGGCACCGGAGGCTGCAGGGGGTAACCCCGAGTCAGGTGATCGACATTGGTCCACCATAACAGGTGTGGCAAGACCCACTCCGGAGTGACGAGCTGCTTCTCGTAAGACTCCGAGTGGGACCAAAGACCCGCCAAGGCTTGTTGGATGGGCCTCATGCGGAGCCGAGACCTCCAAACCACGTCTACGGTCGCTGCCATGACTCCTAAGAGCTGGAGCCAGACTCGAGCCGTGTGGCATGGAGCACTGAGAAACGAGTTCACAGCCCCCAGTATCTTCGGGACCCGGTCCGGGGCCAGGGATACGATCCCCGGCTCCGTCCGAAACCTGGAGCCCAGGAAGACTAGGTCCCGTGACGGGGTCAGCTCCGACTTTTTGAGGTTCACGATCCAACCCAGCGAAACTAACGTGTGTAGTATGGCCTGGGTGGATTCGTGGTTCTGAAGCTGGGACAGCGCTCTGATGAGCCAGTCGTCCAGGTAGGGATGACAACACCTGCCCTGAGACCTGGCGACCTGAGCCGCTACCAGCATAAGCTTGGTGAATACCCTCGGAGCCGTTGAGATTCCGAAGGGTAACACCCTGAATTGGTAACACTTCCCGTCGAATGCAAACCTCAGAAATTGTCTGAATTCTGGGTGCATCGGAACATGAAGGTAAGCGTCTTTGAGGTCGATGGAGGATAGCCATTCTCCGACCTGCACTGACGAGATCACAGACCTTAGAGTCTCCATCTTGAACGATGGGACCTCTATAAGTTTGTTCATGATCTTTAAATTCAAGATGGGTCTGAACCCTCCGCCCTTCTTGGTCACCAGGAAGTATGTGGAATAGTATCCGCTCTCTTCCTGGCCCACAGGCACTAGCTCTATCGCAGCCTTGCTCAGCAACGCTTTGATTTCTGAGCGGAGGATGTCCGCCTTCTCCGGCGCGGAGGGCACGTTCGTGTGCCGCACCCCGGTAAATGAAGGCGGACCGCGCTTCCACTGAGGCATATGGCCGTCCCTGAGTGTGGACAGGACCCAGGTGTTCGACGTGGCTTTCGCCCAAGCGTCTATGAACCTTGTCAATCGGCCGCCTACAGGGATCTGCCCCAACAAGCAAAAGATGTCCGTCTCCGGCGGCACTCCGGCCCCCGGATTTTTGGACACCCCTAGCGGTACGGGAGGAGCTAGGAACCCTGGTTTGGTTTCCCGCGCCCCCGAAACCCCTGCTTGCCCGAAGGCTGCTGGAATTTCCTGCCTCGCTTTTTGGGACCCTTGCCCCTGCTCCCAGCCTGATGCAGACTAGCTGACATCCAGGCTGCCTTCCCCGTCGGCGCGGAGGAACGAGCAGGAGGAGGGTTGGACATGCGTGCGCGCTTGATGTCTGGATCCTGCACGGTAAGAACCCTAGAGGTCTCCCGGCAGGTCGTGACGACATCCGCAGTGTCCTTCAGTACCTGCTGAGCCCCTGGGAAAAGCACTGGGCCAATCCGAAAGGGTAGGTTCAGCAGGGACTGCTGTGTTGAAGGCATCCAAGTGGACACCGACAACCACAGCCGGCGCATTCCCACAACTGCGCTCATCATTTGGTTAGCGGCACTCCTGATAGAGTCCCGCGCCAAATGACCACCAACCGCGGTTAGCTGCCCGAGGAGCTCCGAGGAGGAATCTCCAGGGATCTCCACCTTCTGCGTTAACTGGACCTGCATGGAGGCCAGATACGCCTGGTGGATTGCAAGCTGAAGCTGTTGTCCCGCATTTCGGTACTGGTCCTCGAAGGACCGATACGAGGACTTCAGATCAGCTGCACCAGCAGTGAAGGGAGGCAGCCGCCGACCTTGTCGCCCGACCGAAGGTGAAACCTTCGGTCGTTGCAAGGAAACCGCTGTGTATATACACAGTCTCCCACCACCGGAATGTCGAAAAGACCTTCCTCCCCCAGCTGATATCTCTTAGATAAGAAGCCTAGATCGGCAAGTGAATGAGTATCAGCTATGACGGAGCGATCAGATCATCGACCAGTGACGGGAGAATGCGGAGCCCCACTACGGGAGCCTTGCTTCGAGCGAAGGCCTCCCCCGACAAGCGGTAGTCCGATTCCTCTGGCTCGGGGACCGGGGCAGCAACACCAGGAATAGCCTCGGCAATTAAGCCGCGAAGATCCCTGATGGCAGTGGCAGCCGATAAAGGGCCCGAATTCTCCCGAACCTCATCCACGTCCATGGACTCGATCCCGGATCTCCCCGAGAGGCGTGAAGCCAACTCGGAGTCGTCTAGGAAAGAGTCACGGGCGTGGACAAGAGAGCGAGAGAAGACGTCAGCTACCACTGGCTGTCCCGAGCCCCCAGCCCGAGGATCGACCTCGAGTGGGCCCCCCGAGACCTGGGTCTCGAGGGAGCTCGTGGGTCCCGCGTGCGGCCCGGACTGCATCGTCACTGGGACGACGGTCTCGGAGCACGGGGCAGGTGTCCGAGGACGCTGCACCTGGAGCACAGGCGGCGCCTCGTAACCTGGGTTAGAAGCCTTACCCTGGGAACCTACTCCAACGAGCGGCACCAGGTTCGGCGGGGCCAGCGATCCCCCAGACGAGACCTGCCCGAAGCCAGGTGTCTGAGGGGGCTGGTGTGTTTGTGTTATGGTAACCTGGGGCTCCATACTCCGCAGCTCGCGAGCCGGAAGCTGAGCGCCCCGAGGAGACCCCGTGCCTCGGACGAGTCCGACACCGAGATCTCCCCTGGTACCATGAGCTGCATCAGGTTCATGACTCGAGGTCCGGAACTCCGTACGGAGCCCCGAGACCGCCGAGTCAATCATGACCTTCATTTGCTGTGTGATGATTTGCGTGAATTGCGTCATATCAACAGGGTTAAAATTAGTGCTTTGTAGGTTAGGTTGTTGAGGGGAGGGAGGGTGGGTGAAATCCCCGGCTGAGGACCCCCGCTGGTCCTCGACCGAGTCGGGCTCGGATGACGAATCATCGAGACCCGACCTGGCCGAGGACACCGTCGCGGAGGCCGAAGCCTTAACCTTCTTACCACTTAATTTCTTAACTGGTGACTTTTTCACCTTCTTAGCCTTAGACGGGGGGTCAAGCTTGGTGATGTCCCGCCCGCTCTCCAAGGCCTCGGAGAAGAACTTTAGGTCAACATCCCTCCTAGATCTGGCCTTGGGGGTAAAGGCCTGACATATCCCACAGTCGAGTGGGTGGTGGAAGTCAGAGGCCAAACACTTGAGGCACTCGTCATGGGCGTCGGTGATCGACACCGGCCCTTTACATTGGGCACAAGGCTTGAAAGGCTAGAATCAAAATAGCCAAATCAAGACGTGCACATGCAACATGTGTATATATATAAATATTTTTAAAATATATATATACTAAATACATGGGGGAATTGCAATGTAAATGTTTTTGTAAACATGCATGTAAAAACATGAGCAGAGGCGAATGGCAAAATGCGAAGTAAAAATGTAAACAAGCATGGCCACACCCCTAACATCACTGAAACAAATAGAACATGAAATATGAATAATTTGCTTGCAGGCCAGTGGGCGATTCGAAATACTCACCGAAAACGAATCTAAAACCCAAATATGATAAAATAAACATGTGGAAAGCCCAGATCTAACCAAATTCCACGATCAAAACAAATCGATCGAGAAAAAATGGCCGCCATCTTGGGTCGACTTTCCCGCCCTACGCGAGAAAGCAAGTTACAAATACACGAAATCTAGTACAAAAACCGAAAAGCCATTCGACCCTACTGTAGAAAAGGTAGAAGTTACCACACATACAGCTTTGTTATGGGCCATTTTCTTTGCGATTGTACGTAAACTCAGAAAAACTTCTTGAAAACTTCGTGCGACTTGTCAGTTCAATGACAGGAAGAAAAGTGGTGAGATTAGAGTTATCCGCCCCTGGTTGCATGACAACCGTAAGGGGTGGGGCTCGAAAGGGGTGACCCAAAGTACGTTTTTTTAGTTTTTTAACTAATTTTAAGTGGAAAATATAGTTACAACCTGTCATATATCAAAAATCAAGGATTTTATGCAATAAGTACCCCAAGGAGGATCCCTTCTGAAAAAGAATTTACCTTTACCTGGACTTATACAGCTGAACCATATAAAGAGATGAGTGTGAAATTACCACCATCCTGCAGAAGGTGCTGATGGGGATCCTCCTTGGAATACTGATTAGCAGTAAACGCTCCCAATTCTAAGGCAAATAAGTAGCCTCAGGAGGATCCCTTCTGAAAAAGAACCGTAAGCAAGAGCAATGATGGTACACAGACTTTCAAAAATAATCCTTACCTCTGAACTCCAAACTTCCTGTTATAAAGGTTTTCAGGCAGAGGTGTTGCTTTTGCACCATACAGATCAGGGTAGGCAAGCTTCTCGAAGCGAAAGGCACTCTTAGTTTCGGATGCTATCCGCATGTGTAGTCTGGGATCATGGATCACTTCATCGTCATCAATATCGTCACTGCTAGATGACAGGGGTCTCTCAAGGTCGTCAAGGTAGTCGCGCGGTGTGGGGATTGGTGTTATACAGAGGGCCTCCGTAAACTCAGGTTCTACTTTTGTTCGTTTTGATTTCTTCTCTTTTGCCGTCTGGGACTTCTTGGAGGTTTTCGCCTTCTTTGAGGACCTCTGAGCTGGTTGAGCAGATTTTGGTACTTGTTTATTGGCACTGGGGACTTGCAGATCAAGGGAGAACACACTAGCACCAGTTTTCACATTCACTGCAGTTACAGAGTCAGTTCCCTGGAATCCTGTGAATCGTCCAAAACTAAAATCCTGAGTCACTTCCGGTCCCTGACTGCATCTTCGACGGAGCGATGTGTCTGATTCACTTGAGGGAGGGGGGCGCTGGAAGCTCCGTCCATAGCTATCATTGATATTGGACGAGGACTTCACACGACGACAACTTGTGTCGGGTGCTTCCAGATCATGTGACCTTCCATCGTAACGTGGGAAGTGTGGTTCGGAGGCTGCGGTCGGTATAACAACAGAAGGCATGCCACGGTCACTGAAACTCTGCAACATAAACATGACTTTAGTAGGAAAATGTTTTGACTTAATATTATAAGAAAAGCAGCCATTTGATGTAAACAAATGATTTCCTATAGTTTACCGGTATATATATGGAAACATTTAACATTTTATTCAAAATAATGTATGTAAATAACATTCTAAGATCTAGATGCACTGTATTGAATGATAAATGGCTTTTAATAGTCAAACCACTGAATAAATCATATCCAAATCATTCCAAAGTGACCAACTTTCAAATAGACATACCTAACAAAAGAATCACCTGGATTTGACCAGGCATTGATCAAAGCACACCTGGATTACTACCGCATCACAAGGGGTAGGACAATTTTTATCTTTCTCACCTCATACTCAAAGTCGAAGAGTTCCGGGAAGAACTTGTCGTACATGCGCAGATCTTCAGCTGACCTCTGTTCCACTGGCTCGAGGCCATCTCCCTGTTCATCGTCAGGCTTAAAACACAATACATAATTTAGTGACAGAAGGTAGCCGGGCGATTGTTGGAAGTAGATTTTTGCATATCTCCTCAATGTAAGGATTTAAATAGAACATAATATCTGTGTCCACGTCATATATTTGTACCATGGCTAAATATATCAGGAAATACTAACATCTAGACACTTGTGTCTGAAAATCACAGGGGTACTGTACTCACATTATATCATGTATGTATTCTTTATCATAAACATTGCAAAAAGGAAAACATCATTAAACAGTGACAGTGATTATGATAATGTGTGACCTTTGACCCACCTCATCAGAGTTGTCTGTTCTGAACCTCTCATCATCGCTATCAATGTCGTCATCATCATCCATGGAACTGTGGTCACTTTCTTCCTGGGGCGGCTGCATACTGCCATAGGCTGTTCACACACAGAAAACACCAGTTAATACAATGTAAATTAAGAAAATGATGAATTGGATATAAATTCATCAACCAAAATTATCATTGAGAAAACACAATTATAACCATAAAATCATGGGTACACGAAAATCATGGTTACATACTACAAAACAGACAGAAAGTAAGAATGCCAAAACCATCAAGAATTACGGCAATGATACTCTTTACTGTTAAATCATTGTCCTTTTATTCATAGTCAGACAACTCCGGCAATCCTCTTGTGACAAATCAGTGTATCTGGTCAAATAACAACTCCAGTCTCAGTGTCAGTACTTACGAGAATTCTCTTTTATCAGTATATCATTGAATTGATGAGTGCCAAACAGTTCTGAAGTGATCAATTTACAGACATCAAAACTCACTAATGGAGGAGTTAATCCAGAATTGGTTACTGGCTAACAATGATATCCACGAATATTCCGGGCATGCCTGTTAAACGGTTAACAAAACAAAAAGTCCCCACCAGGATCATCGAGACAGCACTCTGGTATGTGGAAGTCCGAGTCGGGGAGGGGGAAGGCGACGGGGCTCTGAACGTCCGATATGGGGAGCTTGTTGCGGGGGTAGCACTTCCTCATTATAATACTCGCCAGTAGGATGAGACTCTCCATTTCTCGACACTCGATCACTTCCTTCGACGTCTCGTACAGCACTCGGATACCCTCCGCTTCTGAGAACGCTTTACGGCCAGATTCTGGGTATAAGATAATTCAGATTGTTTAATTGAAGGTGGAAAATGAGAAAAGAATAGTTCATTTTGTCATTTGTATTCAACACTACAATGAATTTTAAGCAAACCTAATACTTACATTTAGTTGTGTAAATGTCTGCTAAGGTTTAACTACCAGTACATTATAACTCAGGTATAAGGACACAAATTGATTAAATACACAACCAAAGCATTCAATAAGGTACAAGATTGTTCACTCTCAAGATGAATAGGAGCACATTTTAAAATTATGTCTCTTGCACAACTGGACAACACAAGTCTTTAAACCGATGTCTCAGTGTTGGATAATGAATCAACTTTTACATTCACACAGCAACAAGCCATGAAGTTGGTTACCCATCTGCTGATAAATCACTCCAAATGTTGCTGAACTTATATAATAGCAATCTCCAGAGCTTTGAACAGTGGTGCCACTACACTACCAACCAACACTCTTTTATTTATACTCTATGGTGTGACCAATTGTTTAAACAAACAAAATCAGACGAATTTGGCACAATGATGATCGAGAAAAGCATTAACTGACATTATATCACAAACAAATCTAGACAAACAGCTTACTGAGGTTGGTAATGTTTTTAAGTATGTTGAGGATAGCCTTCCTGAGGTTGATGTGTCGGTGTTTGCTGTCCGTCTGGTGCCAGTCGGAGTAAAGGGAGACAACTGTTGGAACGCAACCCATCCCGATTGTACGAGCAGAGTTACTTTCTGTGATGAAGGAAAGAAACGCAGATTTTATGACACTTCAAATTTGACTTACAATGAATCTAAAAATACAGCTTAACTTTATGTAACTTTATCATGACATTATTCTGTTTTTGATGCTGAAAACATTTCCTCAATTCAATGATTAAAATTTACGTATCAAATCAACTAAAGCGTAGTGTAAAGAAAACCCCTTTACATAATGTTGTCACTTTTAGTCAATCTTAGCCAAAGAGTTTGAAGAAAACTTGAAAACCTACTTGATTTGGTTAAGTTGTTGAGATTGTCCAGAGCGAGTTTGAGAACAACGGTGTGTTTCCTCCCACAAAGGGAGATAACTTTGAACATGACATTGATGGAACTGTGCTTGCCCAGGTAAGATGCATTCACACCTGTCAATGTACACAAACCATAAATAAAAATGAAATGAATTGATCACTTTATAAGATGTTAATTTGTGACATGACATTTGACTAGACAATCAGTTTCTACTAATGTCAACAGGTGGTCATTTAACTGTAGCAACAAAGGAAACAAATGTTGTCATTCGACTTATATAGATGGTAAACACAAAATCATTCAAAATGTATATCAATCAATCCTCACGTCATTCAATCCTTTACTTTTTTAATTTGGATATAACAGGGTTCATCATATATTTGAAAATGGTTTACGTAAATCCTGTTCACTACTGAATGATGGCAAGGAACTCACTGTTGTTTGTGTAGAGCTTGAAGACCTGTACCAGATGCTGCAGGTTGCGGAAACTGTTGCTGTTGCTTTTGATCAAGCTCAGTGTCAGTTGGAGGACTTTGTTCAGTCTGGCTTTCACGGCTAATTTACGATCTGAAAAATATATTTGATATAAAAGATATATTTGATTCAAACCCACACCTCTTGATCTGAAGTGAAGTGATGGATTTAACGTTGCTTTCGAGAGTATTTCAGTTATATCACAACAGCTACTATAATGGGAGACAGCCTGCAATGATGTAAATAAGGAGTCATCAAATTACAAATTATAATCCCCACGGCTATGGCGGCTGGACATAATATGTCAGCTAAGGGTTTTAATTAGAGAAGAAGAGGAACATAGATTTTGTAGAGGATGGCTCCTGAGGGCCTTGTACTACTTATTAATGCAGGGAGAAAGCCTGCAACACCATTGTTTCTTATCTGATGCTGAACCTAACACTAACCATTGTACTATCACCCCCCTCCAGTAAGTAACAGACAGAAAAGTCAACACAGTGATCTCACCCTTATGCCCGATCCGAGAGAAGACGACGTGTATGTTGATGAGGAGTTCGTCAGGCAGACTCTGGTCGTGGACTGCACACTTGAGGATCTGGAACAGTGCGTTCGTCACTCCGTGGTGTACCATCAGCGTCGCTCTCTTGCCCACCTCTGTATCATAGACAGACAATATCTTGTTAGCACCTTACTCATACATGTACAGTCTTCAGGAATTCAATTCTGTTATTGAATCAAAACTTTGTTTTAAATTTCATCTTGTATAATCAAGGAAAAGTTCCTATTTTCGGAGAAAAATGATCAAATATTCATATGCTAAAATAGTTGTCAGTATCGAAAAATGCAATCACACAGCTACATAAACTTTGAATGATAGTCTGGGGCCACTGAATTTTATTAGGATAACTCAACAGAATCATAGGTTAATGAGACAGCAAGTCATATACATTAAGATTCTGTTAACTTTGCCATTTAGTACATTAATCGTCAGACTTAAACACATGTAGAAAATAATGAACTCTGACATCCTGTATTTATTTATCAATTTATGATATATTTTTTCACTATAGTGGCAGGGAAACATCTAAGATGGAAAGGATAAGCAGAGCCAGCAGAGCTACTTACGAGCTTTCCCAATTAGTTCAATAAATATGGAGACAACACTGCTCATCACCTGGTCGTCAGACGTGGTCTGCAAGTAGAACGACAAACATTAAAATGTATTCTTTGAATTACCGACTCAAAATGAACATATTTTGAGAAAGTTTGGATGACAAGAGATTTCTTTTTGTTTACTTACGGTATTAATGCTGATTAAAAATCATTTGTTTTAATCAAACAATGTTATCAGGCATTACTAACATTAAATGGACAATTGATACCATACTCTCAAATTTTGTAGATTTAAAATTAAACTTTTGTCATATTGCTACTACAACATGATGTGAATCTGTCCTCCACGTACCTGTAAAGTGGCCACCAGGATATCCACATTGCTTGTATGTTTCAGGACCATGTCTCGGTGTAGCTTGTCTGCAATACATCAACGTTTAGACCATTACAATGTAGCATGTGGGGTAAGTGATTTGAGGTAAAATGACGCTTTCAAGAATATTCCAGTTCTGTCATAATAGCTATACTAGAGATAATGAAGAGAGAAAGTCTGCAATAACGAAAATGAAGGATTGGACAGACGCCGGACACCAGACACCATGCCACATCATAAGGCCATCAGGCCTAATGAGCTTATATAAAGGCCAAGCCTTGGATGCATCTAGGGTACCAAGTGGAGATCTTGTGGAATGTATATATACAATGTATACTCAATGAAACAACAAGAAGACATAGTCATCAACATCCCCCCCCGAGACCCATTTCATCGGAACAAAGGTAATAAATTTAGAAAAAATAAGGAGGCTGAATTGCACAGAGTTTGAAGGTTGGAAATGTTAGAAACTTGTGGAAGAAATAATTTCCCCAAAAATACAGACAAAGGGCAATTACTACTAAAAAAAATAATTGCGCGCTTCTCATTTTCGAACTCCATCAAGGTATTTATGTCCTCAAGCCACACATTAAATTTGATTGTCCTGTCTTTAATAGTTTCTGAGAAAAGCTGTCCCCTTTATTGCGGACGGACAGACGGAAACACAAACGGAAACACGGACGGACAGATGGAGCTCAATCCTATATCCCCCTTCCACTTCGTGGCGGGGATAATAATATTAAATCTCTGGCTAAGGATGTTGAGAATAGACTGATCTTGTCAGATGACCATTGTTACAGTAAACCTTTACTAACAACTAATTAATTATTAAATGCTAGATGTATTCAGTCTATAAACTGACCCTGTCCGGTGATGATCTGGTGGAGCTTGCTGGTGACATATTTGATCTGCTGGAGGTCCTCCGCGTTCTGCTTCTTGCTGCCCTTCAACACACTCTTCTCCAGGATCTGGAACAGGTTCGTCATCCTCGTCCTGCAACATACACATCAAGGCATATCAGAGATAGAAACAGAGTTGAAAATATTGTGACACAGTTCAGGGACTGATTCAGTGAACTTCTTCTCTAGGATCTGTGATGAAAATGTCACATGCATCCTGAAGACAGACACCTGCATGACATAAGAGACAGAACCTAGAGTGTTTAGATAGTTTGACAGAAGCTGGTTGTTTGAGGGAGAAGTTTTCCCAGAATGTGGAATAGGTTTGTTATCAGCTTCCTTGATATGTATACACTCAGGACATATAATGGTCAGCTAGAGTGTTTAGATAATTTTGATAGAAGCAGGTTGGATGTGTGGAGAGTTTACCCTGAATCTGGAATAGTTTTGTCATCTACGTCCTGTCAATAGACACAAAAGAAAAGACACATATTAGATACAAAATAGAGCCATTGACTCTGTAGCTCATTTTTATTTGAATAAACTCCTTATTTAAAGTTGAAAATGTAAATTTGTAAAGTGTAAAGTAGTTCTCAGAAGGTTACCAAATCTGTAATTACAATCCCATTGGAAAGAAGTCTGAACACTACATTTCAGCTTTCTAGGGATTTTTGTTCGAGAAAAGAAGACAAAAATATTTATTCATGGCGTCTCGTGCCTTTGCTAAAAGACTGGCACAGATTCACCTTATCAATAGTTTAATTGCCATTGGGCATAGAGTCTGTATAGTACAAAATTAAAATTTCAGCTTCTTAGCGTTTCTGTTATTAAGAGGGTACTAAAAGTGACCATTAACTCATTGGTTGCCAACTTCAAGAAAAACTTTTAACTGGATAAACATGTACAGAAGGCAGAAGTGTTATTGTGATTGCAGAAGGAAGGTAGAAGCAATGCTATGTTTTTTTATTAACATTTGTGAATGCTATTGGTCGTCAATGGTCGTCGAACAAACACTCAAGGGTGGCAGTCAGAACAGAGACATAGGGGTCGCAAAGTGTGGCAGTTTTAAACGTGTCATGTTTAAGAATATATACTTTTCAGACAAGTTAATTAATATAAATGCTCATGCCAGTGAAAATATAGATCATATTTACACAAAAATCATCACAAGCACAAACATTGTATGTGAAGAATGAGATTAAAAATGACTGTACCTGCTATTAGAACTCAAAATCCCCTATTGAAACAAAACAGGCCAATATAATTAGTGGGTCAGGTAAAATAAATCAAATTCAACATATGAATCACATTGACAGAAGTAAAATGTAGACAAGGAATTCCTAAAATGTCCATCTTACATTTATTCACCAAGTGAGTTCTCACAATGTACTTATTTATTACCCCAACCCCATTATTGACGTGATTTATATATATTTTGTTAGGACGTGACCTTCCTGTAATAATCAATTCCAATTACCTGAGGAAGCAACATTCTGTATCATGTACGAGAGCTGCTATTTCTAGTTGATTAAAGGTGATCTACAGTTCAACCAGTTCAAGAGCAATGAACTTGTATCATAACAGCTTGTATTTTTGCAGGGAGAGAGGCTGCAATTGCTATGTATTGCAATGAAACTGTTCTGTGATTATCAGATGGAAAAAGAGAATCATAGATTAATTACCTTGCTACGTCAGGGGTCAAATTCTTTTTCTAAAATTGTACGAGCCATAGGGAAAAATGACAATATGGTTTTCACTTGCTATTGAATTTTTCCCACATGTCCATACAAGACCAGAAGTTTTTTTCATATAAATTTCATGCATACTTAAATCTTTTTTAAATCAATATGCATATCATTGGTAAGTTGCCCATGGGCAAGTCAACAAGATAAGATCACTTGCCTGACATGATTAATTTTTACAATAACCGATGTCAGGGTATTAACATTGTGAACATTTGAAAGTAACATTGAATCAAAACATTACTGTAATCTGCATGGTTAACAAAATTGAATATGCATTTCATGTACAATCTACTGCTTGTTTAACCCTTAACATGCGGGCGACGGAATTATCCGGGCGGGCTATAAGCGATTCCGAGGTGTCTGAATACGGATCCCGGATACAAAACTTAGAATAATTCACGGCTGTCTAAGTACTTTTCTATCCCCCATACCGGGTCACGAGTCGATTGTGTCCGCGACCCGACCCATGAGAATGGCTGTATTTACCCATCGCAACCCGACATGAGAATAAAGCTTTGTTCAGTGTGTGGTCGGAATATCAAGCAAAATTCACACCAATTTGCGTGTGCATTGTTGACCCGTAACGCATCGATAATTAGCTTTACAAAAGGCCAATTATGTCGGGCTTAGCCCCCGAAGCATTAATTCGCTTGAGGCTATTTTCACCCACGTGTTTGTATTGCCTCGGGTTTGCCTCGCCCGAGACTGCTATCTGCCTCGCATCTCGCGAGACGGGGAAAAAAAACGCTAACTCGTCTTACTCCCGCACTTCATATCATGTGAGCGAATTGTTTGTTTTCAAAAAAAAATACGGCAAAATAAAGGGGAAACAATGGACTACATTCCCATATAAAATTAGAAAATCTCAAAAAAATAATAAAGACACAGCAAGCGCCGTGAAAAAGGTCATGTTTACACTTCATAAATTTTGAAACAATCAGCGATTTTCACAACTTCTAAAACATTTATCAAGGCTAAAATACTGAATGCATTTTCATAATTTTTATATCAAAATAAACCGAAAAGAATAATCTTTTATTCTATATAAAATGCGCAGATTTATTCACAGAAATAAAGATACAATTTTACCTTTCTGAGAGGCATGTGAAACCAAACGGCACACAAACTAATCAACATATTTTCATCAGTTATGGTTCGAGGTTAGCGTTTATTTGAAAAGTCAAACAACATAACCATATTTGGGTTGACATGTGCTTATTTGTCAACTGGTTCGAGATTATGATTTCTTGGAAAAGTGCGATGAACGACCGTTTGCAATGCTGCATACATGTTGTAAGTATTGACGATTTTATAGGTGGAAATAAAGACAAACTTTACATAGCTATAGAATTATAACCAAAGGTCGCATTCTAATCATTTTTATATCATTGTGAAGCTAGACATCTTGTCTTCAATTCCGTATATAAATGGAATTTTTTTCGTTTCGTATTTATGATGTTACGAGGCCCGAATTAAAGACAATCTTTCGAAAGTAATAGAATAAAAACGAAAAAACATAGAAAATTCATTCAAAGTTTCGGGTGTGAATTAGCCATTTGTGTACGGGTGTCGCTACTTGAATTTGTATTGAACGCCCGATATAGTCCTTATTCGCCATGTAGATGCGGTATATTTTGTAAAAACGATACTGGAATCGCCGCCTGGAAATTCCGCCAGCAGAGCTAGTTAGTGCCATGGCCCAAACTACTGCTGCGAGCTGCGAGCCTGTAAATTCCGCCACAGGGGCTAAAAATGGTAAAATATATATATACGCAACGTAAGGGTTAATCCTAGACTTGTAGAGCATGTAGCTATAGTTACCCCCTATCATCTATAAATACCTGTAACACTACCCTGTACATTATCATTGCTTGATAATGGTATTGGAACATTACCAAAATGTCAATATAAAGAAGTTGATCATCCTTTAAGACTTGTCATTATTTATGTACTTCTAAAATACCTCTCAAAGAATGCAGTTCAAATTAATTTTTCAGATATATCATCTTATAAAATTGTCACCAAAACAGTTACTTGAAATGATAAAGTGATAAGTTCAATTGTAACAAACATTCATTATTATATCATTAAAGTAAATCATATCTCATTTAAACAAAACTATCAATGTAAATTTCACTAACCTGTATACTTAACACCTTTATGTCATCTAAAAAGACTTTATAACTCACTCGTGTGAACAGTATGTATGCATCATTTCAGTACCAATCTCTCGACATAGTACAAGATACAAGGAGTAACTATGGGAACTATTAATATTCCATCAGGGAGACAGGTTTCAGATTTCTGTGTCAATCAGTCTATTAAGCAGGTGAGGCATGTCAATATGGATTGCACACTTGCTAATCTC
Organism: Gibbula magus; assembly: GCA_936450465.1. NCBI lineage: Eukaryota > Metazoa > Mollusca > Gastropoda > Trochida > Trochidae > Gibbula > Gibbula magus. The sequence goes on along the minus strand of OW388289.1, from coordinate 21,351,406 downwards.
AGCTTCAATATGCAAGTCTCTTTTCACTTTATCAACAAATTGATTTTCTCTTGCTGATACTGGTTTTGCATCAATAAAAAATTGTGCTAAAAGAATTAATTTCTTAGCATATTTTTCCAGCGATCTGATTGGTCGAGAGGCCATTACGTGACCGTCGACAGAAAAGCATATTGACTCCAGCCCGAGTCCGACCAAAAACCGTATTGACTTGAATGACGTCAAACGATTGTTGCATGGCGTCATGCTATTGTTATCATGACGCATTTGACAGTAGTCCCGGCTGTTGAAACCAAATTGCATTTTGACTGTATTTTATTGTTTTCCTATCGTTTCTGTATCAAATACATAATAAAACAATTATAGACTAATGACTTCGTCCATGATCAATATTGTTTTCTCTGGTCCATAAGAACAGGTATTGACCTCATCACCAGTCTATAATTGTATAATAATGTGTCTAAATAACAAAAATAGTTTTGGATATCACTTGAGATTATCATAATTGTAAAGTGTAAATAAATGAAGTGATAAAAATTGGAAAAAAAGATAAAAAAGAAAATTTTTGATTATGTAAAAGATAACATTTAAATATAGGCTTGACTATACATATAGTATAGTATGTACATATTGTTTTTGTTCAACATAGGCTTGGACTTTATACTATTCAGTCGCTGTCTACTTGAATATAAAAGAAACTATCTGTCTGTCGACAATCACCAGGTCCCTTGATATCATTTGAGCAAATATGGTAATTAGCAGACCAAGGAGATCTGAGTTGATCACCAGTCAATGGGATACAAAATCAATTGGTGCCTTCCTCTCCACAGGGTGTACTCATCATGTTACAGTGAGTTGCATGGTCTGTGGTAAAATGTCTTTAACTAAGCTGAAGGGGTGGTTTTACAGTTGAGTTGTATTGAAAGGTGCTAAAGAAAAGCTTATTTGATGATCTCATATTCCTATTACCGGTAGTGAATATTTTGAATTTATTGTTTTCAAGCAATGTTTTGATTCCTTTTATTGAATATGAAATAAACTTTTCTTAATTTATTATCAAACATGCTCAGTATATATACAAGTATATTTATTATCAACAGAAAAAAAGTACATCTTATTCTGCATGAAAAAGATTTTTTCACAGACCCGACATTTTTATTCACTTAAAAGTATTTCCTCAGTGTATTCTGTACCCACAATATTGTTCATGGACTTGGTATTTATCAAAGAATTGAAAGTTCTTATCATACCTTACAAATAAATATCTACAATCATTAATGCATAAACATCAATGTAAAAGCACATTATAATACTGAAAATAAACTTATCTTTATATATATATATGTCAACTTCACTGACAGATCTTCTAAATTACACTTGTAGGTGGAAGAAAATTCTAGAAATATTTTGGTATGCAAACTAGAGACTTTTACTTTAAGCATTCCATGATGGTATCGTGATAAATATTGGATCTGTTTTAGAGTATTATGACGCATATCAGATCTCTATGATAAAACTGTAGGAATTCACAACTGCAGATTCATAAACTTTGAATGGACAATATTGGATTCTATATCCATTGATTCTTAGTCCTAGAATATTCTTAATTTAAGCCAGTAGCTAAGCATAGACTATTCCTTTTGCAAAGGGTTTCTGATTCCTGTGAATTGGTCACTCAGACAGTAAACATCTCTATGGCGTTACATGCAGTGTTTTGGTGCAGATCATATACTAGTTCTATTATCAAGCAACCAAAGAACTTGAATCAAACTAGCTAAAGTGTTACAGTAAATGTTATTTAAAAAGATTATTGTGATATTTGATGGCATGGCAATCGCATTGTCATAGTATGTAAATTGGCAACATTTTGCTAGAAAAGAAAAGTTTTATAGATTCATTCAGCTCATGAGTATCAACCATCAAAACCATGTATGGGTCTTGTACAACGTCTAGATTTCCCATGTAGCAAGTCGAGCAAACAGAATAGAGATCCTTTGGTTGTTTTATATAATACTATGGGGAAATATTTAGCAAAAGTGGAGAAAGTGCACTAAAACAGCTTAAAATTGTCATGTGTAGTTAGTTATTTTTCTGTGGTTGCACTAAGTGTTGTTGTGATATATGACTTAAAATTTTTATCTAAATCTTGAATGTGCAGTGGATGATGGGATGTCCTTTTTGGGTCAAAAATTGGAGCATGACAGGACCAAGAGTTGAGACACAACTTTTGAAAAAAAAAATATTTAAAAGTAAAAATTTAAAATGATATTTTAAAATTGAACAGATTTAGGACTTACCCAAGAGATCGATCTACCCCCTTGTCCTCGGCTGCTGCCATTGTTTAGGTTTGTGTAATTATCCTGAGTGGGTAGACATCAAACTAGCCCATGTTATAAGCAGCAGGTCACATCACCTGTAAATAACCACAGGTAGTACAGGTAGAACTCATTCAATGAGATCAAAACATGAACAACACCTGAAGTAATCAACACAGGTGATAATAGATAGAACATACAATCAACACACGTAAAATAATCAACATACCTGGCAATTACAGGTAGAACAGGTAAACGCAATCAATATGAAAAAAAGATACGCCTGAAAGATTTATAGCAGGGTTTGTACAGGCATAGACTGACTCCCTAATCTCTATCAAGGTGAGGGAATTACAGTGTCCAGAGTCTAGGGTTATCAAAACGAACATGCCAACCATTTTTGGTTTTTCAGCCCTCCTGGTTATTATTTAAAACAAAAGGTAAAATCTTTGAGGACAGTAGCACAGATTGGTTAATTGTCCCATATCTTTAACAATTGCACTCAATGCTGTTTCCACTTGAAATTAAATCATCGATAATAGTTTTATTCCACCAATGCAGAAATGAGTGTTCAATAGCCGACTCTTAATATTTATGCATAGCGGTGACCTAGATATCGAAAACGAGGCTAAGCCCGCAAGCTTCCAAGATGGCATACAAAAATGCCGTAATGCGACGTGCGAGTCCGATATCGTATTTCATGAATAGCTTTACTGCAAACTCACAAAAAGTTTTCTACTTTTGCAAAAAAGTCTGTTGCTGTTTTCTAAAGGAGTCCGTGTTAAATTTGACAACAATGATTAAAATTTTCATTCATAAAGTGCCTTGCTGAAAAGTCAAAGCATCGTGGAACGTTGATTCGCAGATATGAGTACTTGTCAAATATCTCATTTTTTTACAAAATTCATGTGATATTATACGATAAGAAACACAATTTTACGTTAGAAATAGATTTTGTGTTTTTTGGAACAATCTATTATCATCTAGTCATATTAATGATTGATATATTCGCTTTTTTCTGCCGTTTGTACGTAATCTCTAACATTCGATCAACTTCCGGGAGGCTTGCAATCTCACAATGCGTCACCTGTGCAACTTTCCTACATTAACAGGTTTATTATCTATGTCGTATATCTACCTAATAAACAAAATAATAATAATACTCAATTTGATATGTTTCTATTTACGAGTTCACGCGCTATATACAGGCCGACCAACGGGAATAGAATTGACCTTATTCTGGAGCCTGTACATAGTCCAATGCAGGTCTAATGTGCATGTATAATTGTAAATGGTCAGATTCCTTTAGATATAATATAATTGCAGCAAATATTAATTAAGATAGTATAGCCTTATTTATGTAACTAAATCTTATCTAAAACTCCTAATTAAGAGATTAATTTTAACTTGACATGTAAATATTTTATTTTTTTTTTTATAGATTTTAGTTGAAACTTAGTTCTTTATCTAAAATTTACTTGACCTTTCTGTAAGTTTCCAAGGCATAAAATTGTTTATATATGTCTACAGCATCAATGTTAAGAACATAAAAATTCTATAATTTATGGTCAAACTTTCTTTTAAAGGTGCATCCATTGTGTTTCATAAAATTTTATTTGGCTTTAATACGTTCCAACATACCATATGTGATGTTTACAATACAAATAAATTCACTTATCTTGCATATTCATCCCCAATCGCCAAACATATCATATTTACTATTTTCCAATTAAAATCGAGTAACATCATTATGCATGTGTAGAAACCGAAAGTGAACGTCCTATTTACATGCACAGTAGTTATATGACCTATTGAACATTATTAACCCAATTTTGTTATTTTGTCTGGTGTAAATAAGATTCAAAAATTACGTTTGACTCTGTGGCGCGCGCCACACGCGGTGCATTGTCCGGTTTTCGATCAGAAATCACTACTTTAACCTTCATATCGTCAATATACTTAGTCCAGTATCATTAAAATGGTTGTTTTCGGTAACAGTTGGTACTTCTCGATAAAATAAGACCATTTACAACGTTTGTCATATTTGACCCCCAACAACACAATGGATGTACCTTTAATGAAACTTTCCATATCATTTATGCCAAATCTATTCAACATCACAAATTTACAAAATAAATTTGTTTATAATTTAGACCAATTATATAGTATGCCTCAAATCTCTGATTCATTATATTTTTACAAGACCTGAATAATGATGTGTATATATATAAACTGACATCAGCACAATCACACCAAAATTACAAGTAAACTATAAATCCATTTGTGTACATATTTCAATCCATTTGTGTACATATTTCAATCCAGATTATATTTGGTTTTGATTGTGACTTTGTCATATTTTTCATCTTATTTATGAAAAAAAAATCTTATATGAAAATCATATATTACAAATGTACCATGTTAAACAAAATAAAAAATTCGGCACATATTACAATTTCCCATGTAACATTGTATTTAACTTGAGATATAATAAAAACCCTAATATTTAATGCATAATAATCTCAGATAATATTTTGTATACACAATTAATTTTAGTTATTTATTTTCTTGATTTTCTGTAGAATTTACAGTTTTAAAAAAAAATCATGCAGATGCTTTATATTAAAATTATATTAAATATATAACTATACTTACCTTATAATTGATTTATTCAAAAATATTCACATCTGCCAGCATGAAAGTACAAGTCAAGTACTACTATATAATAGGTCTGCTTGAATCAATTCCGCCGGCTAATTTAAGTCAGCACATTTACGAAATTATAATATTATTTTTACATTTAGGCCTATAAGTTTTCACAGAAATCGGCATGGTAACAAAAAAATGTTTTTGTAAACATCACTGGTTGGCGAGACACGGCATGCGATTGTTCATGTCGAGTATCTTCATGGCTACTTCGAAGAAGTCGGGAAAATAAATAAGCTCACAATGTATTTTATCATCACGAACCGATTGGGCTTACATCAATATCACAATCGTATTTAGTACTTTGAATTTAGTATGAAACAGCAATATTGGATATTCGTAAAAAAAAATCTCTCTTGATTTCACGTTTCAATAATTAATGAGCGCAAGTTTACTTCGGCCAACGTTGTCATCCGTTCAAATACTGAATTTACACCACACGTATTTTGAGTCAAATAAACATTTGAGATGTTATTTTAGCTTTTAGTTCCGTCAGTAACTAGTGACAATGTTTGAAAGTGGTATAAAACGAACTTTTTGGTGACATGTTACGAGAGAAAACTGCGATCAGTCACTTCCGGGATCACGCTGTTCGTCCATGCGGGCTTAGCCTCATTTTGGATAGCTCATGAATATTCATTACGTAATATTAAGAGAAGTCTATCAGTCAATCTGTAGTTGCTAATTTATTAACTTTAACACTTAAGCTACTGAAAAGATTGATTCACGTAAAGTCTTCTGACCTACCAATTTACAGGAATCACACTTTTTAACAAAGGGAATAATCTGAGATTGGTCACAATCAAAAGATAGACTATCCTCAAATATTCCCAGTCCAATAGGTAAAGGTTAATTATTTACTGAACATGAAGCAGCCATGTTTGGAACAGTGCAAATAGAAGGATTCTTGCAATCTAGCAAGAAAATGGAATCATAGCCTGCTATAAATAATGCAAGAATAGCCTGACAAGGCCAGTTATCTGCATTAACGCTCTTAATAGGAATCTGCAATCATGAATTCTTGATGGTGATGACTGATATAAACGGCGCTATCTTTACTTCTCCGCACCTATCTTTATATGGCCGAACTCACAAGCAAGGCAGTTCACCGCTACCCTGAGCCGTGTTCAGGAAGGTGAGGGGCTCATTCTGCGTTTACTTCAGTGCTCATTGTAGAAGTAATCTTTCTGAACAATTTGCCTAAAATAAGAAGAGTTACTTGAAACCCATACCCAACTTTGATCATTCTAATAATAACTTTTTTATGTTTACTTAGTGTTTTATTATTAATGTTTGTATCCACACATTGACCAGGATACAAAGCATCGTGTGAAACTCGGGTAGCCATCTTGGATAGTCGAGTGAACATAACTTGAGATTTGCTGGTTTCATTACATACACTATAGAGCAAGTGCTATCGGTATTAACCGCTATATTGATTTTGTACTAATGTGAACTGAGAAAGATGCTATAGTCTACTTATGAAGTTATGTTGCATCTTTTTAATAATAAAACATATATATTGATAGAATATCCTCATAGTATAAACAAATTATTTATCATAAGACCAATCAACAATGTCATGTCTTAGCAAAGCCTTGTAGCGCTGTTGAATGGCTTCAGTTCTCATTGTTTTTATTTTCAATAAATGTGTGCTAGTCTTTTCAAATATAAAGCAATCAAAGTATTACCATTACTAAACATGGATTGAATTATAACCATGTATTAACAGCCTATATGTGTAGACAGCAATGTCCCTTGAATTTCGTTTCCACAAAAATACCCTGATTGAACCGTCTCTTTAGCATTCAGGAAAGGTAACATAGGTAGCGAACTGAGAGCACTTGATAGCTACCCTACCTGAACAGGCCCACTCATCAACTCAAGGACACGTACGAAGCCAATCTTGATAGCTAATCAAGCGCCAGGTGAAGTGTAACGTTAAAAATTAACTAGTTTCAAACCACAGTGACTTCAAGAGATCGTCTCTCTGGGCACAAAAACAACTTGTCTGTGGATTTGACCTGTACTCCTACATTATACATTCTTACACAAGGTTCTTGAGTTTCCATTGATTAAACTTTTTGGAATTTTTGACTAATATGACTAATAAAATAATTTTATCTAGTTTGGGATATTAAGAAAGATAGTTATGTTTATCAAAATTCTGGAACCTCAAATTTGACAACCTCAAATTCAGTTTCAAGATGACAATGAGAGTTGTGAACAAATTATGCATTGCAGGCTGTTTTGGCATTAAAAAATGAAATTATCAATGTAATGGGTTATTACCTTCTTCACGGTCTTCCATTAACTCAACTTCTATGCCTTGTTACGAAATATAATTTTTTTACAGAATTATGCATTGCATGCCATTTTGGAAATCAAAAACTATAAAGGTCGAAGAATACATCATGGTTGATGAATGAAATCAATATCATAATTTCCACATACTAACAGGCACCATTGTGAAACCAATATGATAATTGATGACAATTTTAGTAAAAATAATACCACTGGGATTTCTGTCACAAAGCTTTAATTTGGGTAAGTCCCCTTCTTCCACACTACAACTTGGTTATATTAGTCTAAGACTTAAATTTAACTTTCTTTGTGAAAGGAAGGCTTGAGGCAGAAGATTTTTCATATTTTAACAAACGACTACCTTATCTGCCCATCTGCATTTTATTGGACAGGAAATGAAAAAAATTTTGTTTACAAATTTTAAAATAAATAAGCAGTATCGAACAAAAACAACTTCAACCTAACAAGTAATAGCTTTTAATACTCTTATCCTCAGAGTTTCAATAAACAATAATCATCAGATTATTGTAATCAAGCGATAATGTATATCACAAGATCAACGCTACCAGAAGTAATACGGCTAAGTTCAATCCGGCTATTCCCTTGAAGTACTAGATACACTTCAATCCACTGTCAAAGTCACGATAACCGACCCAATTGCAATGAACAAATGGATTAATGATGGACAGGTCAGCGGTTTCGATTGCAGATTAAGATAATCTCCATAAATAAACATATCGCTGAGCATTGAGCAGGTGAATTAAGCATACATTCTGAAGGTGTTGACAAACATTGAGAGAAAATAAACTAGAGTTAAAGAAGACACTGTCTTAATGCTGAATGTAGGTCAGAGGTTTCAGTTATATACAAGGGATTTAGATTATCTCCAGTGGAAAATGCATTGAGCATTCAGCAAGTGAAATATGGAAAACAATTTCAACAGTGAGGCGAGTAGATACAGAGGTACTTTGAAGAGTATTTCACTTGATATTTCACTCATGATATCTTAGTAACACAACTTCAGGAAGAATGCCTGCAACACTTTTGTGCTTTACATTATGGTGAAACCTGAGAGTATTGGCTGGAAGTAGTACATCAGGGTTGCACTGCAATTAATTTCAATGAAGGATTGCACGTAGATCATACTTCTTATAAGACATTTTCTACAGTGAAATTACAGATCCATTTCTTGGATTCAAACCCTTGATCCAAAGTTGAAAATGTTTACTACTGCAATATGCTATATCCAGTCCCTTAGAAAGCTAGAGAGAAGATTTACTGCAGATAGATAAGACAAACATTAAGTCTGTGGGCGTGATATCACACTTGAACTTGTTTTATCCATTAGATCAATGTATTGTGATAAGAACACTGAGGTATGGGTCATTAATCATCATATAACAGCAACTTGATAGTCCACTGGATAAGCAGTAAACAGTCCCAACCAGCCCTGACCCTACAGAGTGCTCTAGTTTAACGTAATTATCGACTGGTGATGAGGTCAATACCTGTTTATATGAACCTGAGAAAAAAATATTGATTGAGGACAAAGTTTGAGGGTAATTTTTAGAGCATGCTGATTGAAAACAGGTTCGACTGCATAAAACAATCCATGACAGTTGTAAAATGCAAAAATCATAAAGTCTTAAATAATGTTTGAATTATTTTTTAAAGCACTATAGGCTCTGAAGCTCATCAGGATTGGCATGATTTATTGTTTAAAGTTTAAAATAGCTAACAATATGCCTCATAGAAGCATAAAGACATTTTTGTCCCCTCTCCAACCTCATGACTCCCTAACCACTGCAATTATCCCTTCCAAATACTTAGCAAAGTTTTAAGGACTTGGCTTGGCTGTTATGCAATCATTATGCATTATGAGTTCTAGGTAAGAAGTTGTTTAAAGATTTCAGGGTGTAACCCAAAACCACGACCTGTTAAGTCTGAACCCTGGAAAAAAGTCGAAAGATGGTTTGAGACCATGCCCATATTTGAGAGAGAATCAAAACCAAATGAACAAAGTTTAGTCTATATATAACAATGATGCTATTCTGAAAATTTCAGCTTCCTATGTCAAAAGATTTTTGGAAAATGCCTACCACACTCATATATATATTGAGGACCAAATGAACTTTGATCCAGTAGCTGCAAGGTACGCATAATTTCAGCTTTGGGGATGTAGCAGTTCTGGAGAGTAAGTGAAAATTGTCAAAAGTTTACCGAAGACAGTTTGACTAATCGACTAATTGACGCTCGCCACATGCGAAAGACGGACAGCTTATGCCAAAAGTTTGGAAATTTGCTAAATGTATGAAAATGAGAAAAGTTTCTTGATAAAGAACAACAAATAGTTGTGAATGCTAATCTTTAAATTATCAACATTTTCTCACAAAAAAAACTGTAGCAGGTTGGCACTGTACACCATAAATTAAAAGAAGGGTTCTATCTGGGTATTTTTTGTCGAAATAAAATTTCGAAAGAATATTCCGGTTTATGATGTCATAATTCACAACTTTATAAAGACATGTACACATTTGTTGAAAAATAAACACAATGAGAACTGAAGCCATTCATGGCGCTGCGAGTTGGGAAAATTTTGATTCAGAATAACAGCAAATTGTGTATTAGTTTCATGACACGTTACATGTTATGTGAACATTCTATCAGTGTATATCTTTTATTATTATCCAGTTACACAACCTCAGCACCATAATTGCTCTGTATAAAAGACAAGGGAAAGGTGATTTAGATTATGGCCTGTGATGTCCTTATGTGGCTCTCCAATGAATAGCAGCACCCAGTCCGGCCGCTGGCCAGTTCGGCCGCTGCACATCTTGCCCATTTCGGCCGCCGCTACATCCGAAATGTAATTAGCCTAGTTGATATTTAACCTGTTTCGTCCGCCACAATGTCCGCTAACCATTTGTCAATAAAATTCGCCAGGTAAGTATTTTTACCATTATGCAAATGATCTACAACGAATATAAACTAGCAGATCGTAAATATTGGTGACACATGGGTGTCACATGACCTTTATACTGAGATAGTTATTCGGACCAAACCAAAACCGACGATCGCAATATTTGTACTGTATGCATTATGTGCCAAAAAGTATTCGGACGGTGACATATTATTTCCATTGACTTGTATGCTAATTTTGTATAGAATAAATATTGATTGTAGATCGTAGATCAGTATGTGAAATCTTTATAACATGGGAATAGTTTGTATTTAACGTACACGTGTAGATAAATCGGATGACATTACTAACATTGTCGTAAGAAAAATTCCTGAAAATGATGTACTTCAAGCTGAAATTATTCCAAATCGAGCTGAAAAAATAGTAAAAATACATTGAATCTATTCTGTTAAAAGTATTTATCCTAGACTAAATTAACATAGAAGTCTATGGAAATAATATGTCACCGTCCGAATACTTTTTTGTACATAACGTCACCGTCCGCATACTCCGTTTTGCATGACTCTGATATCATATTTGAGAGCTCAATCAAAAAATCAACAAATTTACCTGGTATCAATGTTGACTTGTGAAGCTAAACTCATTCAGATAAATAACTGATTTCAATAAATGATTTCAAAT